>BSBN01000206.1:11283000-12566000 GCA_027924645.1 Cunninghamia lanceolata
TGACATCCTAAAAATGTCATCTCTTCTCCTATCATGTCCTCTGCAGTAGTCTTTATATTTTGCCAAGAACTTTGTCTTCATGGTATCCCAGTCTAGAATGACATCTTTCCCCAACTCCATAAACCAACTTAAAGCAACATCTTTTAGTGTGGCAGGGAATGGCTTGAGTCTGTAAGGATCAGTGGTGTAGTCATAACTCCTACACAAGACATCAAACTCGAACAGGAAAGTGTTAGGATCTTCGGTCACCAAGCCGTAGAAAATAGGCAATGCAGAAGGTGGTATATTTTTTAGAGTAGTAGCCCATGCTTGGTCTGAGATATGGAATTCAAATGTCACTTGTCTTGGAGGATCATCTACTACAGCATCTCCCATGGTTCTAAAAGTCCCTTCTGTGGCAGTGGAGGAAGCTGATGGAGATGTAGGGGGTGTTGATGAAGATGTAAAAGGAAACTCTCCTTCAGTACTTCCTACTGTGTAGTTGATAAAATTAGGTGTGCCCTCATTATTCTAAGAAGTCGAAGGGACAAATCTACCTTGGTTATCTCTTTGCCTCCGCAAACAGTAATTTGAGCTTTATGTTTGAGTGGTCCTGCACAATGTTAGTAGAATGCCTGGTGTTTCTTGAAAAAAATGAATTTAGTAAATTTAATGATGAAACCAAGATTTAACTATGAAAGCATATAAAACTAATGAGACTATGAAGATAGCACCATCCTCGGCAACGGCGCCAAAAATGTAGAGGAAAACTAATGCGTTGTAGACTTAAACAAAATCCAAGGTTAAACCTAACTGAACAGTCCACTCTATCATTGCATTCCTACAATGAATTATCGACCAAGGAGCATAATCTTATGATGATTCTCGCACTATATATGCCTTCAAGACTCATTTCTATCCTAAACTAACTCATACAAACTTATTCTAATCAACTTAATTTACTGAAGTTTACAAAAATGAAAGAACAACAAAAACAGTTAAAAACCTAGTTGCTACAGGTACCCTCTGCGTAAGCTGAAGATAGCTATATTCAAAAGAGAATTACAGAATTAACTTGAAATACACAGGATGATAAAAGATTTGACACTAACCTCTAGAGGACTTCAAGTATGTATTTTATTCATGAATCACAACTATTATAATTAGCAATCACAATTTCTTACTTATTTCAAAATGCAACATATAAGATAACATGAAACAATTTTAACTAGAAATGCATGAATAAATAAGCAAATGTATGAAGTGAGAGTTAGTACCTTGAGTGGCCAACTCAGGGAACTATCTCACTTCTTCTGGAAACTAAATCTACTTCAGATCTTCACACATTTCCCATGACACGCAGTTGAATTCAATTCATATCAAAGACAAAATCTTCTTTAGATTTTATTCAAAATCAAAATATGTCTGGAATAACTAATAACTATAAAACAGAGTAATGACTATATAGATAGAAGTAAAATAACAACTAACTAATCAACGAACTCATCCCCTAACTTATACAAAAGTGGGAGAGTTTTATGCGATCTTCCAACTAATTGTGATCATCAATTCATCCCTGGATATCAGGATATAGTTTTGAGATCAACTTATTAATTATGTAGAACAAAGGAAGCAGAGTCCTATTCAAACAGAAATCCCACACAATGGCTTATGAATGAAAACACATAAGCTGCGGTTAGACTTCTTGAACAAGTCTTCTTCTCTTGCATTTATTTTTCCATGATGACCACGTTCATCTCCATCGATCTTTACTTCTGGCACTTGGGATGCACTTTAATCAATTCCCTTATTTTGCACTCTACTGCAATTACTCCTTCCTGGATGCTATGTCTTTGTTGCACAAGGTTAATTATCCAACATATATACACAAAATGACCTTTCTTATTAAACTTATGAAATCATATCTATATTACATGTATATCAATAATTTAAATCATCCACTTGATAATATAACCACCATATTCCATTTATCAGCATAGGTTTAAAGTCTCTAAGAAGTATATATGAAACAACATATAATAAAGGTAATGTTTGTAGGGTTCTTGCAAGATCATGTGAAAAGGTCTTAAAAACATATAAAAACATTATAAAAGGAAGTCAATATTTCAACCCAACACCTACTTCTCTCACCCTCATCGGCCTGGGTAAGATCATTGCCATGTTGTGCTAGAGACTGGGTGAGATAACTCAATGAATTCAATGTCTCCACCTCAACACTCTCCTTCAAAGCCGAAGGGAGTGAGATATGTGTTGGCCTCATGAGGGGTCTAGGTACACAGTTTTGGTCTTGATGTGCCCCCTGTCTATGTTGGGCAAAGCCACCACCTCTTCCCTGGAACTCTCAAATGTCGAAGTAATTAGGAATCTCCTTGAGGATGAACTCACAATAGAGTTTCCTCAAGAAATATTGTGGTACCTGATATTACAAGGACACTCATCAAAGACCATGTACCATCTATCCCAAAATTTTTGGGATATATCATCGTTCATACACTAATGAATCGGGAACCATTTGCAACTCTCTTCTAGTGTTTGGCCAGTTTTAGGATTGATAAAATGTGAACATAATTGAGATTTTGTAATTTTTTTGTCCTTAACTTGTTTGTAAGACAATTTGTCAGCATAGTATTGCTGACTCCTCTCCCTATAGTCATTCCATTCGGTGATTTGGTTTGTCACCGATTCAATATGAGAAACAATAAGCTCTAATGACTTGGCAAGGGCTCTCCTACGATTGGTGCTTGCATTTGGAGTATTTAATGTTTTAATTAGGGTTTCAAGATGTTTTTTGTTTTCTTCAATTTTCCCTAAATAGTTTTCTTGTGTGTCTCTTTGATGGTGAGGACGTGAAGGTGGGGGGTTTTGAGGGTTATCCTCAATTTGAGGGGGGTTGTTTTGAGCCTCCTCTGCTAGATTAGGGTTTTTTGGTGGCTCATTGGCTGAAAATTCAAGATAAAAATCCAATCAAAATATTGCAAAATTAAACAATTCTTTTCAAATTCATAAAAACATCAAACCCTACCTTACTTAGCTACTACACCCTCTAAACTTCATCCACGATGTCCTCGGGAGTGGGATGGGTGAGGTGGCATGGTGAAATTGTCAATTTCTCTTTGAAATTGTTGTTGCTAAGTCTCCTATAACGCGCTCCCGTTAGCAGAAGTGAAACATGTAGCCACTTTTTGCAAATAAGCCGCGGGTTTCACTTTTTGCCCTTTTTATTTTGTTTTTTGCAAAATTAAAATGTGCGCGCGTTATAATGCAAGCATGTTATAATGCGAGCACATTATAATGCGAGCACGTTATAGTTTATTGGGACCAAAAAGAACCACTTTTGGGTCCCTCAAATTTATGCATTGACCCTTTCCTAATTTTAATCCAATGATAAATTTTTTTAATTTTATGCCAATCTAGGTACACCTCCCTAATCTTCCTTTTATGTAATACTAGGTAGATGCTTGTTTCCAAGGCATAGGTAATACTTTATCCAAATTTATCTCCTTAGATTCTAAAATAGATGGGTTTACACATTCTACATTAGCCAGAATCCGTGTAGAATTAGATATAACTAAAGGGTTTCTTGTGGAGATATGGCTCAAGGTGGGGGATAGGATGTGGAAACAAATCTTGGACTATGAAAAATCACATTTCATTATAGAAAATATTTCTAAGCTGGGCATCTTGTGACGGCTTGCTTAGTGGGAAAGCATCAGAAAGCTGAACTAGTTACATGGTGGAAAGGATCATCTTATGCTCATTTAATGGTTAAAAGATCAACTTCTACAATAGAGATTGGTACTACATCTTTAATGATTAGGGTGGCTATGCCTCCCCCTCTCCATCATGATATTCTAATATAGTCAAATATCTCTTGGGAGCCAGTAATGATATAGTTGGCCCTAGAAAATCAAAGAATGCTTCTATGGCATCGAGAGTAAAAGGTGTTTCTTCAAAAGAGCAAGATATTTTAGTGGATAGCTTGGCATTAGGGCCCTCCTCCCCTCCTTTCTTTCAAGGGGATAAAGGTAAGGCCTATTTTGCTATAGGTTTGTAGAGCATAAAAGGTGAAAACATTATGCTCAATGTCTACCCTCCAAAAAGACAAAAGTCCATCTAAGGTAAGCTAGTCTGCAATTGCTACTCCATATAGAATTCAAAATATGGCTATGGTTAAGCACCTCTCACAAGTAGAAGAATGGGGTATGTATTGGAGGAATATGAAGACACTCTTCAAAGAAAATAAAAATATATATCTTAACTTATTCAAAATATCGAAAAAATTATATGGCTAGAAAGCTAAGAAGTAGCTCTTTATTTTGGTAGTGGTTTTATAGAATTTTATTGCAAAACACATAAAATTGTTGAGGTTGAAGTTTGAATTCATTTTGTTTTATGTTAAAAACACAAATTTAGGAGCCACAAGAGATGTTCAACTCTTAGGCTTGGAAATACAAGCATAAATGGGTGCGATAGATGAACAAAAAATTAAATTCAGGGTGCATTAAAAATGTGTACTTGTTTAAACATGTAGGTGTTATGTTTTTAATAATTTGAACATGTTTTACTAAAACTCTCACTTGGTTGGCCACTAATTTGTCCCCCTTTTCCATGCACTTACCTTAACTCTTGTCCCTTATCAGAGAATAGAGAATCAAAAAAACATGAAAATCACATAAACTTAATAGAAAAAACACATAAACTTGGAGTCTTGAAGTATAAGTATAATCCACCATCAAAATTTAAATAATTCATGGAATTAATCTTGAAAAGATTAAGCATTATCTTTTTAACTGTCCTTTTGCACACAAGAGGCTCAAATATGTAGGAAGGCCAAATCCTTTCACTATCATAATCACAATCATTATTTTAGTTTGATCAATTTAAAGTGATAGTTGAAGTACATTCATACACAAAAAAATTAAATGTCAAAGTTCTTTCAAACACACAAAGACACATAAGAATGCCAAAATTCACTCAAACACACAAACACACACAAGAATGTAAAAGTTCTATCAAACACACATAGACACATGACATAAAGTTCACCCAAACACAAACACACACACAAGAATGTAAAAGTTCTATTAAACACACATAAACACATGACACAAATTTCACTCAAACACACACACACACACACACACACACACACACAAGAATGTCAAAGTTCACTCATGCACACGAAATACATGACACAAAGTGAATGGAAAAGTTCATTGATGCATAGACACACTCCACATTGTGAATATCAAGGTTTTTGTACATACACTCCAAAAAAGTGTAGATACACTCCACACAAAGTGATAGTTGAAGTATATTCTCATACACATAAAATTCAATGTCAAAGTTCTTTCAAACATACTAACATACAAGAATGCCAAAGTTCACTGAAACACACACACACACACACACACACACACACACACACACACAACAATGTCAAAGTTTAATCAAATAAACATAGACACATGACACAAAGTGGATACCAAAGTTAGACTGTGCACACACACTCCACACAAAATGAGTGTCAAAGTTCATTCACACACAAACACACTCCACACAAAGTGAACATCAAAGTATTTTAACACACACACACACACATTTGCACACACAATGAATGCCATAGTTAACTTTAAACCTACCCCCTATTTTGCTATAGGTTTTGTAGAGCATAAAAGGTGAAAACATTATGCTCAATGTCTACCCTCCAAAAAGACAAAAGTCCATCTAAGGTAAGCTAGTCTACAATTGCTACTTGATATAGAATTCAAAATATGGCTATGGTTAAGAACCTCTCACAAGTAGAAGAATGGGGTATGTATTGGAAGAATATGAAGGCACTCTTCAAAGAAAATAAAAAATAAATATCTTAACTTATTCAAAATATCAAAAAAATTATATGGCTAGAAAGCTAAGAAGTAGCTCTTTATTTTGGTGGCGGTTTTATAGAATTTTATTGCAAAACACATAAATTTGATGAGGTTGAAGTTTGAATTCAAGTTGTTTGATGTTAAAAACACAAATTTTATGAGCCACAAGAGATGTTCAACCCTTAGGCTTGGAAATCCAAGCATAAATGGGTGGGATATATGAACAAAAAATTAAATTCAGGGCATTAAAAATGTGTACATTTTTAAACATGTAGGTGTTATGTTTTTAATAATTTGAACATGTTTTACTAAAACTCTCACTTGGTTGGCCACTAATTTGTCCCGCATTTCCATGCACTTACATTAACTCTTGTCCCTTATTAGAGAACAAAGAATCAAAAAAACATGAAAATCGCATAAACTTAATAGAAAAAAAAACAAATAAACTTGGCGTCTTGAAATATAAGTATAATCCACAATCAAAATAAATAATTCATGGAATTAATCTTGAAAAGATTAAGCATTATCTTTTTAACTGTCCTTCTGTACACAAGAGGCTTAAACATGTAAGAAGGCCAAATATTTTCACTATCATAATCACAATCATTATTTTAGTTTGATCTTGATTTAAAGTGATAGTTGAAGTACATTCATACACAAAACATTAAATGTCAAAGTTCTTTCAAACGCACAAAGACACATAAGAATGCCAAAATTCACTCAAACACGCGCACACACACAAGAATGTAAAAGTTCTATCAAACACACATAGACACATGACATAAAGTTCACTCAAACACAAACACACACACACAAGAATGTAAAAGTTCTGTCAAACACACATAAACACATGACACAAAGTTCACTCAAACACACACACACACACAAGAATGTCAAAGTTCACTCAAGCACACACAAACACGTGACACAAAGTGAATGGAAAAGTTCATTCATGCATAGACACACTCCACATTGTGAATGTCAAGGTTTTTGTACATACACTCCAAAAAGTAAACATCAAAGTTTTTTGTAGATACACTCCACACAAAGTGATAGTTGAAGTATACTCTCATACACATAAAATTCAATGTCAAAGTTCTTTCAAACATACTAACATACAAGAATGTTAAAGTTCACTGAAACACACACACACACATAGAACAATGTCAAAGTTCAATCAAATACACATAGACACATGACACAAAGTGGATACTAAAGTTAGATCATGCACACACTCCACACAAAGTGAGTGTCAAAGTTCATTCACATACAAACACACTCCACACAAAGTGAACATCAAAGTATTTTAATACATATACACACACTTCACACAAAGTGAACTTGAAATTATTTTTATACATACACAGTACACTCCACATAAAGTGATAGTTTGAAGTGCATTCATACACAAAAAATGAATGTCCAGGTACTTTCAAACACACACAGAGTGTGAACCAAAGTTGGTTTAAACACACACACATGCATTTCAAACAAAGTGAATGCCAAAATTAACTTTACACACACACACATAGAGTGAATGCTAATGTTTATTCACACACAATGAAAGCCAAAGTTCATTCAAACACGCAAAGTGAACATTATTGAAGTTTGAAAGTATTTTTGTACATATACTTCACACAAAGTGAATGTCAAAGTATTTTTGTACACACACATAGTGAATGCCAAAGTTAATTCGCACATACATGTGTGCATGCACATAGAGTGAATGCCAAAGTTCATTCACATACATGAACACACACAATGAATTCAAAAGTTAACTTTCAAACCCACACACATAATGAAAGCCAAAGTTCATTTGAACAAACACGTGTACACACAAAGTTAACATTATTGAAGTTTGAAAGTATATTTGTACATACACTTCACACAAATTGAACATCAAAGTATTTGTACATAGACACAGACACATACATACAATGAATGCCAAAGTTCATTCACACACAAAGTGAATGCCAAAATTTATTCACACACAATGAATGCCAAAGCTAACTTTCAATCCTACCCACACACAACGAAAGCCAAAGTTCATTCAAACACACACACACACTTCACACAAAGTGAAGGTCACAATATTTTTGTACGCATAGAGTGAATACCAAAGTTCATTCACACACACATGCATGTGTACACAGAGTGAATGCCAAAGTTTATTCACACATGTGCACATACAATGAATGTCAAAGATAACTTTCAAACCCATCCCCCCACACACAGTGAAATCCAATGTTCAGAGAGAGAGAGAGAGCACATTTGTACACACAATGAATGCCAAAGTTAACTTTCAATCCACCCCATATTTTTGTACATACATTTCACACAAAGTGAACATCAAAGTATTTTTGTATGCATAGACATAGTGAATTCCAAAGTTTATTCACACACACATGCATACACATAGTGAATGCCAAAGTTAACTTTCAAACCTAGACACACATAGTAAAAACCAAAGTTAATTCAAAGACGTGTACATATAAAGTGAACGCCATTGAATTTTGAAAGTATTTTTGTACACACTTCACACAAAGTGAACATCAAATAATTTGTATACACATAGAGAGACACACAATGCATGCCAAAGTTCATTCACACACACATGCATGCACACATAGAGTGAAGGCCAAATTTTATTCACACACACATGCACACTTACATAGAGTGAAGGCCAAATTTTATTCACACACACATGCACACTTACATAGAGTGAATGCCAAAGCTCATTCACACACACATGCACACATAGTGAATGTCAAAGCGAAATTTTAAACGTACCCACCCACATAGTGAAAGCTAAAGTTCATTCAAACACACACACATATGTACTTTACACAAAGTGAACATCAATATTTTTGTACAAACATGGAGTGAGTGCCAAAGCTCATTCACACACATATAGAGTGAATGCCAAAGTTTATTCACACACATGCGCGCACGCGCGTGTATGCACAATGAATGCCAAAACTAACTTTCAAACCCACCCGTGACCTATTGTGAAAGCCAAAGTTCATTCACACACAGAATGAATGCCAAAACTAACTTTCAAAACCACCCACACAAAGTGAATGCCAAAGTTCATTCACACACACATGTGCACACATAGTGAATGTCAAAGCTAACTTTCAAATCCACTGACACACTGTGTGTGTGTGTGAACTTTGGCATTCACTATGTGTGTGTATAAAAATGTTTTGACATTCACTTTGTGTGAAGTATATGTACAAAAATATTTTCAAACTTTAATGGTGTTTTTTTGTATGAACTTGGGCTTTCACATGTGTGGTTGGGTTTGAAAGTTAACTTTGGCATTCACCGTGTGTGTGAATGAATGTTGACATTCACTAAGTCACAATCTCTTCTAGGCTATACTAATATTTTTCCTAAGATTATATATATGTGTATGTATGTATGTATGTATGTATATACACCTAAAATCTATCTTTATATTAATTGATATATAATTATAAAAAATCTAATAGTATAACCCTTTTTATATGTAATCTTTTATAAATATATATAACTTTTATATAATCCTTTATATTATAATCCTCTATAAAAATATATACAACATATTAGTGTGCAATTCAATTATTTTGTATTTTAAGTTGGCACATAGCAATCATTTGAAAAGAAAATAATTAAAACCAATTTTGAAATTTGATTTTAAGGAAAAAATGAGTCATTTTCATACTTATGGAGGTGATCTAAATTACTTTGACAAATACAAATATAATCCAAAATAAAGAAAAGATAAACTAACAATCTTGTCAATACTTTAAAAATAAATACGAATAAAAATATACCAAAATCAAGTTATGTCACCGACTTTTATTAAAAAATCTTCATGTATGCATACTAATTATTTCATTAAACAAAATAATTCTAAAGTAAAATAAAATAACTCTTAACCCTAAAATTACATATATCAATTTTATAATTTAATAAATGAATAATATAAAACAATGCTTACATCAATATAATAAAATATAACATAAATATATGTTATTTAGCCATAGACCTATAAATATTTGTAGCTATTGACCATTTGATAATATCTTTGATACTTTTACTAGTTTATAAAATTTATAATTAAACAAAGGAATGAAGATCTTTTGAAAAACTTATGGTCGTGTTCTTTGTATCCATGTAGTGGAATTATAATTGATAGCATTCTCCATCTAAATATGTGTTAATTGGTGAGCATGACATTTGCACGTAAGGTGGGTAAGTAAAAAGATTAAAAAGGTATTCCAATAAGAAAAGGACTCATTTTAAATTTATATTTTATTTAAAATTAAAAATTAAAAAAATATAATTTATTAAAATTATAAATTAAAAAAAATACAGTTTAAAATAAATATTATTATAATGGTTAATTGTTGTATTAATTGTTAATTATATTATAATTAAATTTTTATTTTAAATAGAATATTTTAAGTGGTGTATATTTTTGTTAGTAAATTTGGGTTAGGCATTTAAAGGTCATAAAATTAGCTTTAAAACATGAGATTCATAACAAAAGTTTACCAATTCTAAACATATAAACTAAGCTTATCTCTCATACTATTAACAAAAATAACAAAATCTAATCAAGACTTAAATTACTTCGAAGTGAAGGAACTTAGAGACATTAGATGTATACTTTTACATGGTGCTTTCTTCTTTCTTTTTACCACAATCCAATCCCGCTTTTCAGAAGACAGAATATTTGCGTACTTGACATCGTCTATAGTCTTCTAAAACTATGTCTAAGTTGGTCTCAGTCCCATACTACTCTCGTAAGGGAGAAACATGAAAGTGCTCTAATTGTGAAACCTCCTTATTGGAGTCCATCTTAGCCTCCATCCCCACCGACATAGAAAGATCCAAAACCAACTCTTTTGCCTCGTTTTTGCCTTGAATCTTCTTTAAGATCAAATCAATCCCCAAAGTATCATGCAATGGACAAGGGGATCTATATGTGAAGTCTCATCAACCACATTCGAGGAGTAATCAACTTTACTATTTCCCTACATAACAATATGATGATGCTGGGTCTCAACTCCAATGCACTAGGTTGCTTACAAAACCTTCATAGAGCCTACGTGTCCAATATTAGTCTTAGTTTTACGAACATCCTTCCTATCGCATTTGGGTAATTTGGTGTACATGGTTAAAACATCTGCTACATCTAAAATTCAATTTCTCATAATCTACCTATTGTCTCCAAGCCCCATGTCCAACCTTGAGGATAATCTCTCCAGGCAGCTCCTTAGAAAGATCCATCTCCACACAAAATTGAGCATAAGTTGTTCAAGTTTTATTAGCAGTCTCTTTAGCTAAACACACAAACTTTGCGAAGGAATTCACAATGACAACCAAACCAGAAGACCACCAACACTACAATAGTAAATAAGGTAGCCTAATCCAAATGAGGCTAGAAGATAAAGAATCTATTCGAAGGTCAAAGGAAGGAGACCGGGGTCACATGCACAAAAATAAATTCTCCAAAGCCCATGGCCCTGACCTCAAAACATTCTCCCTATCTTTTGTTGAATCACACTCAAGAATGGCAAACACTCGAGCACAAGGTTAAATAACAACTTCACCCTCCAAGACCTAGATATCCACTCATGGAGGTCTATTAATTTCAGCCAAAATCTATACAATTTAGAAACCAATGCATGATCAAGCAAATATCACTCATGCATAGCAATCTAAGAATCCATAACAATTTCTAGAATATAAGAGGCATTCTTGGTAAAGAGAGATGATTCCAAGCCCAAGGCATTCAAGACGTTTTCAGCAACCCCCTAGCTAGAGGATGAAAGTGTTTCAAAATGAGAGGAGGCCCTACTCATAGAGTTGCAATCTGTTGGGTCCCCGGCAGCGGTGCCAATCTGTTGGGTCCCAAAATAGCTTATCCTAATCCCTAGAACATTCTTCAATCTTCAAGGCCAGGGTTGTCATCAAGAAGATAGAAAAGAGGTTCATCAACAAGATAAGGATGATTAAGGGCCAATGGTTGGAAATGGGTAATCTCTCCTTCGCTTCTGGCTCAGCTAAGCTAAGGAGGGTATTCCTAGAGGTATCACTTAACAAGGATTAACGACAATGGAAGATGTTTTCAGGGTCATATCATTGTAACAATACCCAAACTTCTATCATAATCCCTAAATAGAGTCACTAGATTAAGACAAGGTTGCTGCACTAAAACCTTTGTTTAAGCTGATGAGAGCAACCCTACAGAGTGAGGATGCTTATGGAACTGTAACTGCATTTAAATCTTGATATATTGTTTTAATTTTTAATGGGTTTGGGTGATCACTGGATTCTTAGATCGGTGCCTATCCAATGGGCCATAGAGTCTCAAGTTCATCAAAGGAAAACACTAAAAAAGGGTGTATGAATGCCTATCTGATTATTCAGATGCATAAAAATAAATATCAAACCATGAGAATACTTAGTAATCCAACACCATACAACATTCATCCACATATAACTCTGAAATAACCATTCACAAAGTTTGGAATGGATTAAGAACTGTCATATTCATTCAAATTAGAAATTACATTCACATCATGAAATATGGCAAGAGAAAACCCTAACTGTGATAGAGGCTTCCTGAAAGAACACTTACAACAGTGGAGAAAAACAATGATTGATATCAAGATTACAATATATTTTGCACACACTTCTGATAGCTGCTTCCTAAAGAATTGAAACTGAACAATAGATGAAACCCTAACTGCCTTGGACACTCAGCATTGGTAGAGAGAAAATTTGCCCAAAATGACCAACCCTTGAAAAAAGTTTCAATCTTGCCTTTATAGTCTTCACAACTTAGATTTGAGAATGAAATGGGTGGGAAAACCCTAACAACCCCACCAAATGCAATAAAAACATTAATTTTAACTACCCATTTCACATTAATGGTGATCCTGAAGGTTGTTAGCGTGTTCCCAGGTGGCTGGAGGAGTATGGAAGGCAAAATAGTCGATCCCTGACTAGTTGAGCTTCCTCCAGGCAATCGACTTTTAAAAAGGTGAAGAAGGAATCCCTGATCTCCAAATTCTAAAAGGAACAAAGGGAAACCATCAGGCTTCGGAGATCGGGCCTTCACCATACATCATTCATTTTGGAAGAGAAGAAAAGAACCACCCGATCCTGAAACAATTATAAAAATTTGAATCTCACTGGACTTCGACCATCGAACCTTCCACCTCCCATCTTTGAAAAGAAAAGAGGAAGAGAAACCTCCTGGTCGCTGACGCCCACAACACTTAGAAACTTTTTGAAACCTTGGCAGACTTCGGCGATCGGGCCTTTCGTCTTCTGCTTGCAAAAAGGAAGAAAGAAAAGACACCTCCCGCTTGCTGATGCTTGCAACACTTAGAAACTTTTTGAAACCTTGGTGGACTTTGGTGATCGAGCCTTCCATCTTTTGCCTGCAAAAAGGAAGAAAGGGAAGACAACTCCCACTTGTCGACACTCGCAACACTTAGAAGAATTAAAACCCCATCAAACCTCGACCGCCAGGCCCTCACCCTTCTGCTTGCCCGGAAGAAGATGAAAGACTGGCACCCTGACCTCCGATGCCTGAAACACTTAAGCGATTTTACAAATTACAAGGGGGAAATTAGAGCTGATAGGAGTGGCATGACGGAAGAGAGAACCTCAAAACTTTGAAGCTCTGACAAAGGCAAAAGACACAAGGAAAAGCTAGGATTCTCTTGGACTTAGCCATTTTTTTAGGCTTTCTTGCTTACACTTCAAAAGGCAAACACTTAGAAACTTCTTGGAGGGAACCCATTCAAATAGTCTCAGATCAGATATAAATGATGGGTTCAACAACAAAGGCACAAAGTAGATTCTTGATGGATTTGGCAAGATTTTGCAAGTTTTGGGGCATGGAAAATAGGAATCCCAACAATAGATATCCATTTAAGGCTCTTCAATCATCTATGAAGTTGTGTGATTAAGGTATCAAGAACACTTGGTATGCCTAATGTATGGGTTTTGCTGCAAGGAATTAGTATTGATAACAATTATTTCCCTCCAAGTACCTTTTGCATCAAGGCTCCCCACATGTTGAAAAGAGACGTTCATAGATGTATTAGATACATGTGATCTATAAAGCCTACACAAAATAAACTTGCATAGAACTAGTAGAACCATTGTCAACAAAATTCCATCACTACTTGAAGCACTATATTCATATAGAAGATGGACACATTATTCCTTCCAAGTACACTAGGTTTGCTTTTGGTTTGAGATTTCCTTTCGGCCAATTGTAGGTATGCTCTCATAGCTTCACTTAGAGTCAAAGCACTTTATGTCGAGAGATCAATGCATGTGCATACTTTGCAACAATGAACAAAAATTAGAAGAGCATTTTGTATTTAGGTGTGTAGTGTATTATGAGATTTATAATAGGTTTTACTGTCTCTTTAGAAAAAATCATGACTATTGATGAGATCTTATTCATTATGAGGATAAAATATGTGTAGCTCTATTCATTAGAGAGATGGCCCAATATAGAGTCCACATTATTAAAAGTCATCAACACAATTTTTATCTCAATATTGACCTTCAAATTGCTTATTTCAACCTCAATTTCAAAGATATAAATGAACTCATTATAAATTATAATTTTTCTTTCTTTTTCTTACAAACTTTGAAATAAAATGTATTTTCTTAGAGTGTCAACTACATTCCATTTTCCATACTACTTTCCTATCTAATATGACTTGGGAGTAGAATGATTGTCATTAGGGTGGTCAAAACAAGGAACAAATGCAAAGGGGTGTTCGGATCAAAAACAGGCCAAGCCAACTCAGGGGTGGATCCGAATCACTTTGGTGGAAGGGATGTCGATGCATGTTTTGAACCGAATGAAACAACTTTGTTGAAAAGGATGTATGCTCAATTTCTAAACTATAGTATAGCTTTCTATGATCTAGTTTCTAATAGATAACAATAGATAAATTTCAAATATATGTTAGGCTTAAAATTTAATTCTAGATTGTTTTGAATATTCGAAAGCCCATTGTCGCCCACCACCACTAGCACTCCAATATATATATATCCCCACCACCACTAGGACGAGAAAAAAGTCATATGCGAAATTGAAGTGTATAAAAAGTGCCCATTTGCACATGGAGATGAAAAGCTTTTAGAGCTGATTGCTTCTCAAAGTAAAAAGCGACGGGGAAATTAATAAAGGCTATAAAAAGTAAAAAGAATATAAAGGTCGGAAAACGACCCTTCAAATTCAGTCGCTTCTTATAATTGAAAGGTAGGAAAAGGACTTCTCAAAAAACTTTAAGGGTTAAAGAAAATTTAATGTAATTTAAAATTTTATATATTTAAATATAATTACCTAATTGAGATTGTAATTAAACATATCTTAAAATGAGAGTGAATTAAAGTATATTTAATTTTGAGGGTCACTAGAAAGTTGTTCATTGTTTTGATCATAACGTTTTTACCATGATTTAGAATTGCTTAAAATTAGATGTGTTGAATGTAGAATGACAAAATCTAAATTAGTTCATTCTTAAAATTTTATATAGGAGACAACCATAGCTATGATCTAGTTTGATGTGACCTATCCTTATATTACAATTCTATCTTGTGTAGAATCAAACCTTCTATCCCTATACAAAGATTTACTAGATGATATCTAATGTAAGGTTTAAAGTTCAGGACTTCCTTGCACCTTAGGCAAGCCCCAAGACCAAGTTAACAATGATAAGAAAAGAGTGATGATGGAGTTGGATGCGGATGTAGATAGAGAGTTCGATGTGTTAGACTTGCAGAATGTAAGTGATAGATGATCAAGTGTGTTGTTCTTAAAAATTGCTCTATATGTAATGTGTTATTGATGACCTAAAGATGATTAATGTAAATACACAATCCTAGACACATAACTCAAGGCCTACTAGGATCTGTGACCACTTAAGGACATTAACATTTGTACAAATTAGTTAATTCTACAAGGGATCCCTTAAGAGGATAAACATGTGGGTAAAGTGGTGTAAAAAAAAGGAAAAATTATAAAGATGTGCACTTTTCTCCTCTACATTTTGCCTCCACTTTGGTGTGTGTGCAAAAAGGTGGGATAATAATAGTGTGTCCCACTCTTGGGCCACAAGAAAAATTGTGGATGAAATTCTACACCCATCTACACCCAAACATGTTGGGTTCTCACAAAGGGATGTTTAGGCAAACCCACATGGTACCAAATGTTAAGGGGTGTTTGTGTGAAGGTATGATATTCATGCAAACACCTTGCCTATATAAACATGTTGCCACTCATTTAGGCGACTAAAATATATGGTCATTCTTGATTTCCTTTACATGTTTGGATAAAAAAAAAAAATTAATACTTGTTAATAAGGTAAACTGCAAGAAACTAGAAATATACTTGCTCACCCATCTCATATCTACCCATTAAAACTAAAAAAATTATCTTTAGCGTTATCATGTTTCAATTCTTCAAATAAGATATATATTAGTTCCTCTACAAAATATATTTAAAATGATAAAAAAAGATTTTTCTCTTCTTATGATTGCCAAGTGAGGCACTAATTTGATGTGTGAGACCCTCTTGGGGTTTCCACAAAGAGAGTCATTTCTTATTTACCTTATATATTGTCCTACAAAGTGTACATACATCAAATCCCTCTTTTTGAATCAAATTTTATCTTTACTATGGGGTATAAATAACTTCATCATTTCACCCATTTAAGCCTAAACAAATATGTATGCAATACCTATATAAATAGCTGTTAAAAATGAAGCAACTATCCACTGACAAGAGTTGCTATGGAGTTTTTGGTTATTTATTGGTAGCTTCTTATTATTTATTCATTGTAAATTGCTTTGTTCAATATTAATTTTTTTTAAAATACCTATACAAATAGCATAACCAATTCTATTTTATGACCTTATGAAATTTAAAAGTAAAAAAAATAAATTTAATTTAAATTATTTTACTAAAATTCCTATCCCCAAAATTAAATACCCTATTATAAACTAATTCCATAAATATAATAGCTCATAAAACTATAATAATGTATAAAATAACACTCCATGAAGATGAATGAGTATCATCTTCAAATATGTTTAATAACTACATATTGACCTTGGCTCATTCACTATTTTAGGAGGTTTGATTTCTATTCACTTGAGGTTAAATCCATTCACATAATGTTAGCACAATATATAAAAGTGATAATATACCTATTTATCTTGAGCCAAGTCTTGTGTTTATTTATGGAGCACTTCCTAAAGATCTAGCAAAAGGAAGAAAAAAGACATTATATAACATTGTTGATAAATCATGGTACTACATGGTTTATATGTTTTTTAAATTGATTTAAATAATTGTGATGGTTAAAAGTGTATTTTTAGTATATTTTTATTTTATTTATTTTAGTGTAATAGTTTAATGTTTAAATATTGTATTTTTGTGTAAGAGTTGGTATTTGATATGTATTTTATCTCATTATGAATTTTTATTTCTTAATAATTAGGACTCAACTCTCATATTATTGTTACTTGTTTTGGTTTAAAACTATAAATGCCACCTAAGGCTTATCTCCAACTAATTATTAGTCACTGACACAAACAAAAAGAATTCAAATTTACAAAGAACTAAACCCTAATTAATTTTATACATTTACTAATATCAATACATTTCATCTCATAGCATAATTATTTATTCAATAAAACATTAAAAATCATTACATCAACATTTACAATCCATGGAATAAGATTGTGTGGCACATTACTAATATGTTTTTAATTCATAAAATTTATAGCTAAGCTAAGGAGTGAAGATCTTTTGAAGTTGTAGTCATTTTCGTTAATTTGTTGTATCCATCTAGTGGAGTTATAATTGATAGCATTCTCCACTTAAATCTGTTTTATTAGGGAGCATGCCGCCTCGTGCTAAGCATGTGACTCGCGCGTTAGGTGGATAAGTAAAAAGATAAAAGGTAATTCAATAAGAAAATGAATCGTTTTAAATAAAATTTAGAGAGAGAAAAAAGAAAAGCAAGCCAAGAAAAACAAAAACTCTTAATTATTCTCCTTGACTTTTGAGCTAAAATTTTAATTATGGTGGTTTGGTGGTGTGGTCAGACAACGATTGAGTGCTTTCCAGGCATTACAGCTATGAATCTTAAGCTTCGAGAGGTTTCTCTCACTTGAAGGGGATTTTATCGAGAAGAAGTAGGTTTATAGTGATTGTTAATTAGAATTGGAAACCTAATAAATTACAGTTCTATTAAATGAAACAATGATAATGCTAGGTGTTATAGTCGAACTCAAAAAAATTATGATAATTTAGTTATTTAACTAATTTTTAATTTAATTTTGAATAAATTATTAAAAATATATATAATTTATTAAATTTATAAATATAAAAATTAAAAGATATTTTATTTTAAAATAAATATAACTATAGTGTCAATCTAATGGTAAAATAAATATCATCAACTTTTTATTAATAAGTTGTACTATTTGTTAAATATACAAGAATGTAGTTTTCTATCTTATTATATAAAATATATTATTATCTATAATTTAAATTAATACTAGCAATTGGACAATGGGTTGAAAAGTTTCCCAACAAATTATAGAATTTGTTAGCTATTTTTTTATTATCTATTAATTTACAAGAATTTAATCTACTGAAATTTCATCACATTAACTATTGTCTTCTTTCACTTATATTAGTAAATTTATTTTTACATTACATATTGAGATAAACAAACATAGTTGGGTAAAAGTAGTAAATTAATTGAATCTTTTATTGATTTTTATATATTACGCCATAGAAACAAATGCACATTTAATCATATAATTATTTTTAAAATAATTATGTGAGGGTATCTAAAACTTATATCTAATATAATAACTATATATTTTTCTGTTAAATACATACTAAGATGGCTCATAAATTTGATATATGAATTTTTATAATATATATCACATGATAATTCTACTAATTTGTATAATCAATAATTTAATATATATTCTATTATTGATATATAATTAATTATATTATTTCATTAATATTTAAAATATCAAATTTATAAATAATATATATACAATGAATCAAAATTAAATAATCACACTAATATAAATATTACAATTTTGTTATATTATTTGTTTAACATTAAAATAAATATTATTTTTTTAATAACTAAATTCCTACGATATTTTTTTACTTGATTTTAGTGTGTTTGTTTTATTCAAAATAATATTTCCCAAAAAAATTCTCATGTAAACCTAATAAAAATTAAAATTTGTTCAACATTAAAAATAATACTTTGTTTTGATTGATTAAATAAAAAAAATCATTGCCATAAAATAAAATAAAAAATTAAGATTTATCAATTGTATAAAGGTAAATGAATTTTTTTTATTTTTTATTTTATTAACATTTATCAATTGTCAAAGGTGATAAAGGTAAATGGAACTTTTTTTGTTTTTTATTTGTAGAAAAATAAAATAAAAAATTAACAATTTATCAATTGCCAAAGTGATAAAGGTAAAATGGAACTTTTTTGTTTTTATCATTTATGACATTTTGTAGAAAAATAAAATAAAAAATGAACAATTTATCAATTGTCAAAGGATTTTTTTTTGTTTTTTTATCATTTATGACATTTTGAAAAACAATCAATGGACAAGATTGATTTCATGGTAGTCCTTTTAATCTAGGCCCTTCATCTATATAATTCATCATGTGAAGCTCACATAGGAAAGCTTTCAGCCTAATAAATATCTTTGAACTTAAAATTTATAATATTTATAAAATATCAATAAACTAGCAATTGGACCCATAGGTTCAATGGGCAAGTTGAAAACTTTATGAAGAAATTATAGAATTTGTTATATATTATATTTATATATATTGTTATAAATATTATATTTAATATCATTAGTCAAGCCTAAAAAGTAATTGTTACAGGATTTATCTTTAAATTTCATATGTACGCAGTTGAAATGAATTTCCAAGAAAGTGGAACTCTAATTATAATATCAAAAGTATGTTGGTAGACTATGCTCAGCTCTCTATTCATAATTTTTTTTTATTACTTTTTTAAATTTTTGTTGTCTTTTGTCATTTATTAGTTTTTTCATGTATTCTATAGTAGTCTTTTTAATCTGGGCCCTTTGTCTATGTAATATAATATTGTAAAATAATATTAAATTTGTATATTTGTTTTTAAAATATTAAACTTTTAATTAGGTTATTTGGTTTTTATGATGGAAAGTAAGGTTTAAATTTCTCACATTTGGATGATGTGCTCAATGAATATTTTAACCTTTATTTCAACGTTACATTGGGCCCTTTGTCTATGTAATATAATATTGTAAAATAATATTAAATTTGTATTTTTATTTTTAAAATATTAAAATTTTAATTAGATTATTCGGTTTTTATGATGGAAAGTAAGGTTTAAATTTCTCACATTTTAGTTTGGATGATGTGCTCAATGAATATTTTAACCTTTATTTCAACGTTACATTGGTTAAGAACATTTATATTTTTAAAAATAAAAATAGAACAAAAAAATATGAGTGTTTTTTCTAAATGTAATACAAAGTTAAAATAAAGTAAACAATATATAGATATATAAACAAAAAAATTTAAAAAAAATAAAATTTATGTGTTTATAATAATAGAATAGTTCTAAAGTAAAATTAAATAACTAAAAATTAATTATGAAAAATAAAATTATATTTGGTGGTTAAAATAATAGTTTGGGGATTGTGAGAAGAAAGAGAAAATACCAAGTATAGGTAAATAGTTAAAAAAGTAATTAAAAATAGATTTTTTAAAAAACCCTCAAACTTTTTTATATCACTTGTAACACCTACCTTTTTAACTATTTACCTATACTTGGTATTTTAAAAAACTCTACATAGGTTTGAACAATATCATAATAGTAAAACAAATATTTAAGTTAGACTATATCCCTATGAAATATTTTGAATCAATAGTGCAAACTATAATCAAATTTCTTTACTATGATAAAACTATGGTTATATGTTCAGAATTTTTAAATACGAGGATAAATTTCTATATAGAGGGTATTAAGTTATTGAAATTTATTATATTCATATCCTCATAATGAATACATTAGATCAAATTTCATAATGATATAGAGGGTATTAAGTTATTGAAATGTATTATATTTATACCCTCATAATGTATTACATATAATATAATATTAATAATACATAATATAAATAATAGTAATATAATATTACAAAACCATAATATATGATATAGTTAGTTAGGTAGTATTGTTGATTATATGTTGGAAGTATTTCTCTAATTTTTTTAATGTGATAGATATTATAAAAGTTTATATATCAAATACATACTTATAAAAATCAATAAGAGGTTCAATTAATTTACTACATATATACAATATAGACAAGTTATGAACTATAATTTTTAAAATTATATTTTTTAAATGATCTATAAGTATAAGTGATCTTCCATAGGGAGTGAATGTAAAGTAATGATAACTTAAAAAATATAAATATTTATCTGGTGAGGAATTGACATGATAATAATTTTATTGTTCATCTCAATATGTAATGTAAATTTTTTTTACTAATATAAGTGAAAGAAGACAATAGTTAATGTGATGAAATTTCAATAAGAATGGATAAAATAATTTAGTGGATTAAATAACTTATAAATTAATAAATTATATATTTATATAGGGATTTATCTTTAAATTTCATTTCTATATAATATATATTGCTGCATAATCGATATAATGATACACTGGTATAAACATATTTATTTCTTTAGTAATATATATACTAAATTTAAAATAAAAATAATAACTAATTACGCCGAAGGCGTTCCCTTTGTGAGCAGGTGGGCTGACTTAGCGGATCAATGGTTTGGAGGGGTGCACGAGGGGTGCAATACGATTGAACTATTTTCAACCGTTGGATTTTGTCTCACTGTTTTCCGTCCTCCATCACGATTTTCTCTCGCCGTTTTCCGTCTTTGTCACGCAATTTTTTCCCTAATTTTTGAAATCGGCCAATGCAGGGAGATTTGACTCTGAATCCGTGTGAGGTCTTCCTTAACATAACTAATGCCAACTTGCAATTTTAAATGTATAATATATTTATATCGGTAAATATTTGTACTAGATAGAGATTATGCCAAATATATAATCTAATACTTCACACAAGTTTATCGTTTCATGTGTCACGTGCATGCATTCATTACATCACAAATTGCAAAATATTATTTTTCGTTGATTTATATTATTATAAGCTATGTTCACAGAAATGCATCGTGAAGAACACATCGAAAGTAAAATCGGACCTGGCCAAATTAACTCAATTGAATCTCAAGAAATTAAAGACATTGGAGCTCCGTTCATCACCACACAACAGTGGCCTAGTTAATCTCCCTGCAAATAATGAAAACCAGAACTAGAACTACTTTGCCACTTGATTCTATCAAGAAGAAAAAAAAGAAGATGAAGAAGAAACCCACCATCGGTTCAGAGCAGAAACAAGAAACTGTTTACTGTTAGAGTTCGTGCCAAAGAACAAGAAGAAGAATAGGGGTTCCAAAAGTAAAACTACCAGGGAAATATTCAATGAGTAGTTGAAGGGGATATTTTATGTCAAAGATAAATATCTTGATGGTCTTGGTTCCGTTAAGACAGAAATACAGTTTCTGCGTGAGTGGCATTACAGAGAAGTGTGTCCCAGACCAGAGGATAAGCTCTCCGGGTATTGTTATGAATTTATTGGAGTATCAAGTAATTGCAGGAATAAGATTTAGTTTTTGGAAAGGTGGAGAACAAACCCTACCAAATCTCTTTAACAAGATGTTACCAGCTTTAAAAACAAAGCACTGAAATAAATTGACCTTTCAGCTACATTGCACAACTTCAAGAAAATTGTCTCTGCCATTCTTGTGTTGCATGCAAGGTGCATGGTGTCTTCAAACATGTCATCTATCTCTTCTTCCAAAGAAGACCAAATAAATTTAAATATTGTGAGCGTAGAGATCATTGTGTTTTGTTCCATTTTTTTCTTGTAAAACTCCTGCTATATTTTGAAAACTTGTAGAGCGAAAGGGGGTCCAATTACATGGGATACAATAATATGAGTAACTTAACACCCTATACCTTGATAGATCAAAATGAAAGAATGGTCTTGATCACATTTACCTATTCAAGAGTCGTGCCACAAAATCAACAATATTTTAATGGCCTTTAATGGCTCAATAAAATTGGTTGATGACCTATTTACAAGGTCAAATAAGTTGAGTTGTCAATTGTCATTAGAAACCAAGATTAAGAATTTGAACAAAAACATATATAATAAACAAATTAGAATAATATATAACATACATTTATAAGTCAAAAAATTTATATACAATAAATAGATTAGAAAATATGTAACATAAATTTATACATCATATTAATAAAGTGTATAGATATGAGCAAACAATACAACCAACAATTCACTGCTTTTGATCTCCCATCAGAGTTTTATTAATCAAAATTCATAATTGTGGTGGGAAAGCACATGACAATGGCACAACCAAGCTGTAATAGTGCATTGGTGAGCTTAACGTTGTGTCTAAATTACGTAATGAGACATGCAAAGGAAAGTCAAAATGGGTGGCTTATTTTAAATCTCATCCCTGCAGTTGTCCTTACTCTCGATTAAAATAGTCATAGATCCCTTCTCCAAGCTGCCATCATAGACATTTTAGCTGCTTAGAAAAGAAAAACACCATTGATAAAATAAAAGTTATGATTCATAGGTTCCATGAGAAAGTGCAATATAAGTTTGCTTAAGTTTCTTCATTTAAAATAATAATAAGCTTTAATATCTCTTATAATAATTTTATGTTTTATGCTATATATAGGTGTAGGTTTTAATAAAATAAATATTCTTATATTATATTTTGTTCTATTCCAAAAAATCATAAAAATAAAATTAGTTTCTTAATTAAATGTAGTTATGTATTATAGGAATTATTAATATTAGGTTTTTAAAGAAATATAATAAAATTATAAATTTTTAATTGTAGAATTATGTATAAGTGTGAATTGTGGATATTAGATTTAATATTAAAGTATTTGATCTTCTTGATATAATATATATTATTGAATTATTTTTATTAGGCCAACAAAGAGATTGTGTGTGTGTGTGTGTGTGTGTGTGTGAGAGAGAGAGAGAGAGAGAGAGAGAGAGAGAGAGAGAGAGAGAGAGAGATTAGTTGTTTCATGCCAACATCCCATAGATGACATGTGTCCATGGGGCGCTACGCTCAGGGCAACACATCATGAACTTAGGGACCTAATAATTCACCTTTAAGATCTCTTTGGTGTACCAATTGCACACTAACATTAAGCTTCCATTGCGAAGAATGAGGCCTCCTATCTCTATTAGTTGCTTAGTGTTGATAGTTTGTTAGTTTGTTAGTTTCTTAGTGTTGGGGCCTCCTAGCCTTGCCTGGTGAATGCAAAGTTACAACCCCTCCTATCAACCAATGTCAAAGTAAAAAAAATTTGTGGCTAAGTGCTTTTAAAATTAGCTTTGGGTTATGATAAAGAAAAATAGAAAGGGAAACAAAGAGATGTAGAGGTAGAGAGATAGAGAGATAGAGAGGGAGAGACAAAGATATATAGAGAGAAGTAGAGAAATAGAGAGATAAAGAGGGGGGAGAGGGGGGAGACAAAGAGGGAGACAAAGATATATAGAGATAGAGATAGAGAGATAGAGTCTATAGAGGGATATTGATAGAGAGAGGAATAGAGAAAGAAAGATAGAGCAAGAGGGAGAGATATAAATAAAATATATAAAGGGAAAGAGACAAGAGAAATAGAAACTAGCTTTTGATCAATCGTCTTTCCCAACAATCTGAAGATGACATGTGTCCATGTTTTAGGACATTTTATTACACTTAAATAAACATGTCAATCGCTTAAGGACCTAATGATTACATTTTATATGCCAATTACAAATTTTAATAGTATGTACATTTAACAATTAGCCATCTACATTTATTATTAGAAATTCCATTATGTCACAACATAGGAGACTAAATTTTAAACATTAAATAATATATAAAGTTAATGTAAGTTAATTAATAGTCAATCTGAAGCTACCACTTGTCCATCAAAACCTTGATCATGTAAACAACATCATTTTCTTAATGACTTGTCAATTGCTCTCATCTATTGCATGACTGTATACAAAAAAAACAATTGCTAATTACCCTTCCAAAACTCTTTGATGTACCCATTGCACACAAAGGTGTAATTGCAAGTCTTATCATAATTGGGATACACAACCCTTCAAGACACTTTTTCAAGTGTCAATAGTTGATTTCATTAACTCCAATGGCCCAACATAATAGCTCCCCCATGTTGCAACTCACCCTACATCAAATAGTTTATTTTGTGAACAATGGCAAGCCTATGTTATAATTGTATCAAACTTTTCTAGCATGGAAATGGAGTCACTAGTAAAAATGATCATACAGGGAACTACAAGTACTCGGAAATCACACTTGATCATATAGGGAACAACACATGGAAAATCACCATTATTATTGCTTGCACCAACTGGAGTCACAACTTCCAACATACATGTATCCACTATACATTATGCCCTTCACATTCCAATAAAAGAGATGAACCCTTTACAACATGCCTATAGTGCAAATTTAGAGAGTCGATAAGGCCAAATCTAGTGAAAATCAATATTTTTCAAGCCCTAGGTTTGACATCTTGATGTAAAATGATATATGAATGTTTTGCAAGATGATATATGATGAAAATTACATGCTCTCAGATCTGAAAATGATTTCCATGCTCTAAGTGCAAATCTAATGAAAAATCAATGAAAATGCTAGTTTTTGTTGAAATTTTCTATGCAAAAATGCAAATTTTTGAAATCTAAATGCAAATTTGTATCAAAATGCAAGACTAAAACCAAATGCAAATTTGAATGAGTATCTAAAAATCAGTAAAAAAATTTGAAATAAGATTTTACCTACAAACCCTAGATTTTGGAATTACTAGGTTATATGCAAAATTCACAATTTTCAACAAAACCCTAGCAATTTTTATGATAAAAATGCAATGCAAACTAATGAATTTTTGTAAGAAAGATATAAAATAACAAATAAATGTGCACCTATTTTTGGGGTTCATAAGCGGAATAGTCAGGGACTAAAGAGAGGGCACCCATGTCTAATGTCCTACTTTTTGTCAGGATCTGCAAACAAGATCTGCAACCTGTTCCTGTTGTACTGAAGGTTTTCACGTCACAAAACTTTGAGGACTAATGAACGGGCACCCTAGTCCAGGGAGCTATTTTCTTCTTTGATCTACAATTCTGACACTCTGTTGTATCCTCCCGCAACTTCACTTTGTTTGTAGCTTCAACCTGTAACCTGTAATCATGAAAACTTTGGGAGGGGGTTGTGGTGTTTAGAGGCTTGCCTATATCAAGCCTCGAAGAGACATTCAAGTCTTCCGAACACTATTGTTGGATAGAGAGTGCGTGCCCTTGTGAGGCAAAGGCAAAAACCAAATGATAAATGCTTACAAACACAAATGATGTCACCTTGTAGTGAAGATCTCATGGGAGGATGAAACTCTTCATGCCATGAGGAGATGATTGCTCAAATCTGTAAATACAAACACATAGACAACACAAATCTGCTCTTGCAACACAATGAAAGCCTTGAATCACCTTTAGAATGCCAATGCTCATCTAATTGAAATCTTGTAATCATATAGTTTACAAATGAATGCCTAAACATGCTTATATATGCAACTACAAACACTCTCACCAAGAATTTCATAATTCAAACTTACCATGTCGGCATAGGACCCAAATAACGGTCACAAGCTGACACCCAAAATTTGGGACTGACCCAAAATAGGGCACGACTAGGGCGCAGGCGCCCAAGTCCTCCCCCTTATTTTGGGTAGGGTTAGGTTCAAGGGATCCCCCTAGGTCCCATTTGTCATGAAACTTAGGGATCATTTCATTAGGATGTCAAAATATGATGCAAGATGTCCTAAATGTATACTAAAGACCCGGAGGCTAAATCTTATGAGGGAAAAGCCCCCAAGGGGACATTTTCCAACGTTACGCATAAATAAGTGCTAACATAATCCATATCATAATCCATACACCATAAATAATGCATCCATAATCATCACATTACATCTACAAATCATAACATACATCCACATCATACATAAATCAAAATACATCCATCCATCTACATCATAAAAATAACCAAAACATAAATTAAAACATATCCATAAATCATCATAACATCATAGTCTGCCAAATGATCAACTCATATCTAACATCCATATAAATCCATGTACATCTCATATACATTAATGGTCATGATACAAAAATCTGCCCAAAAGGCTAAATACATTGAGTGTCTACTGTAGACGCCTGAAAATGGTCACAACCACTTTCATTCACTTATGCAATCCAGATCTATTCACTTACATCATTTTATCTGACCCAAATATTAATTAAATAATTTTAATTAATTTATTCTTAAATTTTTATTTTTCACAAAAAATCAAATTCCTCTACTATAGTTCAAAAATTATATGCAACTATAGTTCACATTCTATCCATCAAAAATTAAATAAATGACCATATTTATTTAATTCTTATTTTGTCCACTTTTGATTACTTTTAGTAATCATCATTATTTCATTCTAAAACATGTGCACATGAATTAATTTTAATTAATTCCCCATTACAAACCCCCATGTTTATAAAAGTCCACTTGTCATTCCATGTACATGCATGTACATGGCAAGTGGTACTTTGAAATCATGACCAAATCTTTCAAAATGTGTACACTTGTTCTATTTCTTCCATCCCACTCCAAGTGTCACTATTCATGTAAATTTAAAATTACATGTGGCACTATTCATGCACTATTCCTCAAATTTTTAATCCCACTTGTCCTATCCATGCAATTTAAAATTCCTCACAAAATCCAAGCTTTGTCTTTTCATAAATGAGGCCTTACATGTCATACACCTAACCAATCCTAGCCATCCATCCATTCAAACTTGTATTTTCATCCATTGATCATCCCTTGAATCTTGGAGCAATTTTATCATCCATTCTCATTATGCCATTTGTCCAATTCTCCTTGCTTGAGGATCCTCAAGCAATCTCCACCCTTGATCTTCTAATTTGATCCTAGCCCTCCATTCTTATCCTCTAAAATCTATAAATTGAGGCCTCCACCTACATTTTTTATAAGCCATCATATGCAAAGAAATTATACCTCTTTGAGTACTCAACATCATATAGTTTAGAGCAATTATAAGTTAGAATATCATAGTATCATATCAAATAGAGTAAATCATTGATAATTGTGCTTAGATAGGGTGCAAGATAGATAGATAGTGTAGTAGCAATTGGGCTCAATCTTGAGGTCCTTTGGACTTGGGATTGGGAGCAATCTAGGATAGTTTGCACTCAATTAGGTATCCCACTTCCATTGTAGACTTTTTGGCACGTCCGGTGGGACCCCCACCCCTTATTTCTTAACATTTGTATGACATTTTGCATAATTTTGTGTTGACAGGTCGGATCATCGCCAACTTTCTGCAAAGTAGCACCCATTTTTAGCAGATCAATGCCTACTCAGGAATCAACACCTAATTTTCTAAAAGGTATAATTTATGTTTTTGCATGAATTTTTCATCATTTGATAATCCATTTTCATGCAATATGCTTTAAAGTGTGTCCCACTAACCTTTTGAGCTATTTAGCTCTTAGTTTCATAGCAGAAAACACAGGGACAAGGGGAATGCTTCCCGTCGAGCAGTAGCGCTTGCTTTTGGCATATCAACGCTCATCTGCCAGAACAATGCTTATTTCTTATATTAGCGCCCGCACTTTCTTTTCATAAAATAGGGGTTTTTATTTTATTTTGTTAACCTCTATGGTTTGACATGATGTGTTGTGGGTTTTAATCAGTGTTTCTTGTAGGGATAACCCTTGGTTTTGTAGGTTTTATCAAATTTACAAGGGAAGATTTTGCCTCAATCATTTTAGTACCATCCAAAGCACACTCACGCCTAGTCTGCAGGTATATGACTTCCATATTTTAGCACCTATTTTTAGTAAATTAGTGCCCATTCAAAATTAGTGCCTATTCTTTGTAGAATAGCATCGATTCTCTGAATCAGTGCCTAGTCTCTATGTGTAGCAAAAAATTGATTTTCATCATCTTGACTGGTCCAACCCTAGTTTTTATAGCTCCTCATGACCGTCCAAGACCAATCTAAGACTACTAACTTGTTTGGTACATCCCTGTCATCAAAGATCTCATTTTTCATACTAGTATTAGTTGCACTAAAGTTAAAGTAGGAGTAAATTAATTTTGTTTATCGTGTCTTAGGTTTGTGGATGGACGTATGCTCTCCCCTCACACCTTAGGGTCATCTTGGGGATCAAAAGTCCATTTATAAACCTCTTTACTTATTTTTCAACCCAAAGGGGTTATCCACCTTGCGTATGCTCTCCCCTCGCGCCTTATGCAATCTTGGATGACCAAAAGCAAAGTATAATTTCTTCTTAGGAGGCATGCTTGGGGATTTCATCCCCCAATGGATGACCTCAACCGTGTGTTCCGGCGTGGTATATAAATATTGTGAGAATTGAAAGACTCCTTTAAAGGAAGGTGTTGCAAGTATGGGCCTAATCGATGTTGTCATTGATGTCAACATAGTCATGCTACATTGATGTCAAGGATTGGATGAGTTGTATGCTGAGGATATTGAGAAAATTAGTCCTATCGGGAACATAGAAGAACAGTGAAGACAATGAAGTAAAGATCCCAGCTAAGATGAAGATCAAAGGTTGCGCATCAAAGCGTTTGTAGATATGTGTCTAAAGGTGATCCAACAAAGATTTGAGAGGTCCGCATGAAGATTACAAGAAGTTATGGCCATATGAGTAAAACTGGTTCTGGCATATGTTTAGAGGTGACAGATTGACACAAATAGGTCCGGTGAGATTCGGAAATGCAATATCTTATTCTGCGGATTTGGTGGAGTGTTTAGGAAGTCAATGTGAATTGACAACTCAATTGGTTCGTGGTCTGAAGGTCCGCAAGCATCTATTCCAATATGACAGTGATGACAGACTGTGTTCTTGAGGTTTCGAATGAAGGAGAGAATGATTTGAGTAAGCAAAAGTAGTGAGGATGTTCTTGGTGATTTAGGCAAGCTTTTGGAGGTCTCTGGATTATGTCCAGTTCGTGTTGGTGGTCCGCATTGAAGATTGAGCTCGTAATTGAAGAATTACTTCCGGATGATGATGTTCTTCCTAAACTTGGTTGACCAGATGATTTACACATCTTGCGGATGATCTTGAAGATGTTCTGCGAAGCATGGCATGTTCCTCAAAGAAGATTGAAGTCTCAGATCTGTGTGGCCGACAATGTGATGATCCGCATGAAGTCTTTTTATAATTAGTCAAGTTGTATTTGTGTATTTGCTCTGTAAAGTATGCCAACTTTGATGATTATCCCAAAGTCAATGTCTTGTATAAATAAGAGTTGTGAAGTCATTTCAAAGGCATCTTGGCTGAGATGAGAGTGTGGTAGAGAGGAGGAAAGTAAAAGGCAGAGTAGAAGTATTGGGCTTAAATGGAACTGACTCAAGCATGGTGAAGATGCTATTCTTCAGTTCAAATATGTAATATTTATCATTCTATAGATAGTGTGTCTCCTGTAGGCAGTGGGCCTCTTGTGAGCAGTGTGATCGGGTAGTAAGCCCTAATTGGCATATGCCATTTTGTTCTCCTTATTATTTTAACAGAGAATACAATCTTGGGTTAGTCACCCCGTGGTTTTTCCCTTAATTGGGTTTTCCACGTTAAAATCTTGGTGTCATATGTGTTAATGTGTTTTTGCTCTTGAATTATTGCATTATGTTTCCATAATTGATTTATTATTTGTTGGGTGAATATTTTGTCGTTAACTCACTAACGGCAAAATGGGTATATCAGCCACAGCTATGATGAGACAAAGTCTCTCCTCTCAGCAAGGGGAGGTTCCCTCTGGTTACTTAACTTATTACAAACAAATAACTTATGAAATTTATGTACACTAAACACTATATTTGTGGTGGTTCCATTTCATCTCATTCTTTTTTTTAGAATAGATGCTTATACTTCAAGAAAATAACTTATAAACTATCATAAACTCACAGAAACACAAAGTTTTCTACTACCTCACTTACTAATTGCAAATAGAACTTATTTGAAGTTGAATGCAGCCCAAAGTCTTCACTCTTCTCCAAGATGATAGAAGTAGATTAAATATAATAACTTGCAACACAAAGTCTTCAAACTATTGTATTCTCACAAACATAACATAATCCTCACAAATGATTTGATAACACAAAGTCTATCACAATCAAATTAAGAATGCTCTTTAATCACTTGACACAATCTCCACACTTCAATTATTACCAAAGAAGATTATGATAGCAAGACGTAAGAACACTACTATCATAACACAAATAATCCCAAGACAAAGATTCGAATTGAACTTGCTTTCTTGTATTGATAAATATTTGATAATTGATTTTCACAAAGAAGCACAAAGTCTTGATTTGCTTTTCAATTCGCCAGAGTATTCTTGCAATAGACAAAAGATAATATTTACAAAAGAGGCCCTCTTTATTTATAGGGAGAGGCCTTAAAAAAATTTAGGAAAAAACCTAGCTACTTTGACTTATTCAAAAATAGGAGTCCTTATTGACTTGGGACTTCCTATATTTTTACATGTAATTACATATGAGAAAAGTACATGTAAAAATGTCCAAAATTGTTTTGAAAGTACATTTGAAAAATGGGAAAATAAACTAAGGAAAAACTACTTTAATTTGTGTTGCCGCTTTTCCTCATGTGACCATCATACATAGTGAAAGCCGCTTGCATCTCAATGCTATCCGAGTTGAATGTGTTCCTGAAGATCATCTTGGCTCTCACTATGGCATCTCTGACTGTAGTGATTGATTTTGCATGACCAGTTAACTTAGTTTTCAGATTATCCAAAGTTAATTGGTTGTCTAAAATATTGTCCATAGAAGTCATTGAAAATGTTTTATCTTCGAATTCTTTCTGGAACATGTCTTCAAATTCTTGAACCATTTCTTCTGCAGAAAGAAATTGGTTGTCTTGTGATACCAGCTTATAAGGCAATTCCTCCAACTTATGCAAAAGGTTGACATCACTTTGTTCACTAATTTCCTTTGCAGCTTCAAGATCATTGATCAGATTTCTAAGCATACTGCTCCTATACATCAAAGCCTCCTTTGTTTCTATGTAAGAATCCCTATTAGAGATGGCATCAATTGATATTAGGGTGCTTATTTTCAATTTCCTCATCTCTGCCCATTTATCATGAGTATTCTCTGTGCATTCAATATCTTGAGAGATAGTATCAATGAGGTCACCAAGTTCTGCTCTTATTTTCCTTATTTTATCTATCTTCTCAGATACGTCTATGAGCAAAGAGACTCTTTGTGCACGCATCCTGTCTAAGTAGTCTTCAAGTACTTTCCCTTTAAGATGAGTCCTTTCCGCTTTCAGGATGATGGGGTCTTTTACAGAAACGGCCTCTGGAGTAACTGCTTCTAAGTTCAAAGTGATTTTTCTTACCACCACAGTTAGCTATTCTACCATTGCCTTGTAGTGATCCTTCATTTCTTTTTCCCTGTCAAACTTCTGGATTAGGATGTCCATTGCTGACTGCATATCATTTTTAGCACTTTCATGGGTTATTTTGCCCAATTCAACTCTAGAAATAGAGTAGTCATTCATATCAAAACTTTCAATAGTTGCATCTTGTGAAGGTTTTGCTATCTCCAGAAATTTGTGTCCCTTGTCTTCAAGTACCCTGGAAAGAATCTTTGGTTTCTTCGGGGCCTTAGGCTTTGCAGGTACCAGCTTAGTGAAATCAAAGTCATTTGGGGAGATGGCTTGCTTTTTCCTTTTCGGCGTGTAAGCTGATAACCAAGGTGGTAGCAGAGAAGTACTCACATTGGGATCCATTCCTATTGCTGGTGTTCCCAGAACCGTACTTGTACTGGTAGTAGAAACAATAGGCGGGGTGTTAGTAAAAACTGCACCTGTTACATTTGCACTAGAGACTTGCTCAGTATTCATTACAAAATGATAAAAAATGGATGCATCCTCAATATCAAAAGACGAAGAAGACAAACTAGGAATAGACCCTGAAGAACGGAGAACATCTTCTACCATTTTTTAAGGATTATCAAAAATTATTTTAGGAGAGGGAGATTCAGAAGAGGGAATATCAATAGGGGAAATAGACATAGGAGCTGCAATAGGTGTATCAAGCAAAGGAGATGATACTCCTGTTTCTTGTTGTGTATTTTCTTATGGAGACAAATCCTCCTTCTCTTGTTGATCTGTAGTCCTATCTTCAACATTTGTCTCTTCTGTGACTGGCTCTTTAGTAGCTAGCTCCTCAACTTCCATATCTTTTATTTCAGGTTCTTCCTCCATAGCTTTTGATTTCTTTGTCACAAATCTGATCTTAGGCTTATGTGTTTTAGAAGATGAGGAAACATCACTCTTGTTCTTCGTTCTGTTTTCCACCTTTTTACCAGTTTGCTCTTGAACTTCAATTTCTGATCCAGTGAGGAATTCTTTCAGAGTAATTCCTTTATATGCCAGCTAGTTATTGGTGTTAGCCAATATGGGCTCAAATCTTTTCCTCAAAGAGGTCAACTCCTTTTGAGACCACTGAATAGGAGGGAGAGGAGTGTTAGCAACTTGTTCAGTATTATACCTATCATCAACCAATTCTCCATCATCCACTAGGTCTTCTGGAATATCAACAAGTCCTAGATATTCAATCTGTTCAAGGGACAACCTACTGTAGTCTAGCTTCCTGATATCTTCCTTTGTCCTCAAATCTACCCAGACATCTTCTACCATGGGTTCATGAAATTGAGTTTTCCGTCTGATTTTATCCTTTACGCCCCTGTAGTCAAACTTTGGTCTCCTCTTGAATTGCTTCATAATGACCAATTGCATCTCAGTTTCCATGGCCCTTGCCTTTGCGGCAGTCGATACTGAAAATCTACTGATTTCAATTGGGAATCTGAAACCAGGCTTCTTAAGTTCCATTTGTTTATTATGCATGACAATCATTTGTCTGCACAACTCCATTAAGACCAGTTTGTCTGAAGGGAATCTTGGAAGCATATAAGGGTAACCTTGGAAAAAGCCAACCCTCAAGTATGAAAAAGAAGGAAATTGCAAGAACATACACCCGAAGTCATTTACCATTGTCCATGCCTCATCTGAAACTCTTCTTTGTTCTAGTTGGGGATCAAAAAGACATAGGAATATTGCAAAGAACACATCATTTACTCTTCTGAAATGATGAATAGAACCTTTCAGTGTTAACTGAGAATAGTATTGGTATACAGGGATTACCCTCCTATCCCCTTCTGATGTTAATCCTGGAAAAATCCTCATAAAGGCTGCAATGTATACCAGATAGGAGGTCATGTAGAACTTTAAGGTAGTGGATACCTTCATCAGTTGTTCATGCAAAGCGTTGCTAATATGTTCACCCTAGAAAATGGTTTGCTTACCCTGGAGTATGACCTTAATGAAAGGATACATCCATTCATGAAACTTTAAAGAGGAAGACAAACCTCTTATCCTACTGAGGAGAGTAATCAAGTCACCAACTTCCTCTACAAAATCACTTCGAGGGAAACTACGTGGCCACCTTGACAAATTCGACCTTGCAGTCTTTAGCCATTTATTGTTGATTACTTTCTTTGCTTTCTCTAGATTCTTGTCATATTCCTTCTATGCTTCAACAAAGTCAGGCTTCAATACCTCTGTAGTAGGAGGACACATGAACACCTTATCAATGAACTCAGGATCCAACCTGATTATCACATTACCACTGGAGTCCACCACAGCTCTAATATCTTTGTTATAGAAATGGGCACACTGAAGAACAAATTCTGTGTTGTGAGCTGCCATTGGGAAAGACGTCACCAGATGAATATTACTTTCAATTATCTTCTTCATCATAGCACTAGGGTTACTTGACTTGGTTCTCTCTACAAACTCAGTGATATCCACATAGCCAATCTTTGTATCTCTAATATCATCAACATTAGAAGTGACTGAGGTGATTGGGAAAACACCTTGATATTTGTACTTCATCACTTTTGATTTCTTCGGGGACAACTCAGTCATCTGGATGAGCTATCACCAAGAGGATGCTGATGGAGAATGAAGATCCATAGAAGAAACTGCAGCAAAAAGTCATGATCATGCAATTAGGGAAAATACTGGCAATTTGGGAAAATTGCATGTTGATGATCACGACTATGGAAATGCACTTGAAAAAGGGCTATAGAGCAAGCAGGCCAAAAATCAGAGGAAAGCGGGCTCAGAAAATCAAAAATGAAAATTTCCCAGAGTTAGGAAAATTTGGGAGGGTGTTTGCATGGGCGGCAAAATTCGCCGCCCTTGCATATGAGGGATTTCTTATATTTGCATTGGCGGCAAATTTTGCCGCCATTGCATGTAGTCAGAAGGATTTTGTTGTGCGGGAGCAGCAAAATTTGCCACTAATGCAAGTAGGAAGGAATTTGTGAAGTTTATGTTGAAGCGGCATTTTCCGCCGACATTGCATGTGAGACATTTTGTAAGGTAGTGTTTGAGCAGTGAAATTCACCGACACTGCACTTAATAGAAATTCCAAGTGTTTTGTGTAAGGGCGGCAGATTTCGCCGCCCATACATTACCTTACAGAACTTAGGAAATACACAATCGGCGAATATCGCCGACTATACATGGTAGGGTTAGAAGGTTTCAGTGTGGGAGTGGCGAATATCGCCGACCATACACCTCGCCATTGGGCGTCGAAGGATTAGCGGCTAAAACAGTCAAAACTCACACAGAGGTAGAACCTAAGGCATGTAGAGGTTTTACAAATGAAACAAAATTGAATCACACAACAATGTCCTCAAACAAGAAAACAACCATTTAACAAAGACGCGAAAATGAACAAAACAAAAGAAAAAGCCATACAAACACTTATCTAACTGAAATCCTTAGGAAAGGGAAGAAAATGATAAATAGACTCACCTGTTAAAATGACCGAAAACCTAAATTCAATGTCAAAAAATTTGATTGAACCCTAACTTGGCACGCTCGAATGGTGCGAGAGAAGTCTGGCTAACAACTTAAAATGGAATGAAAGGAGAATGGTGAAAGACATTTAAAACTCACAAATGACCTTTAATGAATGGCACGAGTGGCCATTAATGGCACTCCAAGTTAGGGATTTCGAGAATCTCTGCTCGAGCGGCAAAATCGGTCGACCCCACACATGTGGCATCAGACATGCAATGGCGGTGAAATTTGCTGCCAGTACATATACACATTGGAGAAATATGTAACGACAGTGAATTTTGCCACCATTGCATATTTAAAGAAAAACGTATGTAAGGGCGGCGAAATTCGCCGCCGTTACACATGCAACAACTTTTAAAAAAAAAACATGTAAGAGCGGTGAAAAATGCCGCCATTACATATCAAAAACTCAAAAATTTATTAACTCCTAAAAATGGCTAAAAATTGACATATTAATCAGTTTACGACTTGAAAGATCTTCATGAATATCGAGAAACCAATTCAAGGGAATGTCGTAGGCCAATTTAGAATGTCAAATGACTTTGCATGAGATCAAGGGAATCTTGTCTCGATTTGCAAGCTTAGAGTGTAGATTCACGAAATGGACAAGTTTCGTGGGGATTGTCTACAAAATCGAGCGTAGTTGATTTTGAGAACATTATTATGCTGCTAAATTACAAGAAGGATTTAAGTGGTTAATAAGAGAAAGTTTTGGGACAACTGATTCACCCACCCTCTCAGTTGTCTGTCTTGAAACTAACAATTGGTATCAGAGCTAAGTTCCTCTAAAAGAGCTTAACCACTTGAGGAGATCTCGGATGTCTTCCTACAAGAAGGATAGTTCGAGGTTTGACAAAACCAATCACACTCTTTGGAAAATCCGCATGGAATGTCACTTGCAATGTATGAGAATGCAATATTGGATCATGGCTTCAAAGAAGTATGTTCCTCCATAGAATGGCCCAAGAATTATAGATGAAATCAGAGATGCTGAAAACAATCTTCAGGCTAAAGAAGCTCTTCTAAGTGCCTTATCTAATTCAGAGCTGACAAATGTTATAGATCTAAAAATTGCATATGAGATTTGGGAAAAACTGGAACTTCTACATGAAGGAGACAAATATGTTAAATGTGCCAAGCTACAGAGTCTGAAAGGAAAATTTGAAAACCTGGAGATGAATGAAGATGAGAATATCACTACTTTTATGCCAAAAGTAAATGAGCTTGTTTGTGGCATTAGATGTGCTGGTGGAATCTTGGATGAAAATGAGATTGTTGCCAAAGTTCTCAGATCCCTACCTCCTTCTTACAAATACAAGGTTGCTGCTATTGAAGAATTCAAATCTTTTTCAAATATCACAAGAGATCAATTGGTTGGAAAATTAGTTGCATTTGAATTGGCCAAGTTTGGAGATGCACCCCCCAAGATTGAATCTGCATTCAAAGCTAGTGCCTCTGTAAAAGGCAAACAAAAGTCTGATCCGAGAGAGAACTCCTCAAAGAAACTATCATGGTATGAAAAAGCAAGAAAAGATCTGGAAGAAGATGAAGTAGAAGCTACTCAACTTGAAGCCCTTATTGCAAAAAGACTGCCAAGAGGATCCAGTAAGTATGAAGGAAAATTGCCCTTCAAATGTTTCAATTGCAATAAGATTGGTCATTTTGCCTCAAGGCATCTGGAAAGATTTTCAAGAGAAAATCCAAACAGATGAAGATTCCAAAAGAAATGTTACTATGTTCATGAAGATGATGATGAAGGAGTAACAGATAATGAATCAGAGACAGGAAACAAATCCAAAAGTGACTGGGTGTTTATTGCCATCAAGGAAGAAGATCCAATGCCCTTTAAATCTGTCAATCATTAAATAATAGAAAGAGCTCTGGCTGCCCAAGTTGAAGAAAAGGATGATTGGGTCATTGACAGTGGATGCTCCCACCATATGACAGGTGACAAAAATAAGTTTATAGATTTGGAAAGATGTGAAGGAGGAGTTGTAAAATTTGGTGATAATTTTGCTGGCAGAATCAAAGGTAGAGGAACTATTTCTTTTGATGGAAAGACCAAAACCAGTAATATACTATATGTTGAAGGTCTGAAGCACAATCTTCTCAGTGTTGGATAGTTGGTGGACAAAAGATATGATCTCCATTTCAAAAATAGAAAATGTAAGATCTTTGAAAGTTCTGGAACAAAGATTGCATCTGGTACTCAAACAAAAGGTAACATCTTCCACTTGGTAGGTATTGGCAAAAGTTGTTTATTTGTTCAAATTGATCAGAGTTGGTTGTGGCATAGGAGAATGTATCATGTGAATTTTGATAATATCATCAAAATAAGCAACACTCAGGTTGTAAGAGATCTTCTAAGACTGGTGAAACCTACTAATAGTTTGTGCAAAGAATGTCAGTTGGGTAAGCAGAGCAGAGTCACATTCAAAAGTAAGGAACAATCTTCTACTAGATTGTTGGACTTAGTACATACTAATCTATGTGGTCCGGCAAGAATCAAGAGTTTGCAAGGTGATAGATACTTCATGTTATTAATTGATGACCACTCTCGGATGATGTGGGTGACTTTTCTGAAAGAGAACTCTGAGGCTCTTGAGAAATTCAAAATATTCAAAGCTATGGTAGAGAATGAAACCAGATTAAACATAGAATGTCTTAGGTCTGATAGAGGTGGAGAATTCATATCCGGAGAGTTCATAGAATTCTGTGAGAAACATGGGATAAAAGATAATTGTCTACTCCAAGGACTCCATAGCAGAATGGAGTAGTGGAGAGAAAGAACCAGACTATCCAGAAAGCATCTAGAACCATGATGATGGAAGCAAATGTTCCTCAGATCTACTGGAGAGAAGCTGTAAGCACTACTATCTATACTCTTAATCGAGTACAAATCAGAAGCAATACTGGTAAGACCCCTTATGAACTCTGGTTTGACATCACTCCCACTGTGAAGTATTTCAAAGTCTTTGGTAGCAAATGTTATATTAAAAGACATGAAGACCTTGGCAAATTTGATGCTAGAAGTGATGAAGGAATATTCTTGGGTTATTCTACTCAAAGCAAAGCATACCAGTGCTATAACAAGAGATTGAGAAAGATTATAGAAAGTACAAATGTGAAGGTTGATGAAGGTATTGAAAAACCCTCAAGGTTTTATGAATATGATGAAGATGATCAAAATGATGTTTTGGTCCAAGAAGTCCAAGCCCCTTCTAAAATTTAGATCTAGATTGATCCGCAGAATTAGGAAGAAGAGATAAGTTTGGATGAACCTGTTCAAGAAATAGAAGTGTAAGAAATTCCCAAAACTCCCAGGTATGTAAGACTGAATCACTCTGAAGATCAGATCATAGGTGATAAAAGTAAAGTTGTTTAAACAAGAAGAAAGATTACTCAAGACTCAAAAAAGTATTGTATGATTTCAAAGATTGAACCAAAGACAGTGAGTGAAGCATGCAATGATGAAAGTTAGACTAAAGCAATGAAGGAAGAGATGATGCAAATTAAGAAAAATCACACTTGGGATCTTGTTCTGAGACCTAGAAACAAAAATGTGATTGGAACCAAATGTATCTTCTGGAATAAACTGAATGAAGATGGTGAAGTAGTCAGAAACAAAGCCAGATTGGTCTACAAGGGTTATTCTCAAGTAGAAGGAGTTGATTTTGAAGAAACTTTTGCTCCAGTGGCAAGAATTGAAGCAGTCAGATTATTTCTTGCCTTTGCTACCTTCAAGGACTTCAAAGTATATCAGATGGATGTCAAGTCTACCTTCCTGAATGGTGACTTGGAAGAAGAAGTTTATATTGAGCAACTAGATGTATTTCAATTATCTGATCATGGTGATATGGTCTGCAAGTTGAAGAAAGCAATGTATGGACTCAAACAAGCCCCAAGCACTTGGTATGAAAGACTGGATAAGCATCTTTTGAAGATTGGTTTCAACAAAGGTACTGCTGACAGTAACTTGTACTTCAAAATTGATCATGAAAATATCTTGATTGTTGATGTATTTGTTGATGATATCATTTTTGGAGGAAGAGATAGTATGTGCAAAACTTTTGCAAATCAAATGAAAAGTGAATTTGAGATGTCCATGTTTAGGGAAATGAATTTCTTCTTGGGTCTACAAATCATTCAAACAAAGAAAGGAATCTTGATTTCACAGACCAAATATGTGAAAGAATTGTTGAAGAAATTTGGGATGGAAGACTCAAAACTAATGAGTACTCCCATGGCAACTGGATGTAAATTGAGAAAAGATGATGACTCTCCTAAGGCTGATCAGAAAAGGTACAGGTCAATGATTGGAGGACTATTGTATCTTACTCAAACTAGACCTGACATTATGAATGATGTTGGCCTTGTTGTTAGATTCCAAGCTGATCCTAGAGAATATCATGTCATGGCAATCAAGAGGATTCTTAGATATCTAAAAGGAACAATTGAGTATCGTTTATGGTATCCTAGAGATCATGATTTCTCTCTTCATGCATATACATATGCAGATTGGGCAAGAGATGTGGATGACCGAAAGAGTACCAGTGGTGGAGCATTCTTTTTAGGGAAAAGATTAGTTTCTTGGTTGAGCAAGAAACAAGAGGCAATATCTATGTCCACTACAGAAGTAGAATAGATTGCAGTAGTAGCTAGTTGCACTCAAGTATTGTGGATGAAGAAAATGCTAAGAGACATCAGAGTTGAGTATGAGGACCCTATCACAATCTTCTGTGATAACTCAAGTGCAATAAATATATCAAAAAATCCAGTGTTACATTCAAAAACAAAACATATATCCATCAATTTTCACTTTTTGAGAGAGTAGGTGAACAAGAATGAAGTCAGATTGGAGTTTGTGCCCTCCAAGGATCATATTGCAGATATTTTTACTAAACATCTACCTAAGGACTCTTTTGAGTATCTCAGGGAGAAGTTAGGGGTTATTACCCCTCCGGTTCTAAATTAAGGTGCACCAATGTGCATCAGTCCGGTGGATCTCACAGTCATATCTTGTGGTTCAGATTGATGATGGGAAGCTGTTACTCAGGGGGAGCAGTTGGTATGATTCTGAGTGATGCAAGTATGTGCCATTTGCCATTGATGTCAAAGGAGGAGAGAAGACATGTGAAAAACAAAAAGTGGTTGTTGATCAAAGGAGGAGCAGTAAAAGAAGAGAAGACATGTGAATGGTTGTTGTTGATAGGGGGAGTTATGTTAGTCAGTACGGAGAATTTCTTGTCTTGATGGTTAAAATAATTTTTCACATCATATGTTGCCATCAATGACAAAGGGGGAGATTGTTGCAAGTATGGGCCTAACCGGTGTTGTCATTGATGTCAACATACTCCTGTTGCATTGATGTCAAGGATTGAATGAGTTGTATGGTAAGGATATTGAGAAAATTAGTACTATCAAGAATAGAGAAGAACAGTGAAGATAATGAAGTAAAGATCCCAGCTAAGATGAAGATCAGAGGTTGTGCATCAAAGGGTTTGTAGATATGTGTCTAAAGGTGATCCAACAAAGATTTGAGAGGTCTGCATGAATATTACAATAAGTTATGGCCATATGAGTAAAACCAATTCTGGCAGATGTTCAAAGGTGACAGAGTGACACAAATAGGTCTGGTGAGATCTGGAAATGCAATATGTTGTTCTACAGATTTGGTGGAGTGTTTAGGAAGTCAATTTGAATTGACAACTCAATTGGTTCGTGGTCTGAAGGTATGCAAGCACCTATTCCAATATGACAGTGATGACAGACTGTGTTCTTGAGGTTCTGGATGAAGGAGAGAATGATTTTAGTAAGAAGAAGTAGTGTGGATGTTCTTGGTGATTCAGGCAAGCTTGTGGAGGTCTCTGGATTATGTCTAGTTCGTGTTGGTGGTCCGCATTGAAAATTGAGCTCGTAATTGAAGAATTACTTCCGGATGATGATGTTCTTCCTAAACTTGGCCGACCGGATGATTTACACATCTTGCAGATGATCTTGAAGATGTTCTGCGAAGCATGGCATGTTCCTCAAAGAAGATTAAAGTCTCAGATCTATGTGGCCGACAGTGTGATGATCTGCATGAAGTCTTTTTGTAATTTGTCAAGTTGTATTTGTGTATTCTCCCTATAAAGTATGCTGACTTTGATGATTATCCCAAAGTTGATGTATTGTATAAATAAGAGTTGTGAAGTCATTTCAAAGGCATCTTGGCTGAGATGAGAGTGTGGTAGAGAGGAGGAAAGCGAAAGGCAGAGTAGAAGTATTGGGCTTAAATGGAACTGACTCAAGCATGGTGAAGATGCTATTCTTCAGTTCAAGTATGTAATATTTATCATTTTGTAGACAGTGTGTCTCCTATAGGCAGTGGGCCTCTTGTGAGAAGTGTGCTCAGGTAGTGAGCCCTAATTGGCATGTGCCATTTTGTTCTTCTTATTCTTTTAACAGAGAATACAATCTTGGGTTAGTCACCCCGTGGTTTTTCCCTTAACTGGGTTTTCCACGTTAAAATCTTGGTGTCATATCTATTAATATATTTTTGCTCTTGAATTATTGCATTATGTTTCCATGATTGATTTATTATTATGCTGTTGAAATACAAGAAGGATTTAAGTGGTTAATGAGAGAAAGTTTTGGGACAATTGATTCACCCCCCCTCTCAGTTGTCTATCTTGAAACTAACAGAAGGACCCTCTTGCCTCCAAGCAATAAACCTTTGGGATACTTGGTCTACCAAGACTCGAGTGGTTGAGCATCAGTCGATTGGGACACCCCCATTCATGGACTCAGGCCTCAAGTACCTTGAGTACACTAGAGGACACCCCTAGAAGCCTTGTTAATCCTAGATAAGACCTTTCAGCCATCATATCTTGTGGTACACTGCTGCAGAGGAGGGGAAGATGCTCACCATACCATTGTACTTGAGATAGGATATACTTTGGGCAAGATGAAATTCTCCAAGGTGAGGGGGTAAGGTGGTCCAGGACCTTGCTTTCCCTATCTATCCAAGCTATAACATCAAAGGTATTAGTGGGGGTGGGAATCTTGGTTCACTTTGAGTTGATATTAACCCACGACCACTTCATGAGATCCACAAGATATGTCACTCCCACTTGAATAGTTTTAGGTTGTATACAAGTGTTTGATGTGTATTTAATTGTGCAAAACCCGTAAAATCCATTTGTGAACCGCGAAGGCTAACCACCTCTCACAAATCAATTCCAAAGTCAGTCTAATAGCCATTGTGATTGTTGTGTGTGAAATCTTGCCAAAAATCTGACCAAAACACATTAAGAACTATACTATCATAAATCAATGCATGTTTATTGCAAAGCTGCGCTTAGTTTCTATGAATCAACGCCTATTTCTTGTTTCAACGCCCATTTTTTGAGACTTACAAAAATTAGGATTTTGTTCTTTTGGTTGTCAAAATTCTTTGTTCCACGTCATTCTTAGGCATTTCCATCTCATCAACTTCATTTATGTCCATTTACACCTTTGATATTATGATTTAATCCCCATCAAATTCACTTAATCATTGTCCTTGTCTTCCATAACCAATCACAATCCTACTCATTCCATATAAAGCATCCAAGTCCTGTTGTCCTCTTTTAGCTTGTCATCCAATCAAATCAAATTGATCATCAACCATAATCTTTTATCATCCTTGATCAATCATTATCCTTGCCATCCATAATCCACTATTATCCCTAATCTGCTCTTATCTCCTCAATCCATAATCAATCATCATCCTCAATCCATAATCAATCATCATCCTTAATCCTTAATCAATCATAATCCTTATCATCTATCATCAATCATTGTCCTTTTCAATCCATAAGTAATCCCATATTCATTTGTCCATAATTAATCCTTGTCTTAATAAACCATAGCCAACCATTATCCTCACAAATCCTTAATCAATCAAATCCTTGTTCGATCAATTATCCATCATACAAATCCAAATTAATCCTCATCTCAAAATCAATCAAAATCATATCCAACTTCTAAAGTTAGGGTCTAGATCAATTATCCCCTTGTTTATGTTAAGCTTAAGACTTTGTCTATCTTAAGTTTAGTGTAAACTAGGAATCATTAAACCCTCTTGGATAAATTAGCTTGGGAACTTAGACAACTCCTAAGTTAGTGGACTTCAAGAAATCCCATCTTGTGTGGTGCGTCTTGTCTACCCCAAGTAAGATAATTCCATTTCTCTTTTGCTTAGGCTCTTTGTCCACCCTAAGTATATAGGGATAATCTTTGATCTTTGATCACCTTGATCTAGATTTTAAACTTAGAATAATCCCCATCCATAATCATTGGGACTTCATCATCCAAATCCTATCCAAGTTCACATTTTATGACTCCCATAACGCGGTCACAAGCTAAGAAAATGGATGCTCATTACCAACCCCTCTCTCTTCATGACTCTACCACGAGTAATATGGATGGATATGTCAACCAACCCGAAGTAGGTGAAAAATCCACTCACCATCATACATATTCCCCCACCTTCATCAATTTCCTCAATGAAAAGGGATTGCACAAGAAATTTGACCAATTCATTGACAACCATAAGGATGAATTCCTCGAATACCTCAATGAACATGGCGCACATCTCCCCTACTCATTCGATCATAATAAGCTCAAAACCATTTTCCATGACAAACCACCATCACCCATTCGAGATCAACCATGGGGACGTGTCCCTAATCCCATTGAACCCATTTATGACAATCCATGGGCTAGTTATACATCCAACACCAATGTTGTCCACACCCTTGATCAACATATAGGGTGTAATGTTGTATCACAACCACAAGTGTCATAGAAACCTTATGGAATGCCTTCTCATTTGATGCTCAACCCCAACATACCCGCTAATCCAAAAATTATCATCCCACAAAAAACATCCAACATCCCTCGAGATCCATCCAATGCCAATCTCATTCCACAACCCCTTCCTCCTTTGAATATCCCTAAAAGGTTGATCATCACTCAGACGATGTTAGCACCCACGACACAAACACCCATCCAAGCTACTAATCCATTCAACCAATCACAAAATCCTTTGATGAGCTACACCAATCCCACTCAAACATATCAATCATCCATGCATCAACAACCTCCCCATGGGTCCTTGATGCAAAATCTATACGCCACCCAACAACAACCACCGCTCCAAAGCCAACAAAATATTCCATTTGGGTCCCATGTTTTTACGCAAACTTTGGGTCCACCTCCATACATCCAAAAATAACAATACACCAACCCTCAACAATAATCATCATCACAACAACCCCCACTCCAACACATGTCACAACCACCTCTTGCTAGTCCTTTTGATCAAGAATGGAAAGAGATTAAAAACACACTCAAAAACATCTAATTAGGGTCCCAAAAAAAAATTATAAGTTCAAAGACTTATGTCCCTATCTATTTGATAGAAACATCACCATTACACCTTTCCCCAACACTTTGAAATGCCAAAATTTGACAAGTACAAGGGAAAAGGAGACCCTCATGATCATATTAAGGAATTCTTTGGGTCCACCTCCATACATCCAACAACAACAATACACCAACCCTCAACAACAATCATCATCACAACAACCTCGGCTCCAACACATGTCACAACCACCTCTTGCTAATCCTTTTGATCAAGAATAGCAAGAGATGAAAAATGCAGTCAAAAACATCCAATTAGGGACCCAAAAGAAACATTATAAGTTCAAAGACTTATGTCCTTATCCATTTGATAGAAACATCGCCATTACACCTTTCCCCAACACTTTGAAATGCCAAAATTTGACAAGTACAAGGGAAAAGGAGACCCCCGTGATCACATTAAGGAATTCTTCATGGAATACCAAGAAGTAGCCTATGATGGTCAATTCCTCCTTCATCTTTTTCCATGAAGCCTAAGAGGACAAGCCCTCAAATGGTTTATGCACTCGCCTTATGGCTCCATCTCAACTTTTGCCGGTCTTTCAAAGAAATTTGTCACCCACTTCTCATACAATGTAGAGCATGAAATCACTATGCTCGACCTTTACAACACCAAACAACGAAGTGGTGAAAGTTCATCGCTTACCTACAAATATGGAGAGCCCTTGTTAGAATGCTACCATGGACAACCCCCGAAAAACAACTTGTCCATATATTTATCCAAAACGTAAACCAAGAAATGGCCTTCCACTTACAAGTGCATTGTGCATCTACCTTCGATGAAATCATAGAAAAAGGGGTCACCATTGAAAAGGCCCTTATTGTGAAAGGTTTGGTCAAGATCTACAGCCAAAACGACAATGACAAACCATCCAATAACAAACCTAAAATTTGGGCTAAAAACAAGAACATCGTAGGAGATGGTGCTACCGATTCCAAATATATCCAAATGGTTGCTCCTAAACCTAAATAGACAAATGTAGTCTAAAATGTTTCAAACAATGTATCAGTCCCATCCACTCCTCCTAAGTGGAATCCCCCTAAGAATCCAAAATGCAAGTATACTCCCTTGGGTGAACCACTCGAGGTTGTGTTCAAAAAACTAGTCCAAGCAAACATGGTTGAGTTCCCCATGATGAAACCATTTGATGAGAACCAACCTAAACCTGCATGGTACAAGGAAAATGAATATTGTGAATACTATCGCATCAAAGGACATGCCACGAGTAAATGTATGAAATTGAAAAATAACATCCAAGACCTCATTGATCGCGGCGACATCCAAAAAGAAGGGAATAACAACACCTCACCCAACAATGGCCTAGGAGTCTACCAAGATCCTCTTCCCCACCATAATAATAACCAAACCGTGTCCAAACCATCATCCTCCAACACTAGTCCCAGCAACCAAACCAACAACATCAACTATAACAACGTTCCTCTTCCTTACAATAATGTAGTATGTCGAATTGATTTCGACTCTACTCGTGTTGCCACCATCAAACTCAAAAATACCACCCTCGAATGTGTCATTACCACTCGCGAAGGGCGTGTAACCATAAAGGGACCATCTCCATCCTTGACTACTACCACTTCTGAATATAACCTCCTTGATCATTTTGGGAAGATCCCCGCACAAATCTCCATCTTAGAGCTCCTTAAGACATCTACCATCCATCGCGAAATCCTTGATAAGGCTCTCCAAGAGTCCCATGTCCCCACTAACATACCTCTCGCTCAATTCCAAAATCTAGTGGCTCAATTGTCCTCATCCTACCATCTCACTTTCAACCAATTTGACATGCCACCCATTGACCCCACTCATAATAAAGCACTCCACATCGAATTCCAAATTGCTAACCAGAAAATCAAGAGGGTCCTCTTGGATAATGGATCCAGTTTGAATATATGTACATTAAAATTCATAAAACTCATGGGGTATTCGATGGCTGACTTAGAGTCTTTAGTCATTTCCATCAAGGCATACGAAAACATAGAAAGAAAATCTGAAGGAACCATATGTTGGCTTGACTGGCATATTGTGAGTTGGCATTGATGTCAACTTGTTTATGGTTTAGATGTTTAAGTTGTTTGATATATGCTAAGGTAATGGTGTTGATCCTAAGTTGAAGGTTTGAGTTGTGTGGTGGTGATGATATGGTGAGTTGTTAATTGATCTTCACATGATTCAGGAGTTGATACTCAAGGCACTTCATCAAGTTTGGTGTAAGTTAGATGTCATTACACTAAGATGTCAGATGTCATGCAAGGCAAAGTTTAAAGGTGGCAGTAGCTGAGAAGGTCTTGTTTCTTCACAGGGAGAGATGTTTTTGCAGTGGTGTGTGCTATGATATCTTTCATAGGTGGAAGCTTTATGTTTGGTGTTGATGTATTCAATTAAAGTCAGTGATGATTAAGATCAAATAGTGTTCATGGAAGACTCCTTGTCAATAATATTCTAGACTTCAAAGCTTGTCATTATTGATCTTGGTTTGTGTTCTTGTTCAAAACCCTAACTGTCTTAAAGATTCTTAAGGTCTGAAATGCCTTTATCTCTCCTCTGCCATAAAACTAGGGTTTGTGTGATTACATGTCAAAGGACTATGTTTGACATTAGGGTTTGTCATATTTCATTAACCATATCCATCAAATCCTATATTGTTAAGTGTCTTTCCTTATCTACCTATTACTCTCTACTACAAAAGATCTGTGTGTGTCATGCTAGTGTCATGAAGGTTTAGGGTTTTGATTTTCTAAACATTTTATATCCTAAAAGATTAATGTCAAATGTCTTAAACCCTAAATCATATATTGCAAAGTCCTATTTCCTACCCATCCTCTTGACATGCACTTTATGCTATATTTAAGTGTTGATTCCCTATATGAGGTTGCATGTCACTTAAGTGACATCTTGGAGGGGTCGCCATCATGGGGCAACCGGCCCCCTTAGCCTAGCACCATCGGTGTCACCCGTCTCTCTTCTTTGATCGATGTAAAGAAGATTGATGGCTTATACTTAAAGATGTGGTAGGCGTGAATAATATAATCGATGGCTCTCATTTAAATTTGGAAACCTCTCTCTCGAGCCCGAACATTGACATGTTTGTAGCCGTCATCTCTGTGTGTCTACAAAGAATTTAATTTTTTAAGGCTATTTTTAGCCATTCCAAAAGGAAGATTTGTCTGGGAGTTTTAAATGTATAAAATCTATGATGTTTTCTTTATTTCAGGCACTCTCGTGGAGTTGAAGGCATTAAATGTGGAGTGGTTTGTTTTTTTCTAAAAGGGGGAGAAGATTAGTGGTATTTTAAATGCCTTATGTTTGTGGAAGCATAGAAGACATTATGAATTCTTTTTATGTCAACATGTAGATGATGGACTTTTGTGAGTGGATCCGAATATGGGATATTGGTCTTTATTTTTTTGACATGGATTAATGGTTTAAAATATTATTGAAGTTTATTATTGTAGGTGAATGGAATTGGAGATTAATGAAAAATGGTTTTTGATATAAGGAATTTATGAAGAATATGGATATTATGGAATTTATTTCTTGACAGAGAATCATGAATATGGTTTTGATTGTGTATTGAAAAAGGGTTTTATGTTTGTGAAAATGAAGTGTGAAAAATGAGAATTGTAGAGAGTATGTTGGCCTGAGGATTGTGAAGTGAGTGATATCTTTTTGCAGGTGATCCAAGCACAGTATGAAGATAATATACAACTGATTATGTCGAGCATGAATCAAGATGAGATGATGAAAAAAAATCAGGTGATTGTGAGGGTGAATGTTTTGTTTAAAAATTGAGAGGTGTATGAGTTGATATTGCAAGTGAATCAAGCACATGATGAAGACATTATGCAATAGATTTACAGAGTGAATCATGTCTAGTATGAAGACAATATGTAGCTGATTGTGCAGAGATACTGAGAAGGAAATGCAAATTGAGTTGAGTGTGATTGTAAGGGGATATGCAAGTTCAGTGATTTGTATTGAAACAGAGAAACCCTTTGGACTCTTTATGTTATTTTGAGATTGTATGTTTTTCCAGTGAGGCACATTGTAACTAGTGAGGTTTGTTTATGATCAGTGAGATCATTTTCTAGTGAGTCATTGTAGCCAGTGAGGCTTTGTAACCAGTGAGGTTTGTCAGTGAGGCTTAATGGAGATTAAAGTTCACAGTGGTTTTTACCCTTTTGGGGTTTTCCACTCAATCACCTGTGTTATGTGTTGATTCTATCTGGCTCCTGTGCTTTGTCAATGTTTTATGTCCTAATGCAATTGTATTGTGATTCATGTGTTTAGGGTAAAATTGGATTTTGTTAATCTTTTGTTGTTTAGATGTTAAAATCCTCCTTTCACCCTAACATTGAAGGATTTGGGGTCGAGTGGCGAGCACTATCATACCCTAGGTCACTTACAAATGAAGAGAAATTTGGATTAGGGAATTTAATTATTAATTTTCCTTCTCTTATGTCCAATTGACCATTAAAACCATAATTATGCAAATACGACAAAAAATTGATGAATAACGGAAAAAGCTCTTGCAGACGGGAGTAAAATAACAAATCACAGAATACCTATTTTTGGGGTTCCGAGGCAAAACACTCAGGAACTAAGGTGTGGGCTCCCAAGTCCAAGGTACCTACTTTTTCAGGGAATCTAGACCTCCTTTCGACACTGATCAACCTTGTAACTTCTGTTTCTTGAGATCTCTCTGTGGAGGACACTTTTGCGAGTGCCCTAGTCATAGAAGTGCTCCTTTGTCTGACTTTTCTTTAGATCCTGAATCTTTGATGCTTACCAAGCCTTCCTACAACTCCACTTTTTCCAAATGCGACACCTATAACCTGTAATCACAAGACTTGGTTTAGGGGTTGTGGTGTTTAGAGGCTTGCCTCAGTCAAGCCCCGAAGGACACTTAAGTCTCTGAACACCGTTGTCAAAAAAAGAAGGTGTACCCTTGTGAGGCAGAGGCAAAAACCAAAGGAATCAATGATAAAAACACAATATTATGTCACCTTGTAGTGAAGCTCTCATGGAGGAAGATGCTCTTCATGCCATGAGGAAATTGATGCTCAAATCTACAAATATCAACACACAAAACATACAAGTCTGCTCTTGCAACGCAATAGAAAGCCTTGAATAACCTTGAGAATACTTGAACATCACAATTTCCATCTAGTTTACAAATGAATGCCTAAACATGCTTATATATGCACCTACAAGCATTCCCGCCAAGATTTTAAAAATCAAACTTTACCATGATGGCAAAAGAACCAACTAATGGTCATAAACTGACACTCAGAAATTGGGGCTGCCCCAAAATAGGACAGGACTAGGGTGCAGGTGCCCAAGTCCTCCCCCCTATTTTGGGCAGGGTACAGCTCAAGGGGTCCACCTAGGTCCAATTTACCATGGAACCTACATCTCATTCCATCGGGATGCCAAAATAAGAAATAAAATGTCCTAAATGCATACTAAAGACCCGGGAGCTAAACCTTATGAGGGAAAAGCCCCCAAGGGGACATTTTTTGACATTACATTTAGCCCCCACTTTAATATATGTATAAACGTGAGGCCAATAAATGCATTAAAGTAAGTTCACAAACACAGCAAACACGCCAAGCACGGAGAAGACACACCAATCACATAGAAGACAGTAATAGGCACGCAAAACAGGGAGAAAACAATTACAGTCACGCAGAACATGAAGAATACAGGTAATGTATAGAAGACGCATTAATGCATGGAAGACAGAAATGATATCTTTTCTTTTCTTTTTCTCATATATATGAAATGCAAATGCAAGTACTAAAAAGTAAACAAACCTCCCATAATACAGGATGCACTACCCGAGGGCACAGGTCTCAGTATATATGGGGCAACACACATGCAAGACATGCAAAACCTCCCAAAATGTAGGAAGCACTACTCGAGGGCACTGGTATCTGCATATGGGGCAACAAACATGCCATACAAAACAAGCACGCCAAAACACAAACACTTGAAGACATGGAGAAAACATGGTAGATAAGCGATGGAGTGTACCTATTTCTAGGTCCAACACCATCTCAGGCACATTATAGGCACACACCGATGATTGGGCTTCGCCACAACAATCACTGAAGACACGCTTAAGGGTTGAGTTAGTCACAGAACCACTCCCCGCCTCTATAGAGGACTTTTGAAAATGACAGGATGATGCAATCTGCTCCAAGAAATACACCATCCCCGCCTCCATAGAGGGCTTAAGAAAAAGGATATGCTCGATATCCCACCTCTGTAGAGGGCTTACATGATTGGTTGATTGATTGCAAACAAGCTCAGGATGCACAATGCACTACCCTAGGGCATAAGTCTTTGCATCTGAGGTCAAACACATTGTTAACATCTATAACAGATAGCTTACCTTATATATGCCCCCACCTTAAGGTGGTTGATATCAGTTATTGATATCAAGCATGTTAAGGTAGGAAGAAAAACACACAAGGGAACATCAACTTTCACAAAGCCCATGGCCCCCAGAGGTGACATGTACTTTACGATCGCCAAATGTTCCCACAAACACATCCCTGCACGAAACATGTTAGTGTCTACAACATCATGATAATCAACAACATCAATGCATATGATTAACCACACAAAGAGCTGAGGTTATACAATGAATCCAAAGTTCAATGATAACCGTGAGGCTATATCACGAAGCTCTCCAAATCAAGTACTGCCAATGCTAGATTCAAAGGCAAACAAAGGTGCACGGAGCAGCAGTATTGTTAAGGTTTGTAAATGTGATAGAAACATCATGAAATTCACTACCGGGAAGGCATGAGTGCTTCCACCAGCCAAGCGTTAGATAAGATATACAACCCCATCATCATATTAGGAAATAAGTCCATTTTTTGATTGCTCTCGAAAAGGACACTAGGTCCGCATCTATATAAATGTTTGTCGTCATCCGCCCGCTAGATTGAAACACTAGAGGAAGGGAAACAATAAATAAGAGAGGAGAAATAAGTGTCTTAGGGACAGTCATGTAGGAGGGTGCCCCCAAGTCACCAACCACAACACTATATCGGTAAGACACAACACACAACAATGAAATCAAAGAGAGGCAATATAGAAGAATGATTATACAAATAGAAGAAGGTCACAACAAAGGCAGTCTCCTAGTATCTCAAACCTTATGGGAGAATCTGAGGTCATCCCAGGAGGCCTAAACAACACATAACAAATCATGGGGGAAGCACATCATGAGAGAGATAAAGGGTTAGAGATACTTACCTGTAGGGCCTTGGTAGGCTAGCGGGTACCATGAATCTTGATCTTTATCTTAAAGGTTAAGGCATTATCACTTCTTCTCTCTTCCATATGCTCATGAGTTTGCAAGGGTAACCATGTAGGAAAGGTTTCTCTTAATGATGGTTGAGAGGGGATGTTTCCATTGTTTGTGTTAGCTATAGGAGCATTTGAAATGCCATTTAAATGAGCTTGTGGAGGCATCCGAAAGATACCCATTTCAGTCCCTATATAGGGTGTTGGAATGGATTGAATCAGAGGGATAGCTTGTTTTTCCACAGTATGTATGATTTCATTTCTTTCCAAATTATGTGATGGTTCATGATTGATTTCCTTGTTTAGAATGTAATTGAGAAGCTCTTGAACATCGGGTGGCAAGTTATCAAGCAAATGGTCACAAAGAGAATCTTCATCATCCAGAGCTTTCTCCTGTTTGGGAGAGCAGGAAAGGATGGAAGAGTAGTGTGGAGAGATGTATCAATGATGTCTTTTTCTTGTGCCAATATATCCTCACCAAGTGGGGTTATGTTGGGACAAGTCTCTTTGTTTGATAAATCACCCATTGCTATGTCATTCTCATAGGTCTCAAAGAGGATTTGCATTATATCATCGTGAAACAAAGGGGGAGTGGGAGTAAAGTTATCATCACTACTTTCCCCATGATTGTCGTTAGCTATAAATTTTTTTAGATTCTCCATGATTGAAGAAAAAACATCCACAGTATCACGAAAGTTATCAAAGCAGGCTATTGATCGAAGGATATCACATGTAGCACTATTGCTTATGTCAATGCCATAGATGTAGGCGATTTGATGCAAGACTTGAGGATATTTTTTATTGATTTTGCAAAAATTATCATAGTTCACAATGTACTCATATAAATCTTCTAAAGATGTACCTTTAGGAGAATCCATGAATGCCAAATATATGCAAGAATGCTTGATTTTTCGATACCTTTCAATGCAAATGAATGAAACAAAGGATGTTGTAAGGATTGTTATCGAGGTAAGAAAGTTATATGTATGATATCAGTCCAAAAAAACAATATAATCACTCTCAACACACTCTTGATGCAAATCCAAGATAATGCCAAGTCAAAATATAGCAAAAATATGTCAAAATAGGCACTTTTTTCACCAAAATTCAATACAAAAGAACATAACAAAGGGTGTTGTGAGGAAAATGATGATGGAAATAAAATAATATAAATAATAACATCCGATTGGTGCCAAAATACCCAGCACAACACACTTTTAGCGCCACTTAAAGTCAAACCCTAGTGAAGATATAGCAAAAATAAGCTATTTTTCATGATTTTTTAACTCCAAGACCTAGAAAAAGGGGTGTTGTAAGGAATTTTAGGTAGTAAAGTGAAGAATATAAATAATATCAATCACCTCAATCCATAAAATTGATCACAACACGCTTGGAGTGCAAACTAGGTCAAACCCTAGGGCAAAAATAGTCAAAATGTATGGTTTTTTGCAAAATTTTCACTACAAGAGCCCGATAAAAGGGTGTTGTGAAGGTTTTTATGAGGGGAAGAAAATTATTACCTTTATAACATAAAAAAAATGCCAAAATACCCTTCACAACACGCCTATGGTGCAGTGTTTATGAAGTCAATAAGGCCAAATTTAGTGAAAATCATTGTTTTTGAAGCCCTAGGTTTGAGATCTTGACACAAAATGCTATGAGAATGTTTTGAAGTCTGATTTATGATGAAATTGACTTAATCTCATATCTGAAAATGATTTTCAAGATTTAACATGCAAAATGCCCCATGCAAATTTAATGAAAATGCATCAAAATTGCTAGTTTTTTGTTGAAATTTTCTATGCAAAAATGCAAATATTTTAAATCTAAATGCAAATTTACACTAAAATGAAAGACTACAGCCAAATGCAAATTTGAATGAGCCTCTAAAATCAGTAGAAAAATCTTATAAAAGATTTTGCCTACAAACCATAGACTTTGGAATTACTAAGTTATATAAAATTGTCAAAATTTCCACAAAACCCTAGCAATTAAATGATGAAAATGCAATGTAAATTTCTTTTTTTTTTTGGATTTTTCTATATTTTATATCAGATCTGATGCAAAAATCATGAATTAGGAAAATTTACGAAGGATTGATGCAATTTAGTAAGCCAAACAATGCAATTTTTTTTTATTTTTCCAAATTTTATTTTTTTTGAAATTTTCTCAATGCAATAAAGTAAATGCCCATATGAATGAATGAAATCACACCAAATATGAAGACAAAGACTCAACAAGTTGCAATTTAAGTCCAAAAACATGGGTTCACCAAAATGTTTAGGATAAAATTAGATTTTGTTAATCTTTTGTTGTTTAGATGTTAAACTCCTTTCACCCTAACATTGAAGGATCTAGGGTCGAGTGGCGAGAACTATCATACCCTAGGTCACTTACAAATGAAGGAAAATTTGGATTAGGGAATTTAATTATTAATTTTCCTTCTTTTATGTCCAATTGACGATTGAAACCCAAATTATGCAAATACGACAACAAATTGACGAATAACAGAAAAAGCTCTTGCAGACGAGAGTAAAATAACAAATCATAGAATACCTATTTTTGGGGTTCCAAGGTGGAAAAGTCAGGGACTAAGGTGCAGGTGCCCAAGTCCAAGGTACCTACTTTTTCAGGGAATATGGACCTCCTTCTGACATTGATCAGCCATGTAACTTCTATTTCCCAAGATCTGTCTGCGAAGGACACTGTTGCGAGCACCCTAGTCCTGGAAGTGCTCCTTTGTCTGAATTTTCTTCAGATCCTAAATCTTTGATGCCTACAAGCCTTTCTACAACTCCACTTTTTTTTGGATGCAACACCTATAACCTGCAATCACAAGACTTGGTTTGGGGGTTGTGGTGTTTAGAGGCTTGCCTTAGTCAAGCCCCAGAGGACACTTAAGTCTCTGAACACCGTGATCAGAAAAAGAGGGCGTGCCCTTGTGAGGCAGAGGCAAAAACCAAAGGAATCAATGATAAAAACATAATATTATGTCACCTTGTAGTGAAGCTCTCATGGAGGAAGATGCTCTTCATGCCATGAGGAAATTTATGCTCAAATCTACAAATATCAACACACAAAACACACAAGTCTGCTCTTGCAACACAATAGAAAGCCTTGAATCACCTTGAGAACACTTGAAAATCACAATTGCCATCTAGTTTACAAATGAATGCCTAAACATGTTTATATATGCACCTACAAGCATTCTCACCAAGATTTTAAAAATCAAACTTTACCATGTCGGCAAAAGAACCAATTAACGGTCATAAACTGACACCTAGAAATTGGGGCTGCCCCAAAATAGGGCAGGACTAGGGCGTGGGTGCCCAAGTCCTCCCCCCTATTTTGGGCAAGGTACAGCTCAAAGGATCCACCTAGGTCTAATTTGCCATGGAACCTAGGTCTAATTCCATCAGGATGCCAAAATATGAAATAAAATGTCCTAAATGCATACTAAAGACCCGGGAGCAAAACCTTATGAGGGAAAAGCCCCCAAGGGGACATTTTCTGACATTACATCATGATCATGTTAGATTTTTTATTTTATGAAGATCTTAGGTTGAAAAATTAGTTTTGTTGACCACTGATTCACCCCCCTCTCAGTGGTCTGTAGTATTCCAACACCATATGCTTCCCTATTAAGGTGGGCCCACTCACACTACCTAATCTATGTCACGTAATTGATCCTGACCTTCCATACAATCTCCTTCTAGGCCAACCATGGTTACATGCCATGCAAGTCATTCCATCCACCTATCACCAATGTCTCAAGTCTCCTCATAACAGTGTAGAAGTCACTATTCTTGCCGATCAACAACCGTTCGAATATTGTAAAGCCTTAGAGGCTGTTTACGACCAACAATTCCATTGTCCAAGCACCTATGGGGAGAACATCAAGGACTCATCATCCATTCCATCCACGTCATCATCCACTCCACAAGTCACCATTGATCCATCCCATGCTTCCACATCATCTTCCGCCTCCACACCTCACGTATCCCAGGTCAAGATCATAGACAAAGGGTGTGGTGAATATGAGCTTCACAATGCCTTCCATGTGGGACAATTGCCTTTGTTCCCCCGCTCTCATGGTCATCATCTCCAAAAGAAAGAACAAGAATGACAGCGTAGGATCAATGATAACATTCCCTTTGTCCCAACACAAATCTCTAGAGAAGAAGAGGCCAAGGCAACAACTTTGAATGATTGGCTATATTGTGATTAAATCCCTTTGGCACCAGCAAATGTTGAATAATTCAAAAATAAATATTCGGTCCCATTCCAAATTTGTGTTAAGATGCCCTATCATGCAGAAGGGTTGAGTGTCGATGAACAAGGTACTATAGAGCCTATTCTAGTTGACCCCACATCTCCTAAGAAATATGCTCAATACTTCAGTTTAGGATATGCTCCACTGACTGTGACAATCTGTGGGCCCACTAAAACTTTGATAGAGGTGGGTGAATCATCTTCTATTGTTAACAACATTAATCCGAGTGTCATCATAGTTTCATGCGAAGTCCTTGATCTTTCATGCATCTTCCCTCACAATGCCATCTTCATCATCGACCTCCCTCTTGTTCACCCCAGACTTCTTACCTGGGATTATCAAGAACCCCTGCCTCTCAACATATTTCCACACGATAAGGTTCTCTTTGTATTCCTAGAACTCTGCAACACCTCATAGTATGACATATGCTTGCATGCTCATGCCTACTTTGGTGAAGAGGAGATCCTTAGTCCAAAAAAGCAAAAATAAAAAAATAGAAAATTGACCCTTGGTGAAAACCTCTCTGAGGCACTTTTGAACACAAAAGAGAAAAATAAAGACGTATCTCCTAGTGAAAACCTCTCCAAGGCACTTTTAGACACAAAAGAGAAAAATAAAGATGTATCTCCTAGTGAAAACCTCTCTGAGGTGCTAGAAGATGAGGATCTCCATCTTCCCCCTATGATGTCCTACTGGCAGGAACATTCCAACATTCTGATTGAAGGCACCCAAGAAATCAACCTTGGCACACAAGAACTGCCCAAGCTTACACACCTAGCAGAAAATCTTCGTACCAAAGAAAAATCTAACCTCTCAATCGTGCTCCATGAAGCACCTGATGTGTTCACTTGGTCTTATGCCAACATGCCGGGGTTGGATCCATCTTTGGTTGTTCATCATCTTGTGGGACATCTAGAAGCAAGACATGTCAAATAGAATCTCTACAGGATGCATCCTCAAGTCACCTTGCTTGTCAAAGAAGAATTGTAGAAATTATTGGATGTTGGCTTTATCTACCCTATTGACTATCCAGAGTGGGTCTCCAACATTGTCCCCATTGCTAAGAAGCCTAGGGTATCCGAGTTTGCATAGATTTCTAAGACATTAACAAAGCATGTCCAAAAGATGATTTTCCACTTCCCAATATTGACATCATCATAGATCTCATAGGAGGACATGAAATGCTCTCTCTCTCTCTCTCATGGATGACTTCTCTGGGTACAACCAAATCAGAATCACTCCCGAAGATCAACATAAAACTGCTTTTACCTGTCCTTGGGGTACATATCATTGGCAAGTCATGCCCTTTGGTCTAAAGAACGCTGGGGAAACATATCGATGAGCAATGACTACTATCTTCCATGACATGCTACACAAAACCATGGAGGACTATGTGGATGATCTCCTAGGGAAGTCTAGAACAAGAGAGGAACACCTTGAGGTCCTATGATAGATATTTGTAGACCTTAGAGAATACAAGCTTCGCCTCAACCCAAAGAAATGTGTCTTTGATGTCAAATTAGGAAAAATCTTGGGATTCATTATTTCCCGTAGAGGCATTGAGGTGGATCCTGCTAAAGTCATCGCTATAATAGAAATGCCACCTCCTAAAACACTCAAACAACTCTAAAGTCTCCAATGCAAGCTCCAGGCTATCCACATATTCATTGTTCAACTTGCAGACAAGTGTCAACCCTTCGCCCATTTGCTTCACAAAGATATACACTTCAAATGGGACCAAAATTGTCAATAGGCATTTGATCACATTAAGGAATATCTAGCTTCACCATTGGTCCTAATGGCACCTATCCTTGGAAAGCCCCTATTATTGTACATATTAGCAACTTTAGTAGCACTAGGAGCACTTTTAGCACAACATGATGACACTTCTTGTGAAAGGGCTAAATATTATATCAGTAGGACCCTAGTCAGCTATGAGCTCAACTACACCTCTATGGAACATGCATGTCTAGCTATCATTTTCTTTTCCCAAACGCTACGACACTACATGCTAAGTCATTCTATCAAGCTCATCTCTAAAGTCAACCCTCTCAAGTACCTGCTTTCTAGGACCTCGCTTACAGGAAGAATGGAAAATGGGTTATGTTGTTAAGCAAATTTGACATTGAATTGTTGATCGAAGAGCAATCAAAGGGCAATTTGTCATAGATCAATTGGCTGAAGCACCTCTCACAGATCATCAACAACTATCCATTGATTTTCCAAATAAGTCCATCCTAACCATGACAAAATTAGTAAACTGGAAACTATATTTTGATGCATCCTTCACCAATCATGGTTTAGGGGCAGGAATACTATTGATAACCCTGCAAGGCGACTACATCCCCAAGGCATGCAGGCTTGCATTCTCGTGCACAAACAATGTGGCCGAATATGAAGCTTTGATGATTGGCCTCAAGACTGCAGTTCAATGGAACATCCAACAGCTACAAGTCTATGGAGAATTTTAGTTGATTGTCAAATAGGTCAATGATGAATACCTCACTAAGGATGACTAAACTAGTCCCCTACAAGAAAATGGTTGATGAATACAAACTATTCTTTACCTACATCTAGTTTGAACAGGTACCCCGTCTTCACAACAAAGCAGTTGATGCCATGGCCACTATTGGTTCCCTCGTGGATATGCCTCATGACAACCTTCAATGTGAATTCCTTGTGGAACAACTCCTTATGCCAACATATCGTGTCGTCGAATCAGAATTTGTATGTGAGATTGTTTATCCCGAAAATCCCTAGTATCATGACATCTACATCTACCTCCAACATCACACCTTTCCCCCCGAGTCCACTCATAAAAAACAATGATCTGTCATTTGCCAAGCTGCTTGCTACACTATCCTCACTGACACCCTCTATCCTCAAAGCTATGATGACTCTTCTTCGATGTTTAAACACGAAAGAAGCTTCCCTTTCCCTACATGAAGTCCATGCAGGTATATGTGGAGTGCACACAAGTGGTATTATCCTAGCCAAGAAGCTCTTGCATACTACATATTACTGGCCTACCATGGAACATGATGCATGTGAGTATGTGAAGAAGTGTAAGCCCTGTCAGCAACATGGGGATCTCATTCATGCTCCCTCTTAGGCGTTGCAACCCATCACCAAACCATGGCCTTTCTCTTAGTGGGGCTTAGATCTTGTTGGCAAAATCCACCCATCTTCCTCTGATGGACACAAATTCATTATCACCACCACAAAATACTTCACTAAGTGGGTTGAAACCATTCCTCTCACTTTCACCACTGGAAACCAAATCACCAAGTTCATTCTTTACCATATCATCTGTCATTATGGTATTCCATCTGCCATTATTATAGACAATGGTAAACCTTTTAAAAACCATAATGTCCATGACCTTCGTGAACAATTCCACATACAACATCATTGGTCCACTCCATATTATCCCCAAGGTAATGGCTAGGCTGAGGCAACTAACAAAACCTTGCTCAAAATCCTAAAGAAAGTTGTCAATTAAACTAGTTGTGATTGGCATCTCCACATTCATCCCGCCCTTTGGACCTATTGCACTAGCATCCGTACTCCTATAGGAGCCACCCCATATTCGCTAGTCTTCAGAGCCAAAGCTATCTTGCCAATAGAGATCGAATTGCCCTCGTTGTGCATCTCTTTGCGTAATGTTATCACTGATGAAGAATACTACATTGCACGCCTCCAAGAGCTAGAGCTATTGGATGAATAGTGCCTCAACACCCTCAATCACCTCCAAGCATACCAAAATTGGCTTCGCAGGCCCTACAAAAAGAAAATATGTGCTAGAGAGTTTGCAGTAGGAGACTTGGTCTTGAAAGAAAATCAAAGGAATCTGTCAGAGCAGGAAAAGAAAGGGAAATTTGAGCCTAATTGTCTAGGTCCCTATATTGTCACTGCTAAGTATGGTTTCAGAGCATACCACCTCTCCACCCTTGAAGGAGAAGAACTTGATGAAACTATGAACATCATCCACCTAAAGCAATTCCTTAGTTAGCCTGCTACATACCCCATGTCAAAAAAATACAAAAAAAATAAAAAAAGTCAAAAAAATAAAAAAAGTAAAGAGAAATAATCCATCCTATGGTGAAAACCACTTCTTATGGCACCTTGGATAAGTACCATGATGAAAACCTACTTGTAGGCATCATGTGTAGGTTTAACCCAGATCCATTGTTCATCCACGCCCTCCGTCCCATCCAATGATCCCATCGTTTGAGCTTCAGAACAAACCCATCATTTGAGCTTCCATTATCCATCATTCCCAAAATATCTGCCATTTCCCCATATGTGGTTTCAAAAGTGAATAATAGAAAAACAACATTCCAAGCCACCAACCTACACCTTACCTCATATGTCCATCCCTTTAGCTAAGCTTTTATCCCCTATTGTTCCTATTTTTTGATAGAAACTGTAAGCTAGGGTAAAACATCAGAACATGCAAAATACATTTCATGCAAGCGCTAACTCCTCAATGGAGAACAAATAAACTAGAAACACATCAAACAATGAAAATAAACTAAGTTTCTAAGCTACTTGTGTCTTCCCTCCATTGTTCTCCTCAACTTTGCTACGATGTTATCAGAATTGCAGACCTGCAACAATTGTGAGAAGCTCCACCCTCTTGCACTAACCCGTCGACTTTCGCCTGCTCTAAACACAGTCACCACCTTCGCATTCCCCTATCGCCACTTAAAATTATTGTCACCACTGCCCACTTCAGAGTCAACTAGCACCCCTAACACCACTCTTGAACGCTTCCTTTACATTGCTTAACCCTAGTTGTTAGCCTATTTCGTAACCCTAGCCACTAGTCAGCTTTGGGCTCCCTGTCTTCGGCTCCTGTCTAAGGATCCCAGTCTTCGGCCTATGGGCACATCTGTGACCAGGCCCATGGGGCTTTCATAGCTCTTCTTCTTTTTTATTTTTTATTTTTGTTCGGGCCCTGGTCACATGGGTGACTAGGGGCCCGACTAAGCACTTAATCGCCACTGAAACCCTTAACCACCTAGTAAACTGCTAGCGATTTCATTGCCCACATGTGACCAGATTCAGCGTTAACTACTAGAGGTTAATTGACCACCAGACCTGATTCTCTTTCTCCTAGGGGCATTATTTTTTTTTTCTTCATAAATTTTGCAAAACAAGTCAGATTTTCGCAAAACAAGTGGCATTGCGAAGATGATTCACCTAGCTTCACTATGGTAATTTTTTTTTAGGTGGCTATATTATTTTGATCAGTTTTTTTTAGTCAAAGTCAGCCTTTGTTTTGAGCTTCAAACACACATAACTTAAGTAATTTTTATCAGATTTTGATGAATTTTTTTTAAAACAAATTAGAATTTTATGTACTATCTAATGCTAATGTCCATTCTATTGTGACTGATCATAATTTTCAGATATTTTCCAGATTGCCTATTGCAAGTTTCTTGTCCTCTTTTTGTCTTGGTGACTTTCACAAGGGGTGTCTGATTTACAGCATTGTGGTACTCATTGGGAGAAGAATCTTATTTAAAACTACTAACAAATTTTTTGCAGGGTTCCATTCATTCATGTGTGTGTGTTTTCTTATCATAGGAATACTTGGTTTGGTGCATAAAATCAACATTGTGTGTGCTTAACTTAGGAACATTTCAATTTGGTGCATTTAAAAGAACAACTTACATGATCACACTCATTGGGATTAAAAAGAACAACAACTTGCATGATCACACTCATTGGGATTAAAAATAACAACAACTTGCATGATCACACTCATTGGTATTAAAAAGAACAACAACTTGCATGATCACACTCATTGGGATTAAAAAGAACAGCTTGCATGTTCTCACTCATTTGGGCTTAAAAAGAATCATTGTCTTCCTTGTCTTGTGACCTTGCTTATGTTTTGAGGTGTGTATGCTCTTCCCTCGCACTTTATGTGATCTTGGGAATCAAAAACACTTCTCAACACTTTCATTGTCACACCACACATTTGATTTTCTAAAGGTTAATGAACTCTTGCTAGTGTGATCAAGTAACATGCATATGATCTCTCCTCGCATCTTTGTATGACCTTGGAGATCAAAAGCATTTGCTTGTGTCAATTTTCTATAACCATTTACATAGGGCCTTCCTTTGAGACTCATCTGTACGAAGAACTCATTGGAGACCCAAAGTTGTTTTTCCCTTGGGCTACTATATAAAAAGATTAGGCAAAAGCCAAGTCTAAACTGCCATTAGACGTCACCGTACAATGCTTATCTGAAAGTGCAAGCTACCCACGTCTACGTGAGGTATTTTTAGTACCACTAGTAGGATTGGTCAAAGCCTTAAGTGGCTTTCTGGATGCTCATGAGGTGGTATGTCCCCAAGTTGTGACTAAAAGACAAACTAGTTAGAGACCCACTCTTATTGATTGAGTTTTATTAGCATCACTCTTAGTGTAAGGAATACGTACTGCGCCCTAAAAGTTACCCACCATATGAAGTCCCTTAAGATGAGATGGAAATCCCTGGCTTAGCATAAGCTACATGTAGCTTTCTGGGGAGAGGGTGATTGGGTTATCCTTCTAGGCCTGGAGGCCCTATCTGTCCTCTCTCAAAAGACAAAAGTGTACAAGCCCCTTTTAGGGTGTTCCTACATTTGTGTCAAAGGAGCTTCCAAGTAAGTGGTCCCAAGCATTGTGCCATTGGCTAATGACCCTAGGTATAGGAAGTGTTTTATGTGGGTGAAGTGTCTTTGAATTGTGTTAGACCCATGGAAATTGGGGTGGATAACCCTTGAACATACACATACGTTTACAAAATCTGGACCACTAAAACAACCAAATTGATTGCCAAGTGTTTTCTGTGTTTGATGTGTTTTCTCATTTTCCAAACAAACTGCCAAAATAGACATAGGAAGACTAATTTTTGGGCTACAATCAGACAATACACCGCAATCGTAGGGAGATCTTTAAGTACCTATCTTCCTTATCAAACTGCAACTATGTCAACATACCTAAGACTTACATATTCTGTTCGCCCATCCATTTCATTCCCTTAATTTTAGGTTCTATCCTATAGCTAGTTCATTCCAAATTATTGCATTTATCTCACCTTAGGTTATCAAAATCAACCCTTGTCATCTTAGGAAATCCTCTTCTTTGAGGTTGAGACATAGGAGAAATTATCAATACTTGACTACATTATAGCTACAAACTTGGATTATACAAGACCTTGGCATCTCTTTCCATAATTAACCAAACAAGTTGGGCCTAGTACTCACAAGTCTAGTCTAGGTTCATCTTTTTCCAAATCATCAAGTGAGTCTCAACTCATGAGTCTAGTTTGATCTCACTTCAATCACCATTTCCTTCAACATTGTCATTTCAAGGTCTTAATAAATCTAATTAGTACTTTGATAAGGTCATAGTTTGACATTAGTATCCTCTTGGATCAAACTTCTCAAAGTTGATACCCATTAGCTTCAAGCATAGCCTTAGTCTCACTCATTACCTTAGCTACATCCCAAAACATTGGCACAGTGTATGCTCACTTTGTGTCATCGATCTTAGTTGCATTTTCCATCCCCATATTTCATTTGCATAATGTATTACCAACCTTGGTTGCATCCCTATATTTCCCCAAAAAATACCAAAACATAACATCAGGCATAGTCATCTCATATTATCATCCTTAGTTGCATTATCATCCTTAGGTCATCCCCATTTCCCTCATCTAGCAAGTCTTATATGGTAGAAACACAGTTGCAAAAGAAAAGAAAGGGAGAGAAATTCTTAGATCGTCCCCTCGACAATCATACTAACACTAAGAGATTTGGAGCCCCTTCCAACAAACAACCCAAGTCACACATGGGAAACCCCTTTGAGAACTATACCTTGCAAGAAAATGAACAAGGGGTGACACAACAAGAAATTGAAGAAGCCTCCCAAGATCCTAGGTTGTTAAGAATCTTAGATGAAATAATTGCGGCAAATCCCCAAAGTTATCTCATGCGTCTTTTACACGGTACCAAACTTCCTGCGGGTATCGATATAAACATGATTATAGGGTCATCCCCTAATAATGTCTCACAAAGTCAAGGTCATGCCTCATCTTCTACTAGTCGCACGAACCCAACACAAGAGCATGCCAACATACCTTTTGGGGAGATCTCACAGGAATCCACAAAGGTTAATGTACCTCCCCCATTTGAAAATAACAATGCAAATATCATGTCCCAACCTTTGAATTTTGTAAATCCCTTTGTTTTGATGAGAAATCCCCTAGTTCACAACAAAATAACACAAAGAATACATGTAGTGACCTCACGAACACAAGTGCAAGGGGTTAACATCACGCCAAATGCAAATATGAACCTTGGGTCCAAACCTAGTAATAACTTGAACAATCTCAACATGGAACCCCTTTGCCAAAATAACAATGTGTCTAACCAAGGTACTAGTGCACCCCGTGTCAATCCCATACAGCAACAAGTAGATCCCAACACCTGTCTCCAAAATCAAAACACTACAAATGTCACCACATTATTGATACATAAATCCTAACATATCTTTCATACCAAACAATCAAAATCAAAATTCAACACCATTACACACTCCCCTCAATGTAAACACCAATCCACTTGTTGCCAATATGGGACCTCATAGCACACCTATTGCAAACATAGTAAATCCCTTTCGAAATGCAATTACAAATGTGACAAACACATCATTGAGACCCATAGAGGTTCTCGCCCATGAAATGCATGCCTTAAAGCAACAATTTTCTAGTATGCAAGTCTCAGGGACTAAAAAGGCATATTCTATGGAAGACATTTTCCCTTACCCTTTCGATGGAAGCATTTACATGCCTCCTTTTCCACCTAATTTCACCGTGCCCAATTTCAATAAATACAAGGGGAAAGGTAGTCCTATCAAACACGTGAGAGAATTCCATACGTCATGCCTAGAGCTTGCTTTTGATCACACCTACCTAATGAGACTATTCCCATGGAGCCTTGTGGGCCAAGCACTTAAATGGTTCACACATCTCCCTACAGGAATAAAAACATGGACTAAACTAGCTGATAAGTTCATAGCCCAATTCTCATATAACATTGAAACAGATGTAAATGTCACAACCTTATGTCACATGAAACAAGATGATAGAGAGACCTTCCTCTCTTTCTTTCAAAGATGGAGAAGTCTAGCTAGTAAATGCCCATGCCACATATCAGAAAATTAGCTAGTTCCAATCTTTGTCAAGAATTTAAATGCAAAACTTATGCATCAATTGCAAATACATTGTTGCACCACCTTCAGTGAGGTTATTGAGAAAGGAACTTCCATTGAGAAATCCCTAATCGCTAAGGGCACAATCAAGATCTTCAAGAAAAATCAAAACAACACAAACACTTCCTATGATAAGAGTAAATTCTAGTCTAGGAATAAAAATGTCACAAATGATGGGGTTGTAGATGCCAAAGCTGCAAACAAATATGGCCCCATCCTTACACTCAAATAAACACCACCACCTAATCCATAACCCATTCCGCAACAAACAACAAATGCTATCCAAAACAATCAAAGATGGGCTCCGCCTAGGACTAATTCTACACGATGAACTTACACACCCTTTCCTGAACCCATCGAGTCCATCTTGAAGAAGTTGTTACAAGCCCACTTGATTCAACTACCAGAGGTGAAACAATATGATCCTTCTTTTAAACCTCCTTCATGGAATGATAACGAATTATGTGAATATCACCGTATAAAAGGACACAAAACCTCGAATTGCTATAAATTGAAAAACATTATACAAGACCTTATAGAACGAGGAGATATAACCTTAGACAATCCATAGGGGACTTCCAATATTGACCACACTATCTTTACAAATCTTTTATAGGATCATGGATCAGGAAAAGCCTCTACTTTAGGCACTAAGAAAAATGAACAACCAAGCTATAATCATGTTGCCTACAAGTACACGGTCAACAACATCCGCGCATGTGAAAGTAATATGTACATGATAACCATCAAGTCTCAACCTGAATGTGTCGTCACTACTTGAAGAGCAAAGCTAACCTTATGAGGTCCTACATCCGACCCACAGCCCGCATCCCAATATAACCTTTTGGACCATTTGAAGAAAACTCTGACACAAATATCCATTTTAGAATTACTTCGCCCATCCCCGGAGCATAAATCCATCCACAATAAAGCTCTCCTTGAATCATCCATCCCTACCGACCTAAATGTCAACCAATTTTAGGCCATGGTAGGACATTTGGCTACAACTAATCATGTCACTTTCACCGAACGTGACTTACCCTCAAATCAACCTAATCACACCGATCCATTACACCTTGAGGTCTTCATCAACAAGCATAAGATTAGACGAGTCTTCGTAGATGGTGGAGCCAGATTAAACATATGTCCTTTGAAGCTTGTCATGATATTGGGATACTCTGAAGCTTGTATAGATCCCACCAAAAGAATTGTGATCAAGGCTTACGATGACGCTAAACTCTCCTCAAAGGGTGTGATTTCTCTTCCCCTGAGAGTCGGGCCTGCTACATTGAATACTATATTCCACTTCTTGGATCTGGAACTTCCTTATAACCTTATCCTTAGCTAACCTTGGATCCATGCCATGAAAGTCGTACCATCCACTATCATCAATGCATCAAATTCCCCTATAATGGCATGGAAATCACTATACCTGGTGATCTCGATGCCTTCCAATATTGCAGCCATCTGAGAGAAGTACCTCAACATCAAGTACCTATCAATAGGGGAATTCAGCCTTCCATCTCCTAACATTACATCAACCTTTCTGCACTCTCAAAATCCCTCACCACATTTGTACCCCCCACCAAACCCAAGATCTGGATCCATGACAAAGGGTGTGGAGAATACAAGCTAGAGAGTTCATATTGCATAAAAAAGCTGCCATTATCACCAAAATCCCACAACAAACTAGCTCCAATCAAACCTAAGGATACTATTCAAGATACCCCTACCACCTTTACCAAATGGGGTAAACTAAGCAAAGAAGATGTGGATGATGATGTATCCAAGTGGCTCTACAAAGAGGAAGAAGAGGTCAAGCATGTACAATTGCCTGTAGAATAATATGGAAAAGGGTATGAGTTTGTGAAACAACAGGGATACAATGGGCATAACAGACTTGGGCCTAACAAGAATGGAAGGACATAGCCTATACAACCAACCATGTTACCAAAAAAAAGGGCTAGGGTACACATCACGACAAGTGAAGGCTCCTAGTACTAAGTTGCTTTTGAGTAAGGATGTGAGTACTTCCAAAGATATCAAGACATCAAGGGACCCTCCTGAACCTGAACCTGAATCTTCACAACCTAATCTTCCTAAGGGCTCAACTTGGATTAGTATCTTCTGGGACCCCAATGATACTTCCATTTGCACCTTGACTCCCATATTCCTAAGCTACATGAATGTCGATGATGACCTACCATTAGTCTAACCCCAACTCATTGATTGGGACCAATAAACACTGCCAAGCCTCGATTTAGTTGAGAATGACGAAGCTATTGCTGAGTTCATGGGACTCCATGAAGGCATACCAAACGGGGATCATAAGGTTGGATACATCATGGACCTCGATAATTCAACATACTTTGGAGAGTCCACTCCACCCTCCAGTCATAAAAATGAAAAAGAAAATGAAAAAGGGTCTCTAGTTGAAAACCGAAAGGTACCTCTTGACCATAAAAAAGTAAAAATAAAGGACGTATTTGAGGGTGAAAACCTCTTCGAGGGGCCCAAGGATGGAGGGTTGGAAGTGCTCCCAATCACACAAGAGAGAACACCACTACTCATGGAGAAGTCAATTGAAACCAACATTGGTACAGAATATAATCCCATGATCGTTCATTTTGTTAAGTCATTGACATAACAAGAGAACCCAAAATTTACAGCTTTCTTCTTAGTAAGGCAAGCCAATTTTGCTTGGTCATACGTAGTGCAGGGGCATCAGGGGCCTCATAAGCATAATTTTGACATGTTTGGTTTTTAGGTTTTTTGAGTGTTTTGGAGTCTAATAAGGTCATTTATGACCATTTGGGATCATGTTGATCCACTTTGGAGTGTTATAGGTCCATTGGTAAAAGTTTGTAAAAGTTGTCAATGTGGCAAAACAAGTGTCAATGTTAGTGGTCATGTAACTTTGGAAAGATGTAAAGAATCAAGAAATATTTACAAAAATATCAAGAAACCATTGCAAGTAGTTGATAATGTATGAATACACCCTCCAAAGTCAGATGGACCATTGGAAAAATTAATTTTGTAGTTTGGTGAATGAAAGCAAGCATTTTCTGTGCATTTCTAGCATTGCAAGCCTGTTCTTTCAATTTGTACGGATTGTACAGCCCCATTAAAGCCCTGTAACTTGGTGTTTTGAAACATGCATTAAATCTACCTTCATTTTATTCTAGTTGCATCCATTTTTATGAAGTATTTCTAAAGTTATTGCCTTTTCTCTAAAAACTAGTCGAAACCCTACCTAGGGTAACCAGTGAATAAAATAATCATGTAACTCGACCTTCCACCACTGGGTAATCACCAAAATTGGTGGAAAGGTCTGTACTTATGTTTTCTATAATGTCTCAAATTTGCAGGGGCCCAAGAGGAGGTTTGCATGTGCTATGATTCACCAGAAAATTTGATATTTGCCTGTATCAGATTGTGGAACAACAGAGACAAGGAAGAATAGTTGAGTAACGGGCATAATCTTGCTTGTTTGTCTTTGGAAATGGTAGAGGGATGTGTGGAGAGGTATTGCAGACTTGTACAAAAGGTTTTGGAACATTCTTGAAGTTTTATACAAGTCTTGTTGTGACTGTCCCGAGAGGACTGGTTATACAGTCATAGGAAGGTGTTGTTATCCAAGCAAGATAAGGTCTGAGTATGAGTCTAGGCATTGAATACTTATTGGAATCACCTTTAGAATGTTGGAAAGAGACCTTGTAGTGTGTCTTGAAGGTGTGAGAAACCTAAAACAGAGTCTTGGGAAGCCATAGACAACAATTTGTCATTCTAGGTGACGTAATAGGCCTGATTTGTATTGTAACAGTCCATTTTGACCTATTCCGTACAAAGTAACCCTAGCCCATTTTGACATATGTTTAATTAAGGCCAAAAGGGTATCCCAAATAGGTCTTATATTTTAGTATCAGGTCTACAATGAAATTTATGGTCAAAAAGGTCATTTTGAAAGGCTACTAGGCTCTAGGGTAAAATATAAAGAATGTACAAAGTTTCATAGTCTGTCCTAAATTAAGTCCTTCCTCTACATCATTTTTGGTATCAGAGCCCAAAGATCTAGGCAAGGAAAGTTTTGGGAGTTTGTGTATTTTTTTTGAAAGATGAAAGTGAAGAACCACAAGTGGGACCTAGTGTGATGTTGGTAGGTGAGAAGGAGTTCTTAAAGACCATGGAAGAGGAGAATATTGATTTTGCCATCATAACCAAGCCTAGGACTATTATGATAACAATTAAGTCAGATGAGTTGCATTTAGAAGTCCAAGATTTGATAAACAAGTATGCTGATATAGTAGTAGATGAAATCCCAAACACCTTGCCTCCTATGATGGATATTAGTTGTAGACACTAAAAATTATCTAGGTCTTGTTTACACATGACCTTGTATGTCTTTGCCCTAGGTCCTAGTTACACAACACATTGCCAACATGAACTTGTATATGTTCCCCTGGGTCCTAGTTCATCCTAGTTCATCTAACTTCATCCCACTTAATCCCATTTATCCCTAGGTCCTAGTTCATCTTAATCACATTGGTCCAACTTAATCACCTTCTTGATTAATTAAATAAACCCACTTTATTTAATTAATCCCACTTGATCACATTCCCAATTAATTAAATAAATCCCATTTATTTAATTAATTACACCTAGTCACATGTCTCACATAATTTAAATTAAAAATTTGAATTATTCCCTCACCTCTCATCACATTGCGACACATGTCACATGTCTCATCTCCAACTTAACCCCTTCACATGCACAAGTAATTCAAATAAAATATTTGAATTAGATTCCTTTCATTCACCTTTACACACTTGTCACATGACTATGATTTCTTGATGTGCAAGGAAACCTAATCAATCCTAGCCATCCATGTCTTCCAAACCCTAATCAATCTTGTCCAGCCATTCAAACTAGGTCTTTCCTATAAACCTAGCCTCCTCTAAGCCATTTGGGGAGATGCAATCTAATTTCATACTATTATGCTGCCAAAATCTTGAGCAACCAACATTCAACCATATTCATCAATCTCTCCCTTGCATCCATTTTCATCTCCATCTTGCATCTTTCTTCATATTGCATCCATCATCTTGCAAGTATCAATCAAGCCATCATCTTGCGAATATCATTCGAAGTATATTGAAGGTTTGGGTTTGGGTAATGCATGTATTTGTTTTATCATTTCAGCTAATCCAAAAAATTTAGTATAGATTTTGGCACGCCCGCAGTTGTAACCCTTGTTTTTGTAGGCTTTGTTTTCAAAATTTTGTTTTTCCTAACACTAGTTTTGTCAAGTTTTGTAAATTTTGGGAGTAAGTTGTCACAGGTTGCATCTTGGGCAAAAACCAACTACACCATTGAGATCAAGAGGTCGGTTCCATAAATTTTGACTGTAAATTTGCCTATATTGCACGAATATGAAATTTCTTGAAAAATTTTGAATTTTTTTAGGGTCACAGGTCTGTACAATACGATACCGTACGGATCCGTACTGTATGGATCCCATGACCCCTAGTGTCCTGATCTCTGGTTCTATTGAAGTTTTCATGTTTTGAAGGTTTAATGGTTTTTATTGCAGGATTGAATGTGATTTTTTTGTTGCATGGTTAATTGAAGGTTACAGGTTTTACCTTTATTACAGGTCAGATGTCAAAGACCCTAAAACCCTAACCATCATTTCTTCTGTCACCTATGAAGTTTTCGCTACCAGGTCAAAACCCTAAGTTGCCATCATCAGTGGCAACCAAATCCTTGCCCACTGTTTACACTCTCTTCCGCTGTCTTTGGTGGTGGCGACCATACTGGTCGCCACCTCTCTGTACCATGCCACCTCCTTCAAAACAGTCACCACCTATTCATAGCTGATGCTACTGCTTTTCCACCTCCCATATCCCGTAGAAATCCTAGACACGCAATCGCCACCACGAAACCCTTCCTATGTCCTGTATTGTCCTCGTTGCCACTCTTAAGACCTTGTCACCATCATTTCAACTTTTGTTTGAACTCCCATTCAACCACAGCATATACTATCGCTCTGAATCTAAATCCTTAGCAGCATTGCTCAATTTTAAGCATTGGATGTAGATTTTACCATCGGGCATTGGTCGTTGTTTGTTAGCTCTACAACGATGGCTGCCATCCTTTTGGGGGGGGTAGCATTTTAGGGTTTCCTTTTAGCATTTGGTAGTTAGCTTAAACCATTCGGCCAAGCCATTATTTTGGTCTTTAATCCATGGTCATTGAGAACATACGCAACTTGGGTCGAGGTTACAGCTGTGCGCATCAATCTTTAGGCCCTTAAACGCAATGGTTAGGGCATTGGCTTATGTGCCCATGATTCCCACATAGCAACTCTTAGGGGGCTTTCATTTGGTGTAGTTTATTTATCTTTTTTTTATTTTTCTTTTCATTTGGCTCCTGGTCATATCAGTGACCAGGGGCCAATTTCAAGCCCTTAACCGCTAGTATGAAGACTAACCACTAGAAAGCAGATAGTCGCATGTGACTAGACTGGGTTAACGACTAGTGGTCTATTTGAAACAGTCAAGGTTATCTCTTGTGCCTCCTACATGCCAAAAGAGGCCGATTTTTTCAAATTTTCATAACTTTCACTTACGGAGGTGAAATCACACAAATGAGGACTCATCGGAAACATGGGAGAACAAACTATGTAGTGGTGAAGAAATTTTTAGGCGACTATACTATTTTCCATCCTTTTGTATAAGTCAAAGTCAAACTTGCTTTTAAACTTCAATCGAGCATATCTTGAGCATTTTTTTATCGGTTTTCAGTGAATTTTTTTAAATTGCATAGAATTTTCTGTAGAATCTTCTCATGAAATTTATTTTCATATATCAGTTCATCTACAAAAGATTTTACTAGTTTCTTGATTTTGTACCTAACGGATCCCTAGACACTTTCACTTGCTTCTTTCTCAATTTTGTGGCTTGTAGATGACCCCAAGGAGCTGGAGCAGCATTCACATCAGCATCTATAGCATCTTGGGATAGTGAAACAATCAGGTGTATTCATTTCATCATTCATCTCTTTCATTTGATCAATCAATCTTGTTTGCATCACACATTTCAATTTGGGCTTTAAACGAATATTGCTTTAGCAATCACATCAAAAAAATTGGCCTAAAATTAACCATTGTCTTCAATCACACATCTTGACATTGGGGTTAAACAAGAACAAGTGCCTTCATTGCTTAGTGAAGTTGCATGTGATTAGTGGTGTGTATTCTCTTCTCATGCGCTTCGTGTGATCTTGAGAATCAAAAACACCTCTTATTTATTCAATTTTCACACACACATTTCAATTTCTAAGGGTAAATTTACAAGTGTGAGTGTGAGTCAAGTGCGTGTGTGTATGCTTTCTCCTCACATCGCAAGGTGATCTTGGAGATCAAAAACACATCACTTGATTTGCTTTTGTTTACCCTTTCCTGGGAGGCCTGCTAGAGAATTTCATCACCCCTAGGGACGACTTCATTCGAGGATGAATCAAAAGACACCCTCATTGAGAGTTGGAATCTTGTCACTCTTGGCTAAGCCCCAAAGAACTTTATACCTTTGGGAAGTGAAGGTGAAGGGTGGGTTACCCCTTTCTCCCGGCTATGTGGCAGGATTTCGCTTTCAAATTCCTAGTCAACCTTGTGTAAGCATTGCCCAAGATCTAATTGGACGTATCCTATTTCAAACTAGACAATAGGCTTGTTGATGTGTCTTCCATGTATGCTTGTTTAATCATCATTACATTTCATTTTCAAAATCCAAAATTGCTTATGTGTCTTACATGAGTGAATCATGTTTGTACATGTGTGATCATTTGATTAAACATTTCTGAATCAAGCTAAACACCAAACACATAAAGACAAGTCATTCAACTCATTCTTCCAACACATTCAAATCCAATCACATTCATACTAATCACCCAATCTTAGCCACTTCATTACTAATCATATCCAAGTCACCATAATTCAAACCCTAGTCATTCCAAACCACCTTCTTTCTAATCAACCCCTAATCATCCTAATTAATCCAATTCATACAATCTTTCCATTCTTAATCATATCCAAGTCATCAACCCATCACATCAACATCATCCTAGTCATCACACATCATCCAATCATCAAATCTCATTCCAAATCATCTCCACATCATCATCAACCTAGTCTTAGTCAACACTTGTCAAGATGGTCGTAATCATTCAAGGGGGCTATCCCTCTAATCATGAGACAAATCCCAAGCCCAAGGTGACAATTCAAGGGGGTTATCCCTCTAATCATGAGACAAGACCTAAGACTATAATCACAATTAAAGGTGGCTATCCTCCTAATTGAAATCATGAAGACAAACCAAGACCCATGATCACAATTAAAGGTGGCTATCCTCCTAATCGAAATCATGAGGACAAACCAAGACCCATGGTCACAATTAAAGGTGGCTATCCTCCAAATCCAAGTCATGAAGACAATCCAAGACCAAAGATCACAATTAAAGGACCCTCTCCTCCAAATCCAAAACCCAATTCATCCACACATCAAATCAATTCCACATCAACCTATCCCACTTCATACCAATCTAATGTACCCACTTATCACGTTCATGCCATATCACCTAATCCCACTTCATCATCCTATCAAGGCCATTCTACATCACCTTATCCAACATCTTTCCATAACAATGCCACATCACCATACCCTACTTCTTTCAACATCAACCAATGTCCACAACAATCCACCTCACAAGTTTTTTCACCTACAAATCCTATCATGCCACCTCATTACCAAACCTATCCACATGGCAATCAAATGTCCTTACAAGAACAACATGCAAGTCCAAATGGCCCTATGTACATAAATCAAGAAAGTCCAAGTGATCTTATGCAAGACCTAAAATCCTTTGACAAGGGAGAAACCAACCTAGAAAGTGCCTCATTTGAGTCACCTTCACCATCCAATCATATGCCAACACATGAGCCAACTAGTCCCATCCCAACACCTTTATCAAGCTCTTCATCGCCTTCATCACCTTCATCCCCATGTTCCACTAATCCTTCATTAAAAGATTCCATGGAGATACTTTTAGAGAAATTGGTCCAAGCAAATTTGATTGAGCTATACCCATTCAAAGCATATTCTCCATTTATGATTAAACCTAGAGGGTATAATGAAAACCAGTATTGTGCATACCATAGGTATAGGGGCCATACCATATCCACTTGTGTCCGATTTCAAGGATTGGTCAAGAACCTAGAGGATTGTGGTAAGATTGTCTTGGATAAGACCAATCCCTCTAATTCCATTATCTTTCCATCTAGCCCAAATGCTAATCCCATTATCCATCCAACAAATCCCAACCCTAAGCCTTCAACTTCCACTATTATCATCCATCCCCTATATTGTCCCTTCACCCATACCCTTGCAAAAGATTTGATCCATTAGCTACTAGCAAGGAATAAAACATTGCCATGTCATCAAACACCTATTCTTGAGCCTCCCCATGAGTCCTTAAACACTTTGTCTATTCTTTTAACCCCATCATGTGATCTACAAGACATCAAGGTTATTAAGGAGTCTTCCACTTCCATTCAAGAAAACCAAGAGTTATGTCAAGAGAATGATCCTAAGCATGAAGAAACAATAGCCCTTAAATCTAATCAAGATCAAATCATCCCCATCCAATCTATCCATAACATGTACCTTATTTATGATCAAGATGATACCTATGAAGAAGCTATCCATGAGCCACTTGATCCTATCCATCTCCCAACAACTATTCATAAGCAAGCTATCCAAATTCAACCTATCCATAACATGTACCTTCTTTATGATCAAGATGATACCTATGAAGAAACTATCCATGAGCTTCTTGATCCTATCCATAATCCTATAATCCATGAGCAAGACATCCAAATTGCTCCTATTCATCCTCCATCTAGCCCAATCCATGATCTTACACCTTCCATGTGTCATGATGAGACATGTGCCTCCAAAGAAAACATAGAAGATCAAACAAAAAATTTGGATCCCAATGAACATAAGAAAGATCATAATGATCCTTCCACATCCACCATTGATCCCATTTCAAATCCACCATATCCTACTAGTCTATCCACATTCATTCATGAATGTTCCTCCTTAGAGCACCAACATGTTGGCAAGAGACACTATATAGATTCATGGTTGTTGTCATTGATGGCAACAAAGGTCATCCCACATATCCGCAAGTCATGGTGTGTCTCTACCGGAAGTCAGAATGAAGATTGTTGTGGTCCGGTGAACAAGAACAGAGCATGTGGCAAGGTCCGACAGATTGGTCCGGATCTCTCAGAGGAAGTGTCTTGGTACAGTGTGGATTTGGGGAAGTCAAGAGGACTACCTTGAGTAGTATATTCCAAGGATTTAGCCTCCGGTGATGAACAAAGAAAAAGATATGAATAGTTGAGTACCGGATTCCTGAGAGACAGTGAGAACAGAGGAAGAACTGACTGACAGAGTATCAGACTATTTTTCAGATGTGTTACTATTGATGGTAAAGGTTGTGAAGGCATGAATCATGTTTGGCCGACATGATGAATGACATCTACAAGTATATGCTTGATCCGCATTACTTGATATGCAAGGATTCAGCTGACAGAACAGAGTTTGTGAGAAGATAGATTATTTCGGGTGCCGACTAGAAAGATAATGAAATCACTAGTGTAGATATAAATATAGGATGGATTTTGTTGTGAGAAGAGAAGTTGTGGTATGGTGTATGCGAATAAGTGTAGAGCAGTGCAGAAGTAGTAAGAAAGATCCAGTATGTGAAAGAAAAGCAGAATAAAGAGTAGAGGAAAGATGAAGTGCAGCAGATCAGTATACTGAGCCTAACCGGAACTGAACTCCAACATATGTAGATGCTTCCAATCAGTTCAAGTATTGTATGACATTCTTTTGTAGATAGTGTGTCTCCTTGTAGGCAGTGTGCCTCTTTGTGAGCAGTGTGCTCGGGCAGTGAGCCCTAATTGGCAAGTGCCATTTTGTAATTCCTTATTCTTCTAACAGAGAATAATCTTTGGGTTAATCACCCTGTGGTTTTCTCCCTTAACCGGGTTTCCACGTCAAAAATACTGTGTCATGTGTTTCTCATTTCATGGTAATGTTTGTTTGTTTGATTCAATGCTACTTTGATTAATAAGAAAGTTCAAAAGAAGAAATAATTAGGATAACTGATTCACCCCCCCTCTCAGTTATCAACAATTGGTATCAGAGCTAAGTTCCTCCTAATAGAGCCTAACAGCTTGAGGAAGATCTGGGAGTTCAAATGGATGCATATGGTTTAAGGGAGCAACTCAAGACTGCCCTTGAGGATCTTGAACAATCAAACTCTGAAGTCAATGAATTAAAGGAAAGACTCAAACAGGCTGATGAATTCATGAGAGAACTAAAGGACAAATTAAGTCTCTCTATGAAAAAGAGAAAGGAGCTGCTCCAACAATTGGTGAGACAAAGTGAAGAAAGCAATACAAATGAAGAATTGATTGAGAAAACCAAGTTATGTGAAAAGTTATCAAAAGAAGTCATTATGTTAAGACATGAAATGGAATCAGGAACTATAAAGTTTACTCAAGAGATTGAAGAAAAAAGAAAAGCTGAAGACAATCTAAGACAATCTCTTAAAGAGAAATCAGAAGAATGCCACCAGATGGATAGGATTATCAAACATCTTGAATCTGATCTTGAAGATGCCAAAGATAATGAAGAAAAACTTGAGGATCAAATTGTCTCTCTCAAAAGAGATCTTCAAACAGCAAATGAATATAAAGAAAAATTCAAGATAAGTTCTGCCCAACTTGAAGTACTTCTTGGAAGTCAAAAGAGGACAGATGACAAGTATGGTTTGGGATATGAGAAAGGAGAAAGCTCCAGATCCGGTCAAAAGAATTTTGGATCAGAAATTCCAAGGAATATGCCCAGAAGACCTCCGGTAAGACAGCCCAATGCTCAAAGATATCCATCCTTCAATGGATACTGCCACAGCTGCAATCACTTTGGTCACAAAGCTAATTAGTGTAGAAAGAGAATGAATTAGACTAATTCATCCTTCTCTGGACAGTGCTTTAACTGAAAAAGGTATGGACACAAGTCTCATGAATGCAGAAATATGCAAATAAACAAATCATTCAATGGTAGATGCTTTGCATGCAATAGAGTAGGTCATATGGCTAATCAATGCAAATCAAGAGGTTATCAGTCAAATATGCAAAGAAATATTATTTGCCAAATCTGTAATAGGTCCAGTCATAATGCAAAAGTCTGCAGAAGCAAGAATCAGGACAAAAGAGGTCTGGTGTATAATCAGAATCAAGACAAGGGTAAACAAAAGATGAATACGGATGAAGTTAGGAATCAGATGAACAAGATTTGGGTGAAGAAAAGTTTAGAGAACATAGAAGTTGGATCCGCACCAGACTCTGGTGCTGATATTCCTTCCGGAAATTAAAAAGTGAGCTCTGGCTCATGGGGAGACTCAAAGAAAATCCTGTTCCCCCAGCCAATCAAGTGGTGCCGGATGTGGCACAAGATGCAGAGTAAAGGGTTTGAAGATATAAGTCTTGAGATGATCCAGAAAAGATTTCAGAGGTCTGCATGAAGATGTATAGAAGTTGTGATCGATCAAGTAAGACCTATTCCAGGAGATGCTCCGGAATAACAGAGGATTACAAAAGGGTCCGGAGAGATCCAGAAGTGCATTGTCTTATTCTGTGGATTGGACAGAGTGTTTGGGATGTTCTTGTAATGTGTCATCTTGATTTATTCATGATTGGAAGATCCGCATGATGTTCTTAGATCAGGACTGATCCGGTACTCCAAGCTATCCGAATAAGGCAAACCGGAATAATGTAGGTCGAGCATTTATTGTCATCAGATATTAGGGTTTGCGGAGCAATATAAGGGATTTCTCATAAAATCACTTGCTCATTCTGCACTCAAGAAGAAGCGAAAAGTGGAGCTCTGCAACAAGATTCATCAAGCTCACCAAAGATCTCCTGCCGAAGTCATTACATACAGAAATCAATCCAACCACTCCGTGTAACCGAAGACGCATAAGGTATTTTTCGTTTTCGATATCTTGCTACAAATCTTTTGAGAAATGGCTACTCCAAATATAGTAAAGATCTCAGATAGGCCCCGACCTGAATTTAAGAAACAACCATACAAGTCATTGGAGGTAGATCCCTTAGGAGCATTCTCTAGTGTTCCTCATGGCGTTTTACACACAGAAGACGTTAGGGTTTACATACATGCAAGCATTGAGGAATTTGGGGAATTCAAATTGAGAGATCTCTATCACAAACAACTGATAGACAATGCTTTTGAGCTTAAACCAGAGTATAAGGGTATCCAGAAGAAACAATTTGATCAATTCATTCATTTCCCTTGCTTTGAAGAAGATGAATGGGTCCGGTATGTACTGAGCAGGATGCATGACAACTTCCTATGATTGGATAGACCCTGCAAGATCACAAAAGAGGCAATTAGGGCAGTAACTGGTCTATACTCTTCCGGAGGGATACCTATCCTCAAATCTGTCAAAAATAACATTGTAACTGAGGCCACCGAATCAAAATTTGATAAGAGGGCAATGACCATTGAAGATATTTCTGATCCGGATATCAAGTATGCATCCATGATAATAGGATACAAGATCTATCACTCCAGTAGGGAGAATTCTGTATCCAGAATTGCAGTATATACTGCCTATGAAATGCTGAGGAAGAATGCAGATTATGATCTCTGTGAACTTCTCTTAAGCCAATTAATGGAAAATATACAAAAGATCAAGAAGGACAAAAAGAATTCTTTTAAGTATGGTACTCTTATATTATGTCTATTTTTCTACTTCATGAATGAGCTGCCCGGATCAAGTGGATGGGCATGGCAGAATAACAAACCTGTTGCTGTCCAGATAAGAGATTATTTACATGGGCTTGGGGATGCCAAAGCAAGAAATACAGCCCTATGGGGATACTTCAAAAACTTCCAGAGCACGATGCAAGCAAGAGAAAGAATTCCCCAGTCTCTTGTTGAAAAATACAAAGACTCAGTTTGCTTTATGGTGGATACTGATCAGTGCCTAATGGAGGCAGTGGAGCCAAGGACTGTCTGGATCATGCCCATGGGGTATGAGGTTGATGAACAGATTGTAGAACTGCATGTTCAACACATGCTTAGTCAGCCCAAAGATCCAAAGGCAGAAAGGTTTGGAACCTTTGAGGAGCTGAGTGTGAAGATCCATGTAGAACTCAGGGAACCTGAGATAAAGAGGAAGGTGAGAAAAGAAGTAGAGCATATTGCTCAAGGCCTAGGCATCCCAAAGGAGGCACTTGATGCCAACCGGGAAAAGAGAAGAAAGGCTGAGGAAGAAAAGAAAGAGGCAAAAAAGAAAAGCAAGAAAAGTGCTCCGGTGGAAACCTCAACCCGGACCAGATCATCAAAAGGATCTACACCTGTCAGAACCAAAAGCTCAAAACCAGAAGTCCAGGCATCCTGTAAAAGATCTAAGACAAAAGCCTCAAGAGCTTATGAAAGCCAAAAGGATGAAGAGGAAACTGAGTCAGATGAGGGAGTAAAAGAAATAAAGAAGCAGAAGAAAAAAGGATCCGGTAAACCCTCCACAGGCCAAGACAAGGAAGAAATGGCAGAGGTATTTGTTGAAAAGCCCACCCTGTCTCTAGAGAGTGTAATCAAGTCAGTCACGGTGGATGGAAACCTTCAACCAATGACTGAATTCTATGATGACTACAATGAGGCTAGCCAAAAGATTCTGCAGGAAGCCACAGTCAAGTATCTGAACATATACAATAAGGCTTTCATTGAGATCATATCTCTAATTCCTAAAAGCTTAGAAAAGGAATTAGAAATAAGAAAGAATAATGCTCAGGAAAAATATCTTGAGATCCGGGTACAGATAGCTATTCAGCTATATCCTCAAATTGATCCCAAGACAATGAACATAATATTCAAAGACTGCAAAGATGAGTTCAGGAGTAAAGCAAGAATGAATCAACTCATGCTTGGTGAGACTGACAAGGTGGCCATAGAGACAGAAGAGATCCTCCGGAAGGCCTTCAAAAGATTTAATCTTCCTGTTGTAGAGGACTTAGGTGCAGAAACAACTGTGGACTTGGAATCATCTGCTCCGGAAGAAGTGCCCCTTGAACAGACTAACATCTCTTCTCTGGCTTCTCCTACAGTCTCCGGATCCCAAGAAGAAGAGAAATTACAGGAGAAAGAAGCAGCAGTAAAAGAAAAAGAGGTTGACAGCACCAAGGATGCAGAGAAAGAGAAGATTCCAATAGAGAAAACCACAACTGAAAGTGGGAAGAATGTAAAGACTCCAAAGGACAAAACTGCAGAAGAGAAGAAACATCTGTCTCCAGCAAGAGACACTGCACAAACTGTTCAAAAGTTTCTGAGCCAAGAAACAATAGAGATTGATGAACCGGAGCTTCTAAAAGGCCCATTCAACTTTGACTCTCTCTCTCCGGTACAGACAATGAAGATAGCTACATTTGCAAATGCTAAGGCAAATGAAAAACTCCTAAAGTCTCATATGGAAGACTGTGAGTTGATAGAGGCTGCTTCTGGAGTGCTTAAAAAGATTATGCCATCAGTCTAGATAGATCCGACAGCCTCCTCTTCTGGTAATCTCAAAACCTTAGTCAGCAGTGTTGATACACATTTTGATTCTCTAGAAAAATCAGCTGAAGAAAAGGTCCGGAAGGAATTTTTGGACAAAAGATTTTCAGAAGTACTAGGATTAATCTCTAATGATAGGAGAAATATGAGTATTGGAATAAAGAGCTTAGAAAATGCTCTTAAGGATGGCGGTGACATTTACAAATTTTGTATCTCCTGGTCAAAGGCAACAGTAGAAATTGATAAGAAAATAAAAGCGGAACAGGGCAAACTACAAAGTTTGTCTCAAAGTTTTGATCCTCTTTCTTCCTCCATAGTAAATCAAGAATGTCAAACTATTGCAATCACAAATGCAATAAAGAACTTTGAGAAGGAAAGGAAGAATATAACTAACCGGATGGGAGAACTTAGAAGGATTATAATCCCTAAGTTATAAACTATGCATGAGGCCATTAGTGATGCTCAGACTACCGCCCAAACAAATGATCCGACAGATCTCAAAAGGGCAGAAGCCTTTGCATTTTTATTAAGTGGTCACATTTCCATTTTGGACAGAATGAAGCAAAGTTGGGCTACAGAACTGGTCCAATTGAAGACATCCTTTGCAGACATTCTTCAGTTTATGTGAGTATGTAAATATGTGGCTATGTATAGTAAATTTTTGAAAATTTTAGTGTGCGGACCCTACCCTTTGCCATTGATGTCAAAGGGGGAGTGAGGAGTAGTGAAAAATGAGGAATCCAACTAAGGGGGAGTTCTAGAAACTGTATATAAAGATAGAGCATCAGCCAAGGGGGAGCATAGTGTAAACACTTAGTCATTTTTCACTAAGTGTTGCCATCAATGCCAAAGGGGGAGATTGTTGGCAAGAGACACTATATGGATTCATGGTTGTTGTCATTGATGGCAACAAAGGTCATCCCACATATCTGCAAGTCATGGTGTGTCTCTACCGGAAGTCAGAATGAAGATTGTTGTGGTCCGGTGAACAAGAACAGAGCATGTGGCAAGGTCCAACAGATTGGTCCGGATCTCTCAGAGGAAGTGTCTTGATGCAGTGCAGATTTGGGGAAGTCAAGAGGACTACCTTGAGTAGTATATTCCAAGGATTTAGCCTCCGGTGATGAACAAAGAAAAAGATATGAATAGTTGAGTACCAGATTCCTGAGAGACAGTGAGAACAGAGGAAGAACTGACTGACAGAGTATCAAACTATTTTCCGGATGTGTTACTGTTGATGGTAAAGGTTGTGAAGGCATGAATCATGTTTGGCCGACATGATGAATGACATCTACAAGTATATGCTTGATCCGCATTACTTGATATGCAAGGATTCAGCTGACAGAACATAGTTTGTGAGAAGATAGATTATTCCGGGTGCCGACTAGAAAGATAATGAAATCACTAGTGCGGATATAAATAGAGGATGGATTTTGTTGTGAGAAGCGAAGTTGTGGTATGGTGTATGCGAATAAGTGTAGAACAGTGCAGAAGCAGTAAGAAAGATCCGGTATGTGAAAGAAAAGTAGAATAAAGAGTAGAGGAAAGATGAAGTGCAACAGATCAGTATACTGAGCCTAACCAGAACTGAACTCCAGCATATGTAGATGCTTCCAATCAGTTCAAGTATTGTATAACATTCTTTTGTAGACAGTGTGTCTCCTTGTAGGCAGTGTGCCTCTTTGTGAGCAGTGTGCTCGGGCAGTGATCCCTAATTAGCAAGTGCCATTTTGTAATTCCTTATTCTTCTAATAGAGAATAATCTTTGGGTTAATCACCCCGTGGTTTTCTCCCTTAACCGGGTTTCCACGTCAAAAATACTGTGTCATGTGTTTCTCATTTCATGGTAATGTTTGTTTGTTTGATTCAATGCTGCTTTGATTAATAAGAAATTTCAAAAGAAGAAATAATTAGGATAACTGATTCACCCCCCCTCTCAATTATCAACACAACAACCATTATCCACTTTACCTTCTCCATCCAATAATCAACTCAAGTCTAGTGTCCAAACTACACCTAGTCCCATAGTCAATCGCATGCTCCAAAACATGAACTACCAAGGCAAAGGTCTAGGCCTACATGAACAAGGTATTTTGGAGCCAATCCATGTCAAGGTCCCTCCTCGCTCATTTGGCCTTGGATACACACCCCAAGGTTAACAATCAAAAGATGTTGGTACTTCCTCCACACTTCCTAAATCCACTTCCTTCCATCATAAACCCCATCATATTCCTAAAACATACGTTGTCATTCCACCTCCCTCATCCTACAAATGTCAAAAGCATGTGTACCATTCACCTTCCACCATACACTTTATCGTCACTCCTTCCAACTCCTAATATCCATCCATCCACTTTGCCACCATTTCCTCCAACACCTAACATACCTACCATCCATAAATTCCCTCACATTCCTAATCCTGACCAACAAATGCACACATTGTCTAAACAAGAAGCTTCCACTCATTTCACCCGCCACATGGGATTCAAAAATAAACATTTGAATGCCTCTACCTATAAAGCCAAGAATCCTACCAAAAATCTTAAGGGTCCTAATGCCTTAGGAAATCAATCCAAAAGTTCAAAGCAAGGTACATTCAAAAATCCATCCAAGCCCATACCTTCAAAAGCAAAGTCAAAAACTAAAATGATATGGGTTCCTAAACAAAAATCAATCAAGTCAAATGAGGCATCCACCTCTCAAAAATCCCAACCACCCCCCTCCATTCAAACATGCCATTCCATTCAAACATTTCAAACATCCCACATGAAAAGCAAAAATCAGAAAAATACTAAGTCCATGTGGGTTCCAAAAGTCCTAAATCATCCATCTCCTAAGCCAACATCACCATTGCTTCATACACCACCATCCAATCAAAAGCTTCCATGTTTAACATGGTGTGTGCAACCGTTGGTCATGATTCCTTTTCACACCTCCATCACTCCATCATTCACTCATTATCCTACATATCTCCCCCATCACCTTCCTATGGTCCATGCTTTTTTGCATAAGTCCATTATAATCCACATCATAATCCACTTTTACCCCTACATAATCCACATCATAATCCACTTTTGATCCCTCCATAATCCACATCATAATCCACTATCTACCTGATCCATCACTTTCATGCCATCTCCCTACCAACATCGATGGGCACATTTGACATGGTCCATGCAACATTCCTCTCCAATGGGACTAGCACTTTTCATGGATCTAGACACTTGAGTCCCTCTCACCCATATCCCCCTTTCCCACTCAAAAGTAAAAAAAAAAATCAAAAAAGTAAAGATAAATCCCTTCGTCCAACGGTGAAAACTTGGTAAACAGGCGCCTTGGATAAGTACCATGATGAAAACTTGGTAAACAGGTGTCATGTGTAGGTTGATCTTCTATCCCACTTACACTTGGGGGCACCTTGTCTCATCCTACATATCATTTTCATATCCTATTCATTGCATACACATTCCTATCATATCAAACCCATCCATGCTCCCTTCCTCTTTTGATCTTGATAAAGAGTGGGGGCACAATGTTGACAAATGTTTTGGGTATCTCTTGACATTATCCTATGGTCCTTTCCAATCCAATCCCATCATTATCCTCTAGTCATTACCCATTTATCCATCTTATCCAATCCATCCTATCATCCCATTATCCTAAGCATTGTCATGAAAAAGCCTAAGTCTACTATCTAGAATGGGGCATGTTATTCCTATGCGACATAGCCTTTGGAGATCATATCCTTATGCATACATCCATTGTGAGTTTTTCATCCTATCCACTATCGCACATCCCTTTATCCATCCATTTATTATGATCCTTTCATCCATCCACTATCGTCCATCCTTTTGTCCAATCCCATTCATCCCCTTGCACCTAGACTTGGTTTCCCCCTTGTCATTGGTACATAGCATAAAGGCTATCAAAATGATCATCCAATGCCAACATTTCAAAAACCCAAAAAAAATTAAAACATTTTAAAAATCCAAAAAAATCAAAATATTTCAAAAATCCAAAACAAAAAAAACCAAAACATTTTAAAAACCCAAAAAAAAAACATTGTAAAATTCAAAACATCCCAAAAAATATAAAAAAATCAAATATTCTCAAAAATCCAAAAATATCAAATATTCTTAAAAATACAAAAAAATTAAAAATTCCCAAAAATCCAAAAAACTCAAATATTTAAAAAAAATCTAAGCAATAAGATCAATCATCATCAAACAATCCATCACATCAATCCAATCCAATCATCAAAATCAATTCATCAAAATCAAAATCTAATCATCAATCCAATCATCAAACAATCAATCACATCAAATCCATCAAAACAAATCCAATCAAATCATCAAATCTATCCAATCATCAAACAATCAATCACATCAAATCCATCAAAACAAATCCAATCAAATCATCAAATCTATCCAATCATCAAACAATCAATCACATCAAATTCATCAAAACAAATCCCATCACATTATCATCATTAATCACAATCAAACCAATCAAATCAAAACAAATCACATCAATCCAATCCACATCATTCAATCAATTCCAATCAATCCATAACTTGATTAATCCAATCCATATCATTTCATCATTAAAACACAAATCAGAACTACATCTCATCTTTATCGTTAAGTGCCTTGATCCCGTGGATATAGGGTATGTAGGCAATCTAGGATACGAAGGAAGTGCCTAGATTCAGGCACAGGTGATAGCCCATTTCCATCTTTCATCATTCATCTAATCTTCACCAATCATTATCTTCATCCATTTCTTATTTCTTTTATCATCTATCTCCCACATCATCAATAAACACCTAAAATCCAATCAATCACATCATCTCATTAATTCCTCAATTCATCAATCACTTCATCTAATCATCCTTCAAATCCATCAAGTCATTCAAACAATGATCCAAATGCAAGTCATCCCTTATCCATACCAATCAAGTTAATCAACCTTGTCAAATTTTTCAATCGCAATCAATGGTCTTGATCCTAATCTTGTCATAAATCCAATCAATCATCATCATAATCAATAGGATATATTGTTCCCACATCCTTGTGTTGATCTAGGGATATATCGTTCCCCACAATAACAACACTATCATCAATCAATCACTTAATCATTGGTTTATAGCTTGATAGGGGCAATACCTTGTTTGTTTTTGTATCATTTGTGCATGCTTGCTTGCTTGCTTGTGTGTGTTATCATTTTATCTTGAATTTGCATCAAATCTGAATCAACCCAGCTAATATTCATATCTTGTATCTAGACAAGGTTGTATTATGCTGGGGCACGAGACACATTGTCACCTTGGTCCTTATACCTTGGTGCATAACGTCTCGTGCTATATCAAACATCATGGTTGCTCACGGTCATTGTAGCATAACGCACCATTCCCTTCTTCTATCCATTCCTTTATCTTTTGCCATTCCTTTCATTTCGAGAGCATACCCGTGTTTGTCCAACTTGCCTATCCTCTCGAGGGGGCATCATCACCCTATCCTTTTCTTCTATCTATTTTCTTAACTTCTTTGAAATGATGTTACTTGACTTAAATCTTATCATCTCGCAACGTCATCTCAAAGAGGGGCAAATGTAGACACTAAAAATTGTCTAGGTCTTGTTTACAAATGACCCTGTATGTCTTTGCCCTAGGTCCTAGTTACACAACACATTATCGACATGAACTTGCATATGTTCCCCTAGGTCCTAGTTCATCCCAGTTCATCTAACTTCATCCCACTTAATCCCATTTATCCCTAGGTCCTAGTTCATCTTAATCACATTAGTCCAATTTAATCACCCTCTTTGATTAATTAAATAAACCCACTTTATTTAATTAATCCCACTTGATCACATTCTCAATTAATTAAATAAATCCCATTTATTTAATTAATTACACCTAGTCAAATGTCTCACATAATTCAAATTAAAAATTTGAATTATTCCCTCACCTCTCATCACATTACGACACATGTCACATGTCTTATCTCTCACTTAACCCCTTCACATGCACAACTAATTCAAATAAAATATTTGAATTAGATTCCTTTCATTCTCTTTCACACACTTGTCACTTGACTATGATTTCTTGATGTGCAAGGAAACCTAATCAATCCTAGCCATCCATGTCTTCCAAACCCTAATCGATCTTGTCCATCCATTCAAACTAGGTCTTTCCTATAAACCTAGCCTCCTCTAAGCCATTTGGGGGGATGCAATCTAATTTCATACTGTTATGCTGCCAAAATCTTGAGCAACCAACATTCAACCATAATCATCAATCTCTCCCTTGCATCCATTTTCATCTCCATCTTGCATCTTTCTTCATATTGCATCCATCATCTTGCAGGTATCAATCAAGCCGTCATCGTGCACATATCATTTGAAGTATATTGAAGGTTTGGGTTTGGGTAATGCATGTATTTGTTTCATCATTTCAGCTAATCTAAAATTTTTAGTATACATTAGTCACCACAGTTTGCCTAATAAGGTAGCATATAAGATGACACCACAGCAGAATGAGGAGATTAAGAGACAAGTCCAAGAATTGTTTGATAAGGGGCTAATAAAAAAAGCCTTTGTCCTTGTTCGGTTCCTGCTGTCCTACCACCAAAGAAGGTAGGTGAATGGAGGATGTGCATTGATTCTAGGGCCATCAATAAGATTACAATCAAATATAGGTTCCCCATTCCACAGATAGAAGATTTGACGAACTGTCTAGGTGGAGCATGCTACTTTTCCAAAATAGACCTCAAGAGTGGGTATCATCAAATCAGGATTAGACCAAGGGATGAATGGAAGACAACTTTTAAAACAAATTAAGGGCTCTATGAGTGGCTTGTAATGCCATTTGGTCTCTCCAATGAACCCAGTACCTTCATGAGGTTGATGAATGAAGTCCTCAAGCCTTTTATTGGTAAGTTTGTAGTGGTTTATCTTGATGACATTCTTGTTTTTAGTAAAACTAAGGAAGAGCATTTACATCATTTGGATTTGGTTTTGAGAAGATTGAATGAATAGAAACTAATGATAAATCTGAAGAAGTGTGAGTTTATGAAGACAGAGTTGGTATATCTTGGTTTTGTAATTACAAAGGGCACCCTAAAGATGGATCCAAGCAAGGTTGAAGCTATCCTAAGTTGGCCTACACCCAAATTAGTTGCTGAGGTAAGAAGTTTCCATGGTTTGGCAAGATTTTATAGGAAATTCATTAGAAGTTTCAGTAATATATGTGCTCCAATCATTAATACCATAAAGGGGGATAAGAGAAAGAAGTTTGTTTGGTCTAGTGAAGCTGAAAAAAATTTCAATACTTGAAGAAAAGAGTAGCAGAGCAGCCCATATTAACCTTACTAGATTTCAATAAGGTATTTACTATTGAATGTGATACAAGTGGTTATGCCATAAAGGCGGTGTTAAGTCAAGAGGGCAGGCCCATTGCCTTCTTTAGTGAAAAACTCAATGAGGCTAAGAAGAAATACTCTTCTTATGACTTAGAGATGTATGCTTTGGTTCAATCCTTGAAAAAATGGAGACACTACCTTCTTCCTAAGGAGTATATAGTCTATATTCATAATCATGCTCTTCAATTCCTTAATAGCCAAGAAAAACTCAGTCATAGGCATGTTAAGTGGGTGGAGTACTTGCAAAGTTTCACTTTCACCACCAAGCACAAGAAGCGGTAGTAAAAAAAAATGGCTAATATACTGAGTAGAAGGACACTAATGGTGCAAGAAATCCAATTGCAAAGTGTAGGGGTTAAAGCACTAAAAGGTATGTATATTAATGATGTTGATTTCAAGGAGATTTATGCCTCTTGTAACCAATCTAATGGTGTTCTTCATGAGTTCAGTTCTAATTTTCTGAATCAAGATGGTTTGCTATTCAAGGGGGCTCAACTTTGTGTGCCTAAATGTTCCATGGGAGATAATCTCATAAAGGAGAAGCATTATGGTAGTTTGGCAGGTCACTTTGGTCTTGATAAGACCTTGGAACAACTAAGAAGGCATTATTTTTGGCCTAAGATGCAAACTGATGTAAGGAAATTTATTGAGAAATGTCTTATTTGTCAAAAGGAAAAAGGGAGTAGCACAAATGCAGGTTTGTATTAGCACAAATGCAGGTTTGTATTAGCCTCTTCCCATTCCAAATAGGCCTTGGGAGTCTATAAGTATGGACTTTGTAATGGGTTTACCAAAAACACCTAGAGGTTTTGATTCTATCTCTGTTGTAGTGGTCTGGTTCTCCAAGATGGCACATTTCATCCCATGCAAAAAACAAATGATGCATATTATGTTGCAGGTTTGTTCTTCAAAGAAGTGGTAAGGATTCATGGTTTGCCTTTGAGTAGTGTTTCAGACAGGGATAGTAAGTTTGTTGGATATTTTTGGAGAACTTTGTGGAAGAAACTTGGCACTAACCTTAGTTTCAGTTTTGCCTATCACCCCCAAACTAATGGGCAGATTGAGGTGGTTAATAGGAGCCTTGGTAACCTCCTAAGATGTCTCACCAAAGAGCATTCTACCCAATGGGATTTGATCTTGCCTCATGTAGAATTTGCATACAATGATTCGATGAATAGAAGTGTGGGTAAGATTCCTTTTGAAATTGTTTATGGTTTGTAGCCTAGAGGGGTTTTTGAGTTAAGGGATCTATCAGTGGAATGGAGAGGATGAGTGTTGAGGGTGAGCAATTTGCTATGACTATGAAGGAGATTCATCAACAAGTCAAGGATCACCTACAAAGTAGTGTTGACAAGTATAAGCAAAGGGATGATGTACATAGGAGAGAAGTTACTTTCAAAGTAGGAGATTTGGTTCTAGCCCATCTTAGAAAGAAAAGATTTCCCAAGGGACAATACTCCAAATTGCAGATGAAGAAGATTGGACCTTGTAGGGTTGTTCACAAGTTTGGTCCCAATGCATATGAGATTGAATTACCAAGTGGAATTGGCATTTCACCTATATTTAATGTATCTAACTTGTACCCTTTCAAAGGGGATGTTGTTGCAGGTAATGGAGCAGGTTTAGATGAGGAATGGATCCAGGACCTTCCACCAAACAAACCCATGGAGTTGGAGTGCATTATTGACACTAAAGAACTCAAGAAGACAAGAAAGAAGACCTACTTTCAGTACTTGGTCAAGTGGAGGGGTCTTCCTATGGAAGATGCTACTTAGATGTCTAAAGCTGATATTATCAAACATGGATATACTGTTGCAAACTTGCACTCAAGTGGGACTTGATTTTTCTTCCCCTTGGGTGTATGGTGCAGGGGCATCAAGGGCCTCATAAGCATAATTTTGTCATGTTTGGTTTTTAGTTTGTTTGAGTGTTTTAGAGTCTAATAAGATCATTTATGACCATTTGGGATCATGTTGATCCATTTTGGAGTGTTATAGGTCCATTGGTAAAAGTTTGTAAAAGTTGTCAATGTGGCAAAACAAGTGTCAATGTTAGTGGTCATGTAACTTTGGAAAGGTGTAAAGAATCAAGAAACAGTTACAAACATATCAAGAAACCATTGCAAATGGTTGATGATGTATGAATACACCCTCCAAAGTTAGATGGAACATTGAAAAAATTGATTTTTGTAGTTTGGTGAATGAAAGCAAGCATTTTTTATGCATTTCTAACGTTGCAGGCCTATTCTTTCAACTTGTATGGATTGTACAGCCCCATTAAAGCCCTATAACTTGGTGTTTTGAACATGCATTGAATCTACCTTCATTTTCTTCTGGTTGCATCCATTTTTATCAAGTATTTCAAAAGTTATTGTCTTTTCTGTAAAAATTGGTCAAAACCCTACCTAGGGTAACCGGTGAATAAAATAATCATGTAACTCGACCTTCCACCACTAGGTAATCACCAAAATTGGTGGAAAGGTCTATACTTATGTTTTGTATCATGTCTCAAATTTGCAGGGGCCCAAGAGGAGGTTTGAATGTGCTATGATTCACTAGAAAAGCTGATATTTGCATGTATCAGATTGTGGAACAACATAGACAAGAAAGAATAGTTGAGTAAAGGGCCTAATCTTGCTTGTTTGTCTTTGGTAGTGGTAGAGGGATGTGTGGAGAGGTTTTGTAGACCTGAACAAAAGGTTTTGGAACATTCTTGAAGATTTATACAAGTCTTGTTGTGACTGTCCCAAGAGGACTGGTTATACAGTCATAGGAAGGTGTTGTTATCCAAGCAAGATAAGGTCTGAGTATGAGTTTAGGCACTGAATACTTATTGGAATCACATTTAGAATGTTGGAAAGAGACCTTGTAGTGTGTCTTGAAGGTGTGAGAAACCTGAAAGAGAGTCTTGGGAAGCCATAGACAACAATTTGTCATTCTAGGTGACTTAATAGGCCTGATTTGTATTGTAATAGTCCATTTTTGACCTATTCCGTACAAAGTAACCCAGCCCATTTTGACACATGTTTAATTAAGGCCAAAAGGGTATCCCAAATAGGTCTTATATTTTTAGTATTAGGTCTACAATGAAAGTTATGGTCAAAAAGGTCATTTTGAAAGGCTACTAGGCTCTAGGGTAAAATATAAAGAATGTACAAAGTTTCATGGTCTGTCCTAAATTAAGTCCTTCCTCTGTAACAATATGACAACATGCTAGGACTTGATCCACAACTAGTTCTCCATCATTTTCCATTGCTACCAAATGCCAAACCAGTAAAGCAGAAGTTGAGAAAAATGCATCCACAAATAGCACTGTTGGTCAAAGTAGAATTGAAAAACTACTAGATGTGGGTTTCATCTGACTAATAGACTATCTGAAATAGGTTTCTAACCTAGTACCAATAACAAAACCTAACAGCCAAATCAGGATCTGTGAAGACTTTCAAGATCTAAACAAAGCATGTCTAAAAGATGATTTTCCGCTGCCTAACATAGACATCATAGTTGATCTCATGACAAGATTTGAAATGCTCTCACTAATGGATGGTTTCTTAGGATAAAATAAGATAAGGATAGCTACCAAAGATCAAGACAAAACTACTTGTACATGTCCATGGGGCACATACTGCTAGAATGTTATGCCCTTTGGCCTCAAAAATGCCAGAGCAACGTACCAAATAGCAATGACAACAATCTTTCATGATTACATGCATACATTTATGGAAGATTATGTGGATGACTTATTGGCTAAATCAGTTACACCTAACACACATTTGGATGTATTGGATAAAGTTTTCACATGGCTTGAAGAATACAAGGTCAGGTTAAACCCTAAGAAATGTGTTTTTGGGGTCACATCAGGCAAGTTGTTAGGCTATATTGTTTCTCACCGAGGCATAGAAGTCGACCCAACCAAAGTCAAATCTATCATGGACATGCCTCCCCTAACAACTCTCAATCAACTCCATAGCTTACAAGGGAAACTTTAAGAAATCTGCAGGTTCATCGCATAACTAGTTGACAAGTGTCATCCATTCCAACATCTACTTCATAAAGGAGTGCCCTTTTATGGACAGAATGGTGTCAAGAGGCCTTTCAACAAATCAAAGATTACCTGCTAACTCCACCAGTCCTCATACCTCTAATACCGGGAAAACCCCTTCTATTGTACATATCAACGTCTTCAGCACTAGGGGCACTTTTGGCACAAAATGATGAAGGCAAAGAAAGAGCTATCTATTACATAAGTAGAACATTAGTGGGGTACAAGATATATTACAGTTCTATAGAGCATGCAGGCCTTGCGGTGGTTTTCACCACTAAAAAATTGTGTCATTACATGTTGAACCACAAAACAAAGCTCGTTGCTAAGATTGACCTCCTGAAGTACTTACTTAACAAGGTAGCCTTGATAGGACGGTTGGCTAAATGTGTTATGATATTGAGAAAATATGACATAGAATACGTCGATTGAAAAGCCATAAAGGGACAAGTAATTACAGACCAACTGGCAGAGGAACCAACTACAGCAGATCATCCCTTGGTCACAGATTTTCTGGATGAAGCAATTTTTACAATGAAAGTCCCAAAAATGTGGACGCTATTCTTCGATGGTTCTTGCACAAGTCATGGTTCAGGGGCCTGAATTCTTTACATCACTCCTTAAGGAAATCCTATCCCTAAATCATTCAGGATTGCATTTTCTTGCACAAACAATATAGTAGAATACAAAGCATTACTCACAGGGTTATGTATGGCCGTCAATTGGAAAATCAAGATTCTACAAGTCTTCGGTAATTCATAGCTCATAATCAAGCAGGTCAACGATGAATATGACACAAAGGATGAAAAACTCATGCCATACAAGAGAATGGTCGATAGATTCAAACTCTACTTTGACATAGTTGTCTTCAATCAAATCCCCAGAGTACAGAACAAGGCTTCCGATGCAATGGCCACAATAGGATCTCTCTTGGATATCCTAAAAAATGCTCCTTAACTTGAGTTATTGGTCGAACAACTACTGATCCCCGCCTTCGACATCCCTAAATCTGAGATGGTGTGCAAAATTGTTGGTCCCACATCTCCATGGTATAGTGACATCTACACATACCTACATGACCAAACCCTTCCTCCTAACCTATCTTCCAACCAATGTAAAACCTTCATCCGTCAAGCTGCTAAATATGTCATTATCGGTGATACCCTTTACCACTAAGGCTTTGATAACACCCTCCTGCAATATCTCAATATTCAAGAAGCACAAACTACCTTACACAAGGTACACAAGGGTATATGTTGAGCTCACTCTAGTGGTCCTACTCTAGCTAAGAAAATCATCAAAACTAAATACTACTGGCCTACAATGGAGCAGGACGCATATCACTTTGCTAAGAAGTGTCGACAATGTCAAATACATAGAGATCTTGTGCATGCACCTACTCAGGACTTGTAACCACTGACATCACCTTGGCCCTTCTCTCAGTGGGGACTCGACCTTGTGGAAAAACTTTATCCCACCTCTGCCAATGGCCACAAGTTCATCATTACCGCCATTGAGTACTTCACAAAGTGGATTGAGGCAATTCCTATGACATACATCACTGGCAAACAAATTGCTAAGTTCATTCTTAATTACATTATATGTCGGTATGGTGTTCCTCAATCTATCATCACAAATAACAGTCGTCCTTTCAAAAACAAGGATGTTTGAGAGCTTTGTGAAAAATTCCAAATCCAACACCATTTTGCCACTCCCTACTATCCCCAAGGCAATGGTCAAGCCAAGGCATCCAATAAGACTATCATCAAGATCCTCAAAAATACTATCAATGATGCTGGTCGTGACTAGCATATCCATCTTAATCCTGCCTTGTGGGCCTATCACACCAACATCCGCACACCCACAGGAGCCACTCCATACTCACTCATCTATGGTTCTGAAGCCATCTTGCCCATTGAGGTTGAGTTATCTTCTCTGAGAGTATCACTGAAAAAATTTGTGGATGATGAAGAATACAAAGTATCTAGGTTACTTGAGTTGGAGTTACTAGATGAAAGAAGACAAAATGCATTGGTTCATCTGCAAGCATATCAAAATAATCTTCATTGCAGTTACAATAAGAAAGTTAAGGTCTGATAATTCAATATTGGAGACTTAGTCCTAAAAGAGAATCCCAAGAATCAAATGGAGCGGGAGAAGCCGAGAAAATTTGAGCCAAACTAGTTAGGTCCTTATGTCATCACTATCGCATATAGATTAGGGGCGTATCAACTAGCCACTCCTGAAGTGAACCATTGCCAGAGCTAATCAACAACATGCATTTTCGCAGATATTACACCTAAGTCAAAAAATATAAAAAAAGTTCAATAGTGAAAACCACTCCGGTGGCGCTGTTGGATAACAAAAACAATAGTAAAGAGAAATAATTCGTCCACTAGTGAAAACCACTTTGGTGGCACTTTGGATAAGTACCATGGTGAAAACCTAGCAAATAGGTGCCATGGGTAGATTAGTCTTCGCTCCATTGTCAACCATCATTCTATCTTGTCTTTCACTTTCCACAATCAAACCTACATAGTTTCTCTCATAATCCACATCACGATGCATAATAACACTAAGTTGTCCTTCTCATGGCCTAAGAATAGTTGACCTTTAGCATCTTCCCTACTTTCCTAACACTTCATCATCATCCCATCTTGTCTTGGTAATAACTTTGTCCTATACCTGACTGGGGGCAAACCCTAATCCTAAAAATCGGTATTGGAAGACACCTTTCATATAAACTCAAAATCCAAAAACATCAAGTATTCTCAAAAATCCAAAAACATCAAATATTTTCAAAAAATCCAAATACATCAAAACATTCTCAAAAATCCAAAAACATCAAATATTCTCAAAAATCCAAAAACATCAAATATTCTCAAAAGTCCAAAAACATTAAATATTCCAAAAAATCATAAAAAAATCAAATAACCAACCAAAAACCCCAAGCAATAAACCATGTCAAACCACTTCATCAAACTACATTTCCTCTGAGCTTTCACGCAAGCAAGGCCATCTTTGATGAGCCCTCGAGGCTTCCCACCCCCTAGGTCTAAGGTCACACATGGTACAAATGGTCGAACTATGTTGTCTATGATCTTTCATGTAGGCAAGGCCATCTTCGATGAGCCTCCGAGACATTAGGTTAGTCCCTTAGGGCCCGTTGGGGCAGGTTTCGCAATAAGTGGTCCCTTTGTTATAATGGACACCTTTGATCAGACCAAAATAGTCAATCTTTCAAGAAACATGTACTTGAAACCAATCCCAAAACCAACAAGACAAGCTACCCAATCAGCCAAACAATCATCACCAATCACTTGCATAGTGATGATCGTATGTCACTATCAACTATCCCTATCAACTATCACATATCTTACATGGAATGGGGCATCGTCGAAACTAGGATTCTACGCCTTATATGACATGCATCATTTCTGAAATCAGACATTAACAATCATCACATGCTAATCATCTCACAACTTGTGGCATCCTCGAAACTAGACCACATGTCTTATACATACAAAATGTCACAATCCTGTCACTTACCTTATACAGGTGGTCGCATTACTGAAACCAGACTTAACGTCTTATACGACATGATTCCTATCCTGAAACCAAGCACTATCCATCCACTCATAATCAAACAAGCAAACATACACACTTGGCAAAAGATCTAATGGTTGTTGACTCTGTTGGTCTAGTCTGTCTTTGCTTTTACTAGATTGATCTTTGGTCTTGTTCTTGTGCTTCTCAAGGCAGTCCCTAAGTGATGAAGAGAAGCGATGATAGAATAAGACCATTTTCTTTGATTTCTATTTGTGGTTTGTCTTGGCAAAATGATTGGGACAACTAGGTTCCTTGTGTGTGATCAGGATTCCATTGGGTGTGAATCAAAGACATCCTATGCATGGGAAAGAATACATGCTTCCTTGCATAAGGACTTTCATACCTCAAGGTTATCTCATCACATGTTCCGACAAGGTACCACGGTTACTAGTTAGAGTCAAGCATCCCTTGTCTGTCAGATGCCTATTTCGCAAAGGACCACACTTTACACTTTGGCCTATGATTGCCACTGTGTCTGTAGTCCCTTGACATAATAAGTTCTATGATGATAAGCAAAAACTGCAAGTAAGAAGCTCAAAAATCTATTAGAGCAAAATCTCGTTCCATTCTTCTAGCCAGTCTTCATTCCTCAACCTTCTCTCTCGCATCTCCATTCCTTCTTTTCATTTCATTATCTTTTTGGGAAATTTCCCAAATTTTTTGAAAATTCTTTTAAAATTTTGAAAAATTTCCCGAGGGGGCATAAGGCTATCCCACCTCATCTGGGGCACACTTGGGCATTTTTAGAGCATATTTTTGAATTTTTCTTTGACACAAGATCAGAATTGACATTTTATCAAAGAGGGGCAAAATGTAGACACCTAAAAATGTCCTCAACTTGCAAACTCCATTTTCACACCAATCTATTCCAAATTCTACATTCAACTATTAATTAAATAATTTTTAATTATTTAATTAATTCATTTTCTCATCTCTGGCCTATAATTAAATAAATTTTATTTATTTAATTATTTGCCTATTTTCCTCTATAATTAAATAATTAATTTTTAATTATTTAATTATTCATGCTCCAATACCCCCTTTACTCAATTAATTTAATAAAATAAAAATTTATTTAAATTATAGCCCTTACCTTGATTAAATAAATCACACTTACTTAATTAAGGGTTCCCACTCATTCCCCCCTTTCAAATAAATTAAATAAATTTCCCAATTTATTTAATTTGAAAATTCCTACACCTCATCATATTTTCAAATTAAAAATTCCCTCTTGTCCTTTTGTGAGAGGGAAACCCTAATCAATCCTCACCATTCATTTCCCTCCAAAGTCAACATCAAATCTCAGCCCTTCATTCAACCCTAGCTTTCTATAAAACCACTCCTCCAACCTCATTTTGACACTTACAACTTCCTACTAGCTGACCTTGAGAACTCTCTCTTTGATTTTGCTAATCATTCCTACTTGAGCTTCTCATTGATATTGCAGGTTTGCAAATCTAAGAACAAAGTACATCAAGGTCAATGAGAAACAATGGAGGGAAGACACATGTAGCTTAGGGATTTAGTTTAGTTGCTTGCTTGTTTGATTTCTAGGCTATCTGCACTCCATTGAGGAATTAGGGCTTGTATGAAATGTATTTTGGATGTTCTAATGTTTTACCCTAGCTTACTGAAACTAGTAACTGGAAAGTAGAAATCCCACCTACACTAACACCCAAGCTTCAACCATTCACAACCCTGGTCCCTTCCCATGGTTTATGCATAAACATCATGTCTATGCACCACCACTTCACCTTGCCTATCACCAACTACCAAGTCCGGTCCTTTCCCATGGTTTCTATAGATATCACGTCTTTCCACCACCATATCACCCAGTTGATTAACTTATCCACCTACGCCCTTTGCTCCATGGTTTTTACATAACCATCATGTCTATGCATTGCCACTTCACTCCACCTACCGACATACCTCGCTTCGCCAAACATTCACATCCCCATCTCATCCTACTTATCCCCTTTGTCCTTGTCATGTGGTTTAGTCACATGGTACAGTCTAAAAACTGACAGTTGCCCCATCTCATCGCCACCTCCCATCCTTATCATGGTTTCTTATACCATGGTATAGTTGAAAAATTGACATTTACCCCCTCTAAACTACATCCCACCAATCACATGAGCCTACCACTATCCTTACATCATCAAATCCACCAAAACTACTTATCATCACCACCCACATTGTAATGTGCCTTGATCCAATTGATGCAGGGTATGTAGGTAGTCTGGAATATGAAGGAAGTATCTAGTATGCAGGTACATACAATGCACCCATCCAACTTGCTTGGATGGTCCCACTTTCCTGAGCTTGTTGATTACACTTGATCTACAAATGATACACTTACTAAGTATCCTATCCAAACATTTCACTTTCATGAAAAATCCCCCACTATCAGATCGGCTTTTCCACAACTAGCAGCTTGTATCCCCCCGCCTATCCTTTAGTTTATCTTAATCATCCATCGATTGTTGTCCTAGAATGCATCCTTCCTATAATGGGCATATTCACCAATCCTCCAACCACCTTTGGTGAGGGATACAATAGCTGTGTGTTTGGTCAGTCAGTCTTTTGGTTTTTGATTTTTATCTTGTGCATCATTCTCAGACTACTTCAAAGCTACCCTGATCTCATTATATCATGGTATGTGGTGAACAATCCAGAATGGGCCATAGTCATTGCTTTCATATGCTGTGCTTGTGGGAGATTCTCATTACTCCATCTTAGTATTCATATCTTGTGAATTGTAGGATTGGTTCTAGCATATCATCTCTGTTTTGCATCTAAGGTTCTTCATACCTTTTGTGTACTAAGGACTTATGCTTTGGATCTCCCTCATTCGTCTAGACAAGGTTGTACTATTATGGGCATGGATGGCTTCATCCTATTGTTTGTTGTGTCAAGTCCTATGCATAGATGCCTTATCACCTTGGTTCCACATACTCTGGTGCATAATATCATATGCTATATCAATAGTAGTACTCAATATTTATTGGCAGAATTTCTTAATATATGACATCATCCCTTTATCCTACATACCTCACCACCCTATCCCACCGATATTGCTCCAAGGTTCATCATGCCACATCCCCCCCTTTTCCCACCTAATTTCTTCTTCCCATCATGTCATCCCATGATTCCCTATCGTCCTGTGATCATTTTCAGGAACTTTTGTATCATGATCAACCAAATCCATCATGACATCACATCACCATCCCATTGCATTAATCATATCATTCATATAGCAGTGCCATTAATATGTGTTTATTGATTTAAGCATATATTATTCATCTTTCCATTCTTAATAGGTGCATATATTATTCATCTTTTCATTCATCCTTCATTAGGCCATTCATAACATATGCATTAAACCATAACATATATTTATTAATCTAAATATATATTGTCCATTGTAATTTCCATCCCTAATATATGTTTATTAATTTAAGCATATGTTATCCATTCATTTACATTTACCATCACACAACATTACATCACATACACACAAAATCCGTACATCAATCTACATCCTAGAATCACACAATGCAAGGAATTGGTTTAAAGTGGCTGAAATAACTTCTGTACGTAACACACCTCATAGACAATACAATACTATACATGTTAGACATAAATTCACTACATATAACCCTTATAACATCCATCCATAGCATCATAAACACCCCTACATCATACTAGTCCATCATAATCCCTCACATAACGTACAAACATCCCACAACACTAAAGATTTGATGCAAATAACTTCTGTACGGAACACCATCCTGCACCATATAACATTAGCAAACCATGTCATCAAATAAATATCCATCACATATTCATATAACAATGCATCATATACATCCTACATTACATCATACATAAACATAACTCCACATCACATCCTGCATCACACACGAGTCAACTCATAAATAAGCATCACATCATACATACATCATCATCAAAACCTAAACATATGCATACAACATCATAAAACCCATCCATACATCTATCAATAAAATATAATACACAGTCCATTGACCCAAATGTCCATCTCATATATACATAGAAAAAATGATCATGATACAAAGTCTGGTCCTCAGACCCGTAAAAAATAATACATATATACATAAGGCCCCTAGGCAGAGTTGTCCCTGCCTAAATCCCCTGACTCAGCTGGTCTTGTCCCCCTCTGAGGAGGAGGCCCCATACTCTGCTGTCTCACCTACCCTGGTGCCTGGGTAGGTGGCATCTGCCTTGCTACTAATGCCCTGATCGTCTAGACCCAAATGTCGTTGATCAACTCTGATAACTCACCCTTTGACTTGCCGGGACTAACCCCTCATATAGAGTCCTATAGTGTTGGTCCTCCCTAGCACTCTCTACTATCTGTTGCTACATGGTTCGCATCACATCGTCCATCCCTGGTGCCAATGTCTGACAGGCCTAATCCCTCTCCTATGCATATCATTGTGCTAGCCCTTGTGCCTATGTCACCTATCCCTGTAGCTGCACCACCTGTGTCTGCAGAGCTATAACCTACACCTATAAGGCACCCACCTATCCACATTGCCCCTATAGCTAGGCTATCTGAGCCTGTTGCTGCTAAATCAAAGCATGTGCTCTCGCCAACTCTATAGAATCCCCATCTCTACTACCATCAACCCCATCTCCGTCGTTGTCTCTGTCTCCCTCATCCACATCCATCTCCTCTACCCAAACCTCCTCTACCTCCTCCTCCTCCTCCTCTATTGCTGCCTCACCAGGTGCTACATATCATGTCAGGATCATTAGTCTCACTGGCCTCTACTAGGCCCACCACTAATCATAGCCTATGGTAGTCCCCACATCCTCAATCTGTGACTTCGTATGCCATGCCTGACCCTAGAGTCCATCGAAATCTGCTATCAAAAATTCCTCTTTTGAGTCATCGTCGGAAAAATTTATTTTTTTCGCTGATCCCTCAAGGGGGCATCACCTGGTCACCCATTCCTCTCCTATCCACCCTCTGGGGCATATTTATAAAAAAAAATTATATTCTTTGATATTACGTCAACCGTGACAACAATGACACCATATCAAAAAGGGGCAAAATGTAGACACCTGAAAATGGTCACAACCACTTTCATTCACTTACGCAATCCAAATCTATTCACTTCATTCTATCCAACCCAAAATATTAATTAAATAATTTTTAATTATTTAATTAATTTATTCTTCATTTTCCCCTTTTCACAAAAAATCAAATTCCTCTACTATAGTTCAAAAATTAAAAATTTTGCAACTATAGTTCACATTCTATCCATCAAAAATTAAATAAATGACCATATTTATTTAATTCCTATTTTGTCCACTTTTGATTACTTTTAGTAATCATCATTATTTCTTTCTTAAACATGTGCACATGAATTAATTTTAATTAATTCTCCATTACAAACCCCCATATTTTTAGAAGTCCACTTGTCATTCCATGTACATAACAAGTGGTACTTTGGAAGCATGGCCAAATCTTCCAAAATGTGTACACTTGTCCTATTTCTTTCATCCCATTCCAAGTGTCACTATTCATACAAATTAAAAATTACATGTGGCACTATTTGTTGACACTCATTTTGACCAGGGGTTGATTTGTCATGATCAGGAGGTTTCTTCATTTGAAGCCTTTATATTCTTGCCCATTTTTTCTGAGTGTTGGACCTCCTCAGCATTTTTCAACTGCAGCATCATGTTTTCCTGAGGAGGAGGTCATCATCATCATCTTGTCTTCGATGATGATCTGCATCATCATGTTCCTCGTCGACTTGTTTTTCAACGTCATCATCATATTTCAACTGTCGGGTGATGTTTGGTTTTTATCATGATGATGCTGCCGAGCTACAGTGCGCCCTGATCTGCTTGCGAGGGTGATGTTTCAAAGTCTCCGGTGATCTTCCATTTATCACCTTGCGCGAGCATGATGATGATGTTGCTTATTCTTTGAATTGCTCGACCTAACTTGTTTTTTCCTAAGGGTCGTGTTCATCATCATCATATTTCCAGTTATCATCCTGCTGCTTGTGGAGGTCATCATATTTTCTGCCTTCATGATATTTCGCCGGGGTGATATTTTTATCATCGGGTGATCTTGGTTAACATCATCCTGATGATGTTGTTGAAGAGTTGTAATTGCGACCCGATATTCACTAGGGTCATCATATTTTGGAACGTCAGGATGATCTTAGTCAATATCATCCTGATGATGTTGTATCACTTCTTGTTCTTTGTTTCTCATCCTGATGATGCTGACGTCATCCGTATATCAGGGTGATATTTTTCTTTCTGCCTATCTGCATCATGATATTCGCGAAGGAGGGGGTGATATTTTCATATCACCCGGATATATGTTTGTTCGAACATCATGATGATGTTGATATCAAGGAGATATCCGCCTGCTGGTTTCGCGTGTTATCTATTGAGGGTGATCTTTTCTAGCAGCATCATCATATTCAGTTTTCGCCCCGATCTTACAGAGGAGCTACAGTGCAACCTGATATTTGAACATCAGGAGGATATTTCCAAATATCCGGTTGTCTTCCGAATATCATGATGATGTGAATATGATGATGACGTCATCAAGGTCCGCGGGGGTTATATTTCTAACACTGATCATCTTGAAGAGGCCTCCTGATATTTACAAACATGATGATGACGTCATCCGGATATGAGGAGGTGCGCAGTAGGCAGATATGATGATGACGTCAGCAGGATATGATGATGACGTCATCAGGATGTTCATCGGCCAGACTTTTGTTATAAGCTCAGCAGGAGGATGTTCCTCCGAAGGATCAGGTTGTGCCGATTATCATGAAGGTTATATTTCAAATATCATGATGACGTCAGGGTGATTTTTCGAACAACAGGATATCATGCTGCTGGAAGATGATGATGATGAAGTCTATACTAGTGTCGTCAGGAGCAAAAGCACCGACATGATATATGCTCATGACCTAGTATATAAAGTGTTATTGAGGTCATCGCGGGGTGCATGTGGGATATTGTTATCCTGCATTTTCAAATTATCATGATGATGAATCTCGGCGGGAAAAGCTTGCGATGGTCTGTTTGGTGATTTTCCCCAGGCCGCGGGTTGGTGCGCCATTAATGGCGATTGTTGCAGAGGTATGGGCGATGGCGTGGGCGGATCTGGTACCCGATTGAAGGTGTACATCAGCGGACAGTGGCGCAGGGCTCGAGATATCTTCCTGTCTCCTCCCCCACCTGCTGCATTCAAGTTTGGGCGCCAATCCGGTTGTGTTTGAGCGCCATTTTCATGATACCGTGTATCTAGCGAGATTTTGGTCAACATTGTAATTAATTGCTGAGCACCTACCTGGCTGTTATAAGCAGGTTGTGTTGTTCATTTGTTGTTGTTGAAAGTTGATGATTTTGGCTCTGTAATGCATGACAAGCTGATCTGGTTGCTCTGTACAGCTTACCTGTGAGTTTATGTATCTCCTGTTGTTTGTTTTTGGCATGAACCCACTGATTTCATGATTAAACTTATATGAGAAATGCTGTTTGGCATGTGTTGTGTTAATTCTGTCTCCAGTATTGCATGTATTCTTCTTCTGAATCTGGATGTTTAGTAATGTTTAGATTCTAGAGCATAGAATTCCTATGTTGACTGTCTGATCTTTTAACTTCTACTCAAGGGGTAGATTAAACTGTTTTCAGGTTGAACATTGGGAGGGATATACTGCAGTAGGGATACCATAAGTAGAGATAACCTAACACTTTGTATTGGGAGATGCCTGTAAGGCAGGTATCACACATATATCCCCTTGAAATCCAGTTTTAGTTGTTTATGCTGATCATTCACAAGTGTATGTCTACTGACTCCAGGCCCTGGATAGGCACCAATCATGCTTTGTTTTGTGTTATAACCATATCCAGCTTTGCATCCACACTTAAACTCCAAAGCAAAATCTAAAACCAACATTAGGACATTAGAGTTAGTTTAGGATCCTCAGTCCTCTGTCTACAACTGCAAATAGGCCCAAAGCTAGCCCCTTTGCCCTTATCTTTCAGTTTTGGTCTACATACAGGAGGACTCATCTGCTTTCTGTCAACATCCCAGCCTTGCATGCATATCCTTATGGATGTTGAATAGGGAATACCCCCCTAGGTCTTGCAGAGCCTGAAGAAGAAGAGGAGATAAAATATAGAGTCTATCTCCTATACTGTTGACCCCCTGGCCCAGAGCTCCTGTTGATCACTGATGGCTACCTTGTAGGGATATCTGGGAATAAGCATCCAGTCTGGGAAAAAGTCAACACTATTCATGCACTATTCCTCTAATTTTTAATTCTACTTGTCCTCTCCATGCAATTTAAAATTCATCACAAAATCTAAGCTTTGCCTTTTCACAAATGAGGCCTTACATGTCATACACCTAACCAATCCTAGCCATCCATCCATTCAAACTTGCATTCTCATCCATTGATCATCCCTTGAATCTTGGAGCAATTTCATCATCCATTCTCATCATGCCATTTGTCCAATTCTCCTTGCTTGAGGATCCTTAAGAAATCTCCACCCTTCATCTTCCAATTTGATCGTAACCCTCCATTCTCATCCTCAAAAATCTATAAATTGAGGCCTCCACCTTCATTTTTCATAAGCCATCATATGCAAAGAAATTATGCCTCTTTGAGTACTCAACATCATATAGTTTAGAGCAATTATAAGTTAGAATAGCATAGTATCATATCAAATAGAGTAAATCATTGCTAATTGTGCTTGGATAGGGTGCAAGATAGATAGTTAGTGCATTAGCAATTAGGCCCAGTCTTGAGGTCATTTGGACTTGGGATTAGGAGCAATCTAGGATAGTTTGCACTCAATTAGGTATCCCACTTCAATTGTAGACATCTACAATAAATAAGCCCAAAGGCATTTACAACATCACTGAACTGAACTCCCCTAATGAGGAGTGGGAGAATAGGGAGGTGATCCTTGCGGTGCTCTGGAAGGCCCTGCCCCTATAGCCCCTGGCATCATACCTGGTGGAGGCATCACCGAAGCTAGCTGTCTAAGCAGTCCTATCACCGACGGTGTCTGGGTCCTTGTTGATCTACTAGCCCCTGAGTGGCTCCACTGACTATAGCTGGTCTACCTCTGATCTATTGACACAGCTACATGATATAGGGCATGATAGTACTCTGCCCACCTTGTTGTACCAGCCAACTCTACATGGATCCATGTGTAATTAGCCAACATCTGAGCCATCCCACTCCCATCCACAATCCCCTGCAAATGGGTAACCTATGGTTGTAGTTGGGATAATTGCACCTCAACCCTCTGCCACTAGCCTCGGCACCCTGTCACAATACCCTCTCTCCACCTCGCTTAGCCGTCACCCTCGCTAGCTCAGCCCTAAACCCCCATTTTTTCCCCATCCCACAAATCATACCCGTTATCACCCGTTTTTTCTTCTATCAACCCCATTTCTCATCCTGAACCTCTTTTTCACCACCATTCCCTCCTTTTCAAGAGTTCACCCAAAAAAATTAATTTTTCACCTAATCTCTCAAGGGGGCATCCCTCATCCATTTCTCTTCATCCTGTCAGCTAGGGCAAAATTAAAAAAATTCTTTGATCTTACACCATTCCCACTCAGTCATGATGCCACATCAAAGAGGGAAAAAATGTAGAAACCTAAAAATGCCTTGACCATGCAAGCCACTTTCTTGTATCCTTGCATCACCAACTTCCCCTTCGCCAATTAATTAAATAAAATCAATTTATTTAATTAATTCATCCAAACCATTCACCTGTAATAAATTAAAATTAATTTATTACCCTACCTTAACCATTGTCCACAATTAATTAAATAAATATCCCAATATTTACTTGATTGATTTTCCCCATCCATCTAGATTAATTAAATAAAACACACTTATTTGATTAACCCACCTAGCCTAATTAAATAAATATCATTTATTATGTCGAAGGCATTCCCTTTGGCAAGCAGAGACCTGGCTTGGCAGATCAACGGGTCATATTTAATGTGAAGCATGCAAGACGATCAAAGCCATCTAAACCGTTGATATTTTCTGTTTGTCGTTTTCACATTTTTAATTACCGTTTTCTCATTTCGTTTGCCGTTTTATTTTCCCATCAGTTTTGTTTGGACACTGGATGATACATGTTGCCGTGCATGTCAAGGTTTATTCTACAAATGCAACCGGATGGGAATGGTGTGTCTCGTTTTTGAATGTTATTCAACGAGAGCGGCATTGAATATAAGAGAAATGCGAAGGGTGTGTGCTGTGTACACGAGAGGATCATTCAACGCTACAAAAACAATCAAAGTTTAAATTCAAAACTTCTTTGGATATTTAAATGCTAGATTGCAAGATATTTTACAAACCCAAGTGCTTTATTGGGACTGAGAGGACATTAATTTTGATTTGCATCTTTTTTAAATCTATTTGATTTTCTACGTTTTTAGAAGATAGGAAAAATATTAGAAATGGATAAACCTTAAACGATATAAGTGTTAAAAATTAATTATAATATTTTTTATATTTTAAGAAATAATTTAGTAAATTAATTTTAATTGTAATTTTTTTAAAAATAATTTTGATATAATTAATATAATGATATATTGTTTATAATATTAATAGTAAATAAAATTAGTATAACTAATATAAAATTATGTTATGAATTTTGAAAATAAATGTGGTTTTTTATGCATAACCTTTTCAAATTTCGTTTCTTATTGTGTTGTCATTGTCATCACATTTCTCATTTCTGGTAGCATAGCTATCAACTTATCAGGAATGAATCTACACCTTACATTACTTCATGTATCGTTGGAAGTAGATGACATTAGTTCCTCATGGATTGAGTGTCAATTTAGAGGTGAGAGAGCCATGAGCTTTTGAAGCCAGTAGCCACTACAACACCTTCACATAGCCAAATGACATTAACATCGAGTGAATTCTTTCCAAGAAGAAATTTGAAATATGCTTATCTAAACCTCTTGTGGCATGCAACAAATGGTAAGTACTCATTGTAGAAGCTATGATTGGTAATGAGGGTTCATCTGTCTAGCACAAAGGGTAGTAGAAGAATTTGTGTTCTTTATACATTGCTAAAAATGGTAAGGGATGCAAAGGATTGTGCACAGGAATCAACCACTACCCTTAGGATGATGACTTTAAATACATAATCTTGGACACCCAATTTGAACTTTTTGGCACATATGCCAATGGATAACTATCATATCTAGATATTGTTGCCTCTTGAAGATAGGAATTTTCAAAACTAGGGAAGTGATCACAACTAAAGTGGCATGTGTATGGTTCCACAATTTTGCATACATGTCTATAATAGGATAGTTGTATAGATGCTACTAGAAATCATTTAAATGTTTGGTTACAAAGTCTCCTTCATGCATCTTTAAAGAATACAAAATTCTTTTAAAAAATAACTGTTTTATAAGATAGTTTGATATAATGCAATAATTTTATCTCATAAACTCTTAGCAATATTTTGTACTAAAACATTCATTAAGATTGAATTAGAAAGACACAACCTAATAGTAGATATGTCTCTTCTATCCAAATTTTCCCATTCATCTTGATCCATTACTGATGGTAGAAAATTGAGTGCAACAATTATTATGATCCACTAATCTATCTTCACTAAAAGATCTTCAACCTTCAATTTCCACAACTCAAAGTTTTACCTACTGAACTTCTCAATCTCAATTGTCAAGGTGTTGGCCACGACTTCTGATTTTCAAATGTTATTTTAAATCCACATGAATTATCCCACCAAAAAAATTGAAAGCAACATAAGAATTGTATCCCTTCATGGGATCAATCAAAACAAAGCTTTGATACCAAATGTTAGTTTTGCTTATTCCTCAATTAGAATCAATGGAAAGTAATTAAATTTGTAGATATAAAACACATGTAACATTAATTAAACATACAAGAATAAGTGAAGGAGATAGAGAAGATAAGATGACATATATACTTGGAAAACCCTTTTGAGTAAGAGACCCACCACCAAAAGTAAACCTTAATATATTAGTGAAACATGTCATTTTCTTAAGGACCTAATAATTCATCTTTAAGACCTATTTAGTGTACCCATTGCACACTAAAGTGTAGCTATCTCTAACAATAGCAACATCCCATCTCCAAGCTTCATTCATTAATACATGGCATGACCAATACAGTTGGGCACAATGACGTTGCTTGAAGTGCCTAAAAAATGGACATTTGCAGCATCTTGAAAGTCCAACAAATGAAAACAACACTCTTAACACCTTCTACTATTTGAGTCTCCCTTCATTTCACCACCATCCCAACAATAGACGATCAATGTTTACAAGCATTCTGTTGGAGTGAACTATTTCTATACCAGCCATTCATAAACATTCAGAATAATATTGGTTCATTGGAGCAAGATATTATAGCCCATTGGGAAAGAATTTCAAATATATACCATCTATAGAATTTGCATCGTACATCTCCAGATCCATTGACACATTGATGATGAAAAAATATAGAACCATTGTCATCATATAGAGGATGAGTAAGAGAGAGAAGGGGAGACAAACTGAGAGTGAGACCTAAGGGGAGAGAGAAAGACTAATAGAGGAAGAGAGAAGGGGAGAGAGAGATTAAGAGATGGATTGATAGACAAAGAAGAATAAAGAAAGAGAGATATAACAAGATATATATATATATATATATATATATATATATATATAGAGAGAGAGAGAGAGAGAGAGAGAGAGATAACAAATATAAAGGGAAGCTCACTCCCTCTTTTCTTTATCTCTCTCTATTTTTGTAAAAGTGTCATTTCATACCAAGCTCCACTTTTTACATTGTAAAAGTACCATAGCCTAATCTTCAATGTAGGGTTTTCCATTACAATGCTTGACCATAGCCCCATGTCTATCACACAATGTAACACTTTTTGCCACTATGTTTATACAGTTAAGCTAAGTTTTGTAATCTCATGATGGCCAATGATTTTGTGTTTTCAGAAATGTCTCAACAACACATATCACTACATTCTTTCAATTCTACTAATGGATGGACAATGACCATTCATTATCAATAGAACTATATGCTCTCTTCTCCAGAAATTCCTTATTACTTTTATCTACATGCTATCTCAGCGTACCCATTGCACACTAAGGTGTGATTGCTAGTTTAATTAGCTATCACACCCTACCTAGCCCCTAGACCCAAATTAATTAAGTAAAACTTGACTTAATTAATTTAAACCACTAATAACCCCTCTACTAATTTCCAACAACCATATTAATTAAGTTAATCACTCAATTAATTAGCCTAGAACTCCATTATCCCATCTCCCCACACCCTTTGAATAAAAAACATTTTTTTAAAAAGAGTCTCACATGTGTCTCCACCTCATCTTTCCTCTTTCATGCAAGAGCATTTTTTAATATAAATGCTCACACGTGTCTTTGCCAAAAACATGCCCGTGTCATTTCTCATCCCACTCACCCATAAACATTAATTTTTTTATTACACACTCTCCCATGTGAATGAATTTTTAATTCATTCAGAAGTCTTAATCCTCATTAATGCAAAGCCTTCCCAAGATCAATTAAAAATTCAAAAATAATGTGAGCCCTCCATTTTTGATGATCAAATCTTAGCCTTCCAATTCACCATTTCATCCCCACCCTTAGACCTCAACTTTGAATTTCCACCATTGATCCAAATTCCCCTAAAAACTCTATAAATACAAGCCATCTCCCAAGCATTTTTCATCAAGCCATTTTGCATCCAAATTATGCCAAATTTTAGCCACAAATCAATCCCTTACTAAATCCTTTGTGCTGGTTTTTGAAAGAGCAATCCACATTCATCCATTTCGGTATAGCTAGGAAGGTTCTTTGGGTGCATTCTTTCCTCTACCTTATCAAGGAGAGAAAGGCTTGGAGAATCTAAGCTATAATACTTCGTTTATGCTTTCTTTTTATGTTATTTCATCTCTTAGCCTTTTCTCATCTTCAGTAACAATTCCAAGGCTGATTACATAAAGAACAAAGCCCAATAAAGAGGCTAAAAAATTCTAATCTACTTATTGTAGTTAGACGAAATAGTTCAAAGGAAGATTACATATTACAAGAAGAGGTAGGAAAATGATTTCAAATTCACTTACTTCTTATAATCAAAAGCTAGGAAAAAGACTCTTCAAAAATATTCAAGGGTTAATAAATTTAATGTAATTCAAAATTTTATATATTTAAATGAGTTGAGTATAATTAATTGAGATTGTAATTAAACATATGTTGAAATTGAAATGAGAATGAATAAAAGTATATTTAATTTCAATGGTCAATAAAGAGTTGTTCATTGTTTTGATCATAATATTTTTACTATAACTTAGATTTGCTTAAAATTAGATGTGTTGGAAGTAGAACAACAAAATTTGAACTAGGTCATTCTTAAAAATTTTTGTAGGAGAAAACCACAACCTTGGACACATAACTCAAGGCCTACTAGGATTTGTGAGCATGAGCACTTAAGAACATTAACATGTGTTTAAATTGGTTAATTCTAGAAGGGACCCTTTAAGAGCATAAACTTGTGTGTAAAGCAATGTAAAAAAAGGGGGAAAATTATAAAGGCATTCACTTTTCTACTCTAGATTTTGCCCCCACTTTGGTGTGCTTGTAAAAAGGTGGGATAACAATAGTGTGTCCCACTCTTGGGCCATAAGAAAAATTGTGGATGAAATTCTATGCCCAAACACGTTGGGTTCACACAAAGGGGGTGTTTAGGAAAACCCACATGGTACCAAGTGTTAAGGGGTGTTCGTGCGAAGGTATGATGTTCATGCAAACACCTTGCCTATATAAACATGATGCCACACATTTAGGAAACTAAAATATGTGGACACTCTTGACTTCCACGACATGTTTGGATCAAAAAATTAATTAATACTTGTTCATAAAACAAATTGTAAGAAACTAGAAATATACTTGTTCACCATCTCATATCTACCTATCAAAACTAAAAAAATCATCTCTAGCGTTAACATGTTTCAACCCTTTAAATAAGATATCTATTAGTTCCTCTACGAAAATATATTTAAAAAATGATAAATAAATATTTTCTTCTTATGATTGTCAAGTGAGAGACTAATTTGATGTATGAGATCCTCTTGGGGATTTCCACAAAGAGAGTTATTTCCTATTTAACTTATATATTGTCCTACAAGGTGTACATACGTCAAATTCCTCTTTTTGAATCAAACTTGTATCTCTACTAGGGGTACAAATATCTTCATCATTTCACTTATTTAGGACTAAACAAGCATGTATGCAATACCTACATAAATAGCATAACCAAATTTTTTGTGTCCTTATAAATCTAAAAGTAAAGAGATTATATAAATTTAAATTATTTTTACCAAAATACTTATTCCTTGTACCTAACTCACAACCCCTTCCATTATTTTAGCCCCAACACCTAAGAAAATATATTAATATAATTACCCTCTCTACTCTCAATACCTAAAAATATATCTATCTATTTTTTTCCAATATTAAATACTCCATTATAAACTAATTTCATAAGTGTAATAGCTCATTAAACTATCATAATCTATGAAACAACAAGCCATGAAGATGAATGAGTGTCATCTTCAAATATGTTTAATAACAACTACTAATTGACCTTTGCTCATTCAATATTTTAGGAGGTTTGATTTCTATACACTTGAGACCAAATCCATTCACATAATGTTAGTACAATATGTGGAAGTGTTAATAAATCTTGAGGCAAGTTTTGTGTGTATCTATGGAGCACTTCCTAAAGATTAGACATAATATTATGCTAGCAAAAGGAAGAAAAACGACATTATATAATAGTGTCAATGAATCATGGTATCACATGGCTTATGTGTTTTTTTTAAATCATTCTAAATAGTTGTAACCTAGTTAAAAGTGAATTTTTAGTATATTTTTATTTTAATCTTTTCATTTTTAGTATAATAGTTTAATATTTAAATGCTGAATTTTTTGATTAAGAGTTGGGTATTTAATATGTAATCTTTATTTTCTAATGGTTAAGACCCAATCCTTATATCTCTTATTTCTTGTTTTGGTTTAAAATTTTAGATGCCATCCTAATTTAAGATCATGTGTGAATGAACCTCAAATTTCTCAATTCAAATTTAAAAATGAGGCAAAGCCAACTTATCTCCATCTAATCTAACTCAAACATGAAAAATTTAAATTTACACACTAAAATGATGTATTAAAAGACTAAGCCCAAATTCATTTTAAAAATCCACTCATACGATACATTTCATCTTATATTATCATTATTTATTCCATAAAACATTAAAAAAATATCACATTAACATTTACAATCCATGCATCATTATCATCTTTCACCATCATTATTGGTGAGCACGCTACCTTGTGCTAAACATGTCATTTGTGCATAAGGTGGGTAAGTAAAAAGATAAAAAGGTATTCCAATAATAAAAGGACTCGTTTTAAAAAAAAAATAGAGAGAGAAAATGCCTATCAAATTGTATGAAAAACTGAGCCAAGAAGAACAAGAACTCCGTAATTATTCTCCTTCACTTTTGAGCCAAAACTCAAATTATGACGGTTTGGTTATGTAAGTTCTATTTTTAATTTATATTTTAAGTAAAATTATAAATTATAACAAAATATAATTTATTGAAATTTATAAATATAAAACTTAAAATATATATATATATTATTTAAAATAAATATAATTAGAATGTTAATTTAATGATAAACTATATTATATAGTAATGCAGGGTATCTTCACATAGGTTGAAAGCAAATGACATAGAGAACTTAAAGAACTTAAAGGTATAATTTCTTCATCATATTCAACTCTTCTAACAGTACATATTACTAATCTCTTTGATGGGTGGAAGTATAAAGATCTATCTTATTTGTGGCCACTTTGAAAATCATAAATTTGGAGCCCTTCAAAATCAACAGTCGTCAATCAAAGACAATGGAAAAGCCACATGGACACTACGTAAGCATCATCTTCGATCAAAGATTTTACCTTTGATTAAAGAAAAACCTTTAACTGAAGATTAAAATTTTAATAAAAAGGGCCCAAAATGACATCTATATATATGATATGGCACAACCTTTGATTGATGGACCTCTAAACCTAAGGCTATAATTTCTTCATCATAGTCCAACTCTCTTAGCAATGCATATTACCAATCTCTTTAATAGGTGGAAGCATTAAGTTTTGTTTTACTTGTGGGCTACTTCCAAAATAAAAAATTTGGAGCCCTTCAAAATTAACAACCTTTGATCGAAGACCATGGAAAATCCACATGGACACCACATAGGCATCATCTTCGATCAAAGATTTTACCTTTGATCAAAGGTCAAATTTTTAATAAAAGAGGTCTCAGAATGGAAGCTATATATATGATATGACATGACCTTCAATTGAAGGATCTTTGATTGAAGGTCCTTCAATTGAATGTGTCCGTGTGGCACTTGTATGGCATCAACTCCCTCCATTCCACATGCTAGGCTTTTATCGAACAAAAATTGTTGATTTTGACCATGTTTTCCATAATCAAATGAAGTCTTCATGACACAAAATTTTGCATGAATATAGCCCTTGGAGTAAACTTTCCAAAAAATTATAGTATTTAACATATTTTATTTAATTAGTATATTTTTTTTCTATTTTTTATCGTAATAGATTTACTACCAAACAGAAAGACCTTTGTTTGACATAAGTAAAAAATAGTAAACAATAAAAAAAATCAAAAAATATGACCAACCTCTATATTGATGTCCTACTTCGAATTTTTTTTTTTTGGGTATTACGAAAAGTGCATTATATAAAAAATGTGTAATCTCAAATACAAATTAATAATAAATAAAATCTTTAATAAAAGATTACAAAATATATGTGTACCCTAAACATTAGTGTTAAGAAATCGTGAAAAGATATCATTTCTAGCTTAAGTTATGCATTATGGAGAAATGTTACTCATTAAAAAACAATTTATTAACAAATATTTTAAATGAGATAATTATTGTTTAATTTTTTTTCGAAAAAATAGATTTAGAATCTACATAGGAAATCTCACAAATCACTAGTTTACACTATTTTCAACTTTTTTTTTTTATAGTTTTCTTGCTATAATTGACATAAAATTAATTTTTTTAAAAGTTGATTTGTGTAATGCCACTAGCATTCATGCCTTGTGTGTTATTTGATTTATATGATATATGTTGTATCGAGTGTTTTATCAGTGTATTATGTGATTTATTCATAAATCGTTGCACTGAACTTTCCAATGAGGCTTGTTGTACCATCGAGGTGTTCTCATGGTGTACATTGGATGCATTTATGGAGATATTTTGTATGACCATTAGTGAGTTCTCAATGAGGTTTTGTATTGGCATTGGTTTTTCGACTATGTATTATGGGATGCATATGTTATGCCTTTATATGTTTAGATCAAATTAGAGTGTTTTAGCTACACTGTTTTCACTTTGTTCGATATAGTTGCAATTATTTTATATGTTTTAGAATTATGAATTACTGTTGATTATACATCTTGTTTCCTAGATCATGCTAGTCGTAGATGATTTACAATTAGATGTGATGCTTTGATATCATGTTATGATTTATGCTACATTGGGTGTTTATGCTTTGCTTTGGCTATTTTATATGGTGCAAGTATGCCTGATGTTTCCCCTGAGTGTGCATGTACCAAGTTTCTCCAACAACGGTTATATTGGAGATGTTCGCATTGGGTAAAACTTGTTTGTTAACTTTTATCTCACTTAATTCAAGTATGAGATGAATCTTGTGTATCTCTATGTGAATCTAGATCCAAATTGGTGGTGATTCTAGAATATGTGTGTTATGCGTAAGCCCGTAAACTAAATGGTCATTTATGTGTGTTTGATCTATCTTGTCACATAGCATTTTATTTATTTCAAAATGTGTGTTTATAATGTTCAAAAAATATTTAATGCTTTGTAGTAATAGAGAAAATTATTGCACTCTAGCAAATAAATAGTTTTTTTCATTATTGTATTCCTAATAGAAGAATTAGGCATATTTAATAACACTTTGGAAAGAAAATAATTGCTAGTGAGTTCTATTTCCATTTATTAAATCGTGTATTGCCTTATTGAAAATACATTAACACCAAATTGTGATTGGGAAAAATAAATTATTGTTTAGGTGAAGGAAAGGAATTATGGTTATTGTTTTAAGTTATATATATATATATATATATATATATATATATATATATATATATATATATATATATATATATATATATATATATTTACTCCTTTTCTTTGAAAAATCTTTTATTAGAACATTAGAAAAAGGAAAAAGGGGAAAAAGGGCTTTTGGAGAAGGCATAAAGGAAAAATAGACTTGTATTTTGAATTCACTTTGCATTTATTGCTCAAACCCTCTTCTTGCTCCATACCAAAAGAATTTTGGGAAGATTGAAGGGAAGGGATTGTAGATTTCTTGGATTGGAGATTGATTGGTAAAGATTGTGTGTGTGTGTGACAAAGGATTGTGGAGGTATTTTATCTTCAAAAACATTCTTCTATTGTGCAAAATCTTGTATTAGGAAGGTATTTGGTGCAGTCACAGTTAGGAGGGTCCTCAAAGAGAACTATCTAGGCCATGTAACCAGAGTAAACACAACAGAAATAAATTGGAGAAATGAAACAAATGCAGATTCAGTTATTCAGTATATCTTAGAATTCAAATACAAATTGGCCGGCAATATGCGGGCTTACAATTAGGGCTCACATGCCTAATTACATATTATCATAATATGCACATGATATAGCTTTGAAGCTCCTTCGCACAAATCCAAACTACCTATCTTCTAAATCATGAGAACTATGTTGACTACTTTCCTAGGCATCTATTACATCAATTTATATCATCTTTGGAACCAAAGATTCCTCTGCGTCAGCCAAGGATCATTACAAACTCTGATGAAGAGTTGTAACGTGTGTACATGGATAGGTCGGGCCTAAATGTATAGAACTCGATCCCAAATGCATAGAATGATGTACGGATCTCAGGGAAGGTCGGCCACGAACCATACAACATTGAATGATGTGCAATTTAGCTCTGCAAGTCATGGAATGCTCTGCAAGTCTTCTCCTTTAGCTGATTATCAGAGACTGTCAAGATGCTCTGTTATGAGAAAACACTCGATCTTCTAATAGTGATATCTTTCTGGTAACTGATCCAAATGATCTAATTTTTGGATATGGTGTGCATGAATGAATCTATATGCTAAGTCCAACTCTGCAAGGTCTGAAATGCAACTACGGTAGAATGTGGACCAATATACAGAAACTACTATGACTGAACTGAACTAGAAAATGAAAGAAACAAAGAATGAATGCAAATATTTTTGGTTGATGTAATATTGCTTTGAACCAGGGATGCTCTTGCATCAAACAACCAGGGTTGTTAAGAAAGTGAGTTCCTCACTTTGCTGGGGCTAAGGAAAAACCAAAACAGTTCACCTTAGCCTGAGAAATCCAAGATGAGTCTTCTTCTGGTCTGCCTTTCCACTTTACCAAATAGTCCTTGTATTGCTTACCTCTGGTGCTGCGTCCATCTCTGTTGTCCAAGATGCTCCCTATTTGCTTCAGTGCTTGTTGTGGTAACTGATTCTTCAAGTCTTCAATATTGTCACTGAACTCTGCTTCATGATACTGATATAGGTCTGTAATGTTGAAAATAGGTGATATGTTCAATGTCTCTAGTATCTCCACTTCATATGCATTTCTTGAATCAAGTTTCCTAAGAATCCTACAAGGTCCAAACTTCTTCATCTTCAACTTGTTGTATGCCCCAACTGGAAATCTTTCTTTTCTCAAGAACACCATCACTTCATCTCCAACTTCAAATTCTTTGTCTTCTCTTCTCATCTGCCTATCCCTTATATTCACTATTCATCTTTTCCAAATACTCCTTAACCTGATTATGCATTGTCTCCATATGTCTTGCAAATTCTTCTACTTCTGCACTCCTCTTTTCTTCCATACTGAGATCTCTCAACTCTGTCACTCCTCTAGGCTTTACTCCGGTAACGATCTCAAAAGGTGTTCTTTTGGTACTCCTATTTACTAAATTATTGTATGAAAACTCTTCTTGTGAAAGGATCAAATCCCAACTTCTTGTCTTTTCTCCAACCAAACATCTCAACAAGTTTCCCAAACTCCTATTCACTACCTCTGTCTGTCCATCAGTCTATGGGTGAAATGCTAAACTAAATTTCAAATATGTCTTCATCTTCCAAAGTGTCTTCCAAAAGTATCCAAGAAATCTTGTATCTCTGTCTAAAATTATACTCTTAGGTAATCCATGCAATCTCACAATCTCCTTGAAAAATAGGTCAGCGACATGCACTGCATCAATAGTCTTCTTACAAGGTATGAAATGCACCATCTTTGAAAATCTATCCACCACTACTGTCATAACCCCTATTTTCAATAATTAATTTTCAATTTAATATATTATTTTAATGATCATTGACCAAACTTTGACTCATGTGCGTAACAGGAATATACTCTCGACAAAGAGAGAGAGTATCATTGAGGAGGGGGCATCTAGCTGACTGATAGCAACAGTGGTGAAAGAAATTTGCACACACGGGCACTTAGATGGCATATAGTTGCATAGTCATTGCATAAATTAATTTTATTGATATATTGTCTTCTTATTTTACTAGAAAAGAAAATTATTTAATATGTTATAGTTGTTATTTAATTAATTGTTAGTAAAAAATGCTCTCGGTGAAATAAAAGTAATTTAAATTATATATATATATATATATATATATATATATATATATATATATATATATATATATATTGATTTTATTTGAAATTGTATGTGAAAAAAAGAATTATATTTTATTAATTATTATTTTTAGAAATAATTGTGTGGCAAATTAATTAATAAAATTATGTTTAGTTATTAAATTTATGCCATTTTCAAAATTAGAATATATGTTTTATTTTATAACAATAGAAATAATTCATAGAAAAAGAAAAAACAAAAATAGAAAATTAGAAGCTAAAATCAAGGGAAAAAACCATGTTAAGAGAAAATGAAAATAGAATAATACAAAAACAAAGTAGATAACTAAATGAGAAAGAAATAAATATTAGGAGTAATATTTATCTAAAATATTATTTTAATAGCAAGTTTTCATGAGATAAAAGCAACAAAATAAAAAGATGACTATTTTATATTAGAAAAGTTAATTCCTCATTATTAGATATTTCTAAATTGTGTGCATGAAACTCACAATTATTAGTAAGTTTATAATTAGTTCTTGCTATGAAAACTTGACTTTAATTAATTTTTTTTTAAATTGTATTTTAGTTATTAAATCTTATCCAATTTAATTTAAATTTAATTTTAGTGAATTTCAAGGAACTTGCCTTTTTGTGAGTGAAAAGTATTTATATATATTTTATTTAAAATAGATTATTATTTAGAAAGATAAACTAATTAGGTATATAGCAATAAATAAATTTAATAAGTGCCAATTAAAATTAGTAATAAATGTAGTTCAATTTTTAGAATTTAAGAAAATATCTTTCATGAATTGTCATTAATTGATTTTACTATTAATTTCTAAATTTTCTATAAGTGTATTTTTATTTTTTTAGGAACAATAGTGAATTTAGAAGGAACATTAGATATAAATAAATAGAGGAGAAAAAGAAGGGATTTTGGAGGAGAAAAGGGAGGTAAGTTTACATTTTGGTGAGATTTTTCCTTGTATGATCAAAAATAAATAAATTACATTAGCCATTATTTTTTTAATTATATTGATTTCATTTCAAGAGAGGATTTTGGATGAGCAATTGTGATAATTTTGGGCAATGTTCATTTCAAAGGATTGAAAGTTTGAGATCTTCATCAAAGAAAGAAAATTATGCAAGATTTTAGGAGATTGCGAAAGCATGATTTTAGGAGCCAAAAATGGAGTGTCATATTTGGAGAGTCAGTTATGGTTTGAGTAACTTTCTATATTATGGTGGATTTGATTCTCCATGACTAGGCATTATAACTCATGGTTTTGAGTTTCCTTTTGGTGGATTCTTGTATGGGAACTCTATAAATTGAAGGCTTGAGGAGTTATTTGAAAAGGAGAGTTTTATGTAGGGTTATGGGGTGAGCTTTTCCTCCAGAGAAGCAAGATGTGAATCTCCATGTTAAGGCTTTGAGCCTACAAGTATATTGTAACATGTTTGTGGTTACAGATTAAAACATTGGTTCGATGCTTTGGAGGGTAGGGTTTTTTACCCGAAAGGGTTTTCCCCACATATATTGGTGTTTCTTCTCTTCTGTCTATTTTCTTCTTCTTTCATGTCTTAAAATGTTAATTTACATATTGTTATGCTGTTGAAATTTTCTTAGCTACATTATCTTTCCTCTAAGGGTTAATGAGATGGGAAATCAACTATGTCTGTTTTTGCTTTAAGGGCATAGGAGTATGTGCTTGCATCAAGTTATTCAATATCTATTTAAGTAAAATATAGGATGTTGTAAGGTTTACATATTAAAAGTTAACCTATGCTTGATGTGATATTCTTATATGAGCCTACATGGCTAAATATTGTAAGGCTTAGTCCTCTTATTTAAGTTTTTTGTTAATAGATGTACTGAATCACTTTGGATGATTGTATAAAGGTATTATTTGTAGGTTGTGATATTTGTGAGAAGAAGGTTAATTATTTCCTTTTTCATACTATTTTATAAAAATATAATTCTAGTTAATTATTTATGGATTAAATTGCTTTTCGTTAGTAAGTGGTATTTTATGGTCTTTACAACTACAAATATTGATTCATCTCCTCTTTGTGTCTTAGGTAATCCTATTACAAAATCCATACTTATGTCTACCCAAGGTCTCTTCAGTACTGTCAAAGGTTTATACAATCCAACATTCTGACTACTTCCTTTTGCTATTTGATAAACTCTACAAGTTTGCACAAACTTCCTTACATCCTTATATATCTGAGGCCAAAATTAATGTTCACTTACCAAAGCCATTGTCTTATCAATGCCAAAATGTTCTGTCAATCCACCACTATGTTTCTCCTTGATCAAATTGTCTCTCATTGAACTCTTAGGTCTGCATAATTGATTTCCTCTTAATAACATATCTTCTTGAATGAAATAGTCTAACCACTTACTCCTATCTATCACAACAGGTTCCTTACATGCTTTCCAAGGTTCTACAAAATTAGTGTCTCCCTCATACATATGCTTCAACTCATGAAAACTTAACACTTCAACTCTCATCTCTGTCAACAAGTTTCTTCTTCTACTCAAAGCATCAACAACTTTATTTGATTTCCCACTCCTATGCTTCAATACAAATGCATAACTCTGCATGAACTCTACCCATCTCATATGTCTCTGATTCAATTTACCTTGACTATTCAAATACTACAAAGCTTGATGATCTGTATACACCACAAACTCCTTAGGCAACAAGTAATGTCTCCACTTCTTCAGGGCTTGAATTATGGCATAGAACTCTTGATCATAAACTGAATATCTTTTCCTTGCATCATTCAACTTCTCACTAAAATATGCCACTGGTCTACCTTCTTGACTTAATAATGCTCCTATTGCATTACCACTTGCATCACAATCTACTTAAAATACCTTATTGAAATCTGGTAATGCCAACACAGGTTGCTTTGTCACTTTCTACTTCAACAATTCAAAAAATTTATCTGCTCTTGATGTCCACTTAAAATCCTTTATGTCACCTCTCATTGTCTCTATTATAGTGTTACAAACTGAACTGAAATTTCTGATGAACTTCTTGTAGAAACTAGCTAATCCATGAAATGATCTGACTTCTCCAATGCTCTCCGGTGTAGGCCATTCAACAATTGCTCTAACTTTCTTAGGGTCCATCTTCAATCCTTCCTCAAAAATCAAATCCCAAAAAAACTAGTTCTTCCTTCATGAAACTACATTTCTTAATGTTTGTCAACAATTTCTCCTCTCTCAACCTCTACAAAACTTGTCTAAGGTGCTGCAAATGTTCTTCCTTTGTCTTGCTAAAAATCAAATTATCATCCAAATATACATTAACAAACTTACCCAAGAATTTCTTCAAGACTTCAATCATCAACCTCATGAAAGTACTTAGTGCATTTGTCAATCCAAAGGGCATTACTAACCACTCATATAATCCTTCATTTGTCTTAAAAGTAGTCTTCCATTCATCTCCTTCTATGATTCTAATATGATGGTATCCACTCTTCAAATCTCTTTGTGAAATATTTTGCTCCACTCAAACAGTCCATAATATCATCCATCCTAGGCAATGGAAATCTATACTTAATTGTGATCTTGTTTATTGCTCTAGAGTCACTACACATCCTCCATTCTCCATCCTTCTTCGGTACTAACACTGCAGGTACTGCAAAAGGACTCAAATTTTCTCTGATCAAACCTTTCCTCAACAACTCCTATATCTATCTATTCAATTATTCATTCTCTGTTGGTGTCATCCGGTGCACTTCTTTGTTAGGAAAACTAGCTTCAGGTATAAGATCAATATGATGACTAATACTTCTGATAGGTGGCAATCCTTCAAGTACATTCTTTGATATGATGTCTTCATACTCTATTAGCAACTCAGTTATCTCCTCTGGTTGTTCTTCTGTCTTCAGGATTTTAGGCTTCTTAGGGATCAAAGCATAACACATATTCTCATGTCTCAATCCATCTAGAAATTTTCTTCCATCTACCAAACAGATTCTAGCACTCCCAGATGTCTCACTCTTAGGTTCATCTTCCAAAGGAATCAAAGTAATTCTCTTTCCATTTGATGTTATAGTATATGTATTCTTTCTCCCATCATGTATAGCTTTCTTATCATACTGCCAAGGTCTACCCAACAAGATATGACAAACATCCATAGGCATAATATCACAAATACTTCATCATGATAAGATCCAATATGAAATTTCACCACACATTATTCACTCACTAGTACCTTATGATCATCTTGAATCCATGCTATCTGATAGGGCTTAGGGTGTTTCAATCTTTCTAACCTTACCTTAGTTACCATCTCCTTTGAAACCAAATTATCTAAACTACCACTATCAATTACAACTTTACAACATTTACCTCTGGATTTGCATTTGGTTCTAAACAAACTCTTCCTCTATGGTGGTTCTTCATATATCTCTGCTTGAAATAGTGCTCTCCTCATCATAAGTGATTCTCCTTTCTTAGGTTTACCAACTGAATTAGGTGATTCAACAGGTCCTTCTTCCACACAAGCTACTCTCCCACTATTCTCTATCCTCTTGCTTGTACTCCCCTGATTACATTCAAATGCTCTATGTCCTTCACCTCCACACTTGAAGCAAGTTCCTCTAAATGTTCTCCTATCAGGTCCTCTTTCTTCTCTTTTGTATCCTTCATTCCGGTATGGACTAGGGTTTCCTCTGCAGTAGAAATTTTTGTCATCTCTCGGGTATGCATTATTATCTCTGTCATCCTTCTTGAATGTGTTCTTTGATCTGTTATGCTCCGCAAATGATCTTTCTCCTCTAGAAAATGTTCTACCTCTTTGAAGTTTACCTCCTCTACCTCTCTATCTCTGATCCCGCCTCTTATTCAACTTCTCTTCAACTTTCAAGGCAAACTGATATGCTTCTTCCAGTGTTGTCATTCTTACCAAACTCAGTTCTTCTTGAATGTTCAATCTCAGTCCATTGATGTATCTAGCTACTTTCTCCTTTCTTGCTTAACTATGTCCTATCCTTATGATCATCTTATGAAATTCTTCAATGTACTCCTTCACAAATTTCTCCTTTTGTCTCAGGTTTTGCAATCTCTTCAACAGTTCCAACTCATAGTCAGTAGGTACAAACTAATTCTTCAACTTTGTCACCTTCCTGTCCCACTTAGTAATATTTTCTTTTCATCTTCTATTTCTATCCAATTGAACTTCTTTCCACCATATAGAAACATGTCCTTTCAACTTTGTTTTTCCAAATTTCACCTTCTCTAGATCTTCAACTTCTTCATACTCAAAGTATTCCTCCATGTCATTTATCTAGTCAATCAACTCTTCAGATTCAAATTGCCATTATAGTTCGGTACATCAATTCTAGGTCTCTTTCCAATCTTTGAAATAGCTCGCAACATCTTGACTTGATCTGATTCTTCTCCCTCATCACCTCCTAGGGTTTCACCAATTTGTTCAACAGATTGAAATTCTTCTTCCTCATCACTTTCAACATTAGGTCTAGATGTCAATCCTCTTCGCCTATCTTCCTCAACAGCATCTAATCGAATTCTCATTGTTTTCATCATTTCCATCATCTCATCTATCCTTCCAGCCATTGTTCCAACAACAAGGATTCTCCTCAGTGGCATCTTCCTAGGATCAAGTGCAAATTGCCTCAAATTCAATGATCGGGCTACAAGGTGACAACTACCTCACAATCGGCGATCGGTTGCAACACAAGTAACCTGCCTTAGATTCAGTGATCTATCCACAACAAGATATTATGGAATTCCTTCACTCACTTCACTCAATTCACTCCCAAAGATTCAAACTTTCACTCTGATACCACTTGGTGCAGTCACGGTCAGGAGGGTCCTCAAAGAGAACTATCTAGGTCGTGCATCTAGAGTAAACACAACGGAAACAAATCAGAGAAATGAAACAAATGCAGATTCAATCATTTAGTATATCTTAGAATTTAAATACAGATTGGCTGACAATATGCAGGCTTACAATTAGGGCTCACAGTACTGATTACAGATTATCAGAATATGCACAGGATATAGATTTGAAGCTCCTTTGCGCAAATTCAAACGATCTATCTTCTAAATCATGAGAACTATGTTGACTACTTTCCTAGGCATCTATTACATCAATTTATATCATCTCCGGAACCAAAGATTCCTGCATGTCAGCCAAGGATCATTACAAACTCCAATGAAGAGCTGTAACATGTGTACACGGATAGGTTGGGCCTAAATGTATAGAAGTCGATCCCAAATGCATAGAATGATGTGTGGATCTCAGGGAAGATCGGCCATGAACCATACAACATTGAATGATGTGCAATTTAGCTCTGCAAGTCATGGAATGCTTCGCAAGTCTTCTCCTTTAGTTGTTTATCAGAGACTGTCAGGATGCTTTGTTATGAGAAAACACTTGATCTTCTGATAGTGATATCTTTTGGGTAATTGATTCAAATGATCTAATTTTTTGATATGTTGTGCATGAATGAATCTAGATGCTAAGTCTAGCTCTGCAAGGTTTGAAATACAACTGCGGTAGAATGTGGACCAAAATACAGAAACTACTATGACTGAACTGAACTGGAAAATGAAAGAAACAAAAAATGAATGCAAATATTTTTGGTTGATGCAAGATTGCTTTGAACCAAGGATGCTCTTGCATCAGTATTTCCCTCATTTCTATTTATTTTTAAATTAGTTTTCCTCCATTGCCATGCCCATAATAGGTGGTTGCATATGGCCTCCTTATTGTAGGATTTAATTTGATTTAAATTCATAAAAAATGTATGTTTTAAAATTTTCAAAATATGCAAACAAAATTTTATTGGATTGCCTTTTTCCAAATTTTATTTAAGAATGTTTTTGTTGTGCATTTTAGACATAAGAGGGTATGTTTAAAATTTGAAAATTCCTTGTAGTTTAGAAGTTAGAAATTGAAGGTTGCAACCAAATCCATTAATGGAGAAATTGGGGATATTTTATGGTTTTTGGTGTTTTAAGAATAAATGAAAACTGTATTTTAGGCAAAAATGAATTTTATATTTCATGGGAAGATTAGTCTCCCTAATGTTTTGAAATTTTGTATCTTTTGGCAATGTGTTATGAAAATTATTGCATTGTTTTCCATGCTAAGACAAAATTGTAATTTTAGGTAATTGGGCACTTAGGATGGAGGTATAGAGTAGGAAAGGAGTGGCTCTTCCCACTTTCCATGATCCAAAGTGATCCATGAGGGTAGAGTGAGTGGATAGTTTAAAATAAGTGATAGCATGGTACACATAATGAATGCCTTATAAGGGTTTGGTCTTGGATGTAAAGGACATGTCACAACCCTTGGGAGTTGGTGAATTTTATTGAGTATCCTCTTATGAGGAAAGTTTCTATTCAAAACTCTACATGGCTATCTTGTTATTATAATGGTAGTCCTTGTCTTGCTTCTAGGATTGTCATCCTATCTTATCATTAGGTTTTACATATGATGTGAGATATGACCGCTCACATTTGCTTATGTAAATTGTTGTGTTCTTGTACATACCTATTTATGTGGTGTATTTTATATATGTTTGATTGGCATGTGTTTTTCCTTATCTTCATTTTATACATGTGAGTGTGATTTGTACCCACGTGACCATCTCTCAATTTAGAGGGGTGAGCCTAAGGGTTCCACATGGTTTGGTGGTGTTGTACCACCATTGGGGCTACATGGACTTACAAGTTATGCTTGGAGAGAATGCCAAGTTTCCTTCTACTTGTCGTATGGTGAGTCTTTTAGTAATAATGTATGTTAAAAAAATAATTTTTTTTACTTGCACAGTGACCGTACGACCTCGAGTTGCATGCCTAGGGCTAAAAAAATTGATTTTTCTTGACTTGTACCGAAATAGGCCAAATTATATGTTTTTCTTTGTCTTTCGACCCTTCTGGATGCAACCGTGACCTCTATTTTTTCCCAGCAAGCTTCCTATAAAAAAATCACCTTTGGATCTCTCCTCAAAAAGAGTTAAAATCTTGTGAAATCAAACTAAAAATTCCATGAAATTGATATTAGATCAGGACCAAGGGGTCCCATCAGGCGTGCCAAAATATATAGAGAGAAAATTAGACTATAAATATGAAGCATAAAAGAATCTAATCCAATTCTACAATACCTTCAAGGAATGATCATAAGAGAATAACAATGAATCCAATGCAAATAACAAAAGACCTTACCACAAATGATTGTATTTATTCCTTGGTTTATATGTTGATTGCTCTATTACTTTGCATAACCTTCAATAGAAAAAGCACGAATGCGAGTGCTCAACGATAGTGGATGAATGCTCATAGCGTTGTATGGATGCTCAAAGGTCAATGATCGTGGAGGGTTTGTGTTTACGAGAATGGGCATATTTATAGCTTTCACAAAGTGATGATCAATGGTGGAGAAAAATAGAATGAATCAATGGATGAGGTTAATTGAGAGGACATGAAGGATGTGCATGTGACATGTGTACATGCAAAAAAGATTAATTAATGTGTTAACTAATTGCATGAATAATAAAATTGATTTGATTTTCATAAATAGAATTTGATTTTTCTATTTAATGAATTGATTGATAATAAAAAAGATTTGAAAGCATGAGTTAACTCAAATTGATTTTCTTTTTGACATGCAAATAAATTTAAGAGAATAGAATTAAATAAATAAATTATTTAATTCATGTGCATGAGTGATTTATGGGAAAAAGAAAAGATATAATTAGAAGATAAGAAGATTTTATTAGAATTAATTAAATAAATTTATTTAATTCGTGTGCATGATAGAAGGAAGCAAATAAATAAAATATTTAATTTTATTTATCTCTGAAAGAGGAAAAATAGAAAAGTCAACTAAATAAATTATTTTAATTTATTTAATTTTGGAGGAAATAGTTAAAAATTATTTAAGTATTGTCGATAAGAGGAAAAATTGATGAATTAATTAAATAATAGAATTATCTAATTAATGTGAGTTTGAGGATTGAAATGGATAATTGTAATTAAACAATTAAAACTATTTAATTAAAGTGGATTAGAAGAATAAAATTGATGAAACCTTAGATTTAATTAAATATTTAGAAATATTTAATTAATGTTGGAAGGGGAATTAAATTAATGTTGAATTAGAAGAATTGAATTGATGACATGATAGATTTAATTAAATAATTAGGAATTATTTAATTAATGTTGAATTTAGAAGAATTGATATGGAAAATGGTGTCAATAGTGATAGGGAATGCGTTAGTCATTTTTAGGCGTCTACAAGTGGCATGGTGAGTCTTTTAGTAATAATTGTTATTTCTTCTTTATTCATTAATGATATTTAATCTTGTAGTTTTTCCCTTGTGTTTTTGCCCAGGAAAGAGTCACTTTTCACCCTATCCCTAGAGAATTGTTCCCTTTAGGAGGTCCTTGTGAGGCTAAGTTAGAGCCCACATTTACTTAAATGTTTGGTCCAAACCATTTTCAAATAGCACAAAAACCAAGGAAGTTATTGTTGATAACTGAGAGGGGGGGGGGGTGAATCAGTTATCCTAATTATTTCCCTTATTAAACTTTCCTTTTAATTGAAGCAGCATAAAATCAAACACAAAACATTAGCCATGAAATAAGAAACACATGACACAGTATTTTTGACGTGGAAACCCTGTTAAGGGAGAAAACCACGGGGTGATTAACCCAAGAATTATTCTCTGTTAGAAGAATAGGAAATTACAAAAATGGCACTTGCCAATTAGGGCTCACTGCCCGAGCACACTGCTCACAAGAGGCTCACTGCCTACAAGAAGACACACTGTCTTACAAAGTGATAAGAATCACAGTCTTGAACTGATTGGAAGCATCTGCATATGCTGGAGTTCAGTTCCGGTTAGGTTCAGTATACTGATCTGCTGCACTTCATCTTTCCTCTGTTCTTTAGTCTGCTGTCCTTTCACATACCGGATCTTTCTTGTTTCTTCTGCTCTATTCTGGACTTGTTCGCATATCCTCTCATACACTTCACACACTTTACAACTAAATCCATCCTCTATATATATCCGCACAAGTAATTTCATCATCTTTCTAGTCGGCATCCGGAACAGTCTAGTTTCTTACAAACTTAGTTCTGTCGGCTGAATCCTTGCTCACCAAGCAATGCGGATCAAGCATATACTTGTAGATATCATCAATTATGTCGGCCAAACATGATTCATGCCTCCGCAACCTTTATCATCATCTGTAACACATCCGGAAAGTAGTTTGATACTCAGTCAGTCAGTTCTTCCTCTGTTTTCACTGTCTCTCAGGAATCCGGTACTCAACTATTCATATCTTTTTCCTTGTCCATCTCCGGAGGCTAAATCCTTGGAATATACTACTCAAGATAGTCCTCTTGACTTCCCCAGATCCGCACTGTGCCAAGACACTTCCTCTGAGAGATCCGGACCAATCTGTCGGACCTTGCCACATGCTCTGTTCTTGTTCACCGGACCACAACAATCTTCAATCTGACTTCCGGTAGAGATATATCATGACTTGCGGATATGTGGAATGACCTTTGTTGCCATCAATGACAACAGCCATGAATCCATATAGTGTCTCTTGCCAACAGTTATGCCTCGTTTCAAGTGAGAAACTAAACCTCGAACTACTTTTGTCTTAACTATTTTTAGCAGGTTGTTGTTGCAAATTGGACTACATAGTCTAAATTGCATACATCTTAGGGTTGCCAGTCTAAAGTGCAAGAGGTTTGGGGTTTGGAGTTCCATTGCATTTTGTATGGTGTAAAGTGCAATCAAACCTTGAAGCCCGAAGTTACTCTAAGTCTGAGGTTCAGAGTTTCGTTGCATTTCACATAGTGTAAAGCAATCATACATCAAAGACCAAAGTTACTCTAAGTCTAGGGTTTAGAATTCTATTGCATTTTAAATGGTGTAAAGTGAAATCAGACATCAAATCTTAAGGTTGCTCTAGGACCAGAGTTTAGAGTTGGATTGACGATTAGCATGATGATATATGTAAAATAGACCCTGAAGTCTGAAGTGCTTGGTGCATTTTACACCCTAGAGCCTAAGAGGTATGGTCATGTTTGGGCTTTGTTAGCAAGTCAAGGGAAAAAATAGAACATACCACAAAGTACCGGAAGAAGACCGCGGTACCGGGTGAAGACATTAGGCACTAGTAAGGGTCATGTCCCTTTAAGGGAACACATGCATATATGCCATATGTAATAGATAGAGAGATAGGCATGTAATGGAATGTAATGATAAGATAAGATAACATACTACCAGAGCAGATACTAGACATGTCCTTTTGTATCTGCTACAATAGAATATATATAAAGGAGTTATAAGGAAAATATGTGTGTTGTGGATATATGAGCACTTTCTTTTGTTAGTATGATGTTGTATGTCATGTATGCCTTACAAATTCCTACTACATATGCTTATTTCTCTTACTGTATCCTCCAGGGTATAAACAAACTACTTAAAGAGTACTGGGATACAGATCTCTGGACTGTATTGTCCCCATTTCTCTTGCCAACATTGGCTCCATTGCCAAGATCCTAGAGAGAACAATAAAGAAATTAGAAGCCTAAAATAAGTAGGAAAGTTGGCAGAAAGTTTTTTCATCAGACCCTAAGGACCGCCTTTGTGAGAGGGGGGTAGGCCATTAGGGGATGACGAATGGAAAGGGGGGAGGATCTTAGAGATCCTTGAGAAGATGTGACTATTCCACAGATTCCTTTAGAACCTTGATATAAGAGGAAAACATAGAAGTCTAAACCAAGGACACATATGGGAATAGGGAAAACCAAAAAGGAGAAAGAGATATTTGAAATCATCAAATTAGGAATGGAAATGAATACGGAAAAAAGGAAACTAAAACAAACCCAGGAAAGAGAAGAAAGGTACTGCAAGGGGGAAATGGAAAGAAGGGAGAAAGAACAAGCGGGAAAAATGGCAGAAGAAAATCCTAAGGAAATGAGTGGAGCACGCCGAGAAGGGTGTTGCTGAGTGTGCCAATGTGGATGCATCTAAGAATAGGAAAGAAAGAGGACAAGAACTGAAAGCCAAAGATACTGCAAAAGAACAGAAGGAAAAGCAATGGAACCTAATCTTGAGGACTTGTTAACTAAACATAAGATAAGCTCAATCACTGATGAAAATATGGAATCGCAAATGAAAAGGTATGAAGAACAAACATCACCCCTAGACTAGGAGTCACCCCTTAAGCTAGATATAACGCATATAGAAACAAACAAAGAAAGAGAAGAAGGTGAGAAACCTGAATGGTGGATGACCTACACAGTGAATTGGGACATCATAGAAGGTAGTGACCAATCTATTGGGTGGAGAACCATAGAGGGACATAGTGACTACGAAAGGACAAAAAATGACACCAAATCTAGTTCCATATTTAGCAATTAGAGAAGAGGTACTGCAAGCCCAGAAGAAGGTTCATCGGAAGAGGACATGGCCATAATGAAGAAGATGCTAGTCTTTGAAAGGGACACTAATAATGCCACAAAACATATCTTCCTGTTAGAAACTATATGGCAGAGCTGGAATGAACAAAGAGATAGTATGAAGCTATTTGATTTCATCATCTCCTTAAGAGAAGAACCACTAAAATGGTATCAGAAAGCATACCCCCAGAACAATAAATCTTAGGATGAAGTAAAGCAAGCCTTTCTAGAAAACTTTGACAATCTGGAACTCCCAATGGAAGGAGTGAGAAAGCTAAGAAAATTATCTCAAAGGGACGATGAATCCATCTTAGAGTTTGATAAAAGGTTCAAGGAAGTAGTCAGGTGACTAGATGAACAACTAAATGATAAATATAAAAGAGAATGGTTCCTTTCAGCCATAACTTTGAAACTTAGAATGGCCTTGGACGACTAAAATTTTGGCTCATACTCAGAACTGGTCACATTAGCATGTCAGATAGAAGGTAAGTCCTAGAGAAGAATGGAGAAGGAAAAAGAAAATAGGAAGATGGAAAGATTACAGTTGGAAATGGATCAGTTGCGATTAAGATAAGAGCTCATGAAACGAGAAATCAGTCTGTAGAGGCCTAACATATGGTGTTCCTATTGCGATAGAGAAGGCCACATCTGGAATGAATGTTTGATGGAGATAGGGGACAAGAAGGTGAATGCTCTAAGGGTAGACCTCCACATCGTTAGAAAACCAAATTTGGTTTATTGTGGGGTGTGTGAAGAATGGGACAACCATGAAATAATAGAATGTCCATCACATAAGTTTCAGGTAAAAGAGGAACCCGACTATGACTAGGAGATGGCATACATAAAAGGGTTGGTGGAAGAACCATTATATGGATAGGATCATGGATATAGGATCCTGCCATGGTAAAACCAAAGGAATGCTAACACCATCCAAGGATTGGGAACTTACAATGATAATAGCCCATATCGGGGAGGAAGAGGCTATGGACAAGGAAGAGTCCAAGAAGAACAGATGCTACCTACTTTAATTGCGGTAAGCCAGGACACTTCGCTATGGAATGCTAGGGGGAAAAGAGGAAATAATGTAGATTTCATGGTGAAGAAGATCATGATGCATTCAACTGTGAGAAAGCGCGTTAGAATTACAACAATACACAACCTCAGAAAGATAAGCAATAAGACTCAAGCACCGCAAGAGGGGCCAGACTCCTCCATGAAACACCCAAAGACCCAGATGAGGGAACCAAACAATGTCAGAAGTTAGGAAAAGAAGAAGAATATGTAATGGAAGAAGGTAGTGCCGAAGAAGAATATTCCACAGAGGCGAGACCTAGGAAAAAGTGTAAGGCCACCATGGTAACTAGGAAAGGCACAGATACCAGAAGAGCTAATACAATAACTTCAAAGGAAGAAGAAAGCTCTAACAAAGAACAGGAATTCTACCCTACAAAGGAACAACATGACCAGATAGTAAAACAAACTAAAAGAATTCTAGAGCAAGAGCGAGACAGAGAAAATGGAGAACAACTACTTTACAGAGCAAGAAGTAAAGGTTCTTAAACAATTCACAAAACTAGTAGGGCAAGAGGACCTACTTACCAAATTAAAATAACTTAATAAATATTGGAACATGAGAAACATACCACAAATTAGAATTGTGGGTAAACATTGGAAATTGAGACCAATCATGATCGAACTCCAGATCCTCCAAAAAAAGATCCCTAAAGTAATGGTCGATCTGGGATCAAACATCAACCTAATCCCTAAGAGAATATGGGAACACTTGGGTAGACCAACATTGGAACCAACTCCCTACAACATCAACTTGGCAGACGGTACTAGAATGAAAACAATGGGTACCTGGAAAAGTGTGGAAGTTAATGTAAAGGGAGTGAAACAATCCATAGACTTCAAGGTGGTCACTATGAAGGAGACATTTGACTCATTTGATGCACTATTAGGGCTAAGGTGGTTTGTAGATTCCAAGGGAATCATAGATGCCTGGAAGGAAGAAATATCCTTCACAAATGATAAGAGAGTGGTCCACATGCCCCTAGGGAAGAAGCCTGAAGGACCCTATGTAGAAGAAGTGAATATAGAATAGTATGAGGATAATGACTAGACAATCAACACCATAACCATACCAGCCAATGAAACTCAGGAAGAACCCAATTCAGAAGGAGAACTAGAAGTAAAAAATGCTAAAGGTAGTACTGACAGTGAAACATTGCTAGAAGCATGGATACAATATAATCAAGAAGTGTATGAACCCAGAGAATTTTTGGTTCTTGAAGAATATTCATGATAAGGAAAACACAACCAGAATAGAGCAGTGTAGCGCAAGACATGTGTGGTATCGCTAGGAAGGAAGAAAAGAACAATAAAGGGGACTCTCACATGATCTGTCATATTTCTCAAAGCTTTGAGGTTAAGCTGCCCAAATACTCTGGAGCAGGCGAACTAATACCCTATCTAACCCAAATCGAGAGAACCATCCCCAATGAAGCAGATAGGATGGCTAGACTACCGCATACTCTTACCTGCACTGCCACGTGCTAGTATAACATGCACAAGCAAACCATAAAGAAATGGGACACTTTTAAGACCTTGGTAAAGGCATGATTTCTACCGGAGGTAGAAGATTACGATGACATACCTCCCTATGAAGGTGATATTCCACCAGAAAAACACCTAGAAATATACAGATATCACTGGGAAGGGAACTATGAATATGATGATCAACTATATGTTCAATTACTATGCTGGACAATATGCCCAATGGCAGGAACTTGGTATATTGATTAGGAGAGAAGAGAAGAAACCAAAACATGGATAGAACTGACTACAAACTTCATTTGGACCTTTTCATTTTTCAATAAGAACCTTCAGATACAAACCTCACTCGGGAGAATAAAGGGAATTATTTTTAGCCAAATGGAAGAAGAGGAAACATCGGTATCAGAACCCCATTCCACACCATCAAAGGAAGAAGAAATATAATGGGAGGTGTTCGGATTAGAAAAACACTGATGTGCGATACAGGACGATGAGGAAGAACAAATATCGAATATAGAAATCCGTCAGGGGGAGAGAGAAATAGAAGAAACTACCACACCAAAACAAAAATACTACAATGAACCAATTAAACTAAAAGAAACAAACATTGTAGCAGAAGGCGATCCCAAGCTAGCATGCATAGGAGATTACTGGGATGAAAAGGTGGTTGCACAAACGATTGAAACACTAACCGACTTCTAAGATCTATTTCCCCAGAACTTTACCAAAATGAAAGGGATCAAAGAGGAAGTGGGAGTTATGAAGATCCAACTCAAAGAAGACACCAAACCGGTCCAGAAGAGACCATATAGACTAAATCTGAACATGAAGAAGAAAGTGAAAACTAAAAAAGACAAGATGTTGGTTGTTGGAATAATCAAACCGGTAGAAGATGTGGAATGGATAAGTCCAATGGTAGTACAAAACAAACAGACTAGGGAAATAAGGGTGTGTATCGACTTCCAAGAACTAAACAAAGAATGCATACATGACCCATTTCCCACACCATTCACATAGGAAATATTAGAATCAGTAGCTGGAAGGGAGATTTACTCATTCACCGATGGTTTTTCTGGATACCACCAAGTGAAGATCAAGGAAGAGGATCAACCCAAAACAACTTTTTCTATGGAATGGGGATCATATATGTATACATTCAAGCCATTCAGATTAAAGAATGCTCCAGTGGTGTTTAGTCAAATAATGATCAATACCTTCAAAGACTTTATTCATGATTTTCTTGAAGTCTACTTAGATGATTGGATGGTTTATGGCCTAGAGAAAGACCATGTTCAGGTTCTCCAGATGATGCTAAACTAGTGTAGAAGCATGCAAATTTCACTGAACCTAAAGAAATGCACATTTGTAGTACCATATGGGACACTCCTAGGCCATATCATATGCAAGGAGGGACTAATGGTAGACCCAATGAAAGTAGCCCTGATCCTGAATCTGTCGCCAGCAAAGAACGCTCCGGAAGTCAAGACATTTTTAGGATACACAGGGTATCACAGGAAATTCATCAAAGGGTATTGCAGAATTGCAGGTCCACTAGAAGACCTTCTGAAAAGGAAGATAGGGCAAAGCATTGAATGGATCGAGGAAGCCCGAAAGGCCTTCAACATGTTGAAGCAGAAAATTGTAGAGGCACCTGTTGGGACTGAAATTCCCAAGCTACTTTTTAGCAAATATTAAGTTTCAATCATCCAAATATTTTAGTATGTTAGCATATATGGAAAGATCCATAGTTGTTTTCAAGCAGAAATTAATAATTGAGTTGATAGAAATATTTGGATTTGATCTATTCTGATTCCTACAGACTTAATATAACATGGTTGAAGTGCTCATTAAGGATGAACCGTAAACAAGGAAGTGAAAAGTTACAAACCTTGTTGAAAATAAAGGAAAAATGGCATTAAGTACCAGAGCTGAATATGGGTGAATTCCTTGTCGAAAATGAATAGGGGTTGCTTTTTTAACCATCTTAAAATTCCTTGTATTTTGCAAGTTATGTGTGTTTTTGGTAAAATGCATTGTGGTATGGGTTTGTATGTTTGTATATACAAATTCTCTCATATACAAAGTGGTTTGTAAGTTGTGTCATTGTATGATGCATATGCAAAGTCCCTTGTATATCGGGTCGTGGTATGGTCGCATAAAGGAGTCATCGGGTTTCTATGCATTGTTTACTTGTATGCATTTTAATGACACTTTTTTCTTACATATAAGTCGAGCCCGAAAAGTTCAAAGTTTAAGTGAATATTTGTTTAAATCCATTGAATGCACTTTATGTTTGTATGTTTAAACATGCAAAGGAGATATACAATGATATATGCATGTCGCGGACCCGATTCAGAGGAGAAACGAATAAAAGCGATAAGTCCGCCGGATGTATATTGGGCTTTGCATGTTTGAGATGCAAGGATAAACATGCAAAGTAAATATACAAGGCTAATATACATACCGTGGAATCGAAAAAGTATGAAATAAAGTTAAGTTCACGCTTTGTATGTGTATGCTTTCGGAGACATACATTTTAGTATATATACATTGTGGAACTGAGGGAAGATTAAAATCCAATATATAGGATGCATCCTAACTCATTGTATATCAAAATATACATTGCACTTTATGCAAGTCACAGAACCGAAAAGTTATGAAATGAGATGTAATTGTTGTATGTTTTTGCCTTGTATGTATGTTTCGGGACATACAAAGCAAAATATACAAGGCTACATTCAACACGAAATCCAAGAAAGATTAAAGTTTGGTTAAACCAATTCTTTAGGACTTAAAGTATATCGGAGGATGCATATACAAGTCAGAATCGAAAGGGGCTACCTACTGCAATTTATAAAATAAGAAGTCCGAAAGGAAGATACAATTGAATTTGTATGTATCCGGCATTATTTATGAAGGTTGGATACAAGTAGTGGGTCTCGCCGCTTGCACATTGGGCATGTATAATAACAATGTATATCTTCGATATGCCAAACTATTGTATCTACAAGACATGACTTGTTATCACCGGTTCTCTTTACCGTTTCTACCAGTCACCTTTTGTATCCAACACAATATACATTCTCACATACATTCTTAAAGATACATTTGTGATATACATTCACATTACACCTTCGGTGAAACAAAATGCACCTTACGCCGATACTCTACCACCACACAAACACAGAATAACTTATACAAAAATAGAAACCCTAAAATGACATTAAATCCGAATGGTTAAGATATTCTTCTGACAGTTGAAATATGGGTTTTTTTGCAGGATATACACAACGGGGATCAAGTTATATAAACACCCATGAAAGGATCTTGAGCAACTAATAAATCATCGATAAGGGAAGTAATTATTTGTGTAAATACATATGTTTAAATAAATTTGTTTTGATCATTTGATCAGAGATTAATTTGTGTTTTATCTGGTTCTTTTTAGGAATAATAAAGAAATCCTCAAAGGAGATTAAGCGGCACTATAGTTAAAGAGCTTTGTTTGACCCTAAAATGGTTATCCATTTGGTGGTTAAAGACAAGTATTAATTTTCCTGAATCTATTTTATTAAGACAAGTACTATTGTTCGGTTGTCAACCGTCACAACTATTGTAACTGGTCTGAAGCTTGTATGCCTCTCTTTATAAGAGACGACCAAGACCAGAATAAGGAGATAGAATAGGGAGAGATTACAAAATAGAACATGGGTTACTATAGATTAGATTTGAACAACAATGCTAGTTCACTTTTAATATATTTTATTTCTGGTAGACCATGTGCAAGCATTCTCTAATGAAGTCAAGTTTGTGAACATGAAGTAGTAACTACAAATTTCGGTATCAACTATCTGTTTAATTTATTCAATTATATAACTATCTCCTTTCAAAGTTTTCTTTGTTATTTAATTTGAGTTATCAAGTATATCTTCAAGTTGTCTATACACATTTGTTGTTATAGTGTGATAAGATTAATTGGTTTCTGCTTTCAGAATTAAATCCTTTAAATCTATCATAGTAACTGTGAAGACATTGTCATGGATCTGTAAGAAGAGTCATATAGTTAGGGTTTGTATTCTGTCTCTAATTTTTTGATAAATCTTTTACAATTGCAGTATTATTCTGATAGGTTCCTTCAAAGAGGGATTAAATCCTTTTAGATGAATGCAGGTAATTTGATTTTATCAATTGGATATATAAGTATGGAATATTAACTATTTCCTTGTAGGGTTGTACAAGTTACATACCTATCCTTTCATGCCAGGTAGTTTGCGTTTTCACCAAACAAACAGTCATTTATTTCATGATCATACTGACTCTATATTCAATAATGCACTGGTCTAGTGTTTTCATTATCACTTATACAAATTCACTTTAGATTTACTTAATTAGATTGCATTATTGTTTTAGCATTACAATTTAGATCATTTAGAATTAACTTGTCTTTACATTTGTTTTATAATTTGTGCCATTATCAATAGTTAGATTAATTCTGATCAAAGTAGTGATCATCTCTTTATCTTCTTTATTAATTAGAGGTTTACCTGCCTAGGTCTGGCAGAGCCTGAAGTGAAGGGGGTTTATCCATATCTACCCCGTGTCAATTAGCCAAAAACGTCAAGAGAGCCTGGCAACCTCTTAGGGTTAACGACCTACATTTTTGAGACCTAACAGTACCAATCCTCATCTTTCTAGATTGGAACAATCCCTTCCATGTTCATGTTGATGCCTCCAGAATAGTCATAGGAGCAATTCAACCAAAGGGGAATAAAGATCATCCTATAGCATTTGCTAGTAGGAAATTATCAACAACATAGAAGAATTACACCACCACAGAAAGATAAGCATTGGCAATGGTATATGCCCTACAAAAGTACCGACATTATTTACTATCCACCCCTTTCACCTTCTTCACAGATCATGAACCCTTTAAATACCTACTCAACAAACCAGTAACTCATGGCCGGATATCGAGATGGTTGTTACTATTCTGAGAAATTGATTTTAAAATAATGGTGAAACTTGGAAAGAACAACCAAGGACTGGATTGCCTATCATGGATCGAAACTAGTGAAGAACTGGACATATATGGAGAAGAATTACCTGGTACACACTTGTTCCACATTACAGTGGTATCAGAAGAATTAGAAGATATTACCATTTTGTTATCAACCGAAGAATTCCCAAAAGACCTAACCCTACAAGATAAATAGTCACTAGCAAAAAGAGAAACACCATATACATTAATAGAAGGAGAGCTACACCACAGAGGGAAGGATGACATCCTAAGAAGAGTTGCCTATAACCATGAAAGAAAATCCATTTTGCAGGAAGCACATAGCAGGATTGTCGAAGGACATAACTTTGGAGAATCTATTGCAAGAAGGGTGAAACTAGCTAGCATATGGTGGCCATCACTACACAAAGATGCCAAGGACTATGCAAAAAGGTACGATATCTGTCAGAGAGTAGGAAAACCTACCAACCAGGATGAGATGCCCCTAAGACCGGTACTAGGCCAAAATCCTTTCGAGAAATGGGCAATAGATTTTATTGGACCTATTGACCCACCAACAAAACACTCAAGGGCTGGATTCATTATAACTGACATGGAGTATCTAATGAAATGGGTGAAGCTGAACTGACCAGAGACTATACCATAAGAATTGCCGCTAAGTTTTCATATGAAAACATCATTACCAGATATGGATGCCCGTTAAGCATAGTCAACGATTAGGGCAAGCACTTCATAAACAATATGATAAAGGAATTGTTATACAATCTCATGATAATGCATAGTAAAAACTCTCCATACTATCCGCAAGCAAATGGGGCTAGTGAAGCCTTAAACAAAATAATTGGAAAAGCATTAACAAAAATATGTGATGGCAACCGGATAGACTAGGATGTTAAGATATCAGCCGTACTTTGGGCATACCGCACCTCCTACAAAAGGGCTAGAAAATTCAGACCATTTCAATTGGTATATGGCCTGGATGTGATGGTACCCATGAATTTCATAATCCCCAATATACGCACCGCCCTAACTTTACGGTTAGAAGAGGATGACTCTTTAAAGATGAGAGTAGAATAATTAGAGAAATTAGATGAATTCTGACAAGTTGCTAGGTATAACCAACAGTTGGAACAACAAAGGTAGAAGGCGTGGCACGACCGGAACTTATGATTAAAAACATTCCAAATAGGGGACTTTGTGCTACTATATGATAGCAAATTTAAGAAATAGGGGAAGTTGAAAGTCTGATGGTTAGGACCCTATTACATTCATCACATTAGTGAATCTAGAGCAGTCAAAATCCAACAACTAGATGGTACACTTGTAGCAAGATAGGTTAATGGTGCACGCTTGAAACATTATTACCTGCCGCCAGAACAAACACATTAAAACCATCAAATATACATTGTACCATAGTCCTGAACCCACAAAAATTAAACATCAAAATACACATGCCACCATCAAATCAAACCAAAGGCTCAGAAAACCCATGAACTAGGCAGAGCATTAAAGACTCAGCTAACACCCCACGACGCTATAGCTCGTACCCCACTAACCAAAAATCTATAAAAACCAAAGTCCCTACTCCAATCTTCACAAATGCAATTACAAGCTAAGAATGCACTAAGCATCTGCCAAGTAAGTTAGAAATCTTCTAGAAAAAAGCCCTTCGAAGAACCCTCCCTGCACCAAAATGGCCACTCCCACAGTCATTCACATATCTGAGAAGCCCAAACTAGCATTCAAGGAGCTCCTATTCAAAGCAATGATCACCGACAAAGAGGGGGCATTTTTAGTAGTACCACACAACATTGTCTACCTCAAAGACATCAAAAAATACATCCATGAACCCATTGCAGAAATCAAACACACCAAACTAGAAGACCTCTGCCACCAATTAATGGAGGATGATTAGAAAACCTATAAGCTAGAGTACATAGTGATTGGCTAGAAGAGCCTGGATGTATGGAAAGATTACTTAGACTTTTGCAACGAAGAGGAATGGGTTTGAATCATGCTAAGCTAGGTACACAATGACTTCATGTATCTAGACAAGCCACATAGAATCACAAAAGAGGCCATCCACATCATAACTAGACTGAGAATGGTAGGAGGGATGCTAGCCAAAAAGGCCATTAAAAACAATGAAGTAGAGAAGTTGACTGGAGCTACGTTTGACGGTACGAGCTTGATCTTGAAGATAATTACCAACCCTGGTGTCTGGTATGTAGCAATGGGCATAGCCTACAAATTTTATTACACTAATTGGGAAGACTCTGCAACCGCCATCGCCGTCCACACCACATACCAGATGGTGATTGAAGGCAAAGACTTCGATTTGTGCGAGGTTATGCAGGAACAACTATTGGAGAACCCGCAGAAGATCAAGACTTCTGGGTACCACTTCCAATATGGAACATTACTTATCTGTTTAATGTTTTATTTATTGAATGAATTACCCAATTTCAAGGGTAAGGTCTGGCAACTTCACCAGACCATAGCAGCCCAAATTAAGTACCATACTTGTCAATTTGAGAATTTTCAAGCATGACAAGCAACATACTGGGGGTTTTTGAAAACCTTCCAGGAACAGATGCAATTAAGGGACTGGGTCCCCTATCTATTAGCCAAGCAATATGAAAATACCATAACATTCTTAGTGGATAAAGATTTCACATATATGGAGGTAGTTGAACCTCACATGGTATGGATTCCGACACTACCATACAAAGTCATCTCTCAAGAAATAGATGCCTATGTGGCAATCCTACTTTGGAAACCAAGGGATCCCAAAGCTGAGAGGTTTAGGACCTACCAAGAAGTAATGGACAAGAAGATAAACCAAGAAACTCAAGAGGACTTAGAAAAGAAGAAAAATAAAACTCATAAGCAAGGGAGCAGGATGGAAGGACTGAAACTAGCTGTAATGCCCCTCGTATTTTGGTTTGTGACAGTTGTTAGCTTTTCCTTTGCATCCAGACAGTTCAGAGACATTTGAGTTATTGAGACTATGGTTTATGCTTATTCTGATCAACTGATTTAGTTCTGATTTGTGGTATGAGATTATGATGGCATTGTTGTTATGATGAGATGGACATGTTTAGTGATGATTTGATAATATCATGTTTATGCATCTTATTCTAAATAGAAATAGTGATAGTCTTGTTCCAGAGCGGGGACAGTGTAGTACTGCCCGGATCGAGCACCCTACTATGCCGCGATTCTTTATCTCGGTGTATGTTTGATATATTCATATACAGTTGATCTTGTACAACCCATTGGTTTTCACGCAGGTTGTAGGTACCGGGCCTCGACTCCACCTGACTTAGCAAGTCGAGCGGGCCCTACACTATGGATAATGTTGATGGAGATAACATGAGGTTTATTCCCTAGGTCAGTTCAACCTTTAGTTGGTTAGTCGTAATGTGGTTTGAATGTTACTGTCAAGTTTTGGGTGGTTAGCCCATGTGTATTTGGGTATTGCATAATGAGGTAATGTGGTATTAAGAATATTTTATAGCTTGTCGAATATTATAGTATTTTGTTTAAATTGGAATATTATTTAAATAAATTCCAATATAGATTAAGTGGAATATGTTATGATTTTATTAGTATCTATGTCATAAGTTAATATGGTTAATTAGTATATCATTATTTTGAAGTATAGTATTGAATATTAATTTAATGATTCATTTGAAATATCATTTATGGTTGGCCAGTTGTCGTATATGTTTGGGGATATGGAAATACTATGTTAAGTAAAATTTCAAATTTCTCTTAATGAGGGGGATTGTGTAATAGATTTGGGGGTTATTGGAATTAATGGTTGTTGTCTATTTTTTGGTCTCAGGGAAGTTTTGGTGTGAGAGGGTTTTTATGTCTGTGGTTATGTTTGATTTGGAAGAGTTTTGGGAGGAGGCATGTTTCAGAGAAATATTTTGTAGAGAAAGGAAGGGAAATTCTGAAAGAAGATTCGACTCTGGAGCGTGAGTTGTACGGGTATGTCTTGTGAATTTCTATATTTTCTTTGTCTTTGTTTGTTCTAAAGAATTAGATTTCTTGTTGATGGTTATTCTGGCATGGAATCGATCTATTATTCACCCTTGTCACGTTTGTAAACTCCTTGATCTTGTTGGTTGCTCGTTGGAAGGTTTGGTAAAACTTTTAAATCTACAAATAATCTCTTCAACCTCAACCTCTTTCTCTGATGGATTACTGCAATTTTCATCTGTAGATCAATTTTTGAACTTTTCATTATGACAACATTTTTCTCCTCTAACTTAATTGATGAGAAAATTCTATTATCACGGTTTTATTATATTTTTCCCCAACCATCAATTCCTATTTCAACTTCTTAATGATGATCTCTGTAGCAAGCCACATCAATTTGTTGAGGCACATGCAATCTCTATGACAAAGCTTATTTAGTCTTAGTCAGAAATCAATGTAACTTCTAGAGGAAATCACGATATGGCAAAATATTATGTACCTTCGGTTGAATCAAAACCAATTTCACTTACCTATTCTCTTAATTGAGTCTTGATACCCGCTTAGACCCTTGTGTCAAACCAATTCCCTTATCCTCTTTATCTATGTGTAATGTTATTTTCCTGCATGCAAATCAATCATTAGATGGTGTTAATATTCCTTCGGTCTGGAGGTGAATCTCAGGGACTATCCTTATTGAGTCATTCTCCATCATTTGTAAATTGGTTTTCAATGTTTTCTTTTCCAAGTTTTAAATTCTAATAAAATTCTCTGAGTTATTCCTTGCAGATTAAGAAATAATGGTAGAACCTCTTCCTTGCAAGCTAGCAATCCATTCTCATTAGATTTTGGCCATTTTATGGCACATCTTGGCTGGCCATTCTCAACTGGCTGCTCCTAAAACTATATACCAAGGAAAATGTCCAACCTACAAACTGCTCTTGAGGACGTCTTGGTCGATTCATGTCACATCTTGTTTGGGCCATTCTTAACTTGCTTCTCCTAAGAGTTATACCAAGAAAGAAATTCAACCAACCAAAATTGCTCATGGGGACTATTTGGTCGACCCTTACCAATTCGTTGTGTGCTGATGACAATTTTTGTTGAATGCTGGTAACCACTTCTGCCTACCGCTGTCGTATGGCCTCCCCACTCTTCCATTTATCTTGGCCTTTGTCTAAAACTTCTTCTACCTTAGTCTTCTATTGCTCTGGCTCTGCAATGCTTGAAAGCTTGAGCTTTTCTCAATTAATTTTTTGTATCCTCTTCTTGACCGTTGTACGACATTTCATCAGAAAGAAATAACTCATTTGTTTTGATTGTCACATTGTCTCCTCTTCATCTTTAAATCTCTGAAATATGATTCCCATTTTCCATGTTGTATTATCATTAAAAGCCTTTTGTGTTGTAGATGGAAGTTTACCAATTAGTGGGTTTTGGAAAGATTCCAAAAGAACTCGTTGAGAATTGAATGACTTCAGTTTACTATGTCTTGGTAGTAATGTAATTCAGTTAAGTTTCCTTTATGTCTAATTAGATATTGGAGTAGCTATTAGTTTTCTTTTAATAGAGAGAGTCGCTATTTAATTATTGTATGTTGTGGAATTTAAAATAATTATCATTATTATTAGAATGCTCTTAATATTATAGGTGTAAGTTTAATCTTAGGGTTGTAATAATTTTATTATCATTACTAAGTATCCAATTTAGATTGAGTGCTCTAAACATTTAACAATTCCACCAATGTATTTTACTTTATGCTTTGGGTATGGCAAGTAGTTGTATTAGAACGAAATGTGGGTAATGTGCCCAAACAATTTTTATATTAGAATGATTTATTACACTAGAATTGATAGCTTGATAATTATGTATTAGTCATACTTGTAAAAATGAATTTATTAGTTATGCAGTCCTATGTAACGTGATGTTGGTAAGTAAATCATAGCAAGAATAGAATTTTATTATTCGAGCCATCTCCATGGTGTAATAATTGTTTGAGTGACAATTCGATAGGAATGATGTTACTCTTAAAAGTAGTTTTTAACTAGAGCTATATAGAATAGTAAGGTAGAATAGTATTACATTGTGATCTAAGTTAGCATTCATGATTACATCTTAGTGTAGTTGTGAATAGGTTTTGTATGATTATGATTGTCTTATACCTTTGAGTAAAATCTTTAAGTGAATCCTTGGTTGATTTTGAAACAAAAGGAAAATTATCGTTTCTTGGAAGTATAGTATGTGGAACTTGTTAATAAACTATGTGTAAAGGCTATTGGCTTAAGTGTTAAATGTGATTATTTCTAATGCATGGGAGTAAGAACTCTTTGGGTATAGATTGTAATATTGTATATACCCTTTTGTTGTTATGATTTTATTTCGCAAACCTTAGTGTGAAGTCATCCTTGGGACTAAATTTGGTTATTTTATCATCTTAAATTAAGAATGTATTGAGTTATCTACCTCCTTGTCAATCTTGTAAGGTATCATGGTCATGGAAACCTAGTTTCCCTAATGGGAAAGGTGATGTAGAAACCTGGTAAAGAACTTAGTCACTAACTCCAGAGATCTAACTGTTTGGTCTTCGGCATTGGTACTTGTGTCTTATTGTTTTATGATGTATGGTTTGAGCTTGAGGTGGGCAATGGGAATTGTATTGTTGTGGCCAAGTGAATGGCATATGTAATGGATCAGAATCGTTTTGTAACCTTTATTCTTGCATGTTGTGGTTTGGATGATTGGTCAGAGAATGCTAAGGGAGTGGCTTTCATGGTGGGGCCGGTGCCTAGTGAGAGGCCGCCTGGGTAACCCCATGGATGTTGTAAGCAAGTGGAAACATAATAGCTTAATTAGGAGGGTTGGGGTAGTAAAGCACATAAAAAGATAAGTAAGATACCTCACCCATGCCTTGAGTGCTCTCATAGGCTAAGGATGGGATGAGAAGGCCTGGTTGGCAAGGCTGACCTCTTTGTCTCCATGAGAGGACATGTCAGCTCTGCATGTGTCACCCTATGGGGCTGGTGCCTAGTGAGAGGCTGCTAGGGTAACCATAGATGGGGGCCGACTTCTGGTGAGAGATAGCCTGGGTAACCCATGATAGGACCATGCGATGACACTCTCCTTATGCAGTTTAGTTACTTTATTTTATCTTTGTTGTTACCTCTGGAGTGTAGTCTTGTCTTCTAGTTTGATCTTAGCTTGATGTTTGATTTGTCTTGTTGAGTATTGTCGGGTCTGTGCAGTCTTGTTATCCTATTTGTCTGCATGGAGTCAGGATCTTATGATTATTTTCATGGTTGTAACCTTGTCCTAGTAGAACCTCATTGTTATATCCTAGCTCAGTGGGGTGGACCTCATGGTTCCACATGGTTGGGAGGCAGAGATATCCATTGGTCTTCTCAAATGTTCAGTTCGAGATCAGAGTAGGAGTGTTCTGATTCTAGTTTGCTCATCATCTTCAAGTTGTTGTATACTTTCATTATTGTATTATTTGTAAATCGATGTAATCGGTCTTGTGATCCTTGTATTGGAATTTGTAATTATTCTTCCCAGATAATGTAAGATATATTATTATTCCGTTGCATTGAGATGCAGATTCCTGTATGGTTTTAATTTTATCTAATGCGGTTATTTCCCTAGAAGTGTTAGCTGATCTTTTCATTCAATGTTGTTATTAGTGCAGATATTTATAATGATTAATGCATTTCCTTGTTTTAAAAAAAAATTATGTATTATTGTTGCTTTTCAGTCTAGCACTCTAGGGTTGCATGATGGGGCATCACACCAGCAGCGGCCACCTCGACACAATCTAAACCTTATGACAGACAGGCTATAAAGTCACAGACCACCCCACTAAGAAGATGAGAAGGACTTGTGAGATTGGCACCAACAGCCTATCAACTAGGGAAACCACCACAAGCCCCAAAGAGTTCACCTGGCAAACAAGACAAAAATAGAAGGCTCCAAGGCCAAAAGGGGATACAGAGGAAGCTGAGGTTGAAGAAGAGGTTGAGCAGCCTCTACAGAAAAAGAAACAAACACAAAGGAATTCAAGCACTCCAACCAAACCAGAGCAACAAAAGAAAGGACAATAGGAGAAAACCCCAGAGCAACAATCTCTTGTAATATTAGGTGAGCCAATTGATGTGATCAAAAAAGTTAATGCCATTGTTCATCATGGGATGCTACCATAGATCCTATGAAGGTATGAGGAGTATGATGAGGGGAATAAAGATAAAATAATTCAAAGCTTGGAAAGGTACATGAATTACCTGAATAAAGGCCTCGAGGAAGCAATGAAAGAGTTTTGGGATGAGATTGCAACAACAATAAGGGTAAAAAGAGCTAAAGTCTTGGCCCATGATGAAGAAATTGTTGATAACTGAGAGGGGGGGTGAATCAGTTATCTTAATTATTTCAGCTTTCTAAACTTTCTTAACAATTAATGCAACATTAATTCAAATAAGCAAACATGGAAATACACATGACACAATATTTTTGACGTGGAAACCCTGTTAAGGGAGAAAACCATGGGGTGATTAACCTAAGATTGTATTATCTGTTAGAAGAATAAGATAGTACAAAAGTGGCACTTGCCAGTTAGGGCTCACTGCCCAAGCACGGTGCTCACAAGAGGCTTATTGCCTACAATAGTTTGTACAATGAAACTAGATACTTGAACTGATGAGAAGCATCCACACATGCTGAGGTTCAGTTCCGGTTAGGCTCAATAAACTAATCTACTGCACTTCATTCTTCCTCTCCTTTAGTGTTGTTGTCCTGTCACATACCTGACCTATAATATAGCTGTTACTCTTTTCCTCTGCTTTTCTTTGCACAACCATCACACTTATTATCTCTTCACATCTAAATCCATCTGGTATATATATCCGCACAAGTGATTTCAACACCTTTTTAGTTGGCATCCAGAATAGTCAATATTTTTCCAAACTCTGATCTGTCGGCTGAATCCTTGCATACCAAATGATGCGGATTTACAGAAGTCATCTAGCATGTTAGCCAATCATGGATGATACCTTAAGAACCTTGATCACCATCAATATCTAATCCGGAATAATTCTGATACTCTGTTGATTAGTTCTTCCTTTGTCTACTCTGTCAAACCGAACCTCAATACTTAGATGCTCATATCTCTTCATTCTTTCATCACTGGAGGCTCAATCCCTGGAATCTATCAGTCAAGGTATTCCTCTTGACTTTCCCAAGTCTGCACTTTGCAAAGATACTAGCTCTAAGAGATCCGGACCTAACTGTTAGACCTTGTTGCATGCTCTGTTCTTACTTACCGGACCAAAGTATCCTTCAATCTGACTTCCGATAGAGATACACTAAGTCCTGTGGATGTGTGGGATGGTCTTTGTTGCCATCAATGACAACACCAATGAAGCCACACAGTGTCTCTTGCCAACAATCTCCCCCTTTGGCATTGATGGAAACACTTAGTGAAAAATGACTAAGTGTTATACTACACTCCCCCTTTGTTGATGCTATGTTCTATTGTACACTATACTGGTGCTCCCCCTTAGCTGGAGTCCACATTTTTCACTTCCCTCACTCCCCCTTTGACATCAATGGCAAAGGGTAGGGTCCGCACACCAAAATTTCCCCAAAAAAAAAAATCTATACTTAGCCGCATAGGTATATATACATGCTATACTTACATGTACTGAAGTATGTCTGCAAAAGATGTCTTCAACTAGGCAAATTCTGTTGCCCAACTTTGCTTCATCCTATCCAAAATTGAGATGTGACCACTCAACGGGAATGCAAAAGCTTCTGCCCTCTTAAGATCTGTCGGATCACCGATTCGGGTTGTGGTCTGGGCATCAGTTAGGGCCTCATGCATGGCCTCTAATTTAGGGATAATCATCCCTCTAAGTTCACTCATCCTGCTTAATATGTTTTTCTTCTCCTTCTCAAGATTCTTAATCTCATTCACGACTGCAATAGTTTGACATTCCTGGTTTATTATGGATACAGTGAGAGGATCAAACTTTTGAGAGAGGCTTGATAATTTATCCTCTTGTTCTTTCACTTTCTTCTCAATATCCTTTATTACTTTAGTCCAAGATATACAAAATTTATATACTTCACCTCCATCCTTAAGAGCATTTTCTAAGCTCTTTATCCCAATATCCATATTTCTCCTGTCATTGTTTATAAAGCCTTGTAACTCGGAGAATCTCTTATCCAAAAATTCTTTCTAGACCTTCACCTCAGCTGATTTCTCTAAAGATTCAAAATGAGTGCTGACAGAACTAATAAGAGATTTGAGGTTACCAAATGAAGAAGCTGAGGAATCCTTCTGAAACGATGGCATGATCTTTTCAAGCACACCGGATGCAATTTCTAGCAGCTCACAGTCTTCCATGTGAGACTTTAGAAGTTTTTCTTTAGCCTTTGCATTGGCAAAGGATGCTATCTTCATTGTTTGAACCGGGGAGAGAGAATCAAAGTCAAATGGTCCTTGAAGTAACTCCAGTTCATCAATCTCCATCATTTCTTTAGTCAAGAAATCCTTGATAGTTTTTGCAGTGTCTCTTGCCGAAGATAAAGTTTTATTTCCTTCTGCACTGTCACTTGTGTTCTTCTCAGCTTGACCTTCTTCTTTTCCCTTTATTTCTTTTTCTTTCTCCTCTACTTTTTGACTAGTCTTTTCTTGTATTCTTTCTTTTTTAGGGGAAACCAGAGGAGAGATATTTTCTTGATCATGAACCTCCTCTTCAGAAGCAGAGGAATCTAAGTCCTTACCTTTTTCTTCGCCTGTCTCCTTTACCTCTTCTGCCACTTTCTCAGTAGCATCTGTAGCCGAGAGATCATCTCCTAAGTCCTCTACAACAAGAATATTGAATCTTTTAAAGGCATTCCAAAGGATTTCCTCTGTTTCTTTTGCCACCTTATCAGTTTCTCCAAGCATGAGTTGATTCATTCTAGCCTTACTCCTGAACTCATCCTTGCAATCTTTGAAGATCATATCCATTTGTTTTGGAGTAATTGAGGGATAGAGCTGGATAGCTATCTGATCTCTAATCTCTAAGTCCTTTGCCTTGGCATTTTCTTTTCTCATATCAAGTTCCTTCTCTAAACTTTTAGGAATTAGAGAAATTATTTCAATAAATGCTTTATTGTATATGTTCAAGTATTTGACTGTGGCTTCCTCTAAGATCTTCTTATCAACATCATTATATGCATCATAGAATTTTGTTATTGGTTGCAGGTTCCCATCCACAGTAATTGCTTTAACCACATCATCTAATGACAGAGTGGGCTTTTCAACAAACTCTTCTGTCTCTACCTCCTTGGTTTCACTGGATACTTTCTTCTTTTTCCTCATTTTCCTTACCTCCTCATCTGACTCAGTTTCTTCATCATCCTTCTGACTGATGGAAGACCTTGTGGCCTTTGTCTTAGTTCTTTTCTCTACTTTACCAGATGATTTTGCTTCCGGTTTTGATGCTTTTGAGCTTTTAGCAGTTGTAGGAGTAGAGGTCTTAGAGGATCTAGTCTGGGAGGGGACTTCCACCGGAGCACCTTCTTTCTTTGCTTTTTCTTTTTCTTTCTCTGCCCTTTCTATCTTTTCTCTGTTTGTATCAAGTGCCTCCTTGGATATTCCAAATTTCTTAGTGACTTCTTCAACTTCCCTTCTTACTTTCCTCTTTGTCTCTGGTTGTCTAAGTTCTACATGAATTTTTACACTCAACTCTTCAAAGGTTCCAAACCTTTCTGCCTTGGGGTCCTTGGGTTGACTAAGCAAGTGTTGAACATGTAGATCTACAATTTTCTCATCTACTTCATACCCCATTGGCATGATCCAGACTATCCTTGGCTCCACAAACTCCATTAGGCACTAATCAGTTTCTACCATAAAGCAAACTATATCCTTATACTTTTCAACTAGAGATTTGGGAATTCTCTCTCTTTCTTGCATCTTACTCTGAAAATTCTTGAAATAACCCCACAGAGCTGTATTTCTAGCCTTAGCATTCCTAATCCCATGCAAGTAGTCTCTGATTTGAATGGCAACAGGTCTGTCATTTTGCCATACCCAACCACTAGATCAGGGTAGCTCATTCATAAAGTAGAAAAACAAACACAATATTAGTCCACCATACTTAAAAGAGTTCTTCTTGTCCTTCTTGATCTTCTGTAAGTTTTCCATCAGTTGGCTTAGAAGGAGTTCACAGAGATCATAATCTGCATTCTTTCTCAACATTTCATACGCAGTATACACAGCAGTTCTGGGTACTAAATTCTCCCTATTGGAGTGGTATATCTTATAGCCAATTATCATAGAAGCAAACTTGATATCCGGATCAGAGATATCTTCTATGGTCATTGCTCTCTTATCAAATTTTGATCCGGTAGCCTCACTCACAGTTTGGTTTTTGACAAATTTGAGAACTGGTATCCCACCGAAAGAGTGCAAACCAGTTACTGCCTTAACTGCATCCTTAGTGATCTTAAATGGTTTATCCAACCATAAGAAGTTATCATGCACTCTACTCAACACATACCGGACCCATTCATCTTCAAAATAGGGGAAATGAATGCACTAACCAAAATGCTTATCTCGGATGGCTTGGTACTGTGGTTTAAGTTCAAAAGCATCATCTATTAACTGATTGTGATAGATATCTGCCAGCTTGGATTCCCCAAAATCTTTAATGTTCACATGAATGTAAACCCTAACATCTTCTATATGCAAAATACTATGCAAAATGCTAGAAAATGCACCTGAGGGGTCCACTTCTAGAGATTTGTATTGATGCTTCTTAAATTTAGGGCGTGGCCGATCAAAAATCTTTCACCACATTCGAAGTAGCCATCTTTCAAATATTTTTAGAGAGATATTCAAGAATGGAAAATACCTTTTACACTTCTAGGTTTCACGGAGAGAGCCGGATTGATCGCTGGATGAATCATCTTCTGCAGGTGATCATTGATGGGCTTGAGGGAATTTGTTGCAAAGCTCCTTTTTGCTTCTTCTTGAATGCAAAATGAACAAGTGTTTAATGAGAAAACCCTTATATTACTCCGCAAACCCTAATACCAAGTTGCAATAAATGCTCAAATTAAGTAATTCCAGTTTGCCTTGTTTTCCTTATTCGGATGACTTGATGAACCGGATCAATCTTGTTCTAAACATCTTGTGGATCTTTTATATCTTAACCACAGTTTATTTAGATGTTTCTCTTATGACCCCTTTAATCCGCAACTCTCCTTGTGCCAGTTTCGACACCAATTAACTGGCTGGGGGAAAAAAAATTTCCTTGTGTCTCCCCCTGAGCCAGAGCTCATTTTTTAATTTCTGGAAGGAATATCAGCACTAGATTCTGGTGCAGATCCATCTCCTATATTTTCTGTACTTCTCTTCACCCAAATCTTGTTCATCTCACTTTGAACTTCATCCATATTCACTTTTCTTTTTCCCTTGTCTTGATTCTGATTATGATGTATCGGACCTCTTTTGTCCTGATTCTTGCTTCTACAGAATTTGGCAATATGACCGGATCTATTGCAATTGTGGCAAACAACATTTCTTTGCATATTGGAATGAAATCCTCTTGATATGCATTGATTAGCCATATGTCCCATTCTATTACATGCAAAGCATCTACCATTGAATGAATTGTTCATTTGTATATTTCTACATTCTTGAGATTCGTGACCATACCTTTTACAGTTGAAACACTGTCCGGAGAAGGATGTATTAGTCTGATTTATTCTTTTTCTGCACTGATTAGCATTATGACCAAAGTTATTGTAGTTGTGGCAGTATCCATTGAAGGATGGATATCTTTGAGCATTAGGTTGCCTTACTGGAGGTCTTCTAGGCCTGTTCCTTAGATTTTCTGATCCAGAATTCTTTTGACCAGATCCGGAGCCTTCACCTTTCTCATATCCCAAGCCACGCTTGTCATCTACCCTCTTTTGGCTTTCAAAAAGAACTTCAAGTTGAGCAGAACTTATCTTGAATTTCTCTTTGTATTCATTTGTTGTTTGAAGATCCCTTTTAAGAGTGTTAATTTGATCCTCAAGTTTTTCTTCATTATCTCTAGCATCTTCAAGATTGAATTCTAGATGCCTGATTATTCTATCCATTTTATGGCAGTCTTCTGACTTCTCCTTGAGGGATTATTTTAGATCATCTTCAGTTTTCCTTTTCTCTTCAATTTCTTGGGTGAATTTCATAACTCCTGACTCCATTTCATGTCTTACCATAATGACCTCTTTTGATAACTTTTCACATAACTTGGTTTTCCCCTTCAGATCTTCATTTGTGCCATTGTCTTCACTTTGATTTGCCAATTGTTGAAGTAGATCTTTTCTCTTTTTCATAGAGATACTCAGTTTCCCTTTTAGTTCATTTATGAAATCATCAACTTGTTTGAGTCTTTCCTTTAATTCTCTGACTTCAGAGTTAGATTTCTCAAGATCATCTAGGGTAGACTGAAGTTGCTCCCTCATACCATACACATCCATTTTAGTTCCCAGATCTTCCTCAAGCTGTTAGGCTCCTTTTGGAGGAACTTGGCTCTGATACCAATTGTTGATAACTGAGAGGGGGTGAATTAGTTATCTTAATTATTTTAGCTTTCTCAACTATCTTAACAATTAATGCAACATTAATTCAAATAAGCAAACATGGAAATACACATGACACAATATTTTTGACGTGGAAACCCTGTTAAGGGAGAAAACCACGGGGTGATTAACCTAAGATTGTATTCTCTATTAGAAGAATAAGATAGTACAAAAGTGGCACTTAACAGTTAGGGCTCACTACCCAAGCACATTGCTCACAAGAGGGTTACTGCCTACAATAGTTTGTACAATGAAACTAGATACTTGAACTGATGAGAAGCATCCACACATGTTGAGGTTTAGTTCTGGTTAGGCTCAATAAACTGATCTACTGCACTTCATTCTTCCTCTCCTTTAGTGCTATTGTCCTGTCACATACCTGACCTGTAATATAGCTGTTACTCTTTTCCTCTTCTTTTCTTTGCACAACTACCACACTTATTATCTCTTCACATCTAAATCCATCTGGTATATATATCTGCACAAGTGATTTCAACACCTTTCTAGTCAGCATTCGGAATAGTCAATATTTTTCCAAACTTTGATCTGTCGGTTGAATCCTTGCATACCAAATGATGCGAATTTACAAAAGTCATCTAACATGTCAGCCAATCATGGATGATACCTTAAGAACCTTGATCACCATCAGTATTTGATCTGGAATAATTTGGATACTCTGTTGATCAGTTCTTCCTCTGTCTACTCTGTCAAACTAGACCTCAATACTTAGATGCTCATATCTCTTCACTCTTTCATCACCGGAGGCTCAATCCCTGGAATCTATCAGTCAAGGTATTCCTCTTAACTTTCCCAAGTCTGCACTTTGCAAAGATACTACATCTAAGAGATCCGGACCTGACTGTCAGACGTTGCTGCATGCTCTATTCTTGCTTACCGGACCAAAGTATCCTTCAATCTGACTTTCGGTAGAGATACACTAAGTCCTGCGGATGTGTGGGATGGTCTTTGTTGCCATCAATGACAACACCAATGAATCCACACAGTGTCTCTTGCCAACAGAAATAAAGGAGCAAACCATATCGACACTAAGCCCCAATATTAGAGAGGAGCAGAAACAAGCTCTAGCACAAGCACGGGCACAAGAGCTCCAGAATAAACACCAAGTTGATAGACTCATGACAGATGACCTGGAGGACACAAAAGCTCTCTAGAAGGAGACCAAAGAGACTACCTAGAAGCTCTACAAGGAAATGACCAAAGGTCCAGAGCAAGAAACGGATCCAAAAGATACCATTCCCCAAGAAACCAGAACCACAACAGAAGAGTAGACGAAGAAACTAGAAGAAAGTACAAGGGGGTTCGATAAAGAAACAGAAGAGAAGAAGGACGACTCCAAAGAAGTATCCACTCTCTCAGATACCATCTTCACTATCAATAATTTACTATCTTAACAACAACAAATCCAACTGGCACCACCTCCAAAATTGCTCCAAGTACCATTGGTGGACTCTCAAGTGAATCTATCTGGAATGTCACCCATTCAAAAGTTACAATTAGGGGACATTTTTCATACCATCGGTAGAGAAGAACTTCTCCAAGAACATGTGCAAAAAATAGAACAGTTGCAGGAGGCCATAGAAACGCTCCAGAAAGCTCTTCCTCATTTTGTTAGGGATCAATCCCTCCCTTTACCACAACAACTACAACATCTAGTGACCAGCTTACAAACGAACATAACGTCCCAAAAGGATAATATAAGGAAGGAGGAATAGGATGAACTTACTAAGCAGAACACCCAACAGTTCATCAAGAGATGTGCTACCACACAAACTCAATTGGAGATACAAATCAAATAGACTGAGGACAACATCAAGGCCACCAAAATAATATATCATTTTTGCTTACAGTGGTCCAATGCAACAAAGAGCCTCTGGAACTAGATCACACAAAAGAGGATTGTATAGCACAAATAAGTTATGACCCCCTACAGGACCCGACCAGAGTAACGAGGGACAACATAGAGCATCTACACATCTAGCTCCAATAGCTCCATACCCAACGAGAGCTGGTCAAAGAACAATTATAACAACTAAGAGAGACTATGAATAATGAGTTGAGATTCCTCCAGCTGATTTTGAAAGAAGCAAAGCAAATAACCAATAACATCACCATCCCAACCACTCTCTGGGAGGCAGAGCTCACATTAGCACAAATTCAAGCACAGATAAGCACACTCCTCCAGGCATAGGCACATTGGGCCACCACATTGGCTAGACTAAAGATCGAATATCAAAACATCCTTCCTAATCAAACAATATGTCTTGAGGACAAGACATCATTTTAAAAGGGGGGATGATGTTAGCAGGTCAAGGATAGAAAAAGAACATACCGCAGAGTACTGGAAGAAGACCACGGTACCAGGTGAAGACATTAGGCACTAGTAAGGGTCATGTCCCTTCAAGGGAACACATGTATATATATGCCATATGTAATAGATAGAGAGATAGACATGTAATGTAATATAATGGAATGTAATGATAAGATAAGATAACATACTACCAGAGCAAAGACTAGACCTGTCCTTTTGTATTTGCTACAATAGAATATATATATATAAACGAGTTATAAGGAAAATATGTGTTGTGGATATATGAGAACTTTCTTTTGTTAGTATGATGTTGTATGTCATGTATGCCTTATAGATTCCTACTATGTATGCTTATTTCTCTTACTGTATCCTTTGGTGTATAAATAGACTACTCAAGGAGTACTGGGGTACATATCTCCAGATAGTACTGCCCCCATTTCTCTTGCCAATAGGCTAGTTGGACTCTAAAATATGAAGCTATGTGTTTTTATCTTAGAAGTTTGAGTAGGTGTTATAGGTTTCAAAGTACAAACTCAATGCCAAAGTTTGAGGTGGTAGTGTTTTGTGCTAGATGCAACTAGGGGATGAAGTCTAAATTGCAAGGCCAAGCTACAAGTCTAACTTGCAATTTTGAAGGGAAAGTTTGAACCTATGCAAGTTCTTTCCTAAATTCTAAACTTTTGGCAATTTTGACTTTGTGCTTTCGTATTGTAAGATATTAGAGGGACAGCCTAGTAGAAAGGTTGTAGGGGTTCTTGTAGTGATCTTGGAAAAGTGGACTCTCCTCCATATCTTGTTTTCAATGTTAACCATCACGTTTTATCTTGTAGTGGTTTTAAGTCTTCCTCTTGTGACACCTTGCATTGTGCATTGGTGTGCATGCTAAATTTGTCGTTACATGTTGTTATGACACCTTGAGCATGTAGGAGTATAGTGTGGCTTTCTTAATGCCACTTGTAGACACCCAAAAATGACCAATGCATTAGTCACCTTGCATACATCATTCTTCTAAGATCAATTCTTCTAATTCACTTTAATCCAACATTAATTAAATGATTCTTAATTATTTAATTAATTTCATCAATTTCATCTCTTTATTCTTATATTTTCCCATTAATTAAATAAAACAATTATTTAATTAATTCAACACTTTAATTCCTCGTATCCACACAATAAAATAATTTTAATTATTTAATTGGTTAATTTTTCTTCCAAAATTAAATAAGTTATTCAAATATATTTAATGTTGACTTTTCCAATCTTCTCAATAAATAAAATTTTTATTTTATTTATTTTCTTCCATCATGCACCACAAATTAAATAAATTTATTTATTTAATTATCTTCTCAATCTTCCAAAAATATCTTTTTCTTCCATGCACACAAATTAAATAATTTATTATTTAATTTTACTCATTACATGTCAAAAAGTAAATCAAAAGTTGAGTTAATTGGCTTTAACAATCATTGCTTTTATCAATTCTTCATAAAATAGAAAAATAATTTTATTTTTAAAGAAATCAATCCTAGCTTTAGTCAACAAAGCAGTTAACTCAATAAAATAGCTTTTTGCATGGACACGTGTCATGTGCACATTCATTCATGTCTTCTCAATTTATCTCCTCTGTCGAATTCATCAAATTTCCTCCATTGTTGATCGATCCTTCTTGAGAGCTATAAATACACCCATTCACCTCTTCACAAACCCTTCACAATTTTTGAGCATTGACATCCATATCTCCTAGCACTTTGAGCATTCATTTCAAGAAGCATCTTGCATCCCTTTGAGCTATCATCCATCCATTTGCAATCATGGTTATGCTACGTTTAGAGCAATCTACATCTCAATACACCACGGAATAAATATCATAGTGTGGTAAAATACATTATTGTTTTCTTTGGATTTCATTATTATGCATTGCAATTATTTCTTGAGTTATGCAAACATTGGAATAGGTTCTTTATGTTTCTTGTTTACATTCCAATTTCTAGCATATACATTCTGGCACACCTGGTGGGACCGATCTATTTAATAGGTAGAAGTATAAAGATTTATTTCACTTGTGGGCCACTTCCAAAATAAAATATTTGGAGCCCCTCAAAATCAACAACCTTTGATCGAAGACCATGGAAAATCCACATGGACACCACATAGGCATCATCTTCAATCAAAGATTTTACCTTTGATCAAAGGTCAAATTTTTTAATAAAAAAGGCCCAAGAATGGAAGCTATATATATGATATGACATGACCTTCAATTGAAGGATATTTGATTGAAGGTCCTTCAATTGAAGGATATTTGATTGAAGTTCCTTTAATTGAAGGTGTCTGTGTGGCATTTGTATGTCATCAAATCCCTCCATTCCACATACTAGGCTTTTATTGGAAAAAAATTGTTGATTCTAACTATTTTTCATGATCAAACGAAGTCATCATGACACAAAATTTTGCATGAATGTAGACGTTGGAGTAATCTTTCCAAAAAATATAATATTTAACATTTTTTTTTTGCTAAATAAGTGCTACCATAGGGGGTAGCTCCCATTATATTATATCTGAAAGTTTATACAAAAACTTGCTTGAACAACAGTATGGGCTTACAAGTAATCAGAAAAGGCCAGCTCTAAGCCTTGTCATGCCAGAGCACACAGAGGCCTTCAGCCACCTTAGTAGCCCGCTCTACTTGGGCTGGTGATAAGAGATTACCATAGTTGCTTACAAAATAGGAGAAAGTCTCCATATTATCACGTTGAATGCCTTCCTAGAACAGAGCCAAAGCTTGGTATATTTAACATATTTTATTTAATTAGTATATTTATTTTCTATTTTCTAATTGTAATAGATTTACTACCAAAAGAAAGACCTTTGTTTGACATAAGTAAAAAATAGCAAACAATAAAAAAATTCAATATAATATGACCAACCTCTATATTGATGTCCTACTTTTGACAAAAAAATATATATTTTGGGTATTACGAAAAATGCATTATATAACAAATGTGTCTAAATCATAATCTCAAATACAAATTAATAATAAATAAATTATTTAATAAAAGATTACAAAAAATATGTGTACCCTAAACATTAGTGTTAAGAAATCATGAAAAGATATCATTTCTAGCTTAAGTTATGCATTATGGAGAAATGTTACTCATTAAAAGTACTATAAAGTGTAAGAAATAATTTATTAACAAATATTTTAAAAATGAGATAATTATTGTTTAATCTTTTTTCTAAAAAATTGATTTAGAATCTACATAGGAAATCTTACAAATCACTAGTTTACATTATTTTCAACTTTTTTATAGTTTTCTTTCTATAATTGACATAATTTTTTTTTTTTTAAAGTTGATTTGTGTAATGCCATTGGAATTCATGCCCTGTGTGCTATTTGATTTATATAATATATGTTGTATCAAGTGTTTTATCAGTGTATTGTGTGATTTATTCATAAATTGTTGCACTGAACTTTCTAATGAGGCTTGTAGCACCATCAAGGTGTTCTCATGGTGTACTTTGGATGCTTTGTGGAGATATTTTGTATGACCATTAGTGTGTCCTCAATGAGGTTTTGTATTGGCATTGGTGTTCCGATTGTGTATTATGGGATGCATATGTTATGCCTTTATATGTTTAGATCAAATTAGAGTGTTTTGGCTTCACTACTTTCACTTTGTTTGATATAGTTATGATTATTATATATGTTTTAGCATTATGAATTGTTGTTGATTATACATTGTGTTTCCTAGATCATGCTAGTTTTAGATGATTTACAATTAGATGTGATGATTTGATATCATGTTATGATTTATGCTACATTGAGTGTTTATGCTTTGTTTTGACTAGTTTATATGGTGCAAGTAAAAAGATGTTTCAACTGAGTGTGCAGGTACCAGGTTTCTCTAGCAATGGTTATATTGGAGATGTTCGCATTGGGTAAAACATGTTTTTTAAATTTTATCTCACTCAATTCAAGTACGAGATGAATCTTGTGTATCTCTATGTGAATCTAGATACAAATTGGTGGTGATTCTAGAATCTACATGTTATGTGCAAGCCCGTAAACTAAATGGTCATTTAAGTGTGTTTTATCTATCTTGTCACATTGCATTTTAGTTATTTTGAAATGTGTGTTTATCATGTTCAAAAAATATTTAATGTTTCGTAGTGATAGAGAAAATTATTGCACTCTAGCAAATAAATAGTTATTTCATTATTTTATTCCTAGTAGAAAAAATTAGGCATATTTAATAATACTTTGAAAAGAAAATAAGTGCTAGTGAGTTCTATTTCCATTTATATTAAATCGTGTAATGCCTTATTGAAAACACATTAACACCAAATTGTGATTGGGAAAAATAAATTATTGTTTAGGTGAAGGAAAGGAATTATGGTTATTATTTGAAGTTATGATTTGTTTTACTCCTTTTCTTTGAGAAAGCTTTTATTAGACTATTAGAAAAATGAAAAAGGGGGGAAAATGGATTTGGAGAAGGCATAAAGGAAAAATAGACTTGTATTTTAAATTCACTTTGCATTTTATTGCTCAAACCCTCTTCTTGCTCCATATGAAAAGAATTTTAGGAAGATGGGAGGGAAGATATTGTAAATTTCTTGTAATGGAGATTGATTGGTAAAGATTGTGTGTGTGGCAAAGGACTGTGGAGCTATTTTATCTTCAAAAACATTCTTCTATTGTGTAAAATATTGTATTGGGAAGGTAATGTTAGAAGGTGATCATGAGTACTACAAACTACACCACTATACCTTATATGGCATTATTTATGCTGCAAAGGGTTTACGGTACCATTTGGGTCATCCCTATACCCATTTATGGGTCATATAGGCCTTAATTAGCCTTAAACACACCCTGACACACCTTAACAAGCCTTACTATGGATAAATATCATAAAGGAAAGGGTGAATTCATGGAAGGGGGTTAATTAAGAGTATTTAGGAAAGGACATAAGGGAAAGACACCATTAAAGGGTATTAAGAGGCTATATAAGGAAGAGGAATGTGAGAGAGAGGAGCACGAAGCATGATGTTGTGAAGAAACATAATAAGAGAGGAAGATGGAATATATAGAAGAGATATAGATACGATGAGAAGAGGGAATATATATATATATATATATATATATATATATATATATATATATATATATATATATATATATATATATATATATATATATATATATATATATATATATATATATATATGAGAACTATTGTGTAATATTTGAATATTTATGATACTTATTATATATTGAATATGATGTAATATTACCGCATTTTGTTATTTCCTACCGCAAATATATGTTATTCTATCATTGTCACTAGTGGGGTATAAAGACTACATAAGAGTAAGCTAGGATCAGATCTCCAGATTGTATCCTATTATTTCTCTTGCCAACATTTGGTTATGTTGTGGGACCCTAGTAAGGATAGTGGAGAATAAGGAAGGAAAAAAGAGAGATTTTTTTTTAAAGAATTGCGATAGAAATCTCTTAGGTCCTACCCTTGTGAGAGGGGGGTAGGAACCTAAGGGATGACAAATGGAAAGGGGAAGGGATCTCAAGAGATCCCTGAAAAGATGTAACTATTCAAAGTAAGTCAAACATGGTATACATAAGGATTAATGAAACACCATATCAAAAACACTCATGGCTAAGGGATATAACAAGAAACTAAAAGAGATTTGTGAAATAAAATTTGCAATGGACATGAATATGGAAGAGAAAAGGAGAAAATAGACCCATGATCAACAGGAGAAGGTACTGCAAAAGAATTGAAAAGGCAAACGAAATAGAGGAAGAACACACCAGAAGGGTTGCAAAAGAAAAAGAACAGAATGAGGGTGAGTGTGCCAATGAGGGTATTGATGAGCACACCAAGGTAGGTGCTACTAGATAAAAGAACATAAGAGGAAAAGAGAGAATGGATGAGTGTGCCAATGAGGGTGCAACTGAAATGATGAGTAAAGAAGGGAATCAACCTTCGCAAATAATAAATCCATAAACAAATCCTTAAATTTAGATGAAGAATAACTAGATGTTGTGGTAAGGTGAATTATATTATGGATAAGAGATACAAAAGGAAGCACGATACTTGGAAATTTGGATCCTAGGAGTATAAGAGAAGGAAGTAATTTAATAACGTTAACAAATGACATGTCATTTACAAAAAAAAAATTATCTCCCAGAATGAAGAGGCACTTTGAATAGTTACAAACCCTAGACCAAGAGTCTCCCTTTATACCTTTCAAAAGTAGAAGGATTCCCATAGAAGAAGTAAACAAACAATTTGATAGACAAGAAGAGATAGAGCAAGAGATTGTAAGAAACTGTGAAGAATTATTTGATATTTAGTTGACAAGAGATAAAGGGATAAAGAATAAACCTAAACAACAAAAGATGGTGAATGAACCTATAACTCACCGCAAGAAAGTAAAACATAGGGAAATTAATATGGACTCACCAATGTCAAAGAATGAGGAATTAGAAAACTTTATGTCACAAAGAGGTGCCCACTTAATCTAGAGAGTCCCTAAAGAACAAGGTCAACTACTAAGAACCTGCCAAAGAACCAAAGATGGTCACACAAATATATCTTCAATAGAATATTTAGAAGAAGAGAACCGGTGGAAGGAATTCAAGCATGAGAAATATAAAAAGAAGAAAAATAAAGGTAAAAATAAAGTTGTGGTACTAACTTGGCAGGGCACAAATATCGTAAACCTTCAAAACATTGAAACTGAAGAGGAAGATAGTGAGGAAGAAGAGACCTTCTTCCCTAATAAAAATCAACATTATGAAATTGATAAGGTTAAAATGAAGAAGGGAGCCTTGGAAAGAATACTGAAGAAATTGGAGGAAGAAAACAATTTGCAGAAGGATGAAATATCAAGATTGAGGGAACAAAATGATAAGTTGGATCAATCACTCGTAGCTTGCATGAATGAAAATAAATGTCTAAGAGCTAATCCATTACTTTGTGATGTTTCATGTGATACAAATGATTTGTGTGTGGCAGTTGAAGCTTCTTTAGATGATAAGAATAAGGTTGAAAATGACAAAGTGTCTGAACCTGCAAATATTGCTACTTGTGGTGAAGATGGCAAAGGAAGTCTAGATAATATTGATTTTAAAATCATGAGAGGAATGGGATATGAAGGAAAAGGACTGGGAAAGTATCAAAAAGGAATTAGAGACCCTATTGAGCCAATAGTGAGGCCCAAGAATTAAGGCCTTGGATATGTCAGGGGTAAAGGAAATAAAAGGGATATCACCGGTTCAGATAAATCACTTAAAATAAGGCCATGTATACTATGTACTTATTGTTACAGACAAAGACATAGTAGAGGAATGTGTTGGGATTTACATCCTTGTAGTATTTATGGGTTGAATAACCACTTTGAAAAGTTGTGTTGGAATAAAATGTGGAAGGAAGAACCTATGACAAGTTGTATACAAGTGAATTGTGGATGGGTTGATGGATCGAATTGGCAACATTTTACAAGAATGATCAAAGGATTGTCTAGACACTAGTATTCATGTGTGGGGGAGAAATCAACTCAGCTAGTAGGAGAGAGAGGACATGGATTAAGATGCAGAGAAGGAAGACTACATGCAGAGAATAATGAGGAGAGAAGCTCTTACCATAAAAGAGATAGCAATTCACACCATCGATGGAGAGATTATAAAGAGTGTCTACTGCAATAATAGAGGAAGTCATAATTCTTACCACAATGATGGATACCAAAGAGATGAAAAGGGATTTGATAGGAGATCATTCAGAGGAACCTATTTTTAAGGGTAGATGTGAAGAACATCAAGCATTGAATGTCACCGAGGGACTGTTAACAAGAGGGAAGAAAATAGTGCAGGGATAACTTATGTGGACAAAGAAGAACTTGTTGGATCACCAAGCTCAGTAGGAAAACTAGAAGAGGGTGAATCATTGATCATGAGGAGAGTTTTGTTGCAAACTAAAATAATTGAGGAACCAGTGCAAGGGAAAGGTTTGTGTAATTAGGAAGTAAGTGTTGCAAATTGATCACTGATGATAGCAATGCAGGCAATTTGGTTTCAGAAGAGATGGTAAGGAATTTGGAACATGATCATTGATCAAAATGTGGCCAACAAGGGGCCATGTGTGGAGCATAATGGAAAAAATCCCATACCACAATGAAAGAAGGGATGGAAGGAGATTATACCAAAAAAGAAGAAGAAATCACACCGCAATAAAGGAAATACTAATAAAGAATTATAGAAGAGTATAGGGGCAATGTGTGTGGAGAGCGAATCAAATAATTTCTACATATGCAGAAGGAGTTACAACCAAATCTAAGAGAGTAGAAAGTACCACAAAGAAAGATCAAGAATATCCTAACTAATTAAGTATTGAATTAAGGATATATTCTAGGATCTTGAGGTTATTTATGAATCTATTGAGAATGTAGAAAGTGTTCGAAGAATGTACGATACCTTAAAAGTGCAGTAAGCACCACCACAGAAGGAGAGAAGCTATCGCAGATGGAAAAGAACCACCATAAATGAAGAGAAAACATCACAAATGAAAAAGAACCATCATGAAGGAAGAACTTGAGGAAGATTACAAAGAGGACTTGTTCTGACCACCAACCATTGAGGCAGTGCAATGATTTATTAGCAGATCACAAAACTTATCAATTTCATGTGCAAGTAGACCACCACATTTAACCACAATTGGTTGTATGATCTTACAGTTTGAGGAGGATAGCAGGTCAAAGTGAAGAGTCTCACTTTTTAATTAACTCCAAGAGTCTGATGCAGGGGCATCTAGAAGTCATTTTAGTTGATGTGGGTCAGTAGGTGTTGAGTTACAAGGTATCAAGAGGTGTCATTAGAGATCATTGCATTTTAGTGTAGTTAGTTTTCTAGTCTCGCAATTTTGAGGATAGATAGAGCTATTCCAGAGGCAAGTTTGATCCAAGTTTCAGGAGGTTTGAGTTACCAAAAAGATATCTAGAGGCATTAGGGTGAAGACTATTTTACTGGGTTGCATGAAGAATGATCGTATAAAAGTTTGGGAGCTTGCACTAGTGATTTGGGATTGTGTGCCAAGAACTAAGAGCGTGCGGAGGTAATTTAGGTTAGAGTAGAGATTATGGTAGGAAGCACATGGTGTTATTCCATTCTAGTACATCACCACATTTGATTTGGGGCCCCTGTGTATATGATCATGCAGCAAAATGTGGTGGGTTATATTGAGACTATTATTGACTGAAACAAATGAAAGAAATATTGTCTTAAGGACAAGACAATGTTTAGGCCTGGGGAGAATGTTAGAAGGTGATCAAGAGTACTACAAACTACACCACTATACCTTATATGACATTATCATATGCCGCAAAGGGTTTGCGGTACCATTTTGGTCATCCCTAGACCTATTTATGGGTCATATAGGCCTTAAATAGCCTTAAACACACCCTAACACACCTTAACAAGCCTTAATAAGGATAAATATCATAAAGGAAAGGGTGAATTCATGGAAGGGAGTTAATTAATAGTATTTAGGAAAGGGCATAAGGGAAAGACACCATGAAAGGGTATTAAGAGGTTATATAAGGAAGAGGAACATGAGAGAGAAGAGCACGAAGCATGATGTTGTGAAGAAGCATAATATATATATATGAGAACTATTTTGTAATATTTAAATATTTATGATATTTACTATATATTGAATATGATGTAATCTTACCACATTATGTTATTTCCTACTGCAAATATATGTTATTCTATCACTGTCACTACTGGGGTATAAAGACTACATAAAAGTAAACTAGGCTTAGATCTCTGAACCGTGTCCTATTATTTCTCTTGCTAACAGGTATTTCCCTCATTTCTATTTATTTTTAAATTAGTTTTCCTCCATTGCCATGCCCATAATAGGTGGTTGCATATGGCCTCCTTATTGTAGGATTTAATTTGATTTAAATTCATAAAAAAATTGTATGTTTTAAAATTTTCAAAATATGCAAACAAAATTTTATCGGATTCCCTTTTCCCAAATTTTATTTAAGAATGTTTTTGTTTTGCATTTTAGAAATAAGAGGGTATGTTTAAAATTTGAAAATTTCTTGTAGTTTAGAAGTTAGAAATTCAAGGTTGCAACCAAATCCATTAATGGAGAAATTGGGGATATGTTTATGGATTTTGGTGTTTTGAGAATAAATGAAAACTGTAGTTTAGGCCATAAATGAATTTTATATTTCATGGGGAAATTAGTCTCCCTAAAGTTTTGAAATTTTGCATCTTTTGGCAATGTGTTACGGAAATTGTTGGATTGTTTTCCATGCTAAGAAAAAATTGTAATTTTATGTAATTGGTCACTTAGGATGGAGGTATAGAGTAGGAAAGGAGTGGCTCTCCCCACTTTCCATGATCCAAAGTGATCCATGAGGGTAGAGTGAGTGGAGAGTTTAAAATAAGTGATAACATAGTACATATTGGGTTAAATAAAATATATGAATAATTGAGATATTTGCATCATGATTGAATGCCTTATAAAGGTTTGGTCTTGGCTGTAAAGGACATGTCACAACCCTTGAGAGTTGGTGAATGTTTTTGAGTATCCTCTTATGAGGAAAGTTTTTACTCAAAACTCTACATGGCTATCATGCTATTATAATGGCAGTCATTGTCTTGCTTCTAGGATTCTCATCCTATACTATCATTAGGTTTTACATATGACGTGAGATGTGACACACTCACATGTGCTTATGTAAATTGTTGTGTTCTTGTACGTACCTATTTATGTGGTGTATTTTATATATGTTTGATTGGCATGTATTTTTCCTTGTCTCCATTTTATTATGTGAGTGTGATTTATACCCATGTGACCATCTCTCAATTTACAGGGGTGAGCCTAAGGGTTCGACATGGTTGTGTGGTGTTGTACCACCATTGGGGCTACATGGAATTACAAGTTATGCTTGGAGAGCATGCCAAGTTTCCTTCTACTAGTGGCATGGTGAGTCTTTTAGTAATAATTGTTATTTCTTCTTTATTCATTAATGGTCTTTAATCTTGTAGTTTTTCCCTTGTGTTTTTGGGGAAAGAGTCACTTTTCACCTTGTCCCTAGAGAATTGTTCCCTTTAAGAGGTCCTCATGTGGCTAAGTTAGAGCCCACATTTACTTGAATGTTTGGTCCAAACCATTTTTAAATAGCACAAAAACCAAGGAAGTTATGCCTCGTTGAGTGAGAAACTAAACCTTGAACTGGTTTTGTCTTAACTATCTTTTAGCAAGTTGTTGCAAATTGGACTGCATAGTCTAAATTGCATACTTTTAGGGTTACCAGTCTAAAGTGTAGGAGGTCGAGGGTTCGAAGCTCCATTGCATTTTGTATGGTGTTGTAGACACCAAAAAATGTCTTCATCATCAAATCAACTCCCGACCTCCCTAAACATACCTATTCCCTTCCGAAACAATTAATTAATTTTTTATTTAATTAATTATCCCTTCATCACCTAATTTTTCATCATTCTATCTCCAACAATTGGAATAATTTCATTAATTCAATAGTTCAACCTTAGCCAATTAATTAAATAATTATGCAATATTAATTTGGTTAATTTCCCCCTTCTCACTAAAACTAATTAATTAGTTAAATCAAGGTTAACTAATTAATTCAGCCTATTAATTAACCTATCCCTACCCTAGGTAATTAAATAGTCATTATTTAATTGCCTACCCTAGCCTATATCATCCTAGCCTTAGGATTGATTAAATAAATCCTTATTTAATCAATCTTAACTTCTCACTAATCCATCTACTAATTTATTCCAGCTAGATTAATTAGGTTAACCACCCCAATTAAGTTGGTCAAACCCCCATTAACACTTCTCCCCACATCCCATGAATAAAAAATTAATTTCCATGCCACATAAATCAATTTTTAATACACATTTGTCATAATCCTCATTAAATACCTCTTACACCCCTTACACATGTCATACCTCATTAATATCCACTCTTCTCCAAATGAATTTTAAATTCATTTTACCCTTCCCCATGTGAATTTTTAATTCACGAATAATCCACTACACTCCACCTCATTTATGAACCCCTCTTCCCAAGATGAATTAAAAATTCATCTTTATTCCTAGCCCTCCATTCTCCAAGATGAAATCTAGGCCCTCCACATCATCTTCATCCTTCGCCATTGACCTCTCAAATCAATCTCAACCATTGGATCAAAATCTCTCCAAAATGCCTATAAATACAACATCCTCCAAGCCGTTTCATCATCTAATTTCTAAGCAAAGTTATCATGCCCAAATTTCTCTTGAATTAGTGAGTTGCATTTAGATTGAGCATTTCACATTTGAATCTATTTATCTATGGTATATCTAGGAGCTCTTGGGTGCATGCTTCTACCACCCGATTTGGATTGGTGAATCTTAGTGAGGTATAAGGCTTGTTTATGCTTTTATTTTCTATTTTTCATCTCATCTAATTTTCACTAATCACATTTGGCACACCAGGTGGGACCCACAAGGTCTCAATATAACATCTTGTGTGATTTTTTGTTGTGTTTAGACATGCTTTTACAGGTTTAGTGCTATCTCTCTATGCAGTGGCGCCATTTAACACGTATTTTGGCGCTATTTTCTAACTGTAGTGGCGCCTTCTGGACATGACATTTCTTGTTCATTTCAACTCACCTCTTGCTTATTATTTTATTTTCTTAACATTTCCTGTGTTGACTCCTCTCTGTTTTTGCAGGGTTTATGCAGATAGAAGGGGAGACCATGCCAAAATCTCCTTAAGAATCAAACATGCACTCTTGTTTTCATCTTGATTTAGTTTTCACTCACTAGGCTGTTTTATAGCTATATGCTATCTTTTGGATACCTAACAAGACTAACAAGAATCCTCTTATGTAGTCTAATCCCATGTTTGGTTGAAAGAACTTGTGTTTTACAGTCCTGACCATTTCAACCCCGTATAAGTGCTATCGGCACCCAGGGCGGTGCCATATTCCACATTCGACTAGACTGTTCAGACTCACGTGCAATGGCGCTTTGTTTCAAGCATATTAGTGCAATCTTTAGTTTTAGCACATTCTATAGTATATTGTAGCACTATTTCTGTTGTTAGTGCATTATGTGTCCTTTTTTAGCACTATCTTGTATTTCAACTCTATCTGTATGTATTTGTAGTGCTATTTTCTAGGGCAGCCAGGTTCGGTCCCAGATTCTGTCAGCAGCGCCATTTGCAGTAGGTAGTGGCGCAATTTGTGGTCCATTTTAGCACTATTTTCATAGGCTAACCTCAGGTTCTGTGTAGGGACTGATAGCTGTTTGCAAGTCATCATCGTCTGTCCAAGATCATTATTTTGAAACCACTAACAAGTTTTTGCAAGTTTTTTCTTTGGATTAAACAAACACTTCAATTGGTGCTTATAAAAAGAACCCTTACATGTTAGTGTAAACAACATTTCAATTGGTGCACTAAAATTGGTCAAACAAACAAGCAAACATTTCCATTAGTGCTCATAAAAAGAACTCTTGTGTGCCTTAGTGTGGAAAAACATTTGATTTGGTGCTCTAAAATTAACAAGTGTTTGCCAACAAATCTAGGAACATTTCGATTTTGGGCTTAAAAAGAACAACAAAAGTGCATCATAACTCATTGGTCTAAAAGGAACCATAAATTTGCATTTTTCACTCATCTAAGCAAGAAACAATCAATTTTGTGTGTGAAGTGTCTTGTGATATTGCTTGTGTGGTGGAAGTGTATGCTCTTCCCTCGCACCATTGGTGATCTTGGGAATCAAAAGCTTCTCACAACACTTGCTTAAATCACCCCCAACATAATCCAAGAGCTAAAAACAAACCTTGTGTAGTGTGACCCAAGCCCAAAGATATGTATGCTCTCCCCTCGCATCTTCGTATGAACTTGGGGATCAAAAGTATTTTTGCGCTTGTGTTGCTTTTGTTAAACCTTTTGAGGGCCTACCACCCCGCTTCGAAAGGTGGGAACGACCCAAGCAGCAACAAGCTAAAGCCAAGCTCTTTCAAGTCGCTATATAAATAATGTGTTTGTGACGAAAGTCACAAGCAACAGGTGTTGTTGTGTCATACCGATAGCCAACCTCCCCCAAAACCCTTCAAGGCACAACCCTTGAAGGCTGGGAGACTCCATAGTGGAGAGTAGCGTTGCCGCACATATGGCCACCTAAACGAATGCACTTACTATGAACCTTTGTTTTAGTGAGCCCAAATCCTTCTATTTGTTGACGTAGAAGGGTAACCTTTGAAGCGGTCCTGATTCATGTAGTTCTTAGCCGAGGTAGCAGGGATAATCCTAAGGTTTGGTGGGGAGACGAGCCTTGGGAAACCTGGATCTTGGTATGCGTGAGAAGAGAGTGCACTGTAAGGGGGAGTCGGTGCTACCAAGATCCTAGAGCTACCCGCTTTGAATAAGCGCAGCAAGGGGATTCAACAAATATTGTCCTATCCTCGCCTTATGTTGTATAAAGTGCTTGGTTAAAGATCCTTACATTTGTCACAAACAAATCTTTGGTTATTGTGTGCTATTGTGCTTGAAGTGTTTTCAAAAACATGCCAAGAAATAACAAATATTCATTCGATCAATCTTCATACCCATAAGAATCCAAATTTGTCATCTAAATCCATCTTTTTTAGAGCCTCAACCAACACTGACCTATTTTAGTGCTATCTCTATCTATTTTGGCACCATTTCACTTGTGGTTTGGCGCTATTTGTAGACTGGCCTGCCTGAAACTGGGAAGAATTGCCTTGTGATCTTTAGCACCTGCCCAGCCGTAATCCATAATCACCTTCTCAAAAATCTATCAACACCCCATCCATTTTGTTCTAAAGTTTCCCAATCATACCTCCATTTTGACCTTAGATAATTAATCATTATCATTATTGGACCCCTTGCTATACTATAATCCACTCATTTCCATATCTTCTCATCCTCATTGATCTTTGCGTACTTTTTGGACCAAACAAACATCCTTGTTACAAGAAGTCATTCCCAAAATCTTTTCACTTCTCCCATCAAAAAACCATCAACCAACATCCAAACCTCATCAATCCTTGAGCTAAAGCTAGATCTAGATTTCATCTTTTACATCATATTTTGCTTGAAGAGTCATTAGTCAACCTTTCAAGTAAAATAATCATACATCTTTGCGTAAGGTCCTAAGTCTACCCCAAACAAAGAGAAACATTCATTTGTGCAACACAATACTAGATCTTACTTAAGCTCATTTTTGACCTTCAAATCCTTTTCAAAAACATCATCCCAATCTCATACCAAACATCTAGTTCATCTAAAGGTTTCACCCTCCAAATTAACATCAAAATCCCTTCCATCAAATCATCCTCAACTAAACTCCATCTATCATCTATCATTTTGGTCCAATTTTTTGTAAAAATCAATATCAACCACTCTTATTATCCTTAGGTTGACACTTTTTGAGACTCATCTCTTAGAAGTGAAAATCTATCCTTTATCACACTACAATCATCCTTTTATCTTTAGAGTTAGTGAAAGTACACTCTCTCACATCTAAACCTTTACTCCATTCCATCACCACATCCTCTTTGGGTTCAACAAATCAATCCAAATTCTCTAAGGTCTCCACCTTTCATCCACCTCAAAATCAAGTCCATACACTTGCATGCCCATAACTAGATCACAACACAAGAAGAATCAAGCAATGGCAAACTTTGGACAACATATGGGCATAGGGATTCCTAACACCAACGACAACAACCTACCAATCGACCAACAAACATACAACATACCTTCGGTCCTTTAAATCCTAACATGTAATCCCAATGAAAATCCCTTCCATTTCTTGCAGCCACAACCACCACAACCACCCATACAAAATGTCACCATTATTAGCCAAGATGATTAAGATATCTTGAACTTTACACAAGATCCCGACAACATGGACATGTTTGACAAAGTCCTAAGGTTGGATCCAAATAGATATCTTGACTACCTCCTCAAAATTGGTGCCCAACCACCCCACAACATGACATCATCCCAACCATCCACCTCTAACAACAATCCTACCACATCCTCTCAACCATCTACATCAAAAGCCCAACCTACCGTCTCTCAAACTTCAACCTCCACCCTATCCACCACTCCCACAAACTCTAATGTTACCACATATACAATTCCTACTAACATATCTATCACCTCAAATGTTTCCAATCCTACCATCTCCCAACCCGTCGTCACATCCACTACTATGACCAACATAAACACTTCCGTTCCCCAAATCACCTTGGGCATCTAAAGTAACCCCACGCACACAAGTGCTTCCATGAGCATGCCTCAACTCAACCCTCAAACCATAGCCTACATGAGACAATTCTTTTCACAACCACCTTACAACACCACCAACCCATCCAATGTCAATGCATCTCATACCAATCCATCCAACATCAACCCATCCAATGTCAACCTGTCTAATCTCACATCTCTACAAAATCTCGTAGCATCATCAACACAACATAATCCCAATCCTCAAATACCTCCTCATATTCTCCAACAAATCCATGCTTACCAATAATATCTCGCACAACTCAACCAAAACAACACCCCACAATATCAAAACACGATCCCCCAAAATTACCAACATCAAATCCCGCCCAATCTCCAACATCTCATCAATCAACAAACCTACACACCACAACCACCACTAACCCTGGATCTAACAAGCATAGTACAAGCCTTGATTCAAAAGGTAGATGACATGCAAACTGGGGGCAAACGCAAACACTATTCTTTTGAGGATATTTGTCCCTATCTATTTGATCAAACCCTGTACATGCCCCCTTTCCCCAAAAATTTTGAAACACCCAAATTCGATAAATATAAGGGAAAAGGAGACCCTAGGGATCTCCATAGGGAGTTTTGCCTTGCTTGCCTAGAGGTCTCGAACAATGATACATATCTAATGAGACTGTTTCCAAGGATCCTCAATGGTCAAGCCGCTGAATGGTTCGCACATCTTTCCCTGGGCATTAAGTCTTTCCCTGAGCTCATAGAAAAATTTGTCAATCATTTCTCCTATAATTTTGAACATGAAATATCTATGATAGACCTTTGCAATACAAAACAAAAGAGCAGAGAATCCTTCACTTCCTTCTTGCAGAGGTGGAGAGGCTTAGCAAGCGAACTTCCTTGGCCAATTCTTGAGAAGCAATTAGTCACCATGTTTGTGACCAACCTAAACCAAGAAATAGGGTTCCATCTACAAATCCTTTGTGCGTCTACCTTCGAAGAAGTCATTGACAAAGGTACTACCATAGAAAGAGCCCTTATCGCTATCAACGTCCCCAATACAAATAACAACACACAATCAAACGAAAAATCACACTTTTGGGGAAAGAATAAAAACACCCTCAACGACGGTGTCACCAATGTGAAAGCCATCCAACATGTACAAAATCAAACACCCTCAAGTACATATGCCACCAATGTAAATATCCCAAAGGGGCAATCTAAACAAAACAAACCTCGAAGACAATTCACACCCCTAGGGGAACCAATCGAGGATATCCTTGATAGATGTCTAAAGAAAGGTTTGATAACTCTCCTGCCTGTTAAGCCCCACCAAGAGAGTGAGCTCAAAGCTGCGTGGTACAATGAAAATGATTATTACGACTACTACCGCATTGTGGGCCATAAGACAGCTGATTGCATGAAATTAAAGCATTGTGTACAAGACCTCATAGATTAGAAGAAAGTCAATCTTGACCAAAGCACCCAACCATCACCCAATGCTAATCTAAGAGCTTAGAAGGATCCACTGCCCAATCATAACAAGGCCTCATCATCTAAACAAGCCTACAACATCACCCCACCTCCCGCATCCTATGACTCTATTGTAGGGCAAATAGAACAATCATCTAACCATGTCAATACAATCACCATTCGGGCTCAAGCACCCAATTGCGCCATCACAACCTGTCGTGGTCATGTATCCATCCGCACAGCCCCTACCACTGATCAAATGCCTCCATCCACATTGGACTCCCTACCCAACCGTCCAGCTACTCTCCCATCACCTATCAATAAGTACAATCTCCTAGAACATCTAGGAAAGACCCCTATGCAAATCTCCATACTTGAGCTACTTCGCACATCACCTCTCCATAAAGAAGTCCTTGACAAGGCACTCTTGGAAATCCAAGTTCCCACCAACCTGAATGTGAATCAATTCCAAGCCATGGTGGGCCACATCGCCTCGCCCCATCATCTCACCTTCTCCAAAAAGGATCTTCCCACTTCCAAGAACTTACATAATGATGCCTTACACATCAAAGTTCACATCCACAAGCATATCATCAAGAGAGTCTTAATAGATGGTGGCTCTGGCCTAAACTTGTGCACTCTTAAATTACTAAAACACTTGGGATACTTGGATGTGGTTGTAGACACCAGTGAATGCATAACAATCAAAGGATATGATGACATGGAACGACTATCAGAGGGTACCATCAAGCTCCCTATCCAAGTAGGAAAAAAGATAATGGAAACAAATTGTCAGGTCCTTGATCTTGATCTCCCTTACAACATTCTTCTTGGTCGACCATGGATCCATGCTATGAAATCCGTCCCTTCTACATTCCACCAATGTCTCAAATTTCCTCACAATGGCACAAAAGTGACTATCTATGCTGACCTCTGCCCCTTCTAATACTGCAGTTTCTTGGAAGGCCATGACAACACTTTCTGCCCATACAACAAAGCTATCACAAAAACCACTCCCACAACATCCACCTCATACATCAACCCCACCGACATTGCTACCACTTCATCCCAAACACCTCCACCACCCGAGGTCAAGATCAAGCTTAGTAACATGGGATGTGGAGAATACAACCTACATGGTACCTTTTGTGTAGGCACATTACCCAACCCTAAAATGTTTGGTGCCCCAAAAGAAGAAGAAGCCAATACAGTTGTCATCAAATGTAAACCATCACCTACATTTGAGAAGAAACACCTCCTTGATCAAGATGTGCTCAAAGACATATCATCATGGCTATATAAAGATGAAGAAATAGAGCAAGAAGCCACCCCCATACCGACAGAGATCTATGGCAAAGGGTCAGAGATTGTCAAAAACATGGGCTACAAAGAACAAGGCGACATTCCCTTCATGAACAAGGGATCATCGAACTAGTTTAGGAGACAAGAAATCCTTATACTCAAGGGTTAGGATATGGACAAAGACAACCTACCCTCACTAGTGGTGAATGTATCTTAGCTGAGGTCGCTACGGTTTCCCCTGCAGACAATAACATCAATGAAGTAGGTCATCAAGACTCCTTTAGTGACTTCACTGAATTCTTTGAATCATCCATATGCACCATATACACCGTCACCACCTTAGCATCGTCATCCAATGACCTACCCCTCGTATACCTGGACCTCATAGACTGGGACCAACAGGGACCTCTCGTCTTAGACATAGCACAAAATGATGAAGCAATCACCGAAATGATGGGGGTTAGAGATCACTTCCCCCCGGGAGATCATAGAGCTGGATACATTATGGAACTTGATATGGTTGCTTATTTTAGGGAGACAATGCATGCTTCTAGTCACAAAAATATAAAAATCAAACATGGGTTTGATGGTGAAAACTGCTCTGCGGCAGTGTCAGATCCCAAAAAAGTAAAAATAAAGGACGTATCTCCTAGTGAAAACCTCCACAAGGCACTAGGAGCTGGAAGCATGGGCCTTCTTGAGATAGAGAAGGTATATCCTGACAAATCACTCGTCCTCATGGAGCCGGCACAAGAAATGAATCTTGGGATGGAAGAAGAGCCGAAAATCACCTTCAGGGAAGAGTCTCTCAATGCAATAGAGCAAGAAAACTTCTTAGCTTTCTTCAAACGTAGAAACCACAACTTTGCATGGACCTATGCAGACATGCCAGGGTTAGAACCTGCCTTGGTGGTCCACCACCTCGCAGTACAGCCTAATGCAAAACCAATGAAACAGAAGCTAAGAAAGATGAACCCTCAGGTTGCCCTCCTAGTCAAAGAAGAATTGAAGAAACTACTGGATGTAGGGTTCATCCGACCAATTGACTATCCTGAGTGGGTTTCCAACCTAGTGCCAGTAGCAAGACCTAATGGTTGAATCTGTTGCTGCACTAATTTCTGAGACCTTAACAAAGCTTTCCCGAAGGATGACTTCCCCCTACTAAACATTGACATGATAATGGATCTTATGGTAGGGCATGAGATGTTATCCCGGATGGACAAATTTTTAGGGTATAATCAAATCAAAATCGCAGAAGAGGATCAACATAAGATGGCCTTTATATGCCCATGGGGGACATATTGTTGGGTCGTGATGCCTTTCAGCCTGAAGAATGCTGGAGCCACTTATCAACAAGCCATGACTGTTATCTTCCACGATCTTTTCCACCACATCATGGATGACTTGCTAGGAAAATCAAAGACAAGAGATGAACATCTAGATATGTTAGCAAAAATCTTCAACCGACTGGAGTAATACAATGTTTGCCTGAATCACAAGAAATGTGTCTTTGGGGTCACCTCCGGAAAGCTTTTGGGATACATAGTCTCTAGAAGGGGAATTGAGGTAGATCCTGTAAAAGTCAAAGCCATCACTGAAATGCCTCCTCCAAAGACACTAAAATAGCTACAAAGTCTACAAGGGAAACTCCAGTCCATTCGCCGGTTTATTGCTCAACTTGCCGACAAGTGTCAACCTTTCCAACATCTACTTAGAAAGAATACAGCTTTTCTCTGGGATAATCAATGTCAGGCCGCCTTCGACCAGTTAAAAGAATACCTGTCTAATCCCCCTATTCTGACTCTACCAAGTCAAGGAAAGCCCCTCCTATTGTACATCTCAGCAGCGGAAACAGCTATAGGGTCCTTATTAGCACAACACAATGAGCAAGGAAAGGAAAGATCCATATATTACATCAGTCGTACCTTGATATCCTATGAGCTAAACTATACACCAATTGAATGAGCATGTCTAGCCCTGGTCTTTACTTCACAAAATTTAAGACACTACATACTCAATCACAAAACTAAGCTCATCGCCAAGATCGATCCACTAAAATATCTGCTAAATAGAGCTGCTATTACTAGGAGAATGGCAAATGGGTCATGATCCTCAGTGAATTTGGCATTGAATATACTGAGAGAAAGACTGTCAAAGGACAGGTTATCATTGATCAGCTGGTTGAAGCACCCATTCCTGTAGAATATTCTACATTGGCAGAATTTCCTAACGAAGCCATCTTGACAATAGCACCAGCAATAGAAACATGGAAAATGTACTTCAATGGGTCATATACACACAGAGGCTTGGGGGCAGGCATCTTGTTCGTTACCCCTCAAGTTGATGCCATCCCTAAGTCATTCAAAATTACATTTCCTTGTACCAACGTGGCAGAGTATGAGGTCCTCATCATAGGTCTCTGAATGGCAATCAAATGGAAAATTGAGAAGCTAACAGTGCATGGTGATTCCCAACTGGTCATCCGGCAAGTAAACAATGAGTACAAGACTAAGGATGATAAACTCCTTCCTTATAAAAAGATGGTCGATGACTTTAAAGGCTATTTTGATAACATCCACTTTGAACAAATCCCAAGGCTAAACAACAAAGCTATAGACTCCATGGCAACCATTGGATCCCTGGTCGACATGAAGAAAGATAGCAAGAAGTACAAGTTCCTGATAGAAGAGCTCCCTATTCCAGCATATGATGTTCCCCAATCAGAACTAGTGTGCAAAGTCATTGGTCCCTTATCCCTGTGGTATCAAGAAACTTATCTATACCTCCACAATAACATCATCCCTCCTAACCTATCTGCCTCACAACAAAAAACTTTCATCCGCCGGGCCTCCCACTTCACCATTGTAGGAGATACCCTATACAAAAGGAGTCTTGATGGCACATTTTTACGATGTTTAGACTCTAGGGAAGCTGAAGTGGCCTTGCAAGAGGTACATGAAGGCATCTGTGGGGCACATTCAAGTGGACCTACTCTCGCTACTTAAGAAGATCCTGAGGACTGGGTACTATTGGTCAACCATGAAACGAGACGCCTACCAGTTTGTAAAAAAGTGCCTGCCATGTCAATAGCATGGAGATCTCATTCATGCACCAGCATAAGAATTGCAGCCAATCACGACACCGTGGTCTTTCTCACAGTGAGGACTTGACCTCGTAGGGAAAATCCATCCACCATCATCCAATGGCCATAAATTCATCATCATAGCTACCGAATACTTCACTAAGTGGGTGGAAGCAATACCACTCACCTTCACCAGAGGAACACAGATATCCAAGTTCATCCTCCATTATGTCATATGTCGTTATGGTATCCCTCATTCCATCATCACCGATAATGGAAAACCATTCAAGAACCAAGAAGTTCGCACTTTGTGTGAGAAATTCCAAATCTAACACCACTTCTCCACTCCATATTACTCTCAAGGAAAAAGTAAAGAAGAAGCTTCAAATAAAACCATCCTCCACATTCTAAAGAAGACGGTTAATGAAGCCAGCCGTAACTGGCACCTCCAGCTCAATCCCACCCTATGGGCCTATCACACAAGCATTTGTACCCCCACAGGAGCCACTCCATATTCCCTTGTATTCGGATTCGAAGCCATTTTACCTATCGAGGTCAAGCTCCCATCCCTACGAGTATCTCTGCAAAATATAATCAATGATGAGGAATACCGAGTTGCAAGGCTGCATGAGCTAGAATTACTGGATGAGAAACATCTGGATGTATTGAACCATCTGCATGCCTACCAAAATTGCCTCAGAAGAAGCTATCACGAGAAAATTAAGAACCAAAAATTTGAAGTAGGTTACCTTGTCCTTATGGAAAACCAAAAAAACTTATAGGAGCACCCTAAGAAAGGAAAATTTGAACCTAATTGGTTAGGGCCTTATGTCATCACAACCAGCTACGGATCAAGAGCGTACCAGCTTGCAACACCTGAGGGGCAGCCTCTAGATGAACCTATGAACATTCTGCATCTAAAGAAGTTTTATGCATAACCCATCGAGTATCCCAAGCAAAAATACAAAAAAATATAAAAGAAATCATAAAATCAAGAAAAAACCTGAGTGCAATAAAGACTTCCAATGGTGAAAATCACTTCGGTGACGCCTTGGATTGGTACCATGGTGAAAACCTGTTCTAGGCGCCATGTGTAGTGGCCGGTTCTACCATATCATAAGTCCTCATTCCATCACAAACACTCCACGCCAAAATCACTTTCCATGGCTTGGAATTTGAAAACATCATTCACCCACTCCACATCTCCCCACCCAAGGCTATCATCCTGGTATAAAGATCCTTGTAAGCTTCCTTTATATAGCGAAAATCAAAAAATCCAAAAACAATAGAAAATCAAAAAATCCAAAAACATTAGAATATTCCAAAATCCAAAAAAAAAACCCCCAAAATAGATTGATTATATAAATACCCGAGAAAGATACGGTACCTGAATAAGCACATTTTGGAACCAAATTGATAAAAGAAAATTTGAACCCAAACCACCCATTCGTTGTAAATCACCCATCCCCAACATCAGAATCCACACCCATTCGTTGCAAATCACCCATCCCCAACATCAGAATCCACACTCATCATAGATTTCTTTTAGATTTTGTTAACGATTCGCTGCAAATCACCCCACCCCATACATCAATCCATAATAGTACTCTCTGCAACTCGCAAGCATCAACATCCATCAACCCTCAGCATCACACCCAGCCTAAACCATTCCCATGTCATCAAGTCTGGCTAGAACTACATATTCATCTCACCTGCATCTTGAAAGTACCTTGATTCCGTGGACACAGGGTATGTAGGTAGTCTGGAATACAAAGGAAGTATCCAGTACTCAGGTACATAAGATGCACCCATCCAACCCATTTGGATGGTCCCTATTTATTGAGCTTGCTAGACCCAACAAATGATACACATGCTAAGAATATGTTCGAAACATGGTGCCTAACGCAAAAATCATCAATCAACATACCAACTATAAGTCAACACATGGCTTGACTATACTTTTGCCCATCTTCCAAAAATTAATCAACAACATCCAACCGATTCACGTCCTAGGATATATCGTTCCTACAGTGGACAAGAATCTATCATCCTATCAACATTTATCATGGCAAGAGCACACAATAGCTATTTGTATCTTTTTGTTGGTCTTTTTTATTATTGATTTTTATCTTCTTGTCTTGCTCTAGGTCATTTCCAAAGCTACCTTGATCTCATTATATCATGGTAAGTGGTGGACAACACCTAGAGTGGACATGGTCATTATTCCTGTATGTTGTACTTGTGGGTTGGTTTCATTACTCTAAGAATAGTATTCATATCTTGAAGCCTGGGTCAGTTCTAGCATGATGTGCCTCATTTGCATATACAGGCATCAATACCTTATATATACTATGAGCACTCATCGCTATGAGTCCCCTTCCTCGGCTAGGCAAGGTTATACTACCTTGGGCACGCATGACATCAACCTATTGGTTGTGGGTCTAGTCCATGCAATCGTGGGATATATATCATCACCTAGGTCATCTCATACCTTTGTGAACTATATCCTACATTACTATAATAAATTAAGAAATGCTCTCACTTAAACTTATGCAACTACTATTGCTAGCTGAAATCATCTTTCTATCACCCATTCAACCATAATATCTGGGCCTAGATTTTCCACCCCCCATCTATTCACCCCCCGTCCCCCATTCTTCTAACTAACCTATCTTCTTACTAATTTCCAATCCATCCCGAACCAAACCAAATCCCCCCTCAATGACGTGGTGTTTCATGACCTAGCAACTCCCTAGATTAACCATCCCACCCCCTTCTCCAATCTAACCATAACCAATCCTACCCTTATCCAATCCATAAACCCTTATCCTCTCCCCACCTATTCCCCTATCACTAAGCCCCACCACCCAAGGTTGAACAAAGAACATCATGTGTATCAGGACTTAATCATCGCATATATCATTACATTGCATTTGCACATCATAATCATTTCATTTGCATTTCATAATCATTTAGGTACATTTTATAAACATTTAGTCTCATCTCATAATCATTTAATTTGCATTTCATAATCATTTAGGTACATTTTATAAACATTTAGTCTCATCTCATAATCATTTAATTTGCATTTCATAATCATTTAGGTACATTTTATAAACATTTAGTTTCATCTCATAAATCATTTAATTTGCATTTCATAATCATTTAGGTGCATTTTATAATCATTTAGTTTCATCTTATAATCATGTAGTTTGCATATCATAAATCATTTAGTTGCATAGCATAATCACTTAATTTTATAATCATAATCATTTAGTTACATTTCATAATCATTTAATTTCATAATCATAATCATTTAGTTACATTTCATAATCAGTTAGTGTCATAATCATAATCATTTAGTGTCATTAGCATAATCATTTAGTTACATTTCATAATCATTTAGTGTCATAATCCTAATCATTTAGTGACATTTTCATAATAATTTAGTTGCATCTTATTTTCATAATCATTTAGTTACATTTCATAATCATTTAGTTTCATTTTCATAACCATCTAGTTGCATGTTCATATTTCCATTTGCATGCATAAAATGTGTTTATTAAAATAAGCATATATTTCCATTTCATTACATTTTTGCATCCATAATAAATGTTTATTAATCTGAACAATCCATAATCACAAACATGTATATATCAACATAAGTAAACCATCATTACATCTATCATATTACATCAATAGGTACATCCATAACATCAACATAATACATCTCATAAACACAACACCCATAACATCTAATAAAACTCATCACATCATCATAATATGCATAATCTATCAAAACATACTGCATCCATCAACATAAGCATCATCATAATCATATAAAAGCATCACAAACAAACATGTAGGCCATCAAAAATCATCATCTCATATATCATCATCGCAAAAATGTACATCGCTCATATATACATAAAAAAAATATATGTCATGATACAATGCCTCTAAAGGCCAAAATGATACAACTCTCAACTTTGAATAGTGGAGCCTTTCCCTGCCTCAGTAGGGGATCTTGGTCGTGGTTGTGGCTGTGGCTGTGGTCCTGCCTGTGGCTATGGCTGCAGCTGAGGCTGTACCTATGTAACCTGCTGGGGCACCTATGATGGGGGACCCATCGGCTGCTAAACAGACTAAACTGATCTAGATTTGTGTGACCTAGACATCCGGGATCCGCTGAGCTAACTGTAGCTTGTTACATGCTGCTCTGCAGGTAATGCCACCTGATAGGCCCCCTGATAATAATCTACCCATCCTCTAGCCTCTACCAATTGTCCCTGTACTTGAGACAACTATGTCTGCATCAGTGTCAAAACTGGGCCCATACTAGCACTGGGCCCATACTAGCACCCAAAGCCTATAAACTAGCCACCATATCCTCTGCCTACCAGGCTCTCAAAAGTGCAGCATCCCACTCACTTGTCAAAATGGCTATCTCACCCTGTGCCTGGACTAACTGCACCTGCAGTGCACCTACTTATTCTTCTATATTGTCCAGTAGTGCAACCATGCCTCGCAACTACACTAACTCCACATCACGACTCTGTAAGTCTTCTGCAGACTGGCAACCTATCCCCATAGGGTCTCGATCTTCTCATCCTCTCCACTCTGAGGCCGCTGACAAGATGAAAGCTCTCAAGGCCCCGAACCTCCACCTGCCGCCGAGGTACCCGCCTCTAAACCAGGAACCTGTTGTCCTGCTGTAATGGCTTGCTGTTGCTACTGTTGTGATACCTGTGGTGGGGAAGAACCTCCCTACCTGTCCTCTACCGTCCCCCACACTGCCGAGGTGCCCTCTACCTCAGCACCTCTCCGATATGAACCTGCTCAACAGGGACCTACTGCACAGGTACCCGTTGTCACACCTGCCGCTAGGGCAATTGCGAGCTACCACTTGCCTACCCCTCTCCCCTGAGCCTGATCTGTCCAGCTGCTACTGCTGCCAACACATCCATCAGCTACCCATCTCCTCCAATCTCCCTCTCCTCCCCATCTCCCCCAACCTCCACAAGATAGTCTGCAATAATCTCCTCTCCCTCCTCTAAGAAATCATCTCCATCAGAATCCTCATCCCCATCCTCCTCTGACTCCCTATCCCCTGATGTTGTCACCTCCTTCGGGGGGACTACCTCCTCTATAGGGTCTGTGAACCATGTAGGCCACCCCATCTGCCACGATGTCTCATAGGCAGGAGTGGTGCCTACATCCCTAACCTCACTCTGCCAATCCCACATCAACAGCTCCAAAGCCACAAAATCCTCTAAGACAACCCGAGGTTGTATGGCCGGAGGCCAATAACGTGCATCTCGACAGGTCTGTGCAAAAATTGCCATCGGCTACGGAACATCTTGCCGTAGCCCAAACTGCTACATAACTCGTGACGATAGATACATATCGATAGTATGGTCCCCCTGACCTATCAAGTAGCACTGCTAGAATGTGTAAGGCATGTGAACATCATCATCTAGCCAGGGCTCCACTCTGATGTATGGTCGCCAAGTAACCCAAATGACATCATCCAAAACTCGTCTCCAATATCGAACCTGCCCAGTGTATATATACTCTATATCTCGATACAAGAAAACAAAGGCCTCAAAATGATGATGATAGTACCCACATCTTGGCTGAGTGATCGGAATATGCTCCAAAATCCATACATGAAGCAAAGTAACTCCAACAGATAGAGTTGAATCATGATGATAAACAACTGTATGCATCTCATGATAAAGTTGCACCAACATTGTCGGTCCCCAAGCATACACTGTCTCATGTCAGACCATCCCCTCAATGACCTCTCAACATCCAACCGGAAATCCCCTGCGTCTCCTATCTGGCATCACTACGCCCCTGACCAATGCACACAAGAATAAAGCAAAGTGATCTGCACTCGCCACCAGTATCCCCTCATAGCTCATCTCCCTCCTATCCGCTGATAAAATAATGTGATTGCAGCCAAATACTCTAACTAAGGTCCTCCATCCCCTCCTCATGTCATATGTCACCCGCTGACCATGAATTAGTATCTTGAGGATGCGATAAACATCCTCAAGAGTGATGGTGATCTCGCCAGTAGGAAGCAGAAATGAACAAGTCTCTGGCTGATACCACTCTACAATAGCCGTAATCAGAGCTCTATGAGCTCACAACATTGGCATCAATATAGCTTTCAAAAGCCCTAACCTCGCTAGTTGAGCCCAGGTGGCATCGTCAAAATGATCAAATAACACCATCATAGCTAGCACACATCGCTCCCTCGAGGACACTATAAATGACCTCATATCCTACATCCATAGTTTTCTTGTCAGAACCTACCTATTCTTCCAAAATCCACCCTTTCCTCTACTATTGAAAGCCAAAACATTTTTAGTGCCACAATAGGTAACTTTTTGTGCCAATCCTAAACTTGGCGCCACTATTCAACCTGCATAGCGCTAACACAGAAGATAGCGCCACTGCGCGACATCTTTGCGCCATTCCAGAATATAGCGCCAAAACACTATTTAGTACCATTTCAAAAAATGGTGCCACTATTCCAAACAGCACTGACTTAAAATATAGCGCTAATCACCAACAAGGCGCCAATCCTCAGGAGGGCACCACTAACCAATATAGCGCTAATCTAGAATATAGCGCTACCCCCAACCCAATTTGGCGCCAATGTGCCAAATTTCTACCCCACACAAACATTGTGCTAAAATAGCAGATGGTGCCAAAACGATAAGCATTTGGTGCCAATCTGCCCTTTTTCTACCTTAGCAGATAGTGCCAATCTAGAGGATTGCACTAATCCGCTACCCATTTTGCGTTGCACAACCTTATGATAGCGCCAAAACTCCAAAATCCAAATTCCTGAAAGCAAAAATGTGATAACATCAACAAATGACAAAGCTAGGGTTAAGGCTTACCTAGGGTCCTACATCTAGTGCCTAGCCATACGCTTGGAAGTGCTCAGAAATGTGTGTGTATCACGGGAACGTGGGATTGCGGTCAGCCATCTCCTCTTCGCTCCTTCTTCTCAATGACTCAATGTGTGCAAATGTGGCACTCTTAGGGCCCACTATTCTAAATATAGTGGGCCATGTCATCCCTCCACGCAGTTTTTCTCCCCTAGGGTGCAGATCACAACCATTTTTTTCCCATTCTTCTTCCTATCAACCTATTTTTCTATCCACTATCTGAATTTCACTTTTGTTGCATCCTTTCGAGAGATCGCCTAAAAAAAATTTATTTTTCACCGATCTCTTGAGGGGGCATCCCTCACTCATTCCATTCCTTCCCGGCAACTAGGGCATATTTTTCTTTGACCTGATGCCACGTTAGAGAGGGGCAAATGTAGACACCTAAAAATGTCTTCATCATCAAATCGACTCCCGACCTCCCTAAACATACCTATTTCCTTCCTAAACAATTAATTAAATTTTTATTTAATTAATTATCCCTTCATCACCCAATTTTTCATCATTCTATCTCCAACAATTGGATTAATTTCATTAATTCAATAGTTCAACCTTAGCCAATTAATTAAATAAATATGCAATATTTATTTGGTTAATTTCCCCCTTCTCACTAAAACTAATTAATTAGTTAAATCAGGTTTAACTAATTAATTCAGCCTATTAATTAACATATCCCTACCCTAGGTAATTAAATAGTCATTATTTAATTGCCTACCCTAGCCTATATCATCCTAGCCTTATGATTGATTAAATAAATCCTTATTTAATCAATCTTAACTTCTCACTAATCCATCTACTAATTTATTCCAGCCAGATTAATTAGGTTAACCACCCCAATTAAGTTGGTCAAACCCCCATTAACACTTCTCCCCACATCCCATGAATAAAAAATTAATTTCCATGCCACATAAATCAATTTTTAATACACATTTTCCATAATCCTCATTAAATACCTCTTACACCCCTTACACATGTCATACCTCATTAATATCCACTCTTCCCCAAATGAATTTTAAATTCATTTTACCCTTCCCCTGTGAATTTTTAATTCACAAATAATCCACTACATTCCACCTCATTTATGAACCCCTCTTCCCAAGATGAATTAAAAATTTAACTTTATTCCTAGCCCTCCATTCTCCAAGATGAAATCTAGGCCCTCCACATTATCTTCATCCTCCACCATTGATCTCTCAAATCAATCTCAACTATTGGATCAAAATCTCTCCAAAATGCCTATAAATACAACATCCTCCAAGCCATTTCATCATCTAATTTCTAAGCAAAGTTATCATGCCCAAATTTCTCTTGAATTAGTGAGTTGAATTTAGATTGAGCATTTCACATTTGAATCTATTTATCTAGGGTATATCTAGGATCTCTTGGGTGCATGTTTCTACCACCCTATTTGGATTGGTGAATCTTAGTGAGGTATAAGGCTTGTTTATGCTTTTATTTTGTGTTTTTCATCTCATCTAGTTTTCACTAATCATAGGTGTAAAGTGCAATCAAACCTTGAAGCCTATAGTTACTCTAAGTATGAGGTTCAGAGTTTCATTACATTTCACATAGTATAAAATGCAATCATACCTCAAAACCCAAAGTTTCTCTCAGTCTAGGGTTCAAAATTATGTTGCATTTTGAAATCAAACATCAAATCTTGAGGTTGCTCTAGGGTCAGAGTTTAGAGTTGAAGTATCGATCAACATGATGATATATGCAAAACAAACCCTAAATTCTAAAGTGCTTGGTGCATTTTACACCCTAAAAGTTTGAGAGGTATGGTCATGTTTGGGCTGGTTGGACTCTAAAGTCTAAAGCTTTGTGTTTTCATCTTAGAATTTTGAGTAGGTGTTGTAGGTTGCAAAGTGCAAACTCAATGCCAAAGTTTGAGGTGGTAGTGCTTTGTGCTAGATGTGTTGGGCATTAAGGTGTCTCAACCTTTGCAAGTCCCTAGCATTTAAAATTTAATTGTATATTTATTTTTGCCTATTATTGTAATTTCTATGTAAATCTTATTTTGTCACTTTGTGGGAGTTGGCACGGTGATGTGCATCCTACATGGAAGGTAACTAGATGTATTTTTGTTCTCATATGAGGAGATAGGTGTCCCACTTTGTGGTAGAAAACATTTTCCATTTGTCGGCATCTTTTGGGTGTTGTAAGAGGTCTACGACGTGTAAGAGTTATCACAGATTCCTATGACAGAATCTATGACATGTAAGAGCCAAAAATTGAAGATTCTATGACATGTGTGACAAGTGTCAGGAAGCATCTTTGCATGGAGAAGGTAGGCACCCAAGTTTGACTAACAAGTTGTAAGAGAATCCGCTATTAATAGTCAGTTATGACAGATTCTCTTACAGCTGTAAGTGTTCTCATATATGACAGATTTTATGACATTGTAAGATCATCTATCATACCTTTTTTGGGCAAATTTGGGGCGCCCAAGTTTGAGGGATGAAAGGGAATCTCTTACAAGTGTCATTCACATGTTTGATGGCCGTGGAAATTAGGCCATATGGATTTGGATGAGATTCTTGTGTTGACTTGTTCTAGAATCTACCTCCATTCATAGTACTTCTCTATTTATACAAGTGCTTGGAGATGGAGTTGTATGGTTCATTTGCAGGTACAAAAATGTTGTCGAAATTGCTCCAGAATTGACGTCTTGGGAACTCCTAAAAGAACTTGCATTGCAAGTGTGTTGTAATCTACATTGGATTTGATAATACATTGTGCAAGTTTTGGAGTGTGGGGTTTTTCAGCCGAAAGGGTTTTCCCCATGTATATCTTATGTCTTTGGCATTGTTCTTACATTTGATGTTTGTTTAATCTCTTTGTTAATATGTACAACATATCTGTAATTGTAAAGATTTAAGAAAATTTACATAACACTCCCCTCATTAGTTCGGTGTAGGAAGCTATTCCACGTACCTTGCTTCCTTTCAAGATGCAACTAGGGGATGAAGTCTAAATTGCAAGGCTTGTCTACATAGCCGAGTTGCAAGGCCTAACTTGCAATTCCAAAGGGAAAGTTTGAACATATGCAAGTTCTTCCCTAAATTGTAAACTTTTGGCAATTTTTACTTTATGCTTTTGTACCATAAGATATTAGAGGGGTGACCTAGTAGAAAGGTTGTAGGGGTTCTTTTAGTGATCTTGGTAAATTAGGCTCTCCTGCAGATCTTGTTTTCAATGTTAACCATGGTGTTTTGTCTTGTGGCGGTTTAAGTCTTCCTCTTGTGACACCTTGCATTATGCATGCCAAATGTGTCATTACATGTTGTTATGACACCTTGGGCATGTAGAAGTGTAGTGTGGCTTGCTTAATGCCACTTTTGTATCACAAAAAAATTGTTTAGTTGGTTTTTATTTGTTAATGTCTTCAGTGTAAGATTGGGGCATTACACTTGGTATTAGATCTCATGTTGCAACATTGGGAGCTCTAGGTTGTGTGTTCTACTTGTTTTTTAGCATGTGTGGGGTCTTAGCATGGTTGTGTGAGTGGGCATCATGAGTTATTTCCTGATATTTTTCTAGTAGTAGTATGATAGAGGAATACATTGTTCGTGGGATTAGTTAGATCCTTGTGCTTCTTGAGAAGTTGCTTTTGTGTGAATTGCCTTCTTGATGTCCTAATTGCTTGGCAATAATTCTTGTTGTGTGTGAATGTTTGAATGACTTGGTGGAGTCATGGCAATCTTATTGTAACCACATTTTCATGTTTGAAATTTTTATTTCCCTCTTTTTGCGTGGTGACTAGAAATGCTTGTATGAAGTGCATCTTGCATTGGTCTTCTATTAGTGTATGTCATTATGTGTGACTTGTTTATGTAGGTGCATGAAAAAAAAATGTTGAATCGTTAGAATATATCATTTAGTTAATGAATTAGGTCCCCAAATTGGATTCTTCCCTAGGATTCATGTGGGAACCTAGTTGTGTTATTGCATTGTGAGTATTTAAAAGTTAAAAAAAGGGGTTGTAATTAGGTCATATGCATGGAAACTATGCTGAATGTTGTGTAGAGATAATGAAGAAATTAGTAAATCATGCATCTTGTGACTCTAAATTATGTTTTCCCCTATTGAATAGTGTGCATATTGGCTTGTAGAAAGGAATCATGAATTTAAAGAAGCATTCGGTTGGTGTGGACTAGAGCCCCCAACTATATTACCATTCTTTGTGAAACATGTCAATGTTGTTCTCTTACTATATAGTGAACATGGTTGCATTGTTGTATTAATGTATTTTCCATATGATTGGTGAATTATTTTATGGTGTTGAATGTTAATCACTCCATGATGTGTGTGGATGTGTTGAGTTATCTTGGCTTGTGAGTCAATTTTTTTCCTAGATTAATCTTGGATTGGTAAATGATTGCTAGTGTGTGACAATGTGCATCATTGTAATTGTAATTCCTATCAATGTGATATGTTGGTGAAATTCCATTCATGTGTAGAAGGCTAATTCTAGTGGATGCCTTGGGCAACATCATATAAAACCTTGTAATAATTTTAGTTCTTGAAGATATGGTTGTGGTGTGATGAAGTTGTAGTTGCTTGACAACTTGAATTATGCCTAGTAAGGATAAGTGAAAATTGTGATCTCATGCTTTATGACGTGATTGGAGTTTTAGAAGACTCGCTTGCTTGGTGTTGCTTGAGCATGTTCTCCTACTCACCACGGATGTTGAAGTCTAAGTATAATGTAGCATTTTACTCCCTCTCTTGTGACTAGAATTGGTCATGTAGTGCATGTAAAGTGTACCTTCAAGATTTTAATACTTTATTTTAGTTATTGATGAATTCTCTAATTGTCTATAAGCACCAACATTGATTTATTATATTGGTTATGAGTAGTCTAGCAACCAAATCTTGATATCTATTTATCTTGTGACTTTTATGAACACTCGATTTATTGTTGATATTGAGCTCATTTTATGCCTTATTGTTGAAGTTGATATTTCTTCCACTTTGGTGTTTTTTAAAATATTTTGGTGGCTATGCTAATTTTTTTTAATTGATATTCATGTATCAAGTAATTATTTTCTGTATTATGTCCATGATGGGCTTTGATGGATTGTAGAAGGGAGTAGGTTCCGAAGAATGTACTAGTTCTTAATATTTGCGTTGTTAGAACTATGCTAATTTGAACTATTTATTCTTTACTAAATGTGAGTTAATATTTTGTGAAGTGTTTGAGATAGCCATGAATTGTGTTGTATTCATATGGACCTCTTATGTGAGTAAGATTTCTAGTTGGTGTAGATGTCATGCTCAGATGGTAGTGAATGATGTATATTTGAATTCATATATGAGCTTAAATGATATTCTTTATCTATTTGATAATGAGAATAAGATATGTTGAAATGCTTATAAGGATTACATATTTCTTTTAGTAGCTAGTAAGTGGTTGGGTGTTGACTTAGTCCACCAACTATAGTTGTTCTTGGTTGTCTCATTTTTGTTTGACCTAGTCGTATTGCCCTGCCTCCTAATGTTTTGACATTAGTTGAGAGTTTGGTACCATGTTATCATGTAACATGAAGGTGCACGTCATGTTATTTAGATATGAATTCCATAGCCACACTAGTGTTCCAAAATAATGTAGAGTATGATGGTGCTTTAGTAAGTGCATAAACACATTATTTATATTTATTATATTATGATTGTCTGTCTATTCTTGTTTGTTGCCATTTTTGTGAATCTATTTATTGCAGCAATTTCTCCTTGGTAGTTTGGAGGTTTCCTCACATGGTGCTAGATGAAATGCACTTCTTGCGTGAAGAATTTTCTATCTTGTATATTCTATTTTATGAATACTTGGTGTTTGTGACATGAGGGAGTTTCATGTTGTCCTATTGATTTCGGATTCATGATCTTGATGTGTTGTTTAATCTCTTGGTATAGATTAGTTAAGCATTGAAATGGTGTCAAAAGTAGTCATGCTTATATGCTTAGTGTTTAATTGCCTCCTTGGATATATTCCTTGAAAGTAGAGGGTTTCTAAGCCTTCCTTGTTGGGAGTATGTTGGCGTTTCAAATCGCACCTTGGGAATGTGAGTTGGAAACGGACAGCTATGCATAGATAAACTGCTCTTCTATTATAAGAGGAAGTTCCCTTTTTGCTGATGTTTGCTTAAAAGATAAATAAATTAAATTTTGCCTATCTTTTTGCTTCTCAAATGCGAGCACAAGGTTATAAAACTCTATCGCTGCAACAAAGGTTTTTCTTTTTAACTTCTAACTATAGCTAGGCCTAAACTAAATGACGCTTTTGATCACCTAAGTAAATTCAGAGCATAGGAATCAAAAGTTAACAGAGAATTATTTGTTTTAACATAAAAGCTCAAATAAACTTCTTCCAGATCACATCAGAAGACTCATTGTACTTTAAGATGAAAACTAAAAGTAAGATTACGCAAGCCACACATCTAACGACAAAACCAGATGATCGTGAGATAGAGAATCAAAGCAAATGGCAGGCATGAGATTTATATTCTCAATTTCATAAAGTTATTACAACTCCAGGACAACGATATTGTAGCAAAAGGCAGGCATCCAATATGCGATCAAACACTGGATAACAGATAACACAGAGTGAACAAGCACTTGAAATAACAATTTCTATAGGCTAGAATAGGCACAACAAATTTTGCTATCACAATTACAGTTCACCCTAACAATGGGCAAGGCTGCCCTTATTTATACTAAATCAAAGGAATAGGGAACCCTAAAATCTCCTTGATTTTATCTAACTAACTTGCCAACTTGCAAGCATTATTTCTATTCTAAGACAAATATTACAACTAACAACTGCTTTAAAACAATTTGCTTTAAAGCAAAGAAAGCTCCAACTATTACAAAGTGATTTTTTTACTATTTTAAGGATGGATAAGCTTTGAATGAAAGCAAATGCTTTAAAACAAAAAGTATTGAGTTAAAGTTGCTTTCTTTTGAGTCACATCCCTATCTTTAATGTTGCCTGATTGGTGACGTCATCCACTGGTATTAATATATTGCCACAGCTGCCTATTCTTAGCCTTGAGGGTTGCTTTATCTTTTCCATCTTTCAATACCCTCTCCTTCAGATTGTCTGCTGCAACCTCAAAGAGATTCACATCCATGTGCCGGGTACTTCTACCAAGATTAGCTCTGACAACCTTGAAATCATCCACGTCCAATGACCTTTGGTAAAACATTCTGCTTTTCTTTTAGCCACTTTCAAGCAATTCTTTTCTGATATTTTTCTATCATTGTGCCACACCCTCTTGCATTCTTAAATAGAAATAATGAAATTCTCCTTCCACGTTGGTATTGAAAAACATTTTTCACTGTCATTAGGCATGAGGCTGCAGAGTACTACATATTGAAAAACTTGAATGATTGTGAACACGCCTATGTTTGGAAATCTTTTGTGTAAAAGGCTGAAAAATGTTTGTTGATTTCTTCTAAAAAACAAATTTTGAGAGAAAAAGATGGTACATGGGTTTTGTAGACAATCATGTTTTGAAACAACCCAGATCGTCAAATTTTGAAAAAGTAGAGGATTTCCCGAAAAAGTAGCAAAAAAGTAGATTTCTGAAAAACTAAAATTTTCCAATCTTCAAGAGGACGTAATTCCAGATGAACCCATTTCAATAAAAACTGAAAAAGATTTGGCTCTGTTTCTGAAAAATAATGCCCTAGAAAAATGGACCTTGAAAAAGTGTGCCTCTGTGCTTCCCAATCCTGAAACTACGAAGAACACTGAAAAAACACTTTATTTGGGTTCTCAAATCTTCATGAGAAGAAAAAGATGTTTTCTTCCTTTGGATGCAACCTACAAAAATAATGAATAAAGGAGGCCCAAAAGCTTGTTTTATAGAACTTTTGGTGAAAAAGCAGCTTTCTTTGTAAAATCACAAAGCTTGAATCTTATCCATGAAGAAAGCAACTTTAAAGCACAAATCCAAGTAGATACACTCGAATAGGAAGAATCCCTATTTTATAGCGGCCTATGGCTTCATGTGTGAGGATGATAAAAATTTGCTTCTTTGATGATGTCATCAAACACGCGAGGTTGCAAAAGTGTTAGCTAATTTTTCCTTCGTTTTGAAACTTTTTGCACTCGTTCCGACTCCAGCATGGCCTGCCTTTGACTTCAACAAGATGGAAAACTATCACCGTTGACTAAAAAAGCTGACTGATCATGGCATCTCAAAGTTTAACCAATTCTGATTTGATCCCTAACCTCAAACTGACGATCTGACAACGTTTGATTGCAATTTTGACTTCTGGAAACCATCATCGGAGGAAGATTGGGAAGCGACTGATGGATGACATCAGCAGAACATAAAAAAAACTATCTCTGGAGATCCTAGGTGCCCCTAGCCTCTAGGGGTACTTTTGAACTCATGCCTTAGCCAAATTTTTGAAATTTTCAACTTTTCTCTTTATTCTCTAGAAAAACATGAAAAATAAACTAAGTCTGGAGAGGATGGGCGCCCCTAGCCTCCTGGGGCACTTTTGGACTCATGCCTTAGAAACTTTTTGGAATTTTTCATTTTATTGCACAAATCTTGAATTCTGCCAGATTTTGAAGGTCCCTGCTTGACGTATATTTCAAAATATATTTATACTTTCAGAATGTTTGAGATAGGTCTCGGATCCATGGGATTTAACATATAGATTCTAGATTTTTGAGGATCCACCAGATTTCAGAGTTAGTTTTTTAAGGCTTCAAGACATCAGATTTAGTCAATTTCAAGATTTCAAGGACATGCATCAAAATGAGGGTAGACTGGATAGCCTGAGCATATCTAAGATGAATCCCCTACTTTTACGGGCCTTTTGACCGAGTTTGATTGATTTTGACCTCATGGGAGCGGGCTGACGAAACCCTTTTGACATTTGTCAAAAAATGCAAAAAATATTCTAACACTAAGGATGATGAGCATCCCCAGCCTCCAGGGGCACCTGAGTTTTTCATACTTAGCCATTTTTTGATGTTTTCTATAGTGCCCTTCTATTCTCACCCTCGATGAGCAGGTGGTCGGGCTAAGGAGCATGAAGAAGGTAAAAAAAACTCAGAATACGTAGGGTATGATAGACATGTTGATGGTAAGCTTATTGTTATGATGTAGTTGATGACACTCATTAATGTTTATTATGATGACACTGTTGATACTTTATGATTAATACATTATGCTTATGTTGTGATCAGTTATAGGTTAATTGATTATGTAAATTAGTTTTACTACGTGATTAATGTGATTATTTGTCTATGTATTATATGGTTGTTTATTTAGTAATGAATTTGTTTAATGTGGATACTTGTGATGTGTTTTGTGAAGCGACAGTGTAGTATTACTCATAATGAGTACCCTACTATACTGCGATTATCTGTCACTATGTGCCTACTTGGATAATTATATGTATGTATTCGACACTTTTGTTTGTTGTAAGTTGCAGGTACCAGGCATCGACTCCACCTGAATTGGCAGGTCTGAGCGTGCCTTCACACCAATGGAAGTTGTTGAATGGAGATAACATATGGTCCCCTAGTCTAGTCATCATCCTTGAAGAGGATGAGTATCCAATTGTGTACCCTGTCAGTGTTGTCAGTTTGGTCATGATAGTCAGTCATTGTTGTGGTGGTCTTGCTTTCTGATCTTGCATTGTGGTCAGATATGGTTTGACAGTTAGGTTATTTTGTTGGTATTGTTTTGGTTATTGTTGCCTTAAAATAAAATAATTAGCTATGAAGCATTTTTGCTAAATAAATAAATATATAAATCTCCTTATGTAAATTTAGTTTATGAAAAATATATTATTCTAGAAGTTAAGTTAATAAATAATAATAATAATAGTAATAAATGTAATTGCAACTAGAGTTAAATAAATAAATAATATTTATGTGTTGCCATAAAATATATTTATCTTGGTCTGGTTGTAAAATGTTAAAAATAGCAAACTGTAAGATATTGTTCATGTAGGAGTTATTGCCTCTTGTGGGGGGAATCTTCTGGAAGATTTTAGGGGATTTCTTTCTCTAAATAGAGAGTTTTTGGGCTGTATTTGGAGGGGGATTTCTCTCTCATAACAATCTTCAGTAAATGGAACTTTTGGGGACAGACTGGTTTGTGACTGCAGTAGTTGAACCTAGCATCGAATCTTCAGCCCAGTCAAGCAAGCGAAATCAAGTTCCTTTGGTTCTAATTTCTGTTTGTTTGATTTATGATTTTTCTTGTTGATTGTAATTTGCTTGAGAGGTTAGAAACCTTGTTATCAGATCCAATTGTGCATGTCTGTATCATTGCATTTCTGGGAATCACCAATTGATGTGACTGTCTATCTCTCACCCATTTCATCTCTATTTTTATAGTCTATTGTGGCAGCCATAACTTTCGTTTCATGAACTGGGTTCTTCTAAATTTTTTATATATGGTGCATGACCTAGTTACCTAAATCATATCCAAAAATATCCATACCCAGTTCGTCATTTTATAGATATGAATGTTTTGTGACTGTCTACCTCTCAGCCATTTCATCTCTATTTTAGTAGGCTGTTGCGTTAGCCATAACTTTCGTTTTACGAACTGGGTTCCTCTAAATTTTTGATATATAGTGTATGACCTAGTTACGTAAATCATATCCAAAAATTGTCCATACCCAGTTTGTGGTTTTAGAGATATGAATATTTTGTGACTATCTACCTTTCACCTGTTTCATCGTTGTTAAAACAGTTAGTTGCGTCACCAATAACTTTATATTTTTTAATTGGGTTTCTCTAAGATTTTTCAACAAATGCATTTTGTGCATATTCTACGATCATTTATTTCCATCATATTACTCTCTTTGAGGCATTCCATCAATCAATCTGGATGCTTTGTCTATGCTTTCACATTTTACATTGTTGGTAGCTTCTAAAGCCTTCTCATCAAATTCATTTTGTGATAATCCTATTTTATGCATGTGGTTAAAAGTGTGGTAGATTTGATGAAGATGTCAGATATATAGGAATGTTTTATTGTTCTGTATTCCTTTCCTCCCAAGCTAACCTTAGAACAAGGTTATTTCATTGTAGCTTCGGGATTTGTATCTTGTAAGATATTTATAACATTATAATATTATAGGCTTTTAGCCTTGCTTATACAGTTATATTTAATAGTATTTACAAAATTGTCATAGATGTACTTGCAGTTTGAGTTGAGATTGGGATTATTTTTAAAAGTGTATAGATGTGAATTGTAGTAGTAAGTTATTAAATAAATCATAGAGGGAATTATAGATCTTGATATTTGATTAGAATATTGTTATCTTAAGTAAGTTTATGATTTAACTAAAAAGAGAGATTTAAAGTCTTTTATTGAATCCATGTTGAATAGTTTGAAAAGTGTTGTAGTATTTGGGTCTTAGATATATATATATTCTTTGATTGTTTATTGCTAATTTTAAATCGATGTGTATCAACGATGCAATTGGGTAATTGCATTTATTTTGGTTTGAGTCTTGTTGTTATGTTTTGTCTAGCTTAATGTAGTGGTGATCATGTTAGTTTTGTAAGAGGTCAAGGTTGTTAAGCATCATGCTTTGGATAGTTGTTTATTGATATTTGCGTTACATCTGTTTAGCTCCAGAGGCTTGTTACCTTGAAATCCAGTGTGATATTGTGGCAAGAATATATTGGTGATGTGTCTCTTGGTATGAGTTCTTGATGTGGGGTGGCAAAGATTGTTGTTTGAATTTGAAAATTGTTGATTAAATGTTTTATTTGTTTGGGATTTTGAAATGGACAGGGGAAAGTTTCGTGGTTGAGAGTTTGGATTTATAATGGTCTATGTATTGTATTGGTTTACAAAAAGATAGATGCCTCATAGTCCCTTGTCCATGCATGTTATTGATTTTGGATGTTGGTTGTATGGAGGAGAGTGGCTTTCATGGTGGGGTTGGTGCCCAAACTGGCTGCTTGGGTAACCCCATGGAATTTGTAATCAAGCGATAACTTAATAATTTATTTAGGTGGGTTGGGTAGTAATTTACATAACAAGATAAGTAAGATGCCTCACCCATGCCTTGAGTGCTCTCATAGGCTAAGGATGGGATGTGAAGGCCTGGTTGGCAAGGTCAACCTCCTTGTCTCCATGAGAGGATATGTCGGCTCCGCATGTGTCACCCCTATGGGGCTGGTGTTTAGAGAGAGGCTACCAGGGTAACCATAGATGGGGGCCGGTTTCTAGTGAGAGATAGCCTGGGTAACCCATGCTAGGACCATGCGATGACACTCTCCCTACTGTAACTTAGTTACTTCCTCTTTATCTTTTGTTGTAGCCTCTAGAGTAATGTCTTGATAATTTGACTTATCTTGATGATTGACTTGTCTTATCTTGATGATTGACCCGTCTTGATGATTTGACTTATCTTGAGGATTGACTTATCTTGAGGATTGACTTGTCTTGATGATATGACTTATCTTGATGATTTGACTTGTCTTGATGATTGACTTGTCTTGATGTTTGAGTAGTATGGATGATTTGTGATGATCTGAGTTGTCTATGTCAAACCTTTATCTGTTTGCTTGTACCCTTGACTTAGTGGAACCTTATTGTTATCTCCTAGCTCGGAGGGGTGGACCTCAAGGTTCCACATGGTTGGGTGGAAGAGCCCATTGGTTATTCTTGGTCATCTTGATTCATGTTCACTAGAGATGTGCTTCCAGTTCCAGATTTGTACTTGCATCCCCAGAGTTGTGTTCTACTTTTAAAGTTGTAAAATCTTGTTGTATATTGTAAACCGATGTAATCAGTCATCAAGCTTGTAATCTTGTAATCTTGTAAATGATCTTATGTAACTGTTCATCTCTGCAAATGAATAATGTAATTATGTTGTATCAAATGTATATTATTTGAGCTGTTGTGAATTTATGTTTATCTGATGCAGTTATGTTCCCTAGAGGTGTTAGTTGTTCTTTTTATTTAATGTTGTTAATAGTGTAATTATATTTAATGATTAATACATTTACTTGCTTCAAAAAAAAAAAATTCTGCTAATTTTAGCACTTGTTAGTCTAACACTCTAGGGTTGCATGATGGGGCATCACATTTTCCATCTTTTCTTCACTTTCCGGATTCATCATGCTTAGTTCTTCGTTCTTCATCAGTTGATGATTGCTCAATAGTTCTGCGTCTTTTGAACAACCCTGAAAATTTGAAACTGACCCCTGGAAGATGAAACTCCTCCATTAATGGCCTTGGAAATCGTGCTTCACTATCTGAAAAAGTAGAATTGACCCAGTAGAGAAAACACAACCTTTTGCAGACTCTGTCTAGACCATATTGATCGTGAAGCAATATTAGCCAATTAGAATCAGGCATGACTCCTGAATCAGAAATTCTATTTTTAGAAAATTTTGCCAGCATCCGTATCTCAAGAAACCTAGAAAACCTAAATTGACATCTATTTTTAGAAACTTTCTAAAAATAGAAAATTTCTATTTTTAGAAAATTTGACTTTTTGACTTTTTTGACGACAAATTTTCTAGGCTCTCCTAAAATGCCTTAATGAAGCAAAAAATTTGATTGGGCACAATAGAGTACTTATGCTTTTAGGAGGAGGTTGGATAGATCCTTTCCTCTAAGAACTCATAAGTTGATCATGTCTTTGTGATGTGGAGCTAAAGTATCAAAGAACTCCTCTCTTTTTCTAAGTGGAACATGAGGAAGGACCTCATGGAGAGTAACAATGGCTAGAAGTGAGGCATGCTTTGGGTGAGCATGGAGGTGAGTTAGTTATACTTATAGCCTTAAAGAGATGGTTTGCCCTAACCTTTGAGATCTAGTGTAGTGGGTAAAGGCCTTGGTCTCAGTGGAGACTAGTGGGAGTGCAACCATGTGATGGAAAATCTTGTTAAGAGTAAAATTTGTAGTGTTGTGTGGTTTTCCTTGGCCTAGTAGAGAGATAGAGGAGTTACCTAGAAGCAACAATAGTCCTAGGTTTAGGACCTTATTTTACTTGTGGTTATTTGGGCCATTTAGCTAGATCTTGTCCTTGATTGTAGTGGCATTTGGTGGTAGAGTGTTGTAGTTTCAAGGGATTTAGTTAGAACAATGGTTGGTTTTCTCCTAACTTGTGTACCTTTGGAGACTTGATTTGTTAGTTTGAGACCTAGACTTGGTGATGGTCTAGAGGGTTGATCTTATGAGATCAATTGTGTTTATGAAGGATTGTGTACCATGGGTACCTTATCCTTATCTTTTTTGTTGGCTTCTAGGAGTAATCCTAAGCCTAATTGGGAGAGGATATGATGCCACTAGCATTCATGCCCTATGTTATATTCAATTTATACGATATGTGATATATCGAGTGTTTTACCAGTGTATTGTGTGACTCGTGTTATGAGTTGTTACATCAAACTTTCCAATGAGGCCTCTTGTACCATTGAGGTGTTCTAGTGGTGTACTCTGGATGCTTTTTTGGAGATGTTTTGTATGACCATCAGTGTGTTCTTGATGATGTTTTGTATTGACACTATTTTTTTGACTATGTATTATGGTATGCATATGTTACACCTTTATATGTTTAGATCATTATAGTGTTTTAGCTTCACTATTTTCATTATATTCAATATAATTGTGATTATTATATCTATTTAAACATTATAAATTATTGTTGATTATGCATCTTGTTTCCTGGATCATGCTAGTTGTAGATGATTTACAGTTAGATATGATGATTTGATAGCATTTTACAATTTAAGGCATATTAGGCTTTTATGCTTTGCTTTGACAATTTTATATGGTGCAAGTATGCTTGATGTTACACTTGAGAGTGTAGGTACTAGTTTTCCCCAATGATGATTATATTAGAGATGTTCACATTGGGTAAAACTTGTTAGTTAACCTTTATCTCACTCAATTCAAGTACGAGATGAATCTTGTGTATCCCTATGTGAATCTGGATCCAAATTACTGGTGATTTTGGAATACACATGTTATGTACAAACCCATAAATTGAATGGTGATTTATGTGTGTTTGATCTATCTTGTCGCATTGCATTTTAGTTATTTTGAAATGTTTGTTTATCATGTTTGGGAAATATTTAATGCTTCGTAGTGATAGAGAAAATTATTATACTCTAGTAGATAAATAGTTATTTCATTATGTTATTCCTAGTAGAGAGAGTTAGGCATATTTAATAGTACTTTGAAAAGAAAATAATTGCTAGTGAGTTATACTTCCATTTATATTAAATCATGTATTGACTTATTGAAAATACATTAACTTCAAATTGTGATTGGGAAAAATAAATTATTATTCAGGTGAAGGAAGGAATTATGGTTATTGTTTTAAGTTATAAAAATTTCTTTTACTCATTTTCTTTCAAAAATCTTTTATTAGAATATTAGAAAAAGGAAAAAAGGGGAAAGAGGACTTTTGGAGAAGGCATAAAGGAAAAATACACTTGTATTTTGTATTCACTTTGCATTTTATTTCTCAAAACCTCTTCTTGCTCCATGGGAAAAGAATTTTGGGAAGATTGAAAGGAAGGGATTGTGGATTTCATGGATTGGAGATTGATTGGTAAAGATTGTGTGTGTGGGGCAAAGAATTGTGGAAGTATTTTCTCTTTAAGAGCATTCTTCTATTGTGTAAAATCTTATATTGGGAAGGTATTTCCCTCATTTCTATTTGTATTTAAATTAGTTTTCCTCCATTTCCATGCCCATAATAGGTGGTTGCATATGGCCTCCTTACTGTAGGATTTAATTTGATTTAAATTCATATAAAATTGTATGTTTTGAAGTTTTCAAAATATACAAAATAGAGCCATGACTATGGCAAAATTTTATTGGATTCCCTTTCCCAAATTTTATTTCAGAATGTTGTTGTTGTTGTGCATTTTAGACATAAGAGAGTTTGTTTAAAATTTGAAAATTCCTTGTAGTTTAAAGAAGTTAGAAATTGAAGGTTGCAACCAAATCCATTAATGAAGAAATTGGGGATATTTTATGGTTTTTGGTGTTTTGAGAATAAATGAAAACTACATTTTAGGACATACATGAATGTTATATTTTGTTGGAAGATTAATCTCCCTAATGTTTTAGAGTTTTCATGTTTTGGCAATGTGTTATGAAAATTGTTGCACTATTTTCCATGCCAAGCCAAAATTATAATTTTTGGAAATTTGGCACTTTGGACAGAGGTATAGAGTAAGCAAGGAGTGACTCTCCCCACTTGCCCCAATCTAAAGTGATCCATGAGGATAGAGAGAGTGGAGAGTTTAAAACAAGTGATAACATTATACACATTGGGTTAAATAAAACATATGAATAATTGAGGTATTTACGTCATGATTAAATGCCTTATAAGGGTTTGGTCTTGGAAGTAAAGGACATGTCACAACTATTAGGAGTTGGTGAATGTCAAATGTGAGTGTCCTCTTGTGAGGAAAGTTTCTACTCAAAACTCTACATGGGACCTCGTCATACTATTGTAATGCCACTCCTTGTCTTGATTCTATGATCCTCCTACGTGACCACTCACATGTGCTTATGTGAATTATTGTGTTCTTGTACATACATATTGATGCGTATTTTATACATGTTTTATTATCATGTGTGTTTCCTAATCTCTGTTGTATTGCATGAATGTGATTTGTACCCATGCGACCATCTCTTAGTTCAAAGGGGTGGCATTGAGGGTTTCACATGGTTGGTTGGTGTTCTATCACTATTGGGGCTACATGGATTTATGTTTTATGCTTAGAGAGCATATTGAGTTTCTTTCTACTCATGGCATGGTGAGTCTTTTAATAATTGTTATTCCTTCTTCATTCATTAATGATATCTAATCTTGTAGTTTCTTTCCCTTGTGTTTTGGAGGAAAGAGTCACTATTCACCTTGTTCCTAGGAAATTATTCCCTTTAGGAGGTCCACATATGGGTAATTTATAGCCCATGTTTGCTTAAACATTTGGTGCAAATTACTTTTGAATAACACAAAAACTCAGGAAGTTATGCCTCAGAGAAATTCTATATATGTTAAATGCCACTTATCATATGTATCCTACTCAACCAACAGAACATTCACGAGTTTTTGAATTATGATGTAGAATTATCTGACCATATAATATGTTGACCAATTATGATGTTCCTGTTACTCAAGTTACCATAGAACATCTGAAAGCAACCTTGCACAAACTTTGTAAAATATATGTGATCATCACTAATATAAAAATGATACTCCCTTAGAATCTTTCTATCTTCCTTTGTACTGTCAAGTGCATGAATAAATGTTTTATGCACAAATATAGAAACCTAAGTGGAGTTATAGTACTGTGATTGAACCTTTTTTTCTATTTATTTTTAGTGCTTGACTTGTTTTACTTATTAAGAAAGATTTATTTATTTGATTACTTACTATAATTGATGTAATTACACGTCATGTAACATTACCATCTTTGGTGTGTGAGGTAGAACCCACTAATTGATATGCATTGATTAGATTTTTTATAATAGATTTTTCACTATTAGCATTTGATATTCTTAGACCAAGAATATTCATGATGGGTCTAATCTTAAGATTTCTTATCATTTGAACAATAAAAATTGGCACCTTCCCATTTCATTTAAGTTTTCAAAATATATTTTCTATATTTATTAACATTTCTTCTACGAGTACGTTTGAAAATCTTATTTTGGCATTAGTTTTTATAATGTTCTCATCAATTTTAATTAAAAACTTAGGTTTTTTATGTAAACTTAGATAAAAAAATTTTCATTACACAAATTTTCTTCATCTTTAAAATTTGGTAAGTTTTGTGTGATTTCAATAGGTTGATCAATTGGTATAACATCTAAATTTATATTTCAAATTATATCATCATTGATTGTTTCATTATTTATTAATTCAATCGATGATTGAAGATTGTCTACAATATCAAATTGTGATGGTAAAGATGACATGCTTTCAACTCCTAAATTCATTTTCGTAATTGCATGAAGTTTTTGCATTCATTTCCTTTGTTTCTCCAAATTCTTCTCTTTCATGGCTCCAATAGATGCTTCATAATCTAATTGAATTGGCAAAGATGGTATATCTTCATATATAGAGTTTAATTTCTTATTTTCATGAAGTTGTCTCATTTGTTCTCTTTTCTTTGCATTCTCGGCTTTATGCTCCTTTGGTGTTTCAGTTTTTGGTCATTCCCTAGCATGATATTGAATTCTATATCAAACTAACACAATTGGTCAAAATAATGAAAATAAAGATTGACAATTTATCAAATTTAAATACAAAGCATGCAATTAGAATATTTTATGTCAATGCAAGACAAAAAGTTATTTAGTTTTGTCAAACAATTATTGATAATATCAAATTAAATTTAAAAACATGCAATTAGAATCTTTTATGTCAATACAAGAAGAAAAAGTGAGATAATTTTACTAAACAATGATTTATAATTCCTCAAAATCATCCAAAGTTTGATTCTATGTCATAGAATATGTAGTGCATAGTAATAAATAGAGCATGTGGGTCCAAAATCATAGTTTTACCTTTTTATAGATCATTGCTCTATTTTTTACGTAATAGAAACATGAATGTTTTATAACACAATATCATTATGACTTGCTTTGGGAAATTCCAACCCTTAGGGTTGGATTTGCCTTGGACATACAACCCAAAGGGTTGGACCTACATGTCACATGCCCAAAGATGTGTTTTGTAGAAAACATAGAAAAACAACTAAATTTTGAGCATGCTCTCCATCAAGTTTGCACATTATTTGATGTTGATCTGAAAAATTCCACAATGACTTCAAGTTATTTATTAACTTTCTAGCCATGTAATTTTTTTAAAATCTAAAGACATTAAAGTTTCCATCTTCAATTTATTTTACTAGTGTCTTCTTTTTTTGCTAAAAATCTGTGTATAGTATTTTTGGTGTCATTTTTTACCTATTCATCCAAATTTGAAATGAATTACATTTTTACATTCTAGACTCTATTCTATACACATTAGAAAAATGATTTTCGATTCATTTTCAAAAAAATTAGGAGGGAGCATGCTCAACTTTTTATTTTTCAATGTGTCCACTTTGAAAATTAGTAAAAAAAAATTAGGCATAAACTACGTGATGTTAGCTAATTTTTTACTAAAGCAAATTGTGAAATACTTTTAAAAAGTCGACATTTTAGGGGGAACACATTGGATACTATGTTATATTTTTCTTACAAAAACAAGAGCACTTTGTGTGCTCCCGCTATTTAACCCTCTTAATTTCCACCATTTAAAAAAATAATAGTTTAAAAACTAGATTCTAACCACTACTAATCTTGTTCTTGTTACATCTTCAAATTTTGAGTGTGACTGTCTTGAATTTCTCGTCCAACATTAGTTTTTACTGATTTCAAGAAAAAGTGGCCACTTTTGACCCCTTTTTGGTCCCCCATTTCCATGCACATACCCTATGAATAAATTTAATAGATTGATGTAGGGTAGATGGGATTGCACCCATAGCATGAATTCATGGCCTACCCAAGAGGAGATTATAAGAAAGACTTCTTGACATCACATGAACCACTGTAGGTAATGTAATATGGCCTAACAAGGTAGGAAAAGTTATGGTTCCTAGAGTTTGGCGATGAATGTTATCAAAGCCTATAATGGAAAGATTTGTAGGAGAAATGTAAGATGTATTTACATCAATACAGTTCAAAAGATCCACACTACATATATTGAAACGAGAACCATTATCAATGAGGCTTGGTTTATTCAATAGAATTTATTTGAACAATAGTAAGGAGAGGTTTGTTTTGTTTTTGAAACTTGGTAGAAGGAAGTTCATATTGTTGAAAGATAATATCAATAGCATTAGTATAAATGCAATCTAGTAAGAAGGTTATTTCATTGGGCTTAGTAGAAGATGAAACATAAATCTTTTTGTAAAGCTTCTTGAAGCATGCCATGATAAGGAGAATTTTGGATCAACTCCCAAAGAGAGATTTTAGCTTGAGTAGCCTTAGGCTGCTCAATAAGATTGTACTCTTTGGTATTCTTAATGGGAAGATGAGGAGTTGATGGAAGAATATGAACTAAGGGAGGAAGAGAAATAGGAACAAGGGTTACCTGATTATTTCCATGAGAGTTATATGTTTGGGCTACCACATGGAAATTAGTAGTCAGAAGCACATTGCACTTTACAAATTGAGTAATATGAGTATAAAAATCAAAAGGTCAAGGGATATCAGAAATTCCTCAATTAGTAATTATAAGATGAGAAGGTTGAGGTAAATTAGGTATGCCACATACAACAATTTTTAGTTTTTGAAACTCTTTTATGGAGCTTGAAATTAATATTTTATTAATTAGATTTTGAGGAGGATGAAATGATGTAGAAATAGAAGAGGTTGGTTTGGTGGGTGAGGAATGATAAGGGACATGAATGAAGTCGTCTAATACCTCATCTAGCATGTCAAATACCTCCTTAGAAAAGGTTTTATCAAAGGAATTCAAGGTTTGAAGAAAGAAATCCAATATTGTTAGATTTGTGATGAAGCTTGGTTTCATCAAAATGTAATGGTGAAAAGTTATTTAACCAAGAATTGTATTACATTTTCTAAGTTAATGTTTTCAAAACTTACACTGTAATAAAACTAGTTTTTGAAAGAAATATTTTGCTACTATTTTATTGCAAAAAGAATAAAATTGTACCAAAAATATCCTAAGACATATTAACTTGTGAAATCACATCTTTTATCAAGCTAAAGCATAGAGTTGGGTTCAAGAGAAAAAATCCTTAAATATAGAAAATTGAACTACTAAATAAACAAACTGATTTCATAAATGTAAATAACAAAAGAAAAGGAACCTATGACCAGAAGATGGAGCTCTTTGTCTAGGATGCTATCACAATGCACAGATGTCTATGCAATGCACTACCACCTAGAATGTTGGACAAATGTAGTTTAAAAGCTCAAAATGTTCTATTTTGCACACCAAGCAACATGCACAATAAGATCAAAGACCCAAGATATTCTAGAATACATATTTAGGTTGAAATTTCAAATTTGTGTTACACTTCAGGCAACTTATTAGCATAAATGGATTTAAGCATTTCCAACTGAAAGTCAATTTTGTTGAAACATATGTTCTATCTAGATTCATTCTAGCTTAATTAGATCTGGGCCATAACTTTTCCAAATGCAAGTGTCCACTAAATACATATATAGCATCACTTTGGAGCCAATTTACCAAAAAAACTAAAATTATTTGAAAAAATTGATGTTCTAACAACTTCTACTAGCGTAGATAATCTTTTCTAAAATATCTAAAAATACCCTTTTGTTGACCTATAAGTGTAGTTTGTAAAAATATATATTTTTATAATTTCAATTAATGTTTATATTTATATTTTTACTTTTTAAGTAGGTCATCAACACCAAAACATAATGTTGATTGTCCTCTCAAGAAAAAATACTAAAGTCTATTAAAAAAAATATATGATGCACTAGAGTAGAAATTTCATGTCGAAATGATATAATTTTTTCCTATTTTGGATAGATAGATAAAACAATAAGTTACTTCCCATTGAAACAATTGTGTTTTGATTACACACAACTTTCAAGATTTATTTTAAAAATATATTCATCAAATTGGGGAAAAAATAATCTATGCACTAAAGTTTCAAATTATAAATACCCAAAAATAAATGAAGAAAAAAATGAAATTTACTATATAAGGAGCTACGTTCCACTTAACCTTATTTTTCAACATTTAATTAGCAACTAAATTATAGTGTTAATTTTATAAAAAAATTACATTCAAATAATTTTTTAATTTAAAAAATATACAACATAATATACACTAAAAAATCTACATTTTATTAGTTTACATCATTTCAAAATTCAAAACATATATGTCACTTTGTAGTGATTCAAATAAAAAAGTTATATTAATGTTAACAATTTTCTTTTATAAAAGTGTGACACAACTTTGAGGTTTCACCCAAAAATGTTAAAAAGTAATTTAATCTATACATTTTTAAATGAGAAATAGAAGTGATAAAGAGAGATAGAGAAATGCAAACCATTGTGCAAGTTGATCCTCAAGAAACCTATAACTAGGACAAGAAAAATGGTTGGAACTACTTCCAGGAGCTTGCTAAGAATGGTCAAACCCGTAGTTTGGTTTTTCAACCTTCACAGATAGTTAAATAGAAAAGAGATTGGAATAATGCGTGCTCTTATCCTACATGCATCTAAGACTAAGAACAACAAATCAAAATAAAACTATGAATATCATATCCTAGACCTATAAGGATTGATAAACTAGTGTCTATGAGATTTGATAAAGGGTGATGACAATCACCAAGAGATGTGCCAAGATAAATATATAAGTAAATGATAAAGAAGAGTTATAATATTATTGAAACAATAATAATAACTTATTGAAACAATATTACCAACATGATATAGAAGAGAATAGTGAGCACATGGAGTTGTCAATAAAGCCCAGTAGTATATAGCCTCAACAAGCTTTAGCAATGGAGTGTGCAACCAAAAGAGAAAAGAGAAGAGAACTAAAGATATTTTCTTGTTGATGGAGGGGAAGCAAAATCAAAGATAGATTTTTAAAAGAAGGGTTCCTTGGAAGCTGACGTGTTAGATTTGAATGTAGAAGGCATTTTTCTAATAGACAGATTTACAACAGGCGACAACAGGTAGCTCGACAAGAAACCAACTAATTTATTCCTAATTTACTAATTTATTACAAATATAGTCAAGTAGTTGTCAAGGTAGTAGAAGTATGAGATGAAGAAGCATGGGATGTAGGATGGATTGTTTAACCCTAAAATTTTATAATAAAATACATAATTTTTTGTTAGTTTTCATTCATAATGAATTTTAATATAGTTAATTCTAAAATTCAATAGAAACTATACTAAATCTCATAACTTTATTTTAAATTACTTGTGGGTCAATACCAAATGTTGCCTCTAATAAGGCATATGTCATCATCATATCTCCAACATAGAATGATGATGTGACTCATGCTTTGTAGCATATTCCTTAATGTGCAAAGCATCTTGCTTAGTCTGCGAAGCATACTCCTTAGCCTCAACAGTAGCCTTATCAATATAAACATACTATGCCTTAAACCTCATTACAAAGTCCTCTAGCTCATAAATTCATGCTACCTTGTAAGAATGACATATGTGTGGTGATACCTCATGATTCAAAGGTTCACCCTCATCACTCTATGATAGATGCATGCTATACTCAACTAGGATCTGTGTGAACCTTTGCACTCTTCTTCACAACTAAAGGGACTACAACATGCTAAATGGATGGTCGTCCAAGGGTTCTCATCAGTCAATCTTATGCACGATGTGCCCCCTCCCTATCTTGTACAAAGTCTTTGCCTCTACCCTAGAAATCATGAATATTGAAATAGTTTGAGACCTAATTGAGGACAAAATCACAATAAAGTTTCCTCAAGAAATTTTGTGACACTTCATGGTTATTACATGAAAGTTGGTCCAAAACCATCCTCCACCTATTCCAAAAGGTGTTCTTTAGAATCTTGTGGTTGCACCAATGGATTGAAGATCTATTGCAACTTGTTTCTAATGGTACATTAGTTTTTGGGTCAATGAACAATGTGCACAATTTGTCTTTGGTATTTTTTTTGTTCTTCACCCTCATAAGATAATTTTGTGGCATTTAAAATTGACAACAATTTTCTCTATGGCTTGTCCATGTCTTTATTTTCCCTATGACATCATGAATGTGAGATATCAAAGATTTCAGTGATGTTGTAAGAGCTTAGAGGTGTGTGCTTGTTGCATTAGGGTTTTTTGATGTTTCTATCACACTTTAAGCTCAATTTTGTTGTTTTCAATTTTCCCTAATATATTTTGTTATGTTTTAGGAGGATGTATGGGAGTTGTAGGAGGAGTTTGAGAGAGGTTTTGTAGGTCATGTTATTCTACTTGATTTTATTCATGTATTTTATCAAGTGAAGGATTTTGAGGTGGTAAGAGGGTTTGGATTGGCTAGAAAGAAAATTTGACAATTAACAACCAATTCAAGAAAATATAATGTAATCTTAACTATAATTATCATAAAATTGATATAACTTACCTCTTGCACATTGAGGCATTGTTGAGGAGGATGAGATTGTTTCAGTTCAACCCAAAATGCAGTTGTACTTTCTTCCACTCGCATTTTTCTCTCAATGAAGAAAATACGATGAAATGAGGCATCTCTCGATTGCTATGTTTTATTTGGTTTTATGTTAGTACAACGTGCTTATGTTATAAAATGAGTGTGTTTGGGCTTAGATTTATAGAACCTAAATGCACTTGCATTGACAACATAATCATGTTGGCAAGAGACACATTGTGGCTTCATGATTGTTGTCATTGATGGCAACAAAGTTCATCCCACACATCCGCAGGACATGGTGTGCCTATACCGGAAGTCAGATTGAAGAGTGTTGTGGTCCGGTAAGCAAGAACAGAGCATGTGGCAACGTCCGACAGTCAAGTCCAGATCTCTCAGAGGAAGTATCTTAGTAAAGTGCGGACTTGGGGAAGTAAAGAGGTGTACCTTGACTGATACATTCCAGAGATTGAGCCTCCAGTGATGAAAGAGTGAAAAGATATGAGCACATAAGTGTTGGGTTCTTGTTTGGCAGAGTTGACAGAGGAAGAACTGATTGGTAGAGCATCAGACCTTAATCCGGATGAGTTATTGATGGTGATCAAGTTTCTTAAGGTATCATTCATGATTGGCCCACATGATTGATGACTTCTATAAGCATCTCCTTGATACGCATCACTTGATAAGTAAGGATTCAGCCGATATATCAGAGTTTGGGAAAATATTGACTATTCCGGATGCCGACTAGAAAGGTGTTGAAATCATTGGTGCAGATATATATACCTGATGGATTTGGATGTGAAGGTGTGTGTTGTGTGTTGGGAAGTGCGAAGAAAAGCAGAAGAGTAGTGTGAAGACAGCAAAGACAGGTCCGGTATGTGACAGGACAGCAGCACCTAAGAAGAGGAAGAATGAAGTGCAGTAGATCAGTGTATTGAGCCTAACCAGAACTGAACCTCAGCATATGTGGATGTTTCTCATCAGTTCAAGTATCTAGTTTCCTTATATAAACTATTGTAGGTAGTGAGCCTCTTGTGAGCAGTGAGCTCGGGTAGTGAGCCCTAATTGGCAAGTGCCATTTTGTACCATCTTATTCTTTAACAAAGAATACAATTTTGGGTTAGTCACCCCATGGTTTTTCCCTTAACAGGTTTTTCCACGTCAAAATCATTGTGTTATGTATCTTGACTTTGTTTCTGCTCTCATGATTATGAATGCTTATTTGCTTTGATGTTGCACTAGTTGTTAAAGAAGAACAGAAAGTTAAATTAATTAAGATGACTAATTCACCCCCCCTCTCAGTTATCAACAATTGGTATCAGAGCTTAGTTCCTCCTAACAGAGCCTAACAGCTTAAGGAGATCTGGGAATTCAAATGGATGTGTATGGTATGAGGGAACAACTTCAGTCTGCCCTAGATTATCTTCAGCAATCAAACTCTGAAGTCAATGAATTGAAGGAAAGACTCAAACAGGCTGATGATTTCATAAATGAACTAAGAGCGAAACTGAGTATCTCTATGAAAAAGAGAAAGGATCTATTTCAGCAATTGGCAAGTCAAAGTGAAGTCAATGATACAAATGAAGATCTGAAGGAGAAAACCAAGTTATGTGAAAAGTTATCAAAAGAGGTCATTATGGTAAGACATGAAATGAAATCAGGAGTTATGAAATTCACCCAAGAAATTGAAGAGAAAAGAAAAACTGAAGATGATCTAAAACAATCTCTCAAGGAGAAATCAGAAGACTGCCACAAAATGGATAGAATAATCAGGCATCTAGAATCTGATCTTGAAGAAGCTAGAGATAATGAAGAACAACTTGAAAATCATATTGACACTCTTAAAAGGGATCTTCAAACAACAAATGAATACAAAGAGAAATTCAAAATAAGCTCTGCTCAACTTGAAGTTCTTCAAAGCCAAAAGAGGGTAGATGACAAGCAAGGCTTGGGGTATGAAAAAGGTGAAAGCTCTGGATCCGGTCAGAAAAACTCCAAATCAGAAAATCCAAGAAACAGGCCTAGAAGACCTCCGGTAAGGCAACCAAATGCTCAAAGATATCCTTTCTTCAATGGATACTGCCACAACTACAATAACTTTGGTCATAAAGCAAATCAGTGCAGAAAAAGAATGAATCAAACTAATTCATCCTTCTCCGAACAGTGCTTTAATTGCAAAAGGTATGGTCACAAAACTCATGAATGCAGAAATATGCAAATGAACAATTCATTCAATGGTATATGTTTTGCATGCAATAGAATGGGACATATGTCTAATCAGTGTAGATCAAGAGGATATCAGTCAAATATGCAAAGAAATGTTGTTTGTTACAATTGTAATAGATCCGGTCATATTGCCAAATTCTGCAGAAGTAAGAATCAGGACAAAAAAGGTCTGGTGCATCATAATCAAAACCAAGACAAAGGAAAAGGAAAAGTGACTGCGGATGAAATTCAAAGAGAGATGAACAAGATATGGGTAAAGAGAAGTACAAAAAATGATGGGGATGGATCCGCACCAGAATCTAGTGCTGATATTTCTTCCAAAAACTAAATAGATGAGCTCTGGCTCAGGGGGAGTAACAAAAGAAAAACATTTTCCCCCAGCCAGTCAATAGGTGCCTGAAAGTGGCACATGAAAGGTTGCAAACTAAAAGGGCTCTCAGAGAAACATCTAAATAACCCTTTGGGAAGATATAGAAGATCCGCAATGAATTTAAAGAGGTTAATCATCTAAGATTAATCCGGTTTAACAGTCATTCGGTAAGAACAGGTTTTTCACAGTTAGATCCGGTATGATTCAAATTTGAGGTATCTTGATCTGCAGATAGATCAAATGTTTGGAGAAAGGAAGATAGATTGTCATCAATCACCGAGAATAACTCTAAATGTATCTCAGTGATCCGGAAAAGATCCTTCTCAAAACAAGGAGAACAAGGCAACCGGAATAACTTAAGTTGCGCATTTATTGCAATATGGAATTAGGGTTTGCTCAGAGATAAAAGGGTTTATTTGCTCGTCACTTGTACATTTGCACTCAAGAAGAAGAGAAAAAGAGCTCTGCAAACAAATTATCTCAAGCCTCTCAAAGATTAACCATAGAAGATAATTCTTCCAGCAATCCAATCCAGCTCATTCCGTGAAACCTAGAAGCGTAAAAAGGTATTCTTCGCTCTTGATCAAACTCTCTCTCTCTGAATCTTTAAGATGGCTACTCCGAATGTTGTAAAGATTTCTGATAGGCCTCGCCCCAAATTTAAGAAACATCCCTACAAATCTCTAGAAGTGGATCCCTTAGGGGCATTTTCCAACGTTCTGGGGTTTTGCATGTTGAAGACGTTAGGGCATATATTCATGCGAACATTGAAGATTTTGGGGAATCCAAGCTGATAGACATCTTTCACAATCAGTTAATAGATGACTCATTTGAACTCAAACCACAATATAAGGCTATCCAGGACAAACATTTTGCACAATGCATTCATTTCCCCTGTTTTGCAGAAGATGAATGGGTCCGGTATGTTCTAAGTAGAATGCATGATAACTTTATATGGTTGACAAGGCCATTCAAGATAACCAAGGATGCCATTAGGGCAGTTACCGGCTTGCGCTCATCCGGTGGGATACTTGCTCTCAAATCTCTCAAGAATCAGACAGTGAGTGAGGCAACCGGATCAAAATTTGACATGAGAGCAATGACAATTGAAGATATCACTGATTTGGATATCAAATTTGCATCCATGATAATTGGTTACAAGATGTATCACTCCAGCAGAGAAAATTTAGTACCCGGAACTGCAATTTATATAGCTTATCAGATGCTAAAAGAAAATGCTGACTATGATCTTTGTGAAATTCTTCTAAGCCAATTGTTGGAGAACCTACAAAAGATCAAAAAGGACAAGAAGAACTCATTCAAGTATGGTGGGCCGATATTATGTTTATTCTTCCGCTTCATGAATGAGCTTCCCGGATCCAATGGTTGGGTTTGGCAAAATGATAGACCTGTAGCCATTCAAATCAAAGATTATATACATGGGCTTGGTGATGCCAAGGCACAAAATATAGCACTCTGGGGCTATTTCAAGAACTTTCAGAGTATGATGCAAGCAAGATAGAGAATTCCCCAATCTCTAGTTGAAAAGTATAAGGATACAATATGCTTTATGGTAGAAACTGATCAATGCCTAATGGAGGCAGTAGAGCCAAGGACAGTCCGGATCATGCCAATGGGGTATGAAGTAGATGAGAAAATTGTAGAGCTACATGTTCAACACATGCTTAGTCAACCCAAGGATCCTAAGGCAGAAAGGTTTGGAACCTTTGAAGAGCTAAGTGTGAAGATCCATGTGGAGCTTAGACAACCGGAGATGAAGAGAAAAGTGAGAAAAGAAGTAGAGAATGTTGCCAAAAGGTATGGCATATCAAAAGAGGCACTTGATGCAAACAGAGAAAAGATGGAAAGGGTAGAGAAAGAAAAGGAAGAAGCAGAAAAGGAAAGTACTCCGGTAGAAGCCCCCTCCCGAACCAAATCCTCTAAGAACTCTGCACCTGCCACTGCTAAGAGCTCAAAGGCATCAAAACTGGAAGCAAAATCATCCGGTAAAGGAGAAAAGAGAACAAAGACAAAGGCTACAAGATCATACACAAGCCTCAAAGATGATGAAGAGACAGAATCTGATGAAGAGATCAAGAAGATGAAGAAGAAGAAGAAAGTATCCAGAGAATCCTCTACTGGTCTAGGCAAGGAAGAAGAAAAGACAGATAAAAGTGTTGAGAAGCCTACTCTTGACGATATCATCAAGGCAATTACTGTAGATGGAAACCTAAAAACATTAACAGAATTCTATGATGAATGTAGTGAAGCTAACCAGAAGATCCTGCAAGATGCCACAGTCAGGTATCTGAATATCTACAACAAAGCTTTCATCGAAATCATATCTCTAATTCCTAAAAGCCTTGAGAAGGAACTTGAAATTAGAAAGAATAATGCTAAAGCAAAGGATATGGAGATCCGGGAACAGATAGCCATTCAGCTCTATCCTTCCATCACTCCTAAGCAAAAGAATATGATCTTCAAAGATTGCAAGGATGAGTTCCAGAGCAAAGCTAGGATGAATCAGCTTATGCTTGGAGAAACTGACAAGGTGGTCAAAGAAACAGAAGACATCCTCCGGAATGCATACAAAAGATTCAACATTCCTATTATAGAGGACTTAGGTGATGATCCCTCAGCCATGGATGACAAAGAAGAATCTACTGAGACAGTGGCAGAAGAGGCAAAGGAGACAAGTGAAGAGAAAGCTAAAGACTTAGATTCCTCTGCTCGGGAAAAGGAAGTTCATGAACAAGAAGACACTTCTCTTCCGGATCCTCCTGCATACTCCAGAACTGAACGGGAAGAAAGAAAAGAAGAGAGCATCAGTCAAGAAGAACAAGTAAAGGGAAGCGAAGAAGGTCAAACAGAAAAGACCACAGATGACAGTGCTAAGACTGCAAAAGGGGAGAAAACCCTGTCACCGACAAGAGACACAGTAGAAGCAGTCAAAGATTTCTTAACCAAAGAGATGATGGAATTTGATGAACCAGAACTTCTTCAAGGTCCATTCAATTTTGATTCCCTCTCCCCGGTTCAAACCATGAAGCTGGCATCCTTTACTCAAGCAAAGGCAAAAGAAAAACTCCTAAAGTCTCACATGGAAGACTGTGAGCTCATAGAAGCTGCATCCGGTGTATTGGAGAAGATCATGCCATCCTTCCAAAAGGATCCTTCGGCCTCCACATCCGGTAATCTAAAGTCTCTTGTAAATTTTGTTCATACGCATTTTGATTCCTTAGAGAAGTCAACAGAAGAAAAGGTCCGGAAGGAGTTTTTGGGAAAAAGATTCTCTGAAGTACAGGGTCTAATAACAAATGATAGGAGAGTTATGGATATTGGAATAAAGAGCTTGGAAAATGCTCTTAAAGATGGTGGAGATATCTATAAATTTTGTTTATCCTAGCCTAAAGTGACCAAGGATGTTGAGAAGAAAGTAAAAGAGCAAGAGGATAAACTATTAAGTTTATCTCAAAGTTTTGATCCTCTCTCCTCCTCCATAGTAAATCAAGAGTGTAAGACTATTGCAGTCATAGATGAAATAAAGAAGCTTGACAAGGAGAAGAAAAATAGAATAAACAAGTTGAGTGAACTTAGAGGGATCATCATCCCTAAGTTAGAGGCCATGCATGAGACCCTAACTGATGCTCAGGCCACAGCCCGGACCAATGATTTGATAGATCTTAAGAAGGCAGAAGCGTTTGCATTCCTATTGAGTGGTCACATCTCAATTTTGGACATGATGAAGCAGAGTTGGGCTACAGAAGTTATACAGTTGAAGAATACTTTTTCAGACATACTTAAGTACATGTAAGTACAACTTGTATATACACCTATGCGGATATGTATAGATTGTTTTTGAAAATTTTGGTGTGCGGACCCTACCCTTTGCCATTGATGTCAAAGGGCGAGTGAGGAACAGTGAAAAATGTGGAATCCAGCTAAGGGGGAGCTCCGGTAAAATGTACATTAGAACAGAGCATCAACCAAGGGGGAGTGTAGTATAACACTTAGTCATTTTTCACTAAGTGTTGCCATCAATGCCAAAGGGGGAGATTGTTGGCAAGAGACACATTGTGGCTTCATGATTGTTGTCATTGATGGCAACAAAGTTCATCCCACACATCCGCAGGACATGGTGTGCCTATACCGGAAGTCAAATTGAAGAGTGTTGTGGTCCGGTAAGCAAGAACAGAGCATGTGGCAAGGTCCGACAGTCAGGTTCGGATCTCTCAAAAGAAGTATCTTAGTAAAGTGTGGACTTGGGGAAGTCAAGAGGTGTACCTTGACTGATACATTCCAGAGATTGAGCCTCCGGTGATGAAAGAGTGAAAAGATATGAGCACCTAAGTGTTGGGTTCCTGTTTGGCAGAGTTGACAGAGGAAGAACTGATCGGCAGAGCATCAGACCTTAATCCGGATGAGTTATGGATGGTGATCATTTTCTTAAGGTATCATTCATGATTGGCCCACATGATTGATGACTTCTATAAGCATCTCCTTGATACGCATCACTTGATAAGTAAGGATTCAGCCGACAGATCAGAGTTTGGGAAAATATTGACTATTCCGAATGCTGACTAGAAAGGTGTTGAAATCATTGGTGCGGATATATATACCAGATGGATTTGGATGTAAAGGTGTGTGTTGTGTGTTGGGAAGTGCGAAGAAAAGCAGAAGAGCAGTGTGAAGACAGAAAAGACAAGTCCGGTATGTGACAGGACAGCAGCACCTAAGAAGAGGAAGAATGAAGTGCAGTAGATCAGTGTATTGAGCCTAACCGGAACTGAACCTCAGCATATGTGGATGCTTCTCATCAGTTCAAGTATCTAGTTTCCTTATATAAACTATTGTAGGCAGTGAGCCTCTTGTGAGCAGTGAGCTCGGGCAGTGAGCCCTAATTGGCAAGTGCCATTTTGTACCATCTTATTCTTTTAACAGAGAATACAATCTTGGGTTAGTCACCTCGTGGTTTTTCCCTTAACAGGGTTTTCCACGTCAAAATCATTGTGTTATGTATCTTGACTTTGTTTTTGCTCTCATGATTATGAATGCTTATTTGCTTTGATGTTGCACTAGTTGTTAAAGAAAAACAGAAAGTTAAATTAATTAAGATAACTGATTCACCCTCCCCCTCTCAGTTATCAACAAATCAAGCCTTAACATGCTCACATTATAATGCAAGTGTGTTATATTTTTATTTTACCTCCGAAATATTTTTAACCACTTTTGGCCCCATATCTTTTTGTACATTACCTCGAGAAATAGTTTATAGTTTCTAGAATTAAATAGCTTTGAGATATATCATGAAAATTGTTACTTGTCAAAAAATTGTATGCTTTTGAATCCATGATTAGACAGTGGGCACCTAGGGTTTAGAGACAATGCGAGATCACACTCCTTAAAATGTGTTACTTTCCAGTTGGATCTCCTTACCATTGAGTCATAGAAATAATGTTTTATTTGTGTTACTATATTAAATTACATTAATTGCATGGTATAAAGCAAAATTTCAAATGGAATAAATTAAAAAAAAAGGTAATCAATTATGGCAAAAATCCCTAATCTTTAGGGTCACAATTTAGGAACAAATCTCCAAATTAGCTATAATTTAGTAATGTGTAATAAGTTCTTAAGTCAAAATTAATAAAATCAGATTAGTGAAATTTGCATACTCATGCCAATTCTTATTTAGGTTTTAAGTTTATTTTCAAAGAATGTTTTATGTAATTATATATTGAAAAATGGTATAATTTGGTGTTAAGTTGGGCTCATTTCTCTAGCCTTCACTTATTTTCATTACAAACATTTTTATGTGTTTGACCTTATCTTATTTTTATATTCAAACTTTTGTAAATATTTTGTCATTTATTACACCTATCGTTTCCCCCATGTTTGAACATCCATTGCTACCTAGATCTTACCACTCCATTATTTTGGATCATTCCCACAAGTGTGGGATCAATCTCACATCTACAAATTAGAGCCCTAAAATTTTAAAACTCAAATTCAAATTTTGGTTGACTCTCACCCATTTCACTAGCCATTATGAGCCATTTAAACATACATTAGTATTATTTATTGGTATGCCCTTGTATTTGAAGCATTCAATTGCATTTATTTATCATGTCCAATTTATATCGATATGCATTATTCCAATATCACTTGCATTTTAGGAAGGAGGATGCCAAGAACACTTCCATTGGTTCACTAAAACAAATCCAAATCTGCATACTCATCTTAAAGCATTTGTTTGACTAAAGATCGTTGTCCTTGATTATTCATAAATACTGTCAATCTCAATAGTAGAGAAAGAGACAATGAATCAAAGAAATATAAGAATATGAGTGTGCACTATACTAGATCAAGTTTGTAACTAGAGATCATATCTATATATGCTTTTAGTGTCTATTTTCACATATAAATTGGATAGTCCCAAAATTGTATCTCATTGGAATTGTCATATGTCAAAATACAAAAGATTGACACTTAGAAGCACTCTTTATCGCTCTCTAAATTTCTTTATTGCATTTATCTCGCTCTGGTTTTTTGTTACTCCACTCGAACCTTTATGTATTGCCATCTCAAGTGCCCAATCAAGAATAGAAATCGTTGCCTTGCTCAGTTGAATTAGAAACAATGAAATACATTTTCCTATTCATTAGCTCAAAAAACATTGTTCTAAAGTTATACATGTCTACCTTTGTGGTGATAGAATTGATTTCAAATGACTTTGACACAATGTTCTTGCATGTCCCCTTGATCTTAAACATGTTCAAGTTGCACTCTTTTCCACCAATTTGACCAATCCAAAATTGAAAACCTTGAGACAAAAGTTCTCGTTGACCAAGATGTTCTTCGAATTTCCTTATTGGCACATCCCTTGCACCCTTGAATTTCCTTATCGGCACATCCCTTGCACCTCCTAAGGGTGCAAGTGCTAGTTTAAATTTAAAACTGTATGTGTAGATCATTTCAATCTATAACAAAACTTAATTGAAATTTAATCTAAAAATAATAATTTATTTTTTTCATTCAATTTTCCAAGCTTTACTTCATATATTTAAAACTAGCAATCGCACTTTGGTGTGCAATGGGTACGCTGAAGAGTTGTGGAAGTTCAATTTCTATGTCTTTAAGTGAATGATGATTGTCTTGTAGCCCTATGGTTCATGTCATTTTTTTGTTTTCTTGAGTGTCGTGAATTGATTTGCATAATCTTAATGGATTTCAAGATCTATGTGTTTTTCTTAGTAGTTACTTCAAATGTGTGACCTTTTATGTTTGGTGTGCAGTCTCAATTTGCATGCATCCCCTTTCTAAACTCTTGTTCATGCATTGCACCTAGGTTCACTTGAATTCCATCAGTCAACGTCACCTATGTTTAATAGACATTGTCTTGTAAATGTAAGAAAGGACACCACCTACATCATGTTCATTTGTTATTTAGCCTACCTACATGCTTCCTCTAATGGGGACATCACATGATACAAAGATTGATCAAACTTAGTGACGCTATTTAAGTTTATAATTTAACACCTTTGAATAATTTGGAGGTCAAATGGATTAAAATTAAATTTAGACATGCTATAATCGTAGATTGAGAATTCCTAATTGCTTTAACAATTTAAATTTCAAGGGAAAAGCTTTTTGATTTGTTTGAATTTACAAATGATATGGGAAATGATCTTGAGACCTCAAAAATGGTGTGCATTCTATGTCATGTTCCTTTTACAAAAGCTTTTTCTTAAGTGAGATTGAACACAACGGGCTCCCATCAATTTAGGCAACTCTTTTAAAAAATATTTTTACTCAATATTGTTGTTCCCTTCATTCTTAGATACATTCGCAAGACATTTCAATTTATTTTGTCATACTACCATGCACCATGTATTGGTTATAAATGAGAACTGAATATATATATATATATATCCCTTATCTAGATTCCTCTCTCACCCTTTCTCTCATTTCCCCCTCTCTTTCTTTCGAGCTTTATATATATATATATATATATATCCCCTTATCTAGATTCCTCTCTCACCCTTTCTCTCATTTCCCCCTCTCTTTCTTTCGAGCTTTAGGTTGCCGGTTGATAAACACAAGAAAGGAATGAATCTAGCAACACCTGTCATTTCTATTGTCTTGCATTCTTTAGATTGTTGCCGTGAAATGGTTTATCAAAAGTTAGTCTCTCTTTTCCTTTATATCTCTTATCTCTATCTCTCTCATCTCTATCAATCTCCCTCTCTATATAGTTATGTCTCTTATATTTCTCTCTCATGGATTAGAATAAACATGTATACATGGTGATAAATAAACTTGGTTGTGAATAACATTGAAACCACATAAGGATGTGTGGTGTTCTATCTCTCTTCTCTATTCCTATGTCTACCATTTCATGAGGCTACATTGGAGCTAGATGATCTAGACCAACCCATACCACGATCCACTTTTTTACATTGTAAATGTATCATAGCCCAATCTTTAATGTAGGGTTATGCATTGGATTGCTTGACTATAGCCCTAAGTCGAGCACACAATGGAACACTTTTTTCCACAATACTTATGCAATTAAGTTTAGTTTTGTAATCCCATGATGGCCAATAATTTTGTGTTTTAGGAAATGTCTCTTCAATTGTCATGGGTGGAAAAGGTTAAATCTGAAAATAATTATTCATAGGAAGGTTATGCATATAGCCATGTTTTTACTTGAAATTGAAAAGTACTTTGGATCGAAAAACTTTAGTTCAACATCATAAATAAATAAGGATATGGTTTTCCATGCACCCTTTGGCATACTATACATATATTCAAAGTAAAAGTATGGTGGACCTTCATCAAACTCTTTAAGCTTCCACTACTGACCTATAAGGTGATCTGGAACTCTAAATCCAACGAATCCTTTAACATGGTGTGGTAAACAAAAATTTAGATCTTTATTTTCTACAAACAAACCTTTGGAAGACATACTTTCTTTGAGCTTTATTTTCTAAAATGGTTTCTGATGGCTTAAATTATAGTAAACCTTTTCTAAATCTAAGTGCTTTCTTTTATGAAATTTGTTTTTCTCCGCATCCTCTAGGATTCATTCAATCCTTGCCAAAGGAAACTATGGTTAGCATGAGAAATCAAACTAATAACCATAGGATTTCTCCATATAATCAAAGTAATATCCATAATTTTCAATACTTGTTTTCCTAACCTCTTCAATTTGGGAGAACATGACTATGAAAAAAATAAATTACTAATCAATTTTTAAGTGCAGACAAGTGCAAAATAATGAATTTGTTACGAGAATTTACCATTCGATCCTACAATTGGCAATATCCATATGTGCAATTAGTCTCATGCTGATTGTGCAGACAAATTTGCTACATAGAATCAAAATAATAGTAATGTCCATAATTTTCAATACTTGTTTTTGGTAGCCTTTTCAATTTGGACGGGAATCTAGCTATGAAAATAGGGAATTTATAATTTATTGAAGTCCAGACTAGTAAAAAATGAAGGTTACATTCTTCTATCAAGTTATACCTGAATGCAAATTGCATGCCTTACATAATTAACAATTTGTGGAAATTCATAGAAAATAGAGGAATGCTTTCCCTCTATCCCATCCATTGTGTTCTTGTTGTTGCATGTCAGATTATTATAGGGGCTTCCACCTATTATCATATCAAAACCTCCAATTGAATTAATCATTTCATCAAGTCTTTCTTTTGTCAAATTATGTACATCTTCTACCTCAATCAATTTACCTTTTTGATGTGTTTTTTCTACGCAACTTTTGAGGATAAGCTTGTTTTGTTGAGAATTTTTTGTAGATACAACATAATTGAGTTGTATACCCAAACAATGCAAAGCAACTTCTACACCCCTAACTCTAGAGGACAAAGGAAGGATATTGATCCCCTTTCGATAAGTAGGCTTCAAACTAGGAAGATGATATCCTATAATGAACAAATCAAAGTGATACATTTTCCCTCTTCTTCTAGTTTTACATCTATGGAAGCCAGTTGACTCACTACTACATGAAAATCATTTAAATGTTTGGTTACAAAGTCTGCTTCTTGCATCTTTGAAGAACACAAATTTCTTTTTCAAAAACAACTTATTTACATGACACTTAATTTGATATAATGAAATTAATTTTATCTCATAAACTCTTAGGAATGTTTTTAACTAAAACATTCATCAAGACTGAATTACAAAGACAACCTAATAGTAGATCTATCTCTTCTATCCAACTTGTCCCATTCATCTTAATCCATTGTTGAGAGTAGAATATTTAGTGCAACAATTAATATGATCCACTAATCTCTCTCCACTAAAAGATCTTCAACCTTCAATTTCCACAACTCAAAGTTTGACCTATTGAACTCTCTCTCATAACATCTTAAGGGTAAATTGATTAAGGTGGAATATGTGTAAAATTTGACAAAAGAAAGACTCGATGAAATGAATAATTCAATTGGAGGTTTTGATCTGATAATAGGTGGAATCCCCAATAATAATTTAATAGGAATCTCTCTCTCTCTCCCTCTCTCTCTCTCTCTCTCTCAATGTTGTTCTCATGTTTCTCTTATGTCCATATTATTTTCGTCATCACTTGTAGGAAAATCAAAATATTGTTTTCAAACACAAGCAAGTAAATTAAACCATTAGTTATATAATTCTATTAATAACGTATAAATAATAACAAATGACAACACCTAGTAACAAGAAATTTCATCCAATCAACCTATACAATGACTATATGCTACTCATGTTATTCTTCTAGGTGTGTTGACACGAGTGATGTGTTGGTTCTTTTTCCTTAGCCCATTTGTTGCTTTCTGGTGAATCATAAATCCTAGTTAATTCATTGGTAGTTGCACTTCTTTGTATCCCTAGATATTAAGAACTTCCTTTTTCTTCTGGGTTGGGACATTTCCTATTTTTCCCTAAAGACTGAATTGAGTGGTATACCCAAATGATGCAAAGTAATCTCTTTTTGTCTTTCTCTATTTTCACTCTCTATAAATATATTGTGTATTAAAAGTTTATATATATTTATTATTAAATTATAAACTTGTTTTATATATAAAATCTATATTATAATGATATTTATTGTTATATATTATATATAAATTTAATAATTTTTTTAATAATGTATATAATAATGGTTTCCAGAGTTATTCTGGAAGATGATTAGAACTCTGTTAAAGGATGCCACTGCACAAGTGGATGTTAATGGGCAACTAACCAAGGAATTCCAACTGTAAAGATCTATTAGACAAGGGTGCCCACTTGCCCCCTCTCTGTTTGTAATAGCAGTGCACGATTTCCATTGCATCCTAAGAGACTCCCTGAGTCCAAGAGTACAAGGACTCTCACTGCCAAATAGAGAAGAACTTATAAATATCCAATTTGTTGATGACATAGCCCTATTTGTAAAGTTGGATCAAGACAACTTTGAGTGCCTAATGAGAAAAATGGAAATCTTCAATCAAGCAACATGGGCTAAAGTTCCTAAGGCAAAGTCAATAATGTTGGCTTGGAACAAACAACAACCAGACTAGATGTAAGAGTATGAGTTCCAATGGGGAGGTCCCAATAAATTATCAAATACTTGGGGATCCCTTTTTCTATAGACCCAAACTGAATGACATGTGGAAATGTCTAGAAAACAAAATTGACAAGAGACTTAATGCATGGAATAGACAATACCTCTCCACTGCAGGGAGAGCACGTGTGTCAAAAAATCCTCTCGTCTTATAATATTTACTATGCTTCAGTTTGGAAATTCAATAGCTATCAAATCCGAACTATACAAAAGAAGATAAGACAATTCCATTGGTCAAATGGTAAAGGGAAAAAAAGAAACATTCTATGAAATGGGAGATTTGGTGTAATGAAAAGCAAAAGGGGGCTTAGGACTGAAGGATCTCAAGCTACAAGGCATAGCTCTAGCAGTAAAATGGATTTGCAAAAGCCTCAAGGGCAATGAACCATGGAAGCTCCTGATCAGAAATAGTATTGAGAATATTGTTCCTAAAGTTACAAAAGCCTAGAGAAACCTACCTCTATGTGACCTAATCTTTGGCAGCTTCGTTGTATCCCCTACCGGATCTAATGTCTTTAAGAGTCTCTGAAAAGAAGATAAGACAATTCCTTTGGTCAGATGGTAAAGGAAAAAAAAAGAAACATTCTATGAAATGGGAGATTTGGTGTAATGAAAAGCAAAAGGGGGCTTAGGACTGAAGGATCTCAGGCTACAAGGCATAGCTCTAGTAGTAAAGTGGATTTGCAAAAGCCTCAAGGGCAATGAGCCATGGAAGGTCCTGATCAGAAATAATATTGAGAATGTTGTTCCTAAAGTTGCAAAAGCCTGGAGAAACCTGCCTCTATGTGACCTAATCTTTAGCAGCTTCGTTGTATCCCCTACCGGATCTAATGTCTTTAAGAGTCTCTGGAAAGCCTGGGAGCTTAGCAAAAATGTTATTCTAAACAAATACCTGGTGGAAAAAGATCTGAACAATATTTTCCTAATTAAATCCATTTGGTGGAATACATTTCACAATGGGAAACCCCTTGCTCTTCTCCAAGGATGCTCTACAAGGGAGTGGAATAGGAAAAGGGTTTCAACCTTTCAATATTTAATAAGGAATGGTAATTTCATTAGCAGCAATGACTTTGGCATCCCCACTACACAAAAAAGGACTTTTGAAAGAATAAAAATACAAAAAGAAAATGTTGAAAAAGCTAAAAATGAGTAGGGATAATCCTGAGCACCTTATGTGGTTCAATAATGAAAATCTAATCAATATTAAAGCTAAAGATGTATATCAATTAGTGGCTCTCCCCATTAATCTTAATGAATAGCTTAATAAAAACTGGAACACTAATCATAGCCAGAGAGATTGGAATAAGGTTCTCACTCACCTGTGGAATAATGTGATTGAACCAAAAAAAGTAGGTTTTAAATGGATGATGCTTCTACAGAAACTGCCTAATTTTGATTCAAAAGGCCATACCAATATGTGTTAAAATCTGTAAGAAAAATGAATCTATCTCTCATCTCTTCTTTGATTGTTATTTTGCAAAAGAAATCTAGAATCTTTTTTTTAATTGATGTATCATTACCTAAAAGAAAACATGAAATTCTTATTGGCAAAGTTGTAGACATTGGAAAAGGAAATAATTTATATTAACTTATCCTTACTACTGAAATTTTATGGTTATAGTGAAAAATACCAAGGCGTTAGGGGGGCACTTATTGAGTTCAATTGTAGACTTATTGCTTATAATGTTCTTATGCAAGTATCCATAACTATGGAAGTCACCAAAGAAAAATTTTAGAATCTCAAAAAAAATGGCAAAACAAAAATAACCAAAGAGGAGCTCCTATATGCTAATGAGTGGATCTACTTCAAACCTGACCTGGAGAAGACTACGGGGAGAACTAAAGCAGGCAAGGTTGCTACTAAAGATAAAGGGAAAATAAAGAAAGACTAGTAGAAACACCTATATCACCATAAAGATGTAATAAATATGTATGTAATAGATATATTGTAGTATCAATACAAATATTCTATACTATGTAAAGGTGGCAAATGGTAAATAACTGCCCTACGAGGCAGAATTTGAAGGACAAAAGTTGTAAAGATTTCCATAAGCAGTTTGGTAACCTAATTTAATCATGCACATTGGCTCGGTGGACCCATATTTTTGTATATTATATGAATACAAAAAAAATAATGTATATAATAATTAAAAATATAATACCAATACTTATCCAAAATGTGCCTCTTTTGAGATTAGTTATTATCAAGGCATAAAAGGTAGATTTTGCATGCTAACTATGTCTACGTATCCATCTCCTACACCAACTTCTCTAGACTCCCTCATCTTTCTGTATAATAAATTAGTTTCATCTACAATTTCTGCTCAACCTAGTTTAACAAGATATAGACCTTAAGAAATGGATTTTGTCCTAATCTATTACACATTAAGAGTAATGACACCAAAAGAAAAAAATTGAGTGCTAAGACCATACATTTACATCTATATGAAATACCATAAAAAATTAAAATGTATACACTTTTATCCTCTACAATTATATATTATACCAAGTAAATTTTACTTTAAAAATTCATATATTAATTTACTACATATTATTATTCATACTATAATAAACCATATATGTTTTTTTTCTCTTAAATTAATGTTAATACATTTTAAAATTTTATTCTATTATTATTTTTTGTAATGAAAACAACAATCCAAACAAACAAATAAATAAAAAAATTTAAACAACTCCCCCAAGCTTTGTGGTAATAAATAAATTTATGATTTGGTGGAATTTTGCTATAGAATTATGTTTTGTGATTTAATTTAGTATGTTTTTATTATATATGTGATTGTATTATGTTGATAGACTATTCTATGATTTGTTCTTTATCTTGGTTCACTTTTGTGCTGTGGATCTTTGTATTGGTGGATTTAAGTGTCTTAAATTGGGTCCTCAAAGAATTTTATATCAAGAGCTTGCTGCAAGTGATCTATTTCTTGAGGCCAACATGTTAGGAATTGGTAGTTTTCGAAAAGTATACAGAGGAGTTTTGAAGGATAACACAATGGTTGCAATCAAAGTTCTTAATCTGGAAAATGAAGATGAAGGCAAGAGTTTTGATAGAGAGTGCAATGTTTTGAGTAAAGCTTGACATAGAAATCTGCTTAGAATCATAACCTTTTATTCGAATCGAAACTTCAAGGCCTTAATATTTCCTTTAGTGCCAAATGGGAGCCTAGACAAGTTTTTGTATCCTCCTGATGCACAGAGTTCTCAAGGGCAAATGTGAAGCTTAAATTTAATTCAGAGTTTGAGCATAGTGGTTGACATTGCAAAAGGCATGGAGTACCTGCATCACCATTGTTTTGTGCTAGTCATCCATTGTGATTTAAAGCCAGGTAATATGCCTCTTGATGAGGATATGACAGTTTATTTAACAGACTTTGACATCTTAAGATTATGCTTTGGAAACTCTCTGGACTCATGCACTTCTACACATACACTAAAAGGATCCATTGGATACATTGTTCTAGGTATGGATCCAAATAGTTAGCAAAATGTAGGTTTTATTTCTTGGGCTTGTTGGAGAAAACTGTGAATATAAAGCCTTATTATGACGTGTCACAATGCAAAATATGGACTAGGCCAAGGTGTTACTGCAAAAGGAGATGTCTACAGCTATGACATGGTGTTATTAAAGATGCTGACTGGAAAGATGCCAACAAATAGCATACTTGTTGAAGGAATGAAATTGCAAGATTGGGTGAGTAGAAGTTTTCCAAATACAATAGTAGAAGTTGTTGGCAGCCATTTGTTAAGGGCTTCTCTGAACAACAATGAAGATAAGGTATTGAACTGCCTCAGACAACTCATATGTGTCTGTTTGCTTTGTACAAAGGAAGCTTCTGCAGAATGGTCAAATATTTTTGACATTGTGAGAATACTGCAATATATCAAAGACACATTTCTTGGAGCTGGTTCAACTCCAACAGTCCAGTCAGATTTATTCCCTTTCTTTGAGACCACGTGTTGTCTACAAAAACAATGGAAGTCAAAGTTCTTCATTCTGAAACAGAAGAAACACAAAAGGATACAATGTCGTAACTTTCAGTAATTAGGATACCTTGGTAATGGTTTTGTCTTGGTCTAGCTCAAGTCTTTTCTTAGAGCAATTTCAATATAAAATATCCTTGTAACATACAAGTATTTAGTAGGATTCTTGTCATGTGCCATTTTTTGACTGAGAAGATCTTAGTAGGCTTCAACAAATTAACTCTGTATAGAACAAATTTTCTCAATATATGCAATATAGCCCACTAGTAATTGCTTTTCAGCTGTTGATTTCCCACCTGCACAACAATCAAGTTTCTCGTCACGTCATACTAAGTCTATCTACTCTTGGTAGTTTCACATTTGATGTTCCATCTTGCCCTGTCAAATAGAAACAAGGGGCAGCAACCAAAATTTGGTAGTAGACACTAAGAGGAGTTCTGAACAAAAAACCCTCTGATGAACATGCAGAAATCAAGTTTTTAATGGAGCAATAGAGCCCTGGATTTTTCTCAGAACTTTCCACTATGAAAATGAACTGCTTTGCATCACAAGAATTCTTTCTCATCTGTTTTTATCAATTATAATTAGGTACTTGTATCTTTCATTACCTTCATTATGGTGCTAGTTTTGAGAGTAGGATGCAATAAAGTTCTAGCATTTTGTATCTATCTTAAGTATATTGCCATGCACTGGAGGTTGTAAGTAATTTGATTGCTATTTGTATTCATTTGCAAGGTTTTCATTCTGAAAAGATTAAAAGCATGATGAAAAATTAATCTAGAGGGGCAATGGAAAACATGAAAGCTTCTGTAATATTTATTTTTCCCTTCTACCCAAAAACTCAAAATGATTATTTTGCACCTGGAATCTCAGCATCAAGACTATAAGGTTAGCAAATAATTTCACTTTATCAATTCAGAAGTAGAAATCAAATAATGGATATCCTATAGCCGATCCGCTTACACAGGGTTACAAAGAGAATCCCAAGTTCTCTTAAAGAGCTACACAATCCTGTCCTACTGTTAACAGCATGACTCAGAAGTTAGGCAACCTACCACCAGAGAGTCTCTGCCACATAAATAGAAGAATTTGCTAGTAGAATGCCATTTATAAAGAAAGGGCCGTCGGAGGTACAGAACTTGTAAGTATTGAGGTTGCCGTTTGGCTAGTACTGCTGCTGGAACTGTTTTGAAGACTCTCCAAAGGTCTAGGAGCAGGGGGTTTTTCCATGGGAAGAACCCCACCTGGCATTTGGACAACTTTCGCCATAGATGGTCGCTGAGAGGGCTGCTCCTGAATACACCAAAAGCTGATTTCAATCACTCTTTGAATCTGATCAATATTTAAATTTGTACCAAGCTTTTCATCTACGATGTTCATAATATTTCCCCTTTCATATTTCTCAAATGCCTATATTGAGAACCATTTCCTTCCCGATGTCAAGATATCAAAGGTTCTTCTACCACTTACAATCTCCAGCAGAACCATGCCATAACTGTAAACATCAGAGCGGGAAGTAATCGGCAGATTGGCAAGCCATTCTGGAGCCAAATATCCTCTAGTTCCTCGAACAGTGGTCAGTGGTAGGTTCTGATGAACTCTGGCATGTATGACTTTGGAGAGCCCAAAGTCAGAGACTTTTGCCTTGAAATTTTCATTTAAGAGTATATTCTCTGGTTTAATATCACAATGAACAATGCAATCCCTGCACTTCTCATGCAAATAGGCAATACCCTTTGCAGTTCCAACTGCTATGTTAAACCGGGTCTCCCAATCTAGTGTCTTGGCTTGCTCTGAATAAGTAAAAAGGAATGTATCCAGAGAAGAATTCTTCATGAATTCATAGACCAGCAGCTTATGTCGGCCTTCTGAGCAAAATCTAACTAGCCTAACCAAGTTCAAGTGATAGGTGCTGCCAATAGTTGCTACCTCCATATGAAATTGCTTCTCCCCTTTCTCAATTCCTTCCAATTGCTTGACTGCAACTATGGCTTTGTTTGACAATTTACCCTTATACACTGTCCCAAACCCACCCGAACCTCTCTCTCTCTCTGTAAAATTCTTTGTACAACGTTGCAAATCTCTGTAGGAAAACTGAACTGGAGCCCTAGATGCATACTCAAGGAGGGTGTACTGGGCAGGTGATTCTCCAAACAGAAACCTAGGATTATGTCTACAGCATATCCACCAAAGGCAAAAATTGATAATAATCAGGCCAATGACTGGTGCTATAAGTGCCAATGCGATTCCAATGGCAGGGAACTAGAATTTATTTACAATCCTGACTGGAGGAGGTGGTGGGGTTAGAGACTGCCCTTTACCACATACCTTTACATAAGAAGTTCTTGGAATGCTTGCTGTTTGATAAGTGTTGAAATGTGAAGTCACTTTGACTTATTCCAGCAGTGACAAGCAGTCAACAACGAGATCTAGCTAGTGCTTCAAGGACTCACCTGGCGGGGCTGAAGGCCAAGGAAATGAAACCGAAGGTTATTGGACAGGGGTCGTAGGGGGGTTGGGGCCGAGCCGGAAATTTTTTTTGGCCATGTTCCACGTGTACAACATGCAAAATTGCATGCGGAAGTGCCACTTGCGCTTTTATGCATGAAAATCTATCTTCAGATTTTCTTTGGTTTTTGCATGTGTTTTTTCATGATTATTTTAGTCAAGCTTGAATGCCAAGGCATGAGAAAAAAATTTGTAACTGCGAATTTTCTTCTGAGAATAAAATTGAGAGATCTTTGCCTGTGGTTTTTTCCTAATACATTACTAGGTTTTCCACATAAATCTGTGTTGTCTATTTTGTGCTTTTATTGCTAATTCACTGTTATTTCAATTTTGCACTGCTTATCTTTCTAACAGTTGGTATCAGAGCACACAGTTTTGTGTAAAAATTGTTTTGTGGGTTTTTCATCTTTGTGAAAAGCAATGACAGGAGACACGGTTACCAGATTTGAGGTTCAAAAATTTGATGGTTCCAATTTTGCTTTTTGGAAACTAAAGGTTCAAGCCTTATTGGTGAAGGATGGATGTGCCTTGGCTCTCAAGGGGACAACGTCAAAACCTGCAACCATGAAGCAAGAGCATTGTGATGAACAAGATAGCATGGCTAGAGCTACAATTCGGTTATCTTTGGCTGATTCAGTTTGATTCAATGTTGTAGAGGAGAAAACGACACATAACTTGTGGACTAAGCTGGAAAAGCTATATGAGACCAAGTCATTGGCAAATAAAATTTTGTTACGACGACAGTTGTATAATTTGAGGATGCATGACAATTCTTTAGTCAAAGATAATCTCAATAATTTCAAAACACTAATTAGCAAGTTGGCTTCAATGGAGGTGAAAATTGAAGAAGAGGATAAAGCGGCTATATACTATTGTGCTCTTTGCTTGAAACTTGGGATGAACTAGTTATGGCGCTCAGTAACTCAACATCGAAGGGGAAACTTATCTTTGAAGATGTGGTAGCCGCAATAATTTCTAAAGATTCAAGGCGGAAGATATCTCAAGGGACTTCTTCCTCTGATGCCCTTTTTGCAAGGGGCAAAACCCCAGAAAGAGAGAAAGCTGAGCATGGACAAGCTAGGTAGAAATCCAAGGGGTGGAAAAGAGTTAAATGTTGGAACTGTGGAAAAATAGGGCATGTCAAAAAGGATTGCAGGTTACCAAAAGCAAACAAAGAAAATCCTAGCTCGCAGCCATCGAAGGCAAACACAGCAGAAGTTGAAGCACCATTGGAAGATGGGGAGGTTTTGTCTGCAAATCTAAGAGGTTCATTTCATCATGTTTGGATCATTGATTCTGGTGCCTCTTTTCACATGACTCCTCACAAGGACTGGTTTTCTTCTTACCAGTCATGTAATGGAGGTATGGTTTACATGGGTAATGAAAATGAAATATCCCACCCTTGATAGGATAATTAATTTTCTGGATTTTGCCTGTCTGTTTAAATTTGTTTTTGGTTTTCTAATATTTTTGCAATGTTTGCTACAACAATATAATGCAGCAAAATATAAAATATTGCAATAATAATTTTCAACTCAAAATTGAACATTACATAGGGAATACACAGCTGAAAATTCCAAATTTTTATATCAACTTAAATACTCAGTATTTTCACAAAATATTGACAACCTAGTTCATAAAATATCCCCTATCATATCTAAAACATCAATACCCAGAAAAATAGATAGCCAAACTAGTGAAGTATCTTACATACCCACTTCGCTGTTCATACAAAATGAAGGCTGAGATGATAGTGCAGCAAGCTGGAAATGATCATTCTATCCTCTACTTCACTGAGATGCATACAACTGATGTAGGACTGATTCTTTGTCCTTTCCAAGTAATAACAAGCAAAGTAGACTACGAATCCGGAGTGTATATGACCCAAAGCCCCTGTTGTTACTAAGTACGGCCTGGGGAAGAGAGGAACAGCAGCATATGATATCCAAACCCTCACACAAAGACCATAAACTGTCCACACCAAGCTGCTATCATGGCGTCCAAGGAAAGAGAGTAAATTAGACCCAAACCAAGCACGAATTCCAACAAAAATCACACAATACTATTGTAGGTGGTACGGCCTAGCTAAGAGAATGTACAGCCAGCTTAGGGAGTGTTTCACACCTCAAAACTCAGTCAATGCACACCAAAATCAGAAAATATATCCTCCATTATGCTCAGATAATTATGGTTGCAAATACTAGATGAAATCTTTGCCTCCAACCCTCCGCAACAACTCCTCAAACTCGAAACTGAATAAGACTGATGCACAAATGCAACCACTGAGTATGGCTGCCTCAAAGCTCCCTTGGGTGGTCTCTCACACCTGCGGAAAGCTGCTACTGATGGCGGTTTCCGTCACCAAAAGCCCAAATGGTTTCTTCAAACCCTCAAACATTTGCAGAGCAAAATGCATTAGAAAATATGATGTCGTGAATGCCTCAAATGAAAGTCACTTTTCTCTTTTATTCCTCACTTGGTTTCCAATGCCACTTTTTTGGAATTATAATCTTTTATTAATATTTCTCCTTTTTGGCTTGGGCGCCCATCTCATAAAGAAGTGACTTAATTAAATAAAAAATACTTAATATTTTAATTAACATTAAGTTAAATCTTTAATTTAACTTAAATGACATTAACGTTAATTAAAATAATATAACACTACCCAACGAACAACCGAAGAAGTGACCAAACCCGCAGTGACATGGAAACGGCGCCACGTGAAGAAGTCGGTGTTGAGCGGTGACCTTGCTAAAAATAGTAAGAATGACCCAAAAGTCCGAAATCGCCTGGAAAGACATCACCGCAAACCCCCTGATATCGCAAAGCTCAATGTAACATTTGAGATAGCCAACAGCTGACTACCAAATCACCTAAACAGTGCCAAACTGACACTTACTATAAATAGCAGTGTCCTCCGAGGTCCAAAGAGAACAAACCCAAAAAAACCCAGAAAGATTATCGCCATGCAAGCACTTACTATAAATAGTAAGTACGAACAAGTTGTCTGAAATCTCTCCGAAAAGTGTCATACGGATCCACTGGATCACTTGAACACATTGGTGACATCGAAATACTCTTCAATCGTTTGTCCAACTGTAGTTCACCAAAGTCCACCAAAGGGGTCGTACAATTCCCAAGTGTGAAATTTAGAGCCAAGAGGTATGGATGGCAAAAATTTATCCCACTATACGGCAGACCAATAATTACCAAGCCATACCAGAGATGTTGAAGTTATAGATCGTATGGTGCGTAAGACTGACCAAAGGATTACAAACCGTATGGTTTGTTGCAAGGGGCGTACGACAAAGCAGAAATACCTAGACCGTACAATGGGTAGGAATGTTTAAATGATACGAGAGTCAACAAAATTTTTAGTAAATTGCAGTTATACATAGAGGCTAGGGACAAGTCATATAGTTAAGTTTAGAGGTCGTACAGATAGCAAATTCTTGTCAATTAGGCCATATAATAAGAAATAGCATGTAGGTTGTATGGTGCAGCAAAGAATTTCAGATCGTACCACGTACCTATTGGAAAGAGGTCATATGGTTAGCAGTGGGGTTCATACGGCCAAGAAAGAAGTAAGACTTAGTACATCAAACTTGGGGGGTCGTACGGCTAGAATAACAGGCAAATTAGATTGGAAAATAGGTTACATGTTGGTCTATATAGTTTTCTCCTTTTATTTTTTTCTTTGTCCTTTTCTGCCCTACTTAATGTTTTTCTTTTTTCTTTAACTTTTTTCATTTTTATTTTGTAGGGTCCCCTTTTTATTTTTCTTTCTACCTCTTTGGAATTTTCCATTTTTTTCTTAGTCCCCTCTACCTTCACTTTAGTATTGTGTCAGAATATGCAACATATAGCCCCTTATAGCACTCATTAATACAACATGTGTCTACATATTCCAATTTAAAAAATTTATCCACAGTATTAAATTAAGCCATACCTTCCGATGTTCGCCCTGAATCTATTAATTGTGATCCTTTTGGTTGTTGGTACTAGGTTACTACGTTTCGTATGTATAGATTTGTTATGGAATTATGTATTGTCTGCCAAGCTCCAAGTGGTGGCGTAGAGGGACTTGTTAACTGACATCTTTCTCTAACTTCTCAGACAGCTTGGTTGTATCATGAACATTCCACCACGAGTGAATGCTCTGTGATGAAGACTAGTTGATAATGTGAAGTAATTGTTTCTTTCAGAAGTAGGAAGGGATATTTGCCAACGAAATTTTGATATCCTTCCACCAATTCATCTGAATCTTCTTCCACAATGCTTTCGTCTCCATGGTATCCTTCTGCAAGTTCATCATCTAAATCTTCTACAATGCCTCTATCTCCAAAAAGTCGACTAGGGTTATCATATGTAGAACCGACATACCCAAAACGTTGGCCACAATACGGTGAGTGCATACACTAGTAGTTATAGATCTTAATTAGTCATGCAAGTGGGCCTAACAAACATGTAGTTAAGTCCGGATGTGTATTTGGTATCGCATTTCCACCAATTTCTTTATCATTGTCTATCCTTTTCTCACTCAATTCAGTATCTTCCCAGTCTAAGTCTTCAGTATCTTCCCAATCTAAGTCTGTCATATTTACTGCTGCCTGGACCTCTTGTCTTTCCTTATAAATTTTTAGTTTGGAACCGTTTACTGTATCCTTTAATATGGTCCTGTTTAAATTTTCTAGTCCTATCGACCCATTTTCTAATATTTCTCTAATCTTGAACGGTCCTAAGCACATTACTTTAAATTTCCCTGGTTTGATCTCATTGCAACTGTTGTACTTTAATACCAATTGTCCAGGTTTGAAGTTCATTCTTTGAAGGTGTTTATCATGTCAGTGTTTTCTCCTTTTCTACATAGCTTCAGTGGTCCATTGTGCCATAATTCTCCATTTGTCCAATTTGTTCAGGAGTCTTTCTTTGAGACTTTCATTGTCCCCCAATTGATTTTCTCTGACAATTCTTAAACTGGGTACCATGTATTCCATCAGAACCATCACCTTCTGGCCATACATTAGTTGGAAAGGTGTGTGTCCTATAGTTACCTTAAATGTTGTACGATAGGCCCATAGTACTACAAGCAAACATTCCTCCTAGTCTGTACCTTTGATCCTGCATGATTTGTAGATGACTGAAATGAGTACTTTATTTGTTGATTCTGCTTGGTTGTTGGCTCTCGAGTAGTATGGGCTAGAGAGGGTATGGAATATTCGGAATTCCCTCATCATTACTTTGATCACATTGTTGACAAAATGTCCTCCTCTATCACTAGTTATTTGTATTGGAATCCCAAACCTAGTGATGATCTGCTCAGAGATAAATCTTGTCGTACTTAATGTTGTGTTATCAAGTAAGGCTCATGTTTCTACCCACTTTGGCAAGTACTCAATTGCCACTATGATGTATCTGCATCTATGTAGCTGGTTGACCTTGAGAGGACCTATAAAGTTTAGTCCCCACCATTTGAATAGTTCTTGTGGTCGGGATGGTGAGAGTGGCATGAAGTCTCCCTTTAGTGGTTTTCCTACTCTCTGGCAAGTATCACATCGAACTACTCATTCCCTAGCATTTGTCTAGAGAGTTGGCCAGCACAACCCAGCTAAGAGGACTTTTCATGTTGTGGCATCAAGCCCCATGAGGCTACCTGCCAATCCTTCATTTGTTTCTTCCAACACACCCCTTATCTCTTCCCACATTACACATTGTCTCGAGATGTGATATGGGCCCATTTTGTAGAGGAGTCCATTGATCAATTGAAATGTTTTCGCCATGAGTGCTAATTTCCTTCTTTCTCCTGGTGGCATATCCTTCAGTGCTAATTTTGTAGATGAGTCCATTGATCAATTGAAATTTTTTCGCCTTGAGTGCAAATTTCCTTCTTTCTCCTGGTGGCTTATCCTTCAGTGCTAATTTTGTAGATGAGTCCATTGATCAATTGAAATATTGAAAGATATTCTCCAATATTCTCATACCATGTTGGTAGTACGACTATTTGGAATAAGTGGGTGTCAAGAAAGTCTTCATTTACGCCTTCCGGAGGTTCTCCTGACTTGATTCTTGAGAGTTGATCTACAATGACATGATTCTTTCCTGGCCGAACAATGATTGTAAAAACTAAATTCTTGAAGTAAGAGAAACCACCTACTTACCCGATCCTGGATAATTTGTTTATTTACCAAATACATTAACGCCTGATGGTCCACATAGAAAATGAATGGAGTTGCCAATAGATAGCATTGAAACTTATGCACTAAGTAGACCATGACCAGTGCTTCTCTTTTCATGGTGTTGTAGTTGCATTCTGCACTTGATAATAATCGGCTTGCAAAAAAACTGGGTGATCAAGCCCTTGAGGCCCTACTTGTGCCAGTGTTGCTCCAACAACAAAGTTAGATGCATCCACATGTACGTGGAATTCCTTATCCCAATCAAAGTATGCTAAAATGGCAAAACTTATTAATTGTACCTTTAGTTCATTGAAAGCTTGTTCCTGCTCCTCTGACCGTATTAATGCTACCCCTTTCCTTGTGAGTATATCCAGTGAATGTAAAACTTGAGCGAAGTTCTTGATAAATCGTTGATAGTAGCCCACATAGCCCAAGAACAACCTTACTGCTGTGATATCCTTCGGGGCTTCCATTTCTATGATCACACTTATTTTCTCAAGATATATCTTTAACCCACCCTAACAGACAACATGCCCAAGGAGTTTGCCTTGTGGTACCATGAAACGACATTTCTTTGGATTTAAGGCCAAGCGTACTAATCTGCATCATTCCATGCATTCTGCTAGGACCTTCAAGTGAGTTTTCCAGTCGCTCTAGATTGACTAGTTGTCCAAGAATGCCTTAAATTTCCTACCGATGTCTCATCAAATATGTGAAGGATTATTCTCTAAAATGTTGCAGGAGCATTGCATAGGCCGAATGGCATTCTGTTATAGGCATATACTCCATCTTCTACCACAAAGATGGTCTTGAGTTTACCTTCTTCAACTATGCTTATTTGGTTATATCCTGAGAAGTCGTCCATAAAGGAGTAGATCTTGTGTCCTAATTCTTCGAGAATAGAGTCTATAAAGGGGATTGGAAATGGATCCTTAATAGTGATTGCATTGAGGCTTTGGAAATCCACGCATATTCAGATTTGCTCAGATTCCTTTTTCAATGAGATAACAATTAGTGACACTCGGTCACTTGTTTCCACTTTGAAAATAATCCCGACTTCTAACATTTTCTTTATTTCCTCCTAAACCTTAGCTACATAGTTTTGATTCATCCTATAGGGTCTTTTTCTTACTGGTTGTGTTCCTGGTACTAAGGGGATTCTGTGCACACACAATTCTCGTGGTACTCCTGTTAGCTCTTTGTATGTCCATGCATAGACATACTTATGCTCCAGGAAAATTTTGAATGTTGTCGCCTTCAACATAGGATTCCAGTTGTCCTTAACATTCTTCTCCCAAGTTCACTTTCATGGATGTAGGTTCCTCATACTTTATTTCCTTATCTCATTCAAATTATATGCAACTGTTTTATCTAATCTTGCATTTCCTTCTTTGTATTCCCAATACTCTGGTGGGAACGTATGACTTATTGGTGTCGAACAGTCTTCTTGTTCTTTTTCTTTATCTTTCTCGTCCTCTCCAATTTCTCTGATCTATATCATATTACATTTTGGCTGAAATAACTCGTAGTCTTCCATTTGCCAGTGGAATAATCCATTGAAGGAACTCGTTTCATCCTAAGAGCAAGGTTGGAGATCCAAAATTCCCTCGTCAATCAACTTCTAAGGGCCCTTTCTTCTTCTGCCCATGTTTCTCCTGAGTCCGAGTCTAAGTCAGATGAAGCTACTTCCTCACTCATGGCCTGATTTCTCAAGTCTATGACATTTTTCCTTCCCCTGTTTTCAATAGACAAGGTGTTCTTCCAATTATGGTCGGCTTTGGCTACTATCAACCATCCTCGACCCAATAATGCATCATAGGCCTTCTTATGTAGTGAGATAACTACAAAATTCGAGAGAAATGATTGAGTTCCTATCATTACCTTTCAGGCCATTAGGACCCCTAATACTTCAATTCCATGTTGATCAGTGCCCACCAATTGGAAGGTTGGCGGCCAAAGGGTAGGTTTACAGAGTGTCTTCCATGAATCTTTCGGAAGTACATTCACTCTCGATTCTCCATCAATAATTGTGTTCATCAAAGTTTTCCCAAGGATCTCCATATGCACAACGGTCGGTCTCTTTGCCACATTGATCGTCAGTAACATCAGGTCTATGACTTAATCGCCATGCAATGGAGGTTCTACTATTAACTCTTTGCCCTTGTCTTTGGCAAATCTTCCATCACTTCGGTCATTGACTAGTGTAGTGGTGAATGCAATTCTCAATTGTGGCATACTTTGCAAGAGGTCTACCATTTTGTCCAGTGCAGTAGTTTACAACACTTGCCTTGCAATGTTTTTATCTGACTCGAATCTCATGGAAGTGTTTGCATTCTCATTAGAATATCGTTGTTCTCTTGTCATAGCTTGTTCCACTTCAACTTTTGCTTCTCGAAGCCTTTCCTTTTCCGTACGTGGATTTGGATGCACGACCTTCTTGGTTTGTGCCTGGGTGATGGCCAAAACTTCGTTATTTTGTTGTATGATTGGCTTTTTACTTTGGGCAATCAATATCCTCATGATCTCTTGGTCCGCACCATTTGCACAACAATCCCACTTTGTTTTGGTTATTTTGGCATTCTTTGGCGAAATGCCCCCTCATTGCATTGTCGGCATTGTATAATAGGGTGTCCTTTTGAGTTATATTCTATATGACTTCTTCCTCCATTGTTATTGTTGTTAGTGTTTAAATTCGCACCTTGCGGCATGACACTAAACGGAATAGTGTGTACAGTAGGACTGTTCTTCAAATTTGGAGGGGAAGCTCCCTCAGACAAAAGTAATTAAAAAGACAAAACAACATAACCTATCTATTTGTTTCTCAGAGCACAAGGCAATTGAAGCTCTTCTACAATGCTATAAGCTTTTCTCAAATATTGCAAAAAAAAATAACTAAACTTTATCAAATACACTTCCAATTTCTTTAAGTAAATCCAGAGCATAAGGAAATTGAAGGGACAACTTGGAGATTTCAACACAAAGGAATAAAGAAGATCTAACAACAATCATTCGTGCACAAAGTCATGAACAATTCTTTCAAGCTTCGACAACAAGAAATATCTTAGAAACCATGATGCATATTCTCATTAGCAAAGAAATAAAAACAGATCACTGCTTTGAACAATAAAATGCGAGCAAATAATAGTCTCAACATTTACCATTAAGAAGTTTAAGTGTGTAGAATACACTTATTTATACCCTAAAAAGCAAAGATGCAAGGAAATAAAAGGAACAGTTAACTAACACTCTCCACTCTAGTCCTAATGCTGCATGGGAAGCATGCAAGCTTATTAGCAATTTAAAAATAAAAATATCTTTTCATGCAATTCAATTAACTGAACTTGCATGTTATTACACAATAAGTTCCACTCAAAGAAAATTTGCATGATCTCCAAAAGCAAAATCCAAAAATAGATTTAACTCTAGAAAGCAAAGTCAGTTCTCAAAATAGAAACTGCTTTGGAAATCTCACCCACTGCCAAAAATAGATTCCTCCTGCAGATAGTGAAAAATTGGCTAAGTCTGAGAATTGAGATTTCTCTTGAATTCATCAACTCTGGCCTCATTGGGTATACTGATAGAATCAAGATGAACTGTCCTTATCTGCAGGTCGATGCCAGCATCTTCAGTGATCTTTGCTAAAGCTTCAAATTCTTTCTCAACCTTGTCAAATTTTGATGCAATTTCAACCAAGAGATACATCTTGTCTACGTGGGATTACCACAAAACCTTCCGCGGATAACCTGCACGAACTCTTCCTGCAAATTATGAACAAGGCAATTTACGCCTTCGTCGCTGAAATACCTACAAGGAATGTTTTGGACAAAATCAATAGCATACTTCTCAATGTTAAGAAGTTTTTCTTTCCACGTAGCCAACTCCATGGCTATACCCTTCGAAGTGTAAATCAAGGAGCACTAATGAGTCCATGAGAAAACAATAGACTTCTGCTCCGCTGTTATGGGCCTCATGTTGAGTGCTTGAAATCTCACCAACAGCCTATCATAAACAGGCTCCATATCTGTCATGCACTCTATCATGTTCTGAATTCCTAGGAGAATGTCCTTAGAATTGGACACTACTACCATCAACTTTGCTAGAAAGTTAACACTTATTACTATGAAATGCTCAACCCAATCCTTGGTGTGTTTGCCGTATACCACCAGCTGGCTCAACTGTCTCTGTTCATCAAGAGACTCCATCACCTGTGGCAAAAGGAGTGCAGGCGGTGAAGGTGAATGTAGGAGTTGCGAAATATACTGATGCAGCTACTTATTTTTTGATTTGAGAGCAGCTTTGTCTTGTCCATCTTTCAACACCCTATTCCTCATGGTATCAGATGCAACCTCCAGAATATTTACTGCCACCTGTCTGGTACTATGACCCAAGCTTGTCTTGATAATGTGATAATCATCAGGCCCAACATCCTTTATCGCTTTGTCTTGAGGAGGGACAGCGGTCTCTACGATCAACTCGTCTTCGTTAGAGTTCAAAATCCTTGACTGCTTTTTAAGCTTCTTTGTTGAAGGCTCTTTGAATGTCTTTGCCAGAGCATTGAAATCTAACTGGTAAGATGGTCTTTTCTTGTTCTCATCAATCACTATATGAAGCCAAGTTGAAGTAGATCCCTGAAAAATTGGCTCTGGATGGCGATCACCCTCAACCTCTGGATTTGGCATGACTTCAACCTCAGGAAGTGCAAAGTGTGACTCCAACTCAGGATAAAACTCTAACACTATATCAGGCTCGAACCCTAAATCAACCTCAATTACTGTATCTAGTTCGACCATTTGTTCTACTTCTGGCTCATCTGCCTCCTCAACTCCTGATGAGTTAAATGGTGTTGAAGTGATTTGTATGGGAGACTGATGAGCTTCAGGTATCCTCTGTGATGTAAGTAAATTTCCCTCTTCTGAAGAAGAAGTAGAAGCTAAAATAGAAGTGTTGGTGAACTCGGCTCAACTGATGGCAAAGGGACTGCCTTTGGTTGTTGTTGCACTGGGACTTGAGACTAAGTTCTCTTCTTTTGGGTCACTCACTTCTTTGGTCTTCTCACTCACTACCTTGGATTTCAGCCGTGTGGTCAAGTGAGTGGGTGAAGGTGGCGGCTCTGCTGTAGAAGCCTTGTCCTTTGATGTTTTAGTCCTCCTTTGCCTTTGACTATTGATGAACATCCATGTTCGCTTCACTACCCCTTTGGTTCTTTCGGCGATGGTGGTTATCTCTTGGAGAGACCAATCAACTTGTAGTAAAGGTTGTAAATCAACTCCATCCTTGATGAATTTGGGAGATACGATTGAATCATTCTCGCGCAAGCCTTTGGGGTTCTCATCAAGAAAAACTGGTATCTGCTCCAAAGTGAAGCGGCTGAAACTCCTTCGGCGAACCTCATATTCATCCTCACAGTTGGCCCAGAAATCCTCCATAGTTGGCACGTGGGCAAACTTGCCACCGAGTCTAGACCTCATCACCTCCTTGGGATCATAAGTGCGTTTCTCCTTGAAGGTCTTTAGGCCGAATTTTGACATCTCTTCTCCAATTACCTTTGCATCGGAAGCACTTTTGCATTTGAAGATGCTAAGCTGGACAGGGAAGTTCACTACCATCTTATGCCTGCTGCATAGGAAGCTATGAACTTCTTCACTTTGATGCAGGAACTCCATCAGGACCACTTCATCACAAGGGTACCTTGGTAGCATATATCGATAGGATGTGAACCCGTACACTCGAATGTAGGAGAAGGTAGGAAATTGAATATACCAGTCCGCCCAATCCGAGATCACTGCTCTAGCCTCCTCTGAAATCCTGACATGCATTAGGTTCTCCAAGTCACGCACGGTGAACATTAGAAATGCGTCATTGACTCGGCGGAAATGCTTTTGGGACTCTGAAATCTCTAGCTAAGGATATAGCTTGGTGATTCTGGTATTTTGTAGAGAGCCCACAAAATTCAATCCGGCAAAATGGTGCTGCTTCGCCACCATGAATAGCAAGTAGGATGTCATCCTGAACTCGCGAGTTCGGGAGAACTCTGTAATCTGCCGGTGAATACAATTGCTTATGAGGGTAGACCACTCATAGGTTGCACTTCCATTGGCTACTGTGCTGATGACGTAGAACATCCATGTCTTGAAACTCCTCCCTTCAGCTTGGCCGATAAGACGGTTGAGTAATGTGATCACGATTGTATACTCGTCTTTCAACTGGCCTCTACCCACATTCCTTGGGAGTGTATTTCTTCTTTCCTTTAGCCATTTGCAGGCTATTTTTTGACACTTATCAGTACTTGAGCTCCAAACTCTGTCACTTTGTTCCAGATCAAGGCTGAGTGATTCTTAGAATGGTGGGATGCCGAGGGCATACTCTATATCATCAAGTTTTAGGCTGGTTCATCCACTGACCTGATCTCTCTAGACTCGAGGTCATAGCGTTTTATGCATGAAAGCACAAATTCAAGACTGTGAGCGGCTATGGGAAATGAACCGACTTGAATGAGCCCTGAATTCTTCAAGTTTCTCGCTGCCATGGTGCCTAAGTTTCCCAAGGGTTCCAAGTCAAAACCTTCGGGCGAAACCTGGCACAAATCTGTCTCTCTGACTTTGGAATATTCATGTTTGAGTAGAGATTTGGCCTCAATGGTGACCGAGGAATATTGCATGATGGCTTCTAGGCTTAACGAAAAGCCTTTCTTCTTCACTGTTCTGCTTCAAAAAGATCAAAACTAGGCCTCTGTATGCTCGTTGTTCGAGAAAATCAAGTCTTTATTTTCATTGTCCAAACCCTGATTTTTGTGAAAAAATGTATATTTAGCCCTTGGAAAATGAAAATATGAGACTGAATCCTCAAAAAGTTGCCAGATCTGAGCTCTAGACAGTCAAGAATGATGTAAAACGCCTTTTCCCAAGGTGGGTATGCGTTAAAAATGAGAAAAATTGGACATGGAGGCCTGAAAAATCACTTTGCTTTTGGCTGTAGGTGGTGATTTTGGGCATGAACAATCATAACCAGCAAAGGGAAAGCTTGAAAAATCTCAAAAAATGGCCCCTTAGACTTGGGCATTGTCTTCTATGCGTGGAAATGGACCTTGGGATGATGGAGAATAAAGAAAATGGTGCCTTGAAGTCACAGATCTGCCCCTTAGATGTATTGCTGGCCCAAAAGTTCTTCAAAACTGCAATAATAAAGCTTGAAAACCCTCATCAATGGCCGCCAAGGTGAAGAAATGCCTCTCTAGGGTGTGAGCAAGTCTTGGAATGAAAGAAAGAAAGATAGAATGATGCAAAATAGTGATATCTTGGCCTTCTAGGTGAAGCGCCTCTCCTCTAATCATTCCAATCTGCCTTTAAAAGCTTCAAAGCCTTCATCAATGGCTGCCTCCAAGCTGAACGCTGCCTCTCTACCTTCAAGTTGCCTTTGGAAATGACAATCACAATGAAGAAGAGTCTCCTTTATAGCTTGCCTTTACTTCCTAGGGTTTCAATGTGCTTTATTCCACAAATAGAGAGCCTTTATTTTTAGCTCCATGCAACAAAGAAGAATGAAGAAGTGAGTGGTAAACCTCTATTTATAGCCTTGATGCTTCTCTCTCCTAGGCGTCCCTTCTCTCTCTAAAATGTCCACCTCATGCAAATTTTGGGCGCTCAGAAAAGGAGTGCATTGACCTCAAAATGAGCACCTTTTCCTAGGCTTAAAAAGGCGTGGGTTTTGCCCAAAAGGAGAGCCTTTTGGAGGTCTAAAAAGCGTGGGTTTTGGCTAATATGAGCACTTTTTGGGGGTTTGAAAAAGACGTGAGTTTCCTTCAAAATGAGCGCCTTTTGGAAGGCATGAAAAGGTGTGCAATCTCCATGAAATGAGCGCTTTTGGGAGACTTGAAAAAGGCGTGTCTTTTGCCCAGAATGAGCGCTTTTTGCAAGGTATGAAAAGCGTGAGAAATGCCCAAGAAGGGTGCTTTTTGTAAGTGACAAAAAGGCGTGGGATTTGGTGAAAAGGGGCACCTTTTGAGAGGGTAATAAAGGCGTGGGTTTAGGCTAGAACAAACGCCTTTTGGAGGTGAAAGAAAACTGCTCTTGTCAAGGCATTTAGAAATTTTCACCCATTTTGCCTTTTGAAACTCTTGATCTTCGAGTTGAGATTTTTGTGAAACCTTGTGATTGATTCATCATTCCCATGCTCTTTCATCATGACTTTTGACCTTGGAAAACTTTGAATTTTGCCTTGGCCATTTTAACGGAGGTTGCCTGGATCATTGCCGTTTGCCTCTGCCTGTGAAGCTTTTTTTTTTGCCGTAACTTCTTCATCTGATGACAGAAAGTCTTGAAGTTTGGAAATCATGCTCTTAACGCTTGAAGCTTTTGTTGAAGCCTCTTCTCCATGAAGCATGCTCCAAGGTGAAGCACACTTAGCCAAAAATGCTCAAAAATGCCTTAGAAAAATTTTCAAAATTTTCCAAAATTTCAAAATTTTCAAAATTGAATTTTGATTTGCGAGATGCGTTTGTATTGCTTTCCTTGGTTCCTTTATGTCATTTTGGTCCTCGATCCATCACTTTGGCCTCCGCTTCTAGGTGTTCTTTCATAGCTCCAGGCCTGATTGGCTTGCCAGAATCTCCCTCCATTTGAGCCTTGGATCGCCATCTTTTGATATGTCCTGTTCCTACAAGGTTAGCCCAATAATAACAAGGCTACATGGTGCTTGGAAGGTGTGTTTGGGCATCTTTTCACGGCGCTCATTATACATATATGAAAATTTTCGTATGGGTACAACAATTGTTATTTCCTCTTCTATTCCAATATTGACCAGGGGATGCATTATTGTTATTTTGTTTCTTTGGTGGTGTGTTGGGTGAAGCGGACTGCTCACCTTGTGTGAAGAGCGCTTGTGTGTTCCTTGTGTTTAGATTGTATGGGCATTCTTTTATTGAGTGGCCCAGAACTTGACAGATATCACAAAATAATTTCTTATGACAATTTGTTTTAATGTGACCCTCACCTTTGCAGTATGTGCACCAGAGTTCCTTGGTTTCTTTACTAGCTTCTTTTTCAGCCTTTAGTTCAACATCCACATCATATCCCTTCTCAAGGATTTTATGGTTCCTGATTCATTATCACTGCTATCATTCAAACTTTCATCTTCCTCTATTTTTCTTTTACCATGAGAAGACATTTTATCCTCACTCTATGTCCATTGTTTGATTGTAGGCATATGCATAGGAAGAGGGAGGTACTACTTGTTGATGGTAAAATTTGCATTTCACACACAAAATGAGAAATCTCGAAATGTGGGACCTTGCGGATCGAGATAACTTCTCAGATTTTAGAAGCCGACTCTTCGTTAGATTTTCAATGAAACCACTTTCAAATTGTTTGGGAGAAAAGGGAAGAAGGAAACGTGAAATGAAAACTAACTATCGTGACAACATGCCAAACATAAATTTCACCAACTCACAGAGGATTAGTGTGCACAGGATTCGCAACCAAAAACAAGATAAACACAGATACAATGAACAAGAAGTGATGGTCACATAGTTATTCAATTGCATAAGATTTGAAAGTCTTGGATTTACAAAATAAAGGCCCAGATCTGAGAAAAGAGAAGAAGAAAAATCTCGAATAGAATACAATGGCACAATGAAAGGCCGGCAATAAAACTGTAATGTCCCCTTCTAGCAGCCAAAATTTTTCCTTGACCTTGCACAATTTCAACTTAGTGATACTGCTGTTATGACAGATAATTGGGATCAATAACTCAGAATTGGTATTCGTTATGCTGATGCAAGTCTCACGAAGACTGTGTTAAATGATGTTGCAAGTATGTTTGTTGAGGATGGCGAGTGCAGTCGTATCAATTATATTCCACGATGAAAGTTTGATCGCTGACTGATGACTCACTGTAATCCGTTTCTGATTGTTTATTCCCTGATGTGCAGGTTGGTTCGATGATTCCAGTGATATTGCTGATTAGATCTGCGCGACTGATGCCTTAGACTGAGTTTGTTTTTTTGGTTTATTTCCCGATTGCCATACAAAATGTACTATCAGTCTTGAGCAACCATATAACTAGCTATACCATTACAAGGTCACCAAAACCAGCGTATAGTGAGCAGCAAATTCCTATGAGTATTTTCAGTATATTATATTGCTGTTACTGTAATGCTTGATTTATATTTGCTTTCTTTTATGATGGATGGACTGTTTGCTTTTGACTTTTATCTCTTTTATTTCTTCATCGATGCCTCTCCGGAATCCTTTCATGTTTCATAATATTTATATGCCTCCGTAGAGGCATGACTTCCTTCAAAGGAAATGACTCTCTAAAGAGTCATGTTTATTTGCTGATCGCAGCCTTAACAAGCGCTGCCCCTTCACATTTTATTCGCTGCCTTTTGTATTCTTTGCTGCAGCCTTAATAATCGCTGCTTTCCTTTTATTTCACTAGCTTTATTTAAGACTTGTCTCTTATTCCATCAGTCCTTATAATATTAATTGGGTGTTGACTTATATGGGCCCCTCCTTCTATTGGTCTGCCCACTTTATACCATCAATATAATATTTTGATTTATAATTTATGATTATATTATTGCTGTTGCTATTTGTATGAATCGCAGCTTCTAGTCTTAAATGATATTCTTATCATTATAATTATATTCTATAATATTATCCTAAGTTGCCGGTACGGGTACGGTACGCCGGTACAGCAAATTTTTTTGGGGGAGTTGGGTACGTTTGGGTACGTCCATGCAAAAAAAAGAAAAAATAATAAATATATATGTATTTGCAGCCTCAAAAACAAGAATTACATTCAGAATGAAGATGACAATTGTATGGACTGATATGCTGCAAACTGATTATATAATACTGATATAAAAATGCAATGATTCCAAGACACTAATGAATTATTGGTTTGCACAGTAATGTTCATCAGAAATATCCAAATCAAGTCATTAGCTTTCAGCGAGCAGAACATGAATTGAATTTAATATTGCAGCAACTGGGTGCTTATAAATTTCTGATATAACAGCAATATTCAACCAAAACCTTTACGCATTCAATTCTAAAATGCTGATGCAAACAGCAGAAATACAGCAGAACCCATTAAAGAATCATTAATAATAATATTCATATTGATATCAACGATAATTTGTCAAAACTTGAATGTCATGATAGATATTCATTGTTCATTGGTTCAAAACTTCAATATTAAAACAAAACAAGTAGTAATAACTAATCACTAATCAGCATTATATTGGTCATCATGAAGACCAACATCAACATCATCATTGACATTGTCAATAGATAATCCAGGTAGATGAGAACATGATGCAGTATTGACACTATCACTAAAAGTATGCTGGCTATCTGAGTCCACAAAAAGTGAAGATTCTGTGGTAGCTGAAAAATCCAAGTCAGTTCACTCTGGATTTACATCCCACAACTTTGTGCCCCCTTCCTTGTACTCATTTTGTGTGAGTAAGAAGGCGCAAGTTGGAATGCACAAAAACTAACTCCTCTGCCTTACTTGATGCCAATCGGTTGCGTTTCACTGAATGGATGAAGGAATATGTACTCCAAATCCGCTCAGATGAAAAGGAACTAGCAACCTATTGAGGCAAAGTGAGAGAGTTACAGTTATAAAATTGTAAATCAAACTTCAAATTTGTTTCAAAATTTTAAACTAACAAGTTTATTATTTTAAAAATGAAAAACAATTCAAATTTTAAATTTAGAGAGTGCAATAAAAATTAAGAAACTTACTTGCGATAAAACTTTGATTGCAAGACTTTGCAATTGTAGTAATGTTACACCATTGAGGTACCACCAAGTATGAGCATCCTTCCTATACTTGTCACGAAGAGCTGAAACACTATGATTATTGGAGGCTACAAATTCACCAAACTCAGTTGTAATTATATTCTCCATTTCAGGATCAGGGAAGAGTTTAGTAAATGCCTTCCTATACCCTTCGTTGACTTTTGGATCTCTGTATGGTGCAACCCTTGATGGCATAGCAAGAATCTCATCACTATAAAACTTGGGAGTCAATGCAAAGGCAAGAAGATGTAGTGGGGTGGTCATTTTGTTCCAACGCTCAACACAAACTGTTTGCACCTCTCTGAAGAAAGTTTCTTCAAGATCTTGCTCTTTTTCATTTATGATGGACCTCATCTTCTCAATCATTGAGTCGATGCCATCATACACCTCTCCCAAACATGGCTTATCCATGTCAGTAAAACGGATCATACTCATGATGGGCTCGGTGAAACTAAGAAGATATTGCACGCGGTCCCACCAATTGTCATCTAAGATCAACCGCTTTACATTTGCTGCCCTGTCACTATTGGACTGCCTCCATAGGGACCAACTTTGGCTAATGACCATGCTAGAAAGTGGCACCTTCACCTTCACAAGTCGTCTCAAGACGATTGTGTTGGATGCAAATCGAGTCTCAGCAACCTATTAAAAAAATTAAAACAATGAGCAAAAGCATACTTAATAAATTTTTAAAAGTAAATTAGAAATTTCAAATTACTAATTACAAAATCTAAATGTAAAATTTTAAAATTTAGTGTTTCAATTACCTTCAATAGCTCCAATTGCGAGAATGATCTAAAAATGGCTTGAGACATGTGATGGTTTGTGATGAACATTTGGATCTCTTTAGCCTCAGCATAGACTTGTTTGTACCACTCTATTTTCCTACCCAACTTTTGTAACATGAGGTTAAGTGAGTGGACAACACATGGTGTCCAAAATATGTGTGAAAATCGTGTCTCAACCAACATACCAGCTGCTCTACAATTCTTTGCATTGTCTGTTATGACTTGGACAACATTTTCAGGACCAACTTCTTGAATGCACTGTATAAGGATGTCAGCAATAAATTGTGCATCCTTCACTTGCCCTTCACAATCCACAGCTTTCAAAAACATTGGCCCTTTAAGGCATATTGCAATCACATTGATTAGTGGTCGATTTCTTGTATCCTTCCATCCATCAGAAACAATGGACAACCCTGTAACTTTCCATGAATTCCTAATGGGAGCCAATGAAGAGTGTATAGATTTTACCTCTTTTGCCAATAGTGTGCTACGCACCTTCTCATAACCTGGGCCTTTGTACCCTTTTGGAGCCTCATTTACCTTTCTCAACATATCTTGCCAATACGATGATCTAACAACGTTGAAAGACAAACCATTTGCATAGAGGCATCTTGCAACAGTTTGATCTGCAATCTCTCTAGCATCACTCTGAAATGCCCTCTCCAATGGACCCTTTATTCTCTTCACAATAACAGGCTCTTCTTCATTCCCACCCAAAAATGGGTGGCTGTCTACTATAGCATCAGTTGAGGCGCGAGGAGAAGGGGCCTTTGTGATCCCCTTTCCTCTCCTCAAAGGATGGTTTGCACTGCGGGCAATTCTTGCATCTGCTTCCTCTTGCTCTCTAACATATTCTGCTATTTGATGAAGTGACAAACCATAACCATCCGGTCCTGGACATGCTTTGATTCCCAAGTTTGAAATGGCACAGAAATGAGCTTTCACTCGACTGTAGGAGCTAGTATACTTCAGCTTACAGATATTGCATATCCAAACATATGTCCCACCACCTCGAACATTCTGTATCATTTCTACATGCTTCCATAAAGGTGAACTAGGGTCGGTTTTGAAGGTGGGTTGACCAATAGTACTAGAACTGGCTGCCATTGCTCCCTGTCTACAATAAATTCAAAAAACAAATATTGAACAATAAATTAAATAACAAATGTATATATAAATTTTATTTATAAATTTATAATAAAAATTAAAAATAAAACAAATAAATTACATACAGAAAATTCAATATATATTACATAACAAATTTAAATTACATACTATTATGTCTGTTATAAATTACATACAAAAAATTAAATATATATTACATTTTTAATTAAATGTATAACTACAGTCTATATTATGTTTTTCTTTTACTGGTTTTTTTAAATTTAAAGTTAAACAGTAAACTTTAAATAAAAAAATTTAATTTCAAAATATAGTATATACTATATACAGTGATAAAAAACTTATATTAATATAATATATATTATAAGGCTTTTATATTAATTTAATCTATATATTTAAATTAAAAACTTCAACCCTTTTATAAATTTATTATAGTATCTGTATAATAATATACTATATTAAAATATTTGAATAATAATATCTGTATATTTATATTTTAATATATAATAATATACGTAACTGGGACCATTAAATATAATTAATAAAAACAAAAAACAAAAATCTTTGATTATTTCTAACTGCAAAAACAAAAACCTTGTGAAGTTAAAACGTAAAATGATAAATATTAAACCCTGAGATGAAGCGATCTATGAAGCTAGCGTCGGGTTTGTGAGATGAAGCGATCGCCGTTCGAAAGAAACCTGAGATGAAGCGATCGCCGTTCGGAAGAAACCTGAGATGAAGCGGTCGCCATCAAATGTCGCCCTCAGAAACCTGTCGTCCTTAGAAACCCGTCGTCCTCCTCGTCGCCGTCAAATGTCGTTGTGAGAGAAATCCGTCGTCCTCAACGTCCTCAGATGTCACCGTGAGAGAAATTCGTCCAGGGTAAACCCGTCGTCCTCAGATGTCGCCGTGAGAGAAATTTCTCTTTGAAATATCCTACAAAATATCTCTATGAAATTTCTCTATGAAATATCTAGGTTAAAACTTAAACGCATACGCGATTTTTAAGTCACTTGTTTTTTAATAAAATTGAAGTCAAAGTCAAAAAAACCTAATAAAAATGTTCAAATACCCTACGACTCTTCCAGGAAGCGCCACGTCAGCACGGGAAACGACTCAAGGTGCAGATGGCGGAACCCTGGTCGAATCCACAGGGATTCTTGGCCGTACCCAATTCGAGTACGGACCATACCAGGAAATGCCAAGGGAGGGTGGTAGATTCGGTAACATAGATATTATCTAAATATTAGTATTTATATTATATAATATATATTATATTTATGTTTATATTTATATAATATATATTTATATTTATATTTATTATTTATAAATACAGTATATTATATTTTAATAAAATAATATTATTTAATATTATTATTTATTAATAACATTATATTTATTTATTAAATATTATTATATACATGATCATTATCAAAAGCGATTTCTCTATTTGATCATGATGTTTAAATCTTTAATTTAAACAATGTCTTGATATGGGGACAGGACAAAAACTCTGATGTTGATGAAGACTCCTCTCTGCCTCTGTCACTGTCTCAATCTCTTCACTGTGGTGAATGAAAATCTAACGAAGAGCCAGCTTCTAAAATCCCGGAGGTTATCTCGATCCGCAAGGTCCCACATTTCGAGTTTTCCCATTGTTGTGTGTGAAATGCAAATTTTACCATCAACAGCGTTTGGCACATTCGGTGGACTTAAATCAGAGACTTCGATCTTTGTTTCATTGAATCTTTGTTCTACATTTTGTGATTTTGGTGGAAAATCACAAAAATATTTGCTCGTAGGAGCATTCATCTTCCATTTGGCAACCACGGTGGTGACTTTATCTCAGATCTTCACTTCTGCAGATCATGGCAGCCCCAAATATCTATGTGCATCTCAATATTCCAATGAGAGATTTACCATTTGTGACTTGGGATTCAAGTCCTCTTCTACTGCAGCAACAAGGTCAGGTTCCTCAAGCAGCGTGGAAAGTATTACCCCATTTTCATGGAGATGGCTCTGTTCGTCCTGCGGATCACATTCAAGACATTGCAAATTTGTGCACTATTCATCATGTCACAAATGAAAATGTAGCTCTTCTGCTACTGGTATCTTCTCTCAGAGGCAAAGCACGACAATGGTACAGAAATTTGCAACCCTATTCAATCACTGGGTGGGATCAGCTTGGAGATCTCATTTACAATCAATTCCGAGAGAAGGCGGATGTCAGCTCCCTCACTCAAAATCTTGTCACAATCAAGAGGCATCCTGCAGAGTGCATGCATGATTTCAATGCAAGATTTGATAAGGTATGGAAAACATTTCCAATAGATGCAAGACCTCCTCCAAGTTTTGTATTTTTATATTATTTAAAGGCTTTAAATCCTGAAATTTTTGTTATAATACAAGCCTTAGGAGGGAAAACCTTGCTTCAATCATATGATCTTACCATTAGGGCTGAAATAACCTCATACAAGCTAGTATATTGCCTCCTTTGCCTTTATAGCCATTAATGCCTCGTGCAATTGTCTCATCCCAAGCTCTCGCATATAGCCAAATGCATAGTTGTTCTAATCCACCCACCCTCCCAGCTGATTTGACAAATCAAAAGGAGATGAGTGAAATAAAAGAGCTTCTAAAATATTTTTCCCATGAGCTCAATGAGCTAATGGATTAAGGCATGTATCAGGCTGATCCGTTTTTTATGCCTCAAAGCCTTTATGAACAGCCATATGCATGCAATCAATTTGTAGAAGAGATCCTTCCTCAAGCACAAAAGGTACCAAATAATTTTGAAAATTTTGCTTTGCAAGCTTCTGTGATTTCAGATCCAAAGTTTTAGCCTATGGAAGTGATAGATCAAGTGTTTTGCCACTTTGATATCAAAGAGGAATGCAATCAAAATGCTAGTAAAGAGGTGGTTCCTGTTTATCCAATGCCTTCAATTGATCCAGAGCATCTGTTCTTAATGGTCTTCTTGTTTAGTGCATGGTAGTCAATGCACATGCGTATGGTCCCATCCTTCTTTTTGACAAGTACAACTGCAGAAGCAAATGGGCTCTTGCTGGGTCTGATGTGCCCCATCTCTAACAATTCCTTGATGGTTTTCTCTATCTCATCCTTAAGCCTCTTAGGATGCCGATAGGGTGTGGTAATCACTGGTTTGACCCATCCTCCAACTCTATAACATGCTCTATCCCTCTATCAAGTGGCACCCCTGGTGGTATACTCCCAAACACCTTACTGTGCTTGGTCAAAAATTCTAAATGTCAAGATGGTGGTTGTTTCTATGCTATTGCAGAACCTTTGGCATGATTAGGCACTTTGTTGCCCACTCCACCTGGTCATGTCTAAGCATTCTCTCCATTCTCTTGAGAGAGACAACTCGAGGTCCTCCATCAGATAATGCCCTAAGTAGAATCTTTTTCCATTGGATTCAAATTTCATTTCCATATTGCGCAAGTTCATAGTGAACTCTCCAATAGTCATCATCCAGTGCATGCCTAAGACCACATGAGTCACCAATGCCAACTACATAAAAATCATCCTTAAACTCATACTCACCTAGCTGAATACTCAAACCAACAATCTTCCTAGTGCATGTGAGTTTGAAGCCATCTGCTACCATCACCTTAAAGCCCTCAAACTCGTTAGTCTTGAGTCCTTGTTTTGCAACCAACCCCTCGTCAATAAAGTTATGAGTTGCACCTATGTCAATGAGAGTAATTATGTGTTGCCCACCAAGAACTCCTATAACTCCGAAAGAACCAACTTTTTGAAAGCTGGAGAGTTGTGCCGTCACCCCTTCACCATCACTCCCCTCTTGGGATGAGTTGTCATCATCGCTGTCCTCCTTATCAGATTGCTGATCTGATTTTTCAGAATTAGTCTCTTCTGCATAAAAGTATTCAATTTGCTTGGCCTTTGCCTTATTAAGGCATCTATGAGATGGGTCCCATGGTTCTCTACAATGGAAACAGAGTTTCTTCCTCCGGTACTCATTCAACTGCTCATTACTCAGTTGATTTGTTTTTTCTCTTGGCTATTTCACATCACGCTGCAATGGCTTCTTGTCCTTGTCCTTTTTATATGGAAACCCCTTGGTCTGAAATTTACTTTTTGAAGTAGAAGACTCCATGTCCCTAGCCTTCTTCATGGCTTCATGTAAAGAGAGTGGATTAAGGCCCTTGATCTAGCCTCTTAATGGATCTGTGAGACCATCTATAAAGAGAACCATCATTCTACGCTCTAAGATATCAATAACCATCAACGATAACTTCTAGGACTCAGATCTGTAGCTGTCTACTGAACCCCATTGTTTCAGTTGTGCCAGTTCCTTAAACAATAACTTCGGGTCCTCCTTGTCAAATCTGTCAATCAACTGTCTAGTGAACTCTGCGTATGAAGTGATCTAATCATGTCCAAGAGTGATCTTCCCATGGTGCCACCACTCATGGGCAATGCCGTCAAGATGTAGGGCAGCATAAGTAATTGCCTCCTCTAGCATAGGACTAAGCTGAAGGAAACTGTCTAGCTTCTGCACCCACGCCCTCGCTGTTGTCTTCCCTGACCCATCAAAATATGGAATGTTCAACTTATTCACCTTTTTCTGTAACTCATTGTTCTGTTGTCTACCACCCCTGTTGGGCCTATGTTTCATTCTTAAATCAGAATATTCTCGGAAAGACATCTCAACTCAAAACTCATCACTAGAAGCCCACCAATCTCTAATAATCACATCCTAAAACTCAAGCTAGGTAGGCTCAAGATCTAGTGTATTGTGTCGTTGGGTGAAGGTAGGTATGTGTTGTACCCATACGAAATTTTTTGTCTATGCATACAAACACCACAAAAGTGATGTCAAAAACACCTCTCAAGCACCATGTTGCCTTGTCATTATTTTCTAACCCCGCAAGTACAAGATATATCAAAGGAGATTGAAGGAAGGCCAAAATGAAGAGAAGTTTCAAAGAGCCAAAATGGCTACAGGCTACAAAAGATCATCGCGAAGCGGAGGTCAGAGGCGTCGAATTGAAGACCCAAACATTGCAAAGGAATGGCGAAAGGCATAGAGGAGAGACCTGACAACTCAAAAATCAAATTTCAAAATTTCAAAAAATTTCTAAGGCACAAAAGTGCACCTAGGCTCAGGCACGCCTAGGAGGAGAGAGAAAAAGAGCGCCTTAGAGGATATTTGCATGCCAAATGACGAAGGATGGTTTCAAAATTTTCTTCAAAAATGCAAGTCAAAAAGAGCACTTTCTCCAATGCACGCGCTCCAACTCCAAAGCACTCCAAAGTAGAAGAAACGCTTAAGGCATGAAGAAAAGAGCACTCTCAAGGCGAAGCACGCTCCAAAGCCAAAACGCTCCAGGATGAAAGTGAAATTTCAAGGCACGGAGACATCCAAGGCGAAATCAAAAGTGTTCCCAAGTGCATTTGAAGCACGTTCACCCCAGCGCGTGCTCCAAGGACAAAACGCTCCTAATTGAAAAAGGCCCAAAATTAAAATAGTTTTCCAAAAAATCCTAAGGCAAAGAGGTTGAAGCACTTCTCCAAGTGAAAAGGCGTCAAAAAGGGAACAAAGGAAAAATTTGCCAAAAGGTGACCCGCTTTTCCCTTGGCATAGAAAGCGCTGATGCCATACATAAAGTTGGCACTCAAACAAGAGAAAACCAAATTCTAGTTTTAGAGTTAGCCGACTTTGCATGGAGAGGGACGCACCACTTGAGATAGGTATGCTTTTTTGCATATAAATAAAGGAATAAACTTCAGTTTAGCTTCAGTCATGATTTGCATGTTTCCAAAACCAAATAAGGCACTCTAAAAATAATAAAGCAGTTTTCAAAGCCCTAGAAAGGCAGCGCTCCACTATAAAGAGGTATTTGTGCATAGTTTTTATCATTTGCAAGGAAGATTGTGAGTTTACAAGGGCAGTACTCTACTTTGTCGAGATAGTTTTCACATAAAACCTTGATTTTACCCACAATTAATGATCTTTGAACAGAGATATGCAACTTGAAGGCACATTCTTGGCATTGAAGAGCATCTAGAAGGTGAAATTGGAGGAATTTTATGCAGGTTCAGATCATACAGAGGCAAAAATCATCATTCCCAGCCATATAGAGGAGGTTTTTGAAGACATTTCAAAGAAGAGCATCCATTTTTATGCAAGTCCAGCTTGAAAGAAGGTGATTTTTATCGTTTTGGAACATCTATAGGCCGAATTTCAAAAGATTTTTGAAGGAGATCAGTCATATATCGTGAGGGCAGCATTGAAGAGGTTAAAAATCAGACTTTTCATCAACTTTTTCTTCATTTTTGAGCAGATTCAGCTTCCTTCTAGGGCACGTTTTTGACCTAAAAGTGTCATTTTTAGTGTTTTTGTGCTTTCTTAGCACCTAAAAACACTTCAAATCGACATTTGCATCCATTTCTAGGGGCAAAATTGAAGGAAAAACTCAGAAAATTCACTTTTCAAGGCAAATTATACACTTTTTTCAAGAAATTCTGAGTTGGATAGTGAAGAAAAAGGTCTATTTTTTGGGACAGAGAGCTAAAAGAAGTCAGATTTTGCATTTTTTAGTGCGGGACAGCGAAAAGCACCACTTCTCCAAACTACAAAGTCACCATGCAATATTCTTCCATCACTATTGAGGCCAAATCGACACTCATCTATGAATATTCAAAGGTTAAAGAGACGGATTTAGGCCAAGTATTGCCCAAGGGTTTTGATTTGAACTCCATGATGAAAGCTGGCAGTGCTCCGACGAAGAATTTGATTTACTCCGGGCTAACTCAAGCCGGCTCTTTCCCTATCTTAGCTCAATGTCTAGAGTTCGTACTTGCTTGCATAGAGCATTATGACCCTGAGACAAGGGAAATTAGAGCAGTGGACAAGAGAGTACTTGCTAGCCTCAAACCAGATGACATTGAGTTTGCATTTGGTATTCCACCTTTTGAGCACTCCCTCAATCTCGACCTTGAAGATTGTGACAAAGTATGGAGCACACAGGTTGATAAATGTCAGAAAATAGCATCCAAGTGGTTGAAGGAGAAAAGCACACTACCAAGGAATGTGAGTAGAGGAGAATTCAAGGATGAATTCGCCATCATGATTACATTGCTCAACCACATGATAGGGCAAGCCAAGACACGCAGTTTTAGAACCTAGATGTTCTATATCATCAACAATGTAGTCAACGACAGTGAGACTTATGATCGGGGTTCCCTCATAAGCAATTGTATTCACTGGCAAATCATAGAGTTCCCTAGAACTCGTGAATTCAGAATGATATCATTTTTGGTATACATGGTGGCGAAGCAGCGCAACTTTGCTGGATTGAATTTTGAAAACACTTCACAGGATTCCACGATATTCAGACTATCCTCAGTTGGAGTTCTCAAATTCCCTAATGCATTTGCTTCGAGACAATGATGCATTCTTGATATATACAGTATGTGACTTGGAAAATCAAATGCATGTGCCTATTTCAGAGGAGGCAAGGGCAGTGATCTCAGATTGGGCGGATTGGTTCATATAGTTCCCTACATTTTCTTACATCCAAGTGTATGGGTTCACTTCATATCCATACATGCTTCTGAGGAACCCTTCCGATGAAGTAGTGTTCATGGAGTTCCTGCGTCAGAGTTCAGAGGTTCACACTTTTCTACGCAGCAGGCAAAGCATGCAGTGGGTTTTCCTATACAACTCAATATATTCAAATGCAAGAATGCCGCCGATGCTAAGATAATTGGAGAGATGGCTATATTTGGCTTGAAGACCCCTAAGGAGAAGCGCACCTATGACCCCAAGGAGGTGATCAAGTCTAGAGTTGGCAACAAATTTTCTCATATGCCTACCATTGAGGACTTGGGCTAACTGCGAGGATGAGTTCAAGATTCGCCGGTGGACTTTCAGTCGCTTCACATTGGAGCAAATACCAACTTTTCTAGAGGAGGATGTTAGAGGCTTAGAAGAGGATAATAATGTTCTTTCTCCTAAATTCATTAAGGAGAAAATTGATCAGTAGCCTTTACCACATATAGATTGGTCGATCAAGGAATCAGTCTCTATCACCGAGAGGACTCGAGCAGTTGTGAAGTGCGGTTGGATGTTCCTCAACACTTAGAGGGAAAGGAGAGCTAAAGTCCGCAAGAACAAAACCCCTACAGTAGAGCCGCCACCTTCTTCTTCTCACTTGGTGACACGACTAAAGTCAAAGATAATGGGCAAGAAGACTACGAAGGTTGACATTCCTGAGAAAGAGCCCCCGAGGGTGATCCAGAAGGTTAGAACTCAATCTAAGGCACCAGTTCAGCAACAACCAGATGCACTTAATTTATCATCAACAGAGCCAAGTTTGCCTACCACTTCCTCTTCTACTTGTTCGTCTTCTTCTTCTTCTTCTTCTTTTGATGAGGGTTCTTCTAATGAGGATTCACCGTTATCACCAATGGTGTCAGAGCCACATGAGTCCCCTATACATAATACTTCCACGCCTTTTGACTCATCAGGAGTCGAGGAGACAGATTTTGCACCTGAGGTTGAGCCCACCCCTGATCCAGAAGTCAAGGTAGAAGCCCATTCAAAGTCAGCGCCTGAAAAGGCTACTCCTACTTGGCTTCGCATGGTGATTGGTGAGAAGAAGAGAAGTGTAATGTCCCCTTCTTAGCCCAGACCGATAGATGGAGTAATTAGCCTAGTCCAGGGTTCTCGTAGGCTAATGGAGTTTGGCTAGGTAACCTAATTGTGTACATTTTACTAGGACTTACTATTTATAGTAAGTCAGGCAGGAGGGTCATCGGTGGAGTTTACCTGACTTTCTATATTTAGCACTACCGGTTGGAGTACCTAGCACATTGTATTTGAGTTTCGAGATGGCAAAGGAATTAACTGTCAAAGAATAAGTTAAATTAAATATTTAACTTATACTAGTAAAGTGCCTAAGTGACTTTATGTTATAAAGGTGACTTATAATATTGGTTGATATAAGTTGTTTTTAAAAGACATTGTGCTAGGAGTTGGGCGCCCACTTCATGGGGACTTGAGGAGACATTAAAATATAAAAATATAAAATAATAAAATTCCTCTTGGGCGTTGGGAGTGAGGAAGTAAAAAGAAAAGATGTGAAGGCATTTGCATTCATTCATTCACTCTTGGAAAATACTTTGTCGTGAGCTTGAAGCTTTGGCTTTGTGGCTGTAATAGGGTTTTGCAGGGACGAAAACCTCTATGGAATCGCTCTCTTTGTGTTTCAAAGACAACATCAGGAAGATTGCTGGGAGCTTCATACGGAGGCTTCACATTGTACTTAGATTGATGCATTTTTTATGACATTTCACCATGATAATACTCAATTTTGTATGAGCAGTTGATAAAGACTTTTGTATTGCAAATCTAGGCGGTTTGGGGAGAGATTTGAGACTGTTTTCCTCTTCATACACAGGCCATACCAACTGCAGGGACAGGCTATACCTTTGAGCAGCTAATATTGGATTTTGGAAAGCTATTGCATGTTGTTATGAGGCAATTGCAATTAGTCACTGTTGTAGATCCAAACTGAGCATATCAAAGCAGTTTTGAGGAGATTTTTGGGGCAGATTACTTGCTGATATAAACCCTAGCTTGGCCGTACAACAACAAGGAGGTCAAATGCCTCATTTATGTGGCTTCTATCACATTCATCTTGGGCGCCTAGGGTTATAGAATCCATAACATCTCATTGTTTGACGGAGAACACTCTTTGTTGCTAGTTCATGAACAATAGAAATATCAAGTTGAAGAAAATGAAATGGGTATGTTACTATAATTCATTTTGAGTGATTTTATGATTTGGGTCTTTGATATTTTATGCATATCTGTTATATATTGTCTGGGTTTATTGCATGCACCATATTTCATTGTTATATTGCAAAAACAATCATATGTAAAACACAAACAAACCCTAAACACATTCAGCAATGAAACTAGATCAGAAAACCAAAAAAAAAAATATTGGCATAAAACCTATGTTACCGGTTCTTTGCATTTGACTACTGGGTACTAGTTCGGTTCGAACTGGGCCCTGGTCTTGGTCCTGGTCCGGTCCTCCAGGGGATTCGGCCAGGGTCCTTCAAATGCCCTGTGGGTTCTACTGGGAAGACCTTGGGAGAACCCAAACAGAATTTGCACACTCAAGACCTTTCTTGCTTTTATCCATCCTTGTATACCTTCTTACAACCATGATTAGCTTGCATGCATCCTCTATAGTATTGTATTATGCATGCAATCACTGTTAATTAGCACTCCTACAATGCAGGCAATTAATTATCATTTGGGCTTGGGGGTTGTGAGGTTACAGGAGTGAAACTTTTGTGAGGTCTTGATAGTCAGGGTGGTCTTAGGGTAACCTCGGTACTGAGGTCTTGGATGGTTACCTCATTATGGTGAATTATCTTCTAGGAGTTTGATTGCCATGTTGTGGCACTGTTGGACTACCAAGTAGGTTGGCGATGGAATCAAACTCCAATACCAAACAAGTAGACTTTCCCTCCAAAAACTTGAATTCAAAGAATGAAAATTTAATAAACTGACCTTCATTGTGGCATTATCTCATGGTTCAAAGCTGGCAAGTCCCTTGATTGCAACTTTGCTACCAAAGATAAAATGAACTATCTGCAGCATGGACATGATTTTATCAATATAAACTATTACAAATGAGCACTGTCATCCATCAACCTCTTCAATATTCAAGACCTGTTTTCTTGGGCAGCCTGCAATGTAAGTTGGGTGAAATATTTTGGGTCCTATTGTATCACCATACCATTTGCATCATCATCTTGCCAAAATATAAAGATAATTACAAGTATAATTAGAATAGGTAGTTGTCAATGGCATTTCTTATCATTCATCACCAGCGTAGTATTGTTTATGATAATTCAAAATCCCAAAAAGGTATTTTGATGCTATATAGATTAAAAAGGCATGTTTATGATAATTCTATATCTCAAAAAGGTATTGTTTATTCTAATGCTATGGTATTCTGAACTTAATTACTGCTGCAAATATGAATATATTTCTGATTTTTATATGTTTTTGTATAGACAAACCCAAAACGAACCCACACCCAAAAAAAATTTTGACCGAACCTGCAAACCAAACCCCCGAACCCGAACCTGAACCAGTACTAGGATCGGTAACTTAGCATAAAACCCTATAGGACAGGTGCATATTACAGTGGTATCGGAGCTCAGATAATCTTGCCATCTTGTGAGGTCAGTTGAAACATGCAGAATGGGTATTGAGTGATGCAGCCGGGTACACACCAATACTACCTCAAGAAAAATAGGTCACAACCAAATCTTGCAGTACCTCCGCATATAGATCCTTTTGCAGGCACTGATACAGTAGTAGTACCAGTAGAGGAAATGGGTGATAGAGACCGTGAAGAACCTAGCACCCGTGACATTCTGAATGATTTGGCTAGGGGATAGCGGGAAGTGCAACATAACTTCAACCGTATGATGGAGATGATGACTAATCATGTTTTCGAAAATCCTGGAAACAATAATAATGACAAGAACCGGAACAACAATGGGGACAACAATGGTGACAGGAACAGACACAGAGATGATGAGGACAGGAGAAACGAAGGGGAAGCATCTGTTAATAACAAAGGGGTTACACAATACAGCCTATGATAGAACTGGTATACCCAACTTTACTCCCCAAAACAATGTACCAGAACCTGAGCCTACACAGCTTGAGTTCCAGGATGTCATTATCAAAGATTGGTGGGCTTCCAATGAGGAGTTTAGAGCGGAGATGTCATTCCGTGAGCACTCGGACTTGAGGATGAAACACATACCTAAGGGAGGTGGTAGATAACATAATATTGAGCTGCAGAAGAAGGTGAATAAGCTCAACATACCTTACTTTGATGGGTCAGGGAAGACCGTAGCCAGAGCATGGGTGCAAAAGCTAGATAGCTTCCTACAACTTAGCCCTATGCCAGAGGAGGAGGCCATCACATATGCTGCCCTGCATCTCGATGGCATTGCCCATGAGTGGTGGCACCATGGGAAAGTGACTCTTGGCCTTGACCAGATTACATCTTATGCAGAGTTTATTGGACGACTGATAGACAAGTTTGATAAGGACCCTGAATTGCAATTCAAGGAATTGGCACAGTTAAAACAGTGGGGTTCAGTGGAGAGTTATATATCAGAGTTCCAGAAGCTGTTGGTCATGGTGAAAGATATTTCAGATCACATGTTGATGGTACTTTTTATTGATGGACTCACAGATCCCTTACGAGATTGGATTAAGGGCCTCAACCCACCTTCTCTAAATGAGGCCATGAAAAAGACTAGAGATATGGAGTCTTCGACATCCATATGCAAATTCCAGTCTAAGGGATTTCCATATGTAATGTCCCCATTTCCGGAGTGATCACCAACGGAAAATGGAGTTAGCCTATCCTCATTCCTGTAGGCTAGTCCGTCAACTCAAGGGAATATTCTAGCGAGGTGGTAGATGAAATTAATGCACTTGCATTAATTATTCAAATGAAGACAATTAAATAATAATAGTTTATTCGTATTTAATTAAAGCGCCAATGGAGAAAAGGAATTAAATAATATTATTTAATGAAAAGCCAAAAAGAAATAAAATAGGACTAGACCTATTTGAGCGCTCACTTTGGAGTTTGTGCAAAAACAATAAAATAGTTCCTATTGAAGTGGTGCTCATCATTGGAGAAGGCAAATTCAAAATAAAATAATAAAATATTGCTTTGGATCAAGTGCCACCCTTGGAGATATCAAATTGGAGGGAAATTTTGGCAATTCAAATCTTTAATTTGAATTGGCTATAAAAGAAGGTTGGATGGCTCATTTTGCATCATCATGATTATTCTGGCAATTTTTGCATTTATGTTGGGCATTTGGTTGCTCGATCTTCCAAGGACGAAAGCCCTTGCGGAGAGTGGTGAAATTGGACGAAAACCTAATTATCATCCAGGAGGCGGATTCGTATCAGAGTTCGCAACTGTGCTACATTGGATACTTGTTAAGCTTCATTGAAGATTGTTGAGTTTCATTGCTACATCTTTTGAATTGGATCTGGGATCATAGTTTGGCGATTTGCATTGCATATCTAGTGGAGGCCATAGTTTGAAGGTCGTTGCTGTCATAGAGATACCATGGGAGCCGAATAACATGTATAATGGTAGTGATTACTATTTAGGGTTGTTGGTATTGTCAGCATCTCTTCATTGTTCCGATTGCAACTTCCTTATCAGCGAATCCAATTTAGAGAGCCAATCATGACTATTATCAAACTGGATGGATTGACTTGGAGGCCATCAAATTGCAGATCGCTGTGGAGTCTTGTAAGTTTGGTTCGCTGAGTTACCGTTTATCATAGCATTTCCATATCGAAGGTTGGCGGAATTATACACATACGCGGAGGAGTAAGCATTCAATGCTTGGTGATTCGCATTTCCTTGATATCGTTCTAGCATAGCAAAGGAGGAGACAATCATTTACATAGACGGAGTGTTTACCAAATTCCATACGGAGGGTGGCGAATTGAAGTTTCATCGATCATTTCTAAGAACTCGTAGTGGATCCATAAGTCATAGGAAGAATACAGCGAACGGTTTGTATCTGAGCATCGAATCATCAATCTACAGGCCTCATCGCACTCATACAAGGGAGTCGACACTTATGCCAATGCAAAGATGAGAGGACTCGATATAGTCATGAGGAATCGTGAAATTTGAAGACTCTCGGGAGATTGTGATTCTTGCACGGAGGACCGATAGCAAACTGGATAGCATCGCATATCCGGGATAACATCGTGAGTAATCTAGTGGGGAGTTCTGCGATCAATATTGAAGGTTCTACAATTTGCAAACTTCATCATACAAGAGGACTGATCGATCACAGTAGTAGTGGAACCTGTAGACCAGCAGTCAGACATCAATTGGAAGATCACATCCCATATTATCTCAGTATCATTGGCACGGCTACTTCAATCATCTCAGTTTCCACATATTGGTATGTCAACATTGTGTATATCTCTGACCTTTACAACTGTATAAGATTGTATTGAATAGCCTAAGGTACACGAATTGTAGTGTCAATGATATAATTGAAGTCTGGTTTGTAACAGTTAGAATTTGAGATAGTTGTTATCATTGCAATAGGTGAACCATCTTGTAATTCTCATTGAAGTCGACCAATATCAATAGCGATTCTACATAAATTTGCATTGTTAGTTCATAGATAATTGTATCAAAGACATTATATTTTGTAATAGTTTAGATCAGTTCCACTGCACAATTGAAAGAACACATAAATATCCTATCATATTGAGAACAGCACATTACACCATACAAGAAAGACAAAAATAAGAAGCCTTTTCAGAGAGATACCAATCAGCCTAGAGAGAAGACAAATCAATTGAACAATGCGCAGCTTAATGAGTACAAAAGGAAGAAGCTTTGCTTTCACTGTAGATAGAGTACTTTTCAGCTAAGGAATCAAATTCAGAAAAATCAGATCAGCCATCAGATAGGGAGGACAGCGATGATGAAAAGTCATCCCGAGTGGTAGTGATAGTGAAGGAGTGATGGCACAACTTTCTAACTTCCAGAAAGTTGGCTCCTTCAAAGTTAGAGGAGTCCTTGGTGGACAATGCATTATCACCCTCATTGATATAGGTGCAATGCATAATTTCATTGATGAAGGGTTGGTGGCAAAACAGGGGCTCAAGACTGCGCAGTTTGAAGGCTTCAAGGTAGTGGTGACAGATGGCTTCAAACTTACATGCACCCAAAAGATTACTGGATTGAGCGTAAGGCTTGGGGAGTACGAGCTCAAAGATGACTTCTATGTTGTTGGTATAGGTGACACAGATGTGGTGTTGGGCATGCATTGGATGATGACCATTGGAGAGTTCACAATGAAGTTGAGAAATATGGAGATGAAATTTGAATTAAAATGGCAAAAAGTTTGTTCTTAGAGCATTATCAGATGGAGGGCCTCGAGTAGTCTCTCTTAAGAGAATGGAGAGAATGTTGAGACATGACCAAGTAGAGTGTGCAGCAGAATGCCTAATCATGCCAGAGGTTCCCCAACAACCAAAGAACAACTATCATCCAAACATTTAGATATTGTTGACCAAGCACAGCAAGGTGTTTGGGAGTGTACCGCCAGGACTGCCATCCGATAGAGGGATTGAGCATGTCATAGAGCTTGAGGAAGGGTCCAAGCTCGTAATTACTACTCCCTATCGTCATCCTAAGAGGCTCAAGGATGAGATAGAGAAGACTATTAAGGAGCTGTTGGAGATGAGACACATCAGGCCTAGTAAGAGCCCATTTGCTTCTGCAGTAGTTCTTGTCAAGAAGAAAGACGGGACCATTCGAATGTGCATTGACTACCGTGCTTTGAACAAGAAAACCATCAAAATAAGATATCCTATTCCCCATATAGATGAGTTGATTGATGAGCTTCACGGGGCTTGCTACTTTTCGAAGATAGATCTGAGATCAGGGTATCACCAGATCAAGATGAGTTAGGAGGACATAAACAAAACAGTTTTCAGGTGTCATTACAGCCACTTTGAGTTTTTGGTGATGCCGTTTGGGTTGACAAATGCACCAACTACTTTCTAGAGTTGCATGAACTAGATTTTCAAAAAACAGTTGAGGAAGTTTGTTTTGATCTTCTTCAATGATATCCTAGTCTTTAACAGAACATGGGAAGAGCACATGAGGCATCTGGAGGAGGTTTTGAGCATCCCATTGAGTGAGTCCTTGTATGCTAAGGAGTCCAAATGTGACTTCAGAATGACAGAGTTGCTCTATCTTGGCCACATTATCAGTGCAGATGGTGTGAGGGTAGATCTAGAGAAGATCAGCGCTATCATGGAATGGCCTACACCGACGAATATCACTCAGCTCAAGGGGTTCTTTGGGCTATGTGGCTTCTACAGGAGGTTCGTGAAGGGCTTCTCACAAACGGCAGCTCCACTTACAGATTTAACCAAGAAAGGAGCATTTGTGTGGTCGGATTTCGCACATAAGTGTTTTGAACATTTCAAACAGTTGATGTCTACTTGCTCGGTGTTAGCAATCCCAGATTTTTCCAAGCCATTTGAGTTGGAGTGTGATGCTTTGTAATGTCCCCTTCTCGACACATGGTTAGTCCATCATGGAGTTCCCGTGGGCTAACAGTTTGGTTAGGGAACTGTGGTTAGTTGGCTCTGGAGATCCTTGTCAATGGGTGAGTTGGTTCGCATTCAAAGAATCCAGTTGGCACCCTCGTGGTTGGTTCAATGGGCTCTTGGTCATTACTTACTATTTTTAGTAAGTTCGGGTAGTGTGTCAGTTCGGTATTTTCAGAGTTGGATTAGATGCGTTTCGTCGAGACCTTTCCGACGAGCTAAAGATCAGCGAATTCCGACACCGTCTTCATATTTATTTTAAAGTCCGAAGATTTATTAATTTATATTAATATGGACTTTATTATATTTTGCCGAAAAAATGAAATTAATGAAATAAAGACATAGGCTTATGTCTTGACCTTGGGCACCATTTCCTAGGAGACATAAAGTGAAATTAAAATGTTAATTTCCCTCCTAATTGCCCAACGCCTATCTTGGAGGAAGATAAAAGGTCACTTGGAGCTCATTTTGGTTTCATGCTATGTTTTGATATTTGCTTGTGAGAGCTCTGCTAGGGTTTCTGGAGTTTGAGAATTTGCATCACGCTATTGGAGATGGAAACCTCCATTAGTGACGGTATCCCACAGGTGTGAAAGACCACCCAACGGTGCCATTGACGGTGGATGTATTCGGCATTCACATATGTGCTGAAATGGAGACATTTGAGGTTGTTTCTTGTGCTGAGTGAAAGATCTTTTTCTATTGCTGTTATAAATTGATAATGATGGTATAGAAGGCAGAAATCAGAGTGTTTGAAGTAGTTCCTTGCTGCTGTACCTTTCCATTGCTTGGTCGTACTGCATAAAAAGGAGTTTGGAGTATTGTAGGGAAGCTTTTCTCTTTGCTTCTCCTACTCATTCATGGTCTTTGGGAGGTGTTTAGTGCTTCAGTTGTTGCTCTTATATTTTGTATGAGACATTTGTGACATTCTATGGAAATTTGATGCATTTCCAGCCATACCCACTTGCTGGTACATTTCCGGCGGCCGTATCAAGTTGCATATTTTCATATGAGTATGTGATAATAAGTGTTTCCTGGCTATTTTACTATTTGGGTTGTCTTTAGTTTCTTCAGATTCATTGTATATTTTCTGGGTTTAGGTTCTATGCTATATATTGTGTGCTCCGGCACTACATCTGCAGGAAAACATAAAACCCCCTTCCGCATCTTCTGTCTATCTGAAAGAACACACAAAAATCTAATAAAAATCACACAATTAAGATTTTAAAAAATACAAACAGGTACGGCACATTACAGTGGTATCAGAGCTAAAGATCTTGCCATCCTGTGAGTTTAGTTTTGACATGCAGAAGTAAAATGAGACATGCGACCTGCTGATAGATATCCGTTCAGAAGTACAAGGGCAAGACAAGGAACACAGACTCCGCAGTTGAATAATCCAAAGAATCCAGTACCCGTAATAGATCCTTTTGAGTCAGATATTGAGATAGTGGTAGCAGCTATTGAGGACGATTCTCAGGTATCACGGACAGACCCATTTTCTGGAGAGCTTCCACCAATTACAGGTCCTACAGGAGAGATGGGTGACAGGGAAGAACCAGAACTTAGTGCGCGTGACATTTTGATCGCACTCACTCGAGAGATGAGAGAGTCACGACGAAAGATGGTAGAGGCATAGGCCGAGTTAGCACATGCCATCGAACGAATGGGTAATGACCTGGACAATCACCGTGACAGGAACAAATACAATGGAGGTGACAGGAACAGGTACCATGGAGGTGACAGGAACAGATACAACGGAGGTGACAAGAACAGGTACCAGGACGGTGACAGAAATAGACATGATGGAGGAGAAAGGAACAGGAATGATGGGAATGATAGGCATAACGGTGATAGGAATCGGGAAGAACGGAATAATGGGGACAGGAATCATGATGATAGACACAGGGATAGAGATGATGATGATGAGGCTTCGGTTAACCACCGTAGGGCTTCGCAGTTCACTGTGGGAGATAGACCTGGCATTCCGATATTTGCTCCCAAGAATCAAGTTCCTGAACAGGATCCTACTCAAGCAGAGTTCCAGGAGGAGATTCTGAGGGACTGGAGAGCATCTAGTGAGGGCTTCAGAAATGAGATGACATTTGCTGAATATTTTGAAATGAGGACCAGGTGTAAACCTCGGAGGGGAGGTAGATCACAGAACCAAGAACTACAGAGGAAAGTAAGTAAAATGACACTTCCTTACTTTGACGGATCGGGTAAGACCACCGCGAGAGCTTGGGTCCAGAAATTGGACAGCTACTTGCAGATTAGTCCCATGCCAGAGGAGGACACTATTACTTATGCAGCTCTACACTTGGAGGGGACTGCTCATAAATAGTGGAGTAACGGGAAGGTTACACTGGGTCACGATCAGGTCACTTCATATGTGGAGTTTACAGCTAGACTGATCGACAGGTTCGATAAAAAGGACCCAAAGTTACAGTTCAAGGAGTTGACTCAGTTGAGACAGAGCGGATCAGTAGACTCCTACATTGCTGATTTCCAGGATATATCTGTTATGGTTCCAGATATTACTGAGCGCAAGTTGGTTGTTCTTTTCATTGACGGATTGTCAGATCAACTTCGCGGATGGGTGAAGGGTTTTGACCCTACTACACTTCAGGAGGCCATGAAGAAGGCCCGGAACATGGAGTCATCAGTATGGAGGAATAAGTTTCAATCCAAAGGATTTCTGCCAAGGAAAGATAAGGAGAGGTGTTGGTGCCTGAATTCACTGTCGGTTATTTTAGCAATTTTCATGCAGGCACCTTCCCAAAAAATCCAAAAAAGGTTCTAAGTCTTTGGGCCTCCTCAGCATGTTTTAACATCAGCATCATATTTTCTTTGGAGGAGGTCATCATCATCATGTTTCCAGACATCACCCTGATGTTGCTTACGAGGGTCATCATATTTTCTGTCAGCATGATCTTTCGCTGGGGTGATATTCTAACATCGGGTGATCTTACTTAAGATCATCCTGATGATGTTGCTGCAAAGTCCTAAGTATGATCCGATCTTCATCGGGGTCATCATATTTGAACATCGGGTGATCTTAGTCAAGATCATCCTGATGTTGTTTTATCACTTCATGTTCGTTGTTTTATCACCCTGATGATGCTGACGTCATTCTTATGTCAGGGTGATATCCGTTTTCTACCTGTCTGCATCATGATATTTCCGAAGGGAGATATTCGCCTGTCGGCTTCATGCATTGTCCAATGGGGGTGATCATTTCAAATATCAGTCACATATTCATATATCACCCCGATCTTATAGTGGAGCTACAGTGCAGCATGATATGTGTGCATCAGGATGATATTTCCAAATATCCGGTTATCTTCCGAATATCATCCTGATGCCGATGTATGGTGACGTCATCAAGGTCCGGGGGGGTCATATTTCTAACACTGATCATCTTGTGGAGATCCCCCGATATTTGCAAACATGACGATGACGTCATCCGGATATGAGGAGGTGCGCGATAGGCAGATATGCTGATGACGTCAGCAGGATATGACGGTGACGTCAGCAGGATGTTCATCGGCTAGACATTTGGTATCGGCTAAGCAGGAGGATCTTCCTCCGATGCATCAGGTTGTGCCGATGAAGGCGATTATCATGTAGGTGATATTGCGATGATGATGCTAACGTCAGGGTGATATTTCAAGCAACAGGATATCATGCTGCTGGAGGATGAGGATGATGGTCTTATACTAGTGTCGTCGGGAGCAAAAGCACCGACATCATATATGCTCGTGGCCTAGTATATAAAGTGTTGAAATGGTCGCCGCGGGGTGCATGTGGGATAATTGATATCCTGCATATTTTCAAATATCATGATGATGTATCTTGGCGGGAAACGGTTGTGACGCACAGTTTTCTGCATTTCCCAGGGCCGCGGGTTGGTGCGCCATTAATGGCGATTGTTGCAGAGGTATGGGCGATGGTGTGGACGGATCCAGTACCCGACTGAAGTTGTACATCCACGGCTGGCGGCTCATGGCTCAAGATCCTCTTCTGTCCCCTCTTCTACCTGCCGCATTCAATGCGTTGAGCGCCATTTTTCTGATACTGTGTATCTGGCGGGTTTTTTGGTCAACTATGTAATTAATGTTGGGAACCTTCCTTGCTGTATATAGCAGGTTGTGTTGCTCATTTGAAGGTTGTTGAAAACTGGACATTTTGGCTCTGTAATAAGATACAACTAGTTTTGGTTGCTCTGTGCAGCAAAACTTGTGAGTTTATGTATCCCTGTTGTACGATTTGGCATGAATCCACTGATTTCATGGTTAATCTTATATGAATAATGCTGTGTTTGCATGTGTTATGCTGATTCTGTCTCCAGTTTTGCATGTATCTTTCTTACTGCAATAGGGATGCCATAAGTATAGACAGCTTAACACTCTTTATTGGGAGATATCTGTAAGGCAGACATCATGTGTATCCCCCTGAAATCCAGTTTTAGCTATTCATGCTGATCATTCACAGGTGTATGTCTACCGACTCCAAGCCCTGGATAGGCACCAATCTAGCTCTGTGTTGAGGTTATACACCATGTCCAGATTTGCATCCAAAATTCAAACTAAACCATCTCTTCCTTCCATCTGTTAGTTGTAGGATTAGGAGTAGGAAACCCTTGCATGCTCTCATCCCTAACCAGACATATATGTCCAAGAACGTTGCCCACCTTGTGATCTATCATACAGATCTTGGTCCATACATGAGAGTATTCTGCCTGTTGTTGTCAAGTTAGATCTTTCTATCTTTGAGCTAGTCAAGGTTACATCTTGAGTTATAGGGATACCCCCCTTGGTGCGGCAGAACCAGAAGTGAAGGAGAGGAGCTCACGCAACCTCCTGTATTAGTTGGCTGAATCTGCCTGTGCATTAGAAGTGGCAAACCCTAATGCTGATTCAGAAGAAAAACCAACAAGAGGGATAGGAGACCGTTTCAAAGAGATGCAGGACAGCAGCACAAGGGTTCTAGATTGGACAACGATCCGCTGAATGACTTGAGGAGGAAGAAGCTCTGTTTTCAGTGTCGAGAGCCTTGGGATCCTATGCACAAGTGTGCTGCCCAAGAAAAAGCCAAACAGTTAGAGTACTTTTCAGCCAACGAGTCTGTTGATGGGGAGCCCCACTCAGATTACCATTCAGAGGCTGAGGGTGGAGAATCAGAGGGCTCAGGAGAAGCATCAGATAGAGAGGATGATCTAGCTCGACCCACAGCCCGTATCACGAGTATTCAGAAGGAAGGATCATTTAGGATTAGAGGGGTACTGAGCGGGCAGCGGTGTATTGCCTTACTTGACACAGGTGCCACTCATAACTTCATAGACGAGGGCTTGGTCGCCAAGAGAGGGCTGAAAACCGAGGAATTTGAGGGCTTTAAGGTGAAGGTTGCGGATGGTTTTGTACTTACCTGCACTAAGAGGATACCCAATCTATCAATCCAAATGAACAGATACACTTGCCAATCAGAGTTTTATGTTGTCGGTATGGGTGAGATGGATGTTGTGTTGGGTATGAAGTGGTTGAATGACATTGAGGAGTTCACTCTCAACTTGCGAACAATGGAAATGAAGTTTGAGGTGGACGGAGTTAGACATGTGCTCAGAGGCATTTCAGATGGTGGATTGAGAGTTGTTTCTCTCAAGCGGATGGAGCGACTGATTCGACATGATCAGGTGGATTGGGCAGCTGAGGTTATGGTGATGCCTGCAGTAAATCAGCAGAAGCATGCGTATCCTCCTGACATACAGTCTATACTTACTAAACACACCAAAGTGTTTAGTGATATTCCACCAGGTAAACCTCCTGATAGACATTTTGAGCATGTGATCGAGTTGGAGGAGGGTGCTAAGCCAGTAATCACGACACCTTACAGGCACCTAAAGAGGTATAAGGATGAGATCGAGAAGGCTATCAAAGAGCTTCTCGAGATGGGTCACATCAGGCCTAGTAAGAGTCCGTTTGCATCATCCGTGGTATTGGTAAAGAAGAAGGATGGGACTCTCAGAATGTGTATCGATTACAAGAAACTCAATAAGAAAACAATCAAGAATAGGTACCCGATTCCCAGAATCGATGAGCTGATTGACGAGTTGCACGGAGCTTGTTACTTCTCCAAGATTGATTTGAGATCCGGTTACCATCAGATACGGGTCAGAGATGAGGATGTGGAGAAGACAGCATTCAGGTGTCATTATGGGCACTTTGAGTTCCTGGTCATGCCATTTGGTTTGACCAATGCTCCAGGTACCTTCCAGTCCTGTATGAACAAGGTGTTCAGAGAGCAGTTGAGGAGATTTGTGCTGATTTTCTTTGATGATATACTAATTTACAGCAGGACATGGGAAGAGCATCTGAAACACATTGACATTGTGCTGAGCATCTTAAGGAGTGAGTCGTTGTATGCCAAAATGTCAAAATGTGAGTTTGGGATGACTGAGTCGCTATGCTTGGGTCATATCATCAGTGCTGGTAGTGTGAAGGTAGACCCGAAAAAGATTCGGGCAATTGTGGATTGGCCACCACCAAAAAATCTCTCATATCTTAAGGGATTTCTTGGCCTCTGTGGATATTACCGCAAGTTTGTGAAGGGGTTCTCTCAATCAGCTACTCCCCTAAATGATTTGACTCGTAAGGATGCTTTCAGTTGGTCAGATAAGGCACGGGAGTGTTTAGACAGGTTCAAACAGATCGTGAGTACTTGCCCTATGTTAGCTATTCCAGATTTCAGCAAGCCCTTTGAGCTACAGTGTGATGCCTCGAGTGTAGGCATTGGTGCGGTAATCATGCAGGATAAGCACCCCATTGTGTTTGAGAGTAGGAAGTTGAGGGGTGTGGAGAAGAGTTACAACATTTATGATAAGGAGATGTTAGCCATCATGCATGCATTGGCTAAGTTCAGACAATATCTGGTGGGCAGCAAATTTGTGGTTAAGACGGATCACAACAGTCTGAAGCATTTCCTTGGACAGAGGGATTTAAACGAGAGGCAACAGAAGTGGGTCAGCAAGTTATAGGCCTACGACTTTGACATTGTTTATGTCAAGGGAAAGAAGAATGTTGTTGCCGCCTCATTATCCAGGAGACCTCATCTATGTGCACTAGGTGCTATAGCTGCTGATTGGAGAGAGTTGATTCCAGTAGAGTATGCCAAGGATGAGTGGGCTACTGGAGTGATTGATGGCACCATCAAAGATGACAGGTACACGGTGGTAAATGACTTGATCATTTACAAGGACAAGATCTTCTTGGTGTCGGGTTCACAGATGAAGCAAAAAGTTTTGAGGGCATTTCATGACTTGCCTATGGCAGGACATCTAGGATACTTCAAAACTTACAGACAGGTCAGAGAGAGGTTCACCTGGAAGGGCCTCAAGACCGAGGTGATGCAGTATGTAAGAGAGTGCCCAATATGTCAGCAGAACAAGCAAGAGCACTCACTTCCAGGAGGTTTATTGCAGCCCTTGCCCATTCATGACAGGAAGTGGGACAGCATTTCTATGGACGTTATCATAGGGTTACTTAGAGTCCAAGGCAGGGATTGCATTTATGTGGTGGTGGACAGATTGACGAAGTATGCACACTTCTTTGCTATTTCTACCACTCACACTGCAGCTCAGATTGCAGAGTTGTTCTTTCGTGAGGTATTTTGACTTCATGGGTTGCCTAGGAGTATTGTCAGCGACAGAGACAGCAGGTTCCTCAGTAATTTTTGGCAGTAGCTCTTCAGGTTGTCAGGGACAGAGCTCAGACCCAATACAAGTTATCACCCCCAGACTGATGGTCAGACAGAGATAGTGAATAAGTGGGTGGAAGGATACCTCCGAAACTATGTTTTAGGGTAGCAAAAGGCATGGGTTAAGTGGCTTCACATGGGAGAGTATTGCTACAATTCCACTTACCACATATCCATTCAGATGTCACCCTTCATGGCATTATACGGTTATAAGGCACCGAGCTTTGTTGATTTACTGTTTGGTGACAGCAGGGTGCCGAAGGCCAAAGACTTCCTTCAGAAGAGTCAGGATATCATGAGGGCATTGAAGGAAAACATACAGAAGGCTCAAAATCAGCAGAAGCAGTATGCAGATCAGCAGAGAACTGAGCGATCATTTGAGGTTGGTGACATGGTTTACCTCATGCTGCAGCCTTATAGGCAATCTACTCTTAAGAAGAGTGGAGCAGAGAAATTGAAGCCACGGTACTATGGACCTTTAGGGTCTCCAGGAGGATTGGTGAGGTGGCTTATGAGTTAGAGTTACCAGCAGGGAGCAGGGTACATAATGTGTTCCATGTTTCTCGCCTCAAGAAGGCACTGGGGCACAATGTGACACCTTCAGTGGAGTTGCCTCCTCTTGATGAAGAGGGGAAGTTGATATTGGTACCCGAGGCAATCATTGACACCAGGGATCGCAATTTGAGGAGGATTATCAGAGTACCTGGTCAAATGGAAAAATCTGCCGGTTGAGGATGCTACGTGGGAGAACGAGCAGATTCTGGAGCATCCTGAGCCGAGATTGCTTGAGGCAAGCAATCTTAGGGAGGGCGGACTGTAATGTCCCCTTCTCGAAACATGGTTAGTCCATCATGGAGTTCCCGTGGGCTAACAGTTTGGTTAGGGAACTGTGGTTAGTTGGCTCTAGAAATCCTTGTCAGTGGGTGAGTTGGTTCGCATTCAGAGGATCCAGTTGGCACCCTCATGGTTGGTTCAGTGGGCTCTTGATTGTTACTATTTTTAGTAAGTTCGGGTACTGTGTCGGTTCGGTATTTTCAGAGTTGGATCAGATGCGTTTCGTCGAGACCTTTCTGGCGAGCTAAAGATCAGCGAATTCCGACACCGTCTTCATACTTATTTTAAAGTCCGAAGATTTATTAATTTATATTAATATGGACTTTATTATATTTTGCCGGAAAAGTGAAATTAATGAAATAAAGACATAGGCTTATGTCTTGACCTTGGGCACCATTTCCTAGGAGACATAAAGTGAAATTAAAATGTTAATTTCCCTCCTAATTGCCCAATGCCTATCTTGGAGGAAGATAAAAGGTCACTTGGAGCTCATTTTGGTTTTATGCTATGTTTTGATATTTGCTTGTGAGAGCTCTGCTAGGGTTTCTGGAGTTTGAGAATTTGCATCACGCGATTGGAGACGGAAACCTCCATTAGTGACGGTATCCCACAGGTGTGAAAGACCACCCAACGGTGCCATTGACGGTGGATGTATTCGGCATTCACATATGTGCTGAAATGGAGACATTTGAGGTTGTTTCTTGTGCTGAGTGAAAGATCTTTTTCTATTGTTGTTATAAGTTGATAATGGATGGTATAGAAGGCAGAAATCAGAGTGTTTGAAGTAGTTCCTTGCTGCTGTACCTTTCCATTGCTTGGCCGTACTGCATAAAGAGGAGTTTGGAGTATTGTAGGGAAGCTTTTCTCTTTGCTTCTACTACTCATTCATGGTCTTTGGGAGGTGTTTAGTGCTTCAGTTGTTGCTCTTATATTTTGTATGAGACATTTGTGACATTCTATAGAAATTTGATGTATTTTCAGCCATACCCACTTGCTGGTCCATTTCTGGCGATCGTACCAAGTTGCATATTTTCATATGGGTATGTGATAGTAATTGTTTCCTGACTATTTTACTATCTGGGTTGTCTTTAGTTTCTTCAGATTCATTGTATATTTTCTGGGTTTAGGTTCTATGCTATATATTGTGTGCTCCGGCACTACATCTGCAGGAAAACATAAAACCCCCTTCTACATCTTCTGTCTATCTGAAAGAACACACAAAAATCTAATAAAAATCACACAATTAAGATTTTAAAAAATACAAACAGGTACGGCACATTACATGCTTCAAGAGAGGGAATTGGGGCAGTACTAATGCAAGAGAAACACCCCATTGCATTTGAGACCAAGAAGCTCAGGGGTGTGGAGAAGAGTTACTCGGTGTATAACCGAGAGATGTTCGCCATAATGCATGCCTTGGCCAAATTCAGACCCTATCTGGTTGGAGATAAATTCATCATTAAAACTGATCTAACAGTATCAAATACTTCATGAACTAGAAGGACTTGAATGATCGACAGCAGAAATGGGTGAATCGATTACAAGCATATGACTTTGACATAGGATATGTCAAAGGTAATAAGAACATTGTAGCAGATGCATTATCTAGGAGACCCCACTTGTGTTTGCTTGGGGAGATCTCTGCTGATTGGAGAGAGTCAATTTTAGCAGAGTATGCTAAGCATTCTTGGGCAGCACGAATCATAGAGGGCACAATACATGATGACAGGTACACAGTGGTTAATGTTATGATTATTTATAAGGAGAGAATATTTCTTGTGCCTAACTCTCAGTTCAAAGGCAAGATTTTGGGGACTTTCCATAACACACCAATGGCTGGTCATCCCAGGTTTTTCAAGACTTATAGACAAGTTCGAGAACGTTTTACAAGGAAAGGACTTAAAAATGAAGTCCTTAAGTATGTTCGGGAGTGTCCTATCTGCCAGCAGAATAAGAATGAACATACTTATCCAGCTGGCCTACTTCAGCCTTTGTCGATTCCCAATCAAAAGTGGGAATACATCTCCATAGACTTCATCACTAGGCTACCAAAAGCACAGGGGAAGAACTACATCTATGTATTGGTCGATAGGTTGACCAAGTTTTCGCATTTCTTCACCATATCAGTGACTCATACAATAGTACAGGTAGCTGATCTATTGTTCAGGGACATTTTCAGATTACATGGGGTACCCAGGGGCATTGTGAGCGATAGAGACAAAAAGTTCCCAAGTCTCTTTTGGCAGGACTTGTTCAGATTGTGTGGCACTGAGCTTACTCCCAGTACCAGCTACCACCCGCAGATCAACGGGCAAACAGAGATAGTAAATAAATGGGTGGAAGGGTATCTCAGGAATTGTGTCAGGGCAGCAGAGAGCGTGGATTAAGTGGCTACACCTGGGGGAGTACTGCTATAACACAACATATCACATGTCTATCAAGATGACTCCATTCAGAGCCCTATATGGATATGATGCCTCTAGTTTAACAGATTTGCTACTCGATGACAGTAGGGTGCCGAAAGCCATGGATTTGTTGCAAGAGAACCAAGACATCATGAAAGAGCTCAAGGAGAATTTGCAACATGCACAAAATCAGCAGAAACTATATGCATACTAGCACAGAGTAGAGCGGACTTTCGAGGTTGGGGATATGGTCTACCTAAGGCTCCAACCATACAGGCAGTCCACTCTCAAAAGGAGTGGAGCAGAGAAACTAAAACCCAAGTTCTATGGTCCGTTCAGAGTATCCAAGAGAGTAGGGGAAGTAGCTTATGAACTAGAGCTACCAACTAATAGTCGAGTGCACAATGTATTTCATGTATCTAGGCTTAAGAAAGCACTTGGACATAATGTTGTTCCTTCATCTGAGCTTCCACCATTGGATGAGGAAGGGAAGCTAATCCTGGTCCCAGAAGCTATCATTGACACCCGAGAGAGGAATCTCAGGAAGAGGATCATCAAAGAGTACCTGGTGAAATGGAAGAACTTGCCAATTGAGGATGCAACGTGAGAGAGTGAGTAGATACTGCAGCATCCTGAGCTGAGATTGCTTGAGGACAAGCAATTTTGGGGAGGGCGGATTGTAACATCCCCTTCTTAGCCCAAACCGACAGATGGAGTAATTAGCCTATTCCACGGTTCCCGTAGGCTAATGGAGTTTGGTTAGGGAACCTAATTGGGTACATTTTACTAGAACATACTATTTATAGTAAGTCACGTAGGAGGGTCACCGGTGGAGTTTACCTGACTTTCCATATTTAGCACTATTGATTGGAGTACCTAGCACATTGTATTTGGGTTTCGAGATGGCAAAGGAATTAATTGTCGAAGAATAAGTTAAATTAAATATTTAACTTATACTAGTAAAGTGCCTAAGTCACTTTATGTTAGTTATAAAGGTGACTTATAATATTGGTTGATATAAGTTGTTTTTAAAAGACATTGTGCTAGGAGTTGGGTGGCCACTTCATGGGGACTTGAGGAGACATTAAAATATAAAATAATAAAATTCCTCTTGGGCGTTGGGAGTGAGGAAGTAAAAAGAAAAGATGTGAAGGCATTTGCATTCATTCATTCACTCTTGGAAAATACTTTGTCGTGAGATTGATGCTCTGGCTTTGTGGTTGTAATAGGGTTTTGTAGAGAGGAAAACCTCTGTGGAATCGCTCTCTTCGTGTTTGAAAGACAACATCAGGAGGATTGTTGGGAGCTTCATATGGAGGCTTCGCATTGTACTTAGATTGATGCATTTTTTATGAGATTTCACCATGATAATACTTAGTGTTCTATAAGCAGCTGATAAAGACTTGTGTATTGCAAATCTGGCCAGTTTGGGGAGAGATTTGAGACTGTTTTCCTCTTCATACACAGGTTGTACCATCTGCAGGGACAGGTCATACCTTTGAGCAGCTAATATTGGGTTTTGAGAAGCTATTACATGTTATGAGGCGATTGGAATCAATCACTGTTGTAGATCCAAACTGGGCATATCAAAGCAGTTTTGAGGAGATTTTTGGGATAGATTACTTGTTGATATAAACCCCAGCTTGGCCGTACAGCAGCAAAGAGGTCGTGGGTCTTCAAGGAGGTCAAACACCTCATTTTGTGGCTTCTATCACATTCATCTTGGGCGCCTAGGGTTATAGAATCCATAACATCTCATTGTTTGACGGAGAACACTCTCTGTTGGTGTATTTAACGTGATTTCTAAAGTGTATTGCTAGTTCATGTACAACAGAAATATCAAGTTAAAGAAAATGAAATGGGTATGTTACTATAATTCATTTTGAGTGATTTTATGATATGGGTCTTTGATATTTTATGCATATCTATTATATATTTTCTGGGTTTATTGCATGCACCATATTTCATTATTATATTGCAAAAACAATCATATGCAAAACACAAACAAACCCTAAACACATTCAGCAGTGAAACTAGAATAGAAAACCAAAAAAAAATATTGGCATAAAACCCTACAGGACAGGTGCATATTACAAGAAGGGCTTCATATCAGTTAGATTTCAGTACTCTTGCTAAATCATACAAGGAGCCCTCTGCAAAGAAGCTAAAGAAACAGTCAAGGATTTTTGAGGACTCCAGAGGGTGACATGATACTAAAGACCGCCATTCCTCCTCAGGATAAGACGGTGGTGGATGTAGAGCCTGATGATTTTCATATCATCAAGGCTAATTTGGGCAGAAGCACTTGACATACCGCAGTGAATATATTGCAGATTGCCACTGATACTATGAGAGATAGAATGCTGAAAGATGGATAGGACAAGGCTGCCTTCAAAGCAGAAAATAAGCAGTTGCGGCAATACATTTCTCAACTTTTGCACACTCCTTCACAACCTTCACTTCTCTTGCTGCAGGTAATGGAGTCTTCTGATGATCAGAGGCAATTGATCCAGTTGGTGGTGTACAGCAAGCATACGAAGGACTAGATAAAGGACTTCATAGTGAAGGGTGTTGATTTCCTAGCGAAGTTGACTTCAGCAGTGGCAAATTCTAAGGATATTCTCCTTGGGATTGATAGTACATTGGATTGCATGACAGAGATGGCACCTATCTATGATAGGATTTTGGGGAGGTTGCAAGCCCTTGGCTTGAGGCCCATGACAGCAGAGCATAGATCCACAGTCTTTTCGTGGACACATCAATATTCCTTTTTGATTCATATCTCAAAGGACATAGCCTCGGAGTTGGCTACGTGGAAGGAGAAACTTCTCAATGTTGAAAAGTATGTGATTGATTTCATTCAACGCATCCCTTGTAGGTACTTTTCTGACGAAGGCGTAAATTGCCTTGTACATGACTTGCAAAATGAGTTTATACGGCTGATTCGTGAGAGGTTTTGTGGAGATCCTCATGTAGCAAAGATGTACCTTTTGGCCGAAATCACAGTAAAGTTTTATAAGGCTGAAAAAGAGTATATGGATCTATTGAAGACAATTGAAGATGCAAGTGTTATCCTGCAGATGAAAACTATTCACCTTGACTCCATTATTACTCCAAGTGAGGCTAAAGTTGATGAATTGGAGAGAAATCTCAATTCTCAGACTTAGCCATTTTTCAGTATCTGCAGGAAAATCTATTTTGGGCAGCTGGAGAGATTTCCAAATCAGTTTCTATTTTGAGAACTGACCTTGCTTTTCAAAGATAAATTTATTTTTAGATTTGTTTTGGAAATCATGCAGAATATATTTTTGTGGAACTCAAATTGTAATAACATGCAAGTTCAATTAGCCGAATTGCATGAGACTATTTTATATTTTAAATGCTAATAAGCTCGCATGCTTGCGTGCAGCATTAGGGTTAGGTTGGAGAGTATTAGTTAACTCTCCCTTTCTTTTTCATTGCACCTTTTGTTTTAGGGTATAAATAAGTGTATTCTACACACTTAATTTCTTAATGGTAAACGCTGAATCTTTTATTACTCTCATTTTATTGTTCAATTGTGTTGTATAATTTATTACTTTGAGAATATATGTATGCTTTGAATTTTAGCAAGCTTTGTGTTGTTGAGGTTGAAAGCGAGTGTTTATGATTTTATGCTTAAACATTTGTCTTTGATCTTCCTTTGTTCTTTGTGTTTCCTTTCAAATTAGTTCGCCAATGTTCATTTGATTTCTTTGATCTCTAGATTTACTTGAAGAAATCAAAAGTATACTTTAGATTAGTTATTCTTTTGCAGTGCTTAAAAAACTTTTTATAGGATTGCAGAAGAGCTTGAATTGCCTTATGCTCGTGTCTTGATAAAACAAAAAGATAGGTTAATTGTATTGTCTTTTTAAAATTTCTTGTCTGAGGAAGCTTCCCCTCCTAATTCGAAGAACAATTTTACTATACACACTGTTCCATTTTGAGTTGCACCGAAAAGTGCAAATCTAAACACTAATAGTATGTCAGGTCTAGCATATGTTGTGTTTTGGTTAACTGTTGTGTTATTAACATATGCTTCCCCATCATTTCTTTTGTCCTCATCGTCTCTATTCCTATTCCCATCACCATTGTTGTCCTCACCGTTGTTCCTGTTCCTGTTATTGTTGTTGCCAGGATTCCACAACGCTTGGTTAGCTAGAAGGTCCACAAGACGATTAAAATTGTGTTGTATCTCTCGCTGTCCCCTAGCCAAATCATTTAGAATATCTCTAGTGTTGGGTTCTTCATGATCTCTGTCACCTATCCCTACCTCTAATCTATCAACACCTGTGAATGGGCCTATGTGCGGAGCTACTTCCAGATTCAATTGTGACCTGTTTCTTCTCAGATAGTATTGATGTGTATTGGGCTGCATTACTCAATAAATACTCTACATGTTTTTTCCGTCTGACCTCACAGGATGGCAAGATAAGCTAAGCTCCGATACCACTGTAATATACACCCTATTTTGAAGGTTTTCTGTGACCAATTTTTTTCTGTTTGTTGTGATGTTTACTGCTAACAGTTTTGTGTGTTTGTTTGCATTTTTTATCATTCAATGTGCTCAATAGTAATGAAATGCATAACATGAAAGCATACCTAGATGAAAATATAGCACAAACACTAAAAAATATATATACCCAGATAAGGAAATTGCTCAAATGTTATTACAGTAACATACCCATTATTATTTTGAGTTGCACTGAAAAGTGTGAATCTAAACGCTAACAGTATGCCAGGTCTAGCATATGTTGTGTGTTGGTTAACTGTTGTGTTATTAACGTATGCTTCCCCATCATTTCTTTTGTCCTCATCGTCTCTATTCCTGTTCCTGTCACCATTGTTGTCCTCACCGTTGTTCCTGTTCATGTTATTGTTGTTGCCAGGATTCCGCAATGCTTGGTTAGCTAGAAGGTCCACAAGACGATTAAAATTGTGTTGTATCTCTCGCTGTCCCCTAGCCAAATCATTTAGAATATATCTAGTGTTGGGTTCTTCACGATCTTTGTCACCTATCCCTACCTCTAATCTATCAACACCTGCGAATGGGCCTATGTGCGGAGCTACTTCCAGATTCAATTGTGACCTGTTTCTTCTTAGATAGTATTGATGTGTATTGGGTTGCATTACTCAATAAATACTCTACATGTTTTTTCCGTTTGACCTCACAGGATGGCAAGATAAGCTAAGCTTCGATACCACTGTAATATACACCCTATTTTGAAGGTTTTCTGTGACCAATTTTTTTCTGTTTGCTGTGATGTTTACTACTAACAGTTTTGTGTATTTGTTTGCATTTTTTATCATTCAATGTGCTCAATAGTAATGAAATGCATAACATAAAAGCATACCCAAATGAAAATATAGCACAAACACTTAAAAATATATATACCCAGACAAGGAAATTGCTCAAATGTTATTACAGTAACATACCCATTATTATTTCTTCATTGTTGTAAATCTAGAGTACAAAACCAGCTAGGGTTTGCTACAAAATAGGCTCTGAATGCATCAAACTTTGAACATTCCACTGTGCAAATAAAGCTAATGAACTTCTGGACCCTAGACGCCATTGTCTCATGCAAAATTTGCCCCAAAAGGTAGGCGTTTCACCCTAGAAGGAGCTCACGTCCCTATGAGGCCCTGTACGGCCTGGCCGGTGACTGTAACAGCAATTAAACTCTGCCAAAACTCTATTTTTCTGTATTGGTTTTCAGTCCTTATCAACAGCAACAAGACACCAGCAATAATTTGCTATCAAGAAATGATTTATGATGTCCACTATCAAATCTCCCAGCTCTGGTGAAGGTACACCCCTGTAAAGGTATGGCCAGCATAGAAGGATATTCAAAATATCAAGAACTCCCTCAATAGCTTCAGATTTATTAACTCAGCAATCAAATGAGTCTTCAAGCATGTCAAACATCAGCACTTGCATTTTAAATCAGCTCCAAAGAATCATTGATCTCCGTCACTGAATCCAACTGTGATCCCTACAGTAGAATCACCATAAATCCACCAAATTGGATCTTTCACCAACGTGGAGGATGTAGCCTGTAAGAGTTTCTGTCCTCACAAACCATGGAAATTTTCAGCTCAAAGCCAAGCTCTCCAAAACAATGCACAACAATAGTTGAGTGAATGAATGAATGAAAAATGAATTTTCTTTTTTTTCCTTTTTGTTCCTCATCCCTCAACGCCCAAGATGAATGTTATATTTTTTTTATATTTAATAACTTTTTGACCCCTTATATCTCCATGGGTTGGGCGCTCCTCACACACCTAGCACAATCACTTTAAAACAACTTATGACTCCCTTTTAATAAGTTACTTTATAAGTTAAATCCTTAATTTAACTTAATATTTCGACATTTAATATATCATTCCTTGGTCATTTCAAATGCCATGTAACAAGTGCTAGATACTCCAACCAACGATAGTAAAAATGGAAATATCGAAACCAACTCCACCGTGACCCCCTGCCTGACTTACTAAAAATAGTAAGTCCTAGAAATTGTGTCCAAGACAACCTCGAAAAGGAGAGATGAACTCAAACCATCATCCAATCGTGTCAGAGCTACTGGAAATGCCCCACAGAAGTTCCCTAACCAACCACCATTAGCCGACGGGAACCCTAGAATAGGCTAATTGCTCCCACCTGTCAACTGGCTAAGAAGGGGACATTACATATCCACATGATCTTCCGATTCTTGAAGGGCCATTTGAGTGCTCTTCAAAGAATCCATAGTGTCCTTAATCTCAAAGGTGAGCTCATCAACTTCATCTGCCTTTCTTATCAATGTATCAACATATATCTCACCAAGCTTGAGGAGATGATCTCTATCCGAAAGTAGGTGTAAGTAATTTGACTTCACCACCACCAAAGCCTCCTTGAGTTCCTGTAAGTCGGCAAGAGATAGACCTCCTTCAAAGCCTTCATGTCTCCCTTGAGCCTTCCAACACAAATCTTCTATCATCTTAGCTTCACTGAGCGTTTCGTGCTCACAGGACACTAGCACGACACACGGAAGTTCACGCTAAGTGCTAACGTACAAGTGAATCTACCTCAGAATCTCATGAATATAATAAACTGAATATTATAAATTAATAATACATATTATTAAATAAATATTAATAAATTAAATATTATTATGTGGATATAAATAAATATTATGAACTAATATAAATATTATAAATCAAAATAATATATATATTAAAAGAATGGCCGATCCCCATTTTGGGTGGCGGACACTTTCCAAGTGAAAAGCCTTAGAAAAGGCAGTGCATACAAGAAGAAAGAGAATCCGCTCATTTGTCAAAGGAAAGAATCGGCACTTAATGAAATAAGACCATCGATAAAAGTAATTGACATCAGTAATAATACAAACAAAAGTGCCGGCTATGAGGAGGCGCGTATTGGGAATCGGTGATCCCATACAAGGAAAGCATATAAGGTAAAGAGTGCTATTAACATAACCAGCGATTAGTAAATGGGTATTATAAGTGATACAAATACAATATATACCAACAATCCCTTAAAACAAATCACTGGGTCAAGTCAACTATCCCTCTAGGGATGTATTAAGAGTTGCTAATTAAAAGATGGCATCTCTCTAAGAGCAGCGACCATGAAAGAAGGCGTCCATTGATATGAAAGAAATCAGTGGAAGGTATAAAAACAATGAAGAGGCATTTGTGAAGGGGGATCGGGAAGATTGGAGCAAGGCACAACAGGGAATCGATCAGCCGAGATGAGCATCAAAGAACACTCGTTCCATTCATAACATCAATCATTGAACCACCTTTATTCATTTCAGCAGCATTACAACTCAAAGGCATCTTACCCATTTCATTCAAACATTCAGCAAACATCTTATCTCATGGATTGACATTTCATCTCCATCTCATCAACACCAAGGATCTCATCGAACCATTTAATAGACTAACAAGACATGTCAACGATGCATAATATTAAAAGACTTAAGACTATATAATGCAACCCTTATAAGGAGCATCAATACAGATCAATACATCATCGATCACAACACACACAAAAACATCACTTCTGATATAACACAGCCATTGAACAATCACTCTATACATCCAGATCTGCATCATCAATCAGCACTCAAGGCAATATCAGCATCAATTCTCACATACAATATCAGTTCTGCAACTATCCAACAATTAAGCAATCAATATAGCAAGAAATAAGATCAATAACCAGCATCATACTTGAATCAGAAACTTCAACAGCATCTTAAAAATACATTTCAGCAGTTGGCATTAACAAGGCATCTCAGACAGCAAGAAGAGTATCAACAGACCAGCAACACTATCAAGGGATCAACATCCACTTACAGCAAACCAACATTACATAAGTTATTCACTCAAATAGTTATATCAATACAAGTAAGAGTTGTGCCATAGGCACCAGATCATAATCAATATATGTATGAAAGGCATATAAGCTTTATGCTCATCCATCTAGAATGATGGTATTATCATAGTTCCCATAGAGGAACAATACCCTTACAGAATAATTAGCCTTGTGATCCATAGATCACTAATCGAGAGGATGAGCTCCTTATTGGTATGCATTCTCTAACTCTACCTATGTTGTACTAGGGACAAATAAACCATGCCACATCCTTAATCTTATCTATTTCACCTAGGAGGATGGTTAAGTAAGAAAGGGCAAATTATTATGATCAATCTCACATAGGGTAGATGACTCTCAAGTGGATGAGGTATTACCGGGCGTGTAATGAAGTCCCTTGAGCCAAGTACTGAGGTATTGCCGAGCGTGCAATGAACCACTTGGGCCTATACCTATGAAGATGACTTACACAGTAGGTGACTCTCAAGTGGATGAGGTATTACCGGGCGTGTAATGAAGTCCCTTAAGCCAAGTAGTGAGGTATTGTCGGGCGTGCAATGAAGCACTTGAGCCTATGACAGTGGAGCACGATCCTCAAGTAGTGATGTATTGTCGGGCGTGCAATGAAGCTCTTGAGCCAAGAGGTGAGGTATGGCCGAGCGTGCCATGAAGCCCTTGGGTATTGTTATCCCGCACCTTAATAAACATACACCTATCCTCCATTAGGGCTAGATTAGATTAGTGACCAAGCACTATAATTCCCGAAGTACACTATGAGGTTCCATATGAATAAGTAAGAAAAATGAGTATGAATTATATAATTGTCATTAATGATCATGTTATTACTAATCCAAATTAATGTTTTGATTTTATTATTAATTTACTAATGTTCCTTTTAAGAGGTTATATTTGTGTGCAAGGTGAAAAATAAGAATACCCAAAAGGGGACATTACAGAACCCTTCAAGATTTCACCAAAATTATAGAGAGGAGCCAAGAGAGAACATGAGAGATTTTTTTTTTAAAGTTAGATTCCCTGAGATATTTTTTAAAATAGATTCACTGAGCATTTCGTGCTCGCCGAACGCTAGCATGACGCACGAACGTCTGCGCTAAGCACTAGCGTACGAGTGAATCTACCTAAGAATCTCATGAATCATCTCCGGGCTAGGAGTCACAAGCACTAAAATAGAATTTGATGAAAATGAGAAAAAGACGCAATGAAGCAAACATTAGCCTAAGATGCAGAAAAGAGGTGGAAGCACCAAAGTGGTCGCAAAACGTAGCGTGAAATTGCAAGGGTATGCAATTTTGACGTTACACCCCCTCATGGAGTGATAAGGGGTTGAGATATAATTTAAAATAAATAAAAACAAATCCCTCTTGGGCATTGGGGAAGGAGGCAAACAAAAGGACCAAAAAGAACTTCATTTGCCTTATGCGAGAATATTGGATTTTGCTCTCTTGGTAAGATACTTGTGCTTTGGCTTTGAGCTTGGCTCTAGGGTTTTGATTTTGACAATGTTGGGACGAAAACCCCTACATTGATCCCTTTCCTCGTGCGTGCAAGATCGTATCAGGAGAGGTTATTGGAGGCTTCGTCCAGGAGTCTCACTTGTGCATTCAGTTGATCCATTTTGGTGAAGAATCGAGATAGAAATGAGGATGTTCGTAAATGTATTGTTGCAGTTGGGAATGAGAATGTACTGAGCAGATTTCTATATCTTTCCTGTGGTTTATTGTTGCTGCTGCAATTTCTAGAGAGGTCGTAGCTTCCTGCTACAGGCCGTATCATCTGGGAGACCGTACTCTTCTTGTGGGCAAATTCGCATTTCATTTGGGGTCATTTGATAGTGGATATTGGTTGGCATGAGGAAAGAGTTTCTATTGCAAAACAGAAGTATTTCAGGCTGTCTTTTGCATGTATGTTGCTGATTTAGACAGCCATGGAGGTCGTACCATCTTAGGAGGACGTGGGTGCTAGTTGGTTGCCTTCCTTCATTGATTCGTGGTATTTATTGCTCCAAATCTAGGCATCCAAAGTCATTGTATTTACTGCTGCTGATTGTAATATCTAGTAATTGCATATCTTGGAGTTGTGAGCATTTATATGGTGACATATTGCTGGTCCGGCTTCAACATCCGGGTGAAGTTATAAAACTTGATCTGGGTATGTTATTATAGTTCATATTTTGGCTAAATACAATCTGGGTCATTGTTATTTCGTTAATATCTCTTTTAGTTTTTTTGGGTTTGTTCATATGCTCTATATTTCATACATGCAATGCAAAAAACAAACATGCAAAAACAACCCATGAAACCCTAAACACAAACGCATCAGAAAACGCAAAAAACTTGGCTCAGAACAAACATACACAGAGGGTGTAAGTTACATCCTATGTGTGTCTAAGAATTAAAAGCAGTGACAATGTGAAAATGAAATAAAAAGGTAGCTTCCCTGGTCTATGGGGAAGAATACTCAACAACATATAAATGGTGGTCTACACCATGAAGCTTTCGAAGCAAATAGCTAAACTATGTATAAACAAATTCAAATATGAAATATTAAACTACAAAACAAAACAATGTTACTTACCTGAATAGTAAGAGCGAGGTTGCAATTCCTCAAGGGCTGGAATTTGGTTGCACAACTTCAACACCCCAGCAAGAGAGAGCCTTCTCAATGAACACAATGCAAGCAAAAATCTCCAAGAGCTAGTAGAGATAACACCACAACTCAATAGGACATGGAAAATCTAGATGGCTGCTGTAGAGACAAAATTCACCAAAGAATCCTTCAAGATTTCACCAAAATTACAGAGAGGAGCCAAGAAATAACATGAGAGATGTTTTTTAAAAGTTGGATTCCCCTTGAATGGGAGGGAAGAATGAAACCACATGGAAGAGGAAAGAGACATTCGGAGCTCGAGAGGCATTACGAGAATCTCACCAGCCACAGGGGTTATTCAACGTATCCAAAAATAGCTTCACTGAGAGGTTCGTGCTCAAAGTACACTAGTGCGACGCACGGACATCTGCGCTAAGCGGTATCGTACGAGGGAATCTACCTCAGAATATCATAAATCATTTCCGCGCTAGGAGAGTCACCAAGCACTAAAACAGAGTTTGATGAAAACAAGAAAAGATGCCAAAATGAAGCAAACATGAGCCTAAGATGCAGAAAAGAGGTGCAAGTACCAAAGTGGTCGCAAAACATAGCGTGAAATTGCTAGGGTATGCAATTTTGACGTTACACCACTAAAACATCTCAATCAATTGAGGAGACACTAATTATGAAAAGGACCCTGCTAAGGTAGGAAAGACTACTCCACAATCAAATGTGTCACTTAACAGAGCCTTTCACTAACAATGCACTCAGGTTTTGTTTGCTTGATGTTTCAGGCCTACTCTAGGTCTACAAAGCCACTTTATATTCCAATAGAAGTAAAGCAACTAAACTAGAAGCTTATAAGAAAGAAACAAAGAAACTAAGGAAATGCTGGAAAACAAACAACTGTATACATAATTCTAGAAAATGAAGTACACAAGTGGAAAGAAGACTAGAAAAGGAACCTGCCACAAGAAACAGGATCTCTCTGTCCTAGACGACACCGTGCGGCGGGGATGTCCATGCTAAGTGCTGACGTCCTCTAAGCCAAAAAAATAAAATTTGCAGATCCATATAGACTGAGGACACCTACACAACACAACAACAGACAAAAAAAATACCAAGCAGTCTCCAGGTGACACAGATTTCAAAATAAAGCACAAGAAGCTATTGAAAATAATATAAAATGAAATGTAAATGAAAGAAAGGAGTAATGAAACCTTCGTGCGTTCAAAATGCTTTCACTCGAGCACCTGCAAAGACTAGAAGAAAATTTTGTCCAGCTAAGGAGCTTGCCTCAGTCAAGCCCCGGTTTTGGTCTTTCGACTTCCACGAGCAACGAATGGTAAAGAGAATAGAAAAATATAGTGTGTGCTCCTATCCTATGTGTGTCAATGAAAATGTGAAAATGAACTAAAAAGGTAGCTTCACTGGTCTATGGGCAAGAATACCCAACAACATAGAAATGGTGGTCTACACCAAGGAAAAGTACAAATGATGGTCTACACCATGAAGCTTTCGAAGCAAATAGCTAAACCATGTATAAACAAATTCAAATATGAAATATTAAACTACAAAATAGAACAATGTTACTAGCTTGAATAGTAACAAGGACGCTGCAATTCCTCAAGGGTTGGAATTTGGTTGCACAACTTCAAAACCCCAACAAGACAAAGTCTTCTCAATGAACACAATGCAACCAAAAATCTCCAAAAGCTAGTAGAGATCACACAACTCAAAAGGACATGGAAAATCTAGATAGCTACTGTAGACACAAAATTCACCAAAGAATCCTTCAAGATTTCACCAAAATTACAGAGAGGAGCCAAGACAGAACATGAGAGATTTTTTTTAAAAGTTAGATTCACGTTGCATGAGGGGGAAGAATGAAACCACATGGAAGAGAAAAGAGACATTAGGAGCTCGGGGGACATTATGAGAATCTCACTAGCCACGGTAGTTATTCAACGTATCCAAAAAAAGCTTCACTAAGCGTTTCATGCTCGTGGGACACTAGCACGATACATGGACGTCCGCGCTAAGCACTAGTGTACGACTAAATCTACCTCAGAATCTCATGAATCATTTCCGGGCTAGGAGAGTCACCAAGCACTAAAACAGAATTTGATGAAAATGAGAAAAAGAGGCCAGAATGAAGCAAACATGAGACTAAGATGCAGAAAAGAGGTGCAAACACGAAAGTGGTCGCAAAATGTAGCGTGAGATTGCAAGGGTATGCAATTTTAACGTTACACCCCTGAAACATCTCAACCAATTGAGCAGACACTAATCATGGAAAGGACCACACTAAGGAAGGAAAGACTACTCAATCGAACGTGTCAATTAGGGGAGCTTTTCACTAACAATACACTCGGGTTTTGTTTGCTTGATGTTTCAAGCCTACTCTAGGTCTATAGAACCACTTTATATTCCAACAGAAGTAAAACAACTAAACTAGAGCCTTATATGAAAGAAAGAAAGAAACTAAGGAAATGCTGGAAAACAAACAACTGTATACATAATTCTAGAAATTGAAGTACACAAGTGGAAAGAAGACTAGAAATGGAACCTGCCACCAGAAAGAGGATCTCACTGCGCTAGACGACATCAGGCAACAAGGATGTCTATAATGTGTGCTCCTATCCTACGTGTGTCTAAGAATTAAGAGCAATGACAATGTGAAAATGAACTAGAAAGGTAGCTTCCCTAGTCTACGGGGAAGAATACCCAACAACATACAAATGGTGGTCTACACCAAGGAAAAGTACAGATGGTGGTCTACACCATGAAGCCTTCAAAGCAAATAGCTAAACCATGTATAAAACAAATTCAAATATGAAATTTTAAACTACAAAATAGAACAATGTTACTAGCTTGAATAGTAAGGAGGCTGCAATTCCTCAAGAGCTGGAATTTGGTTGCACAGCTTCAAAACCCCAACAAGAGAGAGCCTTCTCAATGAACACAATGCAAGCAAAAATCTCCAAGAGCTAGTAGAGATAACACAACTCAAAAGCACATGGAAAATCTAGATAGTTGTTGTAGAGACAAAATTCAACAAATAATCCTTCAAAATTTCATGAAAATTATAGAGGAACCAAGAGAGAACATGACAGATTTTTTTAAAAAGTTAGATTCCCCTTGAATGAGAGGGAAGAATGAAACCACATGGAAGAGGAAAGAGACATTCGGAGCTCTAGAGGCATTACGAGAATCTCACGAGCCACAGGAGTTATTTAATGTATCCAAAAATAGCTTCACTGAGCATTTTGTGCTCGCGGGACACTAGCGCGACGCACGGACGTCCGTGCTAAGCGGTATCATACGAGTGAATCTACCTCAAAATATCATGAATCATCTCCGCGCTAGAAGAGTCACCAAGCACTAAAACCGAATTTGATGAAAATGAGAAAAGAGGCCAAAATGTAGCAAACATGAGCCTAAGATGCATAAAAGAGGTGCAAGCACCAAAGTGGTCGCAAAACGTAGTGTGAAAATGCAAGGGTATGCAATTTTAACGTTACACCCCTAAAACATCTCAGTCAATTAAGGAGACACTAATCATGGAAAGGACCCTACTCAGGTAGGAAAGACTACTCCTCAATCCAACGTGTCAATTAATAGAGCTTTCCACGAGCAATACACTCGGGTTTTGTTTGCTTGATGTTTCAAACCTACTCTAGGTCTACAAATCCACTTTATATTCCAAAAGAAGTAAGGCAACTAAACTAGATGCTAATACAAAAGAAAGAAACTAAAGAAATGCTGGAAAACAAACAATTGTATACATAATTCTAGAAAACGAAGAACACAAGAGGAGCCAAGAGAGAACATGAGATATTTTTGTTAAAAGTTAGATTCCCCTGGAATGAGAGGGAAGAATGAAACCACATGGAAGAGGAAAGAGAAGTTCGTAGCTCTCGAGAGGCTTACGAGAATCTCACCAGCCACAGGAGTTTTTCGACATATCCAAAAATATCTTCACTGAGCGTTTCGTGCTCGCAGCACACTAGCGCGACGCACGGAAGTCTGTGCTCAGCGCTAGCGTACGAGTGAATCTACCTCAGAATCTCATGAATCATCTCCAAACCAAAATTTGATGAAAATGAGAAAAAGAGGCCAAAATGAAGCAAACATGAGCCTAAGATGCAAAAAAGAGGTGCAAGTACCAAAGTGGTCACAAAACGTAGCGTGAAATTGCTAGGGTATGCAATTTTGACGTTACACTCCTAAAACATCTCAATCAATTGAGGAGACATTAATCATGGAAAGGACCCTACTAAGTTAGGAAAGACTACTCAATCCAACGTGTCAATTAAGGGAGCTTTTCACTAACAATACACTCGTGTTTTGTTTGCTTGATGTTTCAAGCCTACTCTAGGTCTATAGAACCACTTTATATTCCAACAGAAGTAAAACAACTAAACTAGATGCTTACACGAAAGAAAGAAGCTAAGGGAAAGCTGAAAAACAAACAACTGTATACATAATTCTAGAAAATGAAGTACACAAGTGGAAAGAAGAGTAGAAAAGGAACCTGCCACTAAAAAGAGGATCTCACTGCCCTAGACAACACCGGGCCACGGGGATGTCTATGCTAAGCACTAGCGTCCTCCAAGCCACAAAAGTAAAATCTCCAGATCCATACAAACATAGGACACCTGCACAACACAACAACAAATAAAATAAATACCCAACAGTCTCCAGGTGACACAAATTTCAAAATAAAGCTCATGAAGCTATTGAAAATAATATAAAATGAAATTTAAATGAAAGAAAGGACTAACGAAACCTTCGCGCGTTCGAAATGCTTTCACTTGACCACCTGCAAAGAACAGAGGAAAATGTTGTGCAGCTACGAAGCTTGCCTCAGTCAAGCCCCGGTTTTGGTCTTTCGACCTCCACGAGCAGTGAATGGTAAAGAGAATAGAAAAATATAGTGTGTTCTCTCCTACGTGTGTCTAAGAATTAAGAGCAGTGACAATAAACTAAATGCTTATACAAAAGAAAAAAAAAACTAAGGAACTGTTGGGAAACAAACAACTGTATACATAATTCTAGAAAACGAAGTACACAAGTGGAAAGAAGACTAGAAAAGGAACCTGCCACCAGAAAGAGGATTTCCAAGGCACAAAAATAAAATCTCCAGATCCGTAGAGACCTAGGACACCTGCACAACACAACAACAACAAAACAAATACCCTCTAGGCTCCAGGTGAAACAGATTTCAAAATAAAGCACAAGAAGCTATTGAAAATAATATAAAATGAAATGTAAACGAAAGAAAGGAGTAAAGAAACCTTCGTGCATTCGAAATGCTTTCCCTCAAGCACCTACAAAGAACGGAGTAAAATGTTGTGCAACTAAGGAGCTTGCCTCAAGCAAGCCCCGGTTTTGGTCTTTCGACCTCCACGAGCAGCGAATGATAAAGAGAATAGAAAAACATAGTGTGTGCTCCTATCCTACGTGTGTCTAAGAATTAAGATCAGTGACAATGTGAAAATGAACTAAAAAGGTAGCTTCCCTGGTCTAATGGGAAGAATACCCAACAACATACAAATGGTGGTCTACACCAAGGAAAAGTACAGATGGTGGTCTACACTATGAAGCTTTCAGAGCAAATAGCTAAACCATCTATAAACAAATTCAAATATGAAATATTATACTACAAAATAGAACAATGTTACTAGCTTGAATAGTAAGGAGGAGGCTGCAATTCCACAGGGGCTGGAATTTGGTTACACAGCTTCAAAACCCCAGCAAGAGAGAGCCTTCTCAATGAACACAATGCAGGCAAAAATCTACAAGAGCTAGTAGAGATAACACCACAGCTCAAAAGGACATGCAAAATCTAGATAGTTGCTATAGAGACAAAATTCACCAAAGAAGCCTTCAAGATTTCATCAAAATTATAGAGGAGCCAAGAGAGGACATAAAAGATTTTTGTTAAAAGTTAGATTGCCTTGAATGAGAAAGAAGAATGAAACCACGTGGAAGAGGAAAGAGATGTTCGGAGTTGGAGTGGTATTACGAGAATCTCACCAACCACGAGAGTTATCCAACGTATCCAAAAGTAGCTTCACTAAGCCTTTCGTGCTCACAGCACACTAGCGCGACGCATGGAAGTCTGCGCTAGCGTACGAACGAATCTACCTCAGAATCTCATGAATCGTCTCCGGGCTAGGAGAGTCACCAAGCACTAAAACAAACTTTGAAAAAAATGAGAAAAAGAGGCCAAAATGAAGCAAACATGAGCCTAAGATACAGAAAAGAGGTGCAAGTACCAAAGTGATCGCAAAACGTAGCGTGAAATTGCAAGGGTATACAATTTTGACGTTACACCCCTAAAACATCTCAATCGATCGAGGAGAAATTAATCATGTAAAGGAACCTACTGAGGTAGAAAAGACTACTCAATCGAACATGTCAATTAAGGGAGCTTTTCACTAACAATACACTCGTGTTTTGTTTGCTTGATGTTTCAGGCCTACTATATCTACAAAACCACTTTATATTCCAACAGAAGTAAAGCAACTAAACTAGATGCTTATATGAAAGAAATACAGAAACTAAGGAAATGCTGGAAAACAAACAATTGTATACATAATTCTATAAAATGAAGTACACTGGTTGAAAGAAGACTAGAAAAGGAACCTGCCACCAGACAGAGAATCTCACTGCCCTAGACAACACCGGGTCACGGGGATGTCTATGCTAAGCACCAGCATCCTCCAAGCCACAAAAGTAAAATCTCCAGATTTGTACAGACCTAAGACACCTGCACAACACAGCAACAGATAAAATAAATATCCAATAGTCGCCAGGTGACACAAATTTCAAAACAAAACACAAGAAGCTATTGAAAATAATATAAAATGAAATGTAAATGAAAGAAAGGACTAACAAAACCTTCGTGCGTTCGAAATACTTCTCGAGCACTTGCAAAGAACAAAGGAAAATGTTGGGCAGCTGTAATGTCCCCTTTTTGGATATTCCTGATTTCTTCACAAATATATAGTCCTTGCGTTGTATTCTTGTAGATTTAGCGTTCACTATCTCCTTGACACTCCCTTTGTTCTATACTTGGCTTGATTTAACTCCACAATCAGATTTAGATCTCTATCTATATATTATTCCTCTTCTTTCTTTCTTATGCTCAAATTTATATAGTCTGAAATGTATATTGTTTTTTATTGTTTTTCCCCTTCATGAATATATATATATATATTTTATTCTAATATATAAACATATATTTCTCCTCTCACTGCTCCTTATCTCTCCTATCTTCTTCTCCAATCTGAATGTATATATAAATATAGGGTGACGAGTTTATATTTCTGTATATTTATATCTTTCCTCTTCCTATACTTCTGCAGTTTATATCTTCCAATTTCCAGATCTACTGTTATATTCGATCAGCTCTCCCTTTATATTCGATCTGTTCTTGTTTTTTGACTTCTATCCTTGTATAAGAGATTGTTGAATGAATAATCGATCCTTCTCTATTCCTTCACTACTTATACTTGCTCAAGAAAGGTGTCTTTTTGAATAGACGTGTCTTTTGTTAAAATGAACTATCCTTTCATATGATCATATCCTTTCACACATAAAACAAAACAACCCCTCATAAAGAATCGCATGACCTTATCAATATTATTTCTTAATCGCTTGTTTAATAAAATAGGCACGATGGCTTTTGCTGTCTTGAGACATTGCCTTTACAAAGTGTAAATCGCAGCTATTATAATCTGCTGCCCTTTTATTTATTAACTTACTTTATGATAGCTGGCTTTCATAACACTCTAACAATATTGTTTCCCATCACCGCTGCCTTATAAGTAATGCCTTTGGTCTTATTTAAATAATGTACTTTATTACATATATAATATATAAATATTTTTTTTTATATATATATTTATAATATTAATATATATTATATTATAATTATAATATATATATATATATTTATAGTACTAATATTTATAATGATTATTATAATAATAATATTAATTTATAATATTTGAGTATATAATATTTAATTTAATATTTATATTTATATAGTTATACTTATTATAAGTATTGTTTGATATTTATTACTATAATATATATCTATATTATTTTATATATTATATTTATAAATATATAATATATTTAAATTCGTATATTATGTTTATATATATCATATATTATATTTATATATATGTATATATATATATATATTTATATATATATATATATATATATATATATATCATATCTTAATATATTATTATAATTATAATAATATTAAAATCGATAATATTATTTATATTTATACCATAAGGGTATTTAATAATATTATTTAATATTAATATCACATGTATGATTTCTCAGTCTAATGATGTTTAAATCTTTAATTTCAGTAATGCCTTAATATTGGGACATGACAACCCTCCCCACTCGAGATTGCTTGTCCTCAAACAATCATGAGTTTTTTCATTACCTTGCACTTTTAACGTCTTCCTTCCGATGTGATGAGACGGAGTCGTGTTTTGATCCAGAATGAGTATTATTATGAATATGCTTTAATGAAGAGTAAGTGATTGTGACTTCATGAAAAGAGAAGAGAGTACTTAAAAGGTATAGGTAAGTATTTGTTGATGTCTGAATAACGATGTGATGCAAGTATCATAGATGAAGATGTGGTTTTAGACAATGAAAATATTCCAATGCTTGAGATTCCAAGATTCCAATGGATGATGAGGATATCTTGATCTTTGATTACAAGATTCGGTCTTGTACTTGTCATATGTTATTTACCTCAAAATTGAGAAGAGTCGTATTCTTGAGGAGTAATTGATTATATGATGTCATGGAGAGAAATTTTATGATCAAAGAAGATTTGGTAAGCTTTTGTTTGAATAGTGATGTGCTTGATGAAATATAAGTGTTATAGATGATTATGGAGAATGATCCTGGGAATTTGTGGGTTATGGGCCCATAATATAACTTAGTATTGGTTTTATGTTACTTAAATCAAGAGAAGAACTCAAAGAGATTCTTGGAAGAACTGATCAAAAATGAATTTGGTTTATGGGTCTTGTGATTAATGAAATTAACTTTTTATGTTCTATACTTCTCTAATGTCCACTTGTAGGTTATATTGATTTCTTCACCTGCACACAAGAATAACTCTTGAAAGGGACATTAGCAATATTAAAGATCAATAAATTAACAATGAAATCAATACATCATAACATAATTAATGATATAACATAATTAACAATTAATTTCAACATATAATTATCCATACCTCAAGCCAATCCTTCGATACTTGCAAGTTAGAGAGTGATGGAGGGCACACTTCCTACCTATCACCTCTTCTGTTCACCTTCGAGGTTCAAGAATGTGATGGAGGGCACACTTCCTACCTATCACATCTTGACAAGAGCATGATGGAGGGCATTCTTCCTACCTATCATGTCTTAATGAGGGTATGATGGAGGGCATTCTTCCTACCTATCATCCCTTTAACATAATTTGACAAGAGCATGATGGAGGGCATTCTTCCTACCTATCATGTCTTGATGAGGTATGATGGAGGGCATTCTTCCTACCTATCATCCCCTTAACATAATTAAATAAAAGCATGATGGAGGGCATTCTTCCTACCTATCATGTCTTAATGAGGTATGATGGAGGGCATTCTTCCTACCTATCATCCCCTTAACATAAATAAATAAGAGCATGATAGAGGGCATTCTTCCTACCTATCATGTCTTAATGAGGGTATGATGTAGGGCATTCTTCCTACCTATCATCCCTTTAATATAATTTAATAAGAGCATGATGGAGGGCATTCTTCCTACCTATCATGTTTCAAACATGGTTTGCTTGTACTCGAGCCTGTAAATTCAAATCGAACTTATAATCTCTGATTTGGATATTTTCTGAAAGTTGGATATTTGTATTGCAGAGTTTAATTTATTACTGTCTTTTTGTTTTCCCAGATGCAATTTCTACTTCTCATACACTTCCAATTTTTGTGTCGATTCATAGTATTGCTGGGCAAAGACATTGATATATATATGTTAGTGACTGTAGGAGTCACATCTATGATAGACGTGACTCCTCAAGGAGTCACGCCTATCACAAGTGTGACTTCGTCACCATGTCTAATGAAGTCGGTTTCACCGATGTTAACAATTACTAATCGTTGTTTAGAATGCAGACTATGTTTATACTTTGGTAATGTATCATTCGATCATGCTATTGATATTTATTTTAACACACCTTATATATTAAGTATGAATATATAAGTAATATTTAATATTACTTATATATTCATACTTACTATGATCATAATAAATACGTTATCTGATCAAAGCTACAAACAACTCAACACTCCCTCTTAGCTCGGGAAGATAACAATATCACAATAATCTTTGTGAATATCAATTATCTGATCTGTAATGAATTACTCAAAGTAATTTAATATCACATAACTCATGATATATAGTATCACCTACCTCGTGATACGAAAGGATATACTATACTTGAGAACATTAAATTCTCCTTATATATCCTAGTTATGGTATGTGCACTGACATTAAATCACATAATGTCTACCATAACTTAATCATGATAACTCCATGATTCATACCAATATCAAGTCACATGATATCAGTCTAATGAACATTATAAGATCGTCACCTTATAATGTTAGGTACAAGTGTAGATTATCCAAAAGATCGTCACCTTTTAGAAATAAACACAGAATGGGTAGGGCCATAATGTCATAGAGTCACACATATGACACAAGATGTTTACACATTAAACATCTTTAATATATTAGTACAAATCAATTAGAATTTTACATTTCAATCATACCAAGATTTTTCCTGAAGTATTCAACTTTCACCTTGAGGAGTGGTTTGGTAAGAATATCTGCAGTTTGATCTCCTGTACTGATATACTCCAACTGAATCACATTCCTTTCCACCATATCACGCACATAGTGATGAGGAATCTCAATATGTTTAGATCTATCATGGAATACTAGATTCACGGATAGCTTAATACAGCTTTGATTGTCGCAGTGGATGATAGTTGGTTTCAGAGGTTTACCAAATAATCCCACAAGCAGTTTTCTAAGCCATACTGCCTCTCTAGCAGCCATAGAAGCTGCAATATATTCGGCTTCTGTAAAACTTTGAGCAACTGAAGGCTGTTTTCTGCTAATCCACGATATCATTGCTGACCCTAAACTGAAACAACATCCGGAGGTGCTCTTTCAGTCAGTTACACTTCCAGCCCAATTTGAATCTGTGAATCCATGTAGATCTAAGTCAACCTTTTCATATTTTAAGCCATAATTTAGAGTACCTTGAAGGTATCTCATTATATGCTTCACAGCCACAAGATGTATCTCCTTGGGCTCCAACATAAACTGACTTAAGGCATTTACAGCATAGCAGATATTAGGTCTAGTATTGACCAAATACATCAAGGATCCAATTATCTGTCTGTAAAGAGTGGGATCTGCCAACGGAGAATCTACTGCTACTTCCTTCAATTTATGAAGATTTGTTTCCATGGGGGAAGACATAGGTCTACATTCCATCATACCAAACCTTTTTAATATATCAACTGTGTACTTCCCTTGGTTTAGAATAATACAGTCTGATTTCTGCCATACTTCCAATCCAAGGAAGTAGTGTAATAGACCTAAGTCCTTCATGTCAAATTATGAAGCTAGATCTTTCTTACACTGATCAATAAGGTGATCTTCTCCTGTAATCAATTGATCATCAACATATAATATCAATATTAACATATCACCTTTGCTTTGTTTGAAGTAGAGATTTGGATCTGCATCATTCTTTGAGAAGCCTAATCTCAAGAGGTAACTGTCAATTCTTTCATACCAGGCTCTAGGCGCCTGTTTAAGTCCATATAGAGCTTTCTTTAATTTACATACATGGGATCCTGCATTGTGAATCTCAAATCCTTCGGGTTGCTCTAAGTAAACCTCTTCTTCAATGGTTCCATCTAAGAAAGCAGTTTTTACGTCCATTTGATGGACTTTCCACCCTTTGGCTGCTGCAATAGCTAGAACTACCCTAACTGATGTATATTGAGCAACTGGAGCGAAGGTTTCGTCGTAATCAATTCCTTCCTTTTGTGAAAATCCTCTGGCCACAAATCTTGCTTTGTATTTCCCTATACTGCCATCTGCAGCATGTTTGATTTTAAATAGCCATTTTGAAGAAACAACAGATTTCCCTTTTGGTCTAGGTACTATATCCCATACATCAATCTTCAGGATGGATTGATACTCCTCTGTCATGGCATCCTTCCATACTTGGTGCTTAAGAGCTTCTATAGCACTAGAAGGTTCTGATTTAATGGATTCACTCATTAAAGCTACATAACTAGAGAATCTCTTAGGTCTTGTGCTTTCCCTAAAAGTCCCTGATGGAGCGGCATAATTTTTAGCTTCTTCCATTGTTTTGATGGCCCAGAGTGATCTTTTCTTGGGATTTTCTAGTGATGTGATTTGTTCATGGTTTTCATCTTCCTCAGGATACTCCCTCTGAAACTCAGGTGTAGGATCCTCTTCTATGCCTGAGTTGGAAGTTTGAATTTCTGACTCAATATAATTTCTGGCTCTTTTGAAAGCTATGTCTTCGTCAAAAATCACATCTCTGCTTAGTTCAATCTGTCTTTGTCCAGGTATATATATTCTATAAGCTTTTGATGTTTCACTATAGCCTACAAAGATGTCTTTTCTCCCAGAAGGTTCTAGCTTAGTTCTTTTCTCTTTGGGCACATGAATGTAAACAGGACAACCAAATATCCTTAAATGACTAATGTCTGGTTTTGTGCCAGTGAAAGCTTCTTCAGGAGTTTTGTTATCAATATGAGAGTGAGGACATCTGTTATGTATATAGACAACAGTACTAGATGCTTCTGCCCAAAGAGAAGTGTCTATATTCTGATCAAGTAGCATAGCCCTAGCAGCTTCTACAATGGTTCTATTTTTTCTTTCTGCAACTCCATTTTGTTGAGGATTATAAGGTACAGTGAACTCCCTCTTAATCCCAGTGTTTTTACAAAAGTCTTTAAAAATGTCTGAAGTGTATTCACTCCCATTATCTGTTCTTAAGGTTTTGATTTTTCTCCCGGAAGAGTTTTCATTAATGGATTTGAATTCCTTAAATCTTTTAAGGATTTCCTGTGATTCTTTACATTTAAGAAAATAGATCCATGTCTTTCTAGAGAAGTCATCAACGAAGATTACATAGTATAGAAACCCACCTAAGGAGGGTACAGACATGGGTCCACATAAATCTGAGTGGACTAGTTCTAATACTTTATTTGTTTTGCTAGAACTATTTTGAAAGGACCCCTTTGTATTTTTCCCTAAGGCGCACCCCTTACATACCCCTGAATTACATTGTGTGAGTTTGGGTAACCCTGTAACTAGTCTTTCCATGGAAGATAGGGCACGGAAATTTAGGTGTCCTAGTCTTCTATGCCATATTTCATTCGAGTCTACAATTTCATGAATTAGGGCTAGATTTGGTTCCGTACATAACTCGTACAAGTACCCTTGTCTATGACCTATGGTTTTGGCTTTCTTAAGAGTATAATTCTTTGGCCATGCCAATACTTTGCTATCCATAAAGGTCACCCTATATCCATTATCTTCAAGTGCAGATATGGAGACTAGGTTTCTTTTGATGCCTGGGACAAACAATACTCCAGTAAGTTGGATGGAGATACCAATCTTTAATTTGAGGGTGCATGTGCCAACACCCTTGACTGGATGCACAGAGTTATCTCCAATTGTTACTTCTTCGTCAGTCTCTTCTATCATGGTGTCTAGTAGTTCCCTGAACCCTGTGATGTGTCTTGATGAACCACTATCTATAACCCAGGTGTTGGATTTATTTGATACTTGGTTTGAAAGTGCAGAGTAGAATACATATTTCTCGGATTCATGCTCCTTTATTTTGGCATAAGATGCTTGTTGTTTGGTTCTGTCAGGACATCTGATTGCATAGTGTCCATATTGGTCGCATCTGAAACATTGGATGCGAGAAATGTCTTTCTTGAATGAACCTTTCCTGTGATAATTTTTCCTCTTCTTGAAGTGTTTCTTCTTCTCTTTCTTTTGAGAGTTTGTATTTAGAACATGAAGGTCTTCATCTATATTTTTCTGTTTTGACCCTTTATTTGTCTTGTCTAGATTCTTCTTGAAGACAGTCTGATCTTAGGCGGTCAAATTTTGGAAATTTAGACCTTGCACTAATGCCTTGAACAAATGTCTCCCAGGAATTTGGGAGACCATCTAGAGCAATAAGTGTTAGTTCCTTACTTTCAATTTGGTACCCAAGTGTTGATAGTTGATCCCTTAGTGCAGATATTCTCATAAAGTATGCATTGATAGATTCTCCTTTGTTCATACTTATATGATTTATTTCTCTTTAGGGCTAAGGTTCTGCTGGAGTTATTAATTTCATAATTGCCTTCAAGTGACTTAAACATATGATATGCAGTCTCATGTTTTGTCAGAATCGGCACGATATGATCTCTAACTCCATCAACTATGATTTTCATGGCTTTGTCATTTCCTTCAATCCATGTCGTTTTATCAGGATCATTCTCTGATTCCATTTTGTTCTCTCTCACAAATGAATCAACTTTGTTTTCTTTTAGTATCATCATAATTATGAATTTCCATGATGAGAAGTTATTCCCTCCTTCCAATCTGTCTTCGAATCGGATTGCTACTGTCATTTGAGAAATGAGATGTATTAACTCTGAATTTCTCAAGTTCAATTTTCTGCCCGGATTCTGCTTAACTTGGCTCTGATACCATGTAAATTCAAATCGAACTTATAATCTCTGATTTGGATATTTTCTGAAAGTTGGATATTTGTATTGCAGAGTTTAATTTATTACTGTCTTTTTGTTTTCCCAGATGCAATTTCTACTTCTCATACACTTCCGATTTGTGTGTCGATTCATAGTATTGCTGGGCAAAGACATTGATATATATATGTTAGTGACTCTAGGAGTCACATCTGTGATAGACGTGACTCCTCAAGGAGTCACGCCTATCACAGGTGTGACTTCGTCACCGTGTCTAATGAAGTCGATTTCACTGATGTTAACAATTACTAATCGCTGTTTAGAATGCAAACTATGTTTATACTTTGGTAATGTATCATTCGATCATGCTATTGATATTTATTTTAACACACCTTATATATTAAGTATGAATATATAAGTAATATTTAATATTACTTATATATTCATACTTACTATGATCATAATAAATACGTTATCTAATCGAAGCTACAAACAACTCAACAGAGCCATCATGAACATTCTTCTTTACTTTGTTTCCTTTTCTTCTCATCAGGTTCAAAATTTTCCTCCTCAAGAAAGCTTGCATTAAATTCTTTCACAAGATGTTGAATATAGAAGTGATTACACCAATTTCCATTTACATAATACAATTGAAGTAGACAGCCAAGTAGCTTAAGAACGCAAGTAACTAGCTCAAGCAAGTAGGCAAGTAGCTCAAGTAGACAAGCAAGTAGCTCAAGTAAGTAGTCAAGTAACTCAAGTAGACAAGTAAGTAGATTAACCAAGTAGGCAAGTAGCTCAAGTAGACAAGCAAGTAGACAAGCAAGTAGGCAAGTAGCTCAAGTAGACGAGCAAGTAGCTCAAGCAAGTAGGCAAGTAGCTCAAGTAGACAAGCAAGTAGCTCAAGCAAGTAGGCAAGTAGCTCAAGCACGCAAACAACCAACTCAAAGTCATAGAGTATACACTTGAATACAAATACAAGTCATAGACTATACAATCAAATGCATATAAGTCAATTATCATTCACAGGATGGCAGAACGATAGCTCTAATACCACTTGTAATGTCCCCTTTTTGAATATTCCTGATTTCTTCACAAATATATAGTCCTTGCGTTGTATTCTTGGAGATTTAGCGTTCACTATCTCCTTGACACTCCCTTTGTTCTATCCTTGGCTTGATTTAACTCCACAATCAGATTTAGATCTCTATCTATATATTATTCCTCTTCTTTCTTTCTTATGCTCAAATATATATAGTCTGAAATGTGTATTGCTTTCAATTGTTTTTCCCCTTCATGAATATATATATATTTTATTCTAGTATATAAACATATATTTCTCCTCTCACTGCTCCTTATCTCTCCTATCTTCTTCTCCAATCTGAATGTATATATAAATATAGGGTGACTAGTTTATATTTCTGTATATTTATATCTTTCCTCTTCCTATACTTCTGCAGTTTAATCTTCCAATTTCCAGATCTACTGTTATATTCGATCAGCTCTCCCTTTATATTCAATCTGTTCTTGTTTTTTGACTTCTATGCTTGTATAAGAGATTGTTGAATAAATGATCGATCCTTCTCTATTCCTTCACTACTTATACTTGCTCAAGAAAGGTGTCTTTTTGAATAGATGTGTCTTTTGTTAAAATGAACTATCCTTTCATATGATCATATCCTTTCACACATAAAGCAAAACAACCCCTCATAAAGAATCGCATGACCTTATCAATATTATATCTTAATCGCTTGTTTAATAAAATAGGCACGATGGCCTTTGCTGTCTTGAGTCATTGCCTTGACAAAGTGTAAATCGCAACTATTATAATCTGCTGCCCTTTTATTTATTAACTTACTTTATGATAGCTGGCTTTCATAACACTCTTAACAATATTGTTTCCCATCACTGCTGCCTTATAAGTAATGCCTTTGGTCTTATTTATATAATGTCCTTTATTAACAATATAATATATAAATATATTTTTTTTATATATATTTATAATATTAATATATATTATATTATAATTATAATATATTTATATATTTATATATATATATATGTTTATAGTACTAATATTTATAATGATTATTATAATAATAATATTAATTTATAATAATTGAGTATATAATATTTAATTTAATATTTATATTTATACAGTTATACTTATTATAAGTATTGTTTGATATTTATTATTATAATATATATCTATATTATATTATATATTATATTTATAAATATATAATATATTTAAATTTGTATATTATATTTATATATATCATATATTATATTTATATATATATATATCATATCTTAATATATTATTATAATTATAATAATATTAAAATCGATAATATTATTTATATTTATACCATAAGGGTATTTAATAATATTATTTAATATTAATATCACATGTATGATTTCTCAGTCTAATGATGTTTAAATCTTTAATTCAAATAATGCCTTAATAGCGGGACATGACAGCAGCTACGGAGCTTGCCTCAATCAAGCCCCGATTTTGGTCTTTCAACCTCCACAAGCAACGAAAGGTAAAGAGAATAGAAAAATATAGTGTGTGCTCCTATCCTACGTGTGTCTAAGAATTAAGAGTAGTGACAATAAACTAAGTGCTTATATGAAAAAAAGAAAGAAACTAAGGAAATGTTGGAAGACAAACAACTGTATTCATAATTCTAGAAAAGGAACCTGCCACCAGTAAGAGGATCTCACTGCCCTAGATGACAACAGGGGGTGGGGATGTCTATGCTATGCATCGGCGTCCTCCAAGCCACAAAAATAAAATCTCCATATGCGTACAGACCTAGGACACCTACACAACACAGCAATAGACAAAACAAATACCCTACAGGCTCCAGGTGACACAGGTTTCAAAATAAAGCACAAGAAGCAATTGAAAACAATATAAAATGAAATGTAAATGAAAGAAAGGAGTAACGAAACCTTTGTGCGCTCGAAATGCTTTCACTCAAGCACCTGCAAAGAACAGCGGAAAATGTTGTGCAGCTAAAGAGCTTGCCTCAATCAAGCCCCGGTTTTGGTCTTTCGACCTCCAGGAGCAGCGAATGGTAAAGAGAACAGAAAAATATAGTCTGTGCTCCTATCCTACGTGTCTCTAAGAATTAAGAGCAGTGACAATGTGAAAATGAACTAAAAAGGTAGCTTCCCTGGTCTAATAGCTTGAATAGTAAGGAGGTTGCGATTCCACAAGGACTGGAATTTGGTTGCACAGCTTCAAAACCCCAGCAAGAGAGAGCCTTCCCAATGAACACAATGCAAGCAAAAATCTCCAAGAGCTAGCAGAGATAACACCACAGCTCAAAAGGACATGCAAAATCTAGATAGTTGCTGTAGAGACAAAATTCACAAAAGAAGCCTTAAAGATTTCATCAAAATTATAGAGAGGAGCCAAGAGAGGACATGAGAGATTTTTGTTAAAAGTTAGATTCCCCTTGAATGAGAGGGAAGAGTGAAACCACATGGAAGAGGAAAGTGTAGCGCCCCTCCATTCTCACCTTGGATGTGCAGGTAGTTTGGCTAAGGAACCTGATGATGAGGATGGAACAAGAGCTTCTGTTAATACTTTGGGAGCATGATGCATATTGTTATTATGCAGAGATTTATTTGGATAAGGTGATACAGTAGTATGTTGTTAGGATAGGTGGAAAGGGTGGCATCATACCATTGGACGTATGGGTGACATACGAGTATGAGATATGATTGCTAGAGTCCCTTCCCTAGTGCTTTGGCTATTATGTACATGTGCTCTAACTTGTATGTTTGAGTGAATAGGTACCGGGCATCGACTCCACCTGAATTGGCAGGTTTGAGCGTGCCTTGCACCCAATGGAAGTAGTTGACCGGAGATAGCACTTGGTCCCCACCCTAACCATCATCCTCAAAGAGGATGAGTACCTAGTTTGATACCTTGTCAAGTACTATCAGTGGCCAGTCAGTGTTGCTTGAAGTTTTGCCTTTTGACCCTGATTAGTGGTTAGGTAATTGTTTTGGCTTTTGGTTTAATTTGTCTGATAATATGCCTTGGTTATCTTATGCATTAAAATGGATTGATAAATATATATAATCCTAGTTGATAATAAAATAAAATTATAGTGTAATATTATAATTAAGAAATAATAACAAAATAGTAAATAAATAGAATATTATAAAGTTGGTTATATAATTAATTATAATATGTGAGTGAGTGTGGGTAAATGGTTTTACCCGTTTGTGTAAAATTATTTATTGTGTATATGTTTAAATTATGTTGGTTGCATATATTTTATTTATTTTTAATAAGGGTTAGTAGGTAGTTAGTTGGGGTAGTTGTAAATTTATTTTGTACGGGAGTGGGAAAAATAACTTCCCTCCCTTCATTATTTATTAAATGGGGAGGGGGGATTTTGACCTGGAGAATTTGGGGGCTTTTTAATCTTTTTGGAAATTACTTTATTGGGAACACCGTGCATTATAAATTTCCATGGAGTTTTTTTTAAGAGGTGGCTGCAATATTTTAGACCCGAAGAACAGAAGTTAATTGAATGGTAAGTGCATTATATTTTATAGATTTTGTCACCAATTTTTACTTATGTTTTCTACACAATGAAATTTAAATTATTATCTTTTCATTGTTGTTTATAATTATATTTTGTTAGGGTTCAATATAGTGCTATAAAATAATATTTTATACTATCTTTTAAATTTACATCACTCTATTTTATTTACAAGTGTGGTGCAATATTTTATATTTTATAAAGGTTATTTCCAACACTACATTTTATTTACTGTAAAGCTGGTATAAAATATACTATTTTATTAGGGTTTATTTCCAGTACTATATCGTCATGTCCCCATATTAAAGCCTTGTTTAAATTGAAGATTTAAACAATATATTTAATTACACATAAATATTAATAAGTTATATAATATATTATCATATTACATGAATATAAATATCAAATATTATTATTATTATACTCATAAGATATTAATAGATATAAATATTATTATAATATATATTATTAATATGAATAAATTAATTAAATAATATATTATGTATGTGACTCTTTGAAGAGTCGCCATTCTTCGTAAGAGGCATAATGGAACATATATAATATAAATAGCAGCAGCAAGGAAGGAAAGGGGATCAGATTTGGGGATATAAGAAAATAAGGAAGTCTAAAGTAAGCAAACAGAAGTCTTTAAATATGAAAGTCAGAAAGTATGGAATAACAGTAGCTTGCATTTAATTTAAGAGGAAGTATTATAAATATATGGGAAATAAATAAAAAAAGGAATATCGGCATTATAAATAAATATAATTAAATCCGCATTATATATATATATATATATATATATATATATATTTCTGAGTCATAAGTAGGAAAGATATCATAAATACATATAGGGAGGAATTATTCAAGTAAAAATAAATAAATATATATATATATATATATATATATATATATATATATACAATAATATTAATAGCATATATAATAATATAATATAGAGATATTATTAATATTATAACAAATACTATAATATATAAATATTAAAGAATAGGCGAAAGAGAATAGAATCCAGTGAGCAAATTCAACAAGACAAGCAGCATAAAAAGGTACGTGCACTTTCCTTTATTAATAGGTTAGGTAATATAAATGTTGTAGATGAATAATATGAATATAAATAAATGAATACTGCTTATATTAGCATAATAATAATTGGAATATATTACCATCATTGATGTATATACATTCATTATGTATAAGTATGCATACATAATGGGTATAATAATATGAGAATAAATAGGAGTGTAGAAATAAGGTAAATCTGCTTACATATATGAAAATGGATATAAATATGAATATGAAAATGAATATAAAAATTATTATGAAAATGAAAATGGGATTATGAGATCATAAGCATAAGGACATAAGTATGAAAGGATTTTTAATTGTGTACTTATCAATTAAATCAAGCTTTTAGTGATGAATAAATATATTGGTCAATGGATTGATTACTTCTTATAGATAAGTCATTGAGAGTTGGGGACATTTAAAATAAATAAATAAATTACATTATGTCTAATTATAAACTTTGTTAGGAATAAGTAGTTATAACGTTTCTTATACCATTTAAACAATGTTTTGTTTATTTTGATTTCTCATTAAATGTTCATGAGATTCAGTTAGGAATAAATGGAAGGGTTATATTCTTTACGTAGAATAAATTACTTATAGATGACAATTGAAATGTATTCTTCTAGTTAGAATTTACAATATACCAGTTGCAGAGAAATTAAAACCATGGTAAAAACATACAACAACTCTAGAGACTTAAGTTCCAAATTAAGGCTTAGTTGATGTTTTAATTGAGTAGAGTCATGTATAGGTAAGAATAGTAAGTAGTTAATCTTAATTAGATTTTAATTAATTATGAATTATCTTTTTATATGCTATCTTTGAATAAAGAGAGAAAGAGTTATCATAGAAGGATCTCATGTTTAGAATATAGGATTTTCTTAATTTTCTGTTATAATAAAAGTTGGCTCTTTGTGTTAAGTAAGAATAGATTATTGTGAAATAAGTACATATAGGTAATTGTCTTTTATGTTTACTACCTACTTACACTGTGCATAGAATTATGAAATTGGTCTATTCTAAAATTGAGATTGGATAATAACCAAGTTACAAGCTTATATTGATAACTTTGTTATGATAAATTCTCTGTAGTAACCAATGTATCTGGACTATTGGATTAAATGTTCATGCTTTTGTTTTAGTGGGATGTAAGTTCTGTGTCATTGGGAAGTTGGATTGTAGAGGCTAAGAAGGGTGTAGTTGTGTGTATGGTCCTTGTGATATGTAACCCTAAAATGTTGTCTCCTATTCTGACATGAACTCATTTAATTGTGATGAACATTCAAAGATGATTAATGCCTTGTTTGGTGTATGGATTATGTGGTTATGATGGTTGTGCAAGATGGTCAATGCCTTGCCCAGTGTAAGGTTTACTAGTTGCAAAGTAGGGGGAGTGGCTCTCAATGGGGGCCAGAACCCATAGTAGTGTCCAGAACAACCCATTGCAGGGTTTCTTAATCCAGTGATAACATTAATAATGAAATAGGGGAATGGGTAGAATTCACATTAATCAAGATAATGTATGCCTCACTCGTGGTTCAAATGCTCATTTAGGCTTGAGATGAGATGAGAAGGCCTGGAATGGTAAGATCAACTACCTTGTCCCCATGAAAGGTATGTTGATTCTGCATGAGTTTGTATGGGGACCGAGGATCGGGAGAGGCTGCCAAGACAACCCAAAGATGGGAGTCGGGGCCTAGTGAAGTCCACCAGGACAACCCATATCAATCCATGTGATGACACTCCTCCCTATTGCAGTCTAGCACTCCCTAGTTGTATTTCCTCCCTCAATTGCGTAAGTGCCTCTGGAAGTGCAGTTAAGTATGTCAGTGATGTTTATTATGGACAGTTTGATAATTGGTGTCATGTATAACCCTACTGCTTGTGTTAGTCTATTGTTCTCCTTACTATCTGTGAGTGTGGGATCTTGTGTTATCTCCTAGCTCGGGGGGTGGACCTTAGGGTTCCACATGGTCGGGTGGAAGAGATTTTATTTCCATTGGTTTTTCCCTTGCCGATGTTCGTGGGTGAGGAGGATGTATCTTGTGCATTAGATATCAGATCTTGTACCAGTTTGAGGAAGATGATTATGCATACTCATGGTCTAGCCTTGTGTGACAGTCGATTCACAATGTATGTATTCAGAAAGGTGATAATGTAATCAATGTAATGAATTACTCATGTGTATAGGAATTTGTACATTCACATGTAATCCTGATCATGTCAATTATTCATCTGATGTTATGATATGGAGATGTATATGTTTGTTCATTTACTGCTATAGATTTAGAATGATCTACTAATGTTAGTTAATAATGTATGTTGAATTATGTTAATTGATTTGGCAAGTAATGCAACCATGAAATCTTAGAGGACAAGTCGTTAGTTCAAATGATGTGTATAGATGTGTTAACATTACTTTGTTATCTTATTCATATAAAAAAAAAAAAAAAAATTATCCTATTTTGCATAGCATAGATATGTTGTTCTCTAAGGTGTTCATGGCGGGGCATTACAGAAAGAGACGTTTGGAGCTAGAGAGGAATTCGAGAATCTCACCAGCCACACGAGTTATTCAACGCATCCAAAAATAGCTTCACTGAGCGTTTTGTGCTTGCGGAACACTACCGCAACACATGCAAGTTTGCGCTAAGCGCTAACGTACGAGTGAATCTACCTCAGAATCTCATGGATCATCTCCAGGCTAGGAGAGTCACCAAGCACTAAAACAGAATTTCATAAAAATGAGAAAAAGAGGCCAGAATGAAGCAAACAAGAGCCTAAGATGCAGAAAAGAGGTGCAAGCAACAAAGTGGTCACAAAACGTAGCATGAAATTGCAAAGCTATGCAATTTTGATGGTACACCCCTAAAACATCTCAATCGATTGAGGAGACATTAATCATGGAAAGGACCCTACTAAGGTAGGTAAGACTACTACTGAATCGAATGTGTCAATTATGGGAGCTTTTCACTAACAATAAACTCGGGTTTTGTTTGCTTGATGTTTCAGGCCTACTCAAGGTCTACTGAACCACATTCTATTCCAAAAAAAGTAAAGCAACTAAACTAGATGCTTATACGAAACAAATAAAGAAACTAAGGAAATGTTGGAAAACAAACAACTATATACATAATTCTAGAAAACGAAGTACACAAGTGGAAAGAAGACTAGAAAAGGAACCTGCCACCAGAAAGAGGATCTCACTGCCCTGAATGACACGAGGCCGTGAGGATGTCTATGCTAAGCGCAGGCATCCTCCAAGCCACAAAAGTATAATCTCCAAATTCGTACAGACCTAGGACACCTGCACAACAGAGCAACATACAAAAACAAATACCCAACAGTCTCCACATCACACAAATTTCAAAATAAAGCACAAGAAGTTATTGAAAATAATATAAATTGAATTGTAAATGAAAGAAAGGAGTAACGAAACCTTCATGCGTTTGAAACGCTTTCACTGAAGCACCTAAAAAGAACAAAGGAAAATGTTGTGCAGCTAAGGAGTTTGCCTCAGTCAAGCCCTGGTTTTGGTCTTTCGACCTCCACAAGCACCGAATGGTAAAGAGAATAGAAAAATATAGTCTGTGCTCCTATCCTACGTGTGTCTAAGAATTAAGCATAGTGACAATGTGAAAATCAACTAAAAATGTAGCTTCCTTGGTCTACGGAGAAGAATACCCAACAACATACAAATGGTGGTCTACACCAAGGAAAAGTACAGATGGTGGTCTACACCATGAAGCTTTCGAAGCAAATAGCTAAACCATGTATAAACAAATTTAAATATGAAATATTAAACTACAAAATAGAACAATGTTACTAGCTTGAATAGTAAGGAGGCTGCAATTCCTCAAGGGCTGGAATTTGATTGCACAGCTTCAAAACCCTAGCAAGAGAGAGCCTTCTCAATGAACACAATGCAAGCCAAAATCTCCAAGAGCTAGTAGAGATAACACCACAACTCAAAAGGACATGGAAAATCTATATAGCTTCTGTAGAGACAAAATTCACCAAAGAATCCTTCAAGATTTCGCCAAAACTATAGAGAGGAGCCAAGAGAGAACATGAGAATTTTTTTTTTAAAGTTAGATTCCCCTTGAATGAAAGCAAGAATGAAACCACATGGAAGAGGAAAGAGACATTCGAAGCTCGAGAGGCATTACGACAATCTGATCAGCCACAAGAGTTATTCAACGTATCCAAAAATAGCTTCACTAAGCATTCCATGCTCGCGGGACACTAGCGCGACGCACAAACATCCGCGCTAAGCGCTAGCGTATGAGTGAATCTATCTCAGAATCTGATGAATCATCTCCGAGCTAGGAGAGCCTCCAGGCACTAAAATAGAATTTGATGAAAATGAGAAAAAAAGGCCAGAATGAAGCAAATATGAGCCTAAGATGCAGAAAAGAGGTGCAAGCACCAAAGTGGTCGCAAAACGTAGCGTGAAATTGCAAGGGTATGCAATTTTGACATTATACCCCTAAAACATCTCAGTCAATTGAGAAGACACTAATCATGTAAAGGACCCTACTAAGGTAGGAAAGACTACTCCACAATCGAACGTGTCAATTAAGAAAGTTTTTCACTAACAATACACTCGGGTTTTGTATGTTTGATGTTTCAGGCCTACTCTAGGTTTGCAGAACCACTTTATATTCCAAAAGAAGTAAACCAACTATACTAGATGCTTATACAAAAGAAAGAAAGAAACTAAGCAAATGCTGGAAAACAAACACCTATACACAAATTTCTAGAAAACGAAGTACACAAGTCAAAAGAAGACCAGAAAAAAGAACCTATCACCAGAAAGAGGATCTCATTGCCTTGGACGACACTAGGCTGCGGGGATGTCTATGCTAAGCGTTGGCATCCTCCAAGCCACAAAAATAAAATCTCCAGATTCGTACAGACCTAGGACACCTGCACAACACAACAACAGACAAAACAAATACCCAACAGTCTCCATGTCACAGATTTCAAAATAAAGCACAAGAAGCTATTGAAAATACTATAAAATGAAATCTAAATAAAAGAAATGAGTAACGAAACCTTCGTGCGTTCGAAATGCTTTCACTCGAGCACCTGCAAAGAAGAGAGGAAAATGATATGCAGCTAACGAGCTTACCTCAATCAAGCCCTGGTTTTTGTCTTTCGACCTCCACGAGCAGCGAATGATAAAGAGAATAGAAAAATATAGTGTGTGCTACTATCCTACGTGTGTCAAGGAATTAAGAGCAGTGACAATGTGAAAATGAACTAAAAAGGTAGCATCCCTGGTCTACAGGGAAGAATACCCAACAACATACAAATGGTGGTCTACACCAAGGAAAAGTACAAATAGTGATCTATACCATTTCGAAGCAAATAGCTAAACCATGTATAAACAAATTCAAATATGAAATATTAAACTACAAAATAGAGCACTCATACAAGCTTGAACAGTAAGGAGGTTGTAATTCTTCAAGGGCTAGAATTTGGTTGCACAGCTTCAAAACCCCAGCAAGAGAGAGCCTTTTCAATGAACACAATGCAAGCAAAAATCTCCAAGACCTAGTAGATATAACACCACGACTCAAAAAGACATGGAAAATCTAGCTAGCTACTGTAGAGACAAAATTCACCAAAGAATCCTTCAAGATTTCACCAAAATTAAAGAGAGCAGCCAAGAGAGAACACGAGATTTTTTTAAAAAGTTACATTCTCCTTTAATGAGAAGGAAGAATGAAACCACATGGAAGAGGAAAGAGACATTCGGAGCTCGAAAGGTATTACGAGAATCTCACTAGCCACAGGAGTTATTTAACGTATCCAAAAGTAGCTTCACTCAGCGTTTCCAGGACTTTAGAGCGACACATGTACGTCCGCACTAAGCGCTAGCGTACAAGTAAATCTACCTCAAAATTTCATGAATCATCTCCGAGCTAGGAGAGTCACCAAGCACTAAAACTGATTTTGATGAAAATGAGAAAAAGACGCCAAAATGAAGCAAACATGAGCCTAAGATGCAAAAAAGAGGTGCAAGCACCAAAGTGATCGCAAAACTTAGCGTGAAATTGGAAGGGTATGCAATTTTGACGTTACACCCCTAAAACATGTCAGTCAATTGAGGTGACACTAATCATGGAAAGGACCCTACTAAGGTAGGAAAGACTACTCCTCAATCGAATGTCTCAATTAAGAGTGCTTTTCACTAATATTAAACTCGGGTTTTGTTTGCTTGATGTTTCAAGCCTACTCTAGGTGTCATGTCCCTATAATGATTTATAATTGAATTGTTTATTTAAATAATAAGTTAGCCTTATATAAACTAAATATATAATATATTTATTTAAAATATATTATTAATATGTATTATTTAATAAATAATATTATTAATATAATATAATATAAATATTATAAAATATATATATTTAATTAACTAGATATATTATAAATATAAATATTTTAATATAATATTTATGTGAATAATTAATAAGATATATTATTATATATCAAAATAAATATTACGAAGAGTTTGGCTGACACCAGCGATCACATAAATAAATAATATATTATAAATATATCTAATAATATAAATACAAATATTATTATTATTATCTTATATTGTAATATAAATATAAATAATACACTATAAACCATATATCATTTATTATGATATAAATGATATAATATAAATAATATAAAATAAATAATATATCATTTATTATAATGATATAGTATAAATACAAATAATATAAATAAACATCTTTTAACCTATCCTCTTATGATAAGGGAGTTACGTATGGTTAGAACTAGTTTTACCACAAAAGGAAATTAATATAAAGTAATAAAAATAATAAGAGGGTAAGTATGTCTTTTACCACCAAGCATAATAAGAGATGTGCCTCTTCGAACATATCCCTTGAAAGGAAAATAAATAAAGGTTGTGAGATAGAAGGAAATCATCGGAAGAAAATATAAAAAGAGTATCGGATAAATACATATATTTATATCTGCATTAATTATATATATTTCTGAGTCATAAGTACGAAAGATGTCATAAATTAATATATAGAGATATGTACATCAACAGTAAAAGGGAGTGAAATATATATTATAAAATATATAAACGGCAACAACAAAACAATAAAAATTATATTACGGCAGCATAGTAGAATTCCAGGTAAAGCTACAGCAGGTAAGTATTTATATTTAATTTGTTCAATCTATATTTGGTAAAAATAAATAGTAAGATTATTATATATTAAAGAATAAATATATATGTATGCGATCCCTATATCAAAATAGTAAGATTATTATATATTAAAGAATAAATATATATATATATATGTATGTGATCCCTATAGAACTATACTATGTGAACAAATAGTTGATTGAAAGTACATTCTTAAATAAAGAAACATGATTGAGACATATATGAACATATATATATATATTATGAAAAGAAAAACATAACCATCCCATCACTTCCATTTCCTATAACTATAGGAGAGGCGGTCTTGTTAGGGAAAGGCGGGGTAATTCCATCACGATGGATTGGAGAGGGTTTAACACGCCCTAGACAAGGATGCTAGGGAGAGGCGGAGTAATTCCATTCCTAATCGCATTGGAGAGCGTTCAACGCGCCCTGGACATATAATTTCCCCATCCATAGTTAAGGAATAGAAGGAAGATGATATGGGAAGATGAACTTAGATTATTACTTCTATATTTCTCTGTTACTTCATCCTTAAAGGAATGTTAGGTATTGTGGGGAGAGGCGGAGTAATTCCATCCGTATTAAGGCCCGTAGGCTGGGACATAGTTTCCCGTAGGCTGGGTCAAGAGATGGTTTCAGCGCGCCCTATACATGTAAAGCCTAGTTCTATGAGGAAGAGTAATAAGGAAAATGTGCATGATTGAATTATCGAACGTATTATAGAATAGTTATCAATAGCAAGTGACAATTAGGAAATAAATAATCTTTCAACAAGGAATGATGTAAATACATTATCATTGATCTTATTTGATCCTATCATTGAAATTTATTGTTCTCTAACGTACTAATGTCTCCTTGAGAATTATTTTGAATGTCGATTCAGGTTTAAGTGTTTCTTCTAGAAAGGGGACATTGCACTAGGTCTACAGAACCACTTTATATTCCAACAGAAGTAAAGCAACTAAACTAGATGATTATACGAAAGAAAGAAAGAAACTAAGGAAATGTTGTAAAACAAACAACTGTATACAGAATTCTAGAAAACGAAGTACACAAGTGGGAAGAAGACCAAAAAAGGAACCTGCCACCAGAAAGAGGATCTCACTGCCCTGGACGACACCAGGCCGCGGGGATGTCTATGCTAAGCGTTGGCGTCCTCCAAGCCACAAAAATAAAATCCCCAGATCTGTAGAGACCTAGGACAACTACACAAGACAGCAACAGACCAAAAAAAATACCCAGTAGTCTCAACGTGAAACAGATTTCAAAATAAAGCAGAAGAAGCTATTGAAAATAATATAAAATGAAATGTAAATGTAATAAAGGAGTAACGAAACCTTCGTGTGTTCGAAATGCTTTCGCTCAACCACTTGCAAAGAACAAAGGAAAATGTTTTGTACCTCAAGAGCTTGCCTCAGTCTAGCCCCGGATGAGCAATGAATGGTAAAGAGAATAGAAAAATATAGTGTGTGCTTCTATCCTACGTGTGTCTAAGAATTAAGAGTAGTAACAATGTGAAAATGAACTAAAAAGGTAGCTTCCCTGGTCTACGAGGAAGAATACGCAACATACAAATGGTGGTCTACACCAAGGAAAAGTATAGATGGTGGTCTACACCATGAAGCTTCCGAAGCAAATAGCTAAACCATGTATAAACAAATTCAAATATGAAATATTAAACTACAATATAGAACAATGTTACTAGCTTGAATAGTAAGAAGGAGGTTGCAATTCCTCAAGCGCTGGAATTTGGTTGCACAGCTTCAAAACCCCAACAATAGAGACCCTTTTCAATGAACACAATGCAAGCAAAAATCTCCAAGAGCTAGTAGATATAATACCACAACTCAAAAAGACATGGAAAATCTAAATAGCTACTGTAGAGACAAATTCACCAAAGAATCCTTCAAGATTTCACCAAAATTACAAAGAGGACCCAAGAGAGAACAAGAGAGATTTTTCTTAAAAGTTAGATTCCCCTTGAATGAGAGGGAAGAATGAAACCACATGGAAGAGGAAAGACTAATCATGGAAAGGACCCTACTAAGTTAGGAAAGACTACTCCTCAATCGTAGGTGTCAATTAAGGGAGTTTTTCACTAACAATACACTCGGATTTTATTTGCTTGATGTTTGAGGCCTACTCTAGGTCTACAAAACCACTTTATATTCCAATAGAAGTAAAGCAACTAAACTAGATGCTTATACGAAATAAAGAAAGAAAGTAAGGAAATGCTGGAAAACAAACAATTTTATACAGAATTCTAGAAAACGAACTCCACAAATGGAAAGAACACCAGAAAAGCAACCTGCCACCAGAAAGACGATCTCACTGCCCTAGACGACACTGGGCCGCAAGGATGTCTATGCTAAACACTGGCGTCTTCCAAGCCACAAAAATCAAATCTGCAAATCCGTACAAACCTAGGACACCTGCACAACACAACAACAAACAAGACAAATACCTAGCAATCTCCAGGTGAAACAGATTTCAAAATAAAGCACAAGAAGCTATTGAAAATAATATAAAATGAAATGTAAATGAAAGAAAGGAGTAATCAAACCTTCGTGCATTCGAAATGCTTTCACTCCTGCACTTGCAAATAACAGTGCAAAATGTTGTGCAGCTAAGAAGCTTGCCTCAGTCAAGCCCCGATTTTGGTCTTTCGACCTCCACGAGTAGCGAATGGTAAAGAGAATAGAAAAATATAGTGTGTGCTCCTATCCTACGTGTGTCTAAGAATTAAGAACAGTGACAATGTGAAAATGAACTAAAAAGGTAGATTCCCTAGTCTACAGGGAACAATACCGAACAACATACAAAAGGTGGTCTACACCAAGGAAAAGTACAAACAATGGTCTACAACATGAAGCTTTCAAAGCAAATAGCTTAACCATGTATAAACAAAATCAAATATGAAATATTAAGCTATAAAATAGAACAATGTTACTAGCTTGAATAGTAAAAAGGAGGCTGCAATTCGTTATGGGCTGAAATTTGGTTGCACAGCTTCAAACCCCCAGCAAGAGAGAGCCTTCTCAATGAACACAATGCAAGCAAAAATCTAGATAGCTGTTGTAGAGACAAAATTCACCAAAGAATCCTTCAAGATTTCACCAACATTACAAAGAGTAGCCAAGAGAGAACATGAGACAATTTTTTTAAAAGTTAGATTCCCCTTCAATGATAGGGAAGAATGTAACTACATGGAAGAGGAAAGAGGTGTTCGGAGCTCGAGAGGCATTATAAGAATCTCACCAACCACGGGAGTTATTCAACGTCTCCAAAAATAGATTCACTGAGTGTTTCGTGCTCGCGAGACACTAGCGAGACGCATGCACATCCACGCTAAGTGCTAGTGTACGAGTGAATCTACCTCAGAATCTCATGAATCATCTCCAAGCTAGGAGAGTCACCAAGCACTAGAACAGAATTTGATGAAAATGAGAAAAAGAGGCCAGAATGGAGCAAACATGAGCCTAACATGCAAAAAAGAGGTGCACGCACCAAGGTGGTTGCAAAACATAGCGTGAAATTGCAAGGGTATTCAATTTTGACGTTACACCCCTAAAACATCTCAATCAATTGAGGAGACACTAATCATTGAAAGGACCCTACTAAGATAGGAAAGACTACTCCTCAATCGAACTTGTCAATTAAGGGAGCTTTTCACTAACAATACACTCGAGTTTTGTTTGCTTGATGTTTCAAGCCTACTCTAGGTCTACAGAACCACTTTATATTCCAACAGAAGTAAAGCAACTAAACTAAATGCTTGTAAGAAAGAAAGAAAGAAACTAAGGAAATGTTCGAAAATAAACAACTGTATACAGAATTCTAGAAAACAAAGTTACAAGTCGAAAGAAGACCAAAAAAGGAACCTGCCACCAAAAAGAGGATCTCACTGCCCTGGACGACACCGGGCCACGGGGATGTCTAGGCCAAGCGTTCGCATCCTCCAAGCCACAAAAATAAAATCTCCAGATCTGTACAGACCTAGGACACCTGCACAACACAGCAACAGACAAAACAAATACCCAACAGTCTCCAGGTGACACAGATTTCAAAATAAAGCACAGGAAGCTATTGGAAATAATATAAAATGAAATATAAATGAAAGAAAGGAGTAACAAAACCTTCGTGCTTTCGAAATTCTTTCACTCGAGCACCTGCAAAGAACAGAGGAAAATGTTGTGCATCTAAGAAGCTTGCCTCAGTCAAGACTCGATTTTCGTCTTTCAACCTCCACAAGTAGCGAGTGGTAAAGAGAATAGAAAAATATAGTGTGTGCTCCTATCCTACATGTGTCTAAGAATTAAGAGCAATGACAATGTGAAAATGAACTAAAAAGGTAGCTTCCCTAGTCTGTGGAAGAATACCCAACAACATACAAATGGTGGTCTACGCCAAGGAAAAGTACAGATAGTGGTCTACACCATGAAGCTTTCGAAGCAAATAGTTAAACCATATATAATAAAATTCAAATATTAAATATTAAACTACAAAATAGAACAATGTTACTAGCTTGAATAGTAAGGAGGTTGCAATTCCTCAAGCGCTAGAATTTGGTTGCACAGCTCCAAAACCCTAGCAAGAGGGAGCCTTCTCAATGAACACAATGCAAGCAAAAATCTCCAAGAGCCAGTATACATAACACCACAACTCAAAAGGACATGGAAAATCTAGATAGCTGTTGTAGAGACAAAATTCACCAAAAAATAGCTTCACTGAGCATTTCGTGCTCGTGGGACACTAGCACCACACACTGACATCCGCGCTAAGCGCTAGACCTTAGAATCTCATGAATCATCTCTGGCCTAAGAGAGACACAAAGCACTAAAACATAATTTCATGAAAATGAGAAAAAGAGGCCAGAATGAAGCAAACATGATACTAAGATGTAGAAAAGAGGTGCAAGCACCAAAGTGGTCGCAAAACGTAGCGTGAAACTGCAAGGGTATGCAATTTTGACGTTACACCCCTAAAACATCTGAATCAATTCAGGAGACACTAATCATTGAAAGGACCCTGCTAAGGTATGAAAGACAACTCCTCAATCGAACATGTCAATTAAGGGAGCTCTTCACTAACAATACACTCGGGTTTTGTTTCCTTGATGTTTCAGGCCTACTCTAGGTCTATAGAACCACTTTATATTCCAACAGAAGTAAAGCAACTAAACTACAAGCTTATACGAAAGAAACAAAGAAACTAAGGAGATGCTGGAAAACAAACAACTGTATACATAATTCTAGAAAATGAAGTACACAAGTTGAAAGAAGACTAGAAAAGGAACCTGCCACCAGAAAGAGGATCTCACTGCCCTAGACGACACTGGGCGGCAGGGATGTCTGTGCTAAGCACTGGCATCCTCAAAGCCACAAAAATAAAATCTGCAGATCCATACCGATCTAGTACACCTGCACAACACAGCAACAGACAAAAAAAATACCCAACAGTCTCCAAGTGACACAGATTTCAAAATAAAGCACAAGAAACTATTGAAAATAATATAAAATGAAATGTAAATGAAAGAAAGGAGTAATGAAACCTTCGTGCGTTCGAAATGCTTTCACTCGAGCACCTGCAAAGAACCTAAGAAAATGTTGTGCAGCTAAGGAGCTTACCTCAGTTAAGCCCTGGATTTGGACTTTCGAACTCCACGAGCAGCGAATGGTAAAGAGAATAGAAAAATATAGTGTGTGCTCCTATCCTACATGTGTCTAAGAATTCAGAGCAATAAAAATCTGAAAATGAACTAAAAAGGTGGCTTCCCTGGTCTACGGGCAAGAATACCCAACAACATACAAATGGTGGTCTACACCAAGGAAGAGTACAGATGATGGTGTACACCATGAAGCTTTTGAAGCAAATAGCTAAACCATGTATAAACAAATTCAAATATGAAATATTAAACTACAAAATATAACAATGTTACTAGCTTGAATAGTAAGGAGGCTGCAATTCCTCAAGGGCCAGAATTTTGTTGCACAGCTTCACAACCCCAACAACAGAGAGCCTTCTCAATGAACACAATGCAAGCAAAAATCACCAAGAGCTAGTAGAGATAACACCACAACTCAAAAGGACACGGAAAATCTAGTTAGCCGTTGCAGAGACAAAATACACCAAAGAATCCTTCAAGATTTCACCAAAATTAGAGAGAGGAGCCAAGAGAAAACATGAGAGATTTTTTTAAAACGTTAGATTCCCCTTGAATGAGAACAAAGAACGAAACCACATGAAAGAGGAAAGAGTTGTTCGGAGCTCGAGAGGCATTACAAGAAACTCACCGGCCACGGAAATTATTCAATGTATCAGAAAATAGCTTCACTGAGCGTTTCGTGCTGGCAGGACACTAGCGCAACCCACGGACGTCCGCACTAAGCGCTAGCGTACGAGTGAATCTACCTCAAAATCTCATGAATCATCTCCGTGCTAGGAGAATCACCAAGCACTAAAAAAGAATTTGATGAGAATGACAAAAAGAGGCCAGAATGAAGCAAACATGAGCCTAAGATGCAGAAAAGAGGTGCAAGCACCAAAGTGGTCGCAAAACGTAGCGTGAAATTAATGGAGCTTTACACTAAGAATACACTCGGGTTTTGTTTGCTTGATGTTTCAGGCCTACTCTAGGTCTACAGAACCACTTTATATTCCAACAGAAGTAAAGCAAATAAACTAGATACTTATACAAAAGAAAGAAAGAAACTAAGGAAATGTTGGAAAACAAACAACTGTATACATAATTCTAGAAATCGAAGTACAATGGTGGAAAGAAGACTAGAAAATGAACCTATCACCAGAAAGAGGATCTCACTGCTCTAGACGACACCAAGCAGCAGGGATGTCTATGCTATGCGGTGGCGTCCTCCAAGCCACAAAAATAAAATGTCCAGATCCATACAGACATAGGACACTGCACAACACAACAATAGAAAAAACAAATACCCAGCAATCTCCAGGTGACACAAATTCCAAAATAAAGCACAACAAGCTATTGAAAATAATATAAAATGAAATGTAAGAAAGGAGTAAGGAAACCTTTGTGCGTTCGAAATGCATTCACTCGAGCACCTGTAAAGAATAAAGGAAAATGTTGTGCAGCTAAGGAGCTTGCCTCAATCAAGCCCCGGTTTTGGTCTTTCGACCTACACGAGCAGCGAATGGTAAAGAGAATGGAAAAATATAGTGTATGCTTCTATCCTACGTGTGTCTAAGAATTAAGAACAATGACAGTGTGAAAATGAACTAAAATGGTAGCTTCCCTAGTAGGTGGAGAAAAATACCAAACAAATTACAAATGGTGGTCTACGCCAAGGAAAAGTACAGAAGATGGTCTACAACATGAAGCTTTCGAAGCAAATAGTTAAACCATGTATAAACAAATTCAAATATGAAATATTAAACTAATAAATAGAACAATGTTACTAGCTTGAATAGTAAGGAGGCTGGAATTCCTCAAGGGCTGGAATTTGGTTGCACAGCTTAAAAACCCCAGCAAGAGAGCCTTCTCAATGAACACAATGCAAGCAAAAATCTCCAAGAGCTAGCAAAGATAACTCCATAGCTCAAAAGGACATGGAAAATCTAGATAGCTATTGTAGAGACAAAATTCACCAAAGACTCCTTCAAGATCTCACCAAAATTACAAAGAGGAGTGAAGACAGAACATGAGAGATTTTTTTTAAAAGTTAGATTCCCCTTTGAATGAGAGGGAAGAATGAAACCACATGGAAGAGGAAACAGACATTCGGAGCTCGAGAGGCATTACAAGAATCTCACCAGCCACAGGAGTTATTAAAAGTATCCAAAAATAGCTTCATTGAGTGTTTCGTGCTCGCAGGACACTAGCGCGATGCACGGACGTCTGCGCTAAGCACTAGCATAAGAGTGAATCTACCTCAAAATCTCATGAATAATCTCTGTGCTAGGAGAGTCACCAAACACTAAAACAGAATTTGATGATAATAAGAAAAAGAGGCCAGAATGAAGCAAACATGAGACTAAGATGCAGAAAAGAGGTGCAAGCACCAAAGTGGTCGCAAAACGTAGCGTGAAATTGCAAGGGTATGCAATTTTGATGTTACACCCCTAAAATATCTCACTCAATTCAGGAGACCCTAATCATGGAAAGGACCCTACTAAGGTAGGAAATTCTACTCCTCAATCGAACCTGTCAATTAAGGGAGTTTTTCACTAACAATACACTCGTGTTTTGTTTGCTTGATGTTTCAGGCCTACTCTAGGTCTACAGAAACACTTTATATTCCAATAGAAGTAAACAAACTAAACTAGATGCTTATACGAAAGAAAGATAGAAACTAAGGAAATGCTAGAAAACAAACAACTATATACATAATTCTAGAAAATGAAGTACACAAGTGGAAAGAAGACTAGAAAAGGAACCTGCCACTAGAAAGAAGATCTAACTGCCCTGGACAACACAAGGCCAAGGGGATGTCTATGCTAAGCGTTGGCATCCTCCAAGCCACAAAAGTAAAATCTCCAGATCCGTACAGACCTATGACACCTACACAACACAGCAACAGATAAAACAAATACACAACAGTCTCCAAGTGACACAGATTTCAAAATAAAGCACAAGAAGCTATTGAAAATAATATAAAATGAAATGTAAATGAAAGAAAGGACTAACGAAACCTTCGTGCATTCGAAATGCTTTCACTTGAGCACCTGCAAAAGAATAGAAAAAATGTTGTGCACCTACAGAGCTTACCTCAGTCAACCCCAGTTTTGGTCTTTCAACCTCCACAAGTAGCGAATGGTAAAGAGAATAGAAAAATATAGTGTGTGCTCCTATCCTACGTGTGTCTAAGAATTAAGAGCAGTGACAATAAACTAAATGCTTATACAAAAAAAAGAAAGAAACTAAGGAAATGTTGGAAAACAAACAACTGTATATATAATTCTAGAAAACGAACTACACAAGTGGAAAGAAGACTAGAAAAGGAACCTGCCACCAGAAAGAGGATCTCACTGCCCTAGACGACAACAGGCGGTGGTGATATCTATGCTAAGTGTTGGCGTCCTCCAAGCCACAAAAATAAAATTTCCAGATAGGTACAAACCTAGGACACCTGCACAACACAGCAAGAGACAAAACAAATAGCGAGTAGTCTTTAGCTGACACAGATTTCAAAATAAAGCACAAGAAGCTATTGAAAATAATACAAAATGAAATGTAAATGAAAGAAAGGAGTAACGAAACCTTTGTGCGTTCGAAATGCTTTCACTCGAGCACCTGCAAAGAACAGAGGAAAATCTTGTGCAGCTAAGGAGCTTGCCTCAGTCAAACCCCGGTTTTGGTCTTTTGACCTCCACGAGCAGCGAATGGTAAGGAGAATAGAAAAATATAGTGTGTCCTCCTATCCTACATGTGTCTAAGAATTAAGAGCAATGACAATATGAAAATGAAATAAAAAGGTAGCTTCCCTGGTCTACGGGAAGGAATACCCAACAACATACAAATGGTGGTCTACACCAAGGAAAAGTACAAATGGTGGTCTGCAACATGAAGCTTTCGAAGCAAATAGCTAAACCATGTATAAACAAATTCAAATATGAAATATTAAACTACAAAATATAACAATGTTACTAGTTTGAATAGGAAGGACGCTGCAATTCCTCAAGGGCTAGAATTTGGTTGCACAGCTTCAAAACACCAGCAAGAGAGAACCATCTCAATGAACACAATGCAAGCAAAAATCTCCAATAGCTAGTAGAGATAACACCACGGCTCAAAAGCACATGGAAAATCTAGATAGCTGTTGCAGAGACAAAAATCACCAAAGAATCCTTCAAGATTTCATCAAAATTACAGAGAGGAGCCAAGAGAGAACATGAGAGATTTTTGTTAAAAGTTAGATTCCTCTTGAATGAGAGGGAAGAATGAAACCACATGGAAGAGGAAACAGAAGTTTGCAGCTCGAGAGGCATTACAAGAATCTCACCAGCCCTAGGAGTTATTCAACGTATCCAAAAATAGCTTCACTGAGCGTTTCGTGCTCGCGGGACACTAGTGCAACACACAAATGTCTGCGCTAAGCACTAGCATACGAGTGAATCTACCTTAGAATTTCATGAATCGTCTCCGAGCTAGGAGAGCCACCAAGCACTAAAACAGAATTTGATGAAAATGAGAAAAAGTGGCCAAAATGAAGCAAACATGAGCCTAAGATGCAGAAAAGAGGTGCGAGCACCAAAATGGTCGCAAAACATAGCGTGAAATTGCAAAGGTATGCAATTTTGATGTTAAACCCCTAAAACATCTCAATCGATTGAGGAGACACTAATCATGGAAACGACCCTACTAAGGTAGGAAAGACTACTACTGAATCGAACGTGTCAATTAAGCGAGCTTTTCACTAACAATACACCTGGATTTTGTTTGCTTGATGTTTCAAGCCTACTCAAGGTCTACGGAACCACTTTACATTCCAACAGAAGTAAAGCAACTAAACTAGTTGCTTATACGAAAGAAATAAGGAAACTAAGGAAATGTCGGAAAGCAAACAACTGTATACTTAATTCTAGAAAACGAAATACACAAGTAGAAAGAAGACTAGAAAAGGAACCTGCCACCAGAAAGAGGATCTCACAGCCCTGAACGACACCAGGCCGTGGGGATGTCTATGTTAAGTGTTGGCGTCCTCCAAGCCATAAAAGTATAATCTCCATATCCATATAGACCTAGGACACTTGCACAACACAGCAACAAACAAAACAAATACCCAATGGTCTTCAAGTGACACAGATTTCAAAATAAAGCACAAGAAGCTAATAAAAATAATATAAAATGAAATGTAAATGAAACAAAGGAGTAACGAAACCTTCGTGCGTTCGAAATTTCTTTCACTCGAGCACCTACAAAGAACAGGGGAAAATGTTGTGCAACTAAGGAGCTTGCCTCAGTCAAGCCCCAGTTTTGGTCTTTCGACCTCCACGAGCAGCGAATCGTAAAACGAATTTTTACGAATAGAAAAATATAGTGTGTGCTCCTATCCTACGTGTGTCTAAGAATTAACAGCAGTGACAATGTGAAAATGAACTAAAAAGGTAGCTTCCCTAGTCTACGAGGAAGAATACCCAACAACATACAAATGGTGGTCTACACCAAGGAAAAGTACAGATGGTGGTCTACACCATGAAGCTTTCAAAGCAAATAGCTCAACCATGTATAAACAAATTCAAATATAAAATATTAAACTACAAAATAGAACAATGTACTAGCTTGAATAGTATGAAGGAGGTTGCAATTCCTCAAGGGCTGGAATTAGGTTGCACAGATTCAAAACCCCAACAAGAGAGAGCCTTCTCAATGAACACAATGCAAGCCAAAATCTCCAAGAGCTAGTAGAGATAACACCACAACTCAAAAGGACATGGAAAATCTAGATAACTCCTATAGAGACAAAATTTCACCAAAGAATCCTTCAAGATTTCACCAAAATTATAGAGAGGAGCCAAGAGAGAACATGAGAAATTTTTTAAAAAAGTTAGATTTCCCTAGAATGAGAGGGAAGAATGAATCCACATGGAAGAGCAAAGAGACATTCGGAGCTCGAGAGGCATGACGAGAATCTCACCAGCCACAAGAGTTATTCAACGTATCCAAAAATAGCTTCAATAAGCATTTCGAGCTCTTGAGAGACTAGCGCAACGCACGGACGTCCACGCTAAGCGCTAGTGTACGAGTGAATCTACCTCAAAATCTCATGAATCTTCTCTGGGCTAGTAGAGTCACCAAGCGCTAAAACAGAATTTGATGAAAATGAGAAAAAGAGGCTAGAATGAAGCAAACATGAGTCTAAGATGCAGAAAAAAGGTGCAAGCACCAAAGTGGTCGCAAAACGTAGCGTGAAATTGCAAGGGTATGCAATTTTGACGTTACACCCCTAAAACATCTCAGTCAATTGAGAAGACACTAATCATGTAAAGGACCCTACTAAGGTAGCAAAGACTACTCTACAATCGAATGCATCAATTAAGGGAGCTTTTCACTAATAATACACTCGGGTTTTGTTTGCTTCATGTTTCAAGCCTACTCTAGGTCTACAGAACCACTTTATATTCCAACATAAGTAAAGCAACTAAACTAGATGCTTATACAAAAGAAAGAAAGAAACTAAGGAAATGCTGGAAAACAAACAACTGTATATATATATATATATAATTCTAGAAAACGAAGTACACAGGTGGGAAGAAGACCAGAAAAGGAACCTACCACCAGAAAGAGTATTTCACTGCCTCAGACGACAGTAGGCCGGGGGGATGTCTTTGCTAAGCATTGGCGTCCTCCAAGCCACAAAAATAAAATCTCCAGATCCGTACAGACCTAGGACACCTGCACAACACAGCAACAAACAAAACAAATACCCAACAGTCTCCAGGTGACACAGATTTCAAAATAAAGCACAAGAAGCTATTGAAATTAATATAAAATGAAATGTAAATGAATGAAACGAGTAACGAAACCTTCATGCATTCCAAATGCTTTCACTTGAGCACCTGCAAAGAAGAGAGGAAAATGTTGTGCTTCTTAGAAGCTTGCCACAGTAAAGCCCCAATTTTTGTCTTTCGACCTCCACGAGCAGCGAATGGTAAAGAGAATAGAAAAATATAGTGTTTGCTCCTATCCTATGTGTGTCTAAGAATTAAGAGCAATGACAATGTGAAAATGAACTAAAAAGGTAGCTTGCCTAGTCTACAGGGAAGAATACCCAACAACATATGAATGGTGGTCTACACGATGAATCTTTCGAAGCAAATAGCTAATCCATTTATAAACAAATTCAAATATGAAATATTAAACTACAAAATAGAGCAATGTTACAAGCTTGAATAGTAAGGAGGCTACAATTCCTCAAGGGCTGGAATTTGGTTGCACAGCTTCAAAATCCCAGCAAGAGAGAGCCTTCTCAATGAGCACAATGAAAGCAACAATCTCCAAGAGCTAGTAGATATAACACCACAACTCAAAAAGACATGGAAAATCTAGATAGCTACTGTAGAGACAAAATTCACCAAAGAATCCTTCAAGATTTCACCAAAATTACAGAGAGGAGCCAAGAGAAAACATGAGAGATTTTTTTCAAAAGTTACATTCACCTTGAATGAGAGGGAAAAATGAAACCACATAGAAGAGAACAGAAACATTCAGAGTTCGAAAGGCATTACAAGAATCTCACCAGCCACAGGAGTTATTCAACGTATCCAAAAATAGCTTCAGTGAGCATTTCGTACTCGCAGGACACTAGTGCGACACAAGGACGTCCGCGCTAAACGCTAGCGTACGAGTGAATCTACCTCAGAATCTCATGAATCATCTCTGAGCTAGGAGAGTCACCAAGCACTAAAACAGAATTTGATGAAAATGAGAAAAAGAGGTCAAAATAAATGCAAAAAGGTAAGTCACTATAAACTTGAGTGCTCAAAGGAAGGGAATAAAGTGAAAATTAAATATTTTAATTCCCTCTATCATATGGTCGAACTCATGAGGGAAAATATAAAAGGTAAAATGAAAAGCATTTGCTTCATTCACGACATATACTTTGAAATGCATTTTTTCTCTGCAAGTTTGAGGGTTTGAAGAAAACCTTTCTTGGCTCTTGGTGACGAAAACCACCATCAGTAACAACTTACCGCGGGTGTGAGAGATCATCTAAGGTGGCTTGAGGACAGCCATACTCAGTGGCTGTGATTGTGCTTTCATTTCATACAGTTTGGTGATTTGTGCAGTTGTCGCAGAGGTTTGAATAAGGAGATATATCTAATTATTTGCCTCCATAATTATTGTTGCATAATGGAGAACAGGTTGCAAGTGATGGACAGGATTTTGGAGCTGTTTTGAGATGCCATTCACCTCACATGCTGGCTGTATCTCCTCAGCCAGCCAACCGTACCTCTTGGAAAGTTTCTGTGGTATTTGTTATGGGTTTGACATAGATCTACTACTCAGCTGGGCGAAATCATCTGGGGCTGGAAACAGAAGTTAGAAGCAGCATTTTAGAGGCAGTTCTTATTGTGTATGAGGATGATATTCACCATTGGAGGCCATACCAGCAACACTTATCAGCCACGTGGGGTTTTGGAGACCTTGTAAGGCCCTCAAAGGGGTCGAATATCCTCTTTCTATTGCAGTACCTTTCTGGACTAGAGTTAGGGTCTGATATCATCTTGTTTGGAGGAGATTTATCCATCTTGTTGGCTGTTCTGTCAAATACCAGCATTGTACTTTTGCTACAGCAACATAGGTATGTGAAGATCTTTCATTTTGTGGCATTCTATGATATGGGTATTGTTTAAAATGAATGTTTATTGCCTCTAAATTAAATATTCGCAACTGGGTATCTTTCATTTCTTGTACTTTGCAATATATATATTTGCATGTGTGTTATGTCATAAAAACAACACCAAAACGCAAGCAGGATTCAACTAAACGGCAGAAAACCCTTCAGACATAGTGAAAAAACTAAGCCCAAATCAAATATTCTAAAACTCAGAACAGGGAGGGTTATTTCATATTGTCCCCCGTTCCTAACCTTGAAAGGTCAAAGCTTCATGTGTAACAGTGCTAGTATGTTTGGTATGGGCTTTATGCAACCAAGTCTATGTAATGTCCCCTTTTGGGACTTCCCTAAATCTCACCCTTTCTTAGAAAATATATTCTTATTTCCGTTCTTTTATTGATTGCTTGATCCTCTAAATAATCCTTCTTGCCTTGCATGTACAGATCCTTCACTATCAAGCGCTCTTCTCTTGTATTCCTTTCTTTAGACTATTCAATGTATACTTTTATGTGTATTGTTTCTGTCTTGATCCATTGCTGGATTCGGTGAGTTTTGAATTGGGATGCTGATGATATTCATCCCCAAAATATATCTTTCTTCCTTATATATCTGCTGTTACGTTCTCATGTTTTTATGCCTTTTATTATTGAAACAAACCCTTGTATTATATGCAGCCTTTGACTAACATATTTGCTGCTGTATGATGATGAGATGAACAATGATGATGTCTTCAAGGTGCCGCTAGACCCCTAGGGCTGTTTGCTGCCTTGTTACTCAGATCTGATGTTAGGAATGTCTTCAATGACGATGTGTCACTGGTTTCTATGATATATGATGCCTCAAAGTGTTGAATCGACTCTTGACATAAGTGTGATTTCCCTTAGCATGAGCTGCTGACCTTCTATGATGAATTCGCTGCCAATCTTGTCAGTCTTCTTAATTTCCATATATTATAGGCAGATCTGAGTTTTACTTCAGAAATATATATTTATTTCAGACCTATATTATTCTTCTTCTCCTAAATTGTATATTTAAAACTCAAAAAAATATATTCTCCTTCCCTATTCCCTCACATCTCTATTTAAAATCAGATCTTATTTTTCATTTCTTTAGATGCCCCCTCAAGACCTGTCTTCATTTGACCTTTATATCCTCTTTAATAAGCAAAGGCGCATACCTATTCATAATGACCACCACCTCTTAATAGACGTATCCCTTCAAGGAGATCGCTGCCTTTATCCTTGTGGAATCGCACCCCTTGTGTGAAGGTATTACTCAGTCAACTTAATCGCTGCCATTTATTACATATAAACATTTATATTTTATTTATATATAATATTTAATAATAATTAATTCATAATAAGACTTATATTTATTATTATATAATATATTTGTATATCATATAATTTATATTCATATAATATATTATATATTGCATTTAATAATATATATTATGTTATATTTATTTTATAATATAATATTATATATTTATATTATTATTATTATATATTATATATTATATATATAATGATATTTAATATTTGATATTTATCAATATATATAATTATATTATTATGGGGACATGACAGTCTATTTGTTTGGCTGCATGGAACTTCTCTTAATTTGTTTTCTTATTGTATTGACCTTGCACATAATGTAACTCCTCTATCATGTTAGCTTATTACACCTTATATCTATCATACAAATGTTGTCCTTTTTGGGGGTTTTTCCAAAACCCTTTTTTGTCTAATTAATCTTTGAAATCTATTTTTTTGTGTGCTTTGTTATTTCAAGTGCTTTTGTTCGTGTGTTGGGTTTTCATGTTTTGGCAATGAATCTTATGAAGGAAGGATCAATCATAGTCTTTTGCAGACAAAAGATCGGTATTTTTAGAGGACCCATACATCTTGTTGTTGATAAATAGTGTAGGATTGAGGTAACTGGCCTGCAGATTTTGTTGTGAAGGCGGGCAATAATCTATCTCTTGTTGAGTATGAGTTTGTCAATTTTCAAGAGTAGACTATAATATAATTCTACATTACAAGGGATAAAATATGTCCTTTGTATATTATGATTATGCTAGTAGCTAGATGTATAACACGGATTGGTAGAACTCTTGTACATAGATACTATTGATCTATGGTGACACTTCTTAGCTTGGTTTGGAATTTTACATATGCACTTTTCTAGGAGCAAATTTTTGGTTCAGCTTTTAATGGGTTATTATTATGAGATCATCATGAGAAAACTAAGTGAAGTGAGAGGCAAAAGGACTTTGGACATTATTTTGGACTTGCTTTTCAGTAAATGCTATTGAGGTTGGTTTGGGGACATCCTCCACAGGAGGAGTATTTTCCTCTGTTATGTAAATGATGCAAGTTTATGGTAATAGCTAACCTTCTTTTTGATGACTTTGATCCTCCTGTTCTTCTGCCTAAGACAATCCCTAACCCTGATGATAAGAAACCTAAGGACAGGGATGAATGTGCTAAGATTCCAGACACAAAATCCAAAAAGTTAGATGACTGAGATGAGGATGCACCTATGAAAATTGAGAATGTAGATGCAAAAAAAACAGAGGTATGAGCCCAAGGAAATTGAGGATTCATAATCCCCAAAACCTGCTGATAAGTAAGAGACTTGCGTTAACATTGTCCTATCCCTGTAAATCTGTAACCAAATCCTACACAATCACAATCATTCATGCAAATTACCCTGCACTTTTCGAACAACACCTCATTTGCATATCCACATTTGTCAAAAGACTCAAAACCATAAAAATCTGTGTATAGAAGTTGATGCAACTCAAACATAATGTTATTTTGTGCCAAACAATCTTATGTTTAAATTCTTACACAGTCATTTGGTCCTTGGTATCAAGCTGGCCACTCATAAAACAACATTGGTGACTAACTTAAATTCAGTAGTATAACTCAGATTTGAACCGCAAGTTAAATGTAGGGAAAACTTACTGGCTAACATTGACCAAATGACCATTATTCTAAATAAAACTTATGAGAATTGTCTCAATTTCTGTAAACATGGATTTCCTCCTTTAGTTCAAATATGCATTAGAAAGGCCCAATTACTTGAAAATATTACAAGTCAACACAATTCCGTGACCCAGTGCGGGATTCAAACCCTATAAACCTTTTAAAATCTACAAACTGCCAAAAAAGAGTCAATTAATCCCAAATTGCCACAACTTGTTGGAAATAAACAACAAAGAAAGTATAACATGAATGCAATCTATCATTACAAAAAACATGATGCGCTTAAGCTATTTTTCTTATTTTGCATGGGGTCAAAATCCAGAAAAATGCCCTTCCATGTTGGTGGGTAGTAATAACAATTCAGTCGACGGTGATGACATGTCAGGGAGCACCGGATGGCAGACAACCTGGAAATCCTCCTTGTCCTCTGAAGTCCTAACTTACTCCTCCTCCTCCAATTTTTTTATGGTTTACGCCAGTACTTATTAGAAAGAATGGAACCTTAATAAATGATGGCTAGCAGATGAGCCCAAGAAAACTGAAGATGACAAAGAAGGGCAATGGGAGACTCCTAAAATTACACATGCGAAGCATGAGGAGGCACCAGGTTGTGGAAATGGAAAAGACCTCTTAAGAGAAATCCTAACTTTAGAAGCATTAATAGCAATTCTTCACACCAAAATATGTGTCAACATATCATAACGCCCGGCAGGAAGTATAAAGAAAATAACATATACAAAATCTACCCATCACATTTTAGCTATTGCAAGAAATATGAGATAATAAATCGATGAACATTACCTGGAAGAAGAAGAATTCTGCCTCTCCCGTTCCTCCTCTATCACCTGCTCTGTGCCTCTCCCATTCCGCCTCTACTCTGCCTCTGTCGCCGCCTCTGCTCTGCCTCTGGCGTTCCTCCGCTATCACCTACTCGGCTACCGTTGTCAGAGATAGCCAACGGTACGATGAAAGATATGCATATCAAATAGTTCATCCTCCCACGTGCAAGATAGCCGTTCGGTTGGATACGAACGAGATGTTTTTCAAAAAATTCGATGGTCTTTCCCGGGTGATTCAAAGGAGCGACCCATTAAAAATTTATTTACCACACTAAAAAATTAGTGTCAAAATAAATATTGCAAGTTTTATGTTCTTGATAGTTTGAGGGTTTAACTGTGTGTAGGTTTTTTAACTCAACGTTTCGGATCACACTCCATGATCCATCATTTTCTCATTCTCTTTTCTAACTCTCCTGATGATGGATCACGGAGTGTGATCCAAAACGTTGAAGTTAAAAAACTTACAGACAGTTAAACCCTGAAGCTATCAAGAACATTATCATGGATTGTTTCTTTTTCTGACTTATAATATATAGCACCAAGAATATGTTCTATACTCACACTTTGCTCCAACAAAATCTAAAAATATTTCAGTTTATAAGAATGGGTGCAAATGTAGTGGCCTAGTCTAATTATGCCTTGTGAAGATTATGGAATCTACCGCACTTTTAAATTAGAAATGAGATCTCCTTATCTGTGTATTGCCTATGATTTTGTATTTGAATTATACTCTATTTTGGGTTGAGTCTATGGGTCAAAGCCTTCTTCTATGTCCACAAATCTATTCTTTATATGCATATCTAACCTCTAACCTCACAATTGGTGTCTTACTCTTAGATTTTTTGGATTTACCTTTATTTCTTCTATCTTCTCTAACCTCGCGATTGATGTCTTACTCTTGGATTTTTTGGATTCACCTTTATTTCTTCTATCTTCTTTGTTATCTAAAATTGGTGGTATTTAAAAATATCTTTCAAGGATTATCACTTTATCATTATGTTATAAGGGGACATGTTCACCTAGGTTGGCCCCCAAAAAATTAGGTAAGCAATCAAGCATAACAGTCTTCGGGCATGCACAGGTTTGTTTTATTATTCCAATGGAAGTGTTTCCTAGCATACTCCTTTTGTAAAATATGATTGATATCAGTGTTATCTAATGTATAAAACGAATGCAATTAAATGCTTTTGAATACAAGTACATAGCAATAAATCACACAATTTTGTGTTGAGTCGGCCCTAAGCAGACATCTACCAAATTTTGAATTTAAATTTTAAAATTCCGAGGTCAAGTCTACAAGTGTGAGGTTGAAGCCACATCTATGAAAATGATTTGGGACAAGGAAACGATCAAGTTAAGTTGCCCAACTAATATATGGGGATGTGCGTAAATGGGAATAATTAATGCATAATTTGGATTGATGTGTTGTAGTAACCATCCTCAAATTTTTACCCAAAACCCACAATTTTTCTTACTTCTATGATGCAGACATTTTGTCAAACAGTTTGCATTTTGCACATTCCACAATATTCTCATAATGTTTTGTGATAGAATAGTTTGTTTGCAGATTTGGAACATAAATCATTCATAAATTATCATAAAATACAAAGAAGATAAAGAGGCATTTTGTCAAACAGTTTGATGCACTCTTATAATAATCAAGGCTAAATATAATAACACCTAGTTGTTGTTTATAATCAAATATTATAGAACTAAAAATACTTACAACATAATCCTCGTACATACCAAGTAAAGAGCTCAATACACGTGTATGAATGGTCTTCAACTAGGCAGCTGGCATATGGAATGTTCCACAAGCTAGGCGATGCCTTGCATACTTCAACACTTCCAAACCAACCTCCATGTATTCAACTTAGACTTCATGTATTTATTTGAAGGCTACAATCTCTAATTAGATCCCTTAAAGAGGAGTGGTTGAAGTTAGGAAGGTCCCACCATAAACTCTCACGTCACCTCACAACTTATTCATTACTAATACCAAGTGCTCCCTTTTTAAATCTTAAGCGGCCAGCATATGGAATAAAATTTACATCAATATGGAGCGACTAATATAATAAAGGTTGTGCCTAGTCTCAAAAAATGAGTTGCGACTGATGTAGGATAGGCAACATCTATTTCCATTTCCACAAACTCTTCAATATTGGTCTTCAATATAGGTGTTGATATCTGGGGTATTAAACCCTTCACAGATATATATTTCAAATGAACCTTAAATCTGCATATAACCTTCAGAAACACACAAATTTATTATTGCCTGCAATCTCAATAAAGATATTTTTCAAATGAACCTTAAATCTGCATATAACCTTAAGAAACTCACAAATTTTATTATTGTATGCAATCTTAATAAATTTGTCAATGAAACCTTGAAACTGGAAATCTGCAAATGACAATGGTGATTCTGGAGTAGAACCACTCCAAAGTAGCTAGGGATTGTCTTTCAAATTTGAAACTAGAAAATCTAATGAGAGTTTCCATCCTCAAAAGATCATAAGAGAACACACAGGTTCATTCTGGCAGCATAATAGCATAAGAAATCTTCGACATACCAAAAATGAGAACTCGAACCTCCTTCTATATTTTTCTTGGAGGGAAAACCAATTTTAAAATATAAAATAACATCCTTTTCCCCAAAGCCCTTCTTAAAGAATTAAAATAACATTAATAACATATTCCCTCTCACTCCCTGGGCACCCACTTAAGGAAGGGTCATAAAACAACTTTATAAATTATAACACTTAAGTGATAATCAAACATTGAACATTAGAAACTTAAGTGTATAATTTAAATACTCCACTCGAGTTGTGGAAAACACTGCCAAGGCATCAGAAACTAAAATTGAACATGCCAAGACGTAACTGGAATAGTGGGATGATGACAGGTGCCAACTTGGTAACTTACTAAAAATAGACATGTTCTCCAAGAAGTGTGGAGTACAAACCAAGAGTTTAAAAATGCTTCGGAAAGCATCACTACGATCCACAACGCCAACTAAGCTCAAAGCTAAAAATAGAAAACAATAAAAATAAAATCGATGCTCTCTAAGATCTTTAGAGTCCCCTTACCACACCAATTAACCTACGGGAACTTAGGGAATAGGCTAATGGTCACCAAACTGACTAGGCATGAGAAGGGGACATTACAGTCCTCCCTCCCCATAATTGCTTGTTCCCAAGCAATTGCAAATCTAGATGTTGTAATATATTCTCACTCTCCCAAGTAGTACCCTCCACCGATAAATTCTTCCACTTCACCAAGTACTCCCTGATGATCCTCTTTATCAAAGTATGCTCCCTATAATCAATAACTGCCTTTGGAACCAACACAAATTTCCCTTCCTCATCCAAAGGGGGTAACTTAGAAGAGGGAACAACATTATGCCCAAGTGCCTTCTTGAGGCGAGACACATGGAAGACATTGTACACCTTGCTACTCTCAGGTAGCTCCGATTCATATGTCACTTCTCCAATCCTCTTGGAGATCCTAAATGGGTCATAAAAATGTGTCTTTAACTTCTATGATCCACTCTTCTTGATAGTGAATTGCCTGTAGGGTTGCAATCTCAAATAAACCATGTCACCCACCTCAAATACACGCTTTATATGGTGTTGATCTGTGTATACACCTAAAAATGGCTATGTGTCTTTCCCATTCCTCCCCTTTCGCCGCCTCTACTCTGCCTCTGGCATTCCTCCGCTATCACCTACTCTGCTACCGTTGTCAAAGATAGCCAATGGTATGATGAAAGATATGCATATCAAATAGTTCATCCTACCACGTGCAAGATAGTCATTCGGTTGCATACGAACGAGATGTTTTTCAAAAAATTTGATGGTCTTTCCCGAGTGATTCAAAGGAGCGACCCATTAAAAATTTATTTGCCACATTAAAAAATTAGTGTCAAAATAAATATTTCAAGTTTTAGTTCTTTTTCTAACTTATGATATATAGCACCAAAAATATGTTCTATACTCACATTTTGCTCCAACAAAATCTAAATTTATAAGAATGGGTGCAAATGTAGCGGCCTAGTCTAATTATGCCTTGTGAAGATTATGGAATCTAATGCACTTTTAAACCAGAAATGAGATCCCCTTATCTGTGTATTGCCTATGATTCTGTGCTTGAATTATACTCTATCTTGGGTTGAGTCTATGGATCAAGACCTTTTTAATATTTTAGTTTATAAGAATTGGTGCAAATGTAGTGGCCTAGTCTAATTATGCCTTGTGAAGATTATGGAATCTACCACACTTTTAAACCAGAAATGAGATCCCCTTATCTGTGTATTGCCTATGATTTTGTGTTTGAATTATACTCTATCTTGGGTTGAGTCTATGGGTCAAGGCCTTTTTCTATGTCCACAAATCTATTCTTTATATGCATATCTAACCTCACAATTGGTGTCTTGCTCTTAGATTTTTTGGATTCACCTTTATTTCTTCTATCTTCTCTAACCTCACAATTGATGTCTTACTCTTAGATTTTTTGGATTCAACTTTATTTCTTCTATCTTCTCTGCTGTTTTGGTGGTATTTAAAAATACCTTTCAAGGATTATCACTTTATCACTATGTTCTAAGGGGACATGTTTACCTAGGTTGACCCCCAAAAAATTAGGTAAACAATCAAGGATAACAGTCTTCAGTCATGCAAAGGTTTGTTTTATTATTCCAATGGAAGTGTTTCCTAGCATACTCCTTTGTAAAATGTGAATGATATCAGTGTTATCTAATGTTTAAAATGAATGCCTTTGAATACAAGTACATAGCAATAAATCACACAATTTTGTGTTGAGTCGATCCTAGGCAGACATCTCCCAAATTTTGAATTTAAATTTAAAATTTCGGGGTCAAGTTTGCAAGTGTGAAGTTGAAGCCACATCTGTGAACAATAATTTGGGACAAGGAAATGATCAAGTTAAGTTGCCCAACTAATATATGGGGATGTGCATAAATGGGAATAATTAATGCATAATTTGGGTCAATGTGTGTTGTAATAACCACCCTCAAAGTTTTACCCAAAACCCACAATTTTTTCTGACTTCTATGATGCAGGCATTTTGTCAAACGTTTTGCATTTTGCACATTCCATAGTATTCTCATAGTGTTTTGTGATAGAACGGTTTGTTTGCAGATTTGGAACATAAATCATTCATAAATTATCATAAAATACAAAGAAGATAAAGAGGCATTTTGTCAAATAGTTTGATGCACTTTTATAATAATGAAGACTAGATATAATAACACCCAATTGTTCTTTATAATCAGATATTATAGAACTAAAAGTACTTTCAACATAATCCTCATACATACCAAGTAAAGAGCTCAATACACATGTGTATGAATGGTCTTCAACTAGGTAGTTGGCATATGGAATGGTCCCACAAGCTAGGCGATGCCTTGCATACTTCAACACTTCCAAACCAACCTCCACGCATTCAACTTAGACTTCATGTATTTCTTTGAAGGCTGCAATCTCTAATTAGATCCCTTAAAGAGGAGCGGTTGAAGTTAGGAAGGTCCCACCATAAACTCTCACGCCACCTCACAACTTATTCATTACTAATACCAAGTGCTCCTTTTTTAAATCTTAAGTGGCCAGCATATGGAATAAAATTTGCATCAATATGGAGCGGCTAATATAGTAAAGGTTGTGCCTAGTCTCAAAAAATGAGTTGCGACTGATGTAGGATAGGCAACATCTATTTTCATTTCCACAAACTCTTCAATATAGGTGTTGATATCTAGGGTATTAAACCCTTCATGAATATATATTTCAAATGAACCTTAAATCTGCATATAACCTTCAGAAACACACAAATTTATTATTGCCTGCAAGCTCAATAAAGATATATTTCAAATGAACATTAAATCTGCATATAACCTTCAGAAACTCACAAATTTATTATTGCCTACAATCTTAATAAATTTGTCAATGAAACCTTCAAACTAGAAATCCGCGAATAACAATGGTGATCCCTGAGTAAAACCACTACAAACTAGCTAGGGATTGTCTTTCAAATTTGAAACTAGAAAATCTAATGAGGGTTTGCATCTCCAAAAGATCATAATAGAACACACAGGTTCATTCTAGCAACATAATAGCATAAGAAATCTTTAGCATACCAAAAATGAGAGCTCGAACCTCCTTTTATATTTTTCTTGGAGGGAAAACCAATTTTAAAATATAAAATAACCTCCTTTTTCCCAACGCGCTTCTTGAAGAATTAAAATAACATTAATAACATATTCCCTCTCACTCCCTAGGCACCCACTTAAGGAGGGGTCATAAAACAACTTTATAAATTATAACACTTAAGTGAATAATCAAACATTAAACATTAGAAACTTAAGTGTATAATTTAAATACTCCACTCGAGTTGTGTAAACCACTGCCAAGGCGTCGAAAACTGAAACTAAACATGTCATGACGTAACTGAAGTAGTGAGATGATGACAGGTGCCAACTCGGTAACTTACTAAAAATAGACGTGTTGTGCAAGAAGTGTGGAGCACAAACCAAGAGTTTGAAAATGCTTCTGAAAGTATCACTACAATCCATAACGTCAACTGAGCTCAAATCTATAAATAGAAAACAATAAAAATAAAACTGGTGCTCTCCAAGATCTTTAGAGTCCCCTTACCACACCAATTAGCCTATGGGAACTCAGGGAATAAGCTAATGGTGGCCAAATTGACTAGGCCTGAGAAGGGGACATTACAGTCCTCCCTCCCCAGAATTGCTTGTTCCCAAGCAATTGCAAATCTGGATGTTGTAATATATGCTCACTCTCCTGAGTAGTATCCTCCACCGATAAATTCTTCCACTTCACCAAGTACTCCCTGATGATTCTCTTTATCAAAGTACGCCCCCTATAATCAATAACTACCTCTGGAACCAACACAGGTTTCCCTTCCTCATCCAAAGGGGGTAACTTAGAAGAGGGAACAACATTATACCCAAGTGCCTTCTTGAGGCGAGACTCGTGGAAGACATTGTTTACCTTGCTACTCTTAGGTAGCTCCAATTCATATGCCACTTCTCCAATCCTCTTGGAGATCCTGAATAGGCCATAAAAACATGGCTTTAACTTCTCTGATCCACTCTTCTTGAGAGTGGATTGCCTGTAGTGTTGCAATCTCAAATAAACCATGTCACCCACCTCAAATACATGCTTTATATGGTGTTGATCTGCATACAGCTTCTGTTGATTCTAAGCATGTTGGAGGTTGTCTTTCAAGGACTTCATTATGTCTTGGCTCTGTTGCAATAAATCCTTAGCTTTGGGCACTCTACTATCACTAAAACGTAAATCTATGAAGCTAGGGGCTTCATATCCATACAATGCCATAAATGGTGACATCTTGATAGACATGTGGTAAGTAGAATTATAACAATACTCATCTAAATGCAGCCATCTCACCCATGTCTTATGTTGCCCTGAAACATAATTCATGAGGTACCCTTCCACCCTCTTGTTGACAATTTGTGTTTTCCCATTAGTTTGTGGGTGATAACTCGTGCTAGGAGTGAGCTCAGTCCCATTCAATCTGAATAATTCCTGCTAAAACGAGCTGAAGAACTTGTTATCCCTGTCACTTACAATGTTCTTAGGCATTTTCTGTGCAACCTGAACACTTCTCTAAAAAATAAATCTGCCACCTATACTGATGTAAACATCGCAGAAATAGCAAAGAAGTGTGCAAATTTTGTCAATATATCAACAACATATATGCAATCCTTACCTTGCACTTTGGGAAGCCCTGTAATGAAGTCCATAGAGATACTTTCCCATTTTTATTAGGAATAGGCAAGGGATGCAACAAACTAGTAGGATAAGTATGTTCATTCTTATTCTATTGACATGTAGGACACTCTCTAACATACTTAAGGACTTCATTCTTAAGTCCTTTCAAAGAAAATCTTTCCCGAATCTGCTTGTAAGTCTTACAAAAACCTGAGTGACTAGCCATTGGTGCATCATGAAATGACCTCATAATCTTGACCTTAAGCCCTGATTAAGGTATTAAGAAGATTCTCCCTTTGTCAAGGATGAGTTCACTCACTAATGTGTACCTTGTAAAGTACCATCAATAACACTAGTGGCAAAGGAGTTTTTGGTACACTTTGCAATAATTTGCTCTTTCCAATTAGCAGTGATCTCCATCATGGAACATAAATGTGGCCTTCTGGACAAAGCATCATCCACTATATTCTTCTTCCCTTTGACATATTCAATGTCAATGTCGTAATCTTATAACTTATTAACCCACTTTTATTGTCTAACATTGAGGTCTTTCTAATCAAGTAAATACTTGAGGCTATTGTGATTAGTTTTAACAATGAACTTACGTCCAACAAGATATTGTCTAAACTTGTCTAAGGCATGCATAATCGCAAGCATCTCCTTATCATAAATGGAATAACGCTTCTCTGCACCCCTCAACTTCCTACTTTAAAAGGCAATAGGATGCTTATTTTGCATTAAGATAGCACCTATCCCTTCATTGGATGCATCACACTCAAGCTCAAACGGCTTGGAGAAATCAAGTATAGCTAAAATAGGACTATTGTCATGTGAAATTGCACCATGTTTGAAGCATGTTCAAGCATTCTAATGACACAATGGGACTGATCTCAAGGTGTGGGACCCTACAATTGAGATCAAACCACCAGAGGAGGCTGGTTCCTCTTTTTGAACATAAGGTTCAGAGTAATTGACTAAACATATGCTAATGATCACCAAGGAAAAGGGAGAGAAAGGATGCAGAAGGGGAAACAGTGATACATAAAGATTTAGGGTGTTCAGTTGGAGCGGACATAACACGATAATGATTTTAAAGGCTGAATAGACTAACACAGACTCATTTGTTCTCTATTAGAGGCCAAAATAGAATACTAGAACCTATAAAGGGTTTGTTTTATTCACAAGATAAGTGAAAAGCATTCAAACAAACACAGTGAAAGAAAAATGAGAGAGGCAAAATTAATTGCTTATATTAATCATAGAGGCTAAATAGCCATTACAAAGATAGAAAAGTTAAATACAGATCAAGGAGACACATAATGATAGCTTTCGCCTCATAGTTGAAGTAAAATGAAGTTAGAGAGGTCCAAAAGAGGACATAGTCGATCAAATTCATGTAGTTCTAGGAAATATCATGAGGTCAAGATCAAGCATGAAGCATTCCAGTCTGAATAAAGACCCAATGACCAACCAACCAACTAACAGAAATACATCTTTTACACATGCATATATAGCTTTTACAAATCACACTGTAGCAGTCATGAACATGGAAAGAGAAGTCAACAAGAAAGAACATTGCCCATACTTCGTTATGTGTCCTTGAAGTGCGCCCACATGGCTTTGCCCATGAAATTCGCTGAAAAGAAGTATTCTGCCCATGCCACGAGTACAAAGATTTAATGTAAATGAGGCTACAATAGCATTGGGAGGTGAGGAATCCATCTTCTACAAGAAATCAGGCTTTGAAGAAGCATTAATGGTGACCAGGAGAGTCATTGAGCAGTCTCGTCGTGTTTTGAATAGTAAAAATGCCCCTGGAAGGCAAAAAGGTTGGGCCCCGACATATCGAACTTCCTCTGATCGGTCTTCCACTGATTAGGCCTGGAAAGGTGAAAGAGGAAACCCCAGCCTCTGAAGTCCAAGAGGAGAGAAATCGTCAGGCTTCGGGGGTTGGGCCTTCACCATTTCATTGTTCTTTGGAAAGAAGAAGAAATCAACCTCCGCTTCTGCAACACTTAGCTGATTTGAGAAACTGGTAGAGATCGGGCCACAGGCCTTCATCCTTCTGCCTTCCAAAAGGAAGCTTGGAAGAAGAAAAGCCCTAATCTTCGTGGCTGAGTTTGATTTCAGACCTTCCGTCATTCAGCTTCGGGGGTCAGGCCTTCACCAATGCATTGTTCTTTGGAAAGAAGAAGGATTTGGCAGAGTTCAGACTTTAGACCTTCCATCGTTCGGCTTCTTCAAGAAAAGGAAGAAGAGAAGAAGCCTGAGCTCCGCAAATTTGAAAGACTTAGCCATTTGAAGAAGGAAACGACAGAGTTTGGGCTTCAGACCCTATGTTTGTCACTTTCGGCCAAGACGAGAGAACTCTCGACTTCCACTTTCTGAAAGACTTAGCCATATTTGTAGTTCGACAGACTTCGGCCTTCAAGGCCTCCACTTTTTGCCTTCCAAAAAGGAGAAGGAGAAGACAACAACCCTGACATTTGCACTCCGCAACACTTAAGAGCATTGAAAACAACAGAGATCGGGCCTTGAGCCTTTCGGCTTCCAAAAGAGGAGGAAGGCGAAACCTCTGACCCCTGACCTCCAAAACACTTAGAAACATTTTCAAAGGAAAAGACCGGATCTCGGATTTCGGGCCTTCCGTCTGCCACCTTTCACTAGAAGAAGATAAAACAAGGAACTCCCAACCTCCAGTGCCCAAAGCACTTAGGTGAATAACAAGTGACAAGGTGGAGTTTGGAGCTGACATACATGGCATGATGAAGAGGAGAAGCCCGAACTCTGAAATTCTGAAAACACAAGGAAAACTTAAGATTTTTGGGACTTAGTCAATATGGGTGGTTTTCTCTTGCATTCCAAAAGGTGAAAACACTAGCATCTTGTGGATCTTTAGGCTATTTGGCCATAAGGCAAAATAGGATAACAAGGACATGTGCTCATGATTTTCTTAAACTAGTCAAAACATTTATGTGTTGCTGATGAGTGGCAGTAGCACTCATCCAAACACACCCTTATTTTCCCTTTTTCCCATTTCATGCACACCTTATTTGTTGATTGCACCATGAAAACTATGAAATATTGTTTAATTATGTTAATTAAAGATGAAATGTTGAAGTTACTGTTGTGATTAAAAGACTCATGTTTTGGATTTTTGGGGCAAAGGGACTCGCACCCAAGCCCAAGGTAGGATTTCTGTCAGGGGTTTTCAGACCCTTTTTGCTACTGATTATCCCTGTTATAGAGATTTCAGGCTCTGTAAACCCGGAGGGCAAAGGGACTAGCCCCCAAGCCCTGATAGTGCTCTTTTCTACTTCTTTCTGTCAGATCTGGGATCCTTATACTCTGCAACACTCCTCTACAACTCCACTCTTCGTGATCCAATACCTGTCACTTGCAATCACAAGAAGAGGGGTTGGGGGTTGTAGTGTTTAGGAGGTTGTCTCAATCAAGCCCCAGAATGGCATTCAAGCCTTCCAACACCGTTGTTAGATAGAGAGTGCATATCCTTTCAGGACAAAGGCAAAAACAAATTGATAAATGATTGATTCAAACACAAATTGATATCACCTCGAAGGTGTAGCTTACATGTAGATGAAGATCTTTCACAACATGAGAAGATAAAGCCTGTTGTACCCAATCAAAAAAAAATTGCTTCATTAAGGCATTTTGAGCAAGTCTAGAAAATTTTTCATCAAAAAAGTCAAAAAGTCAAAATTTCTAAAGATAGAAATTTCTATTTTTATAAAGTTTATAAAATTAGATGTCAAATTAGGTTTTCTAGGTTTCTTGAGATTCAGATGCTGGAAAATTTTTCTAAAAATAGAATCTCTGATTTAGGTGTCGCGCTTGATTCTCATTAACTGATTTTGCTTCACGATCAACATGGCCCAGACGGAATCTGCAAAAGGTCAAGTTTTCTCTACTGGGTCAATTCTATTTTTTCAAAAGATGAAGCATGAGCTCTGAAGTCATCAATGGAGGAAGCTCATCTGCCAGAGCTTGTTTTCAAGTTTTCAACGTTGTTTCGATGACGCAGAACTAACGAACAGTCGTCGATTCGACGAAGAACGCAAAATAGAGCAGGGTCAATCCGGAGTGAGGTAAAATTTTGAAAATCATCAAATTTGACTAAGTCTGGGAAATCTAGGCACCCTTGGAGACTAGGGGCCCAGTTGCACCAGTGTTAGAATTTTTTTTGTGTTTTTCAAGAAAATGCGAGAAATGTCTCCGTCAGTCAGTTTCGGGGTGAATAAAAGTAGTCATTCTAGTCAACAGTTTCTAAAAAGTTGGGAATCACATCAAATATACCCAAGTTATCCAGTTCATCCTCCATCTAGTGGCAGTCATCTGATAAAATCATCAAAATCAGTAACAGGAAGCAGTTGTCAGCACGCGAAACGGAGCAAACTACAAGCAAAAGTTGAAAATCATGGAAATTGACTAAGGCACAGATTTTTAGGCACCCCTGGAGGCTGGGGCGCCCATCTTTTCTAGTGTTAGAATTTTTTTCATGATTTTTGAGAAACGTTAAAAAGTTTCCATCAACCCACTTCCAGGTGGATAAAAGCAGTCAAACTCAATCAAAAGGCCCGTAAAAGCAGGAGATTCATCTTAGATATGCTCAGGGTATCCAGTCTACCCTCATCCTAATGCCTATCCTTGGAATCTTGAAATTGACTAAGTCTGATGTCCTGAAGCCTTGAAAATTTAACTAAGTCTGAAATCTGGTGGATCCTCAAAAATCTAGAATTTGCATGTCAAATCCCATGGATCTAAGACCTATCTCAAACATCCTGAAAGTGTATTTCAAAATATTTAAAGTATAGGAAATTCAATATCTAAACATATACTTAAATATATTTTGAAATATACGTTAGGCAGGAACTTCGAAATCTGGTGGAATTCAAGATTTGTGGCAGAAACTAAAAAATTCTAAAAATTTTCTAAGGCATGGAATCTCAGGCGCCCCAAGAGGCTAGGGGTGCCCATCTTCTCCAGACTTAGTTTATTTTTCATGTTTTCCCGGGAACGAAGAAAAGTTGCAAATCTTCAAAAATGAAAATTTAAAATATCGAAAAATGGCTAAGGCATGAGATTCCAAGTGCCCCTGGAGGCTAGGGGCGCTTGGGTTATCTAGTGTTAGAATTTTTCTTGTCACGGCAGTGTTTCCTTCTAGCCATTTCCTGATCTTCGTCCAGCGACAGGTTCCAGAGGTCAGATTTGCAGTTAGACATTGTCATATCGTCAGTCCGAGACTGGGGATGAAATTAGAATTGATAAAACTTCAAGATGCCATGATCAATCATCTTTTTCAGTAAATGGTGAAAGTTTGCCATCTTGTTGAAGTCAAAGACATGCCATTTTGGAGTCAAAACGAGTGCAAAAGTGTTGAAAATAGAGGAAAATTAGCTAACACTTTTGCAATCTCGCGTGTTTGATGATATCATCAAAGAAGATATTTTCATCATCTCACACATGAAGCCATAGGCAGCTATAAAATAGAGATTCCTCCTATTCGAAAAGATGTATTTGGATTTACACTTTAAAAGTTGCTTTCTTCATAGATAAAATTGAAGCTTTATTTCTTCACAAAGAAAGCTGCTTTTTTGCCCTAAAGTTCTATAAAGACAAGCTTTTGGCCACTTTTATTCATTATTTTTGCAGGTTACATCCAGAGGAAGTATTTTTATTTTTCTTTCCACAAAGATTCAAAGGGTCAAATGAAGTGCTTTTTCAGTGTTCTTCATAGTTTCAGGACGAGGAAGCAGGGGAGCACACTTTTTTAGGGTCCTTTTTTCTAGGGGATCATTTTTCAGAAATAGGGCCGAAGCTTTTTGAAATTTCATCGAGATGGGTCCATCCAGAATTTCATCCTCTTGAAGATTGGGAAATTTGTATTTTTCGAGAATCTACTTTTTTGTTGGTTTTTCGAGAAATCCTCCGCTTTTTTAGAATTTGACAAACTGGGTTGCTTCAGAACGAAATTATCTACAAAACCCATGTGCCATCTTTTTTTGCTTAGAGTCTGTTTTTTAGAAGAAATCAGCAAAAAATATCAATGGATGACATCACCATAAAGCAAGAATGTAGATGAGAATGTGACTCAAAAGAAAGCAGCTTTAAATCAGATGCTCTTTGTTTTAAAGCATTTGCTTTCATCCTAAGCTCGTCCATTCTATATTTAGAAAGAAATCACTTTGTAATAGTTGAAATTTTCTTTGCTTTAAAGCATTTGTTCATTGTAATTTTTGTCTTAGAATAGAAATAAAGCTTGCGAGTTGGCAAGTTAGGGTTAATCAAGGAGATTTTAGGGTTCCCTACTCCTTTGATTTAGTATAAATAAGGGCAGCCTTGCCCATTGTAATGGAGCTACTTTTGTGATAGCAAATTTGTTGTGCCTATTCTAGCCTACAAATCTTGTTATTTCAAGTGTTTGTTCACTTTGTGTTCATTGTAAGGGAATAGTGTTGGAGTTAACATATTTTGTTGTACCTATTCTAGCCTGCAAAATTGTTGTTCAAAGTGCTTGTTCACTCTGTATAATCTGTTTCCAGTGTTTGATCGCTTGATGTATGCTTGCCTTTGCTACAGTATTGTTGTCTTGGAGTTGTATCGACTTTATGATGTTGGAATAGAAATCTCATGCCTGCCTTTGCTCTGATATTCTATCTCAGATCATCAAGTTTTGTCGTCAGATGTGTGGCTTGTGTAACTTTTATTTCAGATTTCATCATTAAAGTACAACGAGTCTTGTGATGTAAATCTAGGAGAAATTTACTTAAGTTTTTGTGTTAAAACAATCATTCCTTGTCCATTTTTAATCCATTTGCTCTAAATTTACTTAAGAGGTTAAAAGCATCATTAGTTTAAACCTAGTTGTAGTAGCAGTTTTAAAAAGGAAAAAACCTCTTCTGCAGCGTTTAGAATTTTATAACCTTGTGCTCGCAGCTGAGAATCAAAAAGAAGATAGGCAAAGTTTAACTTATTTATCTTTTCAACGAACATCAACAAAAAGGGAACTCCCCCTTCCAATAGGAGAGCAGTTTATCTGTGCATAGCTGTCTGTTTCCAACTCACATTCCAGAGGTACGAATTGAAATGCAAACAAAGCCAAATCTACAATAACAAACACAAAAACAACACAAGTCTACTCTACCACAATGAATGCCTTGAATGCTATAAAATCATAAGTTTGCCAAAATATCATAATCATCCTCTAGTCCTCTTCTAGTTTACAAATGAAGTCCTGAACATGCTTATATATGCATTCCCGCTACAAATTTTGTAATTCAAACTTAAGATGTCGGCAACAGACACCTTTTAACAGTCTCCAATTGACATTCAAATTTTGGACCCCGCCAAAATAGGGCAGGACAAGGGCGCGAGCGCCCAATCCCTGGGACCTATTTTGAGTCAAGGTCTAAGCTCTGCAATGTCCCTCAAACCCCATTTGATGTGGGTTTCATGTCATTTTGTCTCGGGAGTCAATTCTAACATGGATGATGAAAAACAAGGGACCCGAGAGCTAAACTTAGGAGGTAAAAGACCTAGGGGGACATTTTATGGCATAACATTTAGCCCCCACTTTAATGTATGTATGATCTTACGAGCCATATATGCTTTAAAGTATGGTTGAAAACACAACAAACATGCCAAACACTTGAAGCTAATGCATACACAAAGATTGAGGAACTATTTATAGTCCCCAGTCTCATGTAGACATTAGAGTAAACACATTGCAAACACGCAAAACACAATGAAGACAGTAACATGCATGCAAAACACAGAGAAGACAGTAACAGGGACGCAAGACACAGAGAAGACAATATTAAAGACACGCAATTTAACATGATAAATACAATGATATTTCTTTTTCATTTTCCTATATATATGAATGCAGATACATGGAAAGTAAAAATGCAACACACAACCCTAAAATGTAGGAGGGGCATTTCGCCACACCCTTGAAACCACATATGGAGGAGAAGACACACCAAACAAATCCCAAAGTGTAGGAGGGGTATTTCACCACACCCTTGAGACTACACTTGAGAGAAAGCATGCCATACAAAATCCAAAGCATAGGAGGGGCATTTCGCCACACCCTTGAGACTATGCTGGGGGGAAACACACCATACAAAGCCCGAGTGTAGGAGGGGCATTTCGCCATTCCTTGAAACTACACACGGGGGAAAACACATGAAAGACACATGGAAACCACGAGTGCATTATAGCATGCCAAAGACATACTATACATCTAAAACATGACAAACAAGGCAATGGAAGGAGCTTATTGCTAAGTTCCCACCATCTCAAACATGCTACAGGCACACCTAACGGTTGGGCTTATGCCACAACAACCGCCAAAGACGCGCTTAAGGGAGGATAGTTTCAGATCCAACCTCGCCTACTCAGAGGACTTTTGAAATAAAAAGGATGTGCACTAGCTCAAGAGATACACCATCCCCACCTCCACAGAGGGCTTTTGAATAAAAAGGATATGCATGATATCCCACCTCCACAGAGGGCTTTTTGATTGCAATATAGAATAAACATGTGCACTCGCACCAGAGATACAACATCTCGCCTCCATGGAGGGCTTACAAACACGCTTCATTAGTACCAAAATCATTAGACAACTTACCTTATATGCCCCCACCTTAAGGTGGTTGATGTCATGTACCGATATCAAGTACGTCAAGGTAGAGAGAAAACACACAAGGGAACAAGAGCTTTCGCAAAGCCCATGCCCCCAAAGGTGACATGTTCTCACAATCACTGAATGTTCCTACAAACACATCTTAATCTAAGCAAAACACAAAATCTATGCATGAAAACAAAGAAGCCAAGACCACACAAGTAGGTTCGAGTCTGAGTATAGCCATTGGGCTTATACTGCAGGCATCTCAGAATCGAGTGTAACAACAAGGCGAGACACCCAAAACAATAAAAATGCACAGAGCAGATGTATTGTTATGATTTGTTAGCAAAGATAAGACAACATCAAATATCACATGGAGTGATTATACTAGCCAAGCATTGGATATTTATAAATCAACCCTATCTTCATTTATGGACTAGGTCCATTTTTGCTTTGCTTGCTGAAGGGACACGCGGTCCGTATTAGTTAGTTGTTTGTTTTTCGTCATCTGTAGATTAGGTAGAATCAGTAGAATAAGGTAAACAATAAAATGAGGGAGGAGACCAAGTGTCATAAAAATAATCATGTAGGAAGATGTCCATAGGTCATCAACCACAACGTTATGCCCCTAAGACACAACACACAACAATAAAAATAGAGGAGAAGCAAGATAGAAGATTGATGATACAAATAGAAGAATGGTCACAACAGAGGTGGTCTCCTAGTATCCTCGACCTTACAAGAGTATCAAGGGTGATCCAAGGATGCCTAAACAACACATAAGACATTCACGGGGGGAACACAACACATAAGACATCACAGGGGGAACACAACACAAGAGGGGAGGTCACATAAACGAGAAAATGATGCTATGATATAGGTGACCACAAGGGTTAGAAATACTTACTTGTTGCACAACCAAACAAGCAATTGTCGACAAGCAAATCATCATCTTCCCAATCTCGAATGCGAGAGGAAAGAGGTACATAAGGTACAATAGCCCAACTTTTGTCATTATCCTTAATCTCTTTTCTTTGCTTTGTCCAATGTTAGGTGGAATGTTTTCTTGTTGAGGTGCATTTTGTTGGGCAAAAGCTTGTTTTCTCTTCTTCCTTTCTCTTGCTTCTCTATTCCTTTTTGTTTTATTACTTATATATTCAAAAGTAGTTTCATGTTTTTCCATAGGTTTTTGTATCTTAGGGGAGGAAGCTTGTTCAAATCTGATTTGCTTTGATGAAGTGCTATGTTTTCCACGAGTAACTCCTGATCCTTGTAAGGATGACAGAGGAGGAACCTCAACATAGAGTCCTTTACCTTTGGATCTAGGGATTTCTTCTAATGCAGGTTGTTCTTCGTTTATTGCTTGTTGAATAAGGCCAGGCCACTCTAGATAGAAGTTTTGCTTTGTATCATCTATATGCTAAGAAAAGTTGATCTCTTCATGGCTAGAGTTCCCTATCAGGTCGGGGCCAAAAAGTAATCAAGAGTAAAGTTCTTTTCCATAACCATGGGTTGCCATGTATTACGATGAATAGTATACACTTGTCCATGTAAAGGAAATTTTATGCATTTGTGATTTGTTGAGGGGATTGAAGCCGTGGATGTCCTAATTTTATGTGGAAGAGGTCAGATGAAGGGATGCCATCAAATAATTGTTCCACGACTTTATCATATACCGTAACCAATAAGAATATCTTCCCAAGGTAGGAATAAAGGCTCCAATATGTGTCTTAATCATTATATCTGTAGGTTCATAGAATTCTTGTATCAACTCATGTGAGAAAAGGAACTCTTTCGTTGCTACATTTGTCATGCAATTAGGATCTATAAGTGTTCCATGCATAGGAACCTCCATTACATTCACTATAATATAGAGAGGTCCTTTAATATCTGCCATTGTCTTATCATGAGGTGTGAATGTTATTTCAGGTTCAGGAGTCTTTCTTTTGAACTAAGGCCTAGGAGGAACCCTAGCATTATTGTTGCGATAAGAGGCCATGTAATGTAAAGTATGCAAGTTTTCAGGCAAAAGTTCAAAAAGATGTGCAATTTTTAAATCCTGAGATTTAGGGTAGGACTAGGGCACGGGCGCCCAAGTCCAACCCCTAAATTTTGCTCCAAATCAGGCTTAAGGGTGTCCTAAATGTTCAGAATCCATCATCTCTTTTCAGGTTTTGTCGATAAATACTTCAAAAAGTGATATTTCCTTGATAAGATAAATGTTAATCAACGTTTAGATAGGCCTAATAATAAAAGGGGTTGAGGGACACTAAAAGGTAGGAGCTAAACTCAGTGAAATTGTGTTAACCCAAGCAGGAGCACAATTTATGACATAATAATGGGTATTATTAAAATATAGTCTAATGGGTGTGTTTGTTAGTTGATAGCAAGAAATTCATAGTGTTGTTTGTATTTTCAATCAGTATTTATACCAACAATATTGTTGTAAAGGTTGAACCCCTACTTTTTGAATAATGAACATTACATTTACAACTAGAGATTTTCCCTACAAAACGCACCTTACAACTAGCTATTTACAAGTAAATGGTTATCATATTTTTCTAAAACCAGATAAAAGTCCTACAACCCTAATAAATCCAATCAAAAAATTGTTTATACAGTTGAAGAAACTTACACACTAAATCAAGAGCTATTGGAGTAGAAAGATATGAAGTAAATGATCAAATAAGAAGCTCTAGAAACCCTTTGTGAATCCTTCTAGTGCCCTTGGGAAAAATATAACAATACACAACACATATAAACATTATCCAATTTTCCACTCACAAATTAAGACTTCAAATCTAATATAAACTTGCAAAATCAAAACCCTTTGGACATATGTAAGAGAGAATGATTTATTACAAGGCTTTGGAAGTTGATCATCTATATTGGAGTTCATCGTGCTCTCCATTGTGACTGGTACTTTGGGAGAAACCATTTACACATATTCAATTGATGTCATTATCAATTTAAACAACTCTTTCTCAAAGTGCACAAAGAATAATGAGTCAAATACTATAGAATAGAAAAGACATTTATAGTAAGAAAGACATGGGTATTTATCAATATTTAAGGAAGAAGATGGAGAAATCCTCAGTTGACCCTCCTTGGCATAATTCACAAAGGTCTCTAGTTAGCTTCCTTGCTTTGCAACATGGAAGCAAATGAACTTTCTATTTTTGTTTAAAATAAAAATAAGTCACGAGGATTAAAAGTTTGGCTTATAAATGTGCAATAGGACAACATGGACAACTAGTTAGGATGGTGGGGTAATTTAGTTGAAAGTGATGGGGCGATGATGCTGTGATGGGGAGGCATGATGTGATTGTATTGTAAGGCATATTATTATATCATCATGGGATGGTAGGGATGGATGGAGGGATGTGTTAATCACTTGGTGTTTGAGTGATAATTACATAAATCATAGGTTGTAAGGCATTGCAATTCCTAGTGTATATATAAGGCAATTTACACAACTTTAAGAAATTCTTTACACAAGGGCATTAATTGCTATAGGTGTCCTGATAGGTAAAGCAACAATGACTGATAAGTGAAGGTAAGAGTTTTATGCTAGATTCGATGTTCATATGCATGCAACTAATGCTAGGCACTAATGACAAGGAATTGTCGAAAAAGGATTGACATTCAATACACAGTCTATGCAAGAGAAAAAATAAAATAAGTGTATAGTGTCGATTCATGAATGTATTTTCCACCTTTTGCTAAATGCATACACTAGAAGATTTATATTTTATTTTTTAGTTTGTGGGAATGAACATGATATTGCACTCTTTAAATGTATTATGTTATATCTGATGGTTCTTTTCTAATATTTTGTAGAAATCCTAGTCAAAAGAAGCAATATGGCTTCCAAACTAGTACATGGAGGAGGTACTAGGTCTTTTCAATTCCTTTCTAATACCCATTATCATGAAATGTTACTTACACTTTACATGCCTATTCTTCTAATAATTCTTCAAAGGTATAACAAAAAGTAAATTTAGATGTGCAACAACCCCTAATAATAGGAGGGCTCTGGGAGATATTGATAATATTGTGGGAGAAGTCAATGGAAGATGTAATGTCACCAAGGAAGGAGTCAATAGATGCATATTTGTCTTTCCTAAATTGGTGGTCATCATATTAATACTAAAAAAATGAAGTGTGTTGGTATAATAATTACAAACTTTATAGATTGGAATGGACTATTTTGTTTAAATTCAAGCTATGTTTGTATATTTTATTTTATAGGAAAGTTGTTCTTCATGTGACTTGCCTAGTAATAAGGTTTGTTCATATATGTGAGATTTAAAAGTTTAGCTCCTATCTTTGATTGAACACACACATTTTATGATTATATTTTTTTAGCATTTTAAAAAAAATTGGAGCCCAAGCAAAATTGACACTTCATAAATTTACTTTGCAAGTAAAATTAAAGACAACCATAAGATCTATCTATCTTAAATTTTCATTTGACACATAGGATTTTTAAGCAAATGATTCCTTTTGCAATAAGGTGTAATCTTTGATTTTCAAAAGCTCTATGTGTGGAAAGCATATTCAACATGAGGAAATAATGCCACCTTTTCCACCATGTCTTCTATATTACCTTCATTAAATGCAGCTAAAGTAGCTTGAGATAAAAAAAATTGTTGTAGAGGTATGAAAATTTAGATGAGAAAGCTCCGGGCCCTGATGGTTTCCCCTCTCTATTTTTTAAAAAATGCTGGGAATTCATTGGGAAAGATGTTTGGAAGTCAGTGGAAGAGGCTAGACGAAATAGAAAGATTTTAAAGGAAGTGAATAGTACTTTTATCACTTTAGTCCCTAAATCTGATAATGTTACCCATTTCTTGGATTTTAGGCCTATTTCTTTATGTAACACCATTTACAAAATTCTCATTAAGGCTTTGGCATGCAAACTAGGTGTGATCATTCCTGAAATCATCTCAGCAGAACAAGGTGGCTTTGTTCCTGGAAAGGAAATTTTTGAGGGAGTGTTGATTACCCATGAGGTTATTCATTCTGTGAAGGTTAAAAAAATTCAAGCTATGGCTCTTAAAATTGATATGTTGAAATCCTATGACAGGGTTAATTGGTCATTTCTGATGAAAGTTATGGGTAAATTTGGCTTTAGTAAAAAATGGTGTAAGCTTATTTGGGAATGCATATCTACTACTAGGTTTTTAGTGTTGGTTAATGGGTCTCCAGCTGGGTACTTTCAATCTTTTCAAGGTAAGGCAAGGAGATCCTCTATCTCCTTTTCTTTTTATTATCTTGGCTAAAGCTTTAAGTAGAAGTATTATTTCTGAGTAGGTTCTTGGGCATTGGAAGGGTCTTAAAATACCTGATGGTGTTGATTCTATTACTCACTATTTTTTTGGATGATACCTTATTATTTGGTGTTTCTACTTTTGATGAAGCTACTATTATTAAAAATACAATGGACAACTATTGCTTGGTTTCAGGCTAGGCTATCAATTTCAATAAATCAAAAGTCTTCTTCTTCAACACTTCCCCTCTGATTATGGGAAGAATCACTAAGTTTCTCAGTCTCAAGAAGGGTTGCCTACATAGTACTTATCTGGGTATTCCCTTATTTTTTGGTCAAAACAAGTTTGAATTTTGGGATAAAATTATCTATTCTATCAATGCTAAATTGGCAAGTTGGAAATGCAAATGGTTATCCTTCATGGGAAGAATTATTCTTATTAAAGCAATGTTATCAACAATACATGTTTATATGTTGTCTCATCTTCCTATTCCTTTGAATGTTGCAAATAGAATTAAGAAGATCCTTAGGAATTTCCTTTGGAATGGAAAAGGAGTTATTAGGAAGTTTCCATTATTAGCTTGGGATAAGGTTTGTATACTCAAAGAAGTTGGTGGAGCAGGGATTAGGAAATTATCTCTTCAGAATCTTTCCTTGGGTGCTAAGCTTGCCTGGAAGCTTTATGCAACTCTGGAGGTAAAGTGGTACAAAGTTTTACAATCTAAATATTGGACTACCTTGACAAGTGCAATTTTTTTACTATTCTTAATCCTCCTCTTGGTTCTCCAATGTGGAATTTCATTACCTCTTGTAGGAGTATCATTTCTGCTAAGCTATCTTGGATCATTAGGAATTGTAGAAAACCAAATTTTTGATTGGATTCTTGGAATGGCCATGAAAAGTTGGTGTCTAGGTCTGATTTGTCAGAAGCAAGGCAATTCCTTTCTACTAATTGGGGTATAAAGGTGGCGGATTATATTATTTCAGACTCTTCCTCTTTGTTTGTTCAACGGAAAGATTTCTCTCAATGTCCTTTCCTGATTCCCAAAAAATTATTTTGAAAGAAATTCTTTCTCAAAGAAAAGTTCTTCTTTCTGATAAAGATGATGAACTTAATTGGATTGGACATAGTTCTAGTTCTTATTCAGTGAAATCTATTTATCTTATCTTGGTGAAATCAAATCCTTAGAATTGGCTTCTTCATCTTTGTTGGGATGCTAACATTTTACTTAGAGTCGGGGCTTTTGCTTGGTTAGTTGTTCATAAAAAAATCCTCACTAGAGATAGATTACTTAAGTATGGCATTAATGTAGAGATCAAGTGTTCCTTTTGTGATGAGGCTGAATCAGTTGATCACTTATTCCTTCATTATGAGTTTTCTTCAAAGATTTGATCTTGGATTTGGTCAAAGCTAACTGGAAATGTGCCTATCCTGCCTCTCTCTCAGCTGTTTATTAGTTGTCCAATTTTATATTCTTCTTCAACTTTTTCCTACCTTTGAAAAATTATCCCTTCTTTGGTTATTTGGAACATTTGGAGGGAGAGGAATATCATAACTTTAAGAAGGAATCAAACTCCTGGTTTTTTGTTGTTAATAAACTAGAAGTGGCTATATCAGAAAAAGCGATGTCCTCTGTCATTCATTTATCTCAGTCTAATAGATGCTTCTCTTCTTGGGATACTTCAGTGCTTAATATATGACCCTTATTGAAACACCCTCCTGTGTGTGGTTCTATTAATTCAGGTTTGACTAAAAGTAATAGAAAAGATGCTAAATGGCTTCCTCCAAAAGATTCTATAACCAAGCTCAATTTTGATGGTGCTTCTAGGGGAAATCCAGGGGTTTCTAGTGTTGGATGTGTGTTTAGAGACTCTCTTGGTTGGGTTTTGTTGGCTGCTTCAAAAAATCTCCTAGTTGGATCTAACAATGAAACTGAGATCTCTTGCTATTGAGAATGATTTTACAAATATTTTTATTGAGGGTGATTCTATGTTGGTCATTAATGCTTTATAGAGGAAATATTTATATGCTTGGCACCTCAAATACTTGATGGAACTAGTGTGGTGCCTTTTAGATAAATTGAATTTTTTTGAGTGTGGTCATTTCTTTAGAGAAGAAAATAAGTTAACAGATGCCCTAGCTAATTGGGCAATTGATCATAAGGATGGTCTTCTTGTTAGTAAATCTTTGGTGTGTTGGGATGATAAGAGATTGTTTGAGATTCTAGCTCAGGATACTCTCCCCTCTTAAAAAGTTGGGAGGGTTTTTGTTCTGGTGGTTTAATTTGGTTCTTTCTACAAGTGGCTACACTTTAAAGAGCTTCTCCATTGTTTTGTCTGATTATTTTCTGCTGATTTGGTTGTTTGACTCAACACTAGCTTTAAAAAGCTCTTTCTGTCTGTTATGGCTAGTGATGTCAACTTTGTACTCTTCGCAGGAGAAATATCTAGTTGAGGGAGTGTCAATTCTAATTGGCATCTCTCCTTGATTGGCAATAAAAGGACTTCAAGGACGGTTTAATGATTTTCATCTAACAGTTTTTTGGTTGTGCAGGTTTCAAGATTCATGTAACTCACTATTTCCGAGTACTCCTTTGTACTCTTTTGGTTATCTCTGAACAGGTGGTCACTTATGGTTGTTTTGGTTCTTTTCCAAAACTTTGGCAGCCATCCCTTTTGATTCTTTCTATCCTCTCACACTACTTGGATTATTCTTGTGATCCTTGGGCGTCGGCTTACACTACTTGGCATAATTATAATCTCTAGATTTTTTCATTGTTCATCATTTCTTTTAGTCGGCACGAATGGATGGCTTATTAAGCTTGATGTTGAGGTTGCTTTCAGTTCATTCCAATCCTTATTTGGCAACGAGCTCGTTTGTCTCATTTCTCGGGTGGTCTCTTTCTTCCTTTTATTTTGTTCAGCTCACAAATGGGATCGACTTGGAGGATCTCTTTGCCGCGACTATTTTGGGAAAACAGTTGGATTCACATCCATTTGACAAAGAAAAGTTTGGGAAATTTTTTATCATCCTTTGCCCTCCAATTGAAGAATCTCTTCGATTCATTGTAGGGAATAAATGGCTCAAGTCAAACCCTTCAGCTCCCTTTTTTTTAGGTGGCCTCTGCACTTTTGTCACCAGTGATGGACATTCTTGATGATAAAGTATTGGTAATGTTCCTAGCCTCTCGATACATCCAGCCTTTCCTTTTTCTCTGTCAGATTTAGAGGTTGTTTTTGGAGTTTATGATGTTGATGCTTGTGAAACCCCAATTGGTGGCATCTTTAGTAAGTCTGATCTTCACAATTCTCCTGCCAAGCTTATGGCTCTTCTTGCTATGCGTAGAGGCCTTCTAAATGATGACGTGGAATCTACCTGGTCCACTTTGCTATCTTTCAAGGAAGACTCGGGTGTCTAAATCTATGATCAAGCTTTTAATCTTTTTAATGTTGTTTATTTTCTCCTCAAGCATGCTCAAGATGAGCTCCTTTTGCACCCTCCTTGTCTTGCTGCTGATCATGGTCCTTCAGATGTGACTACGGAGCTTGACCCTTTAGATGTTGTTAGCTCTTTGGGAAGTTGTGATGAATAAGCAAGTTGCTTGGTTTGGTCTTTCTTTTAGTTAGTCTTTTTTTTGGAGATATATTTTCATATTCTGTTGTAATCATTTCATATCATGGCTATTTTTATATTGCCACCTTTTCGTTCAACCTTTGTTTTGGTTGGTTGTGGCCTCTTCTCTTGCCTTAGCCTTTGTTCTGTAGGCTGGAGGTCTTTTTGTTGTACAAACTTTCTTTTAATATAATATAGGTGATTTAATCACCCATGATTTATTAAAAAAAATCTAAACAACTTCTCTATTCATATTAAGAATTTATTGAGAATTGCATTATTAGAAATGGAGCAACAAAGGTTTTCACTAGAAATGACTATTTCTTGCCTACAATAATTGAATGGTCAAGTTAGAACCAAAAAAAGCATTTAGAAAAATAAAATCTAATTTTGACATAGATAATCATTTCATTATTTCTCCATGATAATTTTATCTTTTGATTAGTTGTTTTAGTCAATCAATCTCATCTTGTTTCTTAATTTTTTGCTTCATGTTATATTTTATATGAAGACATCAATATCTCCTTATAATACTGAAACTAAAAGTATGAAACAATTAAGAGTTCTCTTGTAAGCAAATATTGTTTGTAGTGTACTACATATGAAGTGTGTTTTTGGATATGATATTTGGGTTAAAAAATCTAAAATGTTCCTTCCCCTCTAACCTTAAGCCCCAATTTCTCAGTTTAAGCCTATTTTATTTCATTTCCCATTTCTTGTTTCTAGTAACATGGGTATGGATGTGGGCTCTTGAATCTATATTATACCTATACCAACTCAAAATATTAATAATAAGCAAAGCTCAAAAAATACCCTCCTAAATTGCATGGAAAAAAGGAAAAATGAGGCAATCATGAACTTAAAAGAAGTGAAATATTTTGACCACAAACATACTTCTAGAACCCATGTGGATGAATATAGATTACAATTCATGTAAATAAACATAAAATTGTCCAAAAATAAAATTCCAATTTACCTAGAAGTAATACGAAAATAAACTAAACTACAATTTAAATAATAGTAGTGAGTAGGCAACTACATGTTCATGTGATAAATTTTGAAAAGACTAGTTTCTTAGATGGAATTAAATCCATAATAGAAACAAACACTATCATATGGGCCTTATCCAATGCCAAGTTTAGATTTAATCTAGTTGTTTCTAGAAACTTCAAGTCCATTTTTGCCATCACCATAGACTTTACATTTGTTTGTACACATTAATTTACAATTTTTTTTTTTGTAGGCTAAGTGTAGGGACTTGGGAGATAAATGGTACAAGATAAATTGTAGCAAGTCACATTCATATTCATTGTGATTACAAATACATCTAGAAAAAAGCCACTTGGAATATAAGACTTAATTATGCACATTACTTTTCCCATACCTTAAAAAAATGAATATATTAAATCAACAATAAGACTATTTAAATAAATTAGCCAATAGAATAATTAATAAACTGATTATTTAGATTTTCTTAAAAAATAAACAAGATAATTGTTAGGAATTTCTAGGTTCAATAAATAAAATTCCACATAACCCATAAGGAGAAAATGATGCATACAAGTAACCATAATGCAAAGATCAAATGACAAACACAAGATAACACATGATGTACCCTGGGAAAACCCTCAAAAGGGAAAAACCCAACCTCCAAAAGCATCCACACTCAAATTTATTATTCAGTAATAATATATTACAATACATTCTCATGAGTCTCCATGAATACCTCTGAAACATCAAACTCCTCCAATGCATCCTCGATGTGTCCAAGCATGAATCCACACATTCCATGGCATGCTTCACAAAATGAACTTAGAAGAGAAAACTCAATACAACAACATCCTCTCACACAACCTCCCATACGCCAACAATGATGAATCAACCAACCCACAACTAATGACCATGTGCTTGCTTTTATAGACCAAGCTCACACAAATATAAGAAGTAGTATCAGGTAAAACCATGTGTTTCAAAACCATTGACCCCCTCGTTTAATCATTGGTACTACATTTTCCCAACAATTAAATAATTACAAATAAACTATTACTTACTCTATGTGTCCCACACACATAAATAACTAACCCAATGTTATATACAACTTATACAAGTGGCATCCAAATAAATATCTAATGTGGCTAAAAATATCGATTAAGATGCACCACAAATAAATATTTATTTTACATAAATAAAATAATACAATATTATGCAAGGTGTACAACACTTATTTCCCAACATTCTCCCACTTGTTGTATACATTGCATAAGGGTCAATCAATGAAATACATCATCATAGGCAAACATGAAATGACATGAATCTCTAGCATGCTCTCATGCTCCATCGAGATACCTGCAATAAAATCAAAATGACCACCATCTCAAGAAAGAACTCCTCTCATCCTCCAACATGCCACCTATGGAAGAAAAGGAACATGCCAAGGTGAAGATGTACCAATCCAAAGAGCACAAGCATCAAATCCAATGTGATAATAAAAAGGCTCCAAGTTGTTGTCAAAGGTAAAAACCTACATGTCTGCAAATAACACCCACAACATAGGCTAATACTATTGCACATATGTTACCCAAGGTTGTCACTGATGTGGTTGTCATTGATGTCAACACTCAGTTTGGGCTGTCATTGATGCTTATGTTGATGATATACTATGATGGTGTGCTAACAATGATGTTGTTAATGTTCATGGTTGGATGTGATGCCTTGTTTAATGTCAATTGAGTATGCGTGTTGTCAGCAGAGATGATATCATGATGATATAGTAAGATGAGAATTAGAAGCATTAAGATGAGGATTAGAAGTAATGCTGATGTTGGGGAGATGTTGCTGATGGTCTGTAGCATGTTGTATGCTCTCTCATGTTGTTCCTAAGGAAGTATGTATTGCTACAAGAAGGCTTTGATCTCTGGATGTTGGCGAAGGTTTCTGCTACAAGAAGTTGCCTTGAAGACTGATTGGGAGAATACTTCGCATTCCTCCACCCTTGAAGATACGGTCATGTAGTTCAGAAGTTAAGTTCAGTGGGTTGTTAAGGTGCTACATTCAAAGTTTCATATCATTTGTGCCTCCACAAAGAAAGTTGTAAGTGACAGAGTGCAGGACTGTATTGTTCGGTGGCTAGCTTCAGTGTCTGTTGGCTTGCACCAACTTGTTGCTACATGAAGTGGTGAATTGGCTAGTGGAGAATGTTCCTGAGGATCTTGTGATATTTCTTATTGCTCCGTAAGGTGTTTTTTGGTTTCTTCGGAACAGGTTGTCATCCGTCATGAAGGTGTTGTTGGGTTATGCTTTTGCCTAGCCGACTGAGGTATGTTGAAGGTGTGCGCCACAAAGTCTTTATTGTGCAGAGTTCAAGGAGTGTTTGGAGATGTTGTATGGGTCATGCCAACTCATTTGGGAGAAGTGTAAGTAATGTTTAATCTCCCATGAGTACAACCAAGTTGTAATGACCGACATACTACAAGCTTCACATTTTCTTGCTTAAGGCCGACCTATTTCAAATATGCGAGGTGTGTGGATGTTATTATTTAAAGGATGATGTGGTGAAGGGTGTTTAGGACTACGTTAAGCATGTTTTAGAATCTGCAAGGCGTGTTCCTCTTCCTAGTATTGTGTGTGGTTCATTTTAGAGCTTTCCCTCTACACATTTCATGTTATTTGATCTTTGGCCGACTTGTAATTGTAATGTTCTTATTGTCTTTAGCTGACATACAATGTAATCAATGCAATATCATGTATATATTGTAAACCTAGTTGATCTAGGTGAGGTGTGATTGTGAATGTGAGTGAAAGAAGTGGAATGTGGATGTGTAATGCATTATGATGTGTGATTGAAAGAGAAAGATCAAAAGTAATAGATCCTGTCCAGATTCATTTTGAAGATATTTTTGAGATAGAAGGGAAGTGAAGAGTGTGCCTAATTGATTGTTGGAGGCAGTGAGCCAAAGGCAAAACTTCTGGAAGGCTGAAGATAGTGAGTCAGTAAGCTGCATAGAAGACATTTGAAGAAGTTGTAGAATTTGTCAGAGAAGAAGTGCAATCATCAAAAGAGAAGTGAAAAAGTAGAGTTGCAATCATCAAAAGGATTGAGTTTCATTGTCAGATTTAGATAGTAGAAGGACTGTCATGCTGTAATCCTTTCTAAGTTTATTCTCAATTTAGGGAGTAGTTGCTTCCTTGGGTTGAAGTCTTGAAACAAAGTCTGTAGGGAGTTGTAGATTCATTGGGAGTGACCCTAAAACCTTTTTCAGGGAGTAGTAGCTTCCTTGGGTTGTAGCCCTAAAATAAAGTTGTAATTATGATTATTTTATGAGGTTGGATTAGGGCAGTAGCTCCTAGAAGCTTTTCTCACTGTGGTTTTTCCCCTTTGGGGTTTTCCACGTATATCTGGTGTTATGTGGTGTTGTGTATTGTGTTGATCTTTTATATTTTTGTTGATTTTGTAAATATTAAGTTTCAGTTTGCTCTGAAGGGTTTGAGATTTATTTGAATACTGATTCACCCCCCTCTCAGTATCCAGGTGTGTTCAACAATTGGTATTAGAGCCAAGTTCCTCAGAAGGAGCTTAACCACTTGAGGAAGGTTCAGGATGGCTCATGATGGATCTTACAAGGCACCTAAGTTTGATGAAACAAATTACACCTTTTGGAAGCTAAGGATGGAAGGCTCCTGTTGATGCTCCTATAGATCCATCTGCGATTAAGTTGTATGATAACAATGCCAAGGCAAATAATGCTATCATGAGTGGGCTAGCTGATTCAAAACTTCTGAAGATAATGAATTGCAGTTCTACTAAGGATGTCTGGGAAAAACTTAGTAGCATTTATGAAGGAGATAATAGAGTGAAGCAAGTCAAGATGTAAATCTTCAAGAGTAAATTTGAGACCCTGAGGATGGCAGAAGATGAATGCATTGCTATTTATATGTTTTGGGTGGATGAAGTAGTTAATGGCATCAGAGGTCTTGGTGGAGAAGTGAAAGAAGATGAGATTGTGAAGAAGGTTTTCAGTTCTCTCCCTAAATCTTACAGTCATAAGTTATTTGCTATTGAGGAATGTAAGGACTTGGATACCTATTCAGTAGATCAATTATTTTGTGCTCTCACAACCTTTAAAATGAGAGAGTTTAACAAAGATGCTTCAAAGAAGGAAGAAACATTCAAAGTTAGTAAGAAGACAGAAGATGAAACAACTGATCAAGATGATGACCTTGATGAGGTAGAGGCAAATTTTGTGAGAAGATTGAAGAAGGGCACTGGTAAATATAGAGGTAAGTTACCTTTCAAGTGCTTCAATTGTGGGAGAATTGGTCATTTTACGTCTAAATATCCTTTTAAAGAATCAAGGGATAGCAACAAAAGAGAAAAGTTGAAAATAAGTCTTTATTCCATGGAGAACAATTGTTCCTTAGAAGATGAGGATCATGATGATTCAAATGATGAAACACTTTTCATGGTCTTGAAATTTGGTGACGAAGCGAGTGATATTGGAGAATGTAAGAAGTCTGGTACCTTGTAGGCTAACAAAGATAGTGAAAAATTGATGGTTGTGTGGACTACCTTTCATGAAAAAGAAGAAGCAAATGCTTGGGTAATTGACAATGGTTGCTCTAACCACATGACTAGTGACAAGGGGAAGTTCATAAACCATAGGAAGTGGAATGGTGGAGCTGTCAAGCTTGGTGGTGATGAGTTAACACAAATTTGTGGAAAGGGTACTATAACTATTGATGGAAAGAACAATATTGAGGATGTCCTCTATGTCAAAGGGTTGAAGCACAATCTCCTCAATGTTAGTCAGATGTGTAGAAAAGGATACAATCTTACATTTTAGGCCAAAGGTTGTGAGATCAGGAAGGCAGGGTCTGGAAGATTAGTTGCAAAAGGTACTAAGACATATGGAGATATCTATCATCTAAAGGAGGTAAATGGAAGAACCTATTTATTGGCTCAATCCGGTGAGTGTTGGTTGTGGCACAAGTAGATGTGACACAAGAACTTTGACAATATGGTGAAGATCAACTCTACTCATGTGGTAAGAGATATGCCTAAGATAACCAAGCCTACAAAAACATTATGCAAGCAATGTCAAATGGGAAAGTAGAGAAAGACAAATTTCAAGAGCAAGGAGTATTCTTCTACAACACCATTGGAGTTGATTGACACTGACCTATGTGGACCTACAAGAATAAAGATTCAACAAGGTGAAAGGTATTTCATGTTGTTTATTGATGATTACTCTCGAATGACTTGGGTTACTTTTTTAAGAGAAAAATTAGAAGACTTTGATAAGTTTAAGATTTTCAAAGAAAAAGTTGAGAATGAAATGAATGCTAAGATCAAATGCTTAAGATCTGATATAGAGGAGATGAATTTACTTCAAGTGAATTTGAAAAGTTTTGTGAAGGTCATGTATTAGGTGACATTTGTCTGCTGTTAGGACCCCTCAATATAATGGGGTAGTGGAAAGGAAGAATAGGATTGTGCAAGAGATGGCTAGGGCAATGTCGAAATATGTAGATCTATTTGATATGTATTGGAAGGAGACAATTCACACTGTTGTCTACCTACTTAACAAAGTACAATTGAGGGTCAATAGCACTAAGACTCCTTATGAGCTATGGTATGGAAGACCTCCCACTATTAGATACTTCAGGATCTTTGGTAGCAAATTTTACATTAGGAGAGATGAAGAAGACCTTGGAAGGTTTGATTCAAGGTGTGATGAAGGGATCTATCTTGGTTACTCAACCAAAAGCAAGGCCTATAGATGCTACAACAAGAGATTGGGAAAGATGATTGAAAGCAGAAATGTTAAGGTAGATGAAGATTTGTGTCAGATCTCACAAGAACCAAAGGTTTGTGGATCTGATATACCTCCCTGCATTGAAGAAGAATAAGAAGAGGATAAACAAGAGAAGGAACAAGAATTAGATAAGGCTCCTAAGACTCCAGCAAAGTATGTTTAGAGGAACCGTTCAACAAATTAGATCATTTGGGATAAGAATGAAGGTGTGCAGACTAGGAGAAGGCTTGCAAAAGCAAGCAAGCAAGTGAATTTGTGCTTACTATCAAAAGTAGAGCCCAAAACCTTTGTTGATGCTAGCAAAGATGATGGATGGTTAAAGGCAATGGAAGAAGAATTGAATAAAACAGAAAAGAATTAGACATGGGAACTGGTTCCAAGACCAACTAATAAGAATGTTATAGGAACAAAGTGGGTGTTCTGAAATAAGCTAAATGAAGGTGGTGAAGTTGTAATGAACAAAGCAAGATTGGTGTGTAAGGGTTATTCACAAATTGAAGGTATTGATTTTGAGGAGACTTTTGCTCTAGTAGCTAGGTTGGAGGCAATCAGGATGTTTCTTGCCTTTACTTCTCAGAAGAACTTCAAGGTCTATCAGATGGATGTCAAGTCAACCTTCTTGAATGGTGACTTAAAGGAAGAGGTCTACATTGAGCAACCAGATGGTTTCCATCTATTAGAAGATCCGGACATGGTGTGCAAACTCAAGAAAGATTTGTATGGACTTGAGCAAGCTCCTAGAGCTTGGTATGCTCGGTTGGATAAGTACTTACTTCAGGAAGGTTTCAAGAAAGGTACTGTAGATAGTAATCTTTACATTAAGGTAGAGGAAGACAAGATTTTGATAGTTGTTGTATATGTTGATGACATTATCTTTGGTGGAAATGATGGAATGTGCAAGAAGTTTGTTGAAGAGATGCAAAAAGAGTTTAAGATGTCTATGATTGGTGAGTTGTCTATCTTCCTTGGGATTGAAATTGCTCAACTAGATAATGGTATCTTTATCTCTCAGGCTAAGTATGTTAGAGAGATGTTGAAGAAATTTGGCATGGAGGATTCCAAACCAGTAAGTACTCCTATGGTTATTGGTTTTCACTTGAGCAAGGCTGATGAGTCACCTGAGGTTGATTGGACTCTATATAGATCTATGATTAGAGGATTAATGTACTTGACTGCTTCTAGACCTAATATTATGCATGTAGTATGTTTGGTTGCAAGATTTCAAGATAATCCTAAGCAAACTCATGAGAAGGTAGTAAAAAGAATATTCAAATATTTGAAGGGAACTCCAGATTATGGCCTATGGTATCCAAGAGGTAATGACTTTGATTTGAGTGCTTACACTGATGTTGATTGGGCTGGTTGTGTTGATGATAGAAGTAAAAGTGGTGGTTCTTTCTTTTTAGGAAGAAGATTGGTTTCATGGCATAGTAAGAAACAAGATTCAATATCTTTATCAACTACAAAGGCAGAGTATAAATTGTTGCAACATCTTGCTATACGCAAGTGTTGTGGATGAAGAAAACATTGAAGGATATCAAGATACAGTATGATGAGATTATTCCTATTTTGATTGATAATACAATTTCTATCAATATTTCCAAGAATCTAGTGATGCATTCTAGAATCAAGCATTTATCAATCCAATATCAGTTTTTGATAGAGAAGGTTGTAGATAAAGAAGTGAAGTTGGAATATGTTTCAACAAAGGATCAGATTGTAGCTATTTTCACAAAGGCTCTTGCAAAGGATACTTTTGAGTATCTTTGACAGAAGTTAGGGGTAATTGCCCTTCCTTCTTGCTAGATGCATAGTTGGTGCATCTATCCAAGGGGAGTAATTCATGCTATATCTTTTCCTAGACTAATGGTGGCTACCTCTCAGGGGGAGCATGTAGTGGTTGTTGCTGATAGGGGGAGACTATTAATTTCTTCAAGAAGGAAGTGTATGTACATCAAAGGGGGAGAAGGTTGAAAAGGAGAAAATGTGCACCTTGTTAGAATGAACATGACAACTGAGAGGGGGGTGAATCAGTTGTACATTAAAACATTAAACCCTCAATGTTATTCCAATCTTCAACCTCTTATTATGCGTTAGAAGAATGTAAACACATGAAGCATCAATGAAAACACATAAGAACACATAAGAACACCAGATTTATATGAAAAATCCAAGAAGGGAAAAACCATGGTGAGGATTAGCTCACATATATATGAAGGTGGACCATGTAAAGGGTTAACTAGGACTCAAATCTATGTCACAATGCTTCTCATCACATCCACAATCCACGAGGTACCTCCACAAATAGTGCTAGCAAACCAAGTCAACCAAACCTGAACAAACACTGCAAGCAACCACATACACACCTCTCCAAGTCTAAAAATATCATGTGGACCACAAAGAAGTATTCCATAGTATCCACACATCTTTCTAGAGTATTCCACCATCATCATGATCTTCTACAACACCGTTGCAACCACTTGAAACAAAGAATGTCTTCATTCTGCACATCATGATGCACTACCACTAAACACCAACACAAGAATTGAACTTGCAGAGCAAGCCAACACTAGAAACTTCGAGAGAAGGTAGATATAGATAATTTAAGCATGTTCCCATATTTGCAAGACAAGAAACCTTAATACGGAGAAATGTAGAGCAGTCTCATTTCTCCCAACCAACCTTCTTCATAGTCAAACACTCTGTCAAACATATCTTCCACTGCCACACGATCCAGAACTTGAGATTCTAGATATAACACCTCTAATCATCACTTCCAAACCACATAGGCATATCTCCAACCATAAAGAAATGTGGAGCACAACACTGAACATACCTCTGTTACACTGCACACTTTTTTATTCAAATTTTCTCAAAACCACTTGGAAACCAAGTGGATCATCTACTAGAAGTTGACATCAATGACAACACCAACAAGGTTTCAACAATCTCCCCCTTTGTCATTGATGGCAACACCAATTTTCTAGAAAACTATCAACAACAAAAAAACAACCAATCAACATCCCTGCAACCAGTAGTACTCCCCCTAACTGGAGCAACTCTTACTCTTCACACACTTTCCTACACAATCTTTCCTGCACAATGGTTTTCAAGTCACTTCAACTCTGTCCCCCTTTGACATCAATGGCAAAGGGCAAAACTTGCAACATTAGAAAGTACTTGATCTCTCTCCACTACTTTCAATTTTCTGCACTCTCCCCTTTAGGGTCATAGGATATGCTCCATCTGACTGCACCAACCAATGGAACCACTACTTACTCCCCCTGAGAGGTAGCTTACAACATCAGTCCAGGACTAAGAATGTATCTTGAAATGCTTCCTAGATAGATGCACACACTTATGCATCTAATTAAAAGGAGGGGCAATAACCCCTAATTTTTGCCAGAGATACTCGAAAGTATTCTTACGAAGAGCCTTTGTAAAAATATTTACAACTTGATCCTTAGTAGGCACATATTCCAATTTCACCTCATTCTCTGCAACCTTCTCTCTTAGGAAGTGATACCAGATTAAAATATGCTTTGTTCTTGAATGCATTACCAGATTCTTTGAAATGTTGATAGCACTTGTATTATCACATAAGATTGGCATAGGTTCATCATATGATACTTTGATATCCTTCAATGTCGACTTCATCCACAACACTTGTGTGCAACAAGATGTTGCTATAATGTACTCTACCTCTACAGTAGATAATGACACTGAATCCTATTTCTTACTCAACCATGAGACTAGTCTACTTCCAAGAAAGAAAGCACCACCACTTGTACTTCTCCTATCATCTATACATCCTGCCTAATCTGCATCTGTATATGTACTCAAAGAGAGATCAATATCCTTGGGATACCATAAGCCAAAATTCAGAGTGCCTATCAAGTATCTAAATATCCTTTTTACTGTTGTAACATGTGTTTCTCTAGGATCTACTTGAAACCTAGCCACAAGGCAAACTGCATGCATGATATCCGATCTAGTAGCAGTCAGGTATAATAGTCCACCAATCATTGATCTGTACTTTCTCTGATCAACCTTGGGAGATTCATTATTTTTGCTTAACTTACAACCAGTAGTCATGGGAGTACATACCAGTTTGGAGTCTTCCATTCCAAACTTCTTCAATATTTCCTTAACATACTTTGATTGTGAAATGAAAATACCATTTTTTGATTGATTGATTTGTAATCCAAGAAAGAAATTCATTTCCCCACACATTGACATTTCAAATTCTTTTTGCATCTCTTCTACAAATCTCTTGCACATACCTTCATTTCGTCCAAAGATTATATCATCAACATATACCTCCATAATCAGGTTTGATCTTCTTCAACTTTGAAGTACAAATTGTTGTCTGCAGTGCCCTTTTTGAATCCTTGCTACAACGGTATCTATCTAATCTTTCATACCAAGCTCTAGGAGCCTGTTTGAATCCATACAATGCCTTCTTCAATATGCAAACCATATTTGGATCATCTGATAACTGAAAGCCTTATGACTGTTCAATGTATATCTCTTCTTCCAATTCCCCATTCAAGAATGCAAATTTCACATCCATCTGATAAACTTTGAAGTCCTTATGAGATGCAAAGGCCAAAAACATTATAATGGCCTTCATTCTTGCCACTGGAGCATATGCTTCCTCATAATCTATTCCTTCCACTTGTGAGTAGCCTTTACACACAAGCCTAGCCTTATTTCTGACTACTCCATTCTCATTCAATTTGTTTTTGAATACCTATTACCTAAATTTCACTACAGCTCATTCAGGTAGAGATTTGATTCAAAACTTAAAAGGTACATTTCATCTGATCCTTATTACATTACATTCAAGTGCATAAATGAAATAATTTAAAAGATTATGATTATCAAATTACTGCATTTACCAAGTGCATGTAGCATAAGGAAGATTTATACAAATCCTTTCTGAAAAATAAATAATCTTTATTGAATGTACATTATCTCACACAAGCCGTGAGATTAACTTTCTTATTCAATGAAATTGAAGAAACAATTTATACATGAATGAGTAAATGAAAGTAAAAGTGTATGTAAGGATAGAGGCCAGTCATTGCCTGACAATGATTGGTTCTGTTTCTGGTGTGTTGTCCTATTGCCTTGAGTTCTCTTTGTCCATCCTAATTTTAGGTAGTCTTTAGTTCCTGCATCTGGCAAAAGAGTGATGTTAAAGTAATACTCTAAGAAATGAATGGTCCCTAACCTGACATGAACAAGTACCTATGCATGCATAAACTGCTCCTCAAACACATCCAAAGTATGCATTTATTTTCTAACAAGTTTGCTTCATGTGCAAATATAGGTGAAATTGTGTTTCTGAGTGATTCATTAGACTATATTATGAGTGGGGAAAAATGTGGCTCCCACAAGGGTTGAGCCGAACTTATAAGTGTTACAGAAGCATTTCATATGATTTCATGTCATAAAGAGTATAGACTGTGTAAAAAAAAGGAATAATCATGCAGGTAACAGTCCTTAGGGGACAACAAATGACAAAGCACTATCATAACAATAACACAGTCAAAATGATCTTTTATTATACAGATGTAGTCCAAGGAATTTGTATATGAACATATCATTGCGACAGTATATGGAGGAGAGATGGCAAGATAAGTGCAGACAATCTCATACAGTGAGTGCCATGAGTAAGTGTCATGACAAGAAGGTTCAATATTATAAGCCTCAATGGTACTGTCACAATGATTCCATATCATAAACAATGAATGCTGCATTGACAATGCCATGCAAGTAAAGCTACAACAGTAAGTTTAAGAAGTGGTCTTAAGAAGGATAGTTTAGTCATGAAAAGATAAGGATATATACTCAAAGACACCAAATAAATATCCAATCTCATTCAAAACCTTATGAGATCCTTATTTTTCTGTCTAGGAATAGTCGTATGAATGACTATAGCCAGAAAGCACAATGAATTCAGTGACAAAAGCTGTAAGTCTACAAGAAAGAGTTGGTATCTAAGATAATTGGTAGGTGTAAGTTGGAAGATAGTCCCAAGTCATGAAAGGTTTAAAACAATCTCATGGTGATAGCAGTCATGGCATGTGGCAGACTCTGAGAATAAGGAAACAACATTATTCTACCCTTTTACTTGTGAAAGTTGGAGACAGTCACCCGGATGACTCTAAGATCCTATTGAAAGGATAGACAAAAGATCACTATTGTTGCCTAAAGATAGTCTTAGGAAACATTGTCAAAAGATATCTATAATAGTTGTCAAATGCAGCATAATGCATGAATATCATGATCAAGGATAGTATACAGTCATCAGTAATTGAAGCATGCAGAATATGAAGCTACAGACCTGAGTAATGATAGTATATGGAGTTGCTAAAGATGCTATTATAAGAAGACATAGTAATGAGAGGTGACTGTACACAAGATGACAACAAGAAAGAGTTCAGATAATGCAAGTGTAGTGACAGGCTACAGTTCATGATGGATACATAGGTGCAGGAAAAATATAAGTATCATTTACAACCAATGCTTATATATATGCTGTCACAGGGTATGTATACAATGTACCTAGAGTTATACAGCTACAGAATTTGAAAATATGGGATATGTATATAGTGTCATCTACAAGAGCGTTCAAACTTCATAGAATAAGGTTTACTTGACAAAACCTAGTAGATTCAAAACATTTGCTGCAACAGGAAAGAGAGTATACATCTTCACAGTTTAGAGGAGTAAAGGGTTTTATTATCAAACCTTGATGAAGTTAAAGAGGGACAACAATGTGTCCTTGTCTGTCAGTGACAAGCTATGTTCAAGAGTTACAGATATCTGGTAAGTTCAACATCTCATAATGTATCCATTATATGCTAAATAAAAGTGGATCCATAGTTTTGAAAGCTACAAGACATGCTCAAGCTTTGTAAGTAAGGGTTTGGTTTATGCAACCCTAGTCTTTTGCACTCCAAAACATGTATATGAGCATGAGATATAGTGAAAGCATCACTGCTACAGTTAAAGGAATGAGGTTTTTTGTTAAGAAGTTACAACTGTAAGAGACTCATATAGATGACTGTCAGCTACCACCTCGATGAAAGTAGCCACAATAGAATGCAGAGATCTTGAGACTAAACAACATGTAAATGCAAATTAGAAGACAACCATTACAACTAGCAATCTAGAAAGAATGAACAGTTATCAATCAATGAAGACCATTAATGATTGTCATCAAGAGTTATCACCAACCAAAAGGAGATTGCATAGTCAGAATCCTTATAGTTTTGTCTATTTTAGATATAAACTAGAAAATATATGCAAAATAGGCAAAATATATAGATTCATATGCAATGTATAGCTACAGACCTCTTACCACATTTCCAGATCTAGGTAGCTATTCTTTCAAGCCAGAACACTTTGTTTTTCAGAATATCTTCAGAGGAAGTGTAGATACAGAAATACAATATATAGCTACAGTGGGTCTGAATGCTCAGAAATGTCAGAGACAATAAAGTATTCATGAAGAATTCACTGGTATAGAAAATAGATTCAAATCAATGAGCTCATAGTATATAGAGATGTAGTGCTTCGAAGACATAAACTAGAACAAGTGCTCTTCATCATAGCCGTTCCAAAAGGCTAGGGTTTTGTTTATTTTTATCAAACCCTAAGTGCATTTTGTTCAAAATGACAGAGAGTAGAAATATCTCATGCTGTAAGTGTAATATCCAGAGGAACTACAGTGAGGGTTTTATTTATATGAAACCCTAGGTAAATTGTTAGAGAACAAAGGAGTTGTTACAAAAATGAGATATACAGAGAACATCCTTTGCACAGTAAGAAGAAATGATAAATTTCCATTTGTTTCCTATAGCTTATGCTTTGAAATACAGTCATTTGTACATAAAACAAAATCATCTATCTCAGACATGAAGGAATACAAAGAGATTCATCAAATACAATCAGATAAAGCTACAAAAAACATGAGATTTCCATTTTTGTTCCAATAGAATGAGCTAAATAAACTTACCTTCAGCATTTGAGCATAAAATGGTGAATGATACAGTGAAAATGCCTTTGAATCACCTACAGGAGCTCCAAACATCAAACCCTTGTCGGTGGCAAGGAAATAGCAGAGAAAGATTGCAAGAATGTAAAGTACAAAATGAGGGCACAAAAGTTGCTTTTGTGTTTCTTAGGGTTTCAAAACCCTAAAGACCCGATGGGTCTTTATTTTTGTCTTTTCTTTTCTTTTGCATAAGTTTTTAAACTGCTATGGTCCAAGACATTGAAAGTGAAATGCTTAGGAGTGTGCCACGAGGTGGCTTTGATGTATATTAAGACTTTGTTAAGTCTTTTATGTCTTTTGATCCCCTTTGTATTAGGCAACACTTCGATGCTTTTTGACTTTTATTTATCTCTTCCTTGCATACTATGAAATGTAAAACAATTGTTGGCAAGAGACACTATATGGATTCATGGTTGTTGTCATTGATGGCAACAAAGGTCATCCCACATATCCGCAAGTCATGATGTGTCTCTACCGGAAGTTAGAATAAAGATTGTTGTGGTCCGGTGAACAAGAACAGAGCATGTGGCAAGGTCCGACAGATTGGTCTGGATCTTTCAGAGGAAGTGTCTTGGTGCAGTGCAGATTTGGGGAAGTCAAGAGGACTACCTTGAGTGGTATATTCCAAGGATTTAGCCTCCGGTGATGGACAAGGAAAAAGATATGAATAGTTGAGTACCGGATTCCTGAGAGACAGTGAAAACAGAGGAAGAACTAACTGACAGAGTATCAGACTACTTTCCGGATGTGTTACTGTTGATAATAAAGGTTGTGAAGGCATGAATCATGTTTGGCCGACATGATTAATGATATCTACAAGTATATGCTTGATCCGCATTGCTTGGTGAGCAAGGATTCAGCCGACAGAACAAAGTTTGTAAGAAACTAGACTGTTCCGGATGCCGACTAGAAAGGTGATGAAATTACTTGTGCGGATATATATAGAGGATGGATTTAGTTGTGAAGTGCGTGACGATGTCAAGATATATGTGAAGAAGTGTAGAACAGAGCAGAAGTACCAATACAGATCCGGTATGTGAAAGGATAGCAGAATAAAGAACAGAGAAAAGATGAAGTGCAGCAGATCAGTGTACTGAGCCTAACCGGAACTGAACTCCAGCATATGCAGATGCTTCCAATCAGTTCAAGACTGTGATTCTTATCACTTTGTAGACAGTGTGTCTTCTTGTAGGCAGTGGGCCTCTTGTGAGCAGTGTGCTCGGGCAGTGAGCCCTAATTGGCAAGTGCCATTTTGTAATTTCCTATTCTTCTAACAGAGAATAATTTTTGGGTTAATCACCCCGTGGTTTTTTCCCTTAACAGGGTTTCCACGTCAAAAATACTGTGTTATGTGTTTCTTATTTCATGGTAATGTTTTTGTGTTTGATTCAATGCTGCATCAATTAATAAGAAAGTTCTATAAGGGAAATAATTAGGATAACTGATTCACCCCCCCCCTCTCAGTTATCAACAATTGGTATCAGAGCTAAGTTCCTCCTAATAGAGCCTAATAGCTTGAGGAAGATCTGGGAGTTCAAATGGATGCATATGGTTTAAGGGAGCAACTCAAGACTGCCCTTGAGGATCTTGAACAGTCAAATTTTGAAGTCAATGAATTAAAGGAAAGACTCAAACAGGCTGATGAATTCATGAGAGAATTAAAAGACAAATTAAGTCTCTCTATGAAAAAGAGAAAGGAGCTGCTCCAACAGTTGGCAAGACAAAGTGAAGAAAGCAATACAAATGAAGAATTGATTGAGCAAACCAAGTTATGTGAAAAGTTATCAAAAGAAGTCATTATGTTAAGACATGAAATGGAATCAGGAACTATAAAGTTTACTCAAGAGATTGAAGAAAAAAGAAAGGCTGAAGACAATCTAAAACAATCTCTTAAAGAAAAATCAGAAGAATGCCACCAGATGGACAGGATTATCAGACATCTTGAATCTGATCTTGAAGATGCCAAAGATAATGAAGAAAAACTTGAGGATCAAATTGCCTCTCTCAAAAGAGACCTTCAAACAGCAAATGAATATAAAGAGAAATTCAAGATAAGTTCTGCTCAACTTGAAGTTCTTCTTGGAAGTCAAAAAGGGACAGATGACAAGTATGGTTTGGGATATGAGAAAGGAGAAAGCTCCGGATCCGGTCAAAAGAATTTTGCATCAGAAAATCCAAGAAACAGGCCTAGAAGACCTCCGGTAAGACAGCCCAATGCTCAAAGATATTCATCTTTCAATGGATACTGCCACAGCTGCAACCACTTTGGTCACAAAGCTAATCAGTGTAGAAAGAGAATGAATCAGATTAATTCATCCTTCTCCGGACAGTGCTTCAACTGCAAAAGGTATGGACACAAATCCCATGAATGCAGAAATATGCAAGTAAACAAATCATTCAAAGGTAGATGCTTTACATGCAATAGAGTAGGTCATATGGCTAATCAATGCAGATCAAGAGGATATCAGTCAATTATGCAAAGAAATGTTATTTGCCAAATCTGTAATAGGTCCGGTCATAATGCTAAAGTCTGCAGAAGCAAGAACCAGGACAAAAGAGGTCTGGTTTATAATCAGAATCAAGACAAGGGTAAACAAAAGATGAATGCGGATGAAGTTAGGAATCAGATGAGCAAGATTTGGGTGAAGAAAAGTTCAGAGAATGTAGAAGTTGGATCCGCACCAGACTCTGGTGCTGATATTTCTTCCGAAAATTAAAAAGTTAGCTCTGGCTTAGGGGGAGACTCAAAGAAAATCCTGTTCCCCCAGCCAATCAAGTGATGCCTGATGTGGCACAAGATGCGGAGTAAAAAGTTTAAAGATATAAGTCTTGAGACGATCCAAATAAGATTTCAGAGGTCCGCATGGAGTTATAAAGAAGCTGTGATCGATCAAGTAAGACCTGTTCCGGGAGATGCTCCGGTATGACAGAGGATTACAAAAAGGTCCGGAGAGATCCGGAAATGCACTATCTTATTCTGCGGATTGGACAGAGTGTTTGGGATGTTCTTTCAATGTGTCACCTCGATTTATTCATGATTGAAAGATCCAGATGATGTTCACAGATCAGGACTGATCCAGGATACTCCAAGCTATCCGGACAAGGCAAACCAGAATAATATAGGTGAAGCATTTATTGCGAACAGATATTAGGGTTTGCGGAGCAATATAAGGGATTTCTCAAAGATCATTTGCTCATTCTGCACTCAAGAAGAAGCGAAAAGTGGAGCTCTGCAACAAGATTCATCAAGCACACCAAAGATCTCCTGCCGAAGTCATTGCATAAAGAAATCAATCCCACCACTCCGTGCAAACCGAAGGCGCATAAGGTATTCTCCATTTTTCATTATCTCACTGCAAATCTTTGAAGAATGGCTACTCCAAATATAGTTAAGATCTCTGATAGACCTCGCCCCACATTCAAGAAACATCCTTACAAATCATTAGAGGTAGATCCACTAGGAGCCTTCTCTAGTGTTCCTCATGGTGTATTGCATACGGAAGATATTAGGGTTTACATCCATGCGAATCTTGAAGATTTTGGAGAATCAAAGCTGATGGATATCTATCACAAACAATTGATAGATGACTCCTTTGAGATCAAACCTCAGTACAAAGCCATCCGGGACAAACACTTTGCACAGTGCATTCATTTCCCCTGTTTTGAAGAAGATGAATGGGTCCGGTATGTACTAAGTAGAGTACATGACAACTTCCTATGGTTGAACCAGCCCTTCAAGATCACCAAAGATGCAATTAGGGCTGTAACCGGTCTGCACTCATCCGGTGGATTACCTGTTCTCAAGTCTGTCAAAAATTAGACAGTTAGTGATGCAACCGGATCCAAGTTTGACAAGAGAGCTATGACAGTTGATGACATCACTGAGCCGGATGTCAAATTTGCAGCTATGATAATTGGTTACAAAATCTATCATTCTAGTAGGGAAAATTCAGTACCGGGAACTGCAATCTACACAGCTTATCAAATGTTAAAGGAGAATGCAGACTATGACTTGTGTGAGCTTCTTGTGAACCAACTCTTTGAAAATCTGCAGAAGATCAAGAAGGACAAGAAAAACTCCTTCAAGTATGGCAATCTGATCTTTTGTCTCTTCTTTTACTACATGAATGAGCTTCCCGGATCCAGTGGATGGATATGGCAGAATGACAGACCGGTTGCCATCCAAATCAGAGACTATTTGCATGAACTTGGGGATGCTAAAGCAAGAAATACAGCTCTATGGGGATACTTCAAGAACTTCCAAAGCATGATGCATGCAAGAGAAAGAATACCCCAATCCCTTGTTGAAAAATACAAAGACACAGTATGCTTCATGGTAGAAACAGATCAGTGTCTAATGGAGGCAGTGGAGCCAAGGACTGTTTGGATCATGCCCATGGGGTATGAAGTGGATGAACAGATAGTAGAGCTGCATGTTCAACACATGCTAAGCCAGCCCAAAGATCCTAAGGCAGAAAGGTTTGGAACCTTTGAGGAACTGAGTGTAAAGATACATGTAGAACTCAGGGAACCGGAGATAAAGAGGAAGGTAAGAAAAGAAGTTGAGCATATTGCTCAAGGCCTAGGCATCTCAAAAGAGGCACTAGATGCCAGCCGGGAAAAGAGGAGAAAGGCTGAGGAAGAAGAGAAAAGTAAAGAAAGTGTTCCGGTTGAAACTCCCACCCGGACCAGATCATCAAAAAGATCTGCACCTCCCACAACCAAAAGTTCAAAACCGGAAGTCCAGGCATCCGGTAAAAGATCCAAGACAAAAGCCACAAGGGCTTATGAAAGCCAAAAGGATGAAGAGGAAACAGAGTCAGATGAGGGAGTAAAAGAAATAAAGAAGCAGAAGAAGAAAGGATCCGGTAAACCCTCCATAGGCCAAGACAAGGAGGAAATGGCAGAGGTATCTGTTGAAAAGCCCACTCTGTCTCTAGAGAGTATAATCAAGTCAGTCACGGTGGATGGAAACCTTCAACCAATGACTGAATTTTATGATGACTACAGTGAGGCTGACCAAAAGATTCTGCAGGAAGCCACAGTCAAATATCTGAACATATACAATAAGGCTTTCATTGAGATCATATCTCTTATTCCTAAAAGCCTAGAAAAGGAATTAGAAATAAGAAAGAATAATGCTCATGCAAAAGATCTTGAGATCCGGGAGCAGATAGCTATTTAGCTATATCCTCAAATTGATCCCAAGACAATGAACATAATCTTCAAAGACTGCAAAGATGAGTTCAGAAGTAAAGCCATGATGAATCAACTCATGCTTGGTGAGACTGACAAAGTGGCCCAAGAGACAGAAGAGATCCTCCGGAAGGCCTTCAAAAGGTTCAATCTTCCTATTGTAGAGGACTTAGGTGCAGAAACAGCTGCGGATTTGGAATCATCTGTTTCGAAAGAAGTGGGCCCTGAACAGACAAACATCTCTCCTCCGATTTCCCCTACAGTCTCCGGATCCAAAGAAGAAGAAAAATTACAGGAGAAGGAAGCAGGGGTGAAAGATAAAGAGGTTGACAGTTCCAAGACTGCAGAAGAAAAGAAACATCTGTCTCCGGCAAGAGACACTGCACAAACTGTTCAACAATTTTTGAGCAAAGCCACTATAGAAATTGATGAACCGGACCTGCTGAAAGGACCATTAGATTTTGACTCTTTGTCACCAGTGCAAACAATGAAAATAGCCTCATTTGCAAATGAGAAAGTCAAAGAGAAGCTGCTAAAATCTCACATGGAAGACTGTGAGCTTATGGAGGTAGCATCTGGAGTGCTAGAAAAGATCATGCCATCCTTTCAAAAGGATCCCACAGCCTCCTCTTCCGGTAATCTCAAAACCTTAGTCAGCAGTGTTAGTACACATTTTGAATCTCTAGAAAAATCTGCTGAAGAAAAGGTCCGGAAGGAATTTTTGGATAAAAGATTTTCAGAAGTATTAGAATTAATCTCTAAAGATAGGAAGATTGTGAGTATTGGAATAAAGAGCTTAGAGAATGCTCTTAAGGATGGCGGTGACATTTACAAATTTTGTATATCCTGGTCAAAGGCAACAGCAGCAATTGATAAGAAAATAAAAGAGGAACAGGACAAGCTACAAAGCTTATCTCAAAGTTTTGATCCTCTCTCTTCCTCCATAATAAATCAAGAATGTCAGACTATTGCAGTCTTGAATGAAATAAAGAGTCTTGAGAAGGAAAGGAAGAATATCACTAACCGGATGGGAGAAATTAGAAGGATTATAATCCCTAAGTTGGAAACTATGCATGAGGCCATCAGTGATGCTCAGACCACCGCCCAAACAAATGATCCGACAGATCTCAAGCGGGCAGAAGCTTTTGCATTTTTGTTGAGTGGTCACATTTCAATTTTGGATAGAATGAAGCAAAGTTGGGCTACAAAAATGATCCAATTGCAGACATCCTTTGCAGACATTCTTCAGTATATGTGAGTATGTAAATATACGGCTATGTATAGAAAATTTTTGAAAATTTTGATGTGCGGACCCTACCCTTTGCCATTGATGTCAAAGGGGGAGTGAGGAGCAGTGAAAAATGAGGAATCCAATTAAGGGGGAGTTCCGGAAATTGTATATAAAGACAGAGCATCAGCAAAGGGGGAGCATAGTGTAAACACTTAGTCATTTTTCACTAAGTGTTGCCATCAATGCCAAAGGGGGAGATTGTTGGCAAGAGACACTATATGGATTCATGGTTGTTGTCATTGATGGCAACAAAGGTCATCCCACATATCCTCAAGTCATGATGTGTCTCTACCGGAAGTCAGAATAAAGATTGTTGTGGTCCGGTGAACAAGAACAGAGCATGTGGCAAGGTCCGACAGATTGGTCCGGATCTTTCAGAGGAAGTGTCTTGGTGCAGTGCGGATTTGGGGAAGTCAAGAGGACTACCTTGAGTGGTATATTCCAAGGATTTAGCCTCCGGTGATGGACAAGGAAAAAGATATGAATAGTTGAGTACCGGATTCCTGAGAGACAGTGAAAACAGAGGAAGAACTGACTGACAGAGTATTAGACTACTTTCCGGATGTGTTACTGTTGATGATAAAGGTTGTGAAGGCATGAATCATGTTTGGCCGACATGATTAATGATATCTACAAGTATATGCTTGATCCGCATTGCTTGGTGAGCAAGGATTCAGCCGACAGAACAGAGTTTGTAAGAAACTAGACTGTTCCAGATGCCGACTAGAAAGGTGATGAAATTACTTGTGCGGATATATATAGAGGATGGATTTAGTTGTGAAGTGCGTGACGATGTCAAGATATATGTGAAGAAGTGCAGAACAGAGCAGAAGTACCAAGACAGATCCGGTATGTGAAAGGATAGCAGAATAAAGAACAGAGAAAAGATGAAGTGCAGCAGATCAGTGTACTGAGCCTAACCGGAACTGAACTCCAGCATATGCAGATGCTTCCAATCAGTTCAAGACTGTGATTCTTATCACTTTGTAGGCAGTGTGTCTTCTTGTAGGCAGTGGGCCTCTTGTGAGCAGTGTGCTCGGGCAGTGAGCCCTAATTGGCAAGTGCCATTTTGTAATTTCCTATTCTTCTAACAGAGAATAATTTTTGGGTTAATCACCCCGTGGTTTTTTCCCTTAACAGGGTTTCCACGTCAAAAATACTGTGTTATGTGTTTCTTATTTCATGGTAATGTTTTTGTGTTTGATTCAATGCTGCATCAATTAATAAGAAAGTTCTATAAGGGAAATAATTAGGATAACTGATTCACCCCCCCCTCTCAGTTATCAACAACAATCACCTTAAATTATGACCTTATGAATCATTTAGGTGTTATTGTGAGCTATTATTGCAAAGGATAGAATAAGGGAGAGTGTTGAGAGATTTTATTGTCTTTGAGAGAATATGGTTGAGTTGTGAAGATGTGGCATACACATCCCAAGGATATAGCATCTTATTTTGCTTTGAAGGAGAGAAGGTTTGACTAGGTCTTCAGAGCAGTTAGTAGTTGTTTTGTTTTGGAGAGGGTATCTAGGAGTTTCTGTTGCTCTTAGAGTCCTTTTTAGACTTGTTTTCATGACTCTTTGTGTTTGACTAAGTCCTGATGGACTTTTTCTTGCATTATGGACACTTTTGGAGAGGATATAGGCCCTAGATTTTAGGCTTTTTGGGGGCATCCGACCCCAATCAGTTTGAGATTCCTTCTATTGTGGAAGCACTTGGATAGTGGTGGATATAGTCACTCTTGTGAATTTTTTGTACTCAGTTCTTATATGCAGATTTCAGAGACTTGTGATTTTCATCCTTGCTCAGATTTTGACAGTTTGTAACTCTTTCATCTTTGGACATGGAATACAGTGGATACCTTGGTTATTTCTAGTGATGAAAACTCTTGCCTTTCTTTTGTTAGTGCAGTCTTGTGTGTGTTGAATGATTGATCAAGTTATTGGTGAAATTGTCTTAGTTTCCTTGTAACTTTGTCTCATATATTGTACCTTTGCTGCAAGTAGTAAGCTAATGCAGGTTACTAATTGTGTTCGTAAATGCATATAACTTGTTAATTGTGAAGTTCTCTTCCTTTCACAAGTTATTGTATCCTTAAACCGTTTAGTGAAATATTTATGCAAAAGCATCCATAATAGATTGTGCAAAATTAGTTTCTATCAGTTTGAGCTAAGTGTAATCAAGTATGAATTTCATCGTCTTTGTCAGTTCGGTGTATCACCCTTTTGCTTTAAGTTTTTAGTTTAGTTTTCTGAGTTTCCTCCTATTTTCTCTACAAAAAATCATTAGTTTAGGTGATTACCAACTAGGAAGCTAGCCTTTTCTGGAGGTTGGCCTCTATTTTTTAAAGATACCCATAGCTTTAGAGGTCTTCCCATGTTTCAGTAGATTGTTAAACTTCATGTTTAACATGGTGCAAATTTCACTAATAACAATACCCATTTAGTTCCTATTACATTTTTGTCTATTGGTCTTGGGACAATTTCCCAAGTATGATTTTTCTCAATTTGCATCAATTCTTCTTCCATAGCTTTGATCTAGTGCTCATCTTTGCATGCTTCAGTCACTATTTTGGGTTCTATTTTAGACAATAAGCACAAACTTACTTGTTCATCTATCATAGCAATTTTCTTCTTGTTAATACACCTTTGTTCTTATCTCCAATGATCTGATCTTCATAATGATTCTTCTGCACATACTTCGAAGTCTTAGGAATTCTTTCCAGAGCACCTTCTTGATCAACTTGCATCTCCTTTTCCTTTTCTTGGTCTCTTTATTTTTCTTCGCAAGAGAGCTCATCAGATTCATATTCTTCTATTAGCACTAAGCTTTGATGTGGTTCTTCATCTATTTTGACATTTGCACTTTCAACTAACTTATTTAGCCTCTTATTGTAGCATCTTGAAGCCTTGCTCTTTGTAGAATATCCAAGGAAGATTCCTTCATCTGATCTTGTATCAAACTTTCCCAAGTTTTCTTCATCTCTCCTAATGTAGCACTTACTTCCAAACACCCTAAAATATTTTACAGTAGGAGTTCTTCCATACCATAGTTCATACAGAGTCTTTGTATTGTTGACCCTTACTAGCACTTTATTTTGTATGTAGACTACAATATGAATGGATTCTCTCCAATAGATATTTGGTAGATTTGCTTCTTTCAACATTGTCCTTGCTACTTCTTGAATTGTCCTATTCTTCCTTTCCACAACTCCATTCTGCTGAGGAATCCTAGGCACTGACAAATGCCTTTTTATTCCATGATCTTCACAAAAATAGTTAAACTCATGGGAGGTGAACTCACCACCTCTGTCAGATCTCAAGCACTTGATTTTCAAATTTATTTCATTTCAACCATAACTTTAAATGCTTTAAACTTATCTAGAGCTTTTGATTTTTCTTTGAGAAATGAAATAAATTTAAAGCATACTCTTTGATTTTGAAATTCTTCCTTGTTTGCTTCCCAATCTTACATTCCTTGCAAATTGCATTGATGGGATTTGTAATTCTTGGTAGATCTCTCTCAGCTTGAGTAGAGTTGATCCTTACTAGGCTATCAAAATTTATGTGACACATTCTTCTATGCCATAGACAACTTTCATTAATTTGAGTCATAAAGCACATACCATTAGTGCCTTTGAGTTGGTATACATTTCCTTTTGTCCTTGTTCTTATAGCAACCAGAGTTCCAGAGCTTTCTTTTCTGATTTCACAACCACCATCCTAAAACACAAGGTTATATCCTCTACTACACATTTGTCCTACACTTAGAAGATTATGCTAGAGCCCCTTAACATAGAGAACATCATTTGTATTATGCTTTCCATCAAAACTAATTGAATCTCTTCCACAGATCTTAGCAGATGCATCATCTCCAAACTTAACAAAACCTCCATCAAACTTCTCAAGCTTAACAAACTTGTTCTTATCACCTGTCATATGATTTGAACATCCACTGTCAATTATCCAGTAGTTTTCCTCTTCTCTTGCATGAAAAGTAATTACCAAAGATCCTTTGATATTGTGCCCTATTTCTGGAGCAATTTCCTTCATACATCTTTCAGAGTCAACATAATTAGTTCCAACATTCAAATCCATGAACAAGCATTCATCACTTACATCATCTGAATAGTCAGACTCATCATCAAATATGCTAGCATCTTCTTTAACATAATAACTCCTCTTGATTGATTTACCTTTGTTATCCTTGTATTTGTTATTTGAAATCTTGACCGGACATTTTGAAGCATAATGACCTATGTTTCCATAGCTGAAACATTTGAAGGGTAACTTACCTTTGTATTCTCCAGACCCTTTTTTCTATTTGCTTACAAAATTTGCTTCTATTTTATCAAAATCATCTGAATCTGATTCATCATTCTTTTATGTTTTGTTAACCTTAAAGGTTGTCTCTTTTCTTGAGTCATCTTGACCAAACTCTCTTAATTTAAAAGTAGTTAAAGTACCAAACAATTGATCCCTAGTATAAGTATCCAAATTTTGAACTTCCTCAATAGCAGAAACTTTAGCACTATAAGATTTTGGAAGAGTTCTTAGTGCCTTCTTTACCACTTCTCTTTCCTCCATATTTCCACCAAGACCATTGGTGGAGTTGACAACTTCATCCACTCTCTGCATGTAGCTTGCAATATTTTCATCCTCTGACATCTTCAGGGTTTCAAATTTGGTCTTCAAATTCTACATCTTTGCTTGCTTGACCTTGTCATCTCCTTCATAGATACTTTCCAGCTTCTTCCAGATCTCATGAGCAGTTTTGTAGCTCATTACCTTCACTAATTCTGAATCAGAAAGACTATTCAGAAGAGCACTCCTTGACTTGCCATTATTCTCATAGGATTTAATCTCATCATCATCCTTGGGACCATTAGTAGGTATAGTATATTTTTTCTCAACTAAATTCCATATGCCATACCCTAAAGAGACAAGAAAAATTTCCATCCTGATCTTCCAGAAAGCATAATTTGATCCATCAATCAAGGGAATCTCAATACCTTTCTTGTGCGCCATCCTAATCTTCCTCAAGTGGTTAAGCTTCTTCAAGGAACTTGGCTCTGATACCAATTGTTAGAATGCATAGGACAACTGAGGTGGGGGGGGTGAATCATTTGTCCATTAAAACATTAAACCCTTAATGTTATTCCAATCTTCAACCTCTTATTATGCATTAGCAGAATGTAAACACATGAAGCATCAATGCAAACACATTCAAACACATAAGAACACTAGATTTACATGGAAACCCCAAGAAGGGAAAAACCACAATGAGGATTAGCTCACATATATATGAATAGCAACACTGAAAAGAAATAGGCTCACTACCCAGAAGAAAGGCTCGCTACCATAATGACTCATTGTCTAGAAGAGAGAAGAATGGAAGAGGACTATTACAGAGGGATTCACTATCTCAAAGCAATAGGAGAAGTCCACCACTGCAACTTTATGCCATTTGCAAACTTCAACTCACTACCTCCAGCAACTTCAAGCAAATTAAAATGTAGACACCTTCTACTCACTGCATTCGGGAGTCATAATCATTTAAGCTCACACTCAATTCACCACCCTTGATTCACATTCACATCATATTTACCACCTTGCTTCACCCAACTTCATCTTGTATTTATACCATCCACGACCTAAAACACACTCAATTAGGTCGGCCTTAATGAAATGTATGCACCCCAAACATGCAACACCAAAATAGGATGACACCAAACACTTCCATGGTGGAAAGAAGTGAAGGTGGACCATGTCAAGGATTAACTAGGACTCAAATCTGTGTCACAATGCTACTCATCACATCCATAATCCACGAGGTACCTCCGTAAATAGTACTAGCAAACTAGGTCGACCAAACCTAAACAAACACTGCAAGTGACCACATGCATGCCTCTCCAAGTCCAAAAACATCATGCAGACCACAAAGAAGTATTCCACAACATCCACACATCTTTCCAGAGTATTCCAACATCATCATAATCTTTTGCAACACTACCGTAACCACCTGAAACAAAGAATGTCTTCATTCTGCACATCAAGATGCATTACCACTGAAAACTGACACAAGAACTAAACTTGCGGAGTGATCCAACACTAGAAACTTCAAGGGAAGGTAGATACAGATAATATAAGCACATTCCTAGATCTACAAGACAAGAAACCTTAATGCAGAGAAATGCAGAGTAGTCTCATTTCTCCCAGATGACCTTCACAGTCAAACACTCTGTCAAACACATCTTCCACTACCACACGAGCCAAAACTTGAGATTGTGGACATAACACCTCTGAACACCTCTGATCATCATTTCCAAATTGTATAGGCATATCTTGAACCATAAAGAAATGCAGAGCATAACACTGAACATACCTCTTTTACACTGCACACCGTTTTATTCAAATTTTCTCAAAAGCACTTGGAAACCAAGTGGATCATTTGCTAGAAGTTGACATCAATGACAACACCAACAAGATTTCAACACACCTTAGGGGAAGAGTTTGTGCCCTAAGGGGAAGAAGTATTTGCCCTTTGTCCTTGATGTCAAAGGGGGAGAATGAGCAAGTGTTTGTTGCCATCAATGCTAAAGGGGGAGATTGTTGCACATATGTTACCTAAGGTTGTCACTGATGTGGTTTTCATTGATGTCAACACTCACTTTGGGCTGTCATTGATGCTTATGTGGATTATATACTATGATGGTGTGCTAACAATGATGTTGTTGATGTTCATGGTTGGATGTCATGCCTTATTTAATACCAATTGAGTATGTGTGTTGTCAGCAGAGATGATATCATGATGATATATTAAGATGAGAATTAGAATCATTAAGATGAGGATTAGAAGTAATGCTGATGTTGGGGAGATGTTGTTGATGGTTTGTAGCATATTGTATGCTCTCTCCTATTGTCCCTAAGGAAGTATGTGTTGCTACAAGGAGGCTCTAATCTTCAGATGTTGATGAAGGTTTTTGTTGTAGGAAGTTGCCTTGAAGACTGATTGGGAGAATGCTCTACATTCCTCCACCCTTGAAGATACGGTCAATGTGGTTTAGAAGTTAAGTTTAGTGGGTTGTGAAGGTGCTACATTCAAATTTTTATATCATTTTTCCCTTCATAGAGAAAGTTGTAAGTGACAGAGTGCAGGACTATATTGTCCGGTGGCTAGTTTCAGTGTCTGTTGGCTTGCTTTAACTTGTTGATGTATGAAGTGGTGAATTGGCTAGTGGAGAGTGTTATTGAGGATCTTGTGATATTTCCTATTGCTCTACAAGGTGTTTTTTGGTTTCTCTGGAACAAGCTATGGTCTGAAATGAAGGTGTTGTTGGGTTACGCTTTTGCCTAGCTGACCGAGGTATGTTGAAGTTGTGCATCACAAAGTCTTTGTTGTGCGGAGTTCAAGGAGTGTTTGGAGATGTTGTATGGATCATGCCAACTCATCTGGGAGAAGTGCAAGTAATGTTTAATCTTTAATGAGTACTACCAAGTTGTAATGGCCGAGATGCTACAAGCTTCACATTTTCTTGTTTAAGGCCGACCTATTTCAAATATGTGAGGTGTGCATATGTTATTCTTTGAAGGATGATATGGTGAAGGGTGTTTAGGACCAGGTTAAGCGTGTGTTGGAATCCGCAAGGCATGTTCCTCTTCATGGTGTTGCATGTGGTTCATTTTAGGGCTTTCCCTCTACATGTTTCATGTTGTTTGATCTTTGGCCAACTTGTAATTGTAATGTTCTTATTGTCTTTGGCTGACATACAATGTAATCAATGTAATATCATGTATATATTGTAAACCTAGTTGATCTAGGTGAGGTGTGATTGCGAGTGTGAGTGAAAGAAGTGGAATGTGGATGTGTAATGCATTATGATGTGTGATTAAAAGAGAGAGCAGAAGTAATAGATCATGTCCGGATTCATCTTGAAGATATTTTTGAGATAGAAGGGAAGTGAAGAGTGTGCCTAATTGATTGCTAGAGGCAGCGAGCCAAAGGAAAAACTTATTTGAAGGCTGAAAGTAGTGAGTCAGTAAGTTGCAAAGAAGACATTTGAATAAATTGTAGAACTTGTCAGAGCAGAAGTGCAATCTTCAAAAGAGGAATGAAAAAGGAGAGTTGCAATCATCAAAAGGATTAAGTTTTCATTATCAGATTTAGACAGTAGAAGGACTGTCATGCTATAATCTTTTCTGAGTTTGTTATCAGTTTAGGGAATAGTTGCTTCCTTGGGTTGAAGCCCTAAAACAAAGTCTGCAGGGAGTTGTAGCTTCCTTGGGACTGACCCTTAAAACTTTTTCAGGGAGTAGTAGCTTCCTTGGGTTGTAGCCCTAAAACAAAGTTATAACTGTGATTCTTTTGTGAGGCTAGATTAGGACAATAGCTCCTAAAAACTTTTCTCACCGTGGTTTTTCCCCTTTGGGGTTTTCCATGTATATCTGGTGTTATGTGGTATTATTCATTGTGTTGATCATTTATGTTTTTTTAATGTTGTAAAGATGAAGTTTTAGTTTGCTCCAGAGGGTTTGAGATTTATTTGAATACTAATTCTCCCCCCTCTTAGTATCTGAGTGTTTTCAACAAATACATCCAACCATCCATACCTCATAGGTATCAACAACATTAATAAACTCATGCCAACAACATATCCAATGCATATACTGTAATCATAAGCTCCATGTATAAAACTTGTCAATGAAGAACACATATATCCAGGAACTCCCACTGCATGGGTAATGTCAAATCTAAAAAGAGATCCAAGGCATACCAAGCCTACCAATCAACACTCAAACCAAATTGTGGCTAATCAATAGGCTAACGTAGTATCAAGAACAATCACAATGATCCACATATGCATAATAAATTGATGCATAATCTGTCACAACATGTCACCATAACTCCCCCAAAGTCCAACCATATCAACATGATCCTCCATGAAGTAGCTATAAGACAAAGAGAGAAAACCTGTATATCATAATGTCCTACCAACACCTCAAAGTGCTATGTTGTGTCAAGACAACACCTAACCGTTCAATCTCATAGATCAAATGAACATATGTATCATGTAACCAACATGGATGTAAGCCTTTCTAACCAAGGTAGATCAAACTCATAACCATTCCATAACTAGGAATAAGCCCAATCACATCTCCTAAAATCCTCATAATAAACATCATAAATCAAACCATACGAACAAGAAGATAACCATGCTAACATACTTCAAATGAACCCTCCAGAACTAATAACCATAGCTCAAGATCCATATCCACGAGAAGATAAAACATAAAGCAAAATGCATCTAAAAGGATGGGAAATATCTCATAGATGAGAAATCACTGAGTAGACCAAGAGTGGGGATGAGAATGCTCCTCCAGGATACACCAAGCCACAATGACTCTCTCCAAGAATAATTGCCTCTTGGTCCATAATGAACTCACGTCCATATCTAGGTGTAGGCTCCTCAGTCTATCTGCTGAAACCTCCAATGAGTAACCACCTCAACAAGTGTCTCTTATCCAAAGAGAACTTCAACCTCACCTAAGTCTCCAATTATCCAAGAGTACCTCCATGATCAATACATGCTAAACTCCAAATGCAACATCGCACTATCATGAAGCTCCCAAACACATGACCAATGTACTCAATACTAGGAGAACCAACAAGACCAATGTCAAAGCTCTAACTACACATCTACATAATCAAGGAACCCATCATGGCATCATGATCTAACATCTCCTCCTAGGAGATCACATGCATCAATGCACACATCATGTCTCAAGAGAGCTTGTATCATGTCAAAACTCTAATTTGGAATCAAGAGTCCATCAAGACACAATATCAACACCTCTAAACCAAGGATCAACATCTCTAATCACATGAAGATAACCATCTCCTAACAATGGAACTTAGGATATCAAAGAAATCTCACTAAAATAAGAATCATAATCTAAGAGCCTTTCCAAGACGCTCACAACCACTGCAGAAGATAATCCATCACAAATGATGAATCCAGATCACTACCAAAGTTCCCACTAAATCATGACATTGAGCTATACATGGCAACAAAGTAACCATCTCCTAAAGGAAGATTGTCCATGGCACCAACCTAATCAAGGAATCCCACTATAACATCAACAACTCCCAAAAGGTAGAGTAAACCATGATCTCCAAACCAAGAAGATAAAACCATCATTGTCAAAAGCTCACATGAAACCATCTATCCAAGCTATCCATGACATCATGACAAACATGCTATAAGTCCTAATAACCAACTATCCATGCACTCTAATCATCCATCCTCTCATCCCAATGTAACATGTACCAACGTACAAATGACCACAGACAAGACCAACTAACAAAGTCTGCATAAACACTGAATCAATCTCATGGATAAAGATAGTCGACATCTGAGTCATCCTATTGTAGCCAAGGGGTAGCTAATCCAAAAAACTACATAACTCGAAGATCCAAAATAAATGTAGCATGCAAACTCATTATCACATTAGTAACATGCAAATTGAGATATAAACGAAGACAACCTATAGACTCGAAGACTCAAAGACCAAATCAACACTAGATTTGATTTGCCAAACACATACATAAACAAGTAACCATAGTCAAGGAACTAATCAAGCATCCAAGAGATAAGACCAACCTCCTAAAACTACACCACAACACCACCTGTAATCATGAATCAAACATCATATCCCATACTTGTCAGTCACATACATGATCATGTTGTACCAATGGAAAAGTGTACCTGCATATCCATGACACCATAATCGTCATTATCATTGTTCCTATACTGAACTCCCACTAAAATGAGACTCCTAGTCTCACACGCGTATCAATCATGTCCTCAAACCAAAATATAACCTATGTATCTATCTCCATCAAAGTCCAAACTCTGAAAACACCTATAAACCTATATCTGGAAGTACCAAATCTAAAAACCTACGTGTTGTCTCTCAGATTTGCATCCTTGCTAAGTTGCAGAACCTAGCAATCTAAAGAAACATGGGATCTTTCCAGGCTTGTGGGTCACCTATGATAAAAAGAACCTCTAGAGAAGGCTGGCTTCCTAACTGGTTATCACCTAGAAACTACTGAATTTGCAGAGGAAAAGGGAAGAGGAATGCTTTAAAAATGAAAGGTAAAACTGGGAAATGAGAACAAGGGCGACACACCAAACTTGATATGGTTTATAAAACTCAGATTTGCATACACTTGGCCATAGACATCAGAAACTAAACCTTCACAACCTATTACTGTATGCTTTGCAAGAATGCTTCACAAAGAGGCCTAAATGCATTAACCTTTTAAAAGGAAGCTAACTTCACAGTTAAAAAAGCATATACAGTTTTAAGACACAGTTTGCAACTTGTGAAAAGACACTTTTTGCAGAAAGGTATTTGAAACATGAGACAAAATCACAAGGAGATAAGACTAACCTCACAAATGACTTAATCAAATAATTGGTAATACACAGTATTGCATAAATAAGAAGGCAAAACCTGACTATCAATGGTATCCAAGGTCTGTTTTGTATTTCATATCTCAAAGAGGTTACAAAAACATGCTCAAACTGAGTAAGGAATGCAGAAAAATCACCAACTCTAGAATTTACATGAAAAGAACTCCCTTACAAAGAGTCAAATGAATGACTATATACTCTCCAAGTAGCTATAACAAGATAAGCATGCGAAACCTCCATGGTCATGCATCTCATAAAAGCCTTCAAAATATCTATCTAAAGTCCTCCAAAGTGGGTTCCCAACGAGGAAAAAGTCAAGGCATGTCATTACCCACCATAAAAGCTTCAAAAACAACCTCTTAATGCCCTTAACTACCACTAAAAACAAGTCAAATATATGCAATAACTCCTCTGCCTATTTGTCAACCTCCCTTGCAACATCATAAATGCTTGGCATGTGCACAATAAATGTTATGCCATATCTCTTTGACTATATCTGCAAGCATCCTCAACTTGCCCTTTGCACAATAAATGTCATAAACACAATTAATTCTGCATTTAATTAACATTGACTAAGTGGTTTATAATTACACCACTTAGTTGAATGTTTTTCATTCCAAATTTATTACAATCCCATGCAGAAAATAATGGCATTTAGGACATAAATATTTAATCTCCCGATTTTGCATGGTTTGGAGACAAATTAAATATTGTGAAAGAATGACAAAGTAATCGACGAGACTCACTTTGCCACATGTGATAAATTTGCCTATTATTGCCTTTTGCATTTTTATTACAAATGATAAAGTAATTCATAATTCATTACTTTATCATTCGTTTACAATATTTAATCTATCTCTAGATTATGCAAAATCAACATAAAACACCTTGTAATCCCTGGGCAAAATATGACCTCCATACACTTGCATCACCTCTTGCATCTTATGGCCACATCAAAGCACCTTATAACCCCTAGCCATTCATACATGCATTACATATGGGTCCTCTCCATTTATAGGTCAAGATACAAACATCATGCCATATTACATTAGTCATATATCACATTGCATCTTTATGACTACATATGCAATATTACAATGTCTTATACATACCATCACACCCACCTTATGACTTCAAAAACCCAGATACCTTAACAAAATAAGGCATTCGACCTTATGTTTTCATAATTTTTTTGACTTTGAAAAAGAACAAAAGGCAGAAGTGCATTATCATGGGCCCCTTGTGCATTATTATTAGGTTTGAAAAGACTCTAAGGTCTTTACCACGGGCACAAAAGGATTTCAATGAGGTTTTAATCAACAGTAAAAAAAAACCACAAACAATGTAAATTAGGTCGATCAATGAAAAGGAAGGAAAAAACCTAAAACTTTTCATTTTGCATTTCACCTTTCTGTTGCCCAAGCTTGATCGCTGCCACAGGAAGGGTTTGAAGAGAAAACTACATCATTTTTATCGATCTCTAAGAGTTTTGATGCAGACTTTCTAAGTAAAATGCAAGGTAAGCCGCTTTTACTGAGATTTTGACCTCTTGTTTGTCAATTTTGGGCTGATAAGGCTGCAATTCTAACTGGTATTTGATGCATTCTTGTTGCTCTCTTTGCTATTTTGATGCTGCCATGAATATACTGGTCTAAGCTCGTTAAGGACAATGTAAAGACAAAACTCGTAGCCCCAATGCGCATATGTTTCTTCATAATGGTAAGCTTTCTCTGTCCTTTCAAAGACTGCATCACTCTTTTGATCTCTTCATTGATAAGATTCAATATGGAACTGCAGGCCGCGACCATGCATACATAGGCATTCTTGAGTATTTGTTTTTTGTCTGAGCTCAAAAACTTTCGATTTCCCTTTGTATCTGCATTTTTGGCCCAAAACGAGCTCAACCCATGAGTGGATTCATTCTGTAGTAATGAGACCCTCTCCAGACTCTCTCTAGCCGTGATTTTGATATCAATTCTAAGCATTTTGTATTTGAAATGAGCTAAAAAAAACTTTGATTTTTCCTTTACATCAACATTTTTTGGCTTCAAACGAGCTCGACCCATGCTACAAGAATGAAAAACTTGCGAAATAAAACGTCTCTGAACTTCTCTGCATTTGAACTCTGTGTAAACAATGTTATTTTTGACTTTGTATGAAAAAAAATGTATTTTTATGCTGCAACTTTCATGGCTCGAACTGGGCTTTTCATCATTTTCAATATGTAGAAGGCAGTAACATCAAATTTGGGAAAACGCAAAAACTAACTCTCATGAGCTCAAACTGTTTATTCTTACTGTGCTTGCCTTCCTTTGATCATCATTTCACATTGATCTCCATCCCAGCTCGACATGAGTTTTAAGAAGTAAAAAAAATGAAAGATATCCTCTGGTATTTGTTTTTGTCTTAAAAAAACTTAAAAGCGTTCGATCCATGCTTCTCTTTTGTAATTGATCTTCACCATGCAAAATATGATATGGGTTTGTAAAATAATAAAACTCTTTGGCAACAGTAATGAACTGGGCTCTTTTTATTTTTGTATATGAAAAGATATCCTCTTTTTTTTTTGGAAAAGCACATTGTTCCTCTTTTGCATCTAGTTCTGCTCATTCCTTTTTGTCTTTGAAAACAGTAAAAAAGACTGCTGCTTTATCACTTCTTCTATCTTTGAACAAGTTGATGCATTTTGATATTGGCACTGTACTAGAGGAAAAAATAAAAATTGAGATACTTGCTCATTTAGAAGTCTATTTTCACCAAGACACCACTGCTCTTTGCCTAAACACCTGCTTTACTGTCAAAACATTGGCATTCTACAATCAAGGCACATCAACACACTTATTTCACTTCATGCCATCAATGTCATTGGCAAGAAGCACAAATACAATCAGTCATCAAATTACTGTCTTGAAGACATACACCATTACTACCATCTCATGATATCATTGTCACTCATGTCTGATACAGTCCTCAGTCACAAATAAGATAATTTTCAATCCATTGTTAGATCAAAATATGATACAATAAGGTCATAAATGCCTGATTTGGAGGAGACGTGGCATTATGAGAGAGATTACTGTCTCATTTTCTTTACTACTCTAACTACAGTCTGTAATGACAAAACTCGTGTAACTCTGGATTTTGGCTTATGAAGGCTATAAAATGAAATAAGTGTATATATGTTCTTCCTTTTGATTCCTCTTGTAGATGCATGACATTGAAAGTACTGTATAAGCTCCTCTTTGCAATTTCTGAACTGGTATAAACCTGTATGCACTTGTCACCGTGCTAGATAAGCTCATTATACTTTATGAATTTGCACCAAATGTGTTCTCACATATAATGTTTATAGCCTCTTTATTTCATTCCGTATAGCACACACACCCTTAAGTATGGCATTTCTTTCATAGCTGAAATTATACTCTAACACTTCCTTTTACAAAGGTTGTTGTCCATATGGATGAAACAATATGTCCATCTAAATAATCTTCATGTGTTACCTACTGTAGCTATTCTTGGATGCTGCCCAATTTATGATATGGCTGTATTGTATCTTTTATGGCACTCAGATCATATCGTTCTGGTGGCTGTCCCACTTAGGCATCTGGCATTGATCTCTTTATTACTGTGTACCATTTGCTACCTTTTAGACCTTTTACCAGTCAATAATACTTGGTTGTTCCTACGAGACTCATAATACAGTTTTAGCTTGCTTTCTATCTTATAAAAATCATTTTTCTTAGGATCACTGACTGCATTACCTATCATTTGCATCATTTCATGATCTGATTCAATTCCCAAGGCATAAAACAAAAGCACAACTGGAACTGTAATTGATGAAAAACCAACGGTAATCACTTCTCTTCCAGCAAACCATTTGTCATCTTTGGATGTCTTGATCAATTTGATTAAAACTTTGCTCTTGTTCCAGGTAAATCCACTTGATAAGTAATGAAATACCAGATGTTTGTTGTTTACTTCTCTTGTATATGGACAAGATATATAAGCTTCTATTATTTCATTTGACTCCTCTTTGAAGACTCCGTTGTTTATTCAGTTAACTGTTAAGGCACAAGGTGAACTCCCTTGCTGCCTATAATTTGTTCCACTGTGTGTCTTTGGTTGCCACCATTTTGATATGGCATTATGTGATTCATTGTTTCAGCTTTATCTCTGTAGAAACATGAATGTTTCTATTTCCTGTAGCAACACTTTTCCTGTAGAAAAATTGATCTCCTGTAGCAAAACTGATCTCTTGTAGCAAAACTGATCACTCTCTTTGCTCTTCATAATATGGCTGATCATGTTGGTGAGATATGTCAGTAATAAGAATGCAATGTAACATATAACAGATGTCATTTGTACCTCTGGTACTTGGTGTTCATGAGGCAAGTCACTCTACTACTGTGCTTTATATCCTTCAATGTGCTTGACTCACACGGCCTATCCTAAACTATTTAATAATATCACACTTCACTCATGACAGAGAATGGAAAAGTACCTGTCATCCTTAAATGTCCTTGGCTGTTTTTTGATAATATGACTCTTCTATTTGTTGTTCCACTATGATTGATCATTCATTATTGCTGAAAAAGTCACGTATCTTGGATATTTCTTCATTAATGTCATTGCTCCGAGCATGCTGGGCTCAACCCTTATGGGAGACCATTTTATCCACATGCTTATTTCATAAAAGATGAATCTGCAAACTGATTTCTTATATACCTACACAATAAATAAACATGTTAGATAAAAAATCTACCTTTGTTTATGATGTGAGGTGACTTGTATGGGACTATCTCTTTTTGATGTAGCACTTATGTCTGCTCATTCTGATTTCTCTTATGCTGATATTTGATGACTGATGTTTCTGCTACATAAAAGTAGATGGTACTTTTGATAATTCTGATTGTGTATGAAAAGATTTGGGACCCTGAGCATTAACAAAAACTATTTTTTGAGTACGCTGGAGCTCAAAAGGATGGAGGAAGATAGCAACCGACTCAACCACAGGATTCATCATTCGCAGGCAATGACGGATCCCCTTTCTTTTCTTATGCATTTCATTGTTTTCAAAAGTAAAATTTACTTTTATGTTGCCAATTTCAGTTACTCCTATGGCTTGTGCGGGAGCATTTCATTTGTCATTCATGAATAATGAAAAAGCCTTTCAAAATATGCAATGTTCTATGGTTCTTCTTGATTGTAAACAATTGCATTTAATTGAAATTCTTTTATGGGCATTTTTCTCTTGGCAAAACACTCACTAATAACAGACATGCACCCCTTAAACTATAAAACTTAAACAGCTCCACTTGATTGAGCCAGAAAATAAAAATGGGTAACATTTCTGGCAACATCTGCGTGGTGGTTGCCTGCTAAGTACCCAGACCAACTGCCTAAAACTATCTGTTGGGCATAGAGTCACTCATACTTGACAAAAACCTTGAAAAACATTTCTTTCCATTGCTGCAACTTACTTCAGACTGCAATCTCTTCGAATCCATCGAGTGCATGTGTATGGTTGGTGACAATGAACCAACAAAAATCACTGTCATTAATGATATGCATCTACTAGAAGGGGATAATCAACAAGAACGCCTCCTTAGCAAACTACTACAATTTATTACAGTTCTATGAGGGAGCGAGGTATGATGTGTGACAACGAATAGATGTATTCACTGGTTCATATGATGGTTGTCTATACATACAACTGTAGTACATTACAATAGTTTCAAACCTTATGCACAACCATACCCAAGAACAACTAACTAACTTGTGTGCAACTGCACTTAGGGAAATGAAATTTGCATCTAATCTATTGTGCAACAGTACTTATTTAACAACAGAAACTTCAGGAAATATGTACAAACAGGTAAGATCATACCTCAGAAACAATGCTTGAGGTGAATCCCATTGACTGGGATTGGCTCCATGTTACCATCCAGCCTAGACAGCTGGAAGGAATTTTGCTATTTACATTCTAAAACAATATAGGGCCCACTCCAAAAAGCATCAAACTTAGAGTGCTTTCTAGGTTTGCTCTTTAATTCATCCCATTTCAGCACTATGTCACCCTCTTGGAATATTCTTGGAGATGCTCTTTTGTCAAATGACCTCTTCATTTGAGCTTGATGATGCTCTATATTCTCATGGCATTATTTTTGGTTTCTTCAAGCTCAACTAGCTGAGCTAGCCTTACTGTCATAGGGCCTTCTTCTAGCATGTCCAACTGATTCACCAAATCAAGTGCTGGTAATTCAAGCGTGATAGGAAGCCTAGCTTCCTTGCCATAAACCAACATGAAAGGTGAATGCCCTATTGACCGTTTTGTAGTAATTCTGTCAGCCCATAATGCTAATTTTAACTATGTATGCGAAGTTCTCTGGTTACCCTCCATGGTCTTCTTGATAATTCTGATCAAGTTCTTATTGGTGGATTCTGCTTGGCCATTGCCTTGCAGATAGTAATTGGAGGATGTATTCAGATAAATTCCATTTCTTACAGCCCAATCAGAGATCCTAGAACCAACAAAGGCAAGGGCATTATCTAAAATAATAGACTTAGGGACTCCAAATCTGATAACCAGCTCTTCATAAAAATTCAGAACAACAGATTCATTGGCCTCTTTAAGTGTGACCGCTTCAGTCCACTTAGTGAAATAATCAGTGGCTATAAGAAACCACTTATGACCAACATTGGATGGAGGGTTTATAACTCCAATGAAGTCTAATCCCTGCCTCATAAAGGGTTTTTCAACCTGAACCGACTGCAATGGTAAGGCTGCCAACTTCTCTTTTTTGGCAAATAGAGCACATTCCTTGCACTTTCTGACCCATAAGTGTGCATCCTTAAACAAACTGGGCCAATAATAGCCATCTTTCATCACCTTAAGAGCTATTGCTCTAGGTGAAAAATGGCCTCCAGTTGACCCCTCATGAAATTCATGCAACACTTTCTCAACTTGGTTAGGTTCAATACACCTCAGCAATACTCCATTGAAATTTTCCTAAAAAGCAAACCGTTAATGAGTACATAAGGTATAGACTGCAATCTGAAATACCTTTTTTTGGCTCTATCCAAGTCCTGAGGACACTCACCAGTCTACAAGAAATGAACCATTTCGTGCACCCAATTAGTAACAGGAACTGAAATAGTTGTTTGCTCTTGATCTTGCAATGATAGAACAACTTCTTGTTCATGTTCTCCTTTGCTAATAACACCATCAACAAGCTATTCACACAACCCTTTACCCCTAACCAGCTTGGTAACCTTAATATCCACGTGATATTCCATTACCTTAGTCACCCAGCCAACTCTCTTATCACTAAGATCCTTACTTAACAGAAATTCCTTCACACTCGGATGAGAAACCATTAGATTAATCTTATTACTTGACAACATGTGTTTAAATTTCTTTAAACGTGTTATAACAACAAGCACATGTTTCTCAATGAAGGTGTACCTTAGCTCATAATCCTTCAATGCTTGACTAAAAAAAGCTAAAGGCTGCTCCTTTTCTAAATCATTCTTCTGTACCAACATAGCAGAAATATAATCTATTAGATTTAGGACAGACAACTGAGAGGGGGGGTGAATGAGTTGTCCAAAACTTTCTTGCAAGTAATCACTTAAATCCTTTTTTTAATTTAGCAGCATAATAATAAATCAATCATGGAAACATAATGCAGCAATTCAAGAGCACAAACACATTAACACATATGACACCAAGATTTTTGACGTGGAAAACCTGGTTAAGGGAAAAACCACGGAGTGACTAACCCAAGATTGTATTCTCTATTAAAAGAATAGAAAGAACAAAATGGCACATGCCAATTAGGGCTCACTGCTCACAAGAGGCCCACTACCTTGTTGGCAAGAGACACTATATGGATTCATGGTTGTTGTCATTGATGGCAACAAAGGTCATCCCACATATCCGCAAGTCATAATGTGTCTCTACCGGAAGTTAGAATAAAGATTGTTGTGGTCCGGTGAACAAGAACAGAGCATGTGGCAAGGTCCGACAGATTGATCCGGATCTCTCAGAGGAAGTGTCTTGGTGCAGTGCGGATTTGGGGAAGTCAAGAGGACTACCTTGAGTGGTATATTCCAAGGATTTAGCCTCTGGTGATGGACAAGGAAAAATATATGAATAGTTGAGTACCGGATTCCTGAGACACAGTCAAAACAGAGGAAGAACTGACTGACAGAGTATCAGACTACTTTCCAGATGTGTTACTGTTGATGATAAAAGTTGTGAAGGCATGAATCATGTTTGGCCGACATGATTAATGATATCTACTAGTATATGCTTGATCCGCATTGCTTGGTGAGCAAGGATTCAGCCGACAGAACAAAGTTTGTAAGAAACTAGACTGTTCCGGATGCCGACTAGAAAGGTGATGAAATTACTTGTGCGGATATATATAGAGGATGGATTTAGTTGTGAAGAGTGTGAAGGAATTAATATATATGCGAATAAGTCCAGAACAGAGCAGAAGTAGCAAAAAGGATCCGGTATGTGAAAGATAGCAGAATAAAGAACAGAGGAAAGATGAAGTGCAGCAGATCAGTGTACTGAGCCTAACCGGAACTGAACTCCAGCATATGCAGATGCTTCCAATCAGTTCAAGACTGTGATTCTTATCACTTTGTAGACAGTGTGTCTTCTTGTAGGTAGTGGGCCTCTTGTGAGCAGTGTGCTCGGGCAGTGAGCCCTAATTGGCAAGTGCCATTTTGTAAATTCCTATTCTTCTAACAGAGAATAATTTTTGGGTTAATCACCCCGTGGTTTTCTCCCTTAACAGGGCTTCCACGTCAAAAATTACTATGTCATGTGTTTCTTATTTCATGGTAATGTTTTTGTGTTTGATTCAATGCTGCATTAATTAATAAGAAAGTTCAAAAAGGGAAATAATTAGGATAACTGATTCACCCCCCCCCTCTCAGTTATCAACAATTGGTATTAGAGCTAAGTTCCTCCTAATAGAGCCTAACAGCTTGAGGAAGATCTGGGAACTCAAATGGATGCATATGGTTTAAGGGAGCAACTCAAGACTGCCCTTGAGGATCTTGAACAGTCAAATTCTGAAGTCAATGAATTAAAAGAAAGACTCAAACAGGCTGATGAATTCATGAGAGAATTAAAAGACAAATTAAGTCTCTCTATGAAAAAGAGAAAGGAGTTGCTCCAACAGTTGGCAAGACAAAGTGAAGAAAGCAATACAAATGAAGAATTGACTGAGCAAACCAAGTTATGTGAAAAGTTATCAAAAGAAGTCATTATGTTAAGACATGAAATGGAATCAGGAACTATAAAGTTTACTCAAGAGATTGAAGAAAAAAGAAAGGCTGAAGACAATCTAAGACAATCTCTTAAAGAAAAATCAGAAGAATGCCACCAGATGGACAGGATTATCAGACATCTTGAATCTGATCTTGAAGATGCCAAAGATAATGAAGAAAAACTTGAGGATCAAATTGCCTCTCTCAAAAGAGACCTTCAAACAGCAAATGAATATAAAGAGAAATTCAAGATAAGTTCTGCTCAACTTGAAGTTCTTCTTGGAAGTCAAAAGAGGACAGATGACAAGTATGGTTTGGGATATGAGAAAGGAGAAAGCTCCGGATCCGGTCAGAAGAATCTTGGATCAGAAAATCCAAGGAGCAGGCCTAGAAGACCTCCGGTAAGACAACCAAATGCTCAAAGATATCCATCCTTCAATGGATACTGCCATAGCTGCAACCACTTTGGTCACAAAGCTAATCAGTGCAGAATGAGAATGAATCAGACTAATTCATCCTTCTCCGGATAGTGCTTCAACTGCAAAAGGTATGGACACAAATCCCATGAATGCAGAATTATGCAAGTAAACAAATCATTCAAAGGTAGATGCTTTACATGCAATAGAGTAGGTCATATGGCTAATCAATGCAGATCAAGAGGATATCAGTCAAATATGCAAAGAAATGTTATTTGCCAAATCTGCAATAGGTCCGGTCATAATGCTAAAGTCTGCAGAAACAAGAATCAGGACAAAAGAGGTCCGGTGTATAATCAGAATCAAGACAAGGGTAAACAAAAGATGAATGCAGATGAAGTTAGGAATCAGATGAGCAAGATTTGGGTGAAGAAAAGTTCAGAGAATGTAGAGGTTGGATCCGCACCAGACTCTGGTGCTGATATTTCTTCCGGAAATTAAAAAGTGAGCTCAGGCTCAGGGGGAGACTCAAAGAAAATCCTGTTCCCCCAGCCAAACAAGTGGTGCCGGATGTGGCACAAGATGCGGATTAAAGGGTTTGCAGATATGAGTCTTGAGATGCTTCAGTCACGTTTTCAGAGGTCCGCATGGAGTTATGAAGAAGCTGTGATCGATCAAATAAGACCTGTTCAGGGAGATGCTCCGGTATGACAAAGGATTACAAAAAGGTCCGGAGAGATCCGGAAGTGCACTATCTTGTTCTGCGGATTGGACAGAGTGTTTGGGATGTTCTTGTAATATGTTACCTCGATTTATTCATGATTAAAAGATCCGGATGATATTCACAGATCAGGACTAATCCGGGATACTCCAAGCTATCTAGACAAGGCAAACCGGAATAATGTAGGTGAAGCATTTATTGCAGACAGATATTAGGGTTCGCGGAGCAATATAAGGGATTTCTCAAAAGTCATTTGCTCATTCTGCACTCAAGAAGAAGTGAATAGTGGAGCTCTGCAACAAGATTCATCAAGCACACCAAGGATCTCCTGCCGAAGTCATTGCATAAAGAAATCAATCCAATCACTCCGTGCAAATCGAAGGCGCATAAGGTATTCTCCGTTTTTTCATTACCTCACTGCAAATCTTTGAAGAATGGCTACTCCAAATATAGTTAAGATCTCTGATAGACCTCGCCCCTCATTCAAGAAACATCCTTATAAATCATTGGAGGTAGATCCACTAGGAGCCTTCTCTAGTGTTCCTCATGGTGTATTGCATACGGAAGATATTAGGGTTTACATCCATGCGAATCTTGAAGACTTTGGAGAATCAAAACTGATGGATATCTATCACAAACAATTGATAGATGACTCCTTTGAGATCAAACCTCAGTATAAAGCCATCCAGGACAAACACTTTGCACAGTGCATTCATTTCCCCTGTTTTGAAGAAGATGAATGGGTCCGGTATGTACTAAGTAGAGTACATGACAACTTCCTATGGTTGAACAAGCCCTTCAAGATCACCAAGGACGCAATTAGGGCTGTAACCGGTCTGCACTCATCCGGTGGATTACCTGTTCTCAAATCTGTCAAAAATCAGACAGTCAGTGATGCAACCGGATCCAAGTTTGACAAGAGAGCTATGACAGTTGATGACATCATTGAACCGGATGTCAAATTTGCAGCTATGATAATTGGTTACAAAATCTATCACTCCAGTAGGGAAAATTCAGTACCGGGAACTACAATCTACACAGCCTATCAGATGTTAAAGGAGAATGCAGACTATGACTTGTGTGAGCTTCTTGTGAACCAACTCTTTGAAAATCTGCAGAAGATCAAGAAGGACAAGAAAAACTCCTTCAAGTATGGCAATCTGATCTTTTGTCTCTTCTTTTACTACATGAATGAGCTTCCCGGATCCAGTGGATGGATATGGCAGAATGACAGACCGGTTGCCATCCAAATCAGAGACTATTTGCATGGACTTGGGGATGCAAAAGCAAGAAATACAGCTCTATGGGGTTACTTCAAGAACTTCCAAAGCATGATGCATGCAAGAGAAAGAATACCCCAATCCCTTGTTGAAAAATACAAAGACACAGTATGCTTCATGGTAGAAACAGATCAGTGTCTGATGGAGGCAGTGGAGCCAAGGACTGTCTGGATCATGCCTATGGGGTATGAAGTGGATGAACAGATAGTAGAGCTGCATGTTCAACACATGCTAAGCCAGCCCAAAGATCCTAAGGCAGAAAGGTTTGGAACCTTTGAGGAACTGAGTGTAAAGTTACATGTAGAACTCAGGGAACCGGAGATAAAGAGGAAGGTAAGAAAAGAAGTTGAGCATATTGCTCAAGGCCTAGGCATCTCAAAAGAGGCACTTGATGCCAGCCGGGAAAAGAGGAGGAAGGCTGAGGAAGAAGAGAAAAGTAAACAAAGTGTTCTGGTTGAAACTCCCACCCGGACCAGATCATCAAAAAGATCTGCACCTCCCACAACCAAAAGTTCAAAACCAGAAGTCCAGGCATCCGGTAAAAGATCCAAGACAAAAGCCACAAGGGCTTATGAAAGCCAAAAGGATGAAGAGGAAACAGAGTCAGATGAGGGAGTAAAAGAAGTAAAGAAGCAGAAGAAGAAAGGATCCGGTAAACCCTCCACAGGCCAAGACAAGGATGAAATGGCAGAGGTATCTGTTGAAAAGCCCACTCTGTCTCTAGAGAGTGTAATCAAGTCAGTCACGGTAGATGGAAACCTTCAACCAATGACTGAATTTTATGATGACTACAATGAGGCTGACCAAAAGGTTCTGCAGGAAGCCACAGTCAAATATCTGAACATATACAATAAGGCCTTCATTGAGATCATATCTCTTATTCCTAAAAGCCTAGAAAAGGAATTAGAAATAAGAAAGAATAATGCTCATGCAAAAGATCTTGAGATCCGGGAGCAGATAGCTATTCAGTTATATCCTCAAATTGATCCCAAGACAATGAACATTATCTTTAAAGACTGCAAAGATGAGTTCAGAAGTAAAGCCAGGATGAATCAACTCATGCTTGGTGAGACTGACAAAGTGGCCCAAGAGACAGAAGAGATCCTCCGGAAGGCCTTCAAAAGGTTCAATCTTCCTGTTGTAGAGGACTTAGGTGCAGAAACAGCTGCGGATTTGGAATCATCTGTTCCAGAAGAAGTGGGCCCTGAACAGACAAACATCTCTCCTCCGGTTTCCCCTACAGTCTCCGGATCCAAAGAAGAAGAGAAATTACAGGAGAAGGAAGTAGGGGTGAAAGATAAAGAGGTTGACAGTTCCCAGACTGCAGAAGAAAAGAAACATCTGTCTCCGGCAAGAGACACTGCACAAACTGTTCAACAATTTTTGAGCAAAGCCACTATAGAAATTGATGAACCGGACCTACTCAAAGGACCATTAGATTTTGACTCTTTGTCACCGGTGCAAACAATGAAAATAGCCTCATTTGCAAATGAGAAAGTCAAAGAGAAGCTGCTGAAATCTCACATGGAAGACTGTGAGCTTATGGAGGTAGCATCTGGAGTGCTAGAAAAGATCATGCCATCCTTTCAAAAGGATCCCACAGCCTCCTCTTCCGGTAATCTCAAAACCTTAGTCAGCAGTGTTAGTACACATTTTGAATCTTTAGAAAAATCTGCTGAAGAAAAGGTCCGGAAGGAATTTTTGGATAAGAGATTTTCAGAAGTATTAGAATTAATCTCTAAAGATAGGAAGATTGTGAGTATTGGAATAAAGAGCTTAGAGAATGCTCTTAAGGATGGCGGTGACATTTACAAATTTTGTATATCCTGGCCAAAGGCAACAGCAGCAATTGATAAGAAAATAAAAGAGGAACAGGACAAGCTACAAAGCTTATCTCAAAGTTTTGATCCTCTCTCTTCCTCCATAATAAATCAAGAATGTCAGACTATTGCAGTCTTGAATGAAATAAAAATCTTGAGAAGGAAAGGAAGAATATCACTAACCGGATGGGAGAACTTAGCAGGATTATAATCCCTAAGTTGGAAACTATGCATGAGGCCATCAGTGATGCTCAGACCACCGCCCAAACAAAAGATCCGACAGATCTCAAGCGGGCAGAAGCTTTTGCATTTTTGTTGAGTGGTCACATTTCAATTTTGGATAGAATGAAGCAAAGTTGGGCTACAGAAATGATCCAATTGCAGACATCCTTTGCAGACATTCTTCAGTATATGTGAGTATGTAAATATGCGGCTATGTATAGAAAATTTTTGAAAATTTTGGTGTGCGGACCCTACCCTTTGCCATTGATGTCAAAGGGGGAGTGAGGAGTAGTGAAAAATGAGGAATCCAACTAAGGGGGAGTTCCAAAAATTGTATATAAAGACAGAGCATCAGCAAAGGGGGAGCATAGTGAAAACACTTAGTCATTTTTCACTAAGTGTTGCCGTCAATGCCAAAGGGGGAGATTGTTGGCAAGAGACACTATATGGATTCATGGTTGTTGTCATTGATGGCAACAAAGGTCATCCCACATATCCGCAAGTCATAATGTGTCTCTACCGGAAGTCAGAATAAAGATTGTTGTGGTCCGGTGAACAAGAACAGAGCATGTGGCAAGGTCCGACAGATTGATCCGGATCTCTCAGAGGAAGTGTCTTGGTGCAGTGCAGATTTGGGGAAGTCAAGAGGACTACCTTGAGTGGTATATTCCAAGGATTTAGCCTCCGGTGATGGACAAGGAAAAAGATATGAATAGTTGAGTACTGGATTCCTGAGACACAGTCAAAACAAAGGAAGAACTGACTGACAGAGTATCAGACTACTTTCCGGATGTGTTACTGTTGATGATAAAAGTTGTGAAGGCATGAATCATGTTTGGCTGACATGATTAATGATATCTACTAGTATATGCTTGATCCGCATTGCTTGGTGAGCAAGGATTCAGCCGACAGAACAAAGTTTGTAAGAAACTAGACTGTTCCGGATGCCGACTAGAAAGGTGATGAAATTACTTGTGCGGATATATATAGAGGATGGATTTAGTTGTGAAGAGTGTGAAGGAATTAATATATATGCGAATAAGTCCAGAACAGAGCAGAAGTAGCAAAAAGGATCCGGTATGTGAAAGATAGCAGAATAAAGAACAGAGGAAAGATGAAGTGCAGCAGATCAGTGTACTGAGCCTAACCGGAACTGAACTCCAGCATATGCAGATGCTTCCAATCAGTTCAAGACTGTGATTCTTATCACTTTGTAGACAGTGTGTCTTCTTGTAGGCAGTGGGCCTCTTGTGAGCAGTGTGCTCGGGCAGTGAGCCCTAATTGGCAAGTGCCATTTTGTAAATTCCTATTCTTCTAACAGAGAATAATTTTTGGGTTAATCACCCCGTGGTTTTCTCCCTTAACAGGGTTTCCACGTCAAAAATTACTGTGTCATGTGTTTCTTATTTCATGGTAATGTTTTTGTGTTTGATTCAATGCTGCATTAATTAATAAGAAAGTTCAAAAAGGGAAATAATTAGGATAACTGATTCACCCCCCCCCCCCTCTCAGTTATCAACATACCTATGGGAGACACACTGTCTAGTGAAGAATAGCATCTTCACCATGCTTGAGTCAGTTCCATTTAAGCCCAATACTTCTGCTCTGCCTTTCATTCTGCTCCTCTCTACCACACTCTCATCTCCACACGATACCTTTGAAATGACTTTACAACTCCTTATTTATACAAGACATTGACTTAGGGGTAATAATCCAAGTTGGCAAACATTCCAGAGCAAATACATAAATACAATATGACTAATTACAAAAAGACTTCACACGGATCAACACACTATCGACCACACAGATCTGAGACTTCAATCTTTCTTTAGGAACACGCCATTCTTCACAGAACATCTTCAAGATCATCCCCAGGATGTGTAACTCATCTGGTTGGCCAAACTTAGGAAGAAAATCATCCATAAGTAATTCTTCAATTACAGATCAATCTTCAATGCAGACCACCAACACGAACTAGACACAATCCAAAGACCTCCACAAGCTTGCCTGAATCACCAAGAACATCCACACTACTGTTCACTGAAATCATTCTCTCCTTCATATAGAACCTCAAGAACACAGTCTGTCATCACTGTCATATTGGAATAGATGCTTGCGGACCTCCAGACCATGAACCAATTGGGTTGTCAATTCACATTGACTTCCTAAACACTCCACCAAATCCGCAGAACAAGATATTGCATTTCCAGATCTCATCGGACCTATCTGTGTCACTCTGTCACCTCTGAACACCTGTCAGAACTAGTTTTACTTAAGTGGCCATAACTTCTTCAGATCTTCATGCAGATGAAATCTTTACTGGATCATATTAAGACACATATCTGCAAAACCTTTTGAAGCGCATCCTCTGATCTTCATCTTATTTGGGATCTTTACCTCACTGTTTTCATTGTTCTTCTCTATTCCTGATTAGGACTAATTTTCTCAATATCCTCAGCACACAACTCATCCAATCCTTATCATAAATGCAACAAGAGTATGTTGACATCAATGACAACACCGGTTAGGCCCATACTTGGAATAATCTCCCCCTTTGTCATTGATGGCAACATATGATGTGAAAAACTGTTTTAACCATCAAGACAAGAACTTCTCCTTACTAACATAACTCCCCCTATCAACAAAAGCCACTCACATGTCTTCTCTTCCTTTACTGCTCCCCCTTTGATCAGCAACCACTTGTTTTTCACATGTCATCTCTCCCCCTTTGACATTAATGGCAAAGGGCACATACTTGCATTACTTTAGAAACATACCAGCTGCTCCTGAGTAGCAGCTTCCCATCATCAATCTGGACCACAAAATATGACTGTGAGATCCACCGGACTGATGCACATCAGTGCACCTTACTTCAGAACCAGAGAGGTAATAACCCCTAACTTCTCCCTGATATACTCAAAAGAGTCCTTAGGTAGAGGTTTAATAAAAAGATCTGCAGTCTGATCCTTGGAAGACATAAACTCCAATCTGACTTCATTCTTGTTCACTTGCTCTCTCAAAAAATGAAACTTGATGGATATATGTTTAGTCTTTGAGTGCAACACCGGATTCTTTGATATGTTTATTGCACTTGAGTTATCACAGAAGATTGTGATAGGTTCCTCATACTCCACTCTGATGTCTCTTAGCATTTGCTTCATCCACAATACTTGAGTGCAACTACCTGCTGCTGCAATATATTCTGCTTCTGCAGTGGACAGAGATATTACCTGTTGTTTCTTGCTCAGCCAAGAAACCAATCTCCTCCCCCAAAAGAATGCTCCACTACTGGTACTCTTCCAGTTATCCACATCTCCTGCCCAATCTGCATCTATGTATGCATGAAGAGAGAAATCATGATCTCTAGGATACCACAAACCATACTCAACTGTCCCTTTTAGATATCTAAAAATCCTCTTGATTGCCATGACATGAGATTCTCTAGGTTCAGCTTGGAATCTAGCAACAAGACCAACAACATTTATAATGTCAGGTCTAGTTTGAGTGAGATACAATAACCCTCCAATCATTGACTTGTACATTTTCTAATCAGCCTTAGGAGAGTCATCATCTTTGCTCAATTTACATCCGATTGCCATGGGAGTACTCATTGGTTTTGAGTCTTCCATCTGAAATTTCTTTAACAATTCTTTCACATATTTAGTCTGAGAAATGAAGATTCCTTTCTTTGTTTGAGTGATTTGCAAACCCAAAAAGAAATTCATTTCCCCAAACATGGACATCTCAAATTCACTTTTCATTTGATTTGCAAAAGTTTTGCACATACTATCTCTTCCTCTAAAAAATGATATCATTAACAAACACTTCAACAATCAAGATATTTTCATGATCAATTTTGAAGTATAAATTACTGTCAGTTGTACCTTTGTTGAAACCTATCTTCAAAAGATGCTTAACCAATCTTTCATACTAAGCTCTTGGGGCTTGCTTGAGTCCATAAAGTGCTTTCTCCATATCACCATGATCAGACAATTGAAATCCATCCAGTTGCTCAATGTAAACTTCTTCTTCCAAGTCACCATTCAGCAAGGTAGACTTGACATCCATCTGATATACTTTAAAGTCCTTGAAGGCAGCAAAAGAAAGAAATAATCTGACTACACCAGAGCAAAAGTTTCTTCAAAATCAACTCCTTCTACTTGGGAGTAACCCTTACAGACTGATCTGGCTTTATTTCTGACTACTTCACCATCTTCATTCAGTTTATTCCGGAAGACCCATTTGGTTCCAAGCACATTCTTGTTTTTAGGTTGGGGAACAAGATCCCAAGTGTGATTTTTCTCAATTTGTATCAGCTCTTCCTCCATTGCTTTACTCCAGTTTTCATCATTGCATGCTTCATTCATTGTCTTAGGTTCAATCTTTGAAATCAGACAATACTCTTCTAAATCTTGAGCAATCCTTCTTGTTTGAACACCTTTGTTTTTATCACCTATGATCTAGTCGTTAGAGTGATTCAATTTTACATACCTGGGAATTTTGGGACTTACTTGCACTTCTATTTCTTGTACAGGTTCATTCAAACTTATCTCTTCTTCTTGATTCACCGAATCATTTTGAATCTAAATTTCAGAAGGAGCTTGGACTCCTTGGATCAAAACATCATTCTGATCATCTTCATCATATTCATAAAACCTTGAGGGTTTTTCAATACCTTCATCAACCTTCACATTTGTACTTTCTATAATCTTTCTCAATCTCTTGTTATAACACCGGTATGCTTTGCTTTGAGAAGAATAACCCAAGAATATTCCTTCATCACTTCTAGCATCAAATTTGCAGAGATCATCTCTTTTAATGTAACATTTGCTACCAAAGACTCTGGAATACTTCATAGTGGGGGTGATGCCAAACCAGAGTTCATATGGAGTCTTACCAGTATTGCTTCTGATTTGAACTTGATTAAGAGTGTAGACTGCAGTGCTTACAACTTCTCTCCCGTAGATCTGAGGAACATTTGCTTCCATAATCATGGTTCTAGATGCCTCCTGGATGGTCCAGTTCTTTCTCTCCACTATTCCATTCTGCTGTGGTGTCCTTGGAGCAGACAACTATCTTTTTATCCCATGTTTCTCATAGAATTCTATGAACTCACCGGATGTGAATTCTCCACCTTTGTCAGACCTTAGACATTTTATGTTCAATCCGGTTTCATTTTCTACCATTGCCTTAAATATTTTGAATTTCTCAAGGGCCTCAAATTTCTCTTTCAGAAAGGTTATCCACATCATCCGAGAGTGATCAACAATTAATAACATGAAGTATCTATCACCTTGCACACTCCTGATTCTTGCCGGACCACATGGATCAGTATGAACTAAGTCCAATAATCTGGTAGAAGACTGATCTTTACTTTTGAATGTGACTCTACTCTGCTTACCCAACTGACATTCTTTGTACAAACTATTAGTAGGTTTCACCAGTCTTGGAAGATCTCTTACAGCTTGAGTGTTGCTTATCTTGATGATATTATCAAAATTCACATGACACATTCTCCTATGCCATAACCAACTCTAATCAATTTGAACAAATAAGCAACTTTTACCAGTACCAACCAAGTGGAAGATATTACCTTTAGTTTGAGTACCAGATGCAATCTATGTTCTGAAACTTTCAAAGATCTTGCATTTTTCATTTTTGAATCGGAGATCATAGCCTTTGTCCACCAACTGTCCAACACTGAGAAGATTGTGCTTCAGGCCTTCAACATACAGTACATTACTGGTTTTGTTCTTTCCATCAAAAGAAATAGTTCCTCTACCTCTGATTTTGCTAGTAGAATTATCACCAAATTTTACCACTTCTCCTTCATACCTTTCCAAATCTATGAACTTATTTTTGTCACCTGTCATATGGTGAGAGCATCCACTGTCAATGACCCAATCATCCTTTTCTTCAACTTGGGCAGCCAGAGCTCTTTCTACAATTTTATGATTGATAGATTCAGAGGGCATTGGATCTTCTTCCTTGATGGCAATAAACACCCAGTCATTTTCGGATTTGTTTCCTAACTCTGATTCATCATCTGTTACTCCTTCATCATCATCATCTTCATGAACATAGTAACATTTCTTTTGGAACCTTGATCTGTTAGGATTTGGCTTTGAAAATCTTTCCGGACACCTTGAGGCAAAATGACCAATCTTATTGCAGTTAAAACGTTTAAAAGGCAATTTCCCCTCATACTTACCGGATCCTCTTGGCAGTCTTTTTGTAATAAGGGCTTCAATTTGAGCAGCTTCTGCTTCATCTTCTTCCATGTTTTTTCTTGCTTTTTCATACCATGATAGCTTCTTTGAAGAATTCTCTCCCGGATCAAATTTTTGTTTTCCTTTTACAGAGGCACTAGCTTTGAATGCAGATTCAGTCTTGGGGGGGCATCTCCAAACTCAGTCAATTCAAATGCAGCTAGTTTACCAACCAATTGATCTCTTGTGATACTTGAAAAGGATCTGAATTCTTTAATAGCAACAATCTTATATTTGTAAGAATCAGGAAGGGATCTGAGAACTTTGCCAACAATCTCACCTTCATCCAAGATTCCACCAGCACATTTAATGCCACAAACAAGCTCATTTACTCTTGGCATAAATGAAGTGATATTTTCATCTTCCCTCATCTTTAGGTTTTTGAATTTTCCTTTCAGACTCTATAGCTTGGCACATTTAACATACTTGTCTCCTTCATGCAGAAGTTCCAATTTTTGCCAAATCTCATATGCAATTTTTAGATCAACAACATTTGTCAACTCTGAATCAGACAAGGCACTTAGAAGAGCTTCTTTAGTCCACAGATTATTTTTAGCATCTTTGATTTCATCTACGGTATGTGGACCATTCTGTGGAGGATCATACTTCTTTGAAGCCATGATCCAATACTGCATACCCATACATTACAAGTGACATTCCATGTGACTTTTCAAAAGAGTAAAATTGGTTCCATCAAACCTCGGACTATCCTTCTTGCAGGACGACATCCTGGATCTCCTCAAGCGGTTAAACTCTTTTAGAGGAACTTAGCTCCGATACCAATTGTTAGATTTAGGATAGACAACTGAGAGGGGGGGTGAATCAATTGTCCAAAACTTTCTTCCAATTAATCACTTAAATCATTTTCTTAATTCAACAGCATAATAATAAATCAATCATGGAAACATAATGCAACAATTCAAGAGCAGAAACACATTAACACATATGACACCAAGATTTTTGACGTGGAAAACCCGGTTAAGGGAAAAACCACAGGGTGACTAACCCAAGATTGTATTCTCTGTTAAAAGAATAGAAAGAACAAAATGGCACTTGCCAATTAGGGCTCACTGCCCGAGCACACTTCTCACAAGAGGCCCACTGCCTACGGGAGACACAATGTCTACTGAAGAATAAGTATTACATACTTGAACTAAAGAATAACATCTTCACCATGCTTGAGTCAGTTTCATTTAAGCCCAATACTTCTGCTCTGCCTTTCACTCTACTCCTCTCTACCACACTCTCATCTCCACAAGATACTTTTGAAATGACTTTACAACTCCTTATTTATACAAGACATCAACTTAGGGATAATCATCCAAGTTGGCAAACATTCCAGAGCAAATACATAAATATAATATGACTAATTACAAAAAGACTTCACGCAAATCAACACACTATTGGCCACACAGATCTAAGACTTCAATCTTTCTTTAGGAACATGCCATTCTTCATAGAACATCTTCAAGATCATCCACATGATGTGTAATTCATCCGATCGGCCAGACTGAGGAAGAACACCATCATCCAAAAGTAATTCTTCAATTACAAGCTCAATCTTCAATGCAGACCACCAACACAAACTGGACACAATCCAAAGACCTCCACAAACTTGCCTGAATCACCAAGAACATCCACACTACTTCTGTTCACTAAAATCATTCTCTCCTTCATCTAAAACCTCAAGAACACAGTCTGTCATCACTGTCATATTGGAATGGTTGCTTACGGACCTCCAGACCATGAACCAATTGGGTTGTCAATTCACATTGACTTCCTAAACACTCCACCAAATCCGTAGAACAAGATATTGCATTTCCGGATCTCACCGGACCTATCTATGTCACTCTGTCACCTCTGAACACATGCCAGAACCAGTTTTACTTAAGTGGCAATAACTTCTTCAGATCGTCATGCGGACCTCTGAAATCTTTACCGGATCATATTAAGACACATATCTGTAAAACCTTTTGAAGTGTATCCTCTGATCTTCATCTTATCTAGGATCTTTACCTCACTGTCTTCACTGTTCTTCTTTGTTCCTGATTCGGACTAATTTTCTCAATATCCTCAGCACACAACTCATCCAATCCTTATCATCAATGCAACAGGAGTATGTTGACATCAATGACAACACTGGTTAGGCCCATACTTGCAACATATTCAACATTACCATAAGCATACAAAGTGAAATCTTTAGAAAAATCAGGATTCAGGAGTGTAGGTGCAACTGCCAATGCTTCCTTAATAAGCTCAAAGCTCCTTTTCCCCTCTCTAGTCTAGCTAAAAGACACGTTCTTTCTCAACATAGCAGTTATTGGACTTAACAAATCAACAATATCAGGGATGAATCTCTTGACAAAGTTGATTCTCCTAATGAAACTCTGCAGACCTTTCTTGTGTGCTGGTAAGGGGAGAGCCAAGATTACACTTATCCTTTCAGGGTCAATGGTGATACCTTGTTTTGACACCATGTAACCAAGCAATGTACCCTCATGGATAGCAAACACACACTTTTTGGGATTAAGTGATATCCCAAACACCCTACATCTCTCAAAAATCTGCCTTAAGCGGTTTAGATGATTCTTGGCCTCTTTGGAGAAAATAGTAATGTCATCAAGGTAGACTAGGATGGTCTTGTACATTAGGCCTTGAAAGGCCATATCCATAGCCTTTTGGAAGGTTGCCCCAGCATTGGACAAACCGAAGGGCATCTTCTTGTAAGCCATAGTCCCCCATTTTGTGGTGAAGGCTGTTTTATATTGGTCTTCCTCTTTCACTAATATCTGATTGTAACCAGAATAACAGTCTAGTAAGGAAAACCTCTATGATCCTGAGACTACTTGGAGTATCTACTCCATGGAAGGCAAAGGATGACGGTCTTTCAAAGAAGCTCTATTCAAGTCACGAAAGTCTACACACAGCCTTATCTCCCTGCTTTTCTTCCTAACCGGCACAAGGTTGGAAACCCATGAGGTGTGCTTAATAGGAAAGATTATGCTACTCTCAATCAGTTTGTTCAATTCTTTTTTCATAAGAGGCTCTAATTTAGGATTCAATGGCCTCTGTTTCTTCCTGACAAACTTGGCATTAGGCTCAAGTTCAATTGTATGTTTAGCAAGCTAAGGATTAAATCCTTTTAAATCACTGTATTCCCATGCAAAAATGTCACTAAATTATTGAAAAAGATGAACAAATGTTGGTTTTTCTTTTGTTGTACATACCTTGCCCAGTTTGAGAAGCTTAGCCCTGAAGATCTCAACTTCTTCATAGTGATCTTATTGAACTTGTATGCTGGACTTGGGTTTTGTAGCTTCATCATCAGTATTAAAAATGGACTCTATGATGACCAAACCCTTTGACATCTTGTTGTTCTTGAGTTGAATGATTTGGTCACCGTACTGTGTTGTAGCCTCTCTTGGTTAGCATGTGAGAATTCAGCTTCTTCTCTCAAGAAGTTTACAATCTACTGGTCACTTTCAAACACTTGCCAATGTGTGTTGTTATTTGGTACAATATGCCTAACAACAACCTTAACATGTTGATTAGTCTTATCACTACTAATCTCTTCTGGGAATGTCATATTCTACCCCTACAACAGCCAACCTATCAACATGTTTATTCTGATTTCTAGGTATGGATATCAAATTAAATGCATCAAATCCCTCCAAGAGATTCCATACTCTATGCTTGTAAGATTTAAGTAGATCATTTTTGGTAACATTAAGTTTTCTCACCTGATTAACAACCAATTTATTGTCCCCATAAACTTTTAGACAGCCAATACCCTTTTGTCTTGCCCATTCCAAATCTTGAATAAGACTTTTGTATTCAGCCACATTGTTAGTACAACTGAAACAAAACCTAAAAGATGAATAGTACTTCTCACCCCTTTGGGAAACAATCATGCATCCACCACCAGCACCTATTTTACTCCTTGAGCCATCAAAAAATAGTTCCCAGACCTCATAATCTTGCTGCCCATCTTGTTGTTTTGCACTTTTTTCAATGTTAGGAAAAAATGAATTAGCTTCATGCATCATATACACACCCAAACCAACCTCTTCTAGGTGCTCACATGGACCAACCACATGAGTCTGATCTACCCACTCGTCAAGAAGAACTTCTGGTATACCTTCAATTTGTGTATTACCTTCTTGAACAACGGGTTGCTCCTCTTGTTCACTTGCAACCAAGTTGGCATTGATGGGACGTGGAGTGCAAGGTTCAATATGGTCTTTAGCAATGGGTTCTAACTTGATAGTCACCTTAGTGCCATACCTAATTCTAAACAACATATGAGACCAATCTGAGGACAAGTAACCTCCTATTTTTGTAGTAAAATCCCTTGACAAACAAATAGCGAAATAAGGAGGTAACTCAATGACATAGATATCATGTGGGATAGAGAAATTTGGACAGGCATGAAGAGTTGAACTCAGTCCCTTTATGACACCCACTATATTAATAGCAGTTCCATCCAGCTGAATAAGTCCCTTCTCTAATGGCTCATATTCAATTCCTAACTTGTCAACAATCTGTTTGGCATGACGAAACTGCTAGCACATGAGTCAATCATGCAGTTATGGACTAAATGGTCACCTATGATCAAGGACACATAAAATGGTAGGGGCTTGACCTTTGAAGCTTGCTGTTCTTTATCATTTCTAGCCTTATTTGTCAACCCAACCTTAGACTTATCTATATTAGGCTCTTGAGACAAACTTAAATTTGATAAGGCTGATTGAAGCAAGTCTTTTTGGCTAGGGATACTTAGGGAATCCCACATAGACATAGATACATTCACTTTTTTCATATGCTCAAGGATATTGAAAGCAAATGTACCTGATTTAACTTGGCTTTTGGGGGCAACCACGTCACCTTGAGTACAAGCTGGCTGAACTAGTGGATTAAGCTGCTCATCGCCTACCAAATGCTGACTTTTTGATAAAACTTGAATTTTCTCAACCTTTGATGGGTTAGAAACACCTTGATCCACGTTTGGCACTTAATGCTCATGAGTTTGAACCTTACCAGAAGGTTGCCCTTCATCTATAGCCATTTTCTTGCTGCGTGTATTAGCTGCAATTAAAGAACCAACTTGGTTCATACCACAGAATTCTTCTCCTTGCTAGTTTAGGAGTGTTGTCTCATGTACCTATTCTCCTCGCTGTTGGACAGGAGCTTCTATAGACACATTAGATTGCACTGCTGGACTATTTTGGACCATCAAAGCTTGGTTAATCACCCCATTGGCACAGGTATTTTGGTTATGGGGCTAATTACAAGGAAAGCACCACTCATAGTCCTGAGCCAAATTGTTTTGCATGGGTACAATTTCCTTCGAGGAACTAGCAACGTTTGGGTTATAAGATTGATAAGGCCTAGAGTTAAAGGCTTGTCTTGGACCTTGATTATTTGGCTGATAAGGTGGCCTATTTGACTGGCTTTGCTGGTAATTAGACTGAAATGGGGGTTGATAAGGTCTGAAACTTTGACCTTGTTGCCTCTTAAGGTTCACTATCTCATTACGAAAAGATTGTAACAGTCCTTTGATCTCCTGTAACTCAAAAGATTGAGTTTGAACAACATTTTCGTGGTTATTAGGTTGGATATTAGGTGTTGGTAACACTGGTGTAGCAGGTATAATAGCTATAGGAGGTACATGCATTAGTATTGGTGGCTGAATAGCAGGGAATATTGGAAAAGGAGGTCTAGGGGCAATTTTACTAACTTGTATGAGGCTGTTCTCAACTCTTATAGCTATAACATAGGCTTGAGGTAAGGAATCTCCTCCCATAGATTGAACCATAATAGAAATATCACTGTTCAAAGCTCTCAAATAATATAAGAAAGCATGACCAGCAGTAGGCCTTACTATTGGTGGGATTCTATCCCATGTCTTCTAAAAACAATGGTTGAAGTTTGACATAACGTCGTGGGGAGCCCTCTTAATTATAGACAGCTGCTCCACCAATGACAAATAGTCTGATTTGTCTTCAAAGAAACTACACAGCTCCTCTCCCAAATGATCCCATGAATCTATGGAGTTAACTGGTAAGCTTCTGAACCACTGCAAAGCCTTCCCTTTGAGGGAAGCTGCTAACAATCTGATTGCAACATTTTTTCTATCACATGATGGACAACACACATATTTGCAACATCTTTTATATGCTCAATCAGAGTAGTTTGATCTTCACCATTAAAATATGGTAAAATTTTCAAAGAAGCTACAGGAATGTCATCATGCTGAGTTAAATTCAGTGGGCTACCTTGGTTGAATGCAACAAATGGCTGATTTCTAGCTACAGGAATCATTGTAATTGGGATTCTTGGGGCAATATGAGTTCTAATAGCAGGAGGAGTAGACTTGGCTCTCCTAGAATAAACATGATTTGTCTTGGGTTTCTTAGCTATTATCCCTCTTCTCCTAGGTGAGGATTATTGCAAATACTCAAAGGATGAAAGACTGCTTCTAGTTTGTATCCTTTTCCTAAGCTGAAATGCACTAATTTTACTAAACCAAAGCTTAGAGTCGCCAGATATGTAGATTTTAACCTCTTACAGGTTTGAAAATTACTGGTTGCACATTAGAACCAACAATAAAAATATAATATTTGAACTGTTTTAATTCCAACAGTCCCACCGGGCGTGCCAAAAATTGTTGTCTCTCAAATTTGCACCCCTACTAAGTTGCAGAACTTAGCAATCTAGAGAAACATGGGATCTTTCTAGGCCTGTGGGTCACCTATGATGGAAAGAACCTCCGGAGAAGGTCAGCTTCCTAATTGGTTATCACCTAGAAACTACTAGATTTGTAGAGGAAAAGGGAAGAGGAATGCTTTAAAAATGAAAGGTAAAACTGGGAAATGAGAACAAGGGTAATACACCAAACTTGATATGGTTTATGAAACTCAAATTTGCATACACTTGGCCATAGACATCAAAAACTAAACCTGCACAACCTATTACTGTATGCTTTGCAAAAACACTTCACAAAGAGGCCTAAATGCATTAACCTTTTAAAAGGAAGCTAACTTCATAGTTAAAAAAGCATATACAATTTTAAGACACAATTTGCAACTTGCACAAACACACTTTTTGCAGAAAGGTATTTGAAACATGAGACAAAATCATAAGGAGATAAAACTAACCTCACAAATGACTTAATCAAATACTTGGTAATACACAGTACTACATAAATAAGAAGGCAAAACCTGACTATCAATGGTATCCAAGGTCTGTTCTGTATTTTATATCTCAAAGGGGTTATAAAAACATGCTCAAACTGAGTAAGGATTGCAGAAAAATCACTAATTCTAGAATTTACATGAAAAGAACTCCCTTACAAAGAGTCAAATGAATGACTACATACTCTCCAAGTAGCTGTAACAAGATAAGCATGAGAAACCTCCATGGTCGTGCATCTCATAAAAGCCTTCAAAATATCTATCTAAAGTCCTCCAAAGTGGGTTCCCAATGAGGAAAAAGTCAAGGCATGTAATTACCCACCATAAAAGCTTCAAAAATAGCCTCTTAATGCCCTTAAATGCCATTGAAAACAAGTCAAATATATGCAATAACTCCTCTGCCTATTTGTCAACATCCCCTGTAACATCATAAATGCTTGGCATGTGCACAATAAATGTTATGCCATATCTCTTTGACTATATTTGTAAGCATCCTCAACTTGCCCTTCACACAATAAATGTCATAAGCACAATTAATTCTGTATTTAATTAACATTGACTAAGTGGTTTATAATTACACCACTTAATTGAATGTTTTTCATTCCAAAATTATTACAATCTCATGCAGAAAATAATGGCATTTAGGACATAAATAATTAATCTCTCGATTTTGCATGGTTTGGAGACAAATTAAATATTGTGAAAGAATGAAAAAGTAATTGATGAGACTCACTTTGCCACGTGTGATAAATTTGCCTATTATTGCCTTTTGCATTTTTATTACAAATGATAAAGTAATTCATAATTCATTACTTTATCATTCGTTTACAATATTTAATCTATCTCTAGATTATGCAAAATCAACATAAAACACCTTGTAATCCCTAGGCAAAATACAACCTCCATACACTTGCATCACCTCTTGCATCTTATGGCTACATCAAAGCACCTTATAACCCCTAGCCATTCATACATGCATTGCATATGGGTCCTCTCCATGCACAGATCAAGATACAAACATCATGCCGTATTACATTAGTCATATATCACATTGCATCCTTATGACTCCATATGCAATATTAGAATGTCTTATACATACCATCACACCCACCTTATGACTTCAAAAACCCACATACCTTAACAAAATAAGGCATTCGACCTTATGTTTTCATAATGTTTTTTGACTTTGAAAAAGAACAAAAGGCAGAAGTGCATTATCACGGGCCCCTTGTGCATTATTACTAGGTTTGAAAAGACTCTAAGGTCTTTACCACAGGTAGAAAAGGATATCAATGATATTTTAAACAAAAGTTAAAAAAAAACCACAAACAATGTAAATTAGGTCGATCAATGAAAATGAAGGAAAAAACCTAAAACTTTTCATTTTGCATTTCACCTTTTTGTTGCCCAAGCTTGACTGCCACCACAGGAAGGGTTTGAAGAGAAAACTACATCATTTTTGTTGATCTTTGAGGGTTTTGATGTAGAATTTCTGAGTAAAATGCAAGGTAAGCCACTTTTATTGAGATTTTGACCTCTTGTTTATCAATTTTGGGCCTCTAAGGCCGTGATTCTGACTAGTATTTGATGCATTCTCTTTGCTCTCTTTACTATTTTGATGCCGCCATGAATATACTGGTCTGAGCTCGTCAGGGACATGGTAAAGACAAAACTCGCAGCCCCAATGCACATATGTTTCTTCATAATGGTAAGCTTTCTCTGTCCTTTCGAAGATTGCATTATTCTTTTGATCTCTTCATTGATAAGATTCAATATGGCATTGCAGGCTATGACCATGCATACATAGGCATTCTTGAGTATTTGTTTTTTGTCTGAGCTCAAAAACTTTCGATTTCCCTTTGTATCTACATTTTTGGCCCAAAATGAGCTTGACCCATGAGTGGATTTGACTTGTATCAATGAGACTCTCCAGACTATCTCTGGCCGCGATTTTGATATCAGTTCTGAGCATTTTGTGTTTGAAATGAGCTAAAAAAACTTCAATTTTTCCTTTACATCTGCATTTTTTGGCTCCAAACGAGCTCGACCCATGCTACAAGAATGAAAAACCTACAAAAGAAAATGTCTCTGAACTTCTCTGCATTTGAACTCTATGTAAACAATGTGAGTTTTGACTTTGTATGAAGAAAAATGTATTTTTCTGCTGCAGCTTTCATGGCTCGAACTGGGATTTTCATCATTTTCAATATGTAGAAAAATAACATCAAATCTGGGAAAATGCAAAAATTAACTCTCATGAGCTCAAACTCTTTATTCTTACTGTGCTTGCCTTCCTTTGATCATCATTTCACATTGATCTCCATCCTAGCTTGACATGAGTTTTAAGAAGTAAAAAAAAATGAAAGACATCCTCTGGTATTGAAGGCCACAACCATGCATACATAGGCATTTTTGAGCATTTGTTTTTGTCTTAAAAAAACTCAAAAGGGTTCGACCCATGCTTCTCTTTTGTAATTGATCTTCACCATGCAAAATATGACATGGGTTTGTAAAATAATAAAATTCTCTGGCAGCAGTAATGAACTAGGCTCTTTTTATTTCTGTATATGAAAAGATATCCTCTCTTTTTTTTGGAAAAGCACATTGTTCCTCTTTTGCATCTAGTTCTGCTCATTCCTTTTTGTCTTTGAAAACAGTCAAAAAGACTGCTGCTCTATCACTTCTTCTTCTGTCTTTGAACAAGTTGATGCATTTTGATATTGGCACTATACTAGAGGAAAAAATAAAAATTGAGATACTTGCTCATTTAGAAGTCTATTTTCACCAAGACACCACTGCTCTTTGCCAAAACACCTGCCTTACTGTCAAAACATTGGCACTGTGCAATCAAGGCACATCAACACACTTATTTCACTTCATTGCATCGTTGTCATTGGCAAGAAACACAAATACAATCAGTCATCAAATTACTATCTTGAAGACATACATCATTACTACCATCTCATGATATCATTGTCACTCATGTTTGATACAGTCCTCAGTCACAAATAAGAGAATTTTCAATCCATTGTTAGATCAAAATCTGATACAATAAGGTCATAAATGCCTGATTTGGAGGATATGTGGCCTTATGAGAGAGATTACCGTCTCATTTTCTTTGCTGCTCTAATTACAGTTTGTAATGACAAAACTCAAGTAACTCTCTAGATTTTAGCTTATGAAGGCTATTAAATGAAATAAGTGTATATATGTTCTTCCTTTTAATTCCTCTTGTAGATGCATATGACATTGAAAGTACTGTATAAGCTCCTCTTTGCAATTTTTGAACTGGTATAAACCTATATGCACTTGTCACTGTGATAGATAAGCTCATTGTACTTTATGAATTTGCACCAAATGTGTTCTCACATATAATGTTAATAGCCTCTTCATTTCATTCCGTATAGCACACACCCCCTTAAGTATGGCATTTCTTTCATAGCTGAAATTATACTCTAACACTTCCTTTTACAAAGGTTGCTGTCCATATGGTTGAAACAATATGTCCATTTGAATAATCTTCATGTGTTACCTTCTGTAGCTATTCCTGGATGCTGCCCAATTTATGATATGGCTGCATTGTATCTTTTATGGCACTTAGATCATATCCTTTTGGTGGCTGTCCCACTTAGGCATTTGGCACTGATCTCTTTATTACTGTGTACCATTTGCTACCTTTTATACCTTTTACCAGTCATTAATACTTGGTTGTTCCTAGGAGACTCATAATACAGTTTTAGCTTGCTTTCTATCTTATAAATTGATGACATAAAAAACTTGCTTTTCTTAGGATCACTGACTGCATTACCTATCATTTGCATCATTTCATGATCTGATTCAACTCCCAAGGCATAAAACATAAGCACAACTAGAACTATAATAGATGAAAAACCAACAGTAATCACTTCTCTTCTAGCAAACCATTTGTCATCTTTGGATGTTTTGATCACTTTGATAAAAATTTTGCTCTTGTTCCAGGTAAATCCACTTGATAAGTAATGAAATACCAGATGTTCTTTGTTTACTTCTACTGTATATGGACAAGATATATAAGCTTTTGTTATTTGATTTGACTCCTCTTTAAAGACTCCGTTGTTTATTCAGTTAATTGTTAAGGCGCAAGGTGAACTCCCTTGCTGCCTATAAGCTGTTCCACTGTGTGTCTTTGGTTTCCACCATCTTGATATGGCATTATGCGATTCATTGTTTCAGATTTATCTCTGTAGAAACATGAATGCTTCTATTTCCTGTAGTAAAATTGATCTCCTGTAGCAAAACTGATCACTCTCTTTGCTCTTCATAATATGGCTGATCATGTTGGTGAGATATGGCAATAATAAGAATGCAATGTAACATACAACAGATGTCATTTGTACCTCTGGTACTTGGTGTTCATGATGCAAGTCACTCTACTACTGTGCTTTATATCTTTTAATGTACTTGACTCACATGGACTATCCTGAACTATTTAATAATATCACACTTCACTCATGACAAAGAATGGAAAAGTACCTGTCATCCTTAAATGCCCTTGGCTATTTTTTGTAATATGACTGTTCTATTTGCCATTCCACTATGATTGATCATTCATTATGGCTGAAAAAGTCACGTATCTTGGATATTTCTGCATTAATGTCATTGCTCCGAGCATGTTGGGCTCGACCCTTATGGGAGCCTATTTTCTCCACATGCTTATTTCATAAAAGATGAATCTACTAAATGATTTCTTATATACCTACACAATAAATAAACATGTTAGATAAAAAATGTACCTTTGTTTAAGATGTGAGGTGACTTGTATGGGACTATCTCTTTCTGATGTAGCACTTATGTCTGCTCATTTTGACTTCTCTTATGCTAATATATGATGACTGGTGTTGCTGCTACATAAAAGTAGATGGTACTTTTGATAATTTTGATTGTGTATGAAAAGATTTGGCACCCTGAGCATTAACAAAAACTATTTTCTAGGTATGCTGGAGCTCAAACTGATGGAGCAAGATAGCAGCCAGCTTGACCACGAGATTCGTCATTCGCAGGCAATGATGGATCCCCTTTATTTTCTTATGCATTTCATTGTTTTCAAAAGTAAAATTTACTTTTATGTTGCCAATTTCAGTTACTCCTACGGCTTGTGTGGGAGCATTTCATTTGTCATTCATGAATAATGAAAAAGCCTTTCAAATATGCAATGTTGTATGGTTCTTCTTGATTGTAAACAATTGCATTTAATTAAAGTTCTTTTATGGCATTTTTCTCTCAGAAAAACACTCACTAATAACAAACATGCACCCCTTAAAACTATAAAATTTAACCAGCTCCACTTGATTGAGCTAGAAAACAAAAATGGGTACCACAACTATACCATGCTAATGGTCTCATAACAACACATACTCCCATAAATTTGTGCCCAAAAATCCATCTGAATGCACTCATAATTGCACCCTAAGGCTCCTACAAGTTATCAAATAAGTACCAATCTCTCTTTGCACATTAAACTAAAAATTTACATGATCCAAACTTTACTATACTGAAATAGCTCTCCAATGCCTATCCGAAATCAAAAATATGATTCCATATGCAAAAGTTATGAGCATAAAATTGTCCCGGAGTAATGCTTGGCTTCAAGTACCAAATTTTGCCACAAACAAAAAATATGATAACCAAACCTATACCACTACGTAGTTCTTGAAGAGAGCTTTTCAACGCCTATAAGAAGTCGAAGATTCAATACCATGGACGAAAGTTCTACCTCCCGGAAGAAAATGCCCTCTGAGGGCTAAAAGGGGACTCCTGGCGGGACCCTGTATGTACGTACTGACGTGGCATGATGTCATTACTGGCATCATCATGTTGACTGGGAAAATGAATGTGTTGTCTACTGACGTAGTGCCGAATCAACATGTTGACGTGGTGTACGATTTTACAGCGGACTCCAAGGAAAAATTAGGTTTTAAAAGTTTGTCACGCCACATAGGCAGATTCAAAACCATTTTAAAGGCCAATTTGAAAAGTTTTAAAATCCATTTTTAAAAACCCAAGTAGGGCTTATGTTGGCCACCGATAAGAATTGCCACACCAGGATCCAACCACTAGCCAGGGGCTCAGACCGGCCAGCCAGACCGAGGGCCTAAGACCCGTCGACCATGGCCACGGCCAGCCAGCCATGGGCTGACTAACCCCTACCATGCCGTGTGGCTTGTACTGATAGGCACTGCGCCATGCACATGTTTCGGGTACGGGGTCTACAAACCCCCACCCCAAATTTCAATTTTTTTATTTATTTTAAAAAATCCTCTATAGTTCTTTTTTTAATTTTTCAAAATTTTTTAAAACTATAGAACAATGCAGGAAATTTTTTATTTTTTTTTTTAATTTTTTCTCTGTCACACTTGCAAATCCATACGGCTGAATAGGGTAACATAGGATAAATTTTTTCTCTAGGCCACAATGGCCAAAACAAGCTAAATGATATGTTTTCTTCACCTCTTGGGCCTCCTGAATCCAATGATGACGTCTATTTTTGCATAGAAGGTCATTTGTGAAAAATCCCTCCTCAAAGCCCTCATTGAAGCGATCCAAGAAACCCTCTTTTGCCATGATTTTTCAAACACCAGATATGCAATATTCTCCACAAATCTGCAACACCAAAAACCCTAGACTTGCAACCTGCACAAAACCTTGTAATGTCCCAAATCCTTTTTAGCATTGCCATGGCATCCACTTTGCATCAGATCTATACATACAAGGGTTATAACAAACCAGGGAGCTCACACCTCCCTCAACCATTGATACCACATGTTAGGAATTTGTAGGTTCAATAAATAAAATTCCACATAACCCATAAGGATGCATACAAGTAACCATAATGCAAAGATCAAATGACAAACACAAGATAACACAAGATATGCCCTAGGAAAACCCTCAAGAGGAAAAAACCCAGCCTCCAAAAGCATCCACACTCAAATGTATTATTTAGCAATAAGATATTACAATACATTCTCATGAGTCTCTATGAATACCTCTGAAACATCAAGCTCCTCCAATGCATCCTCCATGTGTCCAAGCATGAATCCACACATCCCATTCCATGCTTCACAAATTACACTCACAAGAGAAAACTCAATACAACAACAGCATCTCATACAACTTCTCGTACACCAATAATGATGAATTAGTCAACCCATGACTAATGACCATGTGCTTGCTTTTATAGACCAAGCTCACACAAATACAAGAAGTAGTATTGGGTAAAACCATGTGTTCTAAAACCATGGATACACAAAACCATTGACCCCCTCATTTAATCATTGGTACTACATTTTCCTAACAATTAAATAATTACAAATAAACAATTAATTACTTTATGTGTCCCACACACATAAAATAATTAACCCAATGTTACATACAACTTATACAAGTGGCATCCAAATAAATATCTAATGTGGCTAAACACATCAATTAAGATGCATCACAAATAAATATTTATTTTACATAAATAAAATAATACAATATTATGCAAGGTGTACAACACCTATTTCCCAACAATATCATTATAAATTTGGTCCGATTTCTCATTGACTAATATATAGGAACTAATAAAACTGAACAATTGCTTTAGTAATCCTGCCTTGATAGGAACTAACAAAAAAATCCATGTATCTTGGTATTATAGTCTACTATAATCTCTGCTTTTCAATAGGGAACGATTATAATATTTCAAACATGTAAGGTGCAGATTCTTTTAAGAGAATTTGGAATGCATTTCAGAGTGCTTGGTGTGCATGTGTACAGTTGCGTACAACAGTTCTGATAGGAAATTTGAGTCACTTTTGGCAATTCTCAATATCAATTTATGTCATGGCGTGTTTTATTTGTTTGGTTGTAGCTAAATGACTAAATAACCCCACTCACATCTTTATCCTCAACATTTAGCCATGCACTGTAGATCAAATTTCATTTTGTTAAGCCATTGGATTTGTTTGAACGTTAGTAGCCTTAATGTAAATAAACTTGATTATGAGTTATGGTATACGTGGTGTTTGTTGGAATAAATTTTTAACCCCAAAAATTTGATAAAAATCTCATTTTCTGCCATCATATTAGCTCCAACATACCATTTCAAATTTCCCCCACTCAGAATAATACATCCATTTGACCCATAGCCCTAACCCTAATAAGTTCATATTTTATCACTTTCGCCTTAAAAAGCAAAAAAAAAAATCATATCAGAAAAGCATGTCCATATTATTAGGTTCCCTTTAGGGTCTCTTTCGATAAAGCATAAATTAAAATATCGGGGAGAAACTACCATATCAGGGAGACTCACTTTGGAGTCACTTTGATAATCCGAATGATCAGAAGGGCAAAATACGCAACTTGGCGACATATCAGGCTGATATCAAAAAGTCAAAGGGACTAATAAATTAGAGTGTCGGAGTGAGTCTTTCAGAGTCTCTTCAATATTCTGAAGACATAAAAGACATATCGAGGGGACCGATGAATATCGGCATGACACCTAAATGTGTCCCGCCGATAAAGCGATAAAGATTAAATAAAAAACATTTTGAAAAAGAGACTTCAGAGTATTGGGGTGACTCAATTCCTAGCCCCACCGATAAGCCACCAGTGATTATGAATAAAAGAAAAACATTGAGGATATTTTGAGATGACTTCGGGATATCGAAGAGAGGTGATCTCTAGTCCCTTCAAAAAACAAACAACATAGTGAGTAAAGGGATATCGAAGCGACATATGAAAATCGAAGAGACTTTTATAAGACAGGATTTCAGTGTGACACCATCCAAGGTCACTTTGAAATCCCAAAGGTAATAAAAGAATAAAAATTTATCAAAGACGTCTCAACGAAATTGATCATCCCGATAAAATAATGACAAGACATGCTTAGCGGTGATCAAATGACCCTAATTTGAAAAATTAAATGTCCCTTCGGTGACATGAGAGTTGCCATGAAAAACCATTAATGCACATAGCCAGGTATATCAAGGCAAATCTTTAGAAAATTTGAATCATTAAGCAAACACGAAGAGCAAGGGTAGAGTGCAGTGAAAGTTGTAATTCAAGAACCAGAAGAAGATATCCAAGTAAGTATTCTAAGCCTGAAATTTATAGCTTATTGGTTCGAATTGCATTCACAGAAGTAGGGATTCTCTTGCATAAGATTATATCATGGAAGAAATGACTAAAAACCCTAAGGGAAAAGGCAAAAACTAGAGGAAAGGCACTTAAACCAAGATTTAATAGATCAATGCTCGAGGTCAGGACAGAGATCTAGGAGAAATGCCTAGTTGAATCCCCAAGCTAAAAAATTAGAAGATATATACAAACAAGTAGGGGATATATGGACTCCAATGAGGGGATATGATCTTTTTCTATATCATTATAGGAAAATGCATAGGCATAAACTTGTCTCAAATCTATGGAGACTAAACATGGGAAAGCTCATAGTGCCAAATGTGTTTGTCAATGTGGAATTGTTGAAAGCAGTGGCCAAGAAATACAACCCACAAAATTGCCTAGATGAATTAAATGATGGGTCTGGTTTTAATCGCTATCACCAAAGATTATATATTAATGGTATTCCAGTTGGATACTAGTTTTGATGTGAAATTCAAAATCAGGGACTTACTGAATGAGTATTACAATATGAGTAATAACTACAAAAGATGGAGGTTACCTTTGCATAGGCCTCGAGATGAAGGGAATAGGATTAGGGTGTTTTCAAGGGTTGAGGATCCACCTTACTCTATAGAATTGTTTGAGGAATACTTCAAATACACCTATTATTCAGTGTGTTAATTGCTTGGTGTGGAAGCCTCTCTGTTTATGGAAGTTGCACCAATGGTCCTGATTGCAGATGTGTAGAGCCAAGATGCACGATACCTGGATTATGCTGAGTACCTTGCCAATGACCTTCACAATGAAATGATTTCTATAAAAAATGGAGGTAGTAAATTTTGACATTATTCTTTGCTCATGCATCTTATCTTGTATGAGGGACAAAACATGTGTCTATGGGATGAATGTTTGAAAGTAGGAGATTTGGACAGAAATGGAGATATTAAACCCATACAAATGTGGATTGCTATATGGGATAACAGGTGTGAGAGATCCCACTACCTCTATTTTGAAGAATATTTTCTAAAACTTGTATATAAACTGCTAGGTCATCCTTGTGATCACAATCTGTCAATAGAAATACAAAAAATTCTGAGGCCGAAGGACAAAGATGAAAAGGGAAGATTCGGTCACAATTGGGGTGACATGTATATTTATAATGATTGCACCAAGATAAGAGTATTTGGGTATGAAGGACCACATTTTTTGTTAACAAAAACCTGTCCAGATAGGGTTGCATATTTAGAGATTGTAAGGCAGTTAGCTTACTCTGACTTTATGCACCTTAAAAGTCATAACAAGTAGTCATTTATGCTTGGTACTCTGTGTTTTGGAGATTTTATAGTTCTCTATGATAAAGGATATCAATTGATCAATTAAAACTAGAACATTTCTGCAAGAGAAAACTTTGACCTTGAACATTTCATAAATGGTGTCAAAGTAAGTAAAAAATTGAAAAGATATCACCATGTGTTGTTTGTCGAGGATGATTTGATCAGAAATTGTGAGGAGAACACAACAGTTGAAAGAAGAAGTTTGTATCATAAAATAATGTTGGCTGAGGCTTGGAGGGTAGCCAAAAACCCCACTTATACAGGAGATTTTCTAAATGTTGATGATCCTATTGAAAAGTTGGACATGCTAATTGCACATACATTAGATTTGACTATGAATGTTCCTCCTCATGTTGTTGAGAGAAAAGGAAAATTTGTCAAAGAGACACAAGCTAAGTGTGAGGTACCATTGAGTCATATTTCCCATCAACCTACACCAGATGTCAGTTTCTCTCTTGATACCAGTAATGCAGAGGATGAAGAATTTGATATAGGATATGAAGATGTGTAGAGCTTTGAGCCTCTAATTGAAAAATATGAACCTCCTGAAGATAGAGAAAAGGTCAACATGGAAGCCCCTGACGAGTTGTCAGAAGACATAAGATATATGTCAAGTAAGAAATTTGTTTCAGATGATGATTTTATCAAAACCCCTGAATTCAAAGCCTTCCTGTATGAGTACAAAGGAAAACAAGCCAGAGAAAAGATGAGAGATATTACTCCTGTGGTACAGGATGAGGTGTTGCAGGAACTTCAAACAAAAATTGATAAAACAATGGAAACCATGACTCCAGAAAAGGGGAGAAAATTGCTTGAAGAAGCAAGGGTGATGATAGTCTCTAGATGGGATATGACATCTACCATTATTTTTGATACATTCAGAAGAAATCAAGATAAAAAATTGTAGTTAAGTATTGAAGCTCTGGATAAGATCAAAACAGGATCTGGATATGATCCTGATAAAGCGACATTGCTAATATGGGCACTGTACCCCCCAAATAAGAGACCTCAAATCATTGATAATCCAAATGAAGTGTTTGGTCATCTCATGATACAACAAGTTGAGGATACAGATCCTCTTGAGACTGTTGACTTGAATGTGAATGTTGCTAGATTTACAAAGGCTCAAATTGAGCAATTGGTAAGGAAAAATAATGCATACATGGCAGAGAATGCAAAATTAAGGCAAGAGGTTGCCACTTATAAAGATAAGTTGCCAGCATTATCAAGCAACTATTCACCTTATTTAGAAGATGATAAAAAAGTAGTAGAGGCAAGAGCTGATGCCAACTATTGGAAGGTCAAAGCAGAAAAATTCCAAAAGAAGAGTGACCAATTGGAAACTGAGATGAAAGCTATTAAATATAACATAGCTTTACAACTGATCAAGAAGAGATTTGAGAAAATAATGGGGAATAATGACAAGATATGGGAATTGCATAAAAGGACACACAATGCTTACCAAGAGCATAAGAGACTGCACCTCAGAATGCTGGAGAAGGAGTTAAAAGCCAAAACAAGTGTTGAGGAAAAAGTGTTTAAAGAATATGATAACCTAATCAGTGAGCATGAAAGATTCAATACTTTGTTAGCAGAAGATCTAGGTGATTTTGATCAACATATGGATATGGCATTTCCTAGTTTCTTCAACACTGAAGGGAATTTATAGGAAAGGGATATGTGGAAAAGTGAATTAATCCAATTGTTACCACCAACTCTTGAGAAAATAAATGATGAAGACTAAGTAGTAGAAAATACACATGTATGCCTTGACAAGATCTTCACTCTGGAATCAGTCATGAGTGATATAATCTCTGTAGATACTTACACCACTCAAGAGTATATCGATCATATCTCCAAGATAAATTTGTTCATTGCCAGAGCAACATGAAGGGGTCGAAGAAAGCGAAAATGAAATTTTGTCGATATTTTGTGATGGAAAAATTAAAAAGGGTGTATTATGTTAGCAATAAGGATGAGCAAAGCATATTCGATAGATACTGCAATATTGGAGAGGAGGACCTTGCCAGGCCAGCGGTCACGAGTGCTCTACAATGATTAATCGATTCAGATCTTAGTCAAATGCTTATGCTCCTATTATCTATTTCTTAATTATGTTTTAGTTATATGAAAAGGTGCAATTCATGAATAGTCATATTGTTTCATCCTGAAGCTTGTTTGCTTCCCATATATATGAGGGAAACCAAGGCCTAGTTTATACATCATCAATCACAAAACAATTATTATATACTATAATATCTCTTTCAATCATATTTTTAGAAGCAAGATACAGAACTCTTATGATATTTTAATAATATAATGGGAAAGATGGTTTAAATCTGTGGATATATCTGTGGTGTTCTACTATTCTATTGATATTCAATCTTATGAGTTATTTGACTGTCTCCATATTGAATTTTTCCAGTTATTTAAATCAATTAGATTTATCAAGGCATATTTGCTGTCTCTGTGTGGTATGCTTGGCTAGTTTCTATATGAATTTGATTTAATTCCATCTAAATGATTCACATTTATTGGTCTTTGCCCCGAGTTAAAATCCTCTAAATAAATCATCTTAGTTGGTTTCCTTCAAAGTAGAATTAAATTCCTTTCAGACAACCATAGTAAATTGGAGAAATATCAATTAGGTCTTAAAGAAGAGTATAATAACCAACAATCCTGCACATTTACACAAAGTGTGAACATTCAAAAGGTGTTAGGTAGTCAGAGTTAAGCCACCAAATAAGATAAATCTACAAATCATACAAATCTTGACCCCATTAACCCAATAGAATTAGGCACTAGTCATTACACCATAACATTTCAAAACCTTATCCATATATTCAGAATCTCACACATTAGTAATAGGAATAACTTTCACCCTTATATCTGTCTCACATTTATATGCCATTGTGAATAGATCACTAAGGTCACACAAATCTGCATTAGCTATCAAGGTACACTTGCCTAGGTCTGACAAAACCTAAAGAGAAGGGAGTTTTAATCATATTAGCCCCGTTTCATTAGCCAAAAGCATTAAGAGAGCTTGGCAACCTCTTAAGGTTAACAACCTGTGTTTTTGAGACCTAACAGTGTTCGTAGGCCAAAATGGCTAAAGAAATGGGCTATTCTTAAATATCATCCACTTCAATAGTCAAAGGTCAATTCTGACGAATAAAAATTAGAAAAATATTTACCACTTTTTGTTGTGAATGAGGTGTAAAATTGCTATTGACCATTTGACCATTGAAGTGGATGATATTTAAGTAGAGTGAAAGAAACATAGTGCAACTGAAAGGAAAAACAAATGAGCAAGGAAAGAATTAATTAAGCATAAAGCATTATTTGAAGTAAGTTACCATCCAATGAATAACAAGAACCAAAAGAATGCACCAAGATTCAACAATGAAGACCAAGATTTTGAAGGGGGAAAATCAAAGAAAAACCCCCAATATTATGTAGATGGCATAAGCCTAAAAGTGTGTGTGTGTGTGTGTGTGTGAGAGAGAGAGAGAGAGAGAGAGAGAGAGAGAGAGCTTGTCAAGCATAAGCATACATGAATGTGAGAATGAGAGAATTGAGAAAATGAGAAAGAAGCACCTCATTAATAGAGGTGAGAAAAGGAGTTGTATGTAACTCCTATATGCCACCTATCATATGTGTGTGCAAAGTGTCACAATCCTCATAAGGAGGAGGCTAAAGCTTGAATATTCCTCCAAGAAGAATATGAACGTGAGTAATCTTCACACATGTGTGTACAAGTATTTATAAGATGCAATTAATTAATAACTTTTACCAAAGTAAAGATTAAATAGCCAAGTCAAGATTAACTTTCTAACAACTTTCTCAAGCATTTAAGCTTCAGTCACTAATCCTATTAGGATTTGTCTGTGTTGTTGAAGATTTAATAGATGAAGCAAAAGGCTATTAGAGGGAGTCTGTTACACATATGGTTCCAATGGTTTTATTGTTTGTCATTGATGTCAACACTATTACAAGGTTGTCATTGATGTCAACACTGTTATGAATGTGTAACAGTGTTTATAGTTGGATGCAATACTCCTAAAGAAGATATATAGAGATACATTGAGATCAGAATTAGATGCATGTCATGCTCCTGAAGAAGATACATTAAGATGAGAATTAGAAGTTCATATCATGCCTTGTTCATTGCAGAATTGAGTATGAAGTTATATTTAGATGAGAATTAGAAGCATCAAGAAGACACATTAATATGGGAACTATAAGCACTAAGATATGGTACTGATGGACTAAGATATGTTGTATGCTCTCTTCTACTATCCCTAAGAATGCATGTGTTAATGCAAAGAAGATGTAGCCTCTGGAAGTTGGTGATAGTCTCTATTTCAGAATGGCCACCTTTGAAGATTGTCTGGGAAATTGCTCAACATTTTCATCAGTTTGTTTTTGGACCTTTGTAGATTGGAATATAGCTCAATGTAATGACAAATCTTGCATATTCCAAGTTTTATGATATGTGGGCTACCGGAAGTATGTTTTGCAAAAGATAAAGTGAAGATAGTGTTGGTTCTGTGAAGACAGTCACTACATGGAAGCAGGATGCTCTGTATTCCTCCGCATTTGTAGATTTGGCTATGCGGTTCTAAAGGTATGTTAAGATTCTAGTGAAGGTGATAATTCCAGAGATTTAGATCATTTACCCTTCCACTATGAAAGTTGTTCATGATATAGTACTAGCATATGTTCTGGCAGAGTAAGCCAGTGCTCAAGGTTTGTTGGAATGCTCTGCATTCCTCCGCATTCCTCCACAAATGAATGATTTCCCTTGCGGTTTTGGGGACATGTTTCTAGATGTTTATTATATGATTCTTTTCAATTTCAAGGTTCTTAGTGGTCTGCAGTTCAATTTTTCAAATGACAACATGTTGTAGTGTGTTTTGGATGACAGAGTGTTCTCAGAGTTAATAATTAAGTTGTGCGACACAATTCTTTGATGTGTGGTGGTAGAGGAGTGTTTGGGAATGTTTTATGAGTCATGTGGACTCATCTGAAATTTTTTTAATGAAGATCTTTTTTGTTTTCAGTACCACACAAGGCTTTTCAAGTTGATGTGGCCGTTATACTTCAAGTCTTCATGTGTTTTCCTTAAAGCTATCCTATTTCTAAATGAGCAGAGTGTGCGGATGTAATTCCTTGGTGTTTGAAGCTATGAAGGATGTTTTGGACTTGGCTAAGCAAGTGTTGGGAGGTGCAAGGCTTGGATCTTCTACTGGTGTAACGTGTGGTTTCACTTAGGACCTATTTTCTACATGTTTCATATTGTGTGTTGTTTGAATGAATTGTAAATGTATTGTTCATGTTGTATCTGGCCGACAAGCAATGTAATCAATGTAATAACATGTATAAATAATGAATCAAAGTGAGTGAGGTGAATTGTGATTGCAAGTTGATTGAAAAGGGTCGCAAGCAGATAAAAAGCAGAATAATTGCATTATTGATGCGCGACTAAAGGAGAAAGAGTAGAAGTTGTTGATGCTGTCCAAATTCATCTTGAAGACATATTTGAGATAGCCATTAAGTATAGAGTGTGCCTAATTGATCAGATCTTTAGAAGAAAGTGTGAAGAGGCAAAAGTGGAATCATCAAAAGTGTGAATTTCAATGTCAGTTTTTAGACAGTAGAAAGACTATCATACTGTAATCTTTTGTAAGTGTGTTCTCATTTCAGGGAGTAGTAGCTTCCTTGGGAGTGACCCTAAAACAATGTCATTAGGAAGTAGAAGCTTCCTTGGGAGTGACCCTAAATCAAATTTACTTAGGGAGTAGAAGCTTCCTTGGGTTATAGCCCCTAAAACAAAATTATTATTTGAGCTACATATATTGTGAGTTAATCCTCACCGTGGTTTTTCCATTCTAGGGTTTTCCACGTACATCTGGTGTTATGTGTTGATGTGCATTATGTTATTCTTTCATGTTGATATTGTGATGCTTAAGGTTTAATCTGCTCCAGATAAGTTGAAGTTGTTGAAATTGAAAATTGTTTGAATACTAATTCACCCCCCTCTCAATATTCTTGTGTCTAATAGAGTCTCATGTGGAGAATACAAACGCATTGGACTATGCCACATTGAATCCGTGCAATACAAATTTGATGACCTTACATTAAGAAAAAGTTTTCACGAGCTTGTATGTGGTAATTTCTAGATTGTCCCATGCCCCTTTCCCATGATGAAGATATGGTTTTGCATAGCTCAACCTCTTGTGTGGTGGACTCAGTTGAGTCTTCAAGGTACGTTGTATAGAAGCACCTGCCAATTGGGAAAGGAATAATTTCTTTTATATGTTGGACAACATAATGGAGAAGCTCTTGCAGACTGCTCCTCTGCTCATTCCTCCCATGTCAATGAGCCTTGGGATTCCTCCCTCCCCACATTTTTCTTTTGATCTGATCTTTTCTTCACTCCCATCATTTTCTAATAGGGTTTCATGCTCACTGATATCATCGCAGTTGAGTGAGATGGAGACGATAATTATTATGGGTGTAAAATATTTTTTATTTAGTTTTATGTTTATTTTGAAAGAATGTCTTAATATAATTATATATACATAAAATTACATATTTTTATATTAAGTTCAGTCCACCCATTACTTATCTTTATAGACATTCATTCTCATACATTTATTACAAAGTTACAATTATATCTTTGTGATTGAAATGTTACAAATTTTGATTTTCATTTGTTATGATATTAATCATGTATGGTATTTTTTATTTATTTATTTATTTATGTTGAATGAAGGAGAAAGATATTACAATTAACAACTGCAACAAGTCATTTCATTTTCCCATCAACTTGAGGGATCCATGATTGCATACATGACTATGGAGCTTTAGAGGATACAAGAACACAAAAACTAAGGATGTAGTCCCATGGAGGGAGCTTAGGATCTATTTTTATGGAACAAGAGGTCTCATGAGATGAAAAAATATTTTCTATATAAATTAGAATCTTGTCCTTGAAAATAGAAGTTCCTACTTTTTAGTTTTCAATTTTTAGCGCGTGCCTTTAGGGTGGGGCTAATTTTTTTTGACACATGTCATGTGCATCTAAAATTTTTAGCATTAACTATGGCTAAAAAATAATTCATGTAATTTTTTTAGCTTTAATTGTTTGAAAAACTTATGGGATGGCCAACTTCCAAAAATATTTGAACTTGAAGATTTAAGCTTGCTCATTGATGTAAATCTATGAAACCACCTCCTTAAGAATCTTGGATCAACTACTATTTAAAAATTGAAAATATGCTGTCAAGAAAAAGGATTGAAAAACCCATGTGGCAACAGAGGCGCCATTCTCTATGGTAGGAAGGATCTACAGATCCCTTGAACGTGCACTCTACTTAAATATCATCCACTTCAATGGTCAAACACTCAATAGAAATTTTTGGGTGGCTTGTTTTTGGCTCTACAGGTGGCTTATAACATATGAGACTACCTTATACTCTAGAATGCAGGAGGCACCTAACTATGCTTCAAATATGAGGCATACATACCCTACCCCCTGCAGGATTTGAACTTGTGACCTCTCTTTCAAGAGTGCAAGTTTTTCACCAACATGCCAACTCAGGGTGTATGATATTTAAGTGGTAAATATTTGTCTTATTTTTATTGGCCAAAATTGATCTTTAACTGTTCAAGTGGATGAATGAATGAATGAAAGTTTTTAATGACGTCCACGAGACCGAAATAGTCTATGGGACCCACAATAGCAGTAGACCACGCAAAACAGAAGAACCAACAAGTGGCCTCCAGCTAAACCTGACTGCTACTCTCAATCTCCTTGTTGATTGTCAATCTTCTTCTATGGATTCTGCCCAAAAAATCAGCCACTCTCACAATCTTTGTTTTAACAAACAAGGCCGTTAAAGAAACAACATTCAAGATATCCTTGAATTTGAAACGAATGTCCTCATAAGCTTTGTACTCCATGATGTAATGCCATTTCATTTCCACTAACCTCGACGTACAAAGACGACAAATCCTATCCGTCCACTCTTCTTTGGGTGTCTTCCATCTTCCCATTTCACACCTAAGATGGTGTGAACTAGTTTTGAGCTGGGCCAGTAACATTTTATATTTCCACTTGATATCCGCCACAATATAGCACTTTTGATCGTGATCACATGTGGGGTTAAAATGAATGACATAATATTCTCTTTTTCGCCCGAGTTGTTGAGACCACATGGCAGCTTTGACTTTCCCTCTCACAAACATTTTGATTTCCACATTTGTTCTTGGGCATTCCTGAATGTTAATGCCCCACTTGAGCAACCACTTGGCATTTTGTTGCATCCACATAGTCTTCCTTCTGGTAATCTTTTCCTCCGCTGCAATTTTGGGCCAGCGGTGCCCCCCCATGCTCTCAATTCTTTTCAGATACCCCAGAAGCTTGGTTATTGCCATCACCTCGATAGGATAAGCACCCACTTTAGCCAGGATAATCTCATAGGGGACTGAGCTTTTTATCTTAAAACTACTTGTGATTAGATGCTTTTGTAATCTTTCTATTTGCCTCCATTTCGAAGTCGATGTGTTGCTGCCCCAAACTTCGCAGCCATACAATATCACTCGTACAACCAACAACCCAAAGAGTTTCTACTTTGATTTCCAGTCCTAGAGCTCCATAGATCTGCATCTATTTTGAAGCATGTACAATGCTTTCCATCCTCCTTGTATTCTTTTTGTCCTGCATGTCTCCCAACTGAGATTGCTACAGAAATCAAGACCCAGGTACTTGTATTCATTTACCACCTGAAGGGGGATGCCCTCGAACTCAAAGTTTATTTGTTTCTTAGTTCTTCTCAAGGTGAAGATCATGACTTTTGTTTTGCTGATGTTCACTTGCATTCCCACCTCCTAATAGAAAGAATCAAGAGCCCTCAGGTGCTCCTGCAGGCTATGCACCGTTTTGGCCATTAGTGTAAGATCATCTGCATATAACAATAGCTTGACCACATAAGTGGCCAAGTGCACACCTTCTCCTCCTCACTTGTCTAGTCATTCCTCTAACTTGTCTATGTAAATCCCGAACAAAGTTGGGGACAAAGGACACCCCTGCTTGACACCAATGTCAGTCCCAAAACACTTTGACATACCATCTTTAGTTTTTATCTTGACTTGCACCTGTTCATATAATCGATGCACCGCTGCTCTATACTCCTTCGGTATACCCAACTCCTCCATTCTGCCCCAAAGCTTACTTCTAGGCACCATGTCGAAGGCCTTTTTAAAGTCAACAAAGTAGCAAAAAGATTCACCCCCTGCTTGTCCTAGATTTTTTCAATCAAATGCCTAAGAGTAACACCATGATCAATCATGGAGTGCTTTGCTCTGAAGTCTACTTGCCCTTTCACCCTCTTTCCCTCCTTTTCTACCCAAGTGCTTATTCTTCGTTCTACCATGCTTCCAAAGAGGGGGTTGATGATTATAGTGCGATAGTTCGAAGGGTTGTTAGCATCCCCGTTCTTGTGAAGAGGGATGACAACACTTGTGGTCCAGATTGTAGGGAAACCATGCTGGATCACCCTGTTGAAAGTTCTTTTGATATGTAGCGCTAAGGCATCCGTGCCCCATTTCAAGTACTCTGCCTGTAAACCATCTATATCTTTAGCTTTGCCCGTTGCTAACTTTTTGATTCCTTCTGTGACATCCTTTGTGGATAACAACTTGGCACTCGTGTTGATTATCGGAGGGAGAGTTATGTCTTGGTCTCTTTTGTACAATGTTTTAGCATATTGCAGCCATTATGTGTCAGTGATATTGTTCTGAAGTATGATTCTAGTCTGCTACAATTGATGAAGGGGGTAAATCACAAAACACACAACAATAGAAATTGAACACAGAAAATAGAACTTCCTTTCATTGATCTGGGCAACTCATTACATTATAAAAGCTTAATTACAATCAGAGGAATCAATCCTCCACAAACTGCAACACACTACAGCTTCCTGTCACAAAACTCTAGAATCCCCTGCCTTCTGTAACCCCAAATCAGCTAGGGTTTCTGTTTTCCCCACCTATTCTTGACTCTACGCTTGCCCCCTTAACCCCTACTACCCTAAGGGTTCCCAAAAATGGTTATATATAGCCCTTTTTGGTGACCACCAGCTTAACTTTGAAATTTGCATCTCCCTCTAAAAATAAGTCGACTTCGCGGGGCCATAACTTTCGATCCGACCGTTGGATTTTCAATTATAATACCTTTTCGGAAAGCTCTCAAAAAGACGAAGGAGTGCAATAGACTACTTGGGTTTCCCACCAAATTTTGGGCCCATCCGGAGCCTCTAAGTGCCTCAAATTTGACTTTGAATATTTCAATAGGATTTTTAGAATTAGAAATTTTAATCTCACAAATGACAAATGATATTGACGTGATTTCTTCACCATTAGCTTCAATTCACCATTCTAGAGGTCTGTGTAAGATTTTGTATCCATCCGTGCACAAATGCAAACTTACTAAAAATAGTAACCCTGCCAAATTTAGCCCTTATTGAAAAGAAACAACATTTTTTTTTGTTTTGTTTTGGTTGATGCAAGATTGCTCTTACACCCTAGATGCTCCTGCATCAGACACCCAGGGTAATTTGAAAAGTGACCCTGTCACTTCTCATGTGTTAGAGAGAAACCAAAATGATCAACCTCAGTCTCAGGTAACCATGATGAATCTTCAATAAGCCTTCCTTTCCATTTCACCAAGTATTCTGTATACTGCCTGTTTCTTGTACTTTTACCCACACGGCTATCCAGAATGCCCTCTATCTCCTCCTTCTCTGAAGTAGATGCTGGAATGTCCCACTGTGTTCCTTTATCAAGTCCATCATCATGATACTCTGTCAGATCTGAAATGTTGAACACTATGAAATATTGATGTCATCGGGCAACTCTATCTCAAATGCATTTCCTGAATTGTGCTTCTTCAGGATTCTACATGGTCCAAATTTCCTCATCTTTAGCTTATTATATGTACCAACTAGAAATCTTTCTTTTCTCAAGTGAACCATGACTTCATCACCCTCCTGAAACTCCTTATGCCTCCTCTTCTGATCTGCCTTAGCCTTGTACTGAGAATTCATCTTATGGATATGCTTTCTTACCTCTTCATGCAAATTCTTCATGTGCTCAACAAAATTTTCAGCTTCGGCACTAGTCTTCTCCCCCTTATCCATCCTCCTCAATTTGGAAGCAGTTCTTGGGCTACTCCCATACACAACCTCGAATGGAGATTTACCTGTGCTCCTATTGACAGAATTGTTGTAAAAAAATTCTGCCTGTGGTAAAATCAAATCCCATCCCTTGGGCTTATCTCCTACTAAGCATCGTAGTAGGTTACCCAAACTCCTATTCACCACTTCTGTCTGTCCATCAGTCTGTGGATGGTGTGCAGAACTGAACTTCAAATCTGTCTTCAACTTCTTCCACAATGTCCTCCAGAAATAACCAACAAACTTGGTATCTCGGTCTGAAACTATGCTCTTAGGTAGACCATGTAGTCTCACCACCTCCTTGAAAAATAACTCTGCAATATGAATAGCATCATTAGTCTTCTTGCAAGGAATAAAATGTGCCATCTTTGAGAATCTGTCCACCACCACAAAAATGGAATCATGTCCTCTCTGTGTCCTTGGTAAACCAAGAACAAAATCCATACTAATATCATCCCATGGCTTCTCTGGTACAGGTAATGGCTGGTATAGACCTGTGTTCTGACTTGCTCCTTTTGCCATCTGACATACCCTGCAATTCTGCACAAATTTCCTCACATCCTGCTGCAACTGTGGCCAATAATAATTTTCACCAACAATAGCAATGGTCTTATCTCGACCAAAGTGTCCAGCCAATCCTCCACTATGCTTCTCCTTTATCAGATTCTCTCTCATGGAACTCCTTGGAATGCACAACTAGCTACCTCTAAACAACATGCCATCTTAGATTATGAATCCAACCATTTTGTTCTGTCCAAAGTAACAGGTTCCAAACAAGCTTTCCAGGCCTCTGCAAAATCTGGATCTTCAGGATACAAACTTTTGAGCTCATCGAACCCAACAACCTCTATCTTCATTTCTGTCAACAAATTTTGCCTTCTGCTCAAGGCATCTGCAACTCTGTTGGACTTCCCACTCCTATGCTTCAAAACAAAAGTATAGCTCTGCAAAAACTCAACCCATTTTAAATGCCTTTGGTTCAACTTTCCTTGATTGTTAAGATACTGCAAAGCCTGATGATCAGTATATAAAACAAACTCCTTTGGCAACAAATAATGTCTCCATTTCTTCAAAGCCTGAACTATTGCATAAAATTCCTGATCATAAACAGAATACTTTTTTTTGGCATCATTAAGCTTCTCACTAAAATAGGCAATGGGCTTACCTTCTTGACTTAGAACAACTCCTATAGCACTACCACTAGCATCACAATCTACCTAAAATACTTTATTGAAATCTGGAAGTGCCAACACAGGTTGCTCTATGACTTTCTGCTTCAATGTATCAAAGCTCCTGTCTGCTCCTTTAGTCCATCTAAACTCTTCTCTATCCCCTATCATTGTCTCAGTTAGGGGTGCATAAATGCTACTGAAATTCCTGATAAACTTCCTGTAAAAACTTGCCAAACCATGAAAAGATCTTACCTCTATTGAAATCCTTGGCGTAGGCCATTCAATGATAGCCCTTACCTTTTCTAGGTCCATCTTAAGACCTTCCTCTGAGACAACAAATCCCAGGTATACCAACTCCTTCTTTGCAAAACTACATTTCTTCAGATTAATCAGCAACTTCTCCTCCCTTAGCTTCTCTAGAACTCTTCTGATATGCATCAGATGTTTATCCCAAGTCTTACTGAAAATTAAAATATCATCCAAATAAACAATAACAAAACTTCCCAAAAATTCCTTCAATACCTCGTTCATGAGCCGCATGAATGTGCTCGGTGCATTGGTTAGCCCAAATGGCATGACTAACCACTCATACAAACCCTCCTTTGTCTTGAAGGCTGTCTTCCATTCATCTCCTTCTCTGATTCGAATATGGTGATACCCACTCTTCAAATCAATCTTCGTGAAGTACTTGGCTCCACTCAAACAATCCATTATGTCATTCATTCTCGGCAATGGAAATCTGTACTTGATTGTGATCTTGTTGATGGCTCAGGAATCTGTACACATCCTCCACTCTCCATCTTTCTTTGGTGCTAGTATTGCAGGTACCGCACATGGACTTAGGTTCTCCCTTATCAGTCCCTTCCTTAACAGCTCGTGAACTTGTCTGTTCAACTCTTCATTCTTTGCTAGAGTCATTCTGTGGGCTGCCTTATTTGACAAACTAGCTCCTGGTATCAAATCCATTTGATGACTTATCTTCCTCACTGGTGGTAAACCTTCTGGTACATTATCAGAGACAATATCTTAAAATTCTTCCAACATTTCTGAGACTTTTGCTGGTACATCTTTACATTTCTCTTGACTGATCTTAGGAATCAATGCAAAGCAATGACACTTATGCTTCATACCCTCCAAAAACTTTCTACCATCTACCAAGCAAATTCTGGCAGTACTACATACCTTTTCTTCCACCTCCTTCAAGGGCTTCAACTTATGACAGACTCCATCCTTTGTTAGGGAGTATGTGTTTGCACGGCCTATCATATTGCCACGGCCTCCCCAACAGCATATGACATGCATCCATCGGTATGATATCACACAGCACCTCATCATGGTAGTCACCAATCTTGAACTTCACTAAACACTGCTCATTGACCAAAGCTCTATGGTCCTTCTGCAACCATGCAATCCGATATGGATGCAGATGCTTTCTTCTTGTCAACTTCAACTTGTCAACCATCTCCTTTGAAACAAGATTATCAGTACTTCCACTGTCAATAATAATATCACAACACTTACCTTCACATTTACACCTTGTGCGGAATAAACTCTTCCTCTGATTGGGTTCTTTCTCCTCATTCAGCAAGGTTCTTCTGACAACTAGGGTTTCTCCTCTTTCAGCATCTTCAGAATGCTCAGAATGTGCATCTTCATCTACATGTGCAACTCATGCATTGCCTTCAGGCCTTCTATTTGTCCTTCCTTGATGTTGCAAACACTCGTATGCTTGATGCCCTTTCTCTCCACATTAGAAACAGGTTCCTCTGAAACCTCCTCTTCCAAGTCCTTGCCCAGGCCTGCCTCTTCCTTTTCCTCTTTACTTACCATTGTTCTGGTCACGAGGGTGGTAGGTATTATCTCCTCTCTGATTTCGACTGGTGCCAGCTTCTTCACTTTTCTTTGCATCTTCATTTTGGCCCCCATAGGGTCTTCCACCAGTCCTTCCGCCTTGACCTCTTCCCCTTTGCTTGCTGTCAAATCTTTTATTTAGCTTCTCTTCCACCTTTAGGGAAAACTGGTACGCATCTTCTATGGTGGTCATTCTGACCAGGCTCAGCTCCTCTTGAATACTCGGCCTCAACCCATTAATGTAACGAGCTACCTTCTCCTTGTTGGGCTCTGCATGGCCCGTCCTGATAGTAATTTTATAAAACTCTTCTGTATACTCCTTAACAGACTTGTTACCTTGCTTCAATCCTTGCAACTTCTTTAGCAACTCCATCTCGTAGTCCACAGGAATGAACTGCTTCTTCAGTTTCTCCACCATCCGATCCCATCTGGTGATCTTTCCTTTTACTCTTCCGTTCCTTTCTAATTGGACCTCCTTCCACCAAATATTGGCATGGCCCTTCAACTTTGTTTTTGCAAACTTAACCCGATCTGGGTCCTCCACATCTTCATACTCAAAATACTCCTCCATGTCATTGATCCAATCAATAAGCTGTTCTGGATTCAAATCGCCAGAATATGTAGAAACTTCGATCCTGGGCCTCTTTCCGATCTTTGAAATGGCCCTCAACAACCTAACTTTTGCAGGATCTCCCGCAACTTCTTGTTCTTCCTCAGATAGCTCTTCTTCAGCTTCATCTTCACTTTCCTCTCTCCTTCTTGGCTCGAACCCTCTTCGTAGCTCCTCTTGCAATGCATCGATTTGTCTTTGCAGGGCTCTAAAACCCTCTTCCATCAAAGCATTCCTCCCACCACGGTTTCTTCGTGGAGGCATCTTGATCTATGCAGCAAACCCACAACCTCAGGTCTTGGTGCAAACTGCCTCACGATCGGCGATCTGTCTACACAATCAGGAACCCTTGCTCTGATACCACTTGATGAAGGGGGTAAATCACAAAACACACAACAACAGAAATTGAACACAGAAAATAGAACTTCCTTTTATTGATCTGGGCAACTCATTACATTACAGAAGCTTAATTACAATCAGAGGAATCAATCCTCCACAAGCTGCAACACACTATAGCTTCCTATCACAAGACTCTAGAATCACCTGCCTTCTGTAACCCCAAATCAGCTAGGGTTTCTATTTTCCCCACCTATTCTTGACTCTACGCTTGCCCCCTTAACCCCTACTACCCTAAGGGTTCCCAAAAATGGTTATATATAGCCCTTTTTGGCGACAACCAGCTTAATTTCAAAATTTGCATCTCCCTCCAAAAATAGGTCGACTTCGCAGGGCCATAACTTTCGATCCGACCAGTGGATTTTCAATTATAATACCTTTTCAGAAAGCTCTCGAAAAGACGATGGAGCGCGGTAGACTACTTGGGTTTCCCACCAAATTTCGGGCCCATCCAGAGCCTCTAAGTGCCTCAAATTTGACTTTGAATATTTCAATAGGATTTTTAGAATTAGAAATTTTAATATCTCACAAATGACAAATGATATTGACGTGATTTCTTCACCATTAGCTTCAATTCACCATTCTAGAGGTCTGTGTAAGATTTTGTATCCATCCGTGCACAAATGCAAACTTACTAAAAATAGTAACCCTGCCAAATTTAGCCCTTATTGAAAAGAAACAACATTTTTTATTTTTTTTGGTTTTGGTTGATGCAAGATTGCTCTTACACCCTAGATGCACCTGCATCAGCAATTCCCTCCAAAAGCCTCTTGGATTAGCTTTTCCAAGATAAATCAGCTCTTTTCTCTTGAATTCCATATACTTCTTTTTTGACCTCACGAGTTTTTCATATATCTTTTTATTTGCTTTTTCTTTTCCATATAACTTCAGCGTTCTCTTTACTGCTTTACATTCTTCATCATACCAAGGATTCACAGGAAAATTGTTTTTGATGGCTCTTCTAGCTTTCGTTCTTTTGCACGCTGATAAAGCCTTGTGAATAATATCTGTCAAGTGTTCGCTGCCAATTATGTCCTATTTTTTTCTGGGACAACCAATATTATTAACCTTTTGCAGCTGCTTATCGATCATAGTTTTAAAAATATCTTGGTTCTCGTGATTTAAGCGAATCTTGCCTTGAAAGTCTTCTTTCTTGCATATTTGAAGATTAGCCTCCTATTAGTCACTTTTTTGCATGCTAAACTTTACGTATATTGGGCTATGATCAGATTTCATTTCAACAGGACATCACCCAATCTCCAACTCTTTTACTTTTAGAATAGCCCTTTGTGAGCAAATGACAGTCTACCACGCCTTGCCCATTGTAGGTATGACATGTGAAGTCTCCCGAGCCTGGCCAAGCATTTATACCATTACAAATGACTAAATCATGGAGGCTGCACATCCCTAACAGTTCTGCACCAAAAGACGAGATACCTCCTTTTGTGTCTTGATACATCCTTTTCCATTTCTGATTCTCTTCTTCTTCAAGCCAAATCGGATTGCTCTTCTTCCCCTCCTCCAAACTGAGGAAAAGGGCTTGATTATTCACATTTCTAGCATTGAAATCTCCTATTAGCATGATCTCACCCATGGAGCTGAACATTGTTATGTCTTTTTGGAGTGTCTCATATTGATCCTCCTTGTCCAAGTTCTTTTTCTTGTATGTTTTAGAACCATACGGAGTAGAGTAGCAAGCAGCCATCCAAACTATGGACCCTACGTTTGTAGTCTTTATCCATATGTATTGGTTATTTGGGTCTTTCTCTTCCAATTTTATGGTTCTTTCATATTCTTTCTTGACCAAGACAGTCACCCCTCCATGTCCTTTGCCACTATCAGTTAATTCATTCCATACAGACCACTTCTCATAGCCCTGAATGTGTATTGAAGTTGCATAGCCTGACACAAAAATCCACCAAGGTTTTGTCGTGCAGTAAAAATGGCAGAAGAGAATGTAGTTCAGTTTGGATTTCTGGGTTATGCAGGCATAACTAGAAAATATGTCAGAGCAATTGGATTGATACCCGATTGCTCAGTGCATGCAGTTGCCAGCAGACCAATTGACAAGGCCAAGGCCTTTGCCTCTACTAACAACTTACCTCCAGATGTATGGAAGCTATGAACAACTTTTGGATGATCCCTGTGTGGATGCAGAGTACATTCCTCTGCCTACATCGTTGCACCTCGAATGGGCTCTCAAGACTGCCCACAATAAGAAACATATTCTTCTGGAGAAACACACTACACTTTGTGTTGAAGACCTTGACAACATCATAGATGCCTATAATAACAATGGGGTCCAGTTCATGGATGGCACCATGTGGATGCACCATCCTAGAACTCCCAAAATGAAGGCCTTTCTTCAAAACCCAGACCTCTTTGGAGACCTCAAGTGTAAGTACTCAATCCTTTTCATCACTTTAACACAATAATGAAACTTGTTTTTAAAATTTTTTAGTGGATTTTAGTATGTCACCCTTTTCTAAAATTTGGGTAATCCATGTCACAGGCAAATTTGTTTTAATGCTAATTTTCTACCGGGTTTTAGGATCACCCTTTTCAAATCTGGGTAATTGTCATGACAATTTGTTGTTCACGGATAATCCATTTCACGATTTTCGTTTCCCACTTAAGAGTATCCACTTATTTATTTTTTTCTCATTTATTTTGGCTTATAGCATACATACTAGTGTAATGCAGTCATCTGGGTTTATTTCTCTACATTTTTGTTTGGTGGTAATTTATTTTTCTACAGCAAATAACATAATGATGTGGGTACAGATTGCTCTTACATTTGCCGTTTAGAAATGTTTCGACTAGAGAGCAGTGCATTTCTATGGTTATTTGCAAGTCCACAGTACTTTCTCGTTTGCCGGTTCTGCTAAGTTCTTTGAAGAGGATATCTGGGTTAAGCCAGATTTGGATGCACATGGTGCACTGGGTGATGTTGGATGGTATTACATTAGGGCAATTTTATGGGCTAATGATTATGAAATGCCTCAAAGTGTGATTGCACATCCCAGGCCTGTTTTGAATGAAGGTAGCGTGATTACATCTTGTGGGGCTACTTTCTCTTGGAAAGATGGGAGGGTGGCAACTTTTCATTGTTCATTTCACTCTCCTCTGACCATGGATTTAAGAGTCCATGGGTCTAAAGGGATTCTGCGTCTTCATGATTTTGTGATTCCCTATGAGGAGAACTCTGCGTCATTTTTATCTTCCACAAACGCCAAGTTTGGGGAAATGGACATTGTTTGGGGTCCCATGTCCAGTGAGTACAGAGTTACAACAGAATTTCCTCAGGAAACTTTTATGGTTTAAGAATTCACGAGGTTGGTTAAGAGAATCCAAGATTCTGGAGGAAAGCCTGATTCTCTATGGTCCTCCATCTCCAGGAAAACACAGATAGTGCTAAATGCTATAAAATCATCTATTCAGGAAGGCTTGATTTCTGTTACATTGTCAAGTATATAAAGAACTTTTACACCACAAGGTCTCTTCTTATAATACAAATGAAAACCATGTTTCTTATATAAGTTAAATTTTTGTTTAGTAATATGAGCATTTCTTCATTGTCTTCAATTGTATGCTTTTAATGTATATAAATATTTATGTTACTATAAGGTTGCAACCAAAGAGGTGTATTGGTTATTCAATTGTCTGCCTTTACTGATTATTACGAGGACAAAAAGTTCTATAGTCAAGTATATAAAGGACTTTTACACCACAAGGTCTCTTCTTATAATACAAATGAAAACCATGTTTCTTATATAAGCTAAATTTTGTTTAGTAATATGAGCATTTCTTCATTGTCTTCAATTGTATGTTTTTAATGTATATAAATATTTATGTTACTATAAGGTCGCAACCAAAGAGGTGTATAGGTTATTCAATTGTCTGCCTTTACTGATTATTATGAGGACAAAAAGTTCTATATGTCTTGTACAGTATATGGTGACACACACAAAATACATTATATTCCAAAAAGTTGTAGTAAAAATAAGTGCTACTCTAGTGTTTAGATGCGTTCTTTTAATTACCATGTGCTATTCTATTTAACTAAGTTTGATTTTCTTTAAATAGCAGAAATCAAACAATTTCATATCTATGCTAAGTACAATAAAACCCAAGAGATGGGAATCAATTAAGAACTAGAAAAGAAAGATATTAAGGATAAGAGAGTATGTTTGTTTTGATGTCTGATGTATTTAGGGAGGTGACAGAGGGCTGAAGGAGGGATCTGGAGATGCTCTGGAGGTGTAATCAGGTTCTGGAAGCTATGTTAGATGAAGACAACCTAACAGGCATGCTCTTGTCTGACAAGGCCACTAGTGACCCTCTCTTGGCACCTATGTTACCAGAAACGTGAAATGTAATGAAATTTGAAAAGGTAACGTGATGTATATAGTAAATATATATTTTAAAATATAACATAAATTATATATACAATTAATTATATTAATTTTATTTACTATTTTGATATTATAAAAATTATATCTTTATATTAATTATATCAAAATTAATTAATTAAATATACTATGCTCCCCCAAGGTTCAAGGACGGGGACGGGTGGGGACGAGCGAACGAGTTTCGAGGACGACATTTTTTTTGGGCCATTTTTTAGGGGATGACTACTAAAAAAATAAGGTTTTTTTTTTAAAAAAAATATAAGGAAATTTCAAATATTTAGATGATAACATTGATAAGGCATTCATTATAGACATTATAGAACATTAAAACATGCATACATAACCATAACATTACACTTGAACTTAGTTTTCAACTTGTCACATGAGAATTGGTAAACAAATAAACAAAATTTAATTGTTTTCAATGACAATCTGCATATATATTATATCAAAATTATATCAAAATGCTCAAAGGCTGTAAGTTTCAAGTTTCAACAACAAAATGTTTCAACAACAAAATGACAAAAACATAGAGAGTCTATGGCTGTCCCTAATCAGCCTCTCCTAATACTGCATCAAAATTAGAATCTGAGTCCGAATCACTGCCACCATGAGGGTCTACATAATCTAGTGGAACCCCAACCAATCCCTCCTATGCCTCCTCATCAATCTGCATAACATCCTCGGGATCAACATCCCAACGTGCAACTGGAGTCTGACGATACTCAGGTCTCTGTCGATCCTATAGCTACAAGGCACTATGCATTGCCACCAACTTCTCCGATCGTCTAGAGTTAAGGTTGTTCCTCTTCATTGACTGAATGAAGCTATATGTGGACCAATTCTTCTCTGCAACAGAGGAACTGGCAATCTGTACAAGGAGGCGAGTGACAAGTGTCCTCAATTTTGGTGCATCCGTGCCATGCCACATCCACCATCCAATAGGGTCAGTTTGAGCTAATGTAGCTCTAACCATCCTTGCCTATTTTTTGTTGAAGTTTGGACCACGTAGATTGACAAAGGCCATCCATTGTGAGCGAAGTATAGAAGCCTCCTCCTCGGTATACATTTTTTCAAGGGCCCTCATGAACCCTTGTTTCACCTCATCTCATGAGATGGAGGCACTCTTCCAGGATGGAGACACTCTTCCAGGTCTAGAAACATATCATTTGGGATTTAGAGCATATGCTACCATATGAAGTGGGGTGTTCATAGTGTCCCACCTCCGCGTCACAATGGGCCTAAGATGCTCCTCATAAAATCCCAAATTAGGATCCTCGCTCTGAATGTGATGTAGGAGCATCCCTAGTTTAAGAGCAATCTTGCATCAACCAAAAACATTTGCATTTTAGTTTGTTTGCAGATCAGTTTATTTCTTCCATTTTTCCAATTCAGTTTAGGCAGTTCAGTTAGAAGCAGTTTTTGTGTTTTGGTCCACATTTTACCATAGTTGCATTTCAGACCTTGTGGAGCTAGACTTAGCATCTACATTCATTCATCTACATCATATCTAGAATTCAGAGATCCACACTTCAATACCGGAAAGATATCGCTATCAGAAGTTTGACTATTTCTCAAAATAGAACATCCGGTTAATCACAGATAACTAGTTGAAGGAGAAACATGCGGAAGCATTTCCTGATCTTTGAAGCCTAATGACACATCATTCAATGATCTTTGGTTTGTGGCCGACCTTCCCCGAAGATCCTCACTTGATTCCATTCATTTTTCGGAAGTGTTCTATGCATTTAGGTACGACCTATCTGTGTACACATGTTACATCTCTTCTTTAGAATTTGTGATCTTCCTTGGCTGACGCGGAGGAATCTATTGATTCAGACTTGATATATATTGATGTAATAGATCCTTAGGAAAGTAGTTATCGAGTTATCAAGTTGTAAGCATATGCATAAGTTCATAGTTTAGATTTTGTGCGAAGGAGCTTCAAAGCCTTATCTTGTGCATGTATGTAATCAGGCCTGTGAGCCCTAATTGTAAGCCCGCATGTTGCCGACCAATCTCTATTTGAATTCTATGATTTATTGAATGACTAAATCTGTATTTGCTTTATTTATTTGAGTTGTTTTCGTTGTGTTTACTCTTGCTGCACGGTCCAGATAGTTCATTCTGTGAACCCTCCTACCGCGACTGCACCAAGTGATATCAGAGTGAAAATTTGAATCTTTTGGGAGTGGTTTTGAGCAAAGTTGGCGAAGGAATTCGATAATATTTTTCTGTGGATAGATCACCGAATTGAGGCAGATTACTTGTGTTGCAACCGATCACCGACTGTGAGGCAGTTGTCACCTTGTAGCTCGATCGCCGAACTTGAGGCAGTTTACACTTGATCCTAGGAAGAATGCCGCCAATGAGAGTTGCTGCTATTGGAACAATGACTAGTAGAATAGATGAGATGATGGAGATAATGAAAACAATGCGAATTCGATTGGATGTTGTTGAAGAAGATAGGTGAAGAGGATTGACACTGAGACCTAATGTTGAAAGCGATGAGGAAGAAGAATTTTAATCTGTTGAACAAATTGGCGAAACCCTAGGAGGTGATGAAGAAGAAGAATCAGATCAAGTAAAGATGTTGTGAGCTATTTCAAATATTGGAAAGAGACCTAGAATTGATATGTCAAACTATACTGGTAATTTGAACCTTGAAGAATTGATTGATTGGATAAATGATATGAAAGAATACTTTGAATATGAGGAAATTGAAGATCCAGAGAAGGTGAAATTTGCAAAGACTAAGTTGAAAGGACATGCTTCTATATGGTGGAAAGAAGTTTAGTTGGAAAGAAATAGAAGAGGAAAAGAAAAGATTACAAAATGGGATAGGATGGTGACAAAACTGAAGAATTGCTGACTATGAGTTGGAACTGTTGAAAAGATTGCAAAACCTGAGACAAAAGGAGAAATCTGTGAAGGAGTATACTGAAGACTTTCAAAAATGATCATAAGGACAGGACATAGTGAAGCAAGAAAGGAGAAAGTGGCTAGATACATCAATGTACTAAGATTGAGCATTCAAGAGGAACTAAGCTTGGTGAGGATGACATCTTTAGAGGAAGCATATCAATTTGCCTTGAAAGTTCAAGAGAAGATGAATAAAAAACATGATCAGAGATAGAGAGGCAGAGGAGGTAAATTTTAGAGAGGTAGGACTTATTTTGGATGAGACAAATCATTTCCAGAGCAGAACAAGTTTGACAGCCCATTTAAGAAGGAGGACATAGATAACAATTCTTACCGGAGAGATGACAAAATTTTTTACCAGAGAAGAAACCCTAGTGCATACCGGAATGAAGGATACAGACGAGAAGGAAGAGGATTTGATAAGAGAACATTCAGAGGTACTTGTTTCAAGTGTGGAGGTGAAGGACATAGAGCATTTGAGTGTAATCAGGGTAGTACAAGTAAGAGGACAAAAAATAGTGGAAGAGCAGCCTATGTTGAAGAAGAACCTGTTGAACTAGGTGACCCCTATTCTGTTGGCAAACCTGAAAAAGGAGAATCACTTGTGATGAGGAGAGAACTATTTCAAATAGAGACAAATAAGGAACCACCGCAGAGGAAGAGTCTATTTAGAACTAGATGCAAATCAGGAGGTAAGTGTTGTAAAGTTGTAATTAATAGTGGTAGTTCTGATAACCTAGTTTCAGAAGAGATGGTGACTAAGTTAAAGTTGGAAAGATTGAAACACCCTAAGCCCTATCAGATACCTTGGATTCAGGATGATCATAAGATACTGGTGAGTGAACAATGTTTAATGAAATTTCATATTGGATCTTATCATGATGAAGTTTTGTGTGATATTATGCCTATGGATGTATGTCATATCTTGTTAGGTAGACCTTGGCAATATGATAGAAAATCTATATATGATAGGAGAAAGAACACATATACTATAACAACAAATGGGAAAAGAATTACTTTGATTCCTTTGGAAGATGATCCTAAAGATGTGGTATGTGGAAATGCTAGAATCTGTTTGGTAGATGGAAGAAAATTTTTGGATGGTTTGAGACATAAGAATATGTGTTATGCCTTGATTCCTAAGAAACCTGAAAGATTGAAGAAAGAGACTGAAGAGACATAATCGGAGGAGATAAAAGAGTTGCTGACAGAGTATGAGGACATCATATCAGATAATGTACCTGAAGGATTACCACCTATAAGGAGTATCAGTCATCACATGGATCTTATACCGGGAGCAAGTTTGCCTAACAAAGTAGCACACAAGATGACACCGACAGAGAATGAAGAACTGAATAGACAGATACGGGAGTTGTTAAGAAAAGGTTTGATCAGAGAAAGCTTGAGTCCTTGTGGAGTACCTGCAGTGTTAGCACCTAAGAAAGATGGAGAATGGAGAATGTGTACTGATTCTAGAGCAATAAAAAAGATCACAGTTAAGTATATGTTTCCTTTATCTAGGATGGATGATATCATGGATTGCTTGAATGGAGCAAGATATTTCACAAAATAGATTTGAAGAGTGGATACCATCAGATCAGAATTAGAGAAGGAGATGAATGGAAGACTGCTTTTAAGACAAATGAAGGATTGTATGAGTGGTTAGTGATGCCTTTTTGATTGACAAATGCACCGAGTACTTTCATGAGATTGATGAATGAAGTTCTGAAGAAATTCTTGGGTAAGTTTGTGATTATATACTTGGATGATATTCTGATTTTCAGTAAGACAAAAGAAGAACATTTGTGGCATATTAGACAAGTTTTGCAAAGGTTGAGAGAAGAGAAATTGATGATAAACATCAAGAAGTGTAGTTTCATGAAGGAAGAGTTAGTATATTTGGGATTTGTGATTTTTGTGGAAGGATTGAAGATGGACCTTGAGAAAGTGAGCAATTATTGAATGGCCTACACTGGAGAGCATTGGAGAAGTTAGATCATTTCATGGATTGGCTAGTTTCTACCGGAAGTTCATTAGAAATTATAGTTCAGTTTGCAACCCTATGACAGAGACAATGAGAGGTGACATAAAGGATTTCAAGTGGACATCTAGAGAAAATAAAAGTTTTGAGTTGTTGATGTAGAAAGTGACAGAGCAACCTGTTTTGGCATTACTAGATTTCAATAAGGTATTTCAAGTTGATTGTGATGCTAGTGGAAATGCAATTGGAGCAGTATTAAGTCAAGAAGGTAGACCTATATCATATTTCAGTGAGAAGTTGAATGATGCAAGGAGAAGATATTCAGTCTATGATCAAGAGTTCTATGCCATAATTCAAGCCTTGAAGAAGTGGAGACATTACTTGTTGCCTAAGGAGTTTGTGTTGTATACAAATCATCAAGTTTTGCAATATTTGAATAGTCAAGGTAAGTTGGATCAGAGACATATGAGATGGGTAGAGTTCATGCAGAGTTATACTTTTGTGTTGAAGCATAGGAGTGGAAAATCAAACAAAGTTGTTGATGCATTGAGTAGGAGAAGAAACTTGTTGACAGAGATGAGAGTTGAAGTGTTGGGTTTTGATGAATTGAAGAACATGTATGAGGGAGACACTAATTTTGCAGAACCTTGGAAAGCATGTAAGGAACTTGTTGTGATAGATAGGTGTAAATGGTTGGACTATTTCATTCAAGATGATATGTTGTTCAAAGGAAGTCAGTTGTGCATACCTAGAAGTTCAATGAGAGATAATTTGATTAAGGAGAAACATAGTGGTGGATTGGTAGGACATTTTGGCATTGATAAGACAGTGGCTTTGGTGAGTGAAAACTACTTTTGGCCTCAGATAGATAAGGATATTCAGAGATTTATGCAGAGTTGTAGAGTTTGTCAAGTTGCAAAAGGGAGTAGTCAGAACACTAGATTGTATAAACCTTTAACAATACCAGAGAGACCTTGGGAAGACATAAACATGGATTTTGTGATGGGATTGCCTAAGACACAGAGAGGACATGATTCAATATTTGTAGTGGTGGATAGATTTTCAAAGATGGCTTATTTCATACCTTGTAAGAAGACAACTGATGCAATACATGTAGCTGACCTATTTTTCAAGGAGGTTGTAAGGTTGCATGGATTACCTAGGAGTATAGTTTCAGACAGAGACCCAAAGTTTGTTGGATACTTTTGGAGGACACTTTGGAAGAAGATGAAGATATATTTGAAGTTCAGTTCAACTTTTCATCCACAGACTGATGGACAGACAGAGGTAGTGAATAGGAGTTTAAGAAATTTGTTGAGATGTTTGGTTGGAGAGAAGACATGAAGTTGGTATTTGATTCTTTCACAAGCAGAGTTTACATATAATAATTCAGTAAACAGGAGTACCAGAAGAACACCTTTTGAGATTGTGACCAGAGTGAATCTTAAAGGAGTTGCAAAATTAAGAGATTTCAGTACAAAAGAAAAGAGAAGTGCAGAAGTAGAAGAATTTGCAAATCACATGAAGATAGTGCATAATCAGGTGAAGAAGCATTTGGAGGATATGAATAATAAGTATAAGGAACACGCTGATGAGAAGCAAAGACATAAGGAATTTGAAGTTGGAGAGGAAGTGATGGTGTACTTGAGAAAAGAAAGATTTCCAGTTGGAGCATATAACAAGTTGAAGATGAAGAAGTTTGGACCTTGTAAGATACTCAGGAAATTTGATTCAGGAAATGCATATGAAGTGGAATTACCAGAGACATTAGGTATTTCACCTATTTTCAACATTGCAGACCTTTATCAGTATCATGAAACAGAGTTTAGTGACAGCATGTAAAGAGACTTGAAGAAGTAGTTACCACAACAAGCAACGGAGTAGATTGAAGATATTTTGGACAACAGTTGGATGCAACACTAGAGGAAGACAATACAAAGAATATCTTGTGAAGTGGAAAGGCAGACCGGAAGAAGATTCATCATGGATTTCTTAGGTTGAGGTGGACTGTCTTGGTTCTCCCTTAGCCCCAACAAAGTGAGGGACTCACTTTTTCAATAACTCTGGGTGTTTGATGCAGGAGCATCCCTGGATCAAGAGCAATCTTGCATCAACCAAAAATATTTGCATTTCAGTTTGTTTGCAGTTCAGTTTATTTCTTCCATTTTTCCAGTTCAGTTCAGGCAGTTTAGTCAGAAGCAGTTTCTGTGTTTTGGTCCACATTTTACGACAGTTGCATTTCAAACCTTGTGGAGCTGGACTTAGCATCTACATTTATTCATCTACATCATATCCAGAATTTAGAGATCTGCACTTCAATATCAGAAAGATATCACTATCAGAAAGATATCACTATCAGAAAGATATCACTATCAGAAGTTTGATTGTTTCTCAGAACAAAACATCCGGTTAATCACAGACAACTAGTTGAAGGAGAAACCTGCGGAAGCATTTCTCGATCTTTGAAGCCTAATGACACATCATTCAATGATCTTTGGTTCGTGGCCGACCTTTCCCGAAGATCTACACATCATTCCATTCATTTTCTGGAAGTGTTCTATGCATTTAGGTGCGACCTATCTGTGTACACACGTTACATCTCTTATTTAGAATTTGTGATCTTCCTTGGCCGATGCAGAGGAATCTATTGATCTGAACTTGATATATATTGATGTAATAGATCGTTAGGAAAGTAGTTATCGAGTTATCATGTTGTAAGCATACGCATAAGTTCATAGTTCAGATTTTGTGTGAAGTAGCTTCAAAGCCTTATCTTGCGCATATATGTAATTAAATGTGAGCCCTAATTGTAAGCACACATGTTGCCGACTGATCTCTACTTGAATTCTATGATATATTGAATGATTGAATCTACATTTGCTTTATTACTTTGAGTTGTTTTCTTTGTGTTTACTCTTGTTGCACGGTCCGGATAGTTCATTCTGTGAACCCTCCTACCGTGACTACACCAGAATGTCTAGCTTCATTTTCCCAAGCATGCTATCAAATGTCTCATAAATCTCTCCAAGACTAGGAGAGTCTGTGTTACCATATCATATGACATCTACAACATGTACAATGAAGGAGCAAACATAGCTGCAAGTGAAAACAAGTTACAAAAATCAGCAATTTAAGAACAAAAATTAAATTTTTAATAAAATGATAATATCATAATATAAACAAAAATAAAATCAGCAATTTGAAATTTTAATTTCATACCTTATTGTGGACTACCAATCATTGTCAAGGCCCTTTTGCCTCACACTTTTTCCTTCAGCTGAATTTGACTTTGGCCATCTATTCCATTCTGCATTAACCACCAATAATTGTAGAGGCTTCTTCACCTCAACCATCCTCTCTAACAAAATGAAATAGATGGCATATCTAGTTTCACAGGCTTGAGGAATTCCTTGTTCAAAAAAGTCCTAAACAATGCAAGTGAGGTTTGATGGTTGCAAATGAACATTTGTATCATAGATGAAAAACTCGCCAGAAACTCGCTGGACTCGCGAGAAATCGCGCGACAGTTTCATTGGTGAGTTTTAATGGTTAAAACTTGCCATGAGTTTTTGCTTTGAAACTCACTAGACTTACCGTAAAACCGCACGCCATACCATGAAAACTCGGCTCTGACAACGGATGGCTGCGAGTCGCAACCCCACAAAACGTTTGCACGGAACCCTAGTGCGAGGAGAGAGACGACGATGGCATAGATTGAAAGGTAGGTTTTCAGATTTTCCATTGGACTCTTGATGGATGAATTGTCAAAATTGATATTGACGAACTACATGCACTATTATAAATTTATATGAAAGAAGAGATTTTGGACGAACTGTCAAAATTTATATATGATTATGATGATATTTACAATATCATCATAATCGTATATAAATTTTGACAGTTCGTCCAAAATCTCTCCTTTCATATGATATAGCCTTTTTAAAATTTTGATTTACAAAATTTTATAATATGAAAATTTGACAATTCGTCCAAAATCTCTCCTTTCATATGATACAGTCTTTTTAAAATTTTGATTTACAATATGAAATTTTGACAATTCGTCCAAAATCTCTCCTTTCATATGATACAATCTTTTTTAAATTTTCTGTTGTTTTATAATATAAAATTTAAATATCATCATAATCCTATATAAATTTTGACAGTTCATCCAAAATCTCTTCTTTCATATGATCCATTCTTTTTAAAAAATTTTATTGTTTTATAATATAAAATTTAAATATATCATAATCCTATATAAATTTTGACAGTTCGCCCAAAATCTCTCCTTTCATATGATAAAGTCTTTTTAAAATTTCAAATGTCTTTAAAAATTAAATATCATCATAATCCTCTATAAATTATGCATTTTTAAAGAATATTTTAAAAAATTATGCATTTTTAAATGTTCGATAAATTTGCCGAGTTATTGCTGAGTTTTTCCTCGAGTTTTTGGCAAGTCCCGAGTTTTTAAATTTTTTTGGTCTATCGAGTCTGAGTTTTTCAACTATGATCTGCATATCTCTAGCTTCTACCACCACTTCCTTCACCCTAGCAATCTTCCCAATGTCTTTCAATGCGTTGTTCAATGCATGAACACAACATGGGGTCCATAAAATGTGCTTATAAGCACCTTCCACCATCAAACCAGCTAACTTACATACACGGGCTGAATCTGTTACCACTTGAACAACATTAGATGCCCCAACCTCTTCTATGGCATCCTTCAAAATCTGAAATTGGAAGTGAGCATCCTTCTTCTTCCTTGTACAATCAATAGCTTTAAGAAAATAAGAGCCAGCTGGACATGTGACGATATTGATGAGTGGCTGATGTTTGATGTTGGTTCACCCATCCATGACAATAGAGTAGCCATCCCTAATCCAAGTTTGTCTCATGTCCTCCATCAAGATACTCACCTGAGAATATTCCTTCTCAAGTAAGGTGGTGCGTAGCTTATGTTCTCCAGGGGGGACATATGAAGGACCAATAGCTGTAACATCTCTAAACATTTGTTTGAAATAGGAAGAGTGTGCCACATGAAATGGTATGGCATGGGCAAAGAAAAATTTAGCAATGGAAAAGTCAGCTACCTCTCATGTTTGTGCATTAAACAACCCTGCAACAGTAGTAGTTCTTTTCTTTCCCTTACTAGAAACCTCTTCCACTTGGCTTTGTGAAGGCAATGACTCAGACACACTAGGCATACTCTCCATTGACAATTCCTTAGATCTTGCCTCCCCCTCCATGTGCAACCTAGTTGCCTCGACCTTCTCAACTACGGAAATTTTTTGACAACCTTTTACCCCTAATCCACCCAAATGCAAATGGTGAAAGTAAACTCTTGTATAGTTGACCCTATAGGTTTCATTGCAAATGTGACAAAGCCATACTCTAGACCCCCCAGTTTCTTTTGTTTGTTAGTGTCTATGTAGGTTGCAAATTGTAAGAGAGGTTTTCTAGGATTAAATGGGCCTTTTGCATAAGTGGCAAGTGTTTTGGAGGGGCATTCATATGGATTAGATTTGGATGAACTCACATTCTCTGCTATACCACTACCACTAGCACAAGCCCCACTCTTTTTATGGCCTCTAGTACTACTTCTACTTAGTTGTCGTTGCACTTGAATTTCAATCTCATTTTTAGAACTTTCACTACTCTCACTGCTGCTCATTGTTTTTTTGTTTGAAAAAATGATAATAGACAGCTGCAAGCAAACATAAAACAAAAAATGAACAAAAAAAACCCTCCCCATGTGTTTGAAATTTAAAAAAAAACTAAAAAAAAATACAAAGGAATATGAACAAAACAAAGAATGTCTATCTTACCTCAAATGATGATGATTTGATGCCCTAATGCCTTCTCTTCATTGCTGTTACCCTCCTCTAACTGCTATTGCTCCTCTTCAAGCTGTTGTTCAAGAATATCAAAATGAGGTGATGAGTTTGTGTTTTTTGTTTTTTGATGATATAAGATGTTTTTTAGGTTTAGGTTTGTTTAAGAGGGATGTGGGGGTCCTTGTGGGCCCCCCATCCCTTTTTTTAAAAGTGTTTTTTGTTTTTTAAGTTATATGTCTGCTGGGCCGTAGGGGACAGCTAGCCATCCCTGGGACGGTCGGGGGATGGCTAGCCATCCCTTGCGTTTCCTAGGGGACGTTTCTTGGCCGTCCCTATGTCCTCAGGATGTCTTCGATACGGGTATGGGCAAAAAAAGGCAGGGGACGAGTCCCCGGGGAGCCTAGTAAATAAATAATTAAATAAATTATATATTCAATTTAAAATACTATTTTACTCAATTTAAAAATTACTAATAGTACACAACTTAAAAAAACATTCATGTCAAAGGGCCCTTGGTTTGTAGGTGAAGTTGAAAGGTTTTGAATGAGCCACTAGGGATCAAATCTTGCTAAGTGCAAGCCCCCCGACACCATAAGGGATGAGGCCGAGATTGTGCTCGGGGTGAATTTGATAGAATGGATACCTCTCAGTCCTTGGCTCTTAGCTGAAGAGGTTTAGCGTAAGGCTCGTGCTCCCCTATCAGATAGCAAAAATGATGCAACCCTGCAGAGAATGAAAACATCACCGAATGCCCATAAACAACCGTTAAGAAACGAAAATGAGTTTCGCACGTTTTAACGGTAAACAGGGTGTCCTCGTTGCGTTTATGGTAACAGAGCTTGGCACTGGTGACATTCGTCAAGTGCTGGTGACCTTCCTTGGTCACTAGTGACTTTCTTGGGGTGATGGTGCATGACAAGGGTGTTAATGAGCTTTTGTAGGTGCATATGTCCTTTGCTTGCATGACTCTGCAACTTTCAAGAGTTGTTCACCTAAATTCCTGCTTCCCTGTGATGCTTGCAGAATCCAGAAATGTGCTCACAAAACTGAAGAATTTAGTGCAATGTTGAATGTGATGTGTGTACATTGGGGGCTTGCTAAATCAATGGTGGTGTGTGTAGTGTCATGGAGGAGGAATAAGGATGATGAAGGATTACAACGTGTGCCAAGGGTTTTGACCATAGTTCTGAAACTCGCCAAAACTTGCCAAAAATCGGCAAGTCACGAGCCGAGCATGCCATGGTGAGTCTTGGGGACTCGGACCTGGACCTGGCCAGAGCCAGTTTTTGAAAACTTGCTAAACTCACCGGAAACTCGCGAGTCCCGAGCATGAAACTTGACTAGAAAAAAGTGAAGAAATCGAGAACACGGTGACAATATATTTCAAAATACATTTAAGTATAAGTTTGTATATTGAATTTCTCATATTTTAAATATTTTGAAATATACTGTCAGGATGTTTGAGATAGGTTCCAGATCCATGGGATTTAACATGCAGATTCTAGATTTTAGAGGACCCATTAGATTTTAGACTTAACCAATTTTTCAGGGTTTCAGACTTAATCAAATTTAGGGTTTCAGTTTTGCACAAAAAGAGTAGAGGACAAATCACTGGATCCTATTGACTTGGATGAGATAGATCCTATTGATTTGCCGAGTTTTCTCTGAGTTTTTGTTGACTCGTCAATTTTGGCATGATTGAAGACCTACCATTTACGCCTTTGTAGGAAGGCGAAGGATGCAGGCTCCTCTGAGCCATAGACTTCTAGTTATTGTTTTGATATTTCATATTTGTTTGGAACATTTGATGTCATGGATTTCATATTCCATGAATTTTGTATACATTTGACTATATTTATATATCTAAGTGTGCTATTTCCTTCAGCAGCTTAGCTACAATTTGCGTTTATACTTATCTAATCGATGTATACTTGAGTATGTGATCAAATTAGCTTCTATTTGATCATGTTATTGTGTCTTTAAAGTTTATTTTATAAAGGGTGCATGAAACAAGTTTTAAATCCTTAAAAATATCTAAATTTCTTGGGTTTTTCACTTTGCCGAGTTTGTGCCGAGTCTGGGTGTCGAGTCTCGAGTCCCGAGCCGAGGTGACCCTCGTCGAGTCTGCGCTGAGTCTGAGTCTCAGAACTATGGTTTTGACAATGGAGTCTCTTGAAAGGGCTGATCTGCAACAATGGAGGCTTGGTAATGGAGATTCAGAAAACTTAGTGATAGAATGTTGGAGTAATGTGGGAGAAAACCCTAAAAGAGTGAGAATGCAAGAATAGACCTTCCAAAATAGGAAAGGAGTGTTTTATAGAGTTTCCTGGACATGGTAGCAATTGAGAAAATGTAGTAAAGATGTATTGGGGCTATGATTAGGGTTATAATCGACCATTGGTGGGAGTCACAGATTCAAATGAAGGTGGCACTAGTGACCTAAAGGACATAGAGTTGTAGAGTGTGGGGAATAGGTCTATTACAGAAGAGTGGTTTTGGGTTGAGCAGTTTGGTGAGCTTGTGAGGGGTTTAAGGCTTGGAAATAGACAAAATGGGTCCTAATTGTGTCTAGGGTGATGAACACCAAAATGAGTGCAAAACATAGAGTGAAAAGTGTGAATTATGCAATTTTTGACTCTACAAGAATGTAATATACTAAGTGGAATGATATCAAGCTTATATCTAGTGTGTTTAAACATATTGATAAGAAAGTCCAACAATAATCATACAAAACTATTATTCACCGATGGAAACAATCATTTCAGAAGTTATGATTTGATTCTGGAGCAAATTCTCATCATTGGTACAAGCTTCTAACACTATCAACAAGTAGCCATAATTGCTTTCCCTGCATCCTTACACTTTTAATGGGCTTTCAAGGCTGTCCATCAACAACTGATATATGCTTCTGGAGAAGTCCTTTCAATTGTCTTTGAAAGCCTTGACACCATCATTGAAGCCTGCAACACCAATTGGGTCTAGTTTATGGATGCGTCATGTGAATGCATCATTACATACATCCACAAGGTATCACTTAGTGAAACACATTCAAAACATATGCTTCATAGGATTCTGACCTAGTGGTCCTAAGGAGGGGGATTTTAAATTTATTCCATCAATGCGCTTGAGAAAATTTAGGAAGCCTTTGCAAGTAATCTGGTCCCATGGGATATGAAAATTTCTAGTTTTTTACATGATTTCTAGATCTGGTTTGAAAATTGACAGGTAAATCCTCAAAAGAAGACCAGGGAAAGATGTTTAAACTGCATCCAGTTGTTTTGCAATAAAGTACTGAAAATCTTTCTAGTGGGTGCTGCAAACTCTCAACCACTCCCTCTCCCCTGTTGAACACCTGCTTAAGCCTTAAAGTTTCCTATTGCAAAAAAGCTACTCCGCCCTTAATGGGCAAAATTCTATTTGTTTGTGCTACCCCACTACAAAGCTTTCATGGCAAGGGCACTAGCCAATAAATTCAGTAACGGTAACTCTCTGTATGAGACCCTGCTGGAAGTATTCTTCCTTATTTTTAAAATTTGCATCCTCTCCCCTATTCTTGGGGCCGCACTACCACTTCTAATTTTACCAATATTTGATAGATGGAAAAACTAAAAATAAGAAATACCTCCTGTTTGCACTCATGCTTTATTTAACATGCCCTTTGGTGTTCTCCTGTGATTAGAACTTTCAAAATGACCACCTTTCCTCAAATTCTAGATTGTTTTGGAGACCTCAAGCTGGTAAGCATTTGATCTGCTTCATCAGTTTAAGAGAGTAGTATGTGTTTGTCTTTTTTGTTGTTTTCTAGTATCATGGCTTTATTTTCACTTTGTACTATCTACTTCTATGCTTTCTGGATTACATCATATGGTAATTGAGTGGTTGAGGCTTGTTTCCAGCCATCTCTGTGTGTGTGGTGATAATTTAATTCTCTACATAAAATAGTAATGGGTTATAGATTACTATTATATTTACCCTTTTAGAAATGTTAGCAAGTAGTCCATTTCTGTTGTTATTTGCATGTCCACAGTAGCTTAATATTTACCCGTTCTAGTGAGTTTTTTGAGGACATATAGGTTAAGCCAGATTTGGATGGGTGATCTTGGATGGTATTGCATTAGGGCAATCTCATGGCTAGTGACTAACAAATGCCTCAGAGTGAGACTGCACATCCTAAAACTATTGTGAATGAAGGTGTAGTTATTACAGTTTGTGGTGGCAAGATGGGAGGGTGGGAACTTTTTGCTGTTCATTTCACTCACACGCATCTATTGGTTTAAGTTTCCATGGGTCTAAAGGTATTCTATGTCTTCATGATTTTGTGATTCTTTATGAGGAAAGTTTTGCATCATATTTTTCTGTAGATGGTAAATGTTGACCTATTTTCCTCTGCCCAGAGTTAAATAGTTCACATTGCATTTTCCTTAAAAATCCTTTAGGAAATCACCCCAAAAGGTTTGAATCCTTCAAATACTCATGCTGTGCCTTGCAAAAAATCTTAAAAATCTCACCTTGAGAATCTTTGCAAAAAACCCAAAAAAACTCAGAAATCGTTTAGCTTCAAGTATTTTCTATCGCAGGGATTTCTCAGTTTTTACACTTAGCATTTGTATATGCATTTTTGAATGTATGTTTGCATGTACATTCGCCATTGTATGTTCGCATATACAAAGGAAATGTACATATTCAAGCATACAAGGCATAATGTATATCGACAATATGCAGGGGAAAGATACAAGGCCTACATACAAAAGAAATATACAATGGCAAATATGCAAGGGAGAATGTATGTTCGCAACATACATTGCCGATATACAAGTGCGATATACAAGGCCGCATATACAAAGGTAAGATGCAATAGGCGGGATTCGCTGAATATACAATGGTGTTTGTATCTTCTATACAAGTCAAATTGTACATGCGCAGATGCAAATAAAACATGCAAGGCCGACATACAAAAGGGACATACAAAGACTTTTGCATATCGGCAAGCATACAAGGCAGAATGTATATCGACAAGTTACAAAGAAACATACAAAGGGGAATGTATACAAAGCGTATACAAGGAAAGGTCGCAAAAAAAGATACAATTGGTGGGGTTCGCCAATTGTATATTTACGATGGTATATTGTGATATATAAGTCAAAGATGCAAAGGCAACATACAAGCCGGACCCGACCCATAAGTCAATTTTGGCTAATTCAAGCGTGAAGTCCGTGGCTTGTATGTATAAGGCCATTGTATGTTGCAATATACAAAAGAAAATATACAAAGGGAAACATACAAGCCGGACCTGTTGCAAAATTACAAAATGGTTAATGATCTTTTGAGGTCCATGCATTTGTATATACATTCGCCATTGTATGTTTTCATATACAATTGGATATACAAGGGATTTTGCATATGCCGAAGTGGAGTGTTTGCAATGTATAAGCGAGTCTACAGTTTCCTTTGTATATTTCGCATTGTATATTGTGATATACAAGGCAAATATACAATGGTGATATGCAAGCCGGACCTGATAGCAATTTCAAATTGTTCTATAAAAACTTGAAGTCCACACCTTGTATGCAGGTGATTGTATGTATATACAATCTCAGATACAAGCACATATACAAAGGCCTTTTCAAAAGACAAAGCCTGTGCTTGCATGTTGGTGTATACAAAGCACTTTGCACATACAAAGACATTTCAGAGGCTGATTCAGATGCCGAATAAAAGCACAGATGCAAAGCGATATATACATAGATGCAAAGTGATATATACAGGCAGTTGACCAAAACTTTGATTGCTCATATCTCCTCCATTCTGATGAATTTTGACATGCTGCAAGAGGCAAAAGTGCTTATTTTTGCCTCCTCTTTCATTTGGTAGGGATTTCAGGGACAATTTCTCACTTTCAGTTTTGGATCTGGATTTGCATGTTTTGACTACGGGACGTTTCAGCTTTTTTTTGTTGAGCAGGATGTAGATATTTGTTGCATTCATTGCTGCAGGTAGAGGAAACTGCTCGCATTCAATGATCAGAAAATATCTCTCCACCGCCTTGTTTTAGATGCTTCATATATTCATGGTTGAAGATAGACACGGAAGCTGCTTGCATTCAATGCCCAAATATCTTCCACCAGTTTAGGGGTGCAGATTGATGATGCAACAACTTGCATTGAAGACTCAGAATATCTCCCACCTACCCCTGTTCTAGATATTTCCACACCATAACTGATGTAGGTGGACGTCCCTTTAGGAGATATTTTTCTGATACAGCTCATGGAGTGATTTTTGTAACCGACCTAGGTCAGTTTGGATGCTATATATACATTGTAATAAGATGTAAAGAAGGTTGGGAAATTTTTTTTGGCTTTCAAGCTTTCTGTTTCCAAACAGAGCTTTCTGCCATTGTAACTGTGCCTTCCTATTGAATATATGCAAGTTATTTTACCTCTTTTGTTGTTTTTCTAGTTTAGTGTAAATTTGCATGTGACTGTCTGTGAACATCTTTGTTCCTCTCAATCATTCTGCCTCTTACCTCTACTAGAATCATTTGAATCTATGTATGTCTACTTGCTATATCTGGTTATGTTGTGCATTTTCTTAGTTCTATGAAAGTTTCATTTAATTAGTCTGGTGCATCACCCTTACTTTCAGTTTTCCTATTTTCATCTTTCATTCAAAAAGCATTCCTTCTCCCTTTCCCTCTGAAGATTTAGTAGTTTTAGGTGATATCCAGTCGAGGAAGCCGGCCTTCTCTAGAGGTCTGATCTCATTTCACAAGGTCCCACACTTCGAGATCATTCCCATGTTACTTCAGATTGCTAAAGTTTCACAACTGTAGCAAGGGTGCAAATCTGGGTGATAATAACTTTGGCATGCCCAGTGGGAAAAGTTCGATGAACTTCTCATCAAGATATTAAGAGATTTGGTGTTTCTCCTAGTATTACCAGCCTTTGGAGGCAATACAAACAACACCATGGTGACTCTACTGAACAAGTCAGCTGGTTTCAACAGCCCAAGTACGTGATAAAATTTCATCAAAGGTCAGGATTTTGGTGGTTTTCCTGGTCTATTTCAGCTTCTAGAAGCATCTCAATCACCTGGCGACTTCCTCTCTGCATTTAGATGCCATAGAATGTCAAAATTTTATGGGAATCATGGCTTTCCCCCTACCCCATATCAGCAATACCAGGCCCCAAATGCCTCTAAATTTATGCCATATAGCCATGCCGCTGCAGAATATCAGCATCCTCATGATGCTTATTCCCAACCCCAGGGGGGTTTTAACACCAAACAGCATGACTATTCAAATAGTCAGCCTAGAAAACACCATTACCAGAATGTTTTGGATCTGATCCAAAAGTTTGACTATTTTTGCGGGATTTGAGCCAAAAGCTTGAACTTATGAAGATCAGTGATATTAGTAAGGATTCTCATGCATGTCCTGGATGTTGGTTGAAATTGAGAAGCAAAAAGAGATTACTTGGCAGCAGCGAGAGTTGGCTGAGTAGTCCATTATTTATAATAAGGAGAGGGTGACAAAAAGAGTACAGTTTGAAAGAAGTCTTGAAGGAGCGATACTTGCTAAAAGGGAGCAAATGAAGCTTTTGTCTGCTTAGGTGCAAAGAATTCGAGCTTACTCAGATTATCAATGCCAAAAAGGATGTGAGACCCAAGCACTCCCCTCCATTCCTAGTTTCAAAAATCCTCTCTCTTTCACACCTGTTCAGCCTGCTGCGGAAGAAGCCCCAAAATTTAAATTTCTAAGCTTCAAGCAAGATGTGTCTCCTAAGTCTCCTAAATTGAATATTCCAAGTTTTAGAGGGTCTCATCCACTGAAGGAACCTATACTTGAACAAGAACAACCTAAATGTCTGCAAGAGACCAAGCCAATTCCTCAGTTTTCCTTGTCAGATCAGCCTTCCTATCCTTTTACTATCTGTCTGTGTCCGAGTGGACCTGTTATCTACTAAGATAATTGGAAAGATGAGCCAAAAGAGGAGGTGGAAGAAGATAGAACTAATGAGGAGCAGTTTGTCCCTACACTCATAAAGATAGGATTGTTTGAACCTATTGCACCTATGAATAATGTTAACCCAAATAAGGGATTGAGTCCTCTAGACTTTAGTTCTTTTGAAGCCTTTTCACATGCATCCAATCAAGAAAACAAAGTTGAAATGCAAAGAGTACATGGGGAAAGCCTTCAGTTGTAGAGGGAACTTAAACACAATCCAGTGGATCTGTAATCAAAGGATGGAGGCATAGGGAAACAAGTTGCTAAGGTCACTTCAGAAATGGATGATGCTGCCCTACTTCATGAGCTACCTGATTATGTTGAAGATGAGGAATTTGAGCAGCTGGTTATGGATATGCAGCAACAAGAGAACACCAAAAATAATGACAAATTGTTGCAGGTTGAGGCTAATCATGATAATGATTTTCTAAGCCACAAAGAGGGCCAAGCATGTTGCCCTATGATAGATGATGCAGAGGCTAGTTACACTGATATGCTTGAGGAACTTACATGCTTTATTGAAAACAATGAGGAGACTGAAAATGGGCAAGAGCAAATTGAAGATTTGTTCTTTATTATCCAGCAGAGATATCAGTTTCTTGGTGGGGAGGTTTTCTCTTTTGAACATGTGCATGGCTCATTTCCTGAGCCTAAGTTAGAAAATCATAAGCATTTTGTTCATGTGGTGGAGACAACCATATCTCTAATTGAGATACTAGAGCTAGAGTATTCATACCAGCAAGAAGAGAAGGTATCAGAACAGAGACATGAGATCAGACATGATGATTTGCATGTCATTTCAAGGGGATGCCCAATTAGGCATCTAGCCCAATTGGAGACACATCAAGAGGAGTCATCACTTGTCATGCTTACCTCTAAGCATGAAGTTGAGCATCATAATGAGTGGGATCAGCCCATTTATTCACCACAAGTTAGCAACATCAGCAATCAGTCTATGTGGATAGGTGAGTTCATCTCCATTTTGTGGGGGGTGCTTTATCAATTTGTCATAGGTACGTTTCCCCCTTTACTCTTTTTAACTACCCACATGCATGAGAAGCATTGTAAATTGTTAAGGAAGGGCAGTTACTTTCAAGAACCAGTTAATGGCTTTGTTTAAGGTCATCTCTGACTAGTTAGTTTAGGATTAGAGTAGGTTTCATTTCTGCTTTAGTTTTCCCTTTTCCTAAGTGCTTCTGTATAGGCTGCATTGTCATTAGGAGAATGCAAGCCCTTTCCCCTTTTGTATTTTGGAGGCAGGTTCTAATTTTCCAGCATGTTTTAGGTGTGATTCCATGCCCAATAGATGATTTAGGCCACTGATCTAATTGTTTAGCAGGCAAACATCCCATGGAAGTCACCAAAAATGTTGACCTAATCATTCAAATACTCATGTTGTGCCTTGCAAAAAATCTTAAAAATCTCACCTTGAGAATCTTTGCAGAAAACCCAGAAAAACCCAGAAATCTTTTAACTTCAAGTATTTTCTATCACAGGGATTTCTCAGTTTTTATACTTAGCATTTGTATATGCATTTTTGAATGTATGTTCACATGTACATTCGCCATTGTATGTTTGCATATACAAAGGAAATGTGCATAGTCAAGCATACAAGGCAGAATGTATATCGGCAATATGCAAGGGAAAGATACAAGGCCTACATACAAAAGAAATATACAATGGTAAATATGCAAGGGATAATGTATGTTTGCAACAGACATTGCCGATATACAAGTGCGACATACAAAGCCGCATATACAAAGGTAAGATGCAATAGGTGGGGTTCGCTGAATATACAATGGCGTTTGTATCTTCTATACAAGTCAAATTGTACATGCGAAGATGCAAATAAAACATGCAAGGCTGACATACAAAAGGGACATACAAAGACTTTTGCATATCGGCAAGCATATAAGGCAGAATGTATATTGACAAGTTACAAAGAAACATACAAAGGGGAATGTATACAAAGCGCATACAAGGAAAGGTCGCAAGAAAAGATACAATTGGTGGGGTCCGCCAATTGTATATTTATGATTGTATATTGTGATATACAAGTCAAAGATGCAAAGGCAACATACAAGCTGGACCCAACCCAGAAGTCAATTCTGGCTAAATCAAGTGTGAAGTCCACGGCTTGTATGTATAAGGGCATTGTATGTTGCGATATACAAAAGAAAATATACAAAGGGAAACATACAAGCCGGACCTATTGCAAAATTACAAAATGGTTAATGATCTTTTGAGGTCTGCGCATTTGTATATACATTCACCATTGTATGTTTTCATATACAATTAGATATACAAGGGATTTTGCATATGCCAAAGTGGAGTGTTTGCAATGTATAAGCAAGTCTACAGTTTCCTTTGTATATTTCGCATTGTATATTGCGATATACAAGGCAACTATACAATGGTGATATGCAAGCCGGACCTGATAGTAATTTCAAATTGTTCTATAAAAACTTGAAGTCCACACCTTGTATGCAGGTGATTGTATGTATATACAATCTCAGATACAAGCACATATACAAAGGCCTTTTCAAAAGACAAAGCCCGCACTTGCATGTTGGTGTATACAAAGCGCTTTGCACATACAAAGACATTTCAGAGGCCTATTCAGATGCCGAATAAAAGCACAGATGCAAAGCGATATATACACAGATGCAAAGCGATATATACAGGGAGTTGACCGAAACTTTGACTGTCCATATCTCCTCCATTTTGGCGAATTTCGACATGCTGCAAGAGGCAAAAGTGCTTATTTTTGCCTCATCTTTCATTTGGCAGGGATTTCAGGGACATTTTCTCATTTTCAGTTTTGGATATGGATTTGCATGTTTTGACTACGGGACGTTTCAACTTTTTTTTTTGAGCATGATGCAGATATTTGTTGCATTCATTGCTGTAGGTAGAGGAAGCTGCTCGCATTCAATGATCAGAAAATATCTCTCCATTGCCTTGTTTTAGATGCTTCATATATTCATGGTTGAAGATAGACACGGAAGTTGCTCGCATTCAATGCCCAAATATCTTCCACTGTTTCAGGGGTGCAGATTGATGATGCAGCAACTTGCATTGAAGACTCAGAATGTCTCCCACCTGCCCCTGTTCTAGATATTTCCAAACCATAACTGATGCAAGTGGATGTCCCTTCAGGAGATATTTTTTTGATATAGCTCATGGAGCGATTTTTGTAACCGACCTAGGTCAGTTTGGATGCTATATATACATTGTAATAAGATGTAAAGAAGGTTGGAAATTTTTTTTGGCTTTCAAGCTTTCTATTTCCAAACAAAACTTTTTGCTACTATAACTGTGCCTTCCTATTGAATATATGCAAGTTATTTTACCTCTTTTGCTGTTTTTCTAGTTTAGTGTAAATTTGCATGTGACTGTTTGTGAACATCTGTGTTCCTCTCAATCATTTTGCCTCTTACCTCTTCTAGAATCATTTGAATCTGCGTATGTCTACTTGTTGTATCTGGTTATGTTGTGCATTTTCTTAGTTCTATGAAAGTTTCATTTAATCAGTCTGGTGCATCACCCTTACTTTCAATTTTCCTGTTTTCATCTTTCATTCAAAAAGTATTCCTTCTCCCTTTCCCTCTAAAGATTTAGTAGTTTTAGGTGATATCCAGTTGAGGAAGCCAACCTTCTTCGGAAGTCTGATCTCATTTCACAAGGTCCCACACTTCAAGATCATTCCCATGTTACTCTAAATTGCTAAAGTTTCACAACTGCAGCAAGAGTGCAAATTTGGGTGATAACAGTAAGTTTGGGGAAATGGATATTGTTTTAGTCCCTCGGACAGTGAGTACAAAACCATAACAGATTTGCCTCAAGAGGCTATTATGGCTCAAGAATTGGTAGAGCCTATTAAGAACATCCAAGATTCTGAAGGAAAGCCTGATTCTCAATGGCCCTCCATCTCCATGAAAACACAGATATTGCTGAATGCTGTAAAAGCAACTATCTGGGAAGGCTTGATTTCTGTTACATTGTGAAGTAAGTAATGAACTATGACACCACAAGGTCTTTTCCTGTAATGCAAACTGAAAGCCATGTTTCTGATATAAGCAAAAATTTCATTTAGTAATATGATAATTCTTTCCGAGTTTTTGCTATTAGTTTTTTTGTTCTTAACAAGTAAAATCTTTATGTTGATGTAAGGCTGCAACCAAAAAAATGTTTAGATTTTTCCATTGTCCATCCACATTGATAATTATATACACAGAAAGTTATATATAACTGCCTCAAACTTTATACAGTGATACTTAGAAAAGCTACAATATTCAAGATAGCCGATTAAACTAACTACAATGATATCAAGCATCATACAATTATAACATAGTGACTAAAAGTTCTAATAGTCATAATACTTACGATCTATTATTCATCAGTAGAAACAAACATTTCCAAACTTACCGCCTGAGGCAATACTCAACATAGGCATGAGAATTTTTTCACAGTAAGCAAGCAACCATAATATCTCTCCCTAAACTGATAAAGTATGTTGCTTTAATTCATAGAATACATTTAGATTTGAGTTTAGAAATGGAATGATGCATAACAGTCCAATTTATGCCTGCTGTTTTCTTTTTTGAGTATGTAACTGCCCTACTTCAGATGTGTCAGCTGCTCTCAGTGAAATATGTAACTGCCTGGCCATTTTCCTTTTGGAGTATGTAACTGCCCGTGTTCCTATTTTTATAGAGTGGTTTTATTTTTAGACAAGGTTCAAGGATACTTGGGAAGGGAGTTTTTTAATATTTGGAGTAGTTTTCTGTTATTGTTTTAGGTGTGGATTGTCCAAAAAGAGGTTGAGAAAGAATATGTAATTCAACCCAGAATAAAGGAGACATTTTTGTTTTGCTAGCAATTTGGTTCCCTTTTCATTTCCTGTTATGAATTTTCCCACTATTTGTTCTTTTTTGGTTATATTATTTGTTGCCTTTAGTTGAAACTGCTGGCAACCATTGCAGATCAGAGGAAAAAATCTGCATCAATTTTGGTATCAAAGCATCCAAAGATGTTGGGAGTAGAGAGTTTGTGAGACAACCTTAGCTATTATTGAGAAGAGTTCTAAATATCTCAGAGGAGACCTGTGGGTATGGCTATGGATGTAGAGGTAGAGTTGTTTTATGAACTAGGAGGTTCAAATTTTTGAAAACATGTAGGGGATGATGCATAACAGTCCAATTTATGCCTTCCATTTTTCTTTTAGAGTATGTAATTGGCCTACTTGAGATGTGTTAGCTGTTGTCAGGGGAATATGTAAGACCTTGGCTATTTTCCTTTTGGAGTATGTAATTGCGCTTGTTGCAGACATGTTAGTGGCTATTAGGGAAATATGTAATTGCTTGGGTTTCTATTTTTAGTGGGCGGTTTTCTTCTAGACAGGGTTTTGGAGATGCTTGGGAAGGGAGTTTTATTTTTTTGGAGAGTAGTGTAAGAGTCACACAATAGGCTCAAGAGATGCCCAGGATCACCTGCAACTAAAACAACCTTTCACAACAAGAGAAACAATAACAACACTCTATTGCCAAAGAATAAAAATGATGCATATAAGGTATAGATATACAATATATGACCCACACATAATGTACAATGAGAGCCCTTGCTTATATAGGCAAGGTTGTAATCATAACAAGTGTTTTAATCTTATGACATGAGACACAAATATTAAATGCCCTAAGTGAACTTAATTAGACAAGTGTGAATAGGATGTAATGGACACCCTTAATTTGACATAAAGAATTCAATGCTATTAAATGAAACTGATGCAAAACTTATTAGTCTAATTTTTTTATATTGAATTTCACTATTGTAACCATATAGTCAGGGCACAGGTTGGTAGTAAGACAAGTTTGTTACCTCTAACATTTAGTGAAACAAGCCAATTTGATATTGTAGAGGTTGAACTGCCTCCTATTATAACAATGATCCCTTTTGGACTGAATATAATAAGGACTACCAAGGAACTGACTTGCTGGCAACTCTCAGAAGCCACCAAATTTACCCAGATTGCTTAACACATACAAATTCCCAGCAACAAAAACTTGGAGAATGATCTGTCATATAAGGCGTTCCATATGCAATGAAGACATAGACTATTTCTGAGGCATTTTCTAGTGTTCAAAACAAACTGTACTTGCTAGTACGGCTACTAGGATCACATAATCTGGTCAACTACTGTTAAAATACATCTGAACCCTCTTAAAAACTAGTGGCCATGTTCTTTTACAGTCTGGGTGCTCACAATGGATATGATAGGACACCCTAACTAGCACTGTTTAATATTTTCACTTCACAAATGATGCTTGGGTCTATACGACACTTTGATTTGGCCTCAAAACTGTAAAGGGGACTCTCAACTCCTTACTAATCAATCACTTCAATGTAGGTTTATTTCACAATCAACTAAAAATCATAAAAACAAAGAAACCCTGATCAAAACACAAGAATACTTCAAAATTGAATTAAAACTTTTCAAAAAATGTCAAACTTCATATTGCCCCAGTATGATTTCTAAGTGAAATCATCAACTTTTCCCAGCCAGGACTGATATCTCACAATTGGAATTGGATGATTTGTTGGTAGAACTTTCTCACAAAACCTCGTTGAACAGCATAGGTGCTCTTGTAGACAAAACCATATCATAATCTACATGAATGAATCCCAAAATGAGCTATTCCAACAATATAATACCTCCCACTCACTCCCAACGCTCAAGCATGGGAATAAAATTAATATCCTGCCAACATGCGCCCCCCACTCCACAGGGTTGCCTAGAATAGGTGACAACAGAAAAAAAGGGGCCCACCAAGCCCAGCGCCACTAAAGGAGGCAAATAATAGACTTTTAAAAGAATATAGTTTTATAATAAACATTCTTAGCAAATGGATGCATTCCCACTAATATTAGTCTTTTAAAAGTCCCATTTCCCTAATCATTAAGTTAGCCTACGGAAAATAATGAAAGGGCTAACATATTTTCAATTTTTTTGATCACTGAGTAAAAAGGGAACATTACAATCCTCCCACCCTGAAGTTGCTTGCCCTCAAGCAACTGGCAATCCATAACCACAAACCCATCCTGAATAATTTCACTCCAGGATCCCAAATCAGTCCAGGGGGTTTGTGAACTCCCAAATACCATGTGTCGTGTTGTCTCACAATTGCAATCGCCATTGTTCTTCCTCCAAGAAACTTTGAATGATGAACCCAAGCATGCGAAAGTTTGCTGTCTTGACTGAACTCCCAGTGTAAACTATCATAATTTACGTCATAAACCTTTGTAAGATGAACTTTCAAAGTCTGGGAGGTCTGAAAAAACACACCCTTGTTGTTGTTCATGACTGAAATCAGCACTGAATAATCTGATTTTAGCTTCATACCTAAGGAACAATAGGTGCCTCGAAGGAGTCTCTCAATAAGAATGCCTTTCACACTTCCAATCCAAGTGCTTTCAACAAATGGAACCCCAAAGCACTGGTATTTTTGTAACTAACATCACACATTGCATGCTTTTTGAATTCATCCTCTTGCTTCCAATGTAGATTTGAGATAACTACATCAGCTTCTTCTTCCAACTCAGACATGCCAACATTAACATTTAAGGATCTAGGAACAACTAATGTCTCCTAATCCCACTCAAAAAATGAATTTTCACATATCAAATCAGCATCTACTTTATAGAGTGGATTATCAAATGCTTGAAAAACATGATTAGACCCTTGGTTTACCTATTCTCCATGCAAAATAAATTTTGAACTTGCTTTTTTTGCTGCTGTCTTGATTTTTCCAACTAGCTCCTCATCTTCTTGAGAAAGCTTCTCGATCCATTTACAACTGAAATCTTGACTTTGCTTATTCAGCAAGGCTTGAATAACTAAAAGGTAATCTTTTTTCTCTTCCATTCTTCTTGCAGCGTGATCACGAGATGTATCATTTGACATTCCCCTCAAAACCACTATTTTTCCATGATTTTGAAACTTAAGTTCCCTGGTTTGAAGGTTCAAATAAATTTCTCCTAATGACTTAAGTCATTGGATGCCAAGGACAATATCTGAATCACCAATACTAACTACTTGAAAAATATCCTTAACCTCATAGTTTCCCAAATGGAGACTCAAATTTGGAATTCTCTTTGTGCATTGGATTGTAAACCTATCCGCAACCATAACATTGAATCCCTCAAACTCCTTCATCTAAAGGCCTCTTTGTGCTACAACTTCTTCATCAATGAAGTTGTGAGTAGGACCAGTATCAATGAGGGCAGTGATTCACTGTCCACATAGTACACCATGAATCCTAAAGGGGTCATTCTTTGGTTGGCATGAAAGTCAGGCAAAAATACCATCATTAACTTTCTTGTTTTTTGGTCCTTCTGGAGCATCATCAAAATCCTCAACTTCTTCAAAATCTTCGAATTGAGCTTGCTGTTCTATTTTTTCTGATTCATAATCACCATTTACATACACCTCCAAATTGCATGATTGACCCTTCTCGTAGCACTTGTGACTTGGAGCCCATGGCTCTTTGCATGCAAAACACAATTTTTTCCTTTTGAGCTCATTTTTGACTTCATCACTCATTCTCTGCATAGGTGGCTTCTGCTGATTGGAAATTTTTGAGATTGGTTCCTTATCTTTATTGAGTGGAGAAGATTTGACTTCCATCTTGGCCTTTGGAGATGAAAACTTCTTTCCTTTTTAATGGCCTCTTGTAAGGTTTGAGAGTCCAAGGATTTGACCCAACCTCTAATTGGTTCTGCTAGTCCTTCAATAAATAGAAAGATGAGTCTTCTTTCAGAAATGTCTGGAACCATTACACTAAGTCTCTGAAACTTAGTGATGTATGCATCAATAGTGTTGGTTTGTTTCAACTGTGCTAGGTCCTTGAAACTTTGTTCCAGATCTTGCTTATCAAACCTCTCAATGAGTCTATTGGTGAACTCATCATAGGTTGTAATCAGATTGTGACCTCGTGTCACAAGACCATGATACCACCACTCATAGGCAACCCCATTCAGGTGTAAGGTGGCAAAGTTTAAGGCCGTCTCCTTAGACATAGGCTTCAAAGTGATGTAAGTGTTGAACTTTTGAACCCAAGCTCTTGGGGTACATCTCCCACTACCGTCAAATTGGTCCATAGACACTTTACTCAGAGTATACTTGTAATCTTTGTTCTCCCTATTGTCCAGTCTTCCACCATTTTTTTTCTTTCTAATTCAAAAATTGATCAAATGTTAAGCTTCTACGGACAAGATCATGAAGTGCCATATATTCATCATGATTTACCATGATATCATCAGTAAATGTAGTTCTTTTCTCATGCTTAGGTGGCATTTCCTCCCTTCTGTTTGCAAATGGTTGAAGACATCTCGTAGTTGATCCCACTGAGGTCCTGGTAGGTGTTCTTACATAATCATTTTGTGCTCCATTGTTTTTCTAGTTGCTTGCTTCACTGTTGTTTCTTGTGCCCTGAGTTAAGTGCTGATCCATTTTGCTCACTAGTCTGGCTATCATCTCATACATATGGTCAAACTTTCTCTCCATATTTTTACCTAGACTTTCAGGTGGACAATTCTTTTTGTCTTTATCCGCCATGACTGATTCTTCTTCAATAGTATTCTCTGAGACAACTGGTACCTTCTCCCCTTGGTACTGGGTTGCTGCATGTAGAGTTAGAGAAACTTCATAGGCTGGCAAGATACTAGCTCTGATACGACTGTAATGGACACCCTTAATTTGACATAAATAATTCAATGCTATTAAATGAAACTGATGCAAAACTTATTAGTCTAATTTTTTTATATTGAATTTCATTGCTGTAAACATACAGTCAGGACACAGGTTGGTAGTAAGACAAGTTTGTTACCTCTAACATTCAGTGAAACAAGCCAATTTGATATTGCAGAGATTGAACTACCTCCTATTATAACAATGATCCCTTTTTGACTGAATATAATAAGGACTGCCAAGGAACTGACTTGCTGATAACTCCTAGAAGCCACCAAATTTACCCAGATTGCTTAACACATACAAATTCCTAGTAACAAAAACTTGGAGAATGATATGTCATATAAGGCGTTCCATATGCAATGAAGACATAGACTATTTCTGATGCATTTTCTAGTGTTCAAGACAAATTGTACTTGCTGGTATAGCTACCAGGATCACATAATTTGGTCAACTCCTATTAAAATGCATTTGAACCCTCTTCAAAACTAGTGGCCATGTTCTTTTACAGTCTGGGCGCTCACAATGGATATGATAGGACACCCTAACTAGCACTGTTTAATATTTTCACCTCACAAATGATGCCTGGGTTTGTACGATAGTTTGATTAGGCCTCAAAACTGCAAAGGGGACTCTCAACTCCTTACTAATAAATCACTTCAATGTAGGTTTATTTCACAATCAACTAAAAATCATAAAAACAAAGAAACCCTGATCAAAACACAAGAATACTTCAAAACTAGATTAAAACTTTTCAAAAAATGTCAAACTCCATATTGCCCCAGTATGATTTTTGAGTGGAATCATGAACTTTTCCCAGCTAGGACTGATATCTCACAATTGAAATTGGATAATTTGTTGGTAGAACTTCCTCACAAAACCTCATGGAACAACACATGTGCTCCTGTAGACAAAACCATATCATAATCTGCATGAACATTTGAATCCCAAAATGAGCTATTCCAACAATATAATACCTCCCACTCACTCCCAACACTCAAGCATGGGAATATAATTAATATCCTGCCAACATGCACCTCCACTTCACAGGGTTGCCTAGAATAGGTGACAACAGAAAAAAGGGGCCCACCAATCCCAACGCCACTAAAGGAGGCAAATAATAGACTTTTAAAAGAATATAGTTTTATAATAAACATTCTTAGCAAATGGATGCATTCCCACTAATATTAGTCTTTTAAAAGTCCCATTTCCCTAATCATTAAGTTAGCCTACAGAAAATAACGAAAGGGCTAACATATTTTCAATTTTTTTGATCACTAAGTAAAAAGGGAACATTACAATCCTCCCACCCTAAAGTTGCTTGCCCTCAAGCAACTAGAAATCCATAACCATAGACCCATCTTGAATAATTTCACTCTAGAATCCCAAATCTGTCCAAGGGGTTTGTGAACTCCCAAATACCATGTGCCATGTTGTCTCACAATTGCAATCGCCATTGTTCTTCCTCCAAGAAACTCTAAATGATGAACCCAAGCATGTGGAAGTTTGCTGTCTTGACTAAACTCCCAGTGTAAACTATCATAATTTACGTCATAAACCTTTGTAAGATGAACTTTCAAGGTCTGTGAGGTTTGAAAAAACACACCCTTCTTATTGTTCATGACTGAAATCAGCATTGAATAATCTAATTTTAGCTTTGGTACCTAAGGAACAACAGTTGCCTCGAAGGAGTCTCTCAATAAGAATTCCTTTCACACTTCCAATCCAAGTGCTTTCAACAAATGGAACCCCCAAAGCACTAGGATTTTTGTAACTAACATCTCACATTGCATGCTTTCTGAATTCGTCCTCTTGCTTCCAATGTAGATTTGAGATAACTACATCAGCTTCTTCTTCCAACTCAAACATGTCAACATTAACATTTAAGGATCTAGGAACAACTAATGTTTCCTAATCCCACTCAAACAATGAATTTTCACATATCAAATCAACATCTACTTCATAGAGTGAATTATCAAATGCTCGAAAAACATGATTAGACCCTTGGATTACCTATTCTCCATGCAAAATAAATTCTAAACTTGCATTTTTTACTGTTGTCCTTATTTTTCCAGTTAGCTCCTCATCTTCTTGAGAAAGCTTCTCGAGCCATTTATAGCTGAAATCTTGACTTTGCTTATTCGGTAAGGCTTGCATAATTAAAAGGTATTCTTTTTTCTCTTCCATTCTTCTTGCAGTGTGATCACGAGATGTATCATTTGACATTCCCCTCAAAACCACTATTTTTCCACGATTTTGAAACTTAAGTTCCTTGGTTTGAAGGTTCAAATAAATTTCTCCTAATGACTTAAGCCACTGGATGCCAAGGACAATATCTGAATCACCAGTACTAACTACTTGAAAAATATCCTTAACCTCAGTTTCCCAAATGGAGACTCAAATTTAGAATACTCCTTGTGCATTGGATTGTAAACCCATCCGCAACCATAACATTGAATCCCTCAAACTCCTCTGTGTGAAGGCCTATTCATGCTACAACTCCATCAATGAAGTTGTGAGTAGCACTAGTATCAATGAGGGCAGTGATTCGCTGTCCACATAGTACACCACGAATCCTAAAGGGATCATTCTTTGGTTGGCATGAAAGTTGGGCAAAAATACCATCATCAACTTTCTTATTTTTTGGACCTTCTAGAGCTTCATCAAAATCCTCAATTTCTTCAGAATCTTTGAATTGAGCTTGTTGTTCTATTTTTTTGATTCATAATCAGCATCTACATACACCTCCAAATTGCATACTTAACACTTCTCATAGCACTTGTGACCTGGATCCCATGGCTCTTTGCATGTGAAACACAATTTTTTTCCTTTTGAGCTCATTTTTGACTTCATCACTCATTCTCTGCATAGGTGGCTTTTGCTGATTGGAAATTTTTGAGATTGTTTCCTTATCTTTATTGAGTGGAGAAGATTTGACTTCCATCTTGGCCTTTGGAGCTGAAAACTTCTTGCCTTTTTAATGGCCTCTTGCAAGGTTTGAGAGTCCAAGGATTTGACCCAACCTCTAATTGGTTCTGCTAGTCCTTCAACAAATAGAAAGATGAGTCTTCTTTCAGAAATGTTAGGAACCATTACACTAAGTCTCTGAAACTTAGTGATGTATGCATTAATAGTGCTAGTTTGTTTCAATTGTGCTAGGTCCTTGAAACTTTGTTCCGGATCTTTCTTATCAAACCTCTTGACGAGTCTATTGGTGAACTCATCATAGGTTATAATCAGATTGTGGCCTTGTGTCACAAGACCATGATACCACCACTCATAGGCAACCCCATCCAGGTGTAAGGTGGCAAAGTTTAAGGCTATCTTCTTAGACATAGGCTTCAAAGTGATGTAAGTGTTGAGCTTTTGAACCCAAGATCTTGGGGTACATCTCCCACTACCATCAAATCGGTCCATAGACAATTTACTCAGAGCATGCTTGTAATCTTTGTTCTCCCTATTGTCCGGTCTTCCACCTTTTTTTTTTTTTCTCTGATTCAGAAATTGATCAAATGTTAAGCTTCTATGGAAAATATCAGGAAGTGTCATATATTCATCATGATTTACCATGATATCATCAATAAATGTAGTTCTTTCCTCATGCTTAGGTGGCATTTCCTTCCTTCTATTTGCAAATGGTTGAAGAGGTCTCCGAGTTGATCCCACTGAGGTTCTGGTAGGTGTTCTTACATAATCATTTCGTGCTCCATTATTTTTCTAGTTGCTGGCTTTAGTGTTGTTTCTTGTGCCCTGAGTTAAGTTCTGATCCATTTTGCTCACTAGTCTGGCTATCATCTCATACATATGGTCAAACTCTCTCTCCATATTTTTACCTAGACTTTCAGGTGGACAATTCTCTTTGTCTCTATCCACTATGATTGACTCTTCTTCAACAATATTCTCTGAGACAACTGCAGTTTTCAGCTTCCTTTCCTCTCTCTGCTGGTACCTTCTCTCTCTGGCACTGGGTTGCTGCATGCAGAGTTAGAGAAACTTCATAGGCTGGCATGATACCAGCTCTGATACCACTGTAATGGACACCCTTAATTTGACATATAGAATTCAATGCTATTAAATAAAACTGATGCAAAACTTATTAGTCTAATTTTTTTATATTGAATTTCACTACTGTAACCATATAGTCAGGGCACAGGTTGGTAGTAAGACAAGTTTGTTACCTCTAACATTCAGTGAAACAAGCTGATTTGATATTACAGAGGTTGAACGGCCTCCTATTATAACAATGATCCCTTTTGGACTGAATATAATAAGGACTGCCAAGGAACTGACTTGCTGATAACTCCCAGAAGCGCCCAAATTTACCCAGATTGCTTAACACATACAAATTCCCAGCAATAAAAACTTGGAGAATGATATGTCATATAAAGCGTTCCATATGCAATGAAGACATAGACTATTTCTGAGGCATTTTCTAGTGTTCAAGACAAACTGTACTTGTTGGTACGGCTACCAAGATCATACAATCTGGTCAACTGCTGTTAAAATACATCTGAACCCTCTTAAAAACCAGTGGCCATGTTCTTTTACAGTCTGGGTGCTCACAATGGATATGATAGGACACCCTAACTAGCACGGTTTAATATTTGCACCTCACAAATGATGCCTAGGTCTGTACGACACTTTGATTAGGCAACAAAATTGTAAAGGGGACTCTCAACTCCGTACTAATCAATCACTTCAATGTAGGTTTATTTCACAATCAACTAAAAATGATAAAAACAAAGACACCTTGATCAAAACACAAGAATACTTCAAAACTGAATCAAAACTTTTCAAAAAACATCAAACTCCATATTGCCCCAGTATGATTTCTGAGTGAAATCATCAACTTTTCCCAGCTAGGACTAATATCTCACAATTGAAATTGGATGATTTGTTGGTAGAACTTCCTCACAAAACCTCGCTGAACAACACAGGTACTCTTGTAGACAAAACTATATCATAATCTACATGAATGAATCCCAAAATGAGTGATTCCAACAATATAATACCTCCCACTCACTCCCAACGCTCAAGCATGGGAATAAGATTAATATCCTGCTAACATGCACCCCCACTCCACGGAGAATATTGGCTAGAATAGGCGACAACAAGAAAAAGGGGACCACCAAGCCCAATGCCACTAAAGGAGGCAAATAATAGACTTTTAAAAGAATATAGTTTTATAATAAACATTCTTAGCAAATGAATGCATTCCCACTAATATTAGTCTTTTAAAAGTCCCATTTCCCTAATTAGTAAGTCTATTGAAAATAACAAAAGGGCTAACATATTTTCAATTTTTTTGATCACCGAGTAAAAAGGGAACATTACATAGGTCCTAATAATGAACTAGTTAGGTAATATACTCCATTCACACCCACACCCCCCCTTAAGTGCAACATATGTATAAGTAAACAAATGCAGAGATGCAAAGATACAAAGATGATTCGTAGGTACAATGCCATGTTAGGTACCCATATACAAAAGATCTCTCACAAATAGAGTAAAAGAGAAAACTCATAGGAAAAAACTGTTGGCAACATAGTCAATAGAGACTATTGATAGAATGTTGTCATTGATGGAAACAAGGTTTGGTAAAGGTTCGTGTTGGTGCCTGAATTCACTGTCAGTTATTTTAGCAATTTTCATGCAGGCACCTTCCCTAAAAATCCAAAAAATGTTCTAAGTGTTGGACCTCCTCTGCATTTTTCAGCTGCAGCATCATATTTTCTTCGAGGAGGAGGTCATCATCATCATCATATTTCTGGTCATCACCCTGATGTTGCTTGCGAGGGTCATCATATTTTCTGTCAGCATGATCTTTCGCTGGGGTGATATTCTAACATCGGGTGATCTTGGTTAAGATCATCCTGATGATGTTGCTGCAAAGTCCTAAGTATGATCCGATCTTCATCGGGGTCATCATATTTGAACGTCAGGACGATCTTAGTCAATATCATCCTGATGTTGTTGTATCACTTCATGTTCGTTGTTTTATCATCCTGATGATGCTGACGTCATTCTTACGTCAGGGTGATATCCGCTTTTCTGCCTGTCTGCATCATGATATTTCCGAAGGGAGATATCCGCCTGTCGGCTTCATGCATTATCTAGTGGGGGGTGATCTTTTCAAATATCTGGCATATTCATCTATCACCCCGATCTTATAGTGGAGCTACAGTGCAGCATGATATTTGTGCATCAGGATGATATTTCCAAATATCCGGTTATCTTCCGAATATCATCCTGATGTCGATATGATGATGACGTCATCAAGGTCCGGGGGGTCATATTTCTAACACTGATCATCTTGTGGAGATCCCCTGATATTTGCAAACATGATGATGACGTCATCTGGATATGAGGAGGTGCGCAGTAGGCAGATATGCTGATGACGTCAGCAGGATATGACGGTGACGTCATCAGGATTTTTCATCGGCCAGACTTTTGATATTGGTTAAGCAGGAGGATCTTCCTCTGATGGATTAGGTTGTGCCGATGAAGGCGATTATCATGCAGGTTATATTGCGATATGATGCTGACGTCAAGGTGATATTTCAAGCAATAGGATATCATGCTGCTGGAGGATGATGATGAAGGTTTATACTAGTGTCGTCGGGAGCAAAAGCACCGACATCATATATGCTCGCAACCTAGTATATAAGGTGATGAGGAGGTTGCTGCGGGGTGCATGTGGGATAATTCAACCCTGCATATTTTCAAATATCATGATGATGTATCTTGGCGGGAAATGGTTGCGACGCACAGTTTTCTGCATTTCCCAAGGCCGCGAGTTGGTGCGCCATTAATGGCGATTGTTGCAGAGGTATGGGCGATGGCGTGGACGGATCCAGTACTCGATTGAAGATGTGGATCCCTAGGCGGCGGCGCAAGGCTCGAGATTTCTTCCTATCTCCTCTCCCACCTGCTGCATTGAATGTTTGAGCGCCAATCTGATGATACTGTGTATCTGGCAGGTTTTTTGGTCAACTATGTAATTAAGGCTGAGCACCTCCTTGCTGTATATAGCAGGTTGTGTTGCTCATTTGAAGGTTGTTGAAAACTGGACATTTTGGCTCTGTAATAAGATACAACTAGTTTTGGTTGCTCTGTGTAGCAAAACTTGTGAGTTTATGTATCTCCTGTTGTATGTTTTGGCATGAATCCACTGATTTCATGGTTAATCTTATATGAATAATGCTATGTTTGCATGTGTTATGCTGATTTTGTCTCCAGTTTTACATGTATCTTTCTTCCTGCAATAGGGATGCCATAAGTATCGACAGCTTAACACTCTGTATTGGGAGATATCTGTAAGGCAGGTATCATGTGTATCCCCCTGAAATCCAGTTTTAGCTATTCATGCTGATCATTCACAGGTGTATGTCTACCGACTCCAAGCCCTGGATAGGCACCAATCTAGCTCTGTGTTGAGGTTATACACCATGTCCAGATTTGCATCCAAAATTCAAACTAAACCATCTCTTCCTTCCATCTGTTAGTTGTAGGATTAGGAGTAGGAAACCCTTGCATGCTCTCATCCCTAACCAGACATATATGTCCAAGAACGTTGCCCACCTTGTGATCTATCATACAGATCTTGGTCCATACATGAGAGTATTCTGCCTGTTGTTGTCAAGTTAGATCTTTCTATCTTTGAGCTAGTCAAGGTTACATCTTGAGTTATAGGGATACCCCCCTTGGTGTGGCAGAACCAGAAGTGAAGGGGAGGAGCTCATGCAACCTCCTGTATTAGTTGGCTGAATCTGCCTGTGCATTAGAAGTGGCAAACCCTAATGCTGATTCAGAAGAAAAACCAACAAAAATGGTGACTCTACTGGGGAGATCAATGTCATATCCATGAAAGTTTGAGTCTACAAGATTGAAAAATCAGACCTGGAAACTGTTTGTTGCAGCAGAGAAAAGGGTTATATATGTGACTCTGCTGGTGGATGACCCAGAATGAAAGAAATCAATCTGCAGCTTCAGCTTGTTTGAAGCTCATTCCTCTTCAAGGAGGTGGCGACTCTGCATCAAAGAACCTGATAAAAGAACAAAATCAGTCAGAGAAGAATTTGCAGCTTCTGCAACATATCCAGGTATTTCATATTGTTTGACAGACTCCCTATTTGGTGAGATAGCACTGGTTAAAAGGGAAACATTGGTGAAAGCAGAGCTTGCATGCTTTTATTAGAACTTACCCTGTATTTCAAAGGGCATGCAATGTTGTTCAAAAGACTCATTTAAAGGACTTTAGGAAAGTTTGAAAAAACAGTCTGAATTTTGAGTGCCTAAAGTCATTGTTTGTAGAAAATCTGAGTAAAGAGGAGGGTTGCAAAAACATAAAGGATGTATTATCTGCCTATGCACCCTTGTGAAGTGTCAAATGCAAAAATGTATAGTAGTCAGTCCCAACAATGTAATAAAAGAAGTTTCAACATAGACAGATATAAGCCCATAAATTTCAGTGGCATTTGTGGCTATCCAAATGCTTTTCCACCTAAAATCAGAAATTTTTTGCCTAAATTTAAGGGTATAAAGGATGAATCAGCTGAGAGACACTTGCAGCAGTTTATGAATGTGATAGATGACTTTGAGATTGACCATGAGGATGTGGTTATGAGATTATTTGTTCAATCTCTAAATGAAGATGCAAGGGACTGGTTTTCCTACCTTCCAGCTCACTCTGTCAGCTCTTGGCATGGTTTTAAATCTGCATTTCTAGTACAGTATGGTGAAAGAGTTTCTGAATATGCAGCTATTAGTGACTTCATGTACATCCATATTGAAGAAGATGAGTTGATCCCAGCCTTTAACCTCAGATTTATGAGGGCATTGAATAGAATTCCAAAATGCATGAGACCTAATGATGCACTGTGCTTAGTTGTCTATTTGGGAGCCTTTGATAAGAAAATGAGTTACAGATTAAGAGACAAGGAGCCCACCACATTGCATCAGGCACATCAGTTTGCAATAGATATTGAAAACAATTGGAGGTATGGAATACAAAAGGGTTATTTCTCTGAAAATTTTTGTTGTCCTGCAGCCCCCAGTGTTAATGAAGGATTTAATTCAGGTGTTGACAATGAATGTCTAAGTATTCACACCCCTGTTGTCCCAGTTTTTGCATCATTCCAAGTTGATGATGTTTCTGTTATAAAGGAGGATGTCTGGTTTGGCCCAACAAATGAAGTTGAAAACAATGATTCTTCAAGTAATATTTACATACCAGCCCTTATCAAAGAGCCATCATGTTTAAATGATCCACTTGTGCAAGGTTGTGATCATGTGGATCAATAGTCAGTATCAGTTTCATCAGGAAGTATTAGAGGGATGGAGAATGATACAGATAGTTCAACTTCAGAGTACATTGAAACAGCAGAAATCTTGTATATGGGGCACTCAGATGATAAAAATGATATCCATGATCAATTCATGGATCAGGTTTGTTCTTCTTATGACTCTGGATCTGATAATAATGAAGAAGAATTGGAGTGTCATGAAGAAAAAGCAGAGGCCTTTGCGGTGAGTGTTAATCCCCTTTATGATGAGTCTACAGGTGCCTTTGATGCTGTGAATCTTGACTTTCAGTGGTGCAGGATTAATCCTCTTTTTGAGGATGATGATGAATATAAAGAGACAGTTGACCTAGGTGATACATCAGTTTGTGAGGAGGGGGCATATGAATCAGATATCTTCAGTTCTTGTGAAGATAGTATGGATTTGCAAACTGTGGATAATGTATGTTCATCATCACTTGATCCAGACATGTGCAACATCAGGTGTGTGGATCAGGATTTGTTTTCAATATCAACAAATATTGGGGGTCTCATATTTTCTGAATGTCTTCAATTTTTGGACCAGCTAGATGAGTGCCTGATGGTATGCAGCAGCCAGGTAGGTGATGAGGATTGCCAAGAGCAACATGATGTACTGTCTGAAGAGTATAACATTCATATGTTGCTTAATGCGGAAGGATTTTTTAGCATGTATGGCTGCATGTTTGATTTTGAAATGCAGAGTGACAGAGGCAGTACTACAAGTGGCAAGCTGTCAAAAGTGGTGGAGTATCTAATTGAGCAGATGACATTATGGGCAGATTATGCCAATCTTTTCAGTTGGGATTGGGATCTTTCAGTTTGGAATCAGGCATTTGGCAGGAAAAAATTTTGGTTCTTCCTTTTTGGCTACCCGGGGCCACCCAAGTGATGACTAAAATATAGTTTTTGTGCAGGTTGGTGCAATGATTGACTCTGTTGCCCAATAGATATGGCCCAATCTGCGAAACTAGAGATTCTGGGGTCCTCGCTGCAGTCTTGCACCTGCACGTCCCCAATCAGAGCCACTGTTGGTGCCTGAATTCACTGTCGGTTATTTTAGCAATTTTCATGCAGGCACCTTCCCTAAAAATCCAAAAAATGTTCTAAGTGTTGGACCTCCTCAGCATTTTTCAGCTGCAGCATCATATTTTCTTCGAGGAGGAGGTCATCATCATCATCATATTTCTGGTCATCACCCTGATGTTGCTTGCGAGGGTCATCATATTTTCTGTCAGCATGATCTTTCGCTGGGGTGATATTCTAACATCGAGTGATCTTGGTTAAGATCATCCTGATGATGTTGCTGCAAAGTCCTAAGTATGATCTGATCTTCATCGGGGTCATCATATTTGAACGTCAGGATGATCTTAGTCAATATCATCCTGATGTTGTTGTATCACTTCATGTTCGTTGTTTTATCATCCTGATGATGCTGACGTCATTCTTACGTCAGGGTGATATCCGCTCTTCTACCTGTCTGCATCATGATATTTCCGAAGGGAGATATCCGCCTGTCGGCTTCATGCATTATCTAGTGGGGGGTGATCTTTTCAAATATCTGGCATATTCATCTATCACCCCGATCTTATAGTGGAGCTACAGTGCAGCATGATATTTGTGCATCAGGATGATATTTCCAAATATCTGGTTATCTTCCGAATATCATCCTGATGTCGATATGATGATGATGTCATCAAGGTCCGGAGGGGTCATATTTCTAACACTGATCATCATGTGGAGATCCCTCGATATTTGCAAACATGATGATGACGTCATCCGGATATGAGGAGGTGCGCAGTAGGCAGATATGCTGATGACGTCAGCAGGATATGACGGTGACGTCATCAGGATTTTTCATCGGCCAGACTTTTGATATTGGTTAAGCAGGAGGATCTTCCTCCGATGGATCAGGTTGTGCCGATGAAGGCGATTATCATGCAGGTTATATTGCGATATGATGCTGACGTCAAGGTGATATTTCAAGCAATAGGATATCATGCTGCTGGAGGATGATGATGAAGGTTTCTACTAGTGTCGTCGGGAGCAAAAGCACCGACATCATATATGCTCGCGACCTAGTATATAAGGTGATGAGGAGGTTGCTGCGGGGTGCATGTGGGATAATTCGACCCTGCATATTTTCAAATATCATGACGATGTATCTTGGCGGGAAATGGTTGCGATGCACAGTTTTCTGCATTTCCCAAGGCCGCGGGTTGGTGCGCCATTAATGGCGATTGTTGCAGAGGTATGGGCGATGGCATGGACGGATCCAGTACTCGATTGAAGATGTGGATCCCTAGGTGGCGGTGCAAGGCTCGAGATTTCTTCCTGTCTCCTCTCCCACCTGCTGCATTGAATGTTTGAGCGCCAATCTAATGATACTGTATATCTGGCGGGTTTTTTGGTCAACTATGTAATTAAGGCTGAGCACCTCCTTGCTGTATATAGCAGGTTGTGTTGCTCATTTGAAGGTTGTTGAAAACTGGACATTTTGGCTCTGTAATAAGATACAACTAGTTTTGGTTGCTCTGTGCAACAAAACTTGTGAGTTTATGTATCTCCTGTTGTACGTTTTGGCATGAATCCACTGATTTCATGGTTAATCTTATATGAATAATGCTATGTTTGCATGTGTTATGCTGATTCTGTCTCCAGTTTTGCATGTATCTTTCTTCCTGCAATAGGGATGCCATAAGTATCGACAGCTTAACACTCTATATTGGGAGATATCTGTAAGGCAGGTATCATGTGTATCCCCCTGAAATCCAGTTTTAGCTATTCATGCTGATCATTCACAGGTGTATGTCTACCGACTCCAAGCCCTGGATAGGCACCAATCTAGCTCTGTGTTGAGGTTATACACCATGTCCAGCTTTGCATCCAAAATTCAAACTAAACCATCTCTTCCTTCCATCTTTTAGTTGTAGGATTAGGAGTAGGAAACCCTTGCATGCTCTCATCCCTAACCAGACATATATGTCCAAGAACGTTGCCCACCTTGTGATCTATCATACAGATCTTGGTCCATACATGAGAGTATTCTGCCTGTTGTTGTCAAGTTAGATCTTTCTTTGAGCTAGTCAAGGTTACATCTTGAGTTATAGGGATACCCCCTTGGTGCGGCAGAACCAGAAGTGAAGGGGAGGAGCTCACGCAACCTCCTGTATTAGTTGGCTGAATCTGCCTGTGCATTAGAAGTGGCAAACCCTAATGCTGATTCAGAAGAAAAACCAACAGTCCAGAAGACTAACTTAGTCAAAAAGGCTAAGTAATGGGCAAGCTACAGAGTATTGGAGATTGGGCCAGTATGCCTTTGCAGTTGAAGATCATTACATGCGGTTCAGGTATGTTGTTCATTGATATTTGGTGATCACATTTTCTAGTGTTCAAGTTCTGACTTCCTCCGGAAGTCATATGGTAAATTGTCTAAGTCCAGATGAACATAGTTAATCTTGAAACAATGTAAAGCATCTGAGTATTTTGCTCCACATTCCTCTACTGTTGAGTATTTTGATTTGCAGTTCTAAGGAAATGTAGACACATGTCATAAGCATCTAAATTCACTTGAAGTCCACTAGATCATATTTGACAAGTTCTTCAGTATCAGCTTTCAGTCTGACAATATTTCTTTGTGACAGAACAACAGTTCTGAGATCCATATTTCTCTATGAAAGAATATTATGCTCCACGGTTCTAAAGGTATGCTAAGAGGTCCATAATAAATGTTGTCGATGATTTTTAGAGTCTCATATAGTCTACATTGGAAGTTATGATGTGACAGTTGAATTGGTCAAGTGTGTACTTAAGGGATAAGCTGACAGGCATGTTAGATCTATATGCAGTGAAGATATATTGTTTGAACAATCAATCTAAGTGGTTGAATGATTGATGCCGACCTATATGAAGAATTTGTATGTTTGTTTGGGTCTACATTCCCATTTGTGCACAAGATCAAGCCGACAAGGTATAACACTTGTATACACGTTTCATGTTTGGCTTGCCGACCTGATTGCGAGATGAATCTTGTTGCAGATATTTATACTTGATGGATTTTGGTGTTGGGGGTGTGGAAGTGTGTGAATAGTATGTGAATTCTATGACTGTGCGATCTAAGGTAGTTCTATGATTAGAAAAAAGACAGTAAAGGTGGAAGGACAAAAGTATATGTGAAGTAGAGCAAAAAAGTAGGACAGATATTATGAAGTCCTTTGAATCTGTATACTGAGCAAATTGGTACTATACCATAACATTTTATAGATGCACCTATAGCAGTCCTCTCCTAGTAGTGAGCCACTTCTTTCTATATTCTTTTCTCTTCTATTTGGCAGTGAGCCTTCATGTAATTTGATATTGCTATGATAATATATTGTGAGCTAACACTCACCGTGGTTTTTACTTTTTTGGGTTTTCTACGTAAAATCCTGGTGTCTATGTGTTATAAATTTGTGGCTACTCTTCTTGTGTTTACTTTGCTTTCATGTTATTGAATTTGGTAAATGGATTAATGAATGCGTGAATGAAAAGTTTTTTCGAATACTGATTCACCCCCCCTCTTAGTATTCTTGTTATTCAACAATTGGTATCAGAACAAGGTTCCTTGGAAGAAGTCTAACAACTTGAGGAAGATTTGGGAAAGAATACTCATGGTAGCTAGAAGCTACCCTGCTCCAAGTAGTGTCACAATTGATCAAGAATTAGAAGCTGCTATTGAAGATCTTGAAAAGTCTAAAGCAAAAATTAGGGATGTGAAGGTGAATGTCCAAGAAGCTAATAAATGCATTCTGAAGCTAAGGGAGCAAGTCAAAAAGTTCAAAGAAAAGAGAAAGGAATTAAGTGAACAATTGAATGAAGCAAATGAAACCTTAAACAACTTAACTTTGGAAATTGAAGAGAAAGAGGAAATTGAAAAGCATCCGAATCAAATTGTAAAAGATAAGTCTAAGGAATGTGAAAAATTGGCTAAAGATGTTTTACTTCTAAAATATGATCTAGAAGCAACAAATAGCTATAAAGAAAAATTCAAAATAAGCTCTACAAAGATTGAGGAGTTGATTGAAAGTTAGTAAAGTTCAGATGACAAGAAGGGCTTGGGATTTGAAAAAGGAGAAAGTTCTAAATCTAGTCAAGAAAACATTGAGATGAAAAAAAACAAAGACAATTTTAGAATCTGGTTAGGTAGCCAAATGATCAAAGGTACCCATCTTTCAATGGCCATTGTTTTAATTGCAATAAGTTTGGCCATAAGGATACTCAGTGTCGGAGTAGAATGAATCAGAATGTTCCATCATTCTCTGATCAATGTTTCAATTGAAAGAAAATTGGTCATAGATCAAATGAATGCAGAAGTCTGGTAAGGAATGATCTTAAGAATACAAGGAATACTCAATCCTTCAATGGAAAGTGTTTTCATGCAATAGATTTGGGCATATGGCTAACCAATGCAGAATAAGAATGAATCCAATCAACAGAATGAATCAGGGACAGAGGAATGTGGTATGCTACAATTGCAATAAGTTCAGACATGTTGCAAGATTATGTAGATACAAGAATGAGAAAAGAGACTATCCTACAGAGAAGAGGAAAATAGAGCAGAGAGAAGATAAAGGTAAGAACAAGATTGATCCAGTGAAAATCAAGAAGGAAATGAGCAAGGTCTGGATTAAGAAGGATGTTAATGAGGTCAGGGATGGATCTGCACCAGCCTCTAGTACAGATACTTCCTCTGGGAAGTAAATTGGGAGCTTTGGCTCAGGGGGAGCTGTATTGAAAATCCAAATCCCCTAGCCAGATATTCAGTGCTGGGATCCGACACGAAGATATGATGAAAAGATTCATATGACAGATCTTTTGAAAGAAATTCTCGTAGAAAAGGATCAAATGCGGAGCATTGCAAAGCAATCTTGATTGACTAAGCTTAACAGAGAAGTGTTTGATAGCTTTTTGAAGGACTGCATTTATGATGACTTAGGTTTTCATGTCAAGGGTTAAAAATAAACTTATTCGACATACAATTCACTTTGCATTCAAGCTATCAAGTTGAAGAAGAATCCTAAGCGACATCAAAGATTTCTAGAGATTCAAAACATCTCAAATTTCACGAGAAGGAAACCCTAATTCAGAAAAAGGGTATTTACAACTTGAAAACTCTATTATGAAGTTTGAATTAAATTCTAGGAAAATGTTTACTCCTCAAGTAATCAAGATAACTAAAAATCCTCACCCCAAATTCAAGAAACATTTCTTCAAATCACTGGAAAATGATCCTACTGGTGCATTCTCAAGTACTCCACATGGAGTTATGCATATGGAAGATGTTAGGGCATATATTCATGCCAATTTAGAGGAATATGATCACATGAATCTAGGAAAATTGTACTTGGATGAACTAACTACTGTTGATGTTGTGTTGAAAGATGAATATAAAGTTCTAGGAGAAGAGAAATTAGACACCTGGTTGGATTTTCCCGTGATCCCAAATGATACATGGGTTAAGTTTATTCTAAGCAGGATTCATAATGAGTTTATGTGGCTTGATGAACCATATATGATAACTAAAGAAGCTATCAAAGCCATAATTGGTATGAGTTCCTCCAGAAGGGTTCCAGGTTTAAAGAAAATAAAAAACAATGTGGTAATGTAGCTAACAGGAGCCAAATTTGACAAGAAATCCCTCACAATAAATGATGTTAAGGATCCGACTGTCAGATTTGCATTAATGATTATTGGATACAAAATATACTTTTTCAATAGGGAAAATTATGTGTCTGCACGAACTATATACACAGCATATGACATGATAAAAAACAATACAGATTATGACCTATGTGAATTACTTTGGAGTGAACTAATAGAGAACTTGAAAAGAACAAAAGAGACTAATCATCCTTTCAAATATAGAACATTGATCACTTGTCTACTCTTCTACTTCCTGAGAGAGCTACCTAGCTTGGGAAACATTGTCTGGCTTGATCACACACCAGTGGCCACTCAAATAAGAAACCACTTGCAGAGTTTGGGAAATGCAGACAAGCATAATGAAATCTTATGGGGATACTTCAAGAACTTTCAAAGGAAAATGTTATGTAGAATCTAGATACCTAAAAATGTAATGATGAAGTATGAAAAGGACATTGTATTCATGGTAGACAAAGATAAATGCTTCATGGAAGTTGTAGAACCAAGAACTGTATGGGTCCCTGCATTAGGGTACGAAGTTGCAGGAGATGTTTTGATTGAATTATTTGTTGTACTACTGAGCAAACCAAATGATTTGGGACATTCAAGGAATTATCCTCCAGAATGTCTATGGAACATGAGCAATTAGAGAAAACATCAGATGAACAAATAAATGAGGCAAAAACCAAAGAAGAAGGATCAAAACCCACAAGTGCTCCAGGAGAATGGACATTAAATACTCCAGAAAGGAAAGATGAGAGATCTAAAAAGGAAAAACCTGCATCTAGCCCCAGAAAAAGAACAAGGACCTCATCCATTGCAGGATCCACCTCTGAAGCAGAGAAAGAAAAGCCAGCAGAAGAGAAGAAAAGAAAGAAAGTTACACTTAGTGAAGAACAAGTGGCAAGAGACATTGCTGCAAATCAAGTTCCGATTGACTATGCTAGAATTTTTTTGGAAAATCAACAAAGAACACAGATCGTAGATTTACTCAAGTTTCTACAAGGACCAATAAATCTGGATTCTATGTCTCCTGTGTAGAAATTCAAATTGGTATCAATTGTGCAAGCTAAGGCCCAGGAAGAAATGCTGAAAACACATATACAGGACAATGAACTCATTGATGAAGCATCTGATATTCTAGAGAAGCTGATGCCCTCATACCAGAAAGATACAACAGTGTCATCAACTGATTAGCTCAAAGGTCTAATAAATTCTGTAAGTACTCATTTTGAATCTTTTGAAAAGTCTGCTAACATTAAGGTTAGAAAGGAATTTGAAGATAAAAGATTAGCAGAGTTAAAAACCAAGTTAGATAGTGACAAAATTTTGTTAGAAAGTAGCATCAAGTTTATGGAGAATGCAATCAAGGAAGCCTGTGAAATATACATATTTTATTTGTCATGGCCTGAGACCACTAAGGAAATAGAAGAGAAGGTTAAAAGAATGGACCTTCAACTAGCAAATATTTCCAAAACCTTTGATCTAGTAGTTGACTCTATCAGTAGCATAGAAATACAAGTTGTAAATACTAAAAAAAAGTAGTTTGCTTAATAGACAGGAAGAAATGAAAAATAAAATATGCCAATTGAGAGGGATGATAAGCCCTAAAATTGAGTTCATGACAAGTCTAGCTGCAGAAGCCTTAAAGGTTCAGGAAATAACTGACATGCCTATTAGTGTACGGGAGGCAGAGGATCTGGTGTTCCAAGTAAATGAGAACATCCAAATTTTGAACAGTGCTAAGAATAGGTGGGTTGGAGAGTTAACACAATTAAAGATTGTGTACAATGATATCCTTTCACATGCAACTAACTAATTTGACATATTGTACCTATACATATGTGGTAGAATATAACAGTTTTTGTAGTTTTTGCTATCTTGACACAATTTTGACTCTTGTACATACACCTTTGCCATTGATGTCAAATGGGGAGAAGAAAACTAGTGAAAAATGAACAAACACCTAAAGGGGGAAAAGAAAAATAGGGTGTATATAGTAAGGGGAGCAGACAAACATTTTTCACTAAGTGTTGCCATCAATGCCAAAGGGGGAGGTTGTGAGCAACATAGTCAAGAGACGTTGTTGATAGAATGTTGTCATTGATTGCAACAAGGTTTGGTAAAGGTCCAGAAGACTAACTTAGTCAAAATGGCTAAGTAATGGGCAAGCTACAGAGTATCAGAGATTGGGTCAGTATGCCTCTGCAGTTGAAGATCATTACATGTGGTTCATGTATGTTGTTCATTGATATTTGGTAATCAAATTTTCCAGTGTTCAAGTTCTGACTTCCTCCGAAAATCATATGGTGAATTGTCTAAGTCCAGATGAACAGAGTTAAGCCTAAAACAATGTAAAGCATATGAGTATTTTAGTCTGCATTCCTCTGCTATTGAGTATTTTGATTTGCAGTTCTAAGGCAATGTAGACACATGTCATAAGCATCTGAATTTAGATTTGTAGTGCTTGAAGTCCACTAGATCATATTTGACAAGTTCTTCAGTATCGGCTTTCAGTCTGACAATATTTCTCTGTGACAGAACAACAGTTATGCGATCCTCATTTCTCTATGAAAGAATATTATGCTCCGCAGTTCTAAGATCCTCATTTCTCAATGAAAGAATATTATGCTCCACAGTTCTGAAGGTATGCTAAGAGGTCCATAATGAATGTTGTCTATGATTTCAGAGTCTCATACAGTCCGCATTGGAAGTTATGATGTGACAATTGAACTGGTCAAGTGTGTACTTAAGGGATAAGCTGATAGGCATGTTAGATCTATATGCGGTGAAGATATATTGTTTGAACAATCAATCTAAGTGGTTGAATGATTGATGCCAACCTATATGAAGACTATTGTATTTTTGTTTGGGTCTTCATTCTCGTTTGTGCACAAGATCAAGCCGACAAGGTATAACACTTGTATACATGTTTCATGTCTGGCTTGCTAACCTGATTGTGAGATGAATCTTGTTGCAAATATATACTCGATGGATTTTGGTGTTGGGGTGTGGAAGTGTGTGAATAGTATGCAAATTCTATGATTGTGCGACCTAAGGCAGTTCTGTGATTAGAAAAAGGACAGTAAAGGTAGAAGGATAGAAGTATATGTGAAGCAAAGCAGAAAAGAAGGGTAGACAGTATGAAGTCCTTTGAATATGTGTACTGAACAAATTGGTACTGCACCACAGCATTTTGTAGATGCACCTGTAGCAATCCTCTCCTGGTAGCGAGCCACTTCTTTCTATATTCTTTTTTCTTCTATTTGGCAGTGAGCCTATTGTAGTGAGCACTTCTTTGGACAGTGAGCTTTCATGTAATTCAGTATTTTTATCATAATATATTGTGAGCTAACACTCACTGTGGTTTTTCCCTTTTTGGGTTTTCCACGTAAAATCTTGGTGTCTATGTGTTATGAATTTGTGGCCGTTCTTCTTGTGTTTGCTTTCATGTTATTGAATTTGGTAAATGGATTAATGAATGTGTGAATGAAAATTTAGAATACTGATTCACCCCCCCTCTCAGTATTCTTTGTATTCAACAAAAACCCCTCTTCAAAAGAGAGAAAACATGCAAACAAACATGTACAAGTGATGGAGTGATGGAAGGAGGACACAATACCAAGACCCCCCAAGGAGTCCATCCATCGTGAATATACAATCAATAGCTCCCCCATAAGAGGGAAATAATGATACTAGATATCCCCACCATAATGAAGTAGCTCTTGTGCCAATGGTGAATGCTCAAAGACAAAAAACTATCCAATGCCTACAAACAAATTTATCTCCTTAGGAAGAAACAAATTCATTGGTGTATGTAGAAGAAACTCCAACTCCAAAACAAAAGTTGAGGGAAGAAGTCTCATGAAAAAAGATGTCTCTGAAAACTGCCCAAGTGTCCACATGTCACAATCAATAGATGCCACCAAATTAGGAACTCCATGCCTAATCAAGAATATGACAATCCAAGACAATAAGAAAACACATGATCAACAATCTCTAAAGACAAACATGGTGTGATAACAACTGTGCTATAACTGCCATCAAAGAGGAAATTAATATCCTCAAGTGTGTCCTCCAAATATGTAAGATGAGACTCACAAAATAAATATGAAATACTAGTCAAGTACTCATCCCACAAAGCTAAATATGAAAGACAAGATGGTTCTTGCTGAACAAGATCAAGGGAAGTCTCAATCAATGAATCTGAAGGATCAACAATTGTCTCTATAGTAAGAGGAGTGGAAACCTCATTATCTTCATCATCCAAATTGGTAAGATGTTTTAAAGAAATAAACTCCTTTTTTTATCATAGTTATATGGTATATTATCTGAATCATCAAGAGGTACAAGACAATCTAAAATAGGATCATCTAGGAATGGTTGAATATTAGGATCTCCATATATCTCCCAAATTTTGGTCCACATAGCACAAGGACACTCAATGTCTATGATTGAACATAAAATGTCATCATCAACATAGTAACCAATTACTCCTTTGATATGATCATTTTTAGAATGCCAAACAAACTTCTTCCAATAAGTACCTGGTTTAGGAACAAAACCATATAGATGTGGCAAAAGATGAAGCCAACACAAGTGTTTCAAAATGTCATCTCTTCATTGTTTATAGTTCTCCTTTTTCAAGATGATTAGAGAAGGATGAAATGAAAAACCCATAATGAACTAAGATAGATTTCCAAATTTTCAAAGATATGAAACCCTCAACTGAAATTATGAACTCTCCAATATATCAATATTGAAATTGAAGCCCCCCAAACAAAAAAACTATCAGTTTCAACATTTTTTTCAAGCAATAAGTGAAAAGTACCCAACATGGTCTCAAACTAAAACTCTGATGTTTAAGGTAGAATCTAGAAAAATGGCATGGATAAATTTGTAATGCTCAGAAATACCTTTTCAATGCCTATAAGAAGTTGAAATTTTGACATTGTGTTGCAAGTTTGCCAAACCGTGAAAAACACTAATAAAATGAATTAGGTACCATGTAAGAATTAGGTACAATTACCATGGATGTATGGTTCTCACCATTAGCAAAACAACTAGACTAATGAGAATCAGTACCCCTATAGAGGATGTCATCATAGACAATGCTTGAGTCAGATATGTGGACTCATGAATATTTGTAGAATCTGTTACTGAAGAAGCTGATGTAGGCAAAGAAAGAACAAGAGGGTAAATGTGCCCTCATAACATCTAAAGAAGAATCAACTTCATCTAAGAGAATATGAATGCAATCAATAGTGTCTTCCAAATTTGAAATATGGGACTCGACAAACAAAGAGGAAATGTCTAGTAGGAATACATCCCAAGGAACTGGATCAAGAAGACCAATGTGAACCTCCTATATCACTGTAATGTTGAGCTTAGAACAAGCAAGAGGAGGAGGAGAAGAAATACAAGGCTTGAGAACTAGATTAGATGTGATAATAACCAAGTTCAAGTAACCAAAATTCTCCTCAACTTTAAAGTTCACACTAGGAGTGTGATCAACAACCAAAGGATCAAAGCCATCATCAGGTGTAAATTCTAAAAAGGTGTATAACTGAGATGTATGTTCAACCATTCTAGTAGCAATTATCTCTCTACTCTCCAAGACTCGAATGATAATAGAATTCGGTGTGAATTTCACATTCTTCCCTGCTCCATCATGGGTAATCTAATATATGGAAAGAAAATTGTTTGAAAAATGAGGTACACACAAAACAACATTAAAAGTGTCATCCCAATATCAATAGATCCCCTCCCAATTACATTCATATAAGTATTGTTTCCCATCAAAATAGGTGGCATAACACAAGGCTTAAAGAAGAGAACATAGACTGTGAAGAAGCCATATGGCGAGAAGCTCTAGAATCAAGAAGCCATCTCCCTGATCCAAGACCTATATAAGCACAAAGAGCTTTACCTTTATTTTTATCTGACTCTGAAGCAAAACCTACATGGCCTTTTTCCATACTAAATCCTAACTGTTTAGAATGGGAAGAAGAAGAAGCTGACTCAGACATTCTAGAAGTTAGTTCAATGTTGTTCTTCTTAAGAAGATGCTGACTCAGGCATTCTAGAAGTTAGATCAATGTTGTTCTTCTTAAGAAGATACTTCATTTCATCAATGTCCTTATAACAAGGATGTTCTTCATGTCCAGTCCTCTTGCATTATGTACAAGTAGGCTTATCCTTCTTAGATGAGTCCTCTTTTGGATTTTCTTTAATTTCTTATGTTTCTTGTCAAATTGTCTTGACTCTTTCTGTCATTTCGACTGACCAGTCAACAAAGCCTGATTCTGTGATGGCTTAATGAGACCCATAGATAGAAGCTTTTATTATTCATGCATTAACATCTTAGAAAAAGATGCAAATGAAGGCATAGTGCATGTGGATCCCATAGTTAGCGTGAGTGTGAAAGCTAGAAACAAAAGCTACATATTCAAGACCAAGTTTGTTCAATACATTATAGATTAACCAAATGTCCTTTTTCTCAATACCACATGCTTTACATTGTGCTCTCTGATCATTAACCTTAGTAATTTAATCATGAGTGTTGCCAAAGTTCTTTGGATCAAGGCTCAACAAATCATTGTCAATTTGGTAGCCTTTGACTTCATCTATTATACCATACAATAATTTTAATTTTTTCCAAGCATCATGTGAATTTGTACATACTTCAATTTGAAACATAAGATCAAGGAAAACAAGGCTACAAAGACATCCAAGAGCTTTTGTATGTTCAAGCATCCATTTTATCTTTTCCTTATCATATGTGGGTTCAGCTACCTTTTGTTCAACATATGGAGTATACCCAAACTACATTAAGGCAATCTATGCGTGTCGATGCCAAGTTGCATAATTATAAAGTGTTAGCAACAGAATCTTTGAATGATCCATATGTGAAGGAAAAGAAGAGCACAAGTAAACATATTAAAGAAAACACACTACGAAAACCCCCCTTTGTACTCAATCAAGAATCCCCCCAACAAAAATATTTTTTACTTTATAGATCAGTGTGTTTACAATGTTGGAGTTATTTTCTAAAGTTTTACAATGTCTAAAATGGACTCAAATACTGAAAGTACCAAATTATCTTAGAATAATAACCTCAAACTAGCACCGATGTGTAGTACTTGGAAAAAATATCCACTTTTAAAAAAATAATCACCTCAATTCGAGGTCATATGTGAAAGTTACAAGCGTTTCAAGTTCAAAAAACTGAGATTGCCTATGAGATCTGATAAGAAAATTATTTTTCTAGAAAAATGAGATCACTTGACAAAAAATAATCACACCATTGCGAATAACACGAAATTCTACACCAAATTAAAAAAAAAATGTACAAAACAATACCTCCGTATGACTGAGAATGAGCCTCATGAAGTTGGAATGCAAAAATGAAAACTGCAATAGTGAGGGGGTCAAGTTTTGAAGAAGTTGCTGATGTCATCTATTGAAAAATTGAAGGTTCCCTAAAATATTCCCTGGGGTTGCTAGATTTTCAAAACCACTCACTATTTGATGTAAAACCGTCGTTGAAGGATGAAACTGCTCAAATCTTGTCACAAAACCACTTTTACCAATCGCAAAACTGCTTAATTTGAAAACTATTATTTTTATGGAATATTCTATGCACAGAGGAGGAGGTGGCTTGGCCAGTGGTAGTGGCGAAAAGGGTCGCTTGGGCGGTGCTATTGTGTAGGAGCCAGTGATGGCTAGCAGGTGGATTGCTTGTCCGTTGGGCTAGGATGTCTGGCTCTAGGCCTGTGTGTCTGGAATGGGCCACTGGACCCTTTCAAAAAAATTAAATGTTTTTTATTAAAATACATACCGAACGACTAGTTGCAAGGTCGTACGACCAAGGGGTAAGAAAAAAATTTGCCCCAAAATTAGTTTTATCCAAAATGGACAAGTTTTTATGAAAATAGGGGTTTTAGGGCCTTTCAAACTCAACAAAAGGGTCCATTTGGTCTCAAAATGCCCCATTTCTTAGCAACATGCCAGATCTTAACAGAAAATTATTGTTTTCAACCCTTGTAAGTCTGGCCTCTGATGTCTGATTTAAACAAAATGAAAACCTGATTTGATGTTTTCATCTATTCTGAACTCAATGGTGAGCTTAGAATGTCTCTAGGAAGCTCTATATACATATAATTGAAAAGCAAGAGAAACAAAGCCCCCCTAGAAACTAAAATCTCTATCAAGCATTTTTAATTCTCCAAGTCATCATAGGATGGAAGAGAAGAGCATATTTTTCTTTCAAGAAAGGATTAGAACCAGATTTCCAAAAATAACTACTAACCCACAACTCACAACCACTTTGATACCATGTTAGATTTGGTTGTGAAGCTACCCTAAATCAAAATGACTGAAGGAAAGTAAGAATTGAAATCCAAAGATGAAATAAATCAACACTCTCTTGCACTGAACTTCACTAGCCAAGGGTGAGGTGAGTGTTGTATATATAGCAAAATAAGGGCAAATACTTTCAAGAGGAGTAATAACTCCCAACTGCCGAAAATAGGTGGGAGTTAAACCTACTTGGTAAATGTCAAATTACATGGTTGCACCTACTTAGATAAGGCAAACAAATTGTTATGAGAGGTGGAAAATAAATCCAAAAGAGGGTGTGTGGCTCAACTACCCAAAAGTGGGTGAGAGCGACACATGTAACTGATAGATTATGCCACATGTCCTCATATTAACCATGTCTAATATAACCTAAGCAAGCTTAATAATATGTGTAGGGAAAATAAATATTCCATAACATAAGGTAAATAAAAACTACACTAACAAAACCTAGAATTTTTTCTCTAAACTATCACCATTAACCATATTCCTAGCCCTCTCCATTAGTGTTCTTTTTGTCCTCTATGTAATTCCATTTTGTTGTGAGGTGTATTGAGTTAGCTTTTGTCTTTCTATCCCATTGTGCTTACAAAAATGTCCAAATCGTATTGAGCAATATTCTTCAGTATTATACATTCTTAGGAATTTTATCTTCCTCTATGTTTAGTTCTCAACAAGACCCTTAAACTCTTTGAACCTACTAAAAAATTCTTATTTATCTTTGAGAAAGAACACCCACATTTTTTTATGGTTGCCTATTAAGTAAACATAACACAGGGATTTTTGAAGTGAATGAACATTAATAGGTCCAAAGCATCATTGTGTATCAAATCCAAAACCTAATCAACTCTGACATTACTAGTTAAAAACTTAACCCAATTTTATTTGTCTGTAACATAAGTCTCACAAAAATCAAAATCAAGTGGACAATTATAAAGACCTTTAGTCACACCTTTTGTTTGCAAAGCTTAAAGACCCTTCTTGCCAATCCGACACATGCTTTCATGCCACAACATAGTCTTTTCTATATGTAACTAATAGTTTTTGTTTCAAGAACAATGGAAGAATTGCATCCATTACTATTCTACTAGATTCCAATAGAAACATAGTTCCAGGGTGAACTCCCTTTGCCAACATGAATGTTCCTCTAACCATGTTATATTAATCTTTATTAAAGAAAACTTGAATTCCTGCATCATTCATCTTGCTAATAGAAATCAAATTTCTAGACAAACCTAAAATAGTAAAGCCTTCAAAAAGTATCTTAATCCTCTCATCTCTAAACACCAATTTAACCTTACCATGGCCAATGATCTTATGAGAAGTATTATCACCTATAAAAACTTCACCTCCATTGTATTTCTCATATGTATAAAGTTGCTCCTTATTAGGAGTCATGTGAATAGAAGCTCCCAAATCTATCAACCATGCATCATCACATACTTGAACATTAGAAGATGTCAAGAAAACATCTCCCATTTCTTCTATGGAAAACTTTGTATATGAGGAAGAATCATCAATTTTATCATTCTTCTCGAATCTACTATTTTTCCACAATTCTAGCATTTTATCTTAGATTTTCCAAGAGAATTAGACTTTCCTTTATACTTAGATCATTTTCTGTCTCAACTTCTATTCTTATTCTTTTCTTAAGGATGCACTCTTAAAAAGAGAGCATCATGTGTAGTATCATCCATTGACTTTCTCCTAGATTCCTTTGGCAATAGGATTTCCATAACTTCTTTAAGTTTTAGATTTGTAGAAGTATTACTTGTTCTCATAACCAAGTTGTTCCATGAATCAAGAAAAGAACATAACAATGTAATGCAATATCTTCCTCACCCATTTTCACATCTAAAGATGATAATTGGCTCACAATGATATTAAAAGAATTCAAATGTTTTTTTATTAAATCTCCATCAATTATTCTTAGGGAATTCAACTGCTTTCTTAAGAAAAAAATATTTATGGGGGACTTGGTTTGATACAACATCCCTATTGCTCCCACACCTTCTAAGCAATGGTTTTACTAGAAACATTTAAGAAATTAACAAGATAAATTTTAATGATGCTTATTTCCTTTTTATCAAGTTCTATCCGATCATCCTATCCATACGAACAAGAATGACTCATTTCATAGCTAACCATTGATCTCTCTCAACTAAGAGAACCTCCATCTTGAGATTCCACAACTCAAAATTCTAATTTCTCTATTTTAATTTTGGATGTAATTGTCATTTGAAAAAAAACTAGACAAAGCTCCCACTCAAACAATAGATTACCCTCCCATAGAACAAGCCACAACCACACTTTAATACTAAATGTTAGGAAAATATTGATAGTCTTAATGGAGGATCAATGTTATATAGTTATAAATTAGTAACAGATCAATAATAAATCAACAATATTACAAAGTATACACACACATAACACCACATATACCATGAGAAAGCCTTTTAGTAAGAAAATTCAACAAAAACATAGTGTTGGTTTTTCTTCTGAATCAGCATTAGGGTTTGCCACTTCTAATGCACAGGAAGATTCAGCCAACTAATACAGGAGGTTGCGTGAGCTCCTCCCCTTCACTTCTAGTTCTGCCGCACCAAGGGGGGTATCCCTATAACTCAACATGTAACCTTGACTAGCTCAAAGATAGAAAGATCTAACTTGACAACAACAGGCAGAATACTCTCATGTATGGACCAAGATCTGTATGATAGATCACAAGGTGGGCAACGTTCTTGGACATATATGTCTGGTTAGGGATGAGAGCATGCAAGGGTTTCCTACTCCTAATCCTACAACTAACAGATGGAAGGGAGAGATGGTTTGAAATGGTGTTTGGATGCAAACCTGGACCTGGTGTATAACCTCAACACAGAGCTAGATTGGTGCCTATCCAGGGCTTGGAGTCGGTAGACATACACCTGTGAATGATTAGCATGAATAGCTAAAACTGGATTTCAGGGGGATACACATGATACCTGCCTTACAGATATCTCCCAATACAGAGTGTTAAGCTGTCGATACTTATGGCATCCCTATTGCAGGAAGAAAGATACATGCAAAACTAGAGACAGAATCAGCATAACACATGCAAACATAGCATTATTCATATAAGATTAACCATGAAATCAGTGGATTCATGCCAAAACGTACAACAGGAGATACATAAACTCACAAGTTTTGCTGCACAGAGCAACCAAAACTAGTTGTATCTTATTACAGAGCCAAAATGTCCAGTTTTCAACCACCTGAAAAATGGTAACACAGTCTGCTTATAACAGCCAGAAAGTGTACCACAGCAATTAATTACATGGTTGACCAAAAATCCTGCCAGATACACAGTATCAGAAAAATGGCGCTCAATGCACTACCAGATTGGTGCCCAAACATGAATGCAGTAGGTGGGGAGGAGACAGGAAGAAACCTCGAGCCCTGCGCCACTGTCCGTTGATGTACACCTTCAATCGGGTACCAGATCCGTCCATACCTCTGCAACCTTCGCCATTAATGGCGCACCAACCCGCGGCCTTGGGAAAACATCAAACAGTGCATCGCAACCGTTTCCCGCCAAAATACCTCATCGTGATATTTCAAAATATGCAGGATATCAATTATCCCACATGCACCCCGTAGCAACCATTTCAACACTTTATATACTAGGCCACGAGCATATATGATGTCGGTGCTTTTGCTCCCGACGACACTAGTATAAGACCTTCATCATCATCATCCTCCAGTAGCATGATATCCTGTTGCTTGAAATATCACCCTGACGTCAGCATCATCATCGCAATATCACCTACATGATAATCGCCTTCATCGGCACAACCTGATGCATCGGAGGAAGATCCTCCTGCTTAGCCGATACCAAATGTCTGGCCGATGAACATCCTGATGACGTCACCGTCATATCCTGTTGACGTCATCAGCATATCTGCCTATCGCGCACCTCCTCATATCCGGATGACGTCATCGTCATGTTTGCAAATATCGGGGGATCTCCACAAGATGATCAGTGTTATAAATATGACCCCCCCGGACCTTGATGACGTCACCATACATCGGCATCAGGATGATATTTGGAAGATAACCGGATATTTGGAAATATCATCCTGATGCACACATATCATGCTGCACTGTAGCTCCACTATAAGATCAGGGTGATATATGAATATGTGACTGATATTTGAAATGATCACCCCCATTGGACAATGCATGAAGCCGACAGGCGAATATCTCCCTTCGAAAATATCATGATGCAGACAGGTAGAAAAACGGATATCACCCTGACATAAGAATGATGTCAGCATCATCAGGGTGATAAAACAACGAACATGAAGTGATAAAACAACATCAGGATGATCTTGACTAAGATCACCCGATGTTCAAATATGATGACCCCGATGAAGATCGGATCATACTTAGGACTTTGCAGCAACATCATCAGGATGATCTTAAGTAAGATCACCCGATGTTAGAATATCACCCCAGCGAAAGATCATGCTGACAGAAAATATGATGACCCTCGTAAGCAACATCAGGGTGATGTCTGGAAACATGATGATGATGACCCCCTCCAAAGAAAATATGATGCTGCAGCTGAAAAATGCTAAGGAGGTCCAACACTTAGAACATTTTTTGGATTTTTAGGGAAGGTGCCTGCATGAAAATTGCTCAGAAACTGACAGTGAAATCAGGCACCAACAGTGGCTCTGTCTGGGGACGTGCAGGTGCAAGACTGCAGCGAGAACCCCAGATCTCTGGGATGCAGACCAGTCCCTTATCCATTGGGCACAGAGTCAAATACTACACCGACCTGCATCACCAAACACACTTGATGGCCTAAGGCCACCAAGAAAAGAAAAACATGTATCTCCCTTTGTCAAACACTTTGTTTTCATCTGCATTTACTGGATCAAGCTTGGAGATACTGCCATGATCTGACCCCAAACAAACCTGGTCATCTGCACATTCATCCCTCTGATTTAGCTTGTCACTGTCATCCCTGTGCAGATAACCCTTAGCATCCGGCAACAAGTGGATGCAGAATGTATCAGGTAATGCATACTCAAAGGGAATATAACACATGTTATCATTTGTATCAGCATTATGCATTGCAAAATGATCTCCTAGCTGGATTGAAAATTGAAAGCACTCGAAGTCCACCACACAACTAGGAAAGTCAGAGCTCATTTCATATGCTGGCCTCTCAAAAGAAAAGCTTTCAAATTTACAATTGTGCACATCATGTACACAACCATCTGGTACACCAAGCTGGAAAAGATCAGGCTCTGGCACCTCTTTACAATCAGGCACATTTTTACAATCACTTACCTGATGTATGTTGTTTCCTCTTTCATCAGGATGAGAAATAGAATCCAAGTCAAAAACCATGTCAAGACCCTCACCATACTCAGATAGATCCTCATCACCATATGTGTCATAGATGGGTGACCCAGGTGCATCAGTTTCATCATAGTATGCCATTTGTTCATGGGCAGCAGAGCATGCATCTTCATCACCAATGGATTCCTTTTGTGGAGGAGTATCAGCCTGTGTGTCATAAGCAAAAAAACCATCAATCAAAGAACAATCATGCTCTGCACTAGCACTTATTTCAATCTCTGACTGCTCTTCATGATCCTCATGTGTTTGAAAGGAAGGCAATGGGTCACACATGGGACTGCTTCTCTGTTTGCTTATATCTTCTCTGTCTTGAGTACAATACTCACAATTGTCTCCACAGGTCCATTCCAAAAATTGCTCATTGTTGTCCACAACCTCATTGTTGTTTTCATGGTCAGATGCCTCATCATTGCAATGGGAATCCTCATTAGTCCTTTCACTGGCATCCTCAACATTCATCTTTTCATCTTCACATGATGCCTTAATTATTTGGTCATTTGCAGCTTCACAACGATTCCTCACACCAAAGCCTGTGGACAGGGGTTTCAGCAGGTGCACATTTCTGATTTTTTCTATCTTTTCTATGAACTTGTATGCCATCTGCATACTTGTCACCTTGAAATCCCTCAGTATTGCACTAAAGCCCTCCTCAAAAGCTTCAAAGAATATGCCAACACAGGCTGAAATATCAGGTCTGAAACTTTTAGGGACATGTGAAAGGGCTACTGCAAACCTATGACTGAAATCAACACATGGCTCTTCATCTTGTTTTCTGATGTTCATCAATTCTGCAACAAGATCAGCAGGTTCTCTTGCGAATTCTTCCTTGAAACAGTCAGCAAGCTCATCCCAACAGGCTAAGGATCCTTTTGAAAAGCTCAAATACCAGTCTTTTGCTTTTGCATCAAAGGACCTAACAAAAAACCTCATCCACATATCCTCATCTCTAAATGAATGTTTTCCCATGAACTCATGAAAATTTTGGATATGTGCATTCCCATCACATACACTGTGACCACTAAATCTGGGCATCTGACAGTATATCCTAGCAGGCATAGTTTCTACTTTATAATCAACCCATGACAAATCTAGTTGGTCATACAAAGGATCAAAAGGGCTGAGAAGAGGTTTAGCCTTCTGACTAGCAGACACAACAGGGTTACTGCTTTTTAACTGGGCCTGCTCAGCCTCTAAGAATATCAACCTATTTCTTATCTCTTCTATTCTTTTATCCAACATTTCACCGCTGAGTATGGGATAATTCATACTTGGATCCATAAAAATCTTACTCTTAGACATCCTTTCTCTGCCTAAGACCTAAGGCTTCCCTTGGCATCTAACTTATGCAGTAAAATAGCAAATATAAAGGGGAAGGAACAAGATACCTTTTCTCATACAGATGCTGAAATATGAACAGCACATTTTTGTCACAACACACACATCAACTTTTCATGTGCACTTGAATTTTTTGCAGAGTCGCCACCTCTCCAGAGAGGACAAAATTTTACAGTAGCTGAAAGCTCAACAAATATGTTTCTGAGTTCATTCCACCAGCAGAGCAAAACTTCACCAGAGACTGCAAGATATCACTTTACATCAACATCCCCAGCAGAGTCGCCATTTTGTTGGTGACTCAGATGGGCCACAAGATATAACACTTTTTCATCAATTTTCTCCCCAGTAGAGTCGCCATTTTGTTGGTGACTCAGATGGGCCAAAGATATAACACTTTTTCATCAATTTTCTCCCCAGCAGAGTCGCCATTTTGTTGGTTTTTCTTCTGAATCAGCATTAGGGTTTGCCATTTCTAATGCACAGGCAGATTCAGCCAACTAATACAGGAGGTTGCGTGAGCTCCTCCCCTTCACTTCTGGTTCTGCCGCACCAAGGGGGGTATCCCTATAACTCAAGATGTAATCTTGACTAGCTCAAAGATAGAAAGATCTAACTTGACAACAACAGGCAGAATACTCTCATGTATGGACCAAGATCTATATGATAGATCACAAGGTGGGCAACGTTCTTGGACATATATGTCTGGTTAGGGATGAGAGCATGCAAGGGTTTCCTACTCCTAATCCTACAACTAACAGATGGAAGGGAGAGATGGTTTGAAATGGTGTTTGGATGCAAACCTGGACCTGGTGTATAACCTCAACATAGAGCTAGATTGGTGCCTATCCAGGGCTTGGAGTCGGTAGACATACACCTGTGAATGATCAGCATGAATAGCTAAAACTAGATTTCAGGGGGATACACATGATACCTGCCTTACAGATATCTCCCAATACAGAGTGTTAAGCTGTCGATACTTATGGCATCCCTATTGCAGGAAGAAAGATACATGCAAAACTGGAGATAGAATTAGCATAACACATGCAAACATAGCATTATTCATATAAGATTAACCATGAAATCAGTGGATTCATGCCAAAACGTACAACAGGAGATACATAAACTCACAAGTTTTGCTGCACAGAGCAACCAAAACTAGTTGTATCTTATTACAGAGCCAAAATGTCCAATTTTCAACCACCTAAAAAATGGTAACACAGTCTGCTTATAACAGCCAGAAAGTGTACCACAGCAATTAATTACATGGTTGACCAAAAATCCTGCCAGATACACAGTATCAGAAAAATGGCGCTCAACGCACTACCAGATTGGCGCCCAAACATGAATGCAGTAGGTGGGGAGGAGACAGGAAGAAACCTCGAGCCCTGCGCCACTGTCCGTTGATGTACACCTTCAATCGGGTACCAGATCCGTCCATACCTCTGCAACCTTCGCCATTAATGGCGCACCAACCCGCGGCCTTGGGAAAACATCAAACAGTGCATCGCAACCGTTTCCCGCCAAAATACCTCATCGTGATATTTCAAAATATGCAGGATATCAATTATCCCACATGCACCCCGTAGCAACCATTTCAACACTTTATATACTAGGCCACGAGCATATATGATGTCGGTGCTTTTGCTCCCGACGACACTAGTATAAGACCTTCATCATCATCATCCTCCAGCAGCATGATATCCTGTTGCTTGAAATATCACCCTGACGTCAGTATCATCATCGCAATATCACCTACATGATAATCGCCTTCATCGGCACAACTTGATGCATCGGAGGAAGATCCTCCTGCTTAGCCGATACCAAATGTCTAGCCGATGAACATCCTGATGACGTCACCGTCATATCCTGCTAACGTCATCAGCATATCTGCCTATCGCGCACCTCCTCATATCCGGATGACGTCATCGTCATGTTTGCAAATATCGGGGGATCTCCACAAGATGATCAGTGTTAGAAATATGACCCCCCCGGACCTTGATGACGTCACCATACATCGGCATTAGGATGATATTCGGAAGATAACCGGATATTTGGAAATATCATCCTGATGCACACATATCATGCTGCACTGTAGCTCCACTATAAGATCGGGGTGATATATGAATATGTGACTGATATTTGAAATGATCACCCCCATTGGACAATGCATGAAGCCGACAGGCAAATATCTCCCTTCGAAAATATCATGATGCAGACAAGTAGAAAAACGGATATCACCCTGACATAAGAATGACGTCAGCATCATCAGGGTGATAAAACAACGAACATGAAGTGATAAAACAACATCAGGATGATCTTGACTAAGATCACCTGATGTTCAAATATGATGACCCCGATGAAGATCGGATCATACTTAGGACTTTGCAGCAACATCATCAGGATGATCTTAAGTAAGATCACCCGATGTTAGAATATCACCCCAGCGAAAGATCATGCTGACAGAAAATATGATGACCCTCGTAAGCAACATCAGGGTGATGTCTGGAAACATGATGATGATGACCCCCTCCAAAGAAAATATGATGCTGCAGCTGAAAAATGCTGAGGAGGTCCAACACTTAGAACATTTTTTGGATTTTTAGGGAAGGTGCCTGCATGAAAATTGCTCAGAAACTGACAGTGAAATCAGGCACCAACACATAGCACCACTCACTATATTATTAATTAAGAAAGTGATAACAATACAATCATAATTCAATGTGTTGAAATACTATCATCTAATTTGTGTTACAATTTTGGTCAAATTTTGGAAACAAGTTCTTATCACCAAATATTACTCACTAATCCACTAACACAAGCAATCTATATATGGGCAAGAGAGACACAAGAAACCAACAATAGTTTCCAAAACCATGAACCCAAATCCATGACTCCACCTCATCCACTCATCCCATATGCGAATCTTCACATTCTGAGGAGTCATTCCACATTCCAAGGTGTCCAATGTACTCCTCTTTGTCCCATGTGATCCAAGCACCCCATGTGTGACCTTTCAACTTTTGTCTTAGAGCTCTTTCCTTGCCTTATTGAAACCCCCAATATGAATGTAATTTCAATGTCATATAATGTGCCAAAATGGTCCAAAATTTTATGTCTCAGGTATGGCATCCAATACCAAGAGGATCACAATTAATCAACAACATTAAATGTTAGAGACATGAGGTTTCCACATCCATAGTAGATAAGTAAGAATGCTTCTAGTAAAAATTGTGTAAGACATTTTTTGAATCAATGTTTTAGATCAATTTGTTGTCGTATCTCAATGATGGATCATGGAGTTTGATCTAAAATATTGATTCAAACAATATTACAATTTTCACCAAAAGCATTATAATTTAACATTAAATGTTATATGCAAGGGGTACAATGCACCTTTCCCAATGGATAGATCCCATGTTCTTGAATATTCAAATTCTTATATTAAAACTCAATTTCCTTTATTGGAGTACTTCTTACCCTAAAACCTTTAAAAGTCCCCTACGAGGGTTTTCTAATACAAGGACAAAGCATAGAAAATAATTAAATTTTACTTTTATAAATGGTATTATGAGTATTTATAGTCGTATAAACCCTAGAATAAGAATTTCTAATATAGTTGGTATCACCAACCATGGCCAATGATGTTATCTATGCAATTTGAACATCAACGAACATGGATGTGATGTTAGAAAAATAGGTCAAAATGCACATTAGTTAACATTAAATGTTATATGCAAGGGGTAAAACGCACCTTTCCCAATGGATAGATCCCATGTTCTTGAATATTCAAATTCTTATATTAAAACTCAATTTCCTTTATTGGAGTACTTCTTACCTAAAAGCCTTTAAAAGTCCCCTACGAGGGTTTTCTAATACAAGGGCAAAGCATAGAAAATAATTAACTTTTACTTTTATAAATGGTATTATGAGTATTTATAGTTGTATAAACCCTAGAATAAGAATTTCCAAAATAGTTGGTATCACCAACCATGGCCAATGATGTTATCTATGCAATTTGAACATCAACAAACATAGATGTGATGTTAGAAAAATAGGTCAAAATGCACACTAGCATCAATAGACAACAAACCAAATGTTCTTTTGTCACAAATAAGATTCTAGAGGGATCTAAACAATCCTATAAGGTTGTCTTAGTACCAAGGGGTCAAAATAAGGGCATTAAAAAATTTATCAAGGGGACAAGTGTCAAAATGTGTGTTGTCAAGATGGAAGATCACCAAGTGGATGCTATGAGGAAGGCTACTAAAGAAAGGCAATGATCTACAACACATATCTACATATCGTATCTTGATATGTATTCAAGTCATCCCACCCAAACCCCAAATATGGGAGGTTAATGTGCCCATAAGTCTCAACAAAGAAAATTGTTAATAAGATCATTTATCAGTGTATAGTATGCCCCCACAAGGCTCATCACTAGTTACAAAGTGTAGCAAGTAATGTTGCATCATGAAAACATCTATCAAAAAGATATAGAAATGGCATCAATAGTTGCAAATAAACGAAATAAATAACATGCATACCTTCACTTACCCAAGAGAAAATTTTCATTGTTTTCTATGGTTCTAGGTTGGATCTTATAAATTAAAAAAACAAACTAATTTTTAAACAAATACATAAATAGTACCATAAAATTATTTGCGTTAGAACTATTCTAGTGCTGCATTTATTTTAACAATATTGAAATGGGGACAAGAGTTTGCAATACATTAGAAAATCATTTAAGAATTCAAATAGTGGTATAAACATTTTCTTTATTTAGTTGTTAGCAATATTTATATATTGGCAAACAAAATGTCTCACTTTTTTGAAAGAGTTTGGTGTGGTAACTACAAAATTCAAATTTTGCAATCAACCTTGTTTTAAACCCATTAATTTGATTCAAGATCAAGACTTCTCACTAGGTTGGGGTTGACCCATAATCATCGTCACAGGCATTTCAATGCATGACATGCCAAGTGCTTTAAGTAGAATATTGAAGAAGATAGGCGTATGACAAAAAGAGGCAACATAGTAGTATATCTACCATAGTCTATAAGGAATTTTGCCTAAAAGTAGAGATAAGTTAAATAACCATGTGCCACCCTTTACCTATTATCATGGATCATTCTTGGGTCTAGGATGACACTCACAATACACTATCATTATGCTTCATTAAACTAATATACATAAAAATGTTTTTCTCTATATCTACCACTTTTTTTTCCATATTCATTCACCATCACCATTTTACTAGGAAAGCTTATGCCCAATGCAATGCCTTCATTTTGGATTAGAAGCATTTGTCTTCCTTTTGGATTACAGGCATGTGTCTTTAATGAGAGGTCCTACCATAGTGAAGTATATTCCTTGTTAGAGTTGTTTCTTTGTAGGCATATGGGGGCTTAGACAAGGGAAAACATCCTCAATCCCATGCAAAGAGACATGTATAGATGGGAGGATTATCCTTAAAAAAACCATGCATATACAATTGATAAGTAAGATTTATAGATATGTAAAAATCAAATTAGACATACTCTTTTGAATTATTCATTGATTATTTCCCTTACAATGAAAGCTAAAAATCAAAATACTAGAAATCATGATATTGTAATATTTTCCTACCATGTTGTCCACAAACCCCTAACTATTTTTTTGGTCACTAACAAACTCACCTTTATCAACTTATCAAGCAGGTGTAGCACCTCCTTTCACTCAACTATAAAGTCAAAGATTATTTATTTTGTAATCTTCGCCTTATGTTTATGGACTCACTTTGATGTATTCTATTAGACATGTTCAAGACTCATTTTTTTACTTCTTGGCCTAAACCTAACACTAATGTGTTTTATGTTAACACTGGACCTAGTTTCACACCTAGAATCAACCCTAAAAGTCTCAAAACAAAATTCAATTTTAGGACAAATTGCACCTAGATGCTAGTCTAAATCAATTTTAATTTATTCTAATTTTTTGGGTAACAAAAACCCTAGCCTAGTGTTTTCCTAAGCTGCTCTCAAATAGTTATTTTGAATTAATCACAAAATATAATACCACTATAAGAGGAAACAACAAGAGATTGTAAACAACCGCTTATACTAAGTCTTCTTCCCTATCGTCCACAACAACAAGCTAATAAGTGTTGGGCCCCATATCTGAAGCACATCTACAAGTTTCATCCCCCTTAGCATTATTCCATCCATTTTAAGTAATCTCCCATTGTCTTTCCCTCTGTCCTTCCCCTTTGGTCCTTCATCTTCCCCAATTTCTCTCTCATCAAATCCCATATTTCCTTATTTCTTGTCCACACACCCTTCACCATCCCTAATTTTAGATTTATCCTTCAAACCCTCTAAATCAATCCAAACTCTCAATTTCCCTCTTGAAATCCATACATACACACCACTTTGCAAACATGGGGGCTTAGACAAGGGCAAACATCCTCAACCCCATGCAAAGGGATAGGTATAGATGGGAGGATTATCCTTAAAAAAATCATGCATATAAAATCGATAAGTAAGCTTTAGAGATATGCAAAAATCAAATTAGGCATACTCCTTTGAATTAATCATTGATTATTTCCCTTACATTGAAAGCTAAAAATCAAAATACAAGAAAGCATGATATTGTAATATTTTCCTACCATGTTGTCCATGTTGATAGTAAGGAATACTAAGAGGGGGGTGAATCAGTATTCCACAAAACCACTTCTTAATAAGTTTATTAATCCAATTTCCAAAGTTAATGATATGAAAGCATAACAAGCATAGGAACATCAACCACAAAGACATAACACATGAACGCCAGGATTTTTACGTGGAAAACCCAAAAAGGGAAAAACCACAGTGAGTGTTAGCTCACAATATATTATTATAGCACAATACCGGATTACAATAAGGCTCACTGCCCAAAGAAATGCTCACTGCAAGAAAGTCTCACTGCTTCGAGAAAGAAAGAAGAGGAAAGAATGGCTCACTACCAAATTGAACTGCTCAGATTGCATCTACACATGCATGGTTGCAGCTCCAATGAAGCACATAAATACTGTCTCAAAACTCTTCATCTCTGACTGCTCTGCTTTTACATAGGAATAAGATCTCTCTTCTTCTGCTCTTATTACTTTCATAAAATCTTCTTATTTTGCATTTTGCACATACATATCTATCACATTCGCATCACACACATCCAAAACCAAAATCCATCGGATATATATACCCGCAATAAGATTTATCTCTTAATCAGGTCGGCAAGCTAAACATGAAATGTGTATACAAAGAGTTGTACTTTGTTGGCTTGATCTTGTGTACAATCTGTAATGCGGACTCAAACACATGTGTACAAGTCTTCACATAGGTCAACCCCAATCATATAACCACTTAGATTAATTATCCAGATGCTATATCTTCTCCGCATAAGGATCTACCATGCCCATCAACTTGTTCATTAAGAACATACTTGATCAATTCATCTATCACATCATAGCTCATACTGTGGACCACATGAGACTTAATAAATCATATCCAACAATCATTATTGAACTCTTAACATGCCTTTAGATCCACAAACCCAGATAAACCTGTATGTCAAAATGCGGATATTCAAACTATTGCACTGTCACAGAGAAATAATGTCAAACTAGAAGTTGATATTGGAAATATTATAGAATATGATATGTTGAACTTCAAAGGCTATAATCCTAGATTTAGATAGTCATGCCATGTCTCTTAGTTGCCTCAAAACCATAGAACAAAATATGCAATTGCGGAGAAATACAGACCATTTTACTTTGCATTGTACATTGTCCCTGTTGGTGCCTACCTAGGGTTAGGGTTTCGAGCTTGAAAATCTATTGGTCTTTTTATTTAAACCCTCAAAATTTTAAGTCTATCAGCCTTCACATTTTTATGCATGTATCTTTGTATATACATGGCTGTTGTATCTATGTGCAAGTGCAAATGTACATTGGCAGACCCGAAAATAAGTTAAATCGGCTTTAGAATGGAGAAAAATAGTTGTATGCATATCAAGCTTGTATGAGATATTCGGGTACAATTCTGGGTGTGAAAATGTGGATGTACGTTGAAGATTCCATCGCATATTCCCAGTATATTTCGCGGTTGTATCAAAAAGGTTGCATGTATATTGTGTTGTATGTTGATATACAACAGGGTAGATATAATGACGGATCTCAAAGGTTTCAAATCGGGTTAAATGCTGGTTAGTCCCACAGGTACATACAAAGGCGATTGTATCTTTGCACATACAATCACACATACAAGGGCATATGCTTTCCTGATATACAAGGCCCGAACCTGAAAAGGTATGCAGTTTAGTTGATAAAGGCCAACATATTTGTATGCATCTTTTGCTTGTACATTCGCATTGTATGTTTAGACATACAAATGGCAGATACAAAGAAATATGCAAAGCAAGAGTAGTCAAAGTCAATAGTTCAAGAACCTGGTGGGGCCTGTGCAGTTGTATGTTATGTGGGTTGTATGTATGTGTGATATACAATGCAATATACAATGCGCACATACAATCCTGGATGTGAAGGAAAGTTTGTTGTGGCGGATAGGTGGTTGGGGTCTGTGGGTTGTATGTTGCACATTGTATGTGTGATATACAAGCCGATATACAAAGAAGAAAACATACAATCCGGACTCGACTGGAGAATCAAATGCAGTGAATAATCATTTTGGGGTCCGTAGCTTATTTGATAAAGTGCTTGTATATGCCGATATACAAAAGGAAAAGATACAACGCTTGGACCCGATTGAAATTTTAAATTGATTCATAATGATTTAGGTTCTGCATTGTATGCATGGTCGATTGTATCTCAAATACAAGCATATACAAAGGCATATGCAAGGGCGATTTTTGGCGTGACAATGATCATCAGCGGCTCAACTCAATGTTTCTCCGATGGCCGATAAGGAGGATGCATTGCTTAGCGATGGGACCTAGGCTCAACCCAGTGACCAACCAGGGGGTGCCATGCATCGGGAGCGATACAAAGGTAGTTGTATGTACATATACAAAGATTTGAAGGCAAAAAAGACAAAATGGGCGAAAAGGGCAAAATATATGTTCGCGCTGTGAAAAGTCAAAAGTGCAAAAACCGTCCGCATGGCGCGTTTTCATTGGTCGAGGACTAGTCAATGTGATTTGAAGCCATAGATCTCAGAGAAGAGGAAATGAATCGACAGCCTTTGTTCAAAATTTTTAGAGCGGGAAATTTCTCTGTGTTTGCTGCATCTTTTCAAGCAAGAAGAAAATTTAGGAACATGGAAACCATTGCTGTATCTCAAAATAGGTAGGTCAGCCATTATGACAGAATTGCAGAGGTATGAGTCGATGGATTGACAGGCCAACTACCATCTTAAAGGAGAAAATCTCCGAGCGGCGGCACACTTCCCAAATTCAACTGCTCCTTCCTTCTTCTACCTACTGCATTGAATGTTTTAGGTGCCATTCTCATGGTGCATTGTATCTAGCAAATTTTTGAAATGCCATGTAATTAATTGCTGAGTGCACATTATTGCTATATAGGGAAAACTGTGTTACTCATTTGGGGTTGTTGAAGACTTGGGCAATTTTTGGGAAGAATAACAAATACAGAGCATTTCTTGGTTGTTCTATCTCTTTTGGAGTTTATGAGCTGCATTTGAATGCAAGTTGCATACATGTTCAGTTTCATGTTGTGTTTATATGAAAAATGCTTCTTTGCATGTGTTTAGCTGTTTGTCTCCATTTGTTGTATACATCCCTTCTTTTGAATCTGGTTGCTAAGGATTACTTAGATTCTAGGATATAGATTTCTATATTGCATGCTTAACTTTTGACCTCCATTCAAGGAGTGGATTAAACTGTTTTAGGTTAAGTATGAAGAAGAATGTATGTCAGCTGGGATATTCGTAAGTAGAGGCAGCTAAATACTCATTCTTGGGTGGTGTTTGTAAGGTAAATACCAGTCCTAAACCCCTTGAATATTGGATGCCAGTGCAAATCATTCACTTGTATACGTCTAGTTGATTCCCTGCCCTGAGATAGGCACTGGTCTACCCTTGTGTAGTAGTTATGATCCAAAACCCCCTGTCTTGCATCCAAAACATAAATACAAATCATTTCATAATTCCAATCGGTTAGTTTGTAGGAGTAGAAATAGGACCCCTGCATACTCTCATTCGTAACCAGTTAGATATGTCCAAGAACAGTGCCAAACTTGTGATCTATCATGAAAAACTTGGTCCTAAAATGAGAGTATTCTGCTTGTTATTGTAAAGCTAAATCTTTCTGTTGGGTGAGTCAAAGTTAAATCTTTAGCTATAGGGATACCCCCCTTGGTGCGGCATAACCAGAAGTGAAGGGGAGGCAGCTCACGCAACCTCCTGTATTTGTTGGCCAAATCTGCCTGTACATTGGAACTGGCAAACCCTTTACCGATTCACAGAGAAAGACCCAACAAAGTGGCAACTCTGCTGGGGAATTGAATTAAAGGTGTTATCTTTTTTCCCATCCGAGTCACCAACAAAGTGGCGATTCCACTGGGGAATTGAATTAAAGGTGTTATCTTTTTGCCCATCTGAGTCACCAACAAAGTGGCGACTCTGCTGGGGAGTCAAGTGATTCGAAGGCTAGAAAATCTAGTTTCCAGTGAAGTTGTTGCAACAATACCAAAGAATGACCATGTGGTGCTTTGCTGGTGTGATGAATCCAGAAAACAAAAGTGCCTTCTTGATATTCTGTCCTCTCTGTGAGAGGTGGCAACTTTGTTGATTGAACCTATCAAAGCTACAACATATTTCCAGGTATTCATCTTTTGATTCAAAAAATAATGAGTCTAGAGCAGCAGTCCTGGTTGTGCTCTCAAAGAAGACCATTTTTTAGTGAAAAATATAAAGATCTGAATTTCATAGGAATAAATGGTTACCCAAATGTTATCCCCAATAAGATTAGAAAATGTTTGCTGAAATATAGTGGATCAAATTCTAAGTCTGCAAACAAACATTTGCAAAATTTTTGTAATATGATAGAAGATTATGAGGTAGAGGCTGAAGATGTAGTAATGAGACTCTTTGTTCAGTCATTAGAGGATGATGCTAGGGTCTAGTTTTCAGACTTGCCTGTGTGTTCAGTTTCTTCATGGGTAGATTTAGAAATTGCATTCCTAGAGCAGTTTGGTGAAAGATTTGATTTGGCCTCATTGATCATACATTTCATGAATATTCAAAAGGAAGAGGAGGAACTAGTTCCAGCCTTTAATCTTAGATTTATTAAGTTGCTCAAGCAGATTCCTGAATATATGAGACTCAATGATGCATTGTGCTTGGCAATTTATTTAGCTGCATTTGATGAAGAAATGAGTTATTTATTGAGAGATAAAGAACCAGTCACACTTCACCAGGCTTATAAATTTGCTATGGATATTGAAAATAATCAGAAATATGGAATGCCAGTAGGTTTCATGACTGCAAGCCTTCAAAATAGTTTCCAAAGTGAATATATTTCAGCTTTCATAGTGTGTTCATTGAGAGATGATTTTACAGAGGGAAATATATTTTAGAACAGTATGTGTAGTCATGATGTGATGCATAAACATGAAGAAGATGTAGAAAATGTAGGCACATCCTATAATGGTGAAGACAAAGATTGTTATCAGCCTCTAGAAGAAAGATCTACATACACAAAATGCCCTTCAAATGATCAAATGAAAGATATACATGAGGTTGTGTCTTGCAGTAATAGGCATATCCTAGTTATTCCTGATTATTTATATGAGGCGGATATGGAGAGCTTCACTCTGGGTATAGAAGATGCAGATTCAAGGGACGACAGTGAATATGTTAGTGATTGTCAGTATTCAGATGCATATGTGAGCCTTTCAAATGATGAAATATATATGGATGTTGAATATGAGTGTTTCCTTGAAAATTCTGACTACCTTTACAATGTCGAGGTTGAAACTTTTACTGTTGATTATTAGTGCATTGGTGAAGAGAAAAAAAAGGGTCACTATTCATATGTGAATGAATGAGTTGCAGATGTTCATGCTGATACCGATGGGGATAGTGTTGGTTGCAGGGGTGACTATGAAGATTTTAGCATAGGGTTGCACTCTGAACTATTTATGCCTTCTCTTGAGACATTCCAGGTGGACATTAATGATAAATTTGTTGAGAGCAATGATGATGAATATCTGAATGTTTATAAAAATGAATATGATTTTGGTTATGAAATGTTGCTTGTGCCTGAATACTGCTTGTTTAGTACAGAGGAGCTTTTATTTTTTGATGAAGGGCAAAATTTTGACGTGGATTCATTTATTTCATATGAGTCTGTTATTTTTTCAAGCAACATCAGTGACTCATATGATCATGATAGTTAACTGCTGAGAATGGTAGATGCTTATGAATCTTGCTGTAGATGTGTTGAAGGAGAAAGGAGCAGCAGCACAAATAATTGCAACGTTGGGTGCTACAGATAGCCAAGTGTTTTTCAGCTTCATTTGAAGAAATCAAAAGAAAATCAAATATTTGACAAAGGAAAAATCTGGTTTTTTCTTTTTGGTGGCCTTGGGCCACCAAGTAATTTTTTTTTAAAAAAAGAGTGTGATTTGTGATGCAGGTTTGTGCGGTGCATGCATCCCTAGATAGAGCCAATGTTGGTGCCTACCTAGGGTTAGGCTTTCGAGCTTGAAAATCTATTGGTCTTTTTATTTAAACCCTCAAAATTCTAAGTCTGTTGGCCTTCACATTTTTATGCATGTATCTTTGTATATACATGGCCATTGTATCTATGTGCAAGTGCAAATGTACATTGGCGGACCCGAAAATAAGTTAAATCGGCTTCATAATGGAGAAAAATAATTGTATGCATATTGGGCTTGTATGAGATATTCGGGTACAATTCTGGGTGTGAAAATGTGGATGTACGTTGAAGATTCCATCGCATATTCCCATTAAATTCTGTGGTTGTATCAAAAAGGTTGCATGTATATTGTGTTGTATGTTGATATACAACAGGGTAGATACAACGGCAGATCTCAAAGGTTTCAAATCAGGTTAAATGGTGGTTGGGCCCACAGGTACATACAAAGGCGATTGTATCTTTGCACATACAATCACACATACAAGGGCATATGCTTTCCTGATATACAAGGCCCAGACCCGAAAAGGTATACAGTTTAGTTGATAAAGGCCGACATATTTGTATGCATCTTTTGCTTGTACATTCACATTGTATGTTTAGACATACAAAGGGCAGATACAAAGAAATATGCAAAGCGGGAGTAGTCAAAGTCAACAGTTCAAGAACCTGGTGGGGGCTCGCGCAGTTGTATGTTCCGTGGGTTGTATGTATGTGCGATATACAATGCAATGTACAATGCGCACATACAATCTCGGATGCAAAGGAAAGTTTGTTGTGGCGGATAGGTGGTTGGGGTCCGCGGGTTGTATGTTGCACATTGTATGTGCGATATACAATGTGATATACAAATTGATATACAAAGAAGAAAACATACAATCCGGACCTGACTGGAGAATCAAATGCAACGAATAATCATTTTGGGGTCTGTGTCTTGTATGATAAAGTGCTTGTATATGCCAATATACAAAAGGAAAATATACAACGCTTGGACCTGATTGAAATTTCAAATTGATTCATAATGATTTGGGTTCTGCATTGTATGCATGGTCGATTGTATCTCAGATACAAGCATATACAAAGGCATATGCAAGGGGGATTTTCGGCGTGACAATGATCATCGGCGACTCAACTCAATGTTTCTTTAATGGCCGATAAGGAGGATGCATTGCTTAGCGATGGGACCCAGGCTCAACTCAATGACCAACCAGGTGGTGCCATGCGTCGGGAGCGATACAAAGGTAGTTGTATGTACATACAACTGCATATACAAAGATTTGAAGGTAAAAAAGTCAAAGTGGGCAAAAATGGCAAAATATATGTTCGCGCTGCGAAAAGTCAAAAGTGTAAAAACCATTTGCGTGGCATGTTTTCATTGGTCGAGGACCAGTCAGTGTGATTTGAAGCTGTCGATCTCAGAGAAAAGGAAATGAATCGATGGCCTTTGTTCAAAATTTTTAAAGCGGGAAATTTCTGTGTGTTCGCTGCATCTTTTCAAGCAGGAAGAAACTTTAGGAACATGTGAACCATTGCTGTATCTCAAAATAGGTAGGTCAGCCATTATGACAGAATTGAAGAGGTATGGGTCGATGGATTGACATGCCAACTACCATCTTAAAGGAGAAAATCTCTGAGCGGTGGCACACTTCCCAAATTCAACTGCTCCTTCCTTCTTCTACCTATTGCATTGAATGTTTTAGGCACCATTCTCATGGTGCATTGTATCTGGCGGATTTTTGAAATGCCATGTAATTAATTGCTGAGTGCACGTTCTTGCTATATAGGGCAAACTGTGTTACTCATTTGGGGTTGTTGAAGACTTGGGCAATTTTTGGGAAGAATAATGAATACAGAGCATTTCTTGGCTGTTCTATCTCTTTTGGAGTTTATGAGTTGCATCTGAATGCAAGTTGCATACATGTTCAGTTTCATGTTGTGTTTATATGAAAAATGCTTCTTTGCATGTGTTTAGCTATTTGTCTCCATTTGTTGTATACATCCTTTCTTTTGAATCTGGTTGCTAAGGGTTACTTAGATTCTAGGATATATATTTCTATATTGCATGCTTAACTTTTGACCTCCATTCAAGGAGTGGATTAAACTGTTTTAGGTTAAGTATGAAGAAGAATGTATGTCAGTTGGGATATTCGTAAGTAGAGGCAACTAAATACTCAGTCTTGGGTGGTGTTTGTAAGGCAAATACCAGTCATAAACCCCTTGAATCTTGAATGCCAGTGCAAATCATTCACTTGTATACGTCTAGTTGATTCCCTTCCCTGAGATTGGGACTGGTCTGCCCTTGTGTAGTAGTTATGATCCAAAACCCCTTGTCTTGCATCCAAAACATAAATACAAATCATTTCATAATTCCAACCTGTTAGTTTGTAGGAGTAGAAATAGGACCCCTGTATACTCTCATTCGTAACTAGTTAGATATGTCCAAGAACAGTGCCAAACTTGTGATCTGATGCAGAGGTAAAACGCAACGGGAGCTAACTAACAGGAAGGAGGAGCCAAATATACAAACAGCATGATAAAAATCCCTATTGGCTCAGCATCATCATCATATCTCCTGTAAACACCAACAGCATCATCATATTTCAGACGATCACAATTATCCTCCTGCCAACTACTGTTCACCTCCTCCGCCTGTCGCCTATCATCATCATCATGATACTCAACGGGCGCAAACATCCTCCTATTGTACTGTTCATCGGGCGCCAAATACTATCGGCCTCATCATGATATTCAATACTCTGTTCGTCAGCAGGATATCAAATATCTGGTTGCTCCAAATATCCTGATGACGACCACTTCAGCACCTTCCCTTCGATGCTCCGATAGCTGACGATACAAGCAACAGCATCATGATATGATTTATCCGGTTCCCTCGAGACCTCCTGATGATGTTAACACAACTTTCTGCCGAGAGCCTACGCCGATACCTAACCACTTAGCGACAACAGGATCAACATGCATAGAGTGATATCTCAATATCCTGATGACGATGACGTCATATGCGGATGACGATGACGTCACACAATATCCTGATGACCTCTTCAACACTTAGCCAAAAAAAAAAACCGAACTTTCACTCCCGCATCTGGTAGCGATATGCAGATGATGGGCACTCACAGAAGATGATCCTGACGGCAATATATACACTGAGTATATATCTGACTTACAACATCCTGATGTACTTGCAACCTGCAAACTTCAACAGTTTCATAACTCGATCTTCACCTTATGCCGATGTACTCTTCTTTGGCAACTCCTGATGATGATCACCCCGACGCACATTCACTTCATGCACTCAACTGCATCATGTTCATCTTCACTTATCCGGATGACGACGTCCAAAGTGACTGCAGGATATAAACTGAAATATCCTGATGAAGCCGTTTTGACGAACTCCCAACCTTAGCGAAATCTCACTTCGCCGATCCTCCAGGGATGACCCGATCCACTCTCAGGGTGATCTTCCAACTCAAACTTATCAACTCGACCTAGCACATACCCATGCTAGGGTCTTCAACATCTGTCGACCGCGATCCTGCACACCTGCATGCAAACAGAAAACAAACTACCTCCTAATCTACTGTACACAACCATTCCACCGATTCGACGAATCAACCGGTGGAATGGATCAGCATGTCCATGAAACCACCAGATCAGCAAAACGATTAAACAATGGAATCCAACCAGAGAAAGAACACAAACAGGATCTCTTTATTGATTTCAAAGATGCAATTACAATGATCAGTCTCTCTCTCTCTGTCTCACTCTGTGCAACCTAGCTCGATCGATGATATCTCTATATGTATGCAATATCAACCGATCCCCATGCTTAAATAGATTTTCCTACGAGTACTACTGACGCGGCTGGGAACTCTCCAGGCGGCTGGGAGATCCAACCGGACCCTACAGCATGACAGCTGTTCTAACAAACTTAACTAAAAATAGTAAAAGCCTGGTCAGCATGATCTTATCATGATCAGCGTGACCTTATTACATGCATTTGGTCTTATCAGACCTTCTTGAAAACATAAACAAGACCTAAAACAACTAACTGCCTCATGAAGGCCAGCTGTCAGGTAGGTGCTCCTGCACCATACTCCCCAACAGAAAAGAACTCATGTCCCATGAGTTTAGTATGTGGAAGTCCTCCACCTCTACACTTTGCATGTGCAATGTTCTGCCCTGTTCCAGCTTTGTCTGCTGCTGTCTCTTGGCTGCTCCAAGACTTCTGAACTGTAACTTGCTTTCTTGCAAGTGAACCCTCATGCCTGTCAATGTAGGCCTTTCTCTCACATACCTTGTGTTTGTCAGGTTGTCTGACCAGGACCTTTGTCTGAACTGCCTCTTGAACTGCTGCAATGTTCAACTCTGTCTTTCTTTCAACTCTTATAGGACAAACAATAGTCCCAACTATGACAACATCCTTGTCATTCCTCTCAACTGGTTGCTGTTTACCATCCTGTTTCTGAACCTGCTGCTGACCTCTGTCAGTCACAACTGAAACTTTCTTCAGCTTGTTGTCTTTAACAACTCCTTTCCCTGCAGTCTCCTGAACTGCCTTTATGCCTGCTCCTCTAGGCATCTGCACAAATTCCTTCTTTCCCATTAAAATGACTTTGGCTGCCTTCTGTGCTGCAGCTGCTTCCTGTAATGGCATCAACTTAATAGTCTTTCCATCTTTCTGGATGGTGTAGGTATTAGCATACCCATCATACAGTACCCTTCTATCAAATTGCCATGGTCTACCCAATAGTAGGTGACAACATTCCATGGGCAAAATATCACACAAAATTCTATCCTGATATGCTCCAATTTGAAAATCCACATATGCCTGTTCAGAGACAAAAAGTGAATGACTATCACTCACCCAAGATGCCTTGTAAGGGTGTGGATGTGGAATCCTTTCCAAATGCAGTTTATCCACCATCTCCTGAGATACCATGTTGTCTGTTGAACCAGTATCAATGACAACCTTACATACTTTACCTTTACTCTTGCATGTGGTCTTGAAAAGAGCTCTTCTGTGTGGGGATTCTTTGTCAGGTACCATCACTGTTCTTCTCATCAGCAGAGATTCTCCACTTTCTGGGTATCCACAATTATCAGCCTCCTTATCCTTTTGATAAGTGTTTGGACTCTGCACACTTTTCTCTTCTTTCTCTTCTTGCACAAGTTGTACTCTCTTGTCATTAGTTCTATCATTTCTGGATGATGAACCTTTGTTTTCTGGACATTTGAAAGATGGATGACCAAACTCACCACAGGTGTAACATTTCCCTGAAAATGTAGTAGAACCTCTACCACCTCCAAATCTTCCTTTATTACCTTTCCATCCACCTCTGAAATCAGACTGTTCCTGTCCTTTACCAGTGTCTTCTTGACTCTCATTGGTTTGCCTTGTTCTATGGGTTGATCCTCTTCCTCTATTGTTTTGTTCTTGTTTTCTCTTTAACTTCTCTTCCACTTTCAATGCCAACTGGAAACATTTCTGGACTGTATCTGGATTATGCAGACTTAAATCATCCTGAATATTAAACCTCAATCCATTAAGGTATCTGGCTACCTTCTCTTCTTCACTTTCCTTTACCTTTGTCTTCATACAGAGTTTCATGAATTCTTCTGTATATGAGCTGACATCTAGCTCCTTCTGCTTCAGGTTTTGCTTCCTCTTGTGTAATTGGATGCTGTAATCCAATGGAATATAAGCTTCCTTTACTAATGCCATCATCTTCTTCCATGTGGCAACTCTACGTTTTCCTTCCTGAACTCTATCATCTTGAACAAAATTCCACCATGTCAAGGCAGCTTCTTTCATCTTTGACTGTGCTATCTTCACTCTCTGTTGTTCTGGTATCTCCTCTGTTACAAAGAAATTGTTCAAACAGTCTATCCATTCCATCACTGAATCAGGGTCCATCTTACCTGTAAACACTGGCAAATCCAGTTTCACATCCATGGTTCTCCTCTCCATGGCCTTGAGGGCGTTCAACAGTGGTCTCTGGTCTGCAGGAACGACCTCCTCGCTCCAATTAGGGATCTCTTCTTCTTCCCTATCTTCTTCTCTACCAGAACCTACTCTGCTCCTCAACTTTGCTAATTCATCTTTCAACTCCTGATTCTGAGCCTTCACGGCCTTGCTTTCTGCAATCTGTTTCTTCACCAGAACTGCCAACTCAGCGTTGGTCATCCTTGCTGGAACCTCCGATGTTCCTTCTTCATCTGACATCCTGCTTCTCTTTTCCAGAAGATCCTAACCTTTGCTCTGATACCACTATGATGCAAAGGTAAAACACAACGGGAGCTAACTAACAGGAAGGAGGAGCCAAATATACAAACAGCATGATAAAAATCCCTATCGGCTCAGCATCATCATCATATCTCCTGTAAACACCAACAGCATCATCATATTTCGGACGATCACAATTATCCTCCTGCCAACTACTGTTCACCTCCTCCGCCTGTCGCCTATCATCATCATCATGATACTCAACGGGTGCAAACATCCTCCTATTGTACTATTCATCGGGCGCCAAATACTATCGGCCTCATCATGATATTCAATACTCTGTTCGTCAGCAGGATATCAAATATCCGGTTGCTCCAAATATCCTGATGACGACCACTTCAGCACCTTCCCTTCGATGCTCCGATAGCTGATGATACAAGCAACAGCATCATGATATGATTTATCCGGTTCCCTCGAGACCTCCTGATGATGTTAACACAACTTTCTGTCGAGAGCCTACGCCGATACCTAACCACTTAGCGACAACAGGATCAACATGCATAGAGTGATATCTCAATATCCTGATGACGATGACGTCATATGCGGATGACGATGACGTCACACAATATCCTGATGACCTCTTCAACACTTAGCCAAAAAAAAAAACCGAACTTTCACTCCCGCATCTGGTAGCGATATGCGGATGATGGGCACTCACAGAAGATGATCCTGACGGTGATATATACACTGAGTATATATCTAACTTACAACATCCTGATGTACTTGCAACCTGTAAACTTCAACAGTTTCATAACCCGATCTTCACCTTATGCCGATGTACTCTTCTTCGGCAACTCCTGACGATGATCACCCCGACGCACATTCACTTCATGCACTCAACTGCATCATGTTCATCTTCACTTATCCGGATGACGACGTCCAAAGTGACTGCAGGATATAAACCGAAATATCCTGATGAAGCCGTTTTGACGAACTCCCAACCTTAGCGAAATCTCACTTCGCCGATCCTCCAGGGATGACCCGATCCACTCTCAGGGTGATCTTCTAACTCAAACTTATCAACTCGACCTAGCACATACCCATGCTAGGGTCTTCAACATCTGTCGACCGCGATCCTGCACACCTGCATGGAAACAGAAAACAAACTACCTCCTAATCTACTGTACACAACCATTCCACCGATTCGACGAATCAACCGGTGGAATGGATCAGCATGTCCATGAAACCACCAGATCAGCAAAACGATTAAACAATGGAATCCAACCAGAGAAAGAACACAAACAGGATCTCTTTATTGATTTCAAAGATGCAATTACAATGATCAGTCTCTCTCTCTCTGTCTCACTCTGTGCAACCTAGCTCGATCGATGATATCTCTATATGTATGCAATATCAACCGATCCCCATGCTTAAATAGATTTTCCTACGAGTACTACTGACCCGACTCCAAGCGGCTGGGAACTCTCCAGGCGGCTGGGAGATCCAACCGGACCCTACAGCATGACAGCTGTTCTAACAAACTTAACTAAAAATAGTAAAAGCCTGGTCAGCATGATCTTATCATGATCAGCGTGACCTTATTACATGCATTTGGTCTTATCAGACCTTCTTGAAAACATAAACAAGACCTAAAACAACTAACTGCCTCATGAAGGCCAGCTGTCAGGTAGGTGCTCCTGCACCATATATACTCAGTGTATATATCGCCGTCAGGATCATCTTCTGTGAGTGCCCATCATCCGCATATCGCTACCAGATGCGGGAGTGAAAGTTTGGTTTTTTTTTTTTGAACACAAACAGGATCTCTTTATTGATTTCAAAGATGCAATTACAATGATCAGTCTCTCTCTCTCTGTCTCACTCTGTGCAACCTAGCTCGATCGATGATATCTCTATATGTATGCAATATCAACCGATCCCCATGCTTAAATAGATTTTCCTACGAGTACTACTGACCCGACTCCAAGCGGCTGGGAACTCTCCAGGCAGCTGGGAGATCCAACCGGACCCTACAGCATGACAGCTGTTCTAACAAACTTAACTAAAAATAGTAAAAGCTTGGTCAGCATGATCTTATCATGATCAGCGTGACCTTATTACATGCATTTGGTCTTATCAGACCTTCTTGAAAACATAAACAAGACCTAAAACAACTAACTGCCTCATGAAGGCCAGCTGTCAGGTAGGTGCTCCTGCACCATGATCTATCATGCAAATCTTGGTCTTAAAACGAGAGTATTCTACCTGTTATTATAAAGCTAAATCTTTCTATTGGGTGAGTCAAAGTTAAATCTTTAGCTATAGGGATACCCCCCTTGGAACCAGGAGTGAAGGGGAGACAGCTCACGCAACCTCCTGTATTTGTTGGCTAAATCTGCTTGTGCATTAGAACTGGCAAACCCTCTGCCGATTCGGAGAGAAAGACCCAACAATCCCTATCTTACCTCTGTTCATCTAGACTTAGACATTTTCTCCAAATGACTTCTAGAGGAATTCATGACCTAAACACTAGAATATATCATCATCAAGTAGCTATGAGTCATCATACCTGAACTGCATTTGTAGGTCTGTACCTGTAGAGGCATACTGATCCACTTTCTGCCCCTTACTCTGAATACTGTCCATACTTAGTCATTCTAGCCTTCCGGACTTGAATACTCTTGTGCCTTGTTGCCAAACCAAGTTGGTCTTCCAGAGTGATGTCTTCTTGTCATGTTGATGTATTCTCTTTGCTTTGTTTCCATCAATGACAACATTCAGGTTTTCTTCATAGCAGTGTCTCTTGCCAACAATCTCCCCCTTTCGCATTGATGGCAACCCTTAGTGAAAAATGCTTGACTGCCTTGACTACTCCCCCTTTCTATATACACTATATATTTCTTCTCCCCTTGAGATGTTTACCCATTTTTCACTGATCTTCTCCCCCTTTGACATCAATGGCAAAGGTGTAGGTTCCGGAGTAAAAAATTGTCAAAACTGTAAAATTTGCTATACTTTGCCTCATATGTACAAGTACAATTTTCAACTTTATTTTACATGTGCTGGAGGATGTCATTGAAAATGTTCTTAGTTTGGGCCAACTCACCATCCCAGCCTTTCTTAGCATTTTCCAAAATTTGAATATGACCACTAATTAGGAAAACTGAGGTCTCTTCCTTGTGAAGATTAGATGGTGTGTCAGTTTGTGAAGTTGTTTGTGCTTCGACTGCAAGATTAAACATAGAGTCTAACTTAGGACTGATTAGTCCTCTTAGCTGACACATTCTGGTTTTGATTTGATCCTTCTCAATTATTAGATTTCTCAAGTCATTATGAAAGTTGATGACTTGACTTTCCTTGCTGCTAACTGATTCTACTACCGGATCAAATGCCTTGGAAGTGTTCATCAATTTTTGCTCCAAATCCTTGATCGTCTCTTCTATTTTCTTTGTGACTTCCATCCATGATAAACAAAATTTGTATATGTCACCAGCTTCTTTAATGACACTTTGAATGCTATTTATCCTATTATCTAGCTGGGCTTTGTCATTAGCTATCATTTTCTTCAACTCATTGAATCTTTTCTCATTAAACTCTTGCCTAACTTTTATTTCTACAGATTTCTCAAAGGATTCAAAATGTTTACTTACAAAGTTTATAAGTTCTTTGAGTTGATTTTCTAATGACAAAGAGGTGTCCTTCTGGTATGTTGGCATCACCTTCTCTAAAATGCCAGATGCCTCACTAATGAGCTCACTATCCTCTATGTGAGACTTCAACATTTCCTCTCTTGCTTTGGCCTGTACAATTGAAGACAATCTGAGTTTTTGTATAGGAGACATTGCATCCAAGTTTATTGGGCCATGTAGAAACTTTGGTTCATTCAAAACTTGTTTTTCTTTCTCCAGAAGTTCCTTAACTAACTCTGTAGTGTCTCTTGGTGTAACTGAGACTTCTTCTTTCAGGCTCTGCTCTAGATCATCTAGATCCATGTCCTTATTGGTGTCCTCCTTTTGTTCCGATGGAGGAATTTCCTTGCTCTGTTCTTCCTCAGTTTTCTCCTTGTCAGTTTTATCCTCAGCTTGATGTTCTAGAGAGAATCTCATTTTAGTGTCATCAACAGGTACTTCTTTCTCCTTAGTCACTTTGTCATCTTCATCTATTTCCTATTCAAGGTTTACTTCTAGAATAGATGTATCATCTCCAACATCAGTTTCTTTATTGTCATAAATGGTAGGGAGATTATATTTCTTCAATATTGTCAAAGTGATCTCCCCAATTTCTTTGACCACTTTATCAATTTCTCCTAACATTAGTGAGTTCATTCTTTTCTTGGTTTTGAACCCCTCATTGAGTTCTTTAGAGATTTTGCCTTCCTCTTCAAGAGTAATCTCCGGAAACAACTTTGTTAATATATGATGTTTGAGCTCAATGTCCTTAGCCATAGTAGTTTCCTTTCTGGATGACATTATGCTAGCCAAGCTATCTGGGAGATCAGAAATGATCTCAATGAGGGCTCTAGTGTATATATTGAGATATTCTATGGTGACATTCTAAAACCCTTTTGTCAGCATCGTTCTAATCATCATAAAATTGAGCCATAGGTTTTAGATTACCATCAATAGTGACAGACTTCAATACATCTGCAAGTGTTATTGTGGCTTTTTCAATCTGAGGCTCATCTACTCTTGGTCTTTTGCTGGGTTTATCCCTTCCGGAGGGCTTCTCCTTACTACTTCCAGAGGCTTTAGTATCCTTAGCTTTTATCTTTTTTTACTTCTTCATTAGACTCTGTCTCTTCTTCATCAGTTCTTCCTACACTGACATACATCCTTCTACCTTTCATTTTCTGTCTCTTTGTGCCTTTGTCAGTGGATTTCTTGGATGGGTGCTCCACACTTGCAGATGGTGTGGGACCAGAGGAAGTGGAAAAACTCCTTGTAGACCTTTGAGTCACTTCAGGCCTTTCTTGTTTGCTTTTGGGCTCTTCCGGAGCCTTGACCGGTTCAAAGTCTTTCTTTTCTTTTGCTGCCCTTTCTGCTTGTGCTTTTTCTCTTGATTCTTTAACATGTTCTTTTGTGAAACCGTGCTTTAATGTAAATTCTTCTACCTCCTTCCTTACCTTCCTAGAGGTTTCTGGTTGTCTGAGTTCAACATGAATTTTCACAAATAGTTCCTCATAGGTTCCAAACCTTTCCTCCCTGCTATCCTTGGGTTTGCTCAACACATGTTGAGCATAGTTGTCTAGTATTTGTCCATCCACTTCATACCCCATTGGTAAAATCTAGACTGTCCTAGGCTCAACAACCTCCATCAAATATTGATCTTTTGTAACCATAAAACAAATGGTATCCTTATACTTTTCAACAATTTTCTTAGGGATTCTTTCTCTTGAATGCATCGTGCTTTAGAAATTCTTAAAGTAGCCCCATAGGGCTACTTTTTGTTCATCATGGCTTCCAATACTATTGAGATGATCTCTAATTTGTACAGCAATAGGTTTGTTACTTGACCAGAACATATTCTTCATGTTTGGCAACTCATTCATAAAATAGAAAAATAGACAGATAATCAGCGTACCAAATTTGAACAGATAGTTTTTGCTTTCTTTGATCTTCTTAAGATTCTCCAGTAGTTAAATCCTTAGCAACTCACACAGATCATAATCCGCATTTTCTTTGATCATTTGATATGCAGTGTAGATTGCAGTACTGGAGACAGAGTTCTCCTGGTTTGAGAAATAAATCTTGTATCCAATGACCATAGAAGCAAATCTTACATCATGGTCCGTGATGTCATTTACTATTAATGCCCTTTTATCAAATTGGGATCTGGTGGCTTCTGTAACAGTTTGATTCTTTACGACTTTCAGCAAGGGCACGCCTCTGATGGAATTTAACCTTATCACTGCCCTCATTGCCTCTTTGGTGATTTTGAAGGGTTGTCCTAACCACATGAATTCATCGTGGATTCTGCTCAAGACATACCAGACCCATTCATTCTCTGCAAATGTAGGGAACTCTACATACTGAATGAATTTCTTCTCTCTCAGGACTTTGTATTCTTCCTTTAGGTCAAATTGATCATCACCCAAATGTTTTAGATATAATTCTAAAAATCTACTGTTTCCATGCTCATCTAGGGCAACATGAATATATGCCCCAACGTCTTCCACATACAGAACTCCATATGGTATATCCAAAAATGCACCCATTAGATCAACTTCGGTTGCTTTGTAGGGATGTTTCTTGAATTTAGGTTGTGATCGCTCAATGATGTCAACAACTTGTGGAGTTGCCATTGTAAAGATTCAACAGATTCATAGTAAAGTTCCAATGGTAAATACCTTGTTATGCTAAATTAGGGTTTTCTTTACCTGAATCACTCTAAGTTCTTTGAATTTCTATTGTCGTTTGAAATCTTGCATCAACCTCTCTTGGATATTTGGTGGCTCGAATGTGAAGTGAGTTAGAAGGAAAATGAATTTCTTTTTATCCTCTGCACTTGACCTAATCACTATAAATGCTCATTCTCAAAAGCTGCCTGACTTTTCTCTAATAGATATAGTCGATCAAGATTGCTCCGCAATGTGCCACATTGACTCATTTTCTTTCAGATTTTCTTCATAAGATCTTTCCTATCAGATTCCACCACATATCTTTGTGTCAGACTCCAGCACTAACTATCTAGCTGGGGGTTTTAGATTTTCAACACTGCTCCCCATGAGCCAAGGCACCCAATTTACTTCCCAGAGGAAGTATCTGCACTAGATGCTAGTGTGGATCCATCCTTAACTTCAATTACTTCTTTCTTCTTCCAGACCTTGTCCATTTCTTTCTGAGTTTCAACCGGATCAACTTTTTCTTTTCCCTTATCGTTCCTTTGCTCTGTTTTCCTTTCTTCAGTATAGTAATTTCTCTTCACATTATTGTTTCTGCAAAATCTTGCAACATGTCCAAATTTGTTGCAATTGTAGCACACAATGTTTCCTTGTCCTTAATTCCTTCCTCTGATTGAATTCATCCTTGATCTACATTCATTAGCCATGTATCCAAATCTATTGCGTGCAAAACATCTTCCATTGAATGATTGAGTATTCTTTGAATTTTGAAAGCCATTTCTTACCGAATTTCTGCATTCATTTGATCTATGACCAATTTTCTTGCAATTGAAACATTGACCAAAGAATGATGAAACATTCTAATTTATTCTACTCCTACACTGAGTAGATTTATGACCAAACTTTTTGCAATTAAAACAATAGCTATTGAAAGATGGGTACCTTTGAGCATTTGGCTGTCTGACTGGAGATCTTCTAGGTCTTCCTTTTTGATTCCTAAATTGGTTGCCTTTGTTTTGCTTCAACTGGAAATTTCCTTGACCTAATCTTGAACTTTCTCCTTTCTCAAATCCTAAGCCTTGCTTATCATCTGAACTCTTTTGACTAGCAATCATCTCATCAAGTTTTGCAGAACTTATCTTGAACTTTTCTTCATAGCTCTTGGCTTTGTCCAAGTTTGTTTTCAAGCTCACAATTTCTTTTTCAAGTTTGACACAATCTTCTAACTTGCTTTTTACCATTAGATTAAAATTTTCTTTTCTTTTTGTTCTTTCTATAATTTCCACTTCCAAATCATTTAGGGTTTCATTTGCTGATATTAATCGATCACTAACCTCTTTGTATTTTTCTTTGAATTTCTTGACTTGTTCTTTTAACTTTGAGATACACTCATCAGCTTCTTGTAAGTTATCCTTCAGATCCCTGACATCTGCTTCAGACTTTTCAAGATCAACAAGAGCTGCTTCTGGTTCAACATTGTTTAAGAAATTTCCAAGTCTCCTGGCTGCCATGAGTGAACTCTCCCAGATCTTCCTCAAGTTGTTAGGCTTCTTCCAAGGAACCTCGCTTTTATACCAATTGCTGATAGTAAGGAATACTGAGAGGGGGGGTGAATCAGTATTCCACAAAACCACTTCTTAATAAGTTTATTAATCCAATTTCCAAAACTAATGATATGAAAGCAGAACAAGCATAGGAACAACAACCACAAAGTAACACATGAACACTAGGATTTTTAGGTGGAAAACCCAAAAAGGGAAAAACCATTGTGAGTATTAGCTCACAATATATTATTATAGCACAATACTAGATTATAATAAGTCTCATTGCCCAAAGAAATGCTCATTGCAAGAAAGGCTCACTGCCTAGAGAAAGAAAGAAGAGGAAAGGATGACTCATTGCTAGATTGAACTGCTTAGATTGCATCTACACATGCATGGTTGTAGCTCCAATGAAGAACATAAATACTGTCTCAAAACTCTTCATCTCCGACTACTTTGTTTTACTGCTCTGCTTTTACATAGGAATAAGATCTCTCTTCTTCTGCTCTTATTACTTTCACAAAATCTTCTTACTTTGCATGTCACACATACATATATATCACATTCACATCACACACATCCAAAACTGAAATCCATCGGATATATATACCCGCAACAAGATTTATCTCTTAATCAGGTCGGCAAGCTAAACATGAAATGTGTATACAAAGAGTTGTTCTTTGTCGGTTTGATCTTGTGTACAATTTGTAATGCAGCTCAAACACACTTGTACAAGTCTTCATATAGGTCAATCATATAACCACTTAGATTAATTATCTAGATGCTATATCTTCTCCACATAAGGATCTACCATGCCCGTCGGCTTGTTCATTAAGAACATACTTGATCAATTCATCTATCACATCATAGCTCATACTGTGGACCACATGAGACTTAATAAATCATATCCAACAATCATTACCAAACTCTTAACATGCCTTTAGATCCGCGGAACTAGATAAACCTATATGTCAAAATGCGGATATTGGAACTGTTGCACTGTCACAGAGAAATACTGTCAAACTAGAAGCCGATATTGGGAAGCTTGTAGAATATGATATGTTGAACTTCAAAGGCTATAATCCTAGATTTAGATAGTCATGACATGTCTCTTAGTTGCCTCATAATCGCAGAACAAAATATGCACTTGCAGAGAAATGCGGACCATTTTACTTTGCATTGTACACTGTCCCTATCTTACCTCTGTTCATTCAAACTTAAACATTTTCTCTAAATGACTTCCAGAAGAAGTCATGACCTGAACACTAGAATGTATCATCATCAAGTAGCTATGAGTCATCATACCTAAACTGCATTTGTAGGTCTTCATCTACAGAGGCATACTGATCCACTTTCTGTCCCTTACTCTGAATACTATCCATACTTAGTCATTTTGGCCTTCCAGACTTGAATACTCTTGTGCCTTGTTGCCAAACCAAGTTGGTCTTCCAGAGTGATGTCTTCTTGTCATGCTAATGTATTCTCTTTGCTTTATTGCCATCAATGACAACATTTAGGTTTTCTTCATAGCAATGCCTCTTGCCAACAATCCACAAACCTTAAATATTTTTTTTAGTCAATTAAACATGACAAGTGATGCACATAACAAACTCACCTTTCTTGACTTAGCAAGCAGGTGTAACACCTCCTTTCACTCAACTATAAAGTCAAAGATTATCTATTTTGTAATCTTTGCCTTATGTTTAAGGACTCACTTTGATGTACATTCTATTAGACATGTTTAGGACTCGTTTGCCTACTTCTTGGCCTAAATCTATCACTATTGTGTTTTATGTTACCCCTAGACCTATTTTCACACCTAGAATCAACCCTAAAAGTCTCAAACCAAAATTCAATTTTAGGACAAATTGCACCTGGATGCTAGTCTAAATCAATTCTAATTTATTCCGAGTTTTTAGGTAACGAAAACCCTAGCCTAGTATTTTCCTAATCCACTCTCATACAATCATTTTGAATCAATCCCCAAATATAATACCACTATAAGAGGAAACAACAAGAGATTGCAAGCAACCCCTTATACTAAGTCTTCTTCCCTATCATCCAAAACAACAAGCTAATAGGTGTTGGAGCCCATATGTGAATCACATCTACAAGTTTCATCCCCATTAATCCATTTTAAGTAATCTCCCATTGTCTTCCCCTCTTTCATTCCCCTTTGGTCCTTCATATTCGCCAATTTCTCTCTCATCAAATCCCATATTTCCTTATTTCTTGTCTACACACCCTTTTTCATCCCTAGTTTTAGATTTATCCTTCAAACTATCCCTAAATCAATCCAACCTCTCCATTTCCATCTTGAAATCCATACATACACACCACTTTGCAATAGTTTAACCCCTTAGGTTTTCTATTTTATGACATAATCTATACGCATATCACCATTACACTCTAGGTTTACACATATTGTTGGGACTCTTATTTTCCATGCATCAAAATTGTAAAATCTTGTCAAAATTCCATCAAAAAATCTTAATTATGCCTTTCTTCCTTAAAAGCCCATCAATTATACCCAATCTGAGACAATTTTAAATGGGTTCCCTTCAAAAGTTATAAGTAAAAATCCCAAAGTTTTCCTTCCTTCAAAAATTTGGCACTTTTGCTCCCATCGGGATTTTGGGACCAAGATGGAAATCGTGCCCTGAGGCAATTTTAGGCCTTGGTTTAATTTTGGTCCCTGAGGAGATTTCGGGCTTTCAGGACCAAAGCAGATTTTGGACCTTTTCCAAAGGTCCAAAATCCCTAAGTCCTCCCACGAATCCAATCCCCATTTTCTCTTAACCCCCTCAGCAAAGTGGATTTTGGGCCCAAGGTGCATTTCGGGACCAAAGGGGACTTTTGGTCCTAGTGGAAAATCTTCTCGGACCCCCTAAACTTTCAAGGCCAATTTGGAGGTGCAAAATTTTGAGTTTTCAAATATTTTTTTGAGGAAAGGGCTAAGTTTTTCATGGAGAATCGGGTCAAACTTTCAACTTTGACTTTTGACACTTTTGGTCATTTCGGGACCAAAGTGGATTTCGAGACCTTGATGCATTTCAGGACTTCGGGACCAAAATTGACTTTTGGACTTTTTCCAAAGGTCCAAAAATCCTAACTCCTCTCGCCGACTCGACACCCGCCGAAGGCCAAGAATCACCTAGAAACATGTGGAATTGCGCCACCAACTCTCCGGATCATCATCAATGTAGAATGGGTAGTTGAATTTGGTGTTATTAATGCAGTTGATGGAGTTGGTAGGATTTTTCTTCCCATTCCAAGATTAGATCTGAGTTATAAATGACAGAAAAGGAGAATTGAAATTCTTTTGAAAGGGTCGGTCATCTTTACCATTTTCAGGCAACTAAAGTGCAGAGCTATCTAGGGTTGCAAAGAGCAGAAAAGCGACAGTTCACCAGTAGACAAAAACACAAGTTATGAAAGGTTTTTCAGATTGATTTCAGTTATCATTGTATTAATTTCTCCTTCTATAATTTTTCAAGGAAAGCCTAAGTTTAGCTAGGTTTCCTCTTGCCACACTTTTTGGTATGATTGTAACCGTTTATTAGATGAATTAGACAAATTCTTAAAACATTACATGCTATGTAAAGATATTTTTATGGTTAGAGAGGAATGCTTATATGTTGCAAAGGATTACTGAGTATTTTCTTCTTTGATAATTGTCCTTCTTGCATCTGGGTATCTAGAAAGTGCATGTTTCATTTCTTTTGTTGTTTTCTTCCTTCTGTTGAACAGTTGACTCTATGTTAACCCAATATATAAGGCACCAATATGAATTATTTGATCACCCACACTCTTAAAAATCAAAACAAACTCATCATGTGTGGAGCAAGTAATTAGTTTGTATGTCTTGCAAACAAGCATACCTGCACTTTCCATTGTTAATGGGAGTGCCTTTTCATCAACTATATAGGGGTTATTAGTGACAACCAGTTGTTTTAGGTCCAGTGATAGCCTTTGGGACCTAAAAGACAAGTTGGGTTTGGTTGTCCTTTAATTTTTAGCTCTTCATCTGGTGTTGAAACCAATACCTATTCAGGTATACCCCTTGGAATATCCCTCCGGAGTCTAAACTAAGCTCAAAGTGCAAAGGAGCTTACCCACTCCTGTTAGTTGGCCAAAATTGCCCTAAACTTGTTGATGAACCTTTTCCTTTCACCCAGAACGACCATCCTTGGCCTAGGTGATTTAGGAATGTTTTAGGGTTTAGGGTTACAATTATTTTGGGTACCAATAGATCTTGGTGCCGTTGCCAGGGAAGAATTAAAAGGTTGAATTATTTTCAAGATGTTTGTAATAGTCATCAAAGTTTGCATTAGTCTATTTTTTGCATATTGTTTGGGTAAGTTTTACATCCCATCAACTTACGCCAACAAATTGGCATCATTGCCGGGGAATTGTTGTTTGTTGTGTGGATTCAAATTTGAAAACCTTTGCAACAATCACTAAAGAAGAAGTTCTTCCCATTAGGGAAGTGGCGACTCTGTCAGTAAAAAACCCAGAAAATCAGTTTTCAAGAGTATTGAAATAGATAGAGGAAGAAAACAGGGACAACCTGGACATGGGGATCCTCTAGTAGTACAAGAAATAGAAGGGGTAGATACATGGAAAGACCTGGTATGGTACCCTCAAGGAATACCCAACATAATGCATTTGTTGGCCTCAAAAGTCAATATCAGTATACTTTTGAGGACTCTGTTGATAATATACTCAGAACGAGTAGGAGAATGAGCATTGATGGATATGATGTCTAGAGAAATGAAAATGTTATTGGCAGAGGGAGTAGGGATAGATCTAATGATCCCTACTTGAGGACGTTTGGGATACCCCGTGATAATGAAGAAACATATCAAAATATCAGGAATCCTAGTTCTCCCACCAGAACAATTGAAAGCCAGCATGATACCATCCCAAATGAGGGTGACCAACAACAGCAACCTGATGATGAGGAAAGAGAAAGGAGAATCCAGGATGAGCTAGATTTGCTTGACCATCTCAGAAATAGGCAAAGAGAGGTGCAGGTCTTGATTGACCAACAACAAGCTCAACTTGCTCAATCGGCCCAACAAAACCTAAATGCCCAACAATAGGGAAATAATTTGTAGAATAACTAGAATGATCAACAACAACAAAGACAACAACATTAGCAACATAATCAGCAGGGCCATAACTTCCAGGCCAATCCTAGACAACAACAACAAGTGAGACAACAGGGTGTAAATAATGCCCATGCTCAAAATATGCACACTCAACCCCTACAGAATCAAATGAATCAACAACATGGCAATATTCAAAATGTTAGACCTCCATTTAGAAGATAAGCACAAAGGTTTCTTCCACAGAGGCAACCATTGGGAGCTGAAAGATACAAACAACTTGACTTTATTGGCATACCTAATTTTCCTAATCCCATTCCAACTAAGATTAGAAGGAAAATTCCTAGGTTTCAAGGTAATAATGCAGTCACTGGTGAGGAACACTTGAGACACTTCATCAATGTCACACATGAGTATAAGATTGAGGATGAAGATGTGATGATGAAGCTATTTGTGCATTCATTAGAAGAAAGTGCCAAAGAATGGTACAAAGCACTCCCTGATAATAGCATTGACTCAAGGGAAGAGTTCATGAGAGAATTTAGATTGCAGTATGGGGATAGGATTGACCCCAAAATTTCTATCCATGAGCTCACAACAATCAAGAAGGGAATCAATGAAATTGTTGCTAACTTCAATGGCAGATTCATTATGACAATGAGAAAGGTACCTCCTCAAATGAGACCTAATGAATCCATGTGTTTAGTTTTATATTGTGGCGCCTTTGATTCTAAAATTGGTTATTGCTTGAGGGACAAGAGTCCTCAAACACTAGGGGAGGCCCATGCTGTGGTCATCAACATTGAAAGTAACATGAGAGCCCCTGACAAACATGTTAAGAGATCTGATGTGAAGATCTCTCAGTTAGATAGAGCAACTTTTAATAAGCCTCTCACAACTAAGACAAGTTGGATAAGCTTATGGGGGTTATGAAAGCCCTATCTTACAAAGTTGCTCGAAATGATAAAGGGTTGCCACTACAAGGTGTTGCAACACATTTCAATGAAGGTCAAAGACTGCATAATAGACCTTACAATACAGATTGGTCTAAGAGACCACAACAGAATAACAAACAAGTTGGTCCTAGGCATGTTAGCTTTAAACAACCTGAGAGGGATACCGCTGATCTGTTGAGTAAGGATCAAACAAATTTTCAAGATGAAAGTCTTTGGTGCCAAGTGTGTTTCCTTCCCCATGACCCAACAAACTGTGCAGTTGCTCATTCAATGAGTAGAGATGAGGAATTTCCCAATGAAGAGGGTGGAGCTGAGCATTATGAGGAGGAGATAAATTAGTTTGACACCTAGGGGTTTGAGCAAATGGATCATGATATAAATTATGACAACTATGAGGATGATGATCATATTTTCCAATATGATTATGATGAAGGTCAAAAGAGATATCACCTGCCTGCTCATGATTTTGAGCACTTGAGGGATCTCATGCAAAAGAAGTATAAACAATCTAGACCTTCTGAGAAGGATGTGAAAGCTCTATGTAAAATACCTTTCTAGAATGACTAAATTTTTTTGCCAAATTTTAGATAAGATTTCTTGCACAAACCATCAAATAAACATCACCAATGAACAATGCAATAGTAGAACATCAAACCCACATCATACTTTCTTATTTGAACCCTTCAAATGAGAGATACATAAATGATAAGTGGCTGATATGAATTTCAGTCATAGTCTGATTTTATATCAGACCTTATTACATACATATAAAGTGTCCAAATACACCAAATATTGCATAGGAACAATGCCCAATCAATCTAGAACAAAGCTAGCTATCAAATGATGTTATAACAGCCCTGAAAGTACATGATAAATAACTGATATAAAACTTCTATAGGCTGATATGACTGCTGAAAGTGATGATTTTGCCCAGTCAAAGTTTTAGCAATGAAAACTCATGAAAACCATCTCCAAACTTGAGCGATGGATGCCTAGTTTGGTCTTCTATCAAATGCAACTCTTCAAATATAAAAGCCCTTGTCAAATCCACTTCAAAAACCCTGAAATTGCATCAATAATCTGCTGTCATAAAAGTCAGACCTTGCTGATATGAAATCAGACCTTGGAAAATATGCAAAAATCACTTAATTCTCACTACAAACTCAATCAACTACCTTGGTAGTCACTCCCACACACCAAGGGTTCCATTATGATGTCAAATACTCTTCAAAATCCTTTCAAATAACCTGTAAATTCAATTCCAATGATGAAATCTAAATGATAACATCTCACAAATTGTCATGGGAACATCACCACAACACTCAAGGGAACATCATCTTAAAAAATAACTAGAAAATGCAATTTCCAGCTAAAAGAACAAAATGTAAAAGCTTAGCATATGATCATTAGTTGCAAATTGAAGTTCAAGAGCCCTCTTTATCCTCTGCAAGGATATGTGTTCCTTCTCTTTGTCAAATTTGAATGAAGCTTGGAGTCCACCAATCAAAATTGAGAGTCTTGAACAATTGTAAATGAATGACATCAATGAATGCAATCATTTAAAAACAATCTTTAATTGTTTTAAATGAATTATATCTATGTTCAAGTGGATCAATTCTCTAGCATTGGAGTGCCTCTCTATCATAGACGACGGCTATGAATGAGAACAATCAAACATTTAAAATCTTCATTTGGCATTGAATATCATTGAGCGATCCTCCTCAATATTGGCGTTTGGCATTTAAAAACCTTTCAAAGCACAATGTCAATCCAATGCAAGCATTTAATATCCTTCAATTCCCATCGCACTCATGACACCATCGATTCAATGCAATTATTTAATAAATAAATCTTGCATTTAAAATATTCTTCCTCATGATTGGCGGCCAGCTAGTAGTCATATGCAATCATTAAAAATCATCAACCAACCTCCTTCAATAATCACTCAATGCAAGGCATGGGCGAATGACTCCTCATGGCATTGGAACTTGACACTTGATCCAATGTGAATGCTCTCTATAATGTGGGCGATCATCTTCTAGATAGTCGTTGGCTCCTTAAACAATGCAAAGTCAAATATAAATCAATGAACCTCATAGAATGTGCCAATCTATCCCTTATCCTTTTCTTTTGATTTTGGTTTGGACCTATATCTCCATTGGGCAAATACATCACCTTTATTCACATTTACAACTCCATAGAAATTGATTAAAGATTCCATTTTATAAAATCTATCAAATGAAATGAAAATACAATTTCAATATTGCATTTTCCAATTAACCACATACTAGTTGAGCTAACATTCTGGATCTCCATGTATAGACACATACCAACTTTTCGGTTCTCCATGTATAGAAATAAGCTCAAACTAGAAATTCATTCCCTTACCAATGCATTAGTCTACAGGAATGGATGATAGAATAATCATCAACTCCATGTGAAGTCACTCTGGACATGGGGACATGACAGTCCTCCCTTCCCGGGATTGCTTGTCCTCAAGCAATTGAAGATTAGGATGCGCCAAAATTTTCTCTTCCTTCCCAAGTAGCATCCTCCAAAGGCAATCCTCTCCATTGAACCAAATACTCTCTAATGACTCGGCTTCTCAAATTATGCTCCCTCATATCAACTATGTTGTCAGGCTCCAATATTAACATGCCTTCCTCATCAAGAGGTGGAAGATCGAGAGAAGAAACCACATGTTGTCCTAATTCCTTTTTGAGGCAAGACACATGAAACACATTATGGATACAGCTCCATGATGGTAACTCAAGCTCGTATGCAACTTCACCAACTCACCTCACAATCCTGTATGGCCCATAGAATCTCGGCTTGAGCTTTTCTGCACCACTTTTCTTCAAAGTACTCTGTCTATATGGTTGTAAGCGCAAAAACACCAAATCATCAACCTCAAATGTCCCCTCAACCCGATGCCTATCTGCATATATCTTTTGTTGATTCTGTGCCTGCTGAATGTTATCCTTAAGAATCCTAAGGATGTCCTGTGTATCCTACATTAATTCCTTAGCTTGAGGAGTTCTACTATCATCAAATGCCAAATCCACAAAATAAAGTGCCTCATATCCATCCAATGCTCGAAATGGAGTCATGCCAATAAACATATGATAGGTAGTATTGTAACAATACTCCTCAAGGTACAACCATCTAATCCAAGAACGTTGATGACCCGCAACATAATTGCAAAGATATCCCTCAATCCACTTATCTACAATCTCCGTCTGTCCATCAGTCTGAGAATGATAACTAGTGCTCGGTGTCAACTCTGTACTTGCAAGTCAGAATAGCTCACGGCAAAACATACTGATGAATCTACTATCCCAATCACTCACAATAGTCTTTGGAAAGCCATGGAAGTGAAATACCTCATGAAAGAACAACTTTGCAACCTGCAATGCTGTGTGATCCATTGCAATAGGATAAAAATGTGCATATTTGGTTAGCCGATCAACAACCACATATATGCAATCCTTACCATAAACCTTTGGAAGGCCCATGATGAAATCCATGGAAATACTTTCCCACTTCTGCTCAAGAATAGGCAAAGGCTGAAGTAGACCTGCGGGAAAAGTATGCTCAAACTTGTTCTGCTGACAAGTCAAACACTCTCTAACGTGCTGAAGAACATCATCTTTGAGACCCTTCCAAGAGAATCTCTCTCAAACTTGCCTATAGGTTTTGAAAAACCCTGGATGTCCTGCTAGAGGTGTATCATGAATGACTCTAAGTATCTGCTACTTAAGTTTTGACTCAGGTACCAAAAATATCTCGTCCTTATAATATATCACATCATCCACAACCTTATATCTATCATCCTGAATCAAACCATCCATGATCTCACATGCAAATGTAGATTTGGAATACTCAACTAAAAGTTGAGATTTCCAATCAGCTGAAATCTAACTCAAGGAACAAATAGTAGGCCTCCTAGAAAGTGCATCTGCAACAACATTCTTCTTCCCTTTCACAAGCTCAATATCAAAGTCATATGCATGTATCTTAGAGACCCATTTTTGTTGTCTCTCATTCAAATCCTTTTGTTCCAAGAAGTATTTCAAACTATTGTGGTTGGTCCTCACCACAAACTTCACACCTACCAAGTACTGGCGAAACTTTGCCAAAGCATTCATTATGGCAAGCATCTCCTTGTCATAGGTAGAATATAGGCACTCCACATCTCTCAATTTTCTGCTCTCATATACAATGGGGTACCTATTATGCATCAACACAGCTCTGATACCTTTTCTTGATGCATCACACTCAAGTACAAAGGACTGTGAAAAATCTAGTAGTGCCAACACTGGAGTAGTACTCATTACCTCTTAAGCCTGACAAATACTGCTTGTGCCTTGGAAGACCAAAGGAATGCCCCTTTCTTAGTGAGATCTGTCAATGATGCTGCCAAATGTGAAAATCCTCTAACAAACCTCCTGTAATAACTGTAAAGACCCAAGAAACCTCATAACTCAAAAATGTTCCATGGAGTAGGCCAATCCTGTATTGCTTTGATCTTCTCATCCTGTACTCTAACTCCATTGGCACTAATCATATGCCCCAAATAGAGAATCTCCTCCATCCCAAAATCACACTTTGAAGCCTTGGCATACAATGATTGTGCCTCCATGACTCCAAGTACCTCATCTAGATGTTGAAGATGCTTAGCCCATGTCTTACTATATATCAAAATGTCATCAAAAAATACCAAAAAAAACTTACGCAACTGCTTATTGAAAACATGATTCATGCAAGACTGAAATGTAGCAGGTACATTAGTAAGATCAAATGGCATAACAAGAAACTTATAGTGTCCATAATGGCATCTGAATGCTATCTTTGAAATATCCTCCTCACAGACACGAATCTGGTGATAGCCTGAACGAAGATCAATCTTAGAAAAATACATGGCCTCATGTAACTCATCAAGTAGCTCATCGATCCTGGGTATAGGATCCCTATTTTTGCTTGTCTTCTTGTTGAGAGCTCTATAATCAATACACACTCGCATAGTACCATCCTTCTGGTGGTGCCCACCTAGGGTTAGGGTTTTGAGTCGAGTCTGTAAGACTATATTTTTGTTCCCTCAAATTCTTAATGCCTTAGGTTTTGTTTCCTCTCGGCCTCCTGCATTGTATCTTCTATTTTGTCGTTGACCTCCCGTAGCAGGTCATCAATCACTTAAGTTGTATTTTCATGTCTTAGTACTTGTAGGTTGATCGGTTCCTTTGCATTGTATTACTGCTTTCTCTTGTCGCGCTGGAAAAGAAAAGAAAGAAAAAATGCTAAATCCAAAAACCCTTTATGTGGCGGTGAAATCTGTTGTATATATATTTTGCATGTATGTTGATATACAACGGGTAGATACAATGGAACAAACAAAGGGAGGAAACAAAAGTTATATCACCGAGACCTTGCCTATCAGGAGCCAAGTCCAGGGTCCCTCCGATGGGTGATGAGATATACAAGGATGGCCTTCGGTGTGACAACAACCGTCGGCAGCTCTGACCATGCTCTCTCCGATGGCCGATGAGATACAAAAGACACATGCAAGGCAAGAACCAAGGGTGGGCTCCACCAATTGTATATTTTGCATGTATGATTGATATATAATGACTAGATACAGCCAGACTTCAAAAAGATTCAAATCGGGTTGAATAATTGTTGGGCCCACAGGTGTATAAGGGGAATTGTATGTTTGATATACAATATGACATACAAATGCAAAACATGCAATCTTGGATTTCAAAAGTTATTAAATCAGACCTGGCAGGTGGCGATACAATGGCAAAGTTGAAAAGTCAAAGGCATTTCTTTGTATGTATGCGTTGTATGTATCTCCGATATACAACGGGCATATACAAGGTGAAATATACAAGCAGGCAGGTGCAAAAGCGGACGCGGCAAGGAAGTTAACTGCATTTGTGAAACAGGTGAAATCTGCAGTTGTATATTGGGATTGTATGTTCCCAATGTACAATCAGACATACAACAAAAGATACAAAGAAACATACAAGGTAGGAGCGGTCAAAGTCAACATTCTTCAAGAACCTGGTGGGGCCCGTGCAGTTGTATGTTCCGTGGGTTGTATGTATGTGCATATACAATGCAAGATATAAGAGGCACATATACAACCCGGATGCGAAAGGAAAATGTGTTGTGGCAGATTTCAGGTTGGGGTCTGCAGTTGGTTGTATGTATATTGCACGTTGTATGTGCGATATACAAGAGGGTGTTAGATACAAAGCCCAAACCCGATAGCGATTGCTTTTTGTTTTATAAAAATTTGGGGTCCGCCTTTGTATGCAGGTGATTGTATGTACATACAATCTCATATGTACAACTACAAATGCAAATGTTGATATAATGGCTCATCGGCAGGACAATGCATATCGATGAACACTTCCAAGGTCTTTCTGATGGCCGATGGAGAGGCAAACATATAGTGATGGTGATCCAATGGTAGGCTGCCATGTGTCCATTAGCAATTGTATGTATATGTTTTTACATATACAAAAAATTTGAATGTGTAATGGGTGAAAGGAGTAGAATGTATGTTTACGCTATGAAAAGTCCAAGGGGACAATGCTCCTGCGTGGCGTGATTTCATTGGTTGTTGACTTTTTAGTGTGAATTGATGCCGTAGATTTTAGGGAGGAGGATGGAATCGACGGCCTGTTTCAAATCTTCAGAGCAGGAGTAATCTTTCTGTGTGTTCACTGTATCATTTCAAGGGGGAAGAAACTTCAGAAGTATGCGAACCATTGTTGCACCCCAAAATCGGTAGGTTGGCTTTAATGACGGAGTTGCAGAAGTATGGTCGATGATGGATGGGCTAACTACCATCTTAAAGGCAAAAATCTCCGTTCGGCTGCGTGTTTCCCGAGTTCACCTATTTTTCCTTCCTTTTCTGCCTGGAGCATTGATTGTTTTAGGCACCATTATGAAGCTGCATTGTATCTGGCAGTATTGTGAAAAGACTATGTAATTATTGCTGAGTACACGTTCTAGGTATATCAAAACTGTGTCACTCATTTTTCTGCGATTGAAGACTGGACAAATTTTGGTGGAGTAATAAGATACAGCTTTGCCGGTGGCTCTGTTTTGGGTGTCTTGTGAGTTTATGAATCATATGTTGAATGTTTTATGCATAGTTTTGCTGGTTTCATGTTATTTTTATATGAGAAATGCATTGTTGCATGTGTTTAGTTGTTTGTATCCAAGTTGTGGTCATCTTTTCTTTTGAATCTAAATAGCTAAGGGTTATTTGGGATTCAGGAACATGGATTTTCTGTGTTGAATGTCTAATCTCTTACCTTTGTTCAAGGAACAAATTAGATGTTTTAAGTTAAGCATTGGGAAAGGTATGCTGCAACAGGGATATCATCAAGTATGAATGACTAAATACTCAGTCTAGGGGAGTATCTGTAAGGAAGACACTAAAAAATCTCCTCTTGAAACTTAGTTATTGATTCAAGTCTATGGTAATCATTCACATGTGTATGTCTATTGACTCCGAGCCCTAAGATAGGCACCAATCTGGTCTTGTATAGTTGTTATGATCCAAAACCCTTTATCTTACATCCAAACACAAAATACAAATTCAAACTTCAAACATAAACCTTTAGGACATTAGAAGTAGTTTTAGTACTAAAATCCTCCGTTTCACAACTGAGCATAAGCCCAAAGCTAGCCCCTTTGCACTTATTTTATAGTTTTGGTCTACATAAGAGGATTTATATGCTTTGTATCAACATCCTAGTAGGTTCACATGCATATTTTATAGATGTTGAATAGGGAATACCCCCCTTGGTTCTGCAGAGCCTAAAGAAGAAGAAGAGATATTTATAGAGTCTATCTCCTGTACTGTTGGCCCCTGGCTCAGAAATCCTATTGATCAATGATGGCTACCTTGTAGGGATAACTAGGAAGCATCCAGTTTGGGAAAAACTCCAACAAATTTGGCGAGTCCGCTGGGAAGTTGAAGTGAAAGTGTTATCTTATCATCCCTGGTAAATTCTTGCCCATCCGAGTCGCAACAGATTTGGCGACTCCGCTGGGGAATGCTTTGTGTGAGAACCTTGGTTTAAAAAAACTAATTCCTAGTGTAGGTGGAATCTCTGAACAAATCTCCCAACTGGTAAAGTGAAATTTGTATGCAAGGGAGAAGATCCCTGCGTAATCCTTTGCTTGAAGAATTACCTAGAAAAATGATGTATAGGAGAAAAGGGACCGTTCAAGCCGGTCAAGAAGGTTCTCCTAGCCCTAGAAACAATGATATTACCCGAGATAATCCAAGATCTCTAGAGCAGCAGGAACCTTATTTTTCAAACACAGAGGCTGAAATTCAGGATGTATATGAAAGACAACAAGGTGATAGATTGAGAATGAGATCAGAGGTGTTTCAGGAATGCCCTTTCTTAGATCCTCCTGACAGATTTGATGAAACTGAGTCCCCAAGCGATGATGATGATGACCAAAATGGAATGGGACCATCCTCTTCTATGCCTAAAGATGAAGAATTAGCTGAAGAAATCAAGAACCGAAGGACTGAATTAGAATATTTGCATGCTTTGAGGATTAGAGATGATATGAGACAAAAGGTGCAAGCTCTGAAAATTACTCAACAGGATTCAGTTCCCACCCTTGATAATGCAAATATGCTGAGAAACCAACAAAGAAATGAAGTCCAGAATTAATAGAATGATCAGAGACAAAATACAAACAACGTTAGGGTACCATTGAACAATGTGAGAAATCAGAATGTTAATAGGAATGCAAATGTTAATCAGTTTGGTAGATAGCCTATGCAGTTGGATAGATTCAAGCAACTAGTTTTTAATGGTATTCCTGGTTACCCTAATCCCATTGATAAACATGTAAGGTCTCAAATACCAAAGTTTTCAGGAAACAATGTTGTGTTAAAAGAAGATCAAGGCCTTTCAGAATGTTATGGACAACTTTGAGGTTGAACATGAAGATATTTTTATGAAATTGTTTATGCAGTCCTTAGTTGATGAAGCTAGAGAGTGGTATAAAAGTCTGCCTAACCAGAGTGTCTCATCATGGGATGACTTCAGAAGGATTTTAAAGAACAATATGGTGATAAGACTGATCCAAGTTTTTTTATAAATGAATTCACTGGTATTACTAAGGGGTCAAATGAGCAGGTTGCAGATTTTAATGCTAGGTTCACTAGAGTGTTGAACAAATTACCACTTCACATGAGGCCTAATGAACCAATGTGCATGGTACTATACATAAATGCTTTTGATGCTAAAACAGCTTATGGGTTAAGAGATAAGGGTCCTACTAGCCTCAGGGATGCTTTTAGAATTGCAACCAATATTGAAAATAATAGGAAAGCATCTGGTAAGACAAATAGAAGGGTTGATGTAAAGATTCTACAAAATCCAAATAATAAGTCTCAAAGTAATCAAGGTAATGCATCTACTTCCGAAGAGAAATTGGATAAATTGACAACTATTGTTAAGGACCTAAGTTATAGACTTGCTAAAAATGAAAAGGGGATAGGTCCTAGAAGGCAGGTTTACCAAAGACAAGAGAAGAGACTATCATTGCATGATATGCCATATAACACTAATTGGCATAATGGTAAACCCATTCTCGCAAATAGCAATACTAATCAAAGAGCTCAAAATGCTAAGGAGACTCTAGATCCTTTGAAAAAAGCTGTTAACATTGTTGATGATACCCCATGGTGCATAAGCTGTCAAATGCCTCACTCACAATCACAATGTATGATTGCTCAATCTTTGTATAATAATGTTGTTCCCTGTGATGAATGCAATGAGCCACATTGTATGGAGGATGATAGTGTCAATATGTTGTTCACAAATAGGGAGTATTCTTCTTATGATGCTGATGAAAGCATGAATTATGGGACTCAGGTCCGCCAACAAATTTCTTATGATGAGGATGATGAAGATAACTATGCTTATGCTCAGGACTCACACATCTTTCTGAATAACTTAAGAAGGCCTTTTGATGAAGAGATTAGAGCTCTCACAGCTATAGAAGTGGCTCAGGTCAAAAGCAACTATAACCTTAGAGGTAAGGCTCAGGTAGGTGATCCACGTCAACTAGAAGACACCTTTGTGAACCAACCAATGCATAATCTTAAAAGGCGCTGAACCACATAAGACGTGATGGAATAATAATAAGAAAAAATTTAAGCAAAAACCAAATCATGATTCTCAACGACCAGAAAATAAAGTTCCCCGAAATGAGGATCAAAATAAGAATTCTCAGGTTATGGATGACAGTCAGAAGGCCATTAGAATTAAGGCTGGATCAGCTCAGGATAAAAATAAAACCATGGCTCAAGCTACAACTATTATACAAAATTATGCTTCCTTTGACATAACTCAGGTTTTATCCCAAATAAAGGTCTCTATTCCATTGATGGAGATGATGAAAGCTGAAGAATTCAGGAATAAAGCATTGTCCCTAATTTCAGGAGTAGCTTGTCAGGCCAAGCAAAATGTTGAGACTCAGGGTAAGAAGCAAGCCTTGTGTATCGATGAGGATGAGGTTCATGAAGTCTATCTGGGGATGACAATGACAAAATGCCCTTCACAGGTTGAACCGTTTTATGTCTCCCTTGTTATCAATGGGAAGGTAATCAAGAATTGTATGCTTGACTCAGGAGCATCAACAAATATTATGCCTCTAGCTATCATGCAACAAGCTGGATTGAAAGTAGATAAGGCATGTGGAAAATGCTATGCAATGGATGCTAGGGAAGTACCAGTCATAGGAATCATGAAGGATGTGGATTTTATGCTAGCATCATATCTAGAAAAGACTTACAGAATGAACATAACATTAGTTGACATAAAGCCACAGTATGGTATGCTGTTGTCAAGAAGATGGGCAGCATTGGTTGGAGGAAGTATGCAGTTAGATTTATCATATGCCATGATCCCAATGAATGGTAGAGATGTCAAATTGGTTAGAGAAGAGAGGTCACCAGAAACAGTTGAAGATCACGATTCAGAAGAGCATATCTGTTTTGTGGATACTGACTATGAGAATTTTAGAATTGTCTCAGATGATCAAGGAGGCAAAGGGAGGGATTTTTGCATTCAAGAACTTGACCAACAGGGTCTCTGGACTATGTATTTTGATGGAGCTTGTTTAAAGGAGGGTTCCGATGCTGGAGTTATGTTTTTGTCTCCAGCAGGTAAGCTTTTGAAATTCTCTTTCCTGTTAAGGTTTTCCTGCACAAATAATATTTTAGAATATGAAGATCTACTACTAGGATTGAATGTTTCTTTGAAGCATGGGGATTAAGATGCTAAAAGTGTTTGGGGATTCATAATTAATTGTTTCCCAGGTGAGAGATAAATATGCTTCAAAAAATAAAAAGCTAAAACAATATAATCATGCTGTATGGGATACAATTGAATTATTTGATGCTTTTTCAATAAATTGGATAGAAAGATCAAAGAATGTCATGGTTGAATTTTTAGTTAATGTGGCCATAAGGCTGGATGATGTCACTTTCTCTGATGTTACAAATGTTGAAGTTAAAATTAGACTTGCAGTACCAGATAATATATGCAGTTGGAAGGTATTTGATGATGATAGAGATTTGTTGAGGTTCCTACACTGCATAGATGAATATGAGAACCAGGAGATTGATTTTCAGAACTTTGTAGAAGTTGTGAATGGAAAAGAAACTCTTTTGGGGAAAGAAGTAATTCAACTTAAAACAAATAAAATCCCCAGAAGGCTAGTTGCTTTAGAAAGAGCATTTGACAATAGAGACTAGTTTGTTACAAAGGCATCTCCTACAAACAAGGATGACTTGGAGGAGATAAACTTGGGGACATGCCATGCCCCCAAAAGGGTATATATTGGCAAACAACTCAAGCCACACATCAAGAGTATGCTGATTGCATTATTGAAAAAATATAAGCATGTCTTTGCATGGTCATATGCGGACCTAAAAGCTTATAGAGAAGAATTATTCCAGCATGAGATTCCTTTGAAGCATGGAGCTAAGCCATTCAAACAGAAACAAAGACCTATTAACCCAAATTTGGCTCCAAAAATGCAAGAAGAGCTTGTAAAGCTTAGGGAGGCTGGAATAATTGTGCCTATCAGACACTCAACTTGGGTGTCCAATCTTGTCCCAGTTAAAAAGAAAAATGGTGATATAAGACTTTGTGTGGACTTCAGAAATTTGAATGTATCTTCTTTAAAGGATAATTATCCACTGCCTAACATGGAGGCTATGTTGCAGAAAGTAACTGGTTGTGAGCTTTTATCCATGATGGATGGATTTTCAGGATATAATCAGGTGAAGGTAAAAGAATTTGAACAATACAAGACTGCCTTCACCACTCCATGGTGGACTTATGTATATGTAAGAATGCCATTTGGACTAACAAATGCACGTGCTACATTTCAGAGGGCTATGGATGTTGCTTTTGCAGGATTGATTGACTCAATTTTGGCTGTATATCAGGATGATTTAACTACTTATTCAAAGGCGGAGCAGCATTGCATGCATCTAGAACAAATTTTTATTAGGGCATTGGAATATGGCATTTCACTTAACCCAAAGAAATGTACTTTTGGGGTAGTAGAAGGAAAACTATTGGGACACATTGTTTCCAAGGATGGAGTCAGGATTGATCCTGAAAGGGTTGCTACAATTGACAAATTCAAACTCCTAAAACAATGAAAGACATTCAGTCTTTCTTTGGGCAGATTAACTTTGTTAGAAGATTCATTCCCAACTTTACAAAGATTACAAAGGATATTTTTAAAATGTTGAAGAAGGGTGAAACTATCAAATGGGAAAGTGAAGCAATTAGATCATTTCAGAACATCAAAGAGGCTATAAAGATGGCTCCTGTGTTGAGATCTCTTGATTTTTCTAAGCCACTTCAGTTGTTCTCATTTGCCTCTTTTCACACTATTGCTGCATGTTTATTACAAAAAGTTGAAGATGGTTTTGAGCAACCTATTGCTTTCTTTAGCATGTCATTGCAGGCAGCTGAATTGAAATATGATATCATGGAAAAATAGGCATATGCATTGGTTAAGGCAGTCAAAAGTTTCAAGCCATACTTAGTAGGATCTCAGATAGTTGCATATGTGCCCCATGCAACAGTAAAGGACATTTTCACTCAACAGGAAGTGACAGGAAGAAGATGTAGGTGGATTAAAAAGTTACAAGAGTTCAACATTGAGATACAAATTACAAAATTGGTAAGGGGATAGGGTTTGTCTAAGATGATGACACAATCAAATTTGGAAGCATGCCAGGTAAATGTAGTTCAGGAGAAGTTGTTAACATGTCAAAATCTGAATGGTACAAGGATATTGTGTATTATTTGTAGAATTTGAATTGTCCTTCCCATCTCAGTGATAGTCAAAAAAAGACCTTAAAGTTACATGCTATCAAATACATCATTATTCAAGGAGAATTATATTGGAAGAATCCTGATGGTGTACTACTTAGGTGTGTGGATGAAAATCAAGCTACCAATATTTTAAATGACATGCACAAAGGAATGTACGGTGGACACTACACTGCCAAGACAACAACTCACAAAACTCTTAGAGCAGGCTATTGGTGGCCGACCTTTTTCTCAGATGTACAAAGGATGGTAAGAAAATGTGATCCCTGTCAAAGGTTCTCAGGAAAACTTAAGTATGAAGGTGCATTACCCCTTAAAACTGTAACCGTGGAGGCTCCATTTCAGCAATGGGGAATTGATTTTATAGGGGAATTTTCAGAAAAATCAAGTGGAGGACATAGTTGGATTTTGGTTGCTACTGACTATGTTACTAAATGGATTGAAGCCATTCCAACTACAAGCAAGGTGGTGATGGATTTCATTTTGGAACACATTATTATCAGATTTGGAGTGCTAGTCAAAGTGGTCATAGACAATGCCATGTGCTTCAGATTTGGTGAGTTTGTTGATTTTTGCAACAACTATGGGATTGATTTGTCATATGCATCACCATATCATCCACAAGGAAATGGTCAGGTAGAATCAAGCAATAGAAGCCTTATGAAAATCATCAAAAGGATGGTAGACAAGAATAAAAGGGCATGGGATTCAAAGCTAAAGATGGCACTATGGGCTGATCGGATAACAGTGAAGAAAGCAATTGGAAGATCACCTTTTGAGCTAGTATATGGTGTAACAACTAAGTTACCTGTGAATAATCTCTTGCCAGTTTATATATTCATACAAGAAAATGATAAAGAGATTGAGGACTCAATGAATGAAAGGATAAATCAACTAGTTGCATTGGATGAAATCAGAAGAGAAGCACAGAAGACAAATATCAAGAAACAATAGAAGGTGAAATATTTGTTTGATAAAAGGGCTATATAAAGGAAGTTTCAGATAAGTGACTTGGTCCTGGTTTGGAATGCAAAGAGTCGGGATAAGGGCAAGCATGGTAAATTTGAGCCCTTATAGATGGGCCCATATCAAATCAGCAATACTCATGGAGAAGATTCCCATTTTTGCCAGGCCGTAAATGGTGAACTACTGGAAATGCCTGTGCACGATCAGTTCCTAAAACCTTACTTCTCATGAATGAATATTGTGTGTGCACATTGTAAATTAGGTGTGAATAGTCTGTACATACCTTGTATAGTCGATGGTGTTTTGAATTTTGCATTTTACTTGGTCTGTCCTAGAGTGGTTTGGTTCTCGCTGTAGCCTTGCGCCTACACGTCCCCAGTCAGAGCCAGTGGTGGTGCCCACCTAGGGTTAGGGTTTTGAGTCGAGTCTATAAGACTGTATTTTTGTTCCCTCAAATTCTTAATGCCTTAGGTTTTGTTTTCTCTCGGCCTCCTGCATTGTATCTTCTGTTTTGTCATTGACCTCCTGTAGCAAGTCATCAATCACTTAAGTTGCATTTTCATGCCTTAGCACTCATAGGTTGACCGGTCCCTTTGCATTGTATTACCGTTTTCTCCCGTCGTGCTAGAAAATAAAAGAAAGAAAAAATGCTAAGTCCAAAAACCCTTTATGCGGCGGTGAAATCTGTTCTATGTATATTTTGCATGTATGTTGATATACAACGAGTAGATACAATGGAACAAACAAAGGGAGGAAACAAAAGTCATATCGCTGAGACCTTGCCTATCAGCAACCAAGTCCAGGGTCCCTCCGATGGGCGATGAGATATACAAGGATGGCCTTCGGTGTGACAACCGTCGGCGGCTCTGACCATGCTCTCTCCGATGGCCGATGAGATACAAAAGACACATGCAAGGCAAGAACCAAGGGTGGGGTCCACCAATTGTATATTTTGCATGTATGTTTGATATACAATGACTAGATACAATGGATGGACTTCAAAAAGATTCAAATCTGGTTGAATAGTTGTTGGGCCCACAGGTGTACAAGGGGAATTGTATGTTCAATATACAATATGACATACAAATGCAAAACATGCAATCCTGAATTTCGAAAGTTATTAAATCGGACCTGGCGGGTGGCGATACAATGGCAAAGTTGAAAAGCCAAAGGCATTTCTTTGTATGTATGCGTTGTATGTATCTCCGCTATACAACGGGCATATACAAGGTGAAATATACAAGCAAGCAGGTGCAAAAGCGGATGTGGCAAGGAAGTTAACTGCATTTGTGAGACAGGTGAAATCCATAGTTGTATATTGGGATTGTATGTTCCCAATGTACAATCGAACATACAACAAAAGATACAAAGAAACATACAAGGCAACAGCGGTCAAAGTCAACATTCTTCAAGAACCTGGTGGGGCCCGCGTAGTTGTATGTTCCATGGGTTGTATGTATGTGCATATACAATGCAAGATATAAGAGGCACATATACAACCCGGATGCGAAAGGAAAATGTGTTGTGGCGGATTTCAGGTTGGGGTCTGTAGTTGGTTGTATGTATATTGCACGTTGTATGTGTGATATACAAGAGGGTGTTAGATACAAAGCCCGGACCCGATAGCGATTGCATTTTGTTTTATAAAAATTTGGGGTTCGCCTTTGTATGCAGGTAATTGTATGTACATACAATCTCATACGTACAACCACAAATGCAAATGTTGATATAATGGCTCGTCGGCAGGACAATGCATATCGATGAACATTTCTAGGGTCTTTCCGACGACCGATGGAGAGGCAAACATATAGCGATGGCGATCCAATGGCAGGATGCCACGTGTCCATTAGCAATTGTATGTATATGTTTCTGCATATACAAAAAAATTGAATGAGCAATGGGCGAAAGGAGCAAAATGTATGTTTGCGCTGTGAAAAGTCCAAGGGGACAATGTGCCTGCGTGGCGTGATTTCATTAGTTGTTGACTTTTCAGTGTGAACCGATGCCATAGATTTCAGGGTGGAGGATGGAATCAACAGCCTGTTTCAAATCTTCAGAGTAGGAGTAATCTTTTTGTGTGTTCACTGTATCATTTCAAGCGGGAAGAAACTTCAGAAGTATGCGAACCATTGTTGCACCCCAAAATCGGTAGGTTGGCTTTAATGACGGAGTTGCAGAGGTATGGTCGATGATGGACGGGCCAACTACCATCTTAAAGGCAAAAATCTCCATTTGGCTGCATGTTTCCCAAGTTCACCTATTTTTCCTTCCTTTTCTGCCTAGAGCATTGATTGTTTTAGGCACCATTCTGAAGGTGCATTGTATCTAGCAGCATTTTGAAAAGACCATGTAATTATTGCTGAGTACACGTTCTGGGTATATCAGAACTGTGTCACTCATTTTTCTACAGTTGAAGACTAGACAAATTTTGGTGGAGTAATAAGATACAGCTTTGCCAATAGCTCTATTTTGGGTGTCTTGTGAGTTTATGAATCATATGTTGAATGTTTTATGCATAGTTTTGCTAGTTTCATGTTGTTTTTATATGAGAAATGCATTGTTACATGTGTTTAGTTGTTTGTCTCCAAGTTGTGGTCATCTTTTTTTTTGAATCTAAATAGCTAAGGGTTATTTGGGATTCAAGAACATGGATTTTCTGTGTTGAATGTCTAATCTCTTACCTTTGTTCAAGGAACAAATTAGATGTTTTAGGTTAAGCATTGGGAAAGGTATGCTGCAATAGGGATATCATCAAGTATGAATGACTAAATACTCAGTCTAGGGAAGTATCTGTAAGGCAGACACTAAAAAATCTCCCCTTGAAACTTAGTTATTAATTCAAGTCTATGGTAATCATTCACATGTGTATGTCTATTGACTCCAAGCCCTGAGATAGGCACCAGTCTGGTCTTGTATAGTTGTTATGATCCAAAACCCCTTATCTTGCATCCAAACACAAAATACAAATTCAAACTTCAAACATAAACCTTTAGGACATTAGAAGTAGTTTTAGGACTAAAATCCTCCATTTCACAACTGAGCATAAGCCCAAAGCTAGCCCCTTTGCACTTATTTTACAGTTTTGGTCTGCATAAGAGAGGATTTATCTGCTTTGTATCAACATCCTAGTAAGTTCACATGCATATTTTACAGATGTTGAATAGGGAATACCCCTTTGGTTCTGCAGAGCCTAAAGAAGAAGAGGAGATATTTATAGAGTCTATCTCCTGTACTGTTGGTCCCTGGCCTAGAAATTCTGTTGATCAATGATGGCTACCTTGTAGGGATAACTGGGAAGCATCCAGTTTGGGAAAAACTCCAATGCTTTCTTCTTCACCAACACCATAGAAGAAGCAAATGGACTAGATGAAGGTCGAATGTGTCCCATATCACTCAACTCCTTGATTGCATTCTCAATCTCAATCTTGAAGTGTCGAGGATGTCGATATGGTGCAATATTGATAGGCTTGGTCCCATCCTCTAACTCAATCACATGCTCAAAACCACGATCTATTGGTCTACTTGGAGGAATGTCACCAAACACCTTACTGTGCTTATCCAATAAAGATTGGATATCTACATGATACTCACCACTTGAAGAAAACTTAGAAGAAACATTTACTTGAGCTGCCCATGTAATATCATCATGACGAAACAATGTCTCCATGCGCGTAGCTGAAACAACCCTAGGTGCTCCATCTGAAATGTCTCTCAAGATAACTTTCCTTCCCTCATGAATGAACTCTATCTCCATCTTCAAATCCTGGATGTAACGGCCAAGTGAATGCAACCATTGCATTCCCAAAACAACATCAATGCCTGAAAGTCCAACCATGTAGAAATCATCTGTCAATGTATAATCTCCCATCTGAATACTAAGTTGTGGCACTTTTTTCTGACAACTCATAGTAAAGCCATCTACTACTGCAACTGTGAATCCCTCAAAGTCCTCAGCTTGTAAACCACATTTCATAACTAAACCCTCATCAATGAAGTTATGAGTGGCTCAACTATCCACCAAACAAGTGACTCATTGTCCCTTGATAACACCCTTTATACGAAAGGCATGATACCTAGGAACTCCTGACATAGAAGCAATAGTCACTTTACCTTCACCTGTATCAAGCTCCAATGTAGGCTGCTCCTGATGATCCTCATCTGAAACTGTATCCTCATGTGTATCACTGTCATCATCTGAAATCACCTCAATAAGATGTGCTTTGCCTTTCCCAAGGCATCTATGTCCTGGTTCCCATGGTTGCTTGCAAGAAAAACATAGCTTCTTCCTTCTCAACTCATCTCTCTCTGCTATAGAAGGATTAATCTTAGGCTGAAATGGTTTTTTCTGATTAGAACTAGAGCCCTTAAAGAAGCTTTTCTTTGGAGTGAATGTAGGAGTAGTATCCAAATCAAGTGCTAACTCAATTGCCTCCTTAAGTGTAGTTGGCTTATGTACCTTAACCAACTCTTTGATCTTATCTTCAACCCTTCAACAAACAACATAGTAATTCTTCTATCTGTCATATCAGGAACCATAGCCACAATCTTTTGAAATTCATTAACATATGAATCCACTCTACCACTCTGTTTCAACTATGCAAGCTCACGGTAGTAGACCTTCACATCCTTGCGGTCAAACCTAGTAATGAGTTTTTGTACAAACTCATCATATGAAGTGATCTTGTTGTGATGCTGTGAAACAAGTCCATGATGCCACCACTCATATGCTAGACCCTCCAAATGCATAGTGGCAAAGTGTATAGACTTTTTTTCACTCATAGGCTTGAGTGTAAGAAAAGTATCTAACTTGTTCCCCCATGCTTTAGCACTTAGCTTGCCACTACCATCAAAACTAGGAAGAAGAATTTTATTCAATGCATGCTTGTATTCCTTTGGTTGTGTAGGTTGTGCTCTTCTTTGTCTTGGATGATTCACTCTACCTCTTTGATTGTCTCTCTTTTGACTCATGTAATTGTTGAAATTGATTCTATTCCTTACATGCTCGTGAAATGAATCATACTCATCAACCAAAGATATGATATTCTCCTCAAAAGGAACCTCTTCTTCTTCATCTTGTGGCTGCTCCTCTTCTACTTCATCTTCTCTAGGAAGAAAAGTAGGCTGCATAGGTCTCTCAACTGTAGGTGTACATGTCCTTCTATCACGAGGTGGTCATCTTCCAGCTACACTACCTGCATCCTAATTGTTTTGATTCCCTGGATTAGCCCAATTGTTATTATTCTTGTCACCCATCATAGCTTGAAACATCCTCTCAATATTCACATTTGTTTGTCGTTGTTGTTCTGCCATCTCATGCTGATTATTAACCATGTCCCTTAACATATTATCAATTTCATCTTGTGCAATACTTTGCCTTCTATCACCCATTGTACCTACTCTTCTTCTATAATGTTGTGGCAAAGGATCAACGTAGTAGCTCATAACCCATAGGCTGGCAGGATCCAAGCTCTGATACCACTGTAAAATACCTTTCTAGAATGATTGAATTTTTTTGCCAAATTTTAGATAAGATTTCTTGCACAAACCATCAAATAAACATCACCAATGAACAATGCAATAGTAGAACATCAAACTCACATCATACTTGCTTATTTGAAACCTTCAAATGAGAGATACATAAATGATAAGTGGCTGATATGAATTTCAGTCACAATCTAATTTTATATTAGATCTTATTACATACATATAAAGTGTCCAAATACACCAAATATTGTATAGGAAAAATGCCCAATCAATCTAGAACAAAGATAGCTATCAAATGATGTCATAACAGCCCTGAAAGTACATGAACAAATGACTGATATAAAACTTCTATAGACTGATATGACTGCTGAAAGTGATGATTTTGCCTAGTCAAAGTTTTAGCAATGAAAACTCATGAAAACCATCTCCAAACTCAAGTGATGGATGCCTAGTTTGGTCTTCTATCAAATGCAACTCTTCAAATATCAAAGCCCTTGTCAAATCCACTTCAAAAACCCTAAAATTGCATCAATAATCCGCTGTCATAAAAATCAAACCTTGGAAAATATGCAAAAATCACTCAATTCTCACTACAAACTCAATCAACTACCTTGGTAGTCACTCCCACACACCCAGGGTTCCATTATGATGTCAAATACTCTTCAAAATCCTTTCAAATAACCTGCAAATTCAACTCCAATGATGAAATTTGATTGATAACATCTCACAAATTGTCATGGGAACATCACCACAACACTCAAAGGAACATCACCTTGAAAAATAACTAGAAAATGCAATTTCTAGCTAAAAGAACAAAATGTAAAATCTTACCATATGATCATTAGTTGCAAATTGAAGTTCAAGAGCCCTCTTTATCCTCTCCAAGGATAGGCGTTCCTTCTCTTTGTCAAATTTGAATGAAGGTTGGAGTCCACCAATCAAAATTGAGAGTCTTGAACAATTGTAAATGAATGACATCAATGAATGCAATCATTTAAAAATAATCTTTAATTGTTTTAAATGAATTATATCTATCTTCAAGTGGATCGATTCTCTAGCATTGGAGCGCCTCTCTATCATGGATGACGGCTATGAATGAGAACAATCAAACATTTAAAATCTTCATTTGGCATTGAATATCATTGAGCGATCCTCCTCAATATTGGCGTTTGGCATTTAAAAACCTTTCAAAGCACAATGTTGATCCAATACAAGCATTTAATATCCTTCAATTCCCATCGCCCTCATGACACCATCAATCCAATGCAATTATTTAATAAATAAATCTTGCATTTAAAATATTCTTCCTCATGATCGGCGGCCAGCTAGTAGTCATATGCAATCATTAAAAATCATCAACCAACCTCCTTCAATACCAATCGTTCAATACAAGGCATGGGCGAATGACTCCTCATGGCATTGGAACTTGGCACTTGATCCAATGTGAATGCTCTCTATAATGTGGGCGATCATCTTCTAGATAGCCATTAGCTCCTTAAGCAATGCAAAATCATATATAAATCAATGAACCTCATAGAATGTGCCAAATGATCCCTTATCCTTTGTTTTTGATTTTGGTTTGGGCCTATATCTCCATTGGGTGAACACATCACCTTTATTCACATTTACAACTCCATAGAAATTGATTAAATAAAATGCAATTAAAGATTCTATTTTCTAAAATCTATCAAATGAAATGAAAATACAATTTCAATATTGCATTTTCTAATTAACCACATACTAGTTGAGCTAACATTCTAGATCTCCATGTATATAGACACATACCAACTTTCCGGTTCTCCATGTATAGAAATAAGCTCAGACTAGAAATTCATTCCCTTACCAATGCATTAGTCTACAGGGATGGATGATAGGCTAATCATCAACTCCATGTGAAGTCACTCTGGAAATGGGGACATAACACTCTCATTGATGCTATCATCTTGCAAGTTCAAGGGGGCTATCAGCTGAGAAATAGGCAAGTGCCTATGCAGAACTCTCCTGTTGTTGAGCCAAGACAAGGTACATTGGATGATGGCAAGAAGAGGCAGAAGGTGGACATGGAACAAAAGAGCAATACTGTTCCAAAGAAGACTGTACATGAAAAGAAGAAGCTTCCAGTGCAACCTATAGCAGCAAAACAAAAATATGTACAAAAGAACCCAACATCAAAGGTGCAACCGGTTACTTTGCCCATTCTAGGGGTCCATTATCTAAAAGATTACAATAAACGTGATCGGCCTCAAGTTCAATAGGAATCAGAAAAGGAGAAAGAGAAGACAAAGGAAGAAGGTAAGGATATCTTATCCTCTCAATTAATACCTTATATTCCTTCTGCAAATGATGTAACTATTTCATCTAATAGTCCTTTGCCAAATTATCTCCCTATTGACATGGCTCAAGTATTTAGCTAAATTATAATTTTTGTGCCAATAGTGAACTCCTTAGGATCCCTGAGCATAGGGATAGAGCAGGGTCTTTTATTACTGCCATAGAAGCACAAAAACAACATGTTGGTGAACCCAGTAATGATGAGACCATAGAAGTATATTTGAGATCAACAATTGTTAACAACAAGATGGGAGTTGACCCCCTTTTCACCACATTGATCATAAATGGATGGCTATTACACAACTACATGCTTGACTCTGGTGCTTCCAGTAATGTTATGCCCTTGTCTATAATGAATAAATTGGGATTGAAAGTGTCCAAGTCTTTTGGCAAGTGTTTTGCTATGGACTCTAGAGAGGTAAATGTGATTGGTCTTGTCAAGGATGTTGAGGTCAATTTGGCTGCATACCCTGACAAGTCAATTTTAATGGACATAATTATTGTGGATTGCCCTGCTAAGTGGGGTATGATGCTATTAAGAAAATGGGCAGCCTCTATGGGTGGAAGTATCCAGATGGATCTTTCATATGCCACTATTCCAGTACATGGTGTAGATGTGAAGTTATAGAGGGAACATAAGGTAGAAGATGAACACATAGAAGATAGATACAAAACAGAGGATGATCATGCAAATTTCTTTGATACTAAAATTGATCACTTTATGGCATGTTACAATGATGATAATCCTAATTTGGAGGCTTTACCTTCTAACCCTATTACTCTTGCTTGTGGTACAACTGATTTGTGGACGTTCTATTTTGATGGTGCATATTCAAGGGAAGGTTCAGGTGCTGATATTGTCCTAATAGCACCTAATGGTGATCAGTTTGGCAAGTCTTTTACACTTGATTTTCAGTGCACCAATAATGTGGTTGAATATGAGGCACTATTGTTGGGCTTAAATGTTGTTCATAAACATGGAATCACATGTATGAGAATACTTGCTGATTCAAAATTGATTGTGCAGTAGATTACAAATATATTTGTTGCCAAAGAAAAAAGACTTAGAGGGTATTAGAATGCAGTCTGGGACACAATGGAATTGTTCGATGCCATTGGCATTGAATGTGTTGGTGCCTGAATTGACTGTCAGTTCTTGAGCAATTTTTATGCAGGCACCATCCCAAAAAATCCAAAAAATTTTCCAGTTTTGGCACCCCTTCAGTGTTTTGTAACATCCACATCATCTTTCTTGAAGGAGGTGGTCTTCTTGTTTTCTCCATCGGCATGAGTTTGCATGTGTCTTGGCGATCTTTTTGGTACCAATGGCGTGTTATCTTCTATCGCTGAGACTTTACCTATCGGCGAAGGTGTTTTGTGGCTTGCCGACAGACTGGGTCTCGCCGACGAGGGTTTTGGGGTGCTATCGCCAAGACTTTGGCTATCGGGTGAACGGGCAGATTGTTGGCCGATGGCGCAGGTCTGGCCGATGGAGTTGCCATCGGCGAGTGTGGAGAGTTGGGCCGACAGGGGTACTCTGGCCGATGGAGCTGTATCGGCGTAACATGTGATGTCGGCGAGGGAGTTTTTGATTGAGCCGATGGTATGGGTCTGGCCGATAGGCGGTAATTAGCCTATGGACGTCGGCATGACTTTTGGAGTCGGCGTAGGTTTGAGGTGTTGCTCCGACGGTGTAAGTCACACCGACGGAGGTGGGAGGCCTGGGTGTTATCGGTAAGACTCTTGAGGTCGGCAAAGAAGTGTTCAATTGCTCTGATAGTGTTGATCTCGCCAATGGGAGCAAGGAGTCTGGCCGACAGGGGATTACGATAGGCATCGGCGAGACCGCTGTGATCGGCAGGAGATTTTTGAGGAAGGCCGATGGTATATGTCATGGCGATGGGCTGTGGGTGAAGGGTCGTGTGTCGAGCGCGGCAAAATGCTCGACACTTAGTATCCATGCGGCCATGTTTTTAAAATGATAAAATGGTCTCTGTAGGACGAATGTGGGATATTGATTTATGCAGATGTGAAGGTCTTCCCGATGGTCTTGGTCACGCCGATGGCATGATATGCAAGGCAAAACATGCATTTTCAGGGTGCCTACGTGGCACATTTTCGTAGGATAGTGACTTTTCAACGTGGATTTGGTGCCATCAATTTTCAAGCGATGGAAGGGTCGACGGCCATGTTTTAAAGATGGAGTATGAGTTTCCTTTGTGGCTTCAAGCACGTTTTGAGCGGGAAATTTCCATTTAAGTTGTGCGACTGTTTCCAGGAGAAGATATGGGTGGTTGAGCCATCAATGGTGATTTGCAGAGGCATGGGCGAATGGTTGAATGGCCATGTATCTAATTTATGGCAAGAAAATTCTCTGACAGTGGCACAAGGCTCGAGCTCATCTGCCCCTTGTCCTTTTCCTGCTTCTCTATGTTTTGTCCCCTGCTGCGCTTATTCTTTGCAGGCCATTTTCCTCAGAGTGAATGTATCTAGCGAATTTTTGACTTCTGGCCATGTAATTAATTGCTGAGTGTACACGGTTCTGTATAAATGGTCTGGCTGTGTTACATTTTGGAGGTTGGATGTTTTTGGGCTTTCTGCTCTGACTCTGAACATAAGGTGTTCACATTTTGAAAGGCATTTTTTGCTACAGACTCGGTCCTTAGTCTGGTGTACTAATCTATTTTGGATTGTAAATGATGATTTTCTCTGTGATGACCTTCTATGCAGATTGATTTTAAATGAAAAACACCTGTGTGTGTATTGTTTCTGATTGTCTCCTGTATGTCATTTGTTTTCCTTTCAAACAAGGTTGTCAAAGGCTTCCAAGTTTTTCAGTATATGCATACTGTGTGTTTGATTTATTGCGTCTGCTCAAGGAGTGGTTAAATAGGCTTTTGATCAGATACAAAGGGAAATAGATTGCATCATAGGATCTGTTAAGTATGATCATTAATGATACTCTTTCTTGGACATGTTGCTGTTAGGCAGTAGCATTATTCTTAGGTCCTCTGGATATGAATTTATGTTGTCATGGGGAGACATTTACAGTTCTAGATATGACTCTGCTGCCCAGATAAGGCACTGGTTTGGGAATCTGTCTGTTCAATGGGTCTAGGAAAGTCCCATAACTCCAAACACCATTTCAAACCATCTCATCCTTCCATCTGTTAGTTGTAGGATTAGGATTAGGAACCTCTGCATGCTCTTATACCCAACCAGACATCATGTCCAAGAATGTTGCCAACCTTGTGATCTGTTACACAAATCTTGGTCCATACATGAGAGTATTCTGCCTATTGATGTCAAGTTAAATCCTTCTGTCATTGAGCTAGTCAAGGTTATACTTTTATCAAGTAGGGAAACCCCCCTTGGTGCGGTAGAACCAGAAGTGAAGGGGAGGAGCTCACGCAACCTCCTGTATTCAGTTGGCTGAATCTGCCTATGCATTAGAACTGGCAAACCCTAATGCTGATTCAGAAGAAAAACCAACAAAATGGCAACTCTGCTGGGGATGTTGATGTAAAGTGATATCCTGCAGTCTCTGGTGAAGTTTTGCTCTGCTGGTGGAATGAACTCAGAAACATATTTGATGAGCTTTCAGCTGCTGTAAATTTTGTCCTCTTTGGAGAGGTGGCGACTCTGCAAAAAATTCAAGTGCACATGAAAAGTTGATGTGTGTGTTGTGACAGAAAATGTGCTGTTTAGACTTCAGCATTTGTATAAGAAAGGTACCTTGTTCCTTCCCCTTTATATTTGCTATTTTGCTGCATAGGTTAGATGCCAGGGGAGGTTACAGGTCTTAGGAATGCAAGGGATGTCTGAAAATAGAAATTTCATGAATCCAAGTATGAATTATCCCATACTCAGCGGTGAAATGTTGGATAAAAGAATAGAAGAGATAAGAAATAGGTTGATATTCTTAGAGGCTGAGCAGGCCCAGTTAAAAAGCAGTAACCCTGTTGTGTCTGCCAGTCAGAAGGCTAAACCTCTTCTCATCCCTTTTGATCCTTTGTATGACCAACTGGATTTGTCATGGGTGGATTATAAAGTAGAAACTATGCCTGCTAGGATATACTGTCAGATGCCTAGATTTAGTGGTCACAATGTATGTGATGGGAATGCACATATCCAAAATTTTCATAGTTTTATGGGAAAACATTCATTCAGAGATGAGGATATGTGGATGAGGTTTTTTGTTAGGTCCTTTGATGCAAAAGCAAAAGACTAGTATTTGAGCCTTCCAAAGAGATTTTTTGCCTGTTGGGATGAGCTTGCTGACTGTTTCAAAGAAGAATTTGCAAGAGAACCTGCTGATCTTGTTGCAGAATTGATGAACATCAGAAAACAAGATGAAGAGCCATGTGTTGATTTCAGTCATAGGTTTGCAGTAGCCCTTTCACAGATCCCAGAAGTCTTCAGACCTGATATTTCAACCTGTGTTGGCATATTCTTTGAGGCTTTTGAGGAGGGCTCTGTGCAATACTGAGGGATTTCAAGGTAACAGGTATGCAGATGGCATACAAATTTGCTGAAAATATAGAAAATTTTAGAAATGGGCGCCTGTTGATATCCCTGTCCCCAGGCCTTGGTGTGAGAACGGGTTGTGAAGCTGCAAATGACCAAATGATTATGGCATCATGTGCAGATAAAAATGAAAATGAAAGCATAGAGGTTGAGACTGCTGTATTTGAACATAATGCTAACAATACTGCTCAACTGGATTGTTCACCAGTTGAGGATGCCAGTGAAAGGACTAGTGAGGATTCCCATTGCAATGATGAGGCATATGACCATGAAAACAATAACGAGGTTGTGGACAGCAATGAGCAATTTTTGGAATGGACCTGTGGAGACAGTTGTGAGTATTGTACTCAAGACAGAGAAGATATAAGCAAACAGAGAAGCAGTCCTATGTGTGACCCATTGCCTACCTTTCAAACACATGGAGATCATGAAGAGCAGTCAGGGATTGAAACAAGTGCTGGTTCAGAGCATGATTGTTTTTCATTTGATGGCTGTTTTGCTTATGACACACAAGCTGATACTCCTCCACAGAGTGAATCCATTGGTGATGAAGATGTGTGCTCTGCTGCCCATGAACAAATGGCATATTATGATCAAGCTTATGTACCTAGGTCACCCATCTTTGACACATATGGTGATGAGGATCTATTTGAGTATGGTGAGGATCTAGACATTGTTTTTGGTTTGGATTCTGTTTCTCATCCTGATGAAAGAGGAAACAACATACATCAGGTAATTGACTATGAAAATGTGCCTGATTTGAAAGAGGTGCTAGAGCCTGATCTTTTCCAGTTTGAGGCTGTTGTTGGTTGTGTGCATAATGTATACAATTGTGAATTTGAAAGCTTTTCTTTTGAGAGGCCAGCATATGAGATGAGCTCTGATCTTCCTAGCTGCATGGTGGACTTTGAGTGTTTTCAGTTTTCAGTCCAGCTAGGAGATCATTTTGCAATGCATAATGCTGATACAAATGATAACCTGTGTTCTATGCCATGTGAGTATGCATTGCCTGATACATTCTGCATCCACTTGTTGCCGGATGCTAAAGGTTATCTGCACAGGGATGACAGTGACAAGCTAAATCAGAAGGTTGAATGTGCAGATGACCAGGTTTGTTTATGGTCAGATCATGGTAGCACTCTCAGGCTTGACCCAGTGTATGCAGATGAGAATAAGGTGTTTGATAAGGGGAAATATTGGTTCTCCTTTTCTTGGTGGCCTTAGGCCATCAAGTTTGATTGGTGATGCAGATCATTGTAACTTCATGACTCTGTGCCCAATGGATAAGGCACTGGTCTGCATCCCAGAGATCTGGGGTTCTCGCTGTAGTCTTGCACCTGCACGTCCCCAATCAGAGCCACTGTTGGTGCCTGAATTGACTGTCAGTTCTTGAGCAATTTTTATGCAGGCACCATCCCAAAAAATCCAAAAAATTTTCCAGTTTTGGCACCCCTTCAGTGTTTTGTAACATCCACATCATCTTTCTTGAAGGAGGTGGTCTTCTTGTTTTCTCCATCGGCATGAGTTTGCATGTGTCTTGGCGATCTTTTTGGTACCAATGGCATGTTATCTTCTATCGCTGAGACTTTACCTATCGGCGAAGGTGTTTTGTGGCTTGCCGACGGACTGGGTCTCGCCGACGAGGGTTTTGGGGTGCTATCGCCAAGACTTTGGCTATCGGGTGAACGGGCAGATTGTTGGCCGATGGCGTAGGTCTGGCCGATGGAGTTGCCATCGGCGAGTGTGGAGAGTTGGGCCGACAGGGGTACTCTGGCCGATGGAGCTGTATCGACGTAACATGTGATGTCGGCGAGGGAGTTTTTGATTGAGCCGATGGCATGGGTCTGGCTGATAGGCAGTAATTAGCCTATGGGCATCGGCGTGACTTTTGGAGTCGGCGTAGGTTTGAGGTGTTGCTCCGACGGTGTAAGTCACACCGACGAAGGTGGGAGGCCTGGGTGTTATCGGTAAGACTCTTGAGGTCGGCAAAGAAGTGTTCAGTTGCTCCGATAGTGTTGATCTCACCGATGGGAGCGAGGAGTCTGGATGACAGGGGATTATGATAGGCATCGGCGAGACCGCTGTGATCGGCAGGAGATTTTTGAGGAAGGCCGATGGTATATGTCATGGCGATGGGCTGTGGGCGAAGGGTCGTGTGTCGAGCGCGGCAAAACGCTCGACACTTAGTATCCATGCGGCCATGTTTTTAAAATGATAAAATGGTCTCTACAGGACGAATGTGGGATATTGATTTATGCAGATGTGAAGTTCTTCCCGATGGTCTTGGTCACGCCGATGGCATGATATGCAAGGCAAAACATGCATTTTCAGGGTGCCTACGTGGCACATTTTCGTAGGATAGTGACTTTTCAACGTGGATTTGGTGCCATCGATTTTCAAGCGATGGAAGGGTCGACGGCCATGTTTTAAAGATGGAGTATGAGTTTCCTTTGTGGCTTCAGGCACGTTTTGAGCGGGAAATTTCCATTTAAGTTGTGCGACTGTTTCCAGGAGAAGATATGGGTGGTTGAGCCATCAATGGTGATTTGCAGAGGCATGGGCGAATGGTTGAATGGCCATGTATCTAATTTATGGCAAGAAAATTCTCCGACAGTGGCACAAGGCTCGAGCTCATCTGCCCCTTGTCCTTTTCCTGCTTCTCCATGTTTTGTCCCCTGCTGCGCTTATTCTTTGCAGGCCATTTTCCTCAGAGTGAATGTATCTGGCGAATTTTTGACTTCTGGCCATGTAATTAATTGCTGAGTGTACACGGTTCTGTATAAATGGTCTGGCTGTGTTACATTTTGGAGGTTGGATGTTTTTGGGCTTTCTGCTCTGACTTTGAACATAAGGTGTTCACATTTTGAAAGGCATTTTTTGCTACAGACTCGGTCCTTAGTCTGGTGTACTAATCTATTTTGGATTGTAAATGATGATTTTCTCTGTGATGACCTTCTATGCAGATTGATTTTAAATGAAAAACACCTGTGTGTGTATTGTTTCTGATTATCTCCTATATGTCATTTGTTTTCCTTTCAAACAAGGTTGTCAAAGGCTTCCAAGTTTTTCAGTATATGCATACTGTGTGTTTGATTTATTGCGTCTGCTCAAGGAGTGGTTAAATAGGCTTTTGATCAGATACAAAGGGAAATAGATTGCATCATAGGATCTGTTAAGTATGATCATTAATGATACTCTTTCTTGGACATGTTGCTGTTAGGCAGTAGCATTATTCTTAGGTCCTCTGGATATGAATTTATGTTGTCATGGGGAGACATTTACAGTTCTAGATATGACTCTGCTGCCCAGATAAGGCACTGGTTTGGGAATCTGTCTGTTCAATGGGTCTAGGAAAGTCCCATAACTCCAAACACCATTTCAAACCATCTCATCCTTCCATCTGTTAGTTGTAGGATTAGGATTAGGAACCTCTGCATGCTCTCATACCCAACCAGACATCATGTCCAAGAATGTTGCCAACCTTGTGATCTGTTACACAAATCTTGGTCCATACATGAGAGTATTCTGCCTATTGATGTCAAGTTAAATCCTTCTGTCATTGAGCTAGTCAAGGTTATACTTTTATCAAGTAGGGAAACCCCCCTTGGTGCGGCAGAACCAGAAGTGAAGGGGAGGAGCTCACGCAACCTCCTGTATTCAGTTGGCTGAATCTGCCTGTGCATTAGAACTGGCAAACCCTAATGCTGATTCAGAAGAAAAACCAACAGAATGGATTGAAAGAACAAAACATGAAGCAGATTCCCTTGCTGTCATTGGTTCAAAATTTGACCCTCAAATGAATTTCCCTATGGCCAATATGTTGTGAAGGTACTCACAAGGCCAACAATTCCTGATAACATTTATAGTTGGCAGGTTTTCAAAGATACCAATCAAATTTTCAGTTTTATGAATTGCATGGATGAATTTGAAAATCGGTTGATTGATTGGGAGCCAATGATGGAAGTGACAGATGGTAAGGAAACTCTGTTTGGTACTGATGTTGTGCAATTAAAGACAAAGACTATTCCAAAAGGGCTGGTAGCATTAGAAAGATTGTTTAACAATTCAGACTGATGGAAGAGTAAAAGTAAACTTGTTATAGAGGATAATGTTGAAGGCGTAACCCTTGGAACTAGGGAGGCACCTAGAATGGTTTACATTGCGAAGAGGTTGAAGCCTCATGAGAAGTAGATGTTGATTGCTCCACTTAGAAAATTCAAGAAGTGTTTTGCATGGTCCTATGGCGAGCTTAAGGCTTATAGGGAGGATTTGTTCTAGCATACCATTCCCCTTGAACCTGACATAAAACTATTTAGGCAAAAACAGAGGCCTATAAATCTTACCATTGCTCCCAAGATGCAAAAAGAACTGTTGAAGATGAAAGAGGGAGGCATTATAAAACCTATCAAACATTCTGAGTGGGTATTCAACCTTGTCCCGGTAAGAAAGAAGAATGGGGAAATCAGGTTGTGTGTTGATTTCAGAAATTTCAACATCAAATCCCTCAAAGATAACTACCCTCTCCCAAGCATGGACCATTTATTCTAGAGGGTTTTTGGTTCAAAGTTGATGTCAATGATGGATGGATTCTCTGGATACAACCAGGTGTTGGTCAAGGAGTTTGAACAACACAAAACAACATTCACCACTCCTTGGAGGACCTATGTGTACCTAAGAAGGCCATTTGGATTAAAGAATGTTGGGTCAACATTTCAGCAGGCTATGGATGTGGCATTTGCCGGTCTCATTGATGAGATCATGGTGGTCTATCAAGATGACCTGATGTCATTCTCAAAAGAAAAAGGTGAGCACTGCAAGCATCTTGAGATAATCTTCCAGAAGTGCTTAGAATATGGGATTTCTTTGAATCCTAAAAAATGCCAGTTCGGAGTTGAAGAGGGCAAGTTACTCGGGCACATTGTGTCAAAAGATGGGGTAAGGATAGATCTAGAATGAGTCAAGGCTATTGATCTCATTCCCCAGCTCAAATCAGTTAAAGGAATACAGTCTTTTTTCAGGCAAATCAACTTTGTTAGGAGATTTGTTCCAAATTTTGCCGAAAAGACTAAGGCCATTTCTAAAATGCTCAAGAAGGGACAATCTATTACATGGGAGAAAGAGCCATTTGAAGCATTCAAGGATATCAAAGACACTATCAAGGAGGCACATGTACTGATAAGTCTAGATTATTCTAAACCCCTTCAACTATTTTCTTTTGCTTCTTTTTATACTGTTGCTGTTGTTTTACTTCAAAAGAATGAAGATGGATTTGAACAGCCTATTGGATTCTTCAGCACGTCTTTACAAGTTGCTAAATTGAATTATTCCATAATAGAAAAGCATGCCTATGCATTGGTTAAGGCCATAAAGAATTTTAGATCTTATTTCACAGGGGCCAAGATCATAGCATATGTGCCACACACAGTAGTGAAGGATATCTTCACACAGCAGGAAGCTTCTGGGAGAAGGTGCAGATGGATCAACAAGATCAAGGAATATGACATGAACGTACAAGTCACAAAGTTGGTTAGAGGCCAAGCTTAGCTAAGATGATGGCAAATTCCAACTTAGAGGTAGTTGAGGTGGATGAGGTAAATGCTACTCAATCTGCTGGTGTATGTGCTTCGGCTAACAATCCATGGTATAAGGATGTTATATTTTATCTTGAGAACATGAATTGTCCACCATGTATAGATGAAAATTAGAAAAGAACACTCAAGCTAAAATCCCAAAGGTATGTCCTGATCCAAAATGAGCTCATGTGGAGAAATCTACGAGGGAGTATTGCTCAAATGTTTGAATAAAAAACAAATTGGAAAAGTGATGAATGAGTGTCACCATGGCCTTTGTGGGGGACACTTCAGAGCTAAAACCATTGCCCATAAGATTTTAAGAGTTGGGTATTGGTGGCCGACCTTGTTCAAGGATGTGGCACAAGAGATAAGAAAATGTGATGCTTGCCAAAGATTTTCTAGCAAGTTGAAATTTGTTGGGGCATTACCCCTGTTACCCCTTGCTATAGACGAACCTTTCCAGCAGTGGGGAATTGACTTCATTGGAGAAATATAGGAAAGGTCCAACAATGGTTTTAAGTGGATCCTTGTGGCCACTGATTACTTTGACAAGTGGGTAGAGGCAGTCCCCACTTGCAATGCAACTTCCAAGGTGGTCATTGACTTCATAGTAAGCAATATAATCACCAAGTTTGGAGTGTGAGCTAAGATTTTGGCAGACAATGCAATGTGTTTCAAATCTCAAGAGATGTCGAACATGTGTTCTAAATTTGGCATAAAACTAGTGCATTCATCTCCTTATCACCCCCAAAGTAATGGACAGGCTGAGTCAAGTAATAAAAGCCTGATGAAAATCATAAGGACACTAGATCAGAACAAGAAGAGATGGGATGACAATTTGAAGTATGCCCTTTGGGCTGATAGGATAACTTTCAAGCAATCCATTGGTAGAAGCCCATTTGAGTTGGTATATGGAGCAGAAGTGAAGATGCCCATCAACATAGAGTTGCCAATACACCAGCTACTACAAGAGATTGAAGGGGACAAACATGATACAATGTCTCAGAGGATCTTACAGCTAACTAAGATAGAAGAATAGAGAAAAGTTGCACATGACAAAATGTTGCACCAAAAGCACAAAATAAAGCTCTTATTTGATAAGAGTGTTGTGTCAAGACACTTCCAAGTTGGTAACTTGGTGCTTCTCTGGGATGCAAGATTTGAAAATAAAGGGAAACATGGCAAATTCAGTCCCATATGGCTTGGGCCTTATGAAGTTGCAGAAAATCTAGAGCTCAATGTCTACCGTTTGATGACCCTGCAAGGAGAATTGCTGGAGCCGCCTGTTTACGATAAGCTTTTAAAACATTACTTTTCATAAGAATGATTTCCTTCAAATTTTGTGATGAAATCTTGCTATATCTAATGTTTTTGACCTCGAATAATCTTGACCACTATTGGTCTTGATGGTGTTTTGTTTTTGTTCCTGTGTATCATTTTTTGATGGTGCCTGGAGATCTGAATTCTCGTTGTGCCACTACTTGGCACACATCCCCAACCAGAGCCACTGTTGGGACTCCTATTTTCCATGCCTCAAAATTGAAAAATCTTGTAAAAATTCCATCAAAAAATCTTAATTGTGCCTTTCTTCCTTAAAAACCCATCAATTATACTCGATCTAAGACAATTTTAAATGGGTTCCCTTCAAAAGTTACAAGTAAAAATCCCCAAGTTTTCTTTCCTTCGAAAATTTGGCACTTTTGCTCCCATCGGGATTTCGGGACGAAGAGGGAAATTGGGTCCTGGTTCAATTTCGAGCCTTGAGGAGATTTCAAGCTTTCGAGACCAAAATGGATTTTGGACCTTTTCTAAAGGTCCAAAAGTCCTAAGTCCTCCCACAGATCCAGTCCCCATTTTCTCTTAACCCCCTCAACAAAGTGGATTTCGGGCCCAAGGTGCATTTCAGGACTTTGGGACCAAAGTGGACTTTTGCTCCTAGTGCAAAATCTTCTCAGACCCCTTGAACTTCCAAGGCCAATTTGGAGGTGCAAAATTTTGAGTTTTCAAATAATTTTTTGAGGAAAGGGCTAAGTTTTTCATGGAGAATTGGGTCAAACTTTCAACTTTGACTTTTGACACACTTGGTCATTTAAGGGCCAAAGTGGATTTTGGGACCAAAGTGTATTTCGAGACTTCAGGACCAAAATGGACTTTTGGACTTTTTCCAAAGATTCAAAAATCCTAAGTCCTCTCGCCGACCTGACACCTGCCAAAGGCCCAAAGACGCCCAGAAACACGCGGAAACACGCCACCAACTCTTCGGATCATCATCAATGCAAAATGGGTAGTTGAATTTGGTGTTATTAATGCAATTGGTGGAGCTGGTAGGATTTTTCTTCCCATTCTAAGATCATATCTGAGTTGCAAATGATATAAAAGGAGAATTGAAATTCTTTTGAAAGGGTCGGTCATCTTTACCATTTTCAGGCAACTAAAGTGCAGAGCTATCTAGGGTTTCAAAGAGCAGAAAAATGACAGTTTACCAGCAGACAAAAACACAGGTTATGAAAGGTTTTTCAGATTGATTTCAGTTATCATTGTATTAATTTCTCCTTCTGTAATTTTTTAAGGAAAGCCTAAGTTTAGCTAGGTTTCCTCTTGCCACACTTCGTGATATGACTGTAACCATTTATCAGATGAATTAGACAAAATTTGAAAACATTACATGCTATGTAATGATCTTTTTTATGGTTATAGATGAATGCTTATATGTTGCAAAGGATTACTAAGTATTTTTTTCTTTGACAATTGTCCTTGCATCTGAGTATCTAGAAAGTGCATGTTTCATTTCTTTTGTTGTTTTCTTCCTTTTGTTGAACTGTTGACTCCGTAACCCTATATATAAGGCACCGATCTGAAGTATTTGATCACCCATACTCTTAAAAATCAAAACAAACTCATCCTGTGTGAAGCAAGTAATTAGTTTGTATGACTTGCAAACAAGCATACCTACACTTTCCATTGTTAATGGGAGTGCCTTTTCATCAGCTATATAGGGGTTATTAGTGAGGCCTAAAAGACAAGTTGGGTTTGGTTGTCCTTTCATTTTTAGTTGTTCATCTGGTGTTGAAACTAATACCTATTCAGGTATACCCCTTGGAATATCCCCTCCGGAGTCTACGCTGAGCTCAAAGTGCAGAGGAGCTTACCCACTCCTGCTAGTTGGCCAAAATTGCCCTAAACTTGTTGATGAACCTTTTCCTTTCATCCAGAACGACCATCCCTTTCCTAGGTGATTTAGGAATGTTTTAGGGCTTAGGGTTACAACTATTTTGGGTCCCAACACAGATCATCATTTATCTATTGGTTAAGTTGAGGTCAATAGAAACGTGGGACTGGCTAAAGCAATTTCCAATACAACCACGCCATTTCCTTTATCCATCAAAGTGAAGCTTGTGTGGCAAAAAATGTAACTAGTACAATGAGTCTGAGAGTACATTTGGAAGCAACAAAGCAAAGAGAACCCCTTGCTAAAGTTGTAGAGCCTCAAAACACAAAAGACCCTTACACTAGGTTGTATTTCTCCCCTTTCTAACAACAAACTACACTTTTGCCCACAAAGTCGTCTTGTACCAATGCAAAGCCCTACATGAGTTCACAAATGATACCTAGTATCCTACTCTTGCACCTAAGTCCTCTTAAGAGCCTTCCTTTTGTGTGTGAGCCCTGCCAACCATTCTTCTAAGGGTCCCTAGCACCTAGGACCAACTCAAACGCCTATATTACCACCTAGATCTAGCAATAGTGTTTGCAACAATGCCCCAATGTCAATCTATCTACACCAACACCCATATTCTTGCAATTTGTCCCTAGTTGATCACAAAGACCTAAATTTTGTAAGGTTGCTCCTTGTCTTCTCCAAGCCCATCCAATCATCTTCAATCTATAGTACTTCCAAGGATGTTATTTCTCTTATCTTCCCATTTACTTACACTTAAATAATTCTCAACTATGTATTAATTTAATCTAATTAGTAATCTGAAAGAACATGTTTATTATCGTTACATATATCAATTTGCTATTTAAAATTAGTTAGATTGAATTAGTACATTGAAAGATTGAAACCTAGGTTAGCATGTACCCCCCAAAATAAACATCTAACACATAGGACTCAATTTTAGATCTTTCACCGACAAACTAATTAAACTAACCATGGTGACTCTCCACCACACATCCATTATCCATATGCTTCCAAAGGCATGATTTGTCAACCTACAATCATAAAGATCAAAACTAGCAACTACCTATCATTAACCAACTAAATGCTATCAAGACATGGAAGAGATCATCTAGATCAAGTATTTGGAGGGTTAGAGTGACAATGGCAACCCTTTTTCAACTATTATACCCTATAAAATTCAGTCATTTCCCTTGGGAGACAACATACATCATTGTAGGCAACAATATGAATGCAACACCATTTGAATACTACTTGTGTTGACAGATTTCTTCAATAAACTCATAATGTTTAAGGAAAAACAAAAAACTCCAAATCTAGAGATTGGTGGGGCAAGGCTTTGCTCTGGGGCTTTTGGTTGCCCCTAGAAATCATTCATTGAGGCTATTAACGGTTCAAGAACTCATGCCCACCCATCACAGGCAAGGGTTAGGCCATTGCCTTGCGCCCGTTTTGCCCCTGTGGTGGTGTGTGGCCCTAAGGTTTCAAAGAATGAGGAGTTCTACCTAAAGCGCGGAGTGATCTGTAGGTTCAATGGGTTTTAACATTCTCTACCTAATCTACATATCTGGGTTAGGGATTCATGGAAACCCTTAGTGGAGGGTAAGATAGAACTTTTTCCTAGTGCTAGGGGTTTTTTCATTACAACATTTGCTTCCATAGAGGAGATAGACTTAGTGTTGGATGGTAGGGTTTGGATGTGGGGTGAGCATTCGCTTTGCATCAAACCTTGGGCTCAGTCCTTCAACCCTCTTATCAAGCCACTTAATATCAGACCAATATGTGTTTGACTTCCGAATCTCCCTCGTTAGTTTTGGGAAGATTCTTGCTATGAGGCCATTGATAACACTATTGGTCATTTCTTGAAGGTAGATTCTACTACCTTAGATATTGCACATACTATGGTTGCTTGTATCTTAGTTGATATTGACATCTCCAAGCCCCTCCATGGAGATGTGCTAATGGTAGAGGAAAGGCCTTGGACACAACAACTTGACTATGAGGGCATTCCTTTTAGGTGCAGAAGATGTTTTTCTATTGGTCACTTGCCTCAAGTTGTCCTCACTCTCGCCGCAAGGGTGCGACAACTTGGTGGAAGAATGCACTCATGGATCACTTGATAGTTAGCGCTTCTCTGGACGATAGCTCCTCCTAAGGAGACTACTCTTCCTAGGATACCTTGCTTGTTCCCCCTGCAATACTCAAGTGTGTGGCAGTGGAGATGGTTGTTGATTGTTACTCATCCGACTCCTATTCGTGGCTAGGCTATTACTTCGACAATTCCAGTCACATCTTCAATCGTGCATGTTTTTGGTTCGGTCTCTTTGTGTGTAGCTTCTTTGGTTGCAGCGTCTAGGGAGGATCCCCCCTCTTGCCACACTTTGAGGACATTGACACGAAGGTTTCATGGACTATGGTCCATCATAGAAAGAAAGGACTCCCCAAATCCGTTGCAGATTTGTACCCTAGGGCCAAGGGAGGTAGCCTTGCTTGTTCGGGATATATTATTGTTTAGATCCTTTGTTTGGTGTTTTTTGTAGGTTGTTGGTTGTTTCACAACTTGCTTTTGTTTTCCTGCTATCAATGTGCGTCCTGTGCAGTGTTTGGGTTGCCCTTTCGGCTATTTGTAAAGGGATCAACACCCTTGTTTGCTACTTCATTATGTTTCTTAGCAGCTAGGCTGTTGTTTATCTACAATGTTTGTACTACTTCTGTGTTGTGTCTAGCATGTTTGAGGCATGTTTAGTTCTTCCCTGGGGGCCTTGTTTGTAAAGGGTTCAGTCCCTTGTAAGATACTTATCTTAATCAAAAACAAAAAATTGGAATTGTCTCTTCCATTAGAGGTGATCTTCACTTTTCAAGGGTTTTCAAGCCTCCCTACTCTCTTATGAATAATTTTGAAAAATTAAGATGCTAAGGCACCACAAATATAAGAAGAAAAAAAGTTGCAATTAATAAGTGATCAAGCAAGGCATTTCTAACCATGATATGTTCTGCAACTACATCAGTAATTGATCAAGAGCTCTATTAGCTTTAATATGAAAGAGGAAATTGACTTTTATGACACATGTTATCAATAAGATAATGCAAGGATTATAAACAATGGTGCTACACAAGTTACCTCTTTTCACATTGGAACCAAAAAATCATAACCTCAAGTTCTAATTAGATTATCGTGAATTACATTTATATGAACTTAAACTGAGGAAGCTAACCATTTCAAAAGAGTGCAAGGTGATAGGCCCTCTGAGTTCAACTTAAGAAAACATTAAATGTGACATTGCACAAATGCTCAAGAAGATTAGAGTTAAAATGTCCACATTACATCTTGGTAGGTTCAATCCACATTGCATGTAATTAAGATGATATCATTTTCATAAATTTGGGGAAAGATTACAAGAGAAAGATTTCAACAAAAGGAGCATCACCCAATCTCAATTAAATTGCATCGCATTCGTTACAGTACCATAGCACATCAATCAATCGGCAAGCATGCAAGCACATATTACCTTGTATATTTAGCAACTTAGCCTTTGCTTTCTCAAGTAAAACAAAGTTCGAAGGAAAAAGTGAGATGCAACATGAGCAATCCAAGAAGGTTGAAGTAGGTCCAAACTTAGTCTTATGCAATTTTAGTCCACCATCTTGCCATTTAGTTTGTCTTTTCTACCATAGGTACCATTAACCTCTTGCAAAGTCTCATTTGAAACTTTTTTAATATTGAAAATGGCTGATTCTGCATGTTCTTTATGCTTTGCAACCATGTCAATCAACCTAAGCAACTCATTAGAATGATGCTTGATTTCTTCATCATAGTGTCTCGTCCTTTCTTCAAGCTCTGATGTGGCTTTCTGCAAACAACAAACACAATGCTATTATGATATAAGGAAAAATTCAAAAAATGGACTACTAAGATTTATGTATCATAACTTATTCACATAAGAAGGCATATTTGAACATTAAAACAAAGCAATTACCAGCAGCAGCTAAATGTGCTGACATTTATACTTTGCTAAATTAACACAATATGCATCCAAACTTAACCATAGAACTAAAACCAAAATTATAGCGTAATACTTTCAAATATTCATCAGCTTCTATGTCCTTAAACTTCATGTCTTGTTCCCTCTTTTCTACTTCACTTGATAACTTCTCACATTCTTCCATCTTAGACACGTGACATACTCTTCCATGGATTTTGTTATTGCATTAAACCGAGCTTCAAGCTGCCAAAAATAAGAGTTATTAGAAAATTAACAATGAAAATCCCTTTATTTGTTTAGCACAATATCCTACCAATAAACTAAATACACATTACAGATGATATTCCATTCAATTACAAAATATAAGTAAAATTAAATGCGTTTAAACCTTAAAGACCATTGCTCCCAAAAAAAATCTCTTAACCATCATTTCACTGAATTAGAATTTCAGGTGATCCATGATGATCACTCGGTTGACCTGAACAACTCTGCCTCTTCCCAACCTACTCAAGTAGGACTGAATTTGCAAGCTCAACTGGGGGATGGATGGATGGATTAGATTGAGGATGATCATTGTAATGAGATGCTCATATTTCCCTTATTCTGCCATTCGTACTCCTTTTCTATGATGGTTGGTTTGGTTGACATATTTTACCTCTATTTTGGGTTATGGTTAATTTCCTCCTGTAATTTTCCCTGTGTATGGTTAATTTTTGCAATGTCAGTAATATTTGCTTGTATATTTTCATGGGAAACTAGTAATCCTCTAGCTTTGTACTACTTCTAGAGATGGCTTTTGCATTTAAACTGTGGTCAATATAATATTAGTTCTTTGTATTACAAAAAACATCCAACATTTCTTTTTGGTGTTTTTCCTAATAGGCAAAATATATTTAAACACTTCCCCATAAAAGTTAAAAGGAGAGACAAATTTATAAGCAGTCCTATCGTCAATTTGATAGCCAATGTTGAAGTATGGTGCAACAAGGAAAGAAATGAATCTAATGATCAAAAAGCAAACTTTTTATATTAACTGACAAGGAATGCATTCCCACAAGAACTAAAAAAGAGTGAGCCCCATTCTTGAAGTCAAAGAATACTGATATTTGAAGAGTTCAAGCTTCTGCAATCCATAATATAAAATGACAAACTTCCAAAAATTTGTGAAAGGATTTTGGTAAATCGATGTTTCAAATCTGTTGTACCCATACGAAATTTTTCATATATGTGCCCAAACACACCTCCCAAGCACCATGTAGCCTTGTCATTACTGCGCTAACCCTACAGGTTCAGGACATATCAAGAGATAGTGACCTAAGGCTCGAATGGAGGGAGATTTTGACAAGCCAATCAAGCTTGAAGCAGTGAAAGAATGTGTAAAAGAGGAGGTCAAAGTGATGAATTGGAGGCCAAAATGACATAAAGGAACCAAGGGAAGCAATGCAAATACATCGGGCAAATCAAAATTCAATTTTGAAAATTTTCCTAAGGCATTGTCTGGCATTCTTGGCTAGAATATGCTCCATCTTGGAGTATAATTCATGGAGGAGAGGCTTCAATGATAGCTCGGATCATATGAGCTTGGTTTCCAAACTTCAAGACATTTCGTCATCAGACGAAAAAGTTACGGCAAAAAGAAGCTCCAGAGGCAGAGGCAAACGACAGTGATCCAAGGAGCCTCCGTCAAAATGGCCAAGGCAAAGTTCAAAGTTTTCCAAGGTCAAGAATCATAAATATGAGCCCTGAAATTGGCTAAGTCTGGTGTCCTGAAACCTGATGTTCTGAGATCCTAAAATCTGTCTAAGTCTGAAATCTGGTGGATCCTTGAAAATCTAGAATCTGCATGTTAAATCCCATGGATCCGGGAACTATCTCAAACATCCTGGAACTATATTTCAAAATATTTAAAGTTTTGAAATATACTTCCACCCAAGACAGTCAAAGTCACCAAGAGAAAGGCGTTCAAATTGTCCAAAAGACACGCTTTTTGTTTGTCTAGAAAAGGTGTCTAAATCGGCTAAAACTCAAACCAATTCTTGCCTTCCAAAATAGGCGCTCAAAATGCCTATTTCTCACGCCTTTTGTTTCACCTCCCATAGGCGCCCAATTGGTCTAAATCCCACGCCTTTTTGTCATTGGCAAATGGCGCTCATTTCACTCAAATCTCATGCCTTTTCCACACCTCTAGAAAGGCGCTCAAACCCTCCAGAAAGCACGCCCTTCTCAAGCATACCAAAGGCGCCTAAAAACTCACAATCCCACGCATTTTTTGAGGCACTACCAAAGGCGCCTAAAATACCCAATTCTCACGCCCTTTTGTTGTTGGTAAATGGCGCTCAAATACACCAAAAGGCATGCCTATTTGACCCAAGGGAAAAGGCGCCTATTTTCCATCATTTGCACTCCTTTTGAAGGCGCCTAGTTTGCATGAAGATTGACGCCAGGAGAGAAAGGTTGAGTTTATAAATACATCTCTTCCTTCTTCTCATTTCATTCATTATTTTTGCAAGGTTGGAGAGGCACAACAAGGCCAAAGTAGAAGAATGAAACCCTAGGAGGAGGGCGTCCACTATAAAGGAGATATTTGGCATGGTTATTATCATTTTCAAAGCAAGAGGATGGTATTGGCACTGTACTTCACACATGGCGGCCATTAATGGGTGAATAAAAGCTTGCATGAGGCGAATTCAAAGGCTTTGAAGATTGAATCTTCACATACAGGGCAAAGATTATCCATTCTTGCATCATTCTACATATTTCTATCACACTCCAAGGAAAATTTGTCCACTGGAGGGCCTTTTTCTTGCACTGGTGGCCATTGTTGAGGGTTTTTCAAGCTTTTCTGAAGCTTTTCCGGACCAGCATAATATAAAGGGGGCAGTTTGATCACTTCTAAGCCTCTTCTTCTTCATTCTTTTCCTTCACAGGGTCCACCTTCATGTTGCTAAGGCAACGTCCAAACCCTGGAGGCCGTTTTTGATAAATTTTCAAGGATTTTCTTCGCTGGTCATGGCTTTTCGAAGGCAAAATCACCACCGACAACCAAGATAAAATTGATTTTTGAGGCTTATTTGTCCAAAATTTTTCATTTCCAGCACATACTCACCTCGACAAAAGGCATTTTCCATCATCTTGGACCAATTTAGGCTCAGATTTGTAGAATTGTTTAGGGTGCAACTCCAAAATTTCATTTTCCAAGAGCAAAATTTTAATTTTTTCACAAAAATTAAATTTTGGACAACGTAAAGAAAACTTGTTTTCCTTGGGTGGCAAACACACAGAAGTCCAAATTGGCCATTTTCAAAGTAGAAAAGTCATCAGAACAAGCCCCTTTCAAATCACCATGCAATATTCATCGGTCACCATCGAGGCTAAATCCTTGCTCAAACATGAATATTCCAAGGTCAAGGAAACAGACTTGTAACAAGTTTCACTTCGAAGAATATAGCCATGGAGTTGGCTACATGGAAAGAAAAACTCCTGAGCATTGAAAAAAATGCCATTGATTTTGTCCAAAACATTCCTTGCAGGTACTTCAGCAATGAAGGCGCAAATTACCTTGTTCATAATTTGCAGGAGGAGTTCATATAGCTGATCCGCAGAAAGTTTTGTGGAGATCCTCATGTAGACAAAATGTACCTCCCGGTTGATATTGCATCAAGGTGCGCCAAGGCTGCAAAATACTTTGAAGTGTTTGAGAAAATCACAGAGGATGTTGCCATAGACCTGCAAATGAGGACAGTCCACCTTGAGTCCATGATCATACCAGATGAAGCCAAAGTGAGAAATTTGAGAGAAATCTCAATTCTCAAACTTAGCTTATTTTTCACATTTTGCAGGAGGGATTTATTTTTTGGCAGCAGGGGAGATTTCCAAAGCAGCTTCTATTTTGAGAACTGACTTTGTTAACTAAAGTTAAATTTATTTTTATATTTTGCTTTTGGAAATCATGCAAAGTATCTTTGAGTTGGAACTCAATTTGTAATAACATGCAAGTTCAGTTAACTAAATTGCATGAGAGATATTTTATTTTTAAATTGCTAATAAACTTGCATGCTTTCCATGCAGCATTAGGGTTATAGTGGAGAGTGTTAGTTAACTCTTCCTTTTATTTCCTTGCACCTTTTGTTTTAGGTTATAAATAAGTGTATTCTACACACTTTATTTTATCAATGGTAAATGTTGAGACTAACTTTTGCTCACATTTTATTGTTCAAGCAGTGTTATTTGTTGTCTTTTGATTAATGAAAATATGCATCATGGTTTTTGAGATCGATCTTGTTGTTGAGAGTTGTGAAAATCGTTCATGATTTTGTGCATGAGCGATTGTTGTTGAATTATCTTCGTTCTTTTGTGTTGAAAAATCTCCAAGTTGTTCCTTCGGTTTCTTTATGCTCTGAATTTACTTAAGAAATCGGAATTGTTTTAAGATAGTTATTTTCTTTTGGAAAGCTTTAGAAAATCTTATAGCCTTGCAGAAGAGCTTCATTGCCTTGTGCTCGTGCCCTGAGAAACCAAAAAGATAGGTTATTTTGTAAACGTCCTTTTATTTTCCTTGTTGAGGGAGCTTCCCCTCCTAATTTGAAGAATAGTCCTACTGTACACGCTGTCCGGTTTTCTTTCTCACCGAAAGGTGCGAAATTAAGCGCTAACAAAATCACATTTTGTGGTCCATCATTAATTAATTGTCCGGAAATCGATCCAAATTTATCTTACTAAGTCACTATTATCTTCCATCTATGTTCTATAGTGTTTCAGGGATGGTAACAGCCGGATGACAGGGGACACATTTCAGGGACAGCAGTCTGAGGGCCATTTATTGGGATATATATATATATATATATATATATATATATATATAGAGAGAGAGAGAGAGAGAGAGAGAGTCAAATTTCTACAAGTTAATGGCCAGCTGTATAACAGCAGCAATATAACATGACACTAAAATAATGCTGGATGATGTCTGCAGAAGCCTGCATGCCATCCACATTCCAAAAAATTGTTTGTCTGCACTTCTCACACAATACCACACTGTACCAGACCATGGCCAATGCAACTTTAATCTCTTTTGCAACTGACTCTAATACCATATGAAAAAATTTGCAGTTTGAGACTTTGAGTGTAAAGTTTGAACAATGAAATCAGAAATTTAAATTATTGCTGTTAGTGTCAACTGTTATATAACTTATATCATTAGCTATGAATCTGAATCATGATATCTGTATTGCTGTTATATTACTGTTGCTGCTGTCACTGCTGTCAGATATATCTATTGCTGCTGTTATAATGCTGTCATGTTATACTGCTGTGTCATGATATATTTAACAGTCTTTTTTTAATGTCGTGAATGATCTTTTTTTTAAAACATTATAAAATGTGACAGTTGACGGGTCTCAGACGTCCCTGGCCATCTTGGGGACGGCCAAACGTGCCCACAGCATTTCCTATTTCTGCGACACATTTTGGAAATGTTTCAAATATTTGAAGAGTTTTGGGAACGGCCAACCATACCTGAAACACCATTGGGGACAGGGATGGGGGTTTGAGGGCTGGGGACGCATCCTTGTGGACCACAGTCTTCCATTAATCAAATCAATTAAGTAAGTGACTCGACTCTATAACAAAACAAGAACAAACAAGAACAAAGAATAACAGTTGTACAAGAGTCTACAGAGATCCAGATCAATCTATCGTGATCAGAATGCCTTGGAGTTAAAAACAGCTGAAACAAGTTCCTGGGAAAAATTTAAAAAACAAAGTACAGTTCTACAAATGATAGAACCAGCAGTCATAGCAGTGTGGAGATTGTGAAACCACCAGTTTTGTCAGGTGGTCATTGTAGATGTGTCCTAGCAGTTGCAGATTTGCCAATTAAAGTAGAGATGTTGATTTTGCCTTAGGTCACAGCCACCCTGTTCTGTGCGGTAATTTTGCCAGAATATAATGATTAGTCGGAAGACAGTTACAAATCATTGTCTCTTCCACTTCTATGGCTTTTGGGTTACTTGATTCAAGGCTTACTTCTTGTACTTGTAACTGTATGTATACATACTATTGGTCATTGTAAAGAAATGGGATCCCATTCAATTCCTTTCTGTCTCCACTCTTAATGTAAAGATTAAGAGACTCTTGCTTGAGATAGTGCTCTAGGAAGTAGAAAGGTGTAATTGCAGAAAGTTGCAAAAACATTACAAGTGTTAGGACACTATAAATGTGCTGACAGGCATCCTTGAATACCTGAAATGACAGTAAGCTTGTAAATATGCAAAGGAGATGGTGGACACAGAAGGCAAAGGTTATACAGTTTCCTCAAACATTGGATCATCCAAGGTCAATCTCTATCTAGCTTCCTTTCTTGTGTGTGATGCATCTTTTTCTTCATTAAACAGCACATTTCTTGATCCTAAAACAGCACATGCCGAGCAACTGGATCAATACAGACTAATTGCACCATGCAACTTGTCTATAAAATTATTTCGAAATTAATAGCCTCACTAATAAAGCCTTTTCTTAGGAAATTAATCTCTTCAACACAATCCTCTTTGTCAGACAACAGCATGGCAGTTCAATAAATTCCGCTCAAAACTAAAAACAGGCTTTAAGTCATGATTATATTGAATATTGTTAATGTGTTTGACCAGTGTGATTGGTTGATGATAGAAAAACTCTTTAAGCCTTTTCTAACTAGCTAGTAATCAATTGGACTAAAGATTGTATAATGCATCTTCAAGTACGCACTCATGTCATGATGCATGGTTGACTGATTCAGGTTTCTCGTTTCTTGACTCCTCACAAGAATTGGTTTTGTGAATATGAAAGTTATATGGGTTCAAGGGCTCGCGCAGTCATATTCCCATTGACAACCCTTGGAAGTACATACAATCCAAACAAACTAGCTGCAGTATGACACTAAGCAAAACTTCTTCAAAAATGAATGGCCCAATCCAGCACGCCTGCAACTTTCCTAGGTTCCTGTTGCAAGAATCATACATGTAATACTTGATCTCCCATCAAGATTTTATTACTTATGCAACGATCATGCCACACTTTCTGCCTTTGCTTCTCGACCTTTTGGCTCCATTGCACTTGAAATCTTTTAACCTTTGCATGCATTAACACTTGCACTCCGTCTCCTATAGACACATCATCACTTAGGCATGTACCTTGATCAGTACACAAACTCGGAAACAAGTTCTCCACAGGGACCACAGCTACATTCCCACACACCAACTGAATGGAATGTATCATCTTAGTCACTTGAAGATGGTCTTGTATGCCCACAGCAATGTTGGCATTCTCATGCCAATGCCTTCAACCAGCTTCACACACTTAAATTTGTATATTTTCCAATATCTTGTTGAATGATTCTATTGTTTCTTCCACATGTGGATAGTAGGGGAGCTCTTGTGGTGTTGCACCATGCATTTGCACAATGCTACCTATACAATTGATAATAATAAGTGTGTGCTCTCGTCTTTAGTCAGACTGAGTCAGCATCTAAACCTTGTAATAATGTGCTCATAGATAAATCTTGCGACGATTTATGCAGTGCAATTTCAAGTAGGTGCAGTTTCAGCCCAGCAAGTTAAGTTGTTGCAGCAATAACATACCATGCTCTACTCCTCTTTTGCCAATGGATTTATACGTCCTATGAGGTTAATGACCTAGTTTTCAAAGTGTTCTTGTGATAGCATAGGGGCCAGTAGCATCTCATCCTTGTGATTGTTTTCCTCAATCCTTTGACAAACATCAGATGAGCACACGTACAGAAAGGCATCTTTGTGTAGGGTTCGCCACCAAAGACCTGCCTCTAATAACTTTTGCCCAATGATTTTTCCCTGATAGTGTCCTTCAACTAAGCCTTCATTACATTCACATAATTACGCCGAAGGTGTTCCCTAAAGGAGATGGATGACTTGATTGTGCCCATCGTCAGTCTCCATTGCTCGAGAGGCGTGCAAGACGATTGAAGCAAATTTGTCCATTCTTTTTCTGTCATTGGGAAAGCAATTTCCGGTGGAGGCGGAGGCGAAAAGATCCCGACGGTTCTATTCATTTTCATCCGTCATAATGAGTGAACAGCATGATTTATATCAATCAAAGCATAAGGGAAAGAGATTTAATTTATTTTTCAAACCACTTATTTTGTGGTTATCTCGGGGTCACGACGATAGAATGCACATCAAAAAAGTGGGGAAGGAGGTTCCCTTGGAGAGTTTGCTTAGAGTTTTGTCTTTTTGCTTTTTTATTTATCAGCTTAAATAATAAATTAATATAAGACGAAAAATTTGCAGATAAAATTTTAATGAATTTTTTAAAATATGATCTTTAATTATATAACCAAAAATTATAAAGAATTGTTGTAGAATTTTCAAGTTTTAATGGTTAAAAATTGTATACTCATTTTTTTAATATTATTTATATAATATTTATGTATATTTGTTATTTAATTATAAATTTATTTTATATATAAAATCTATAATATTTATTATTATATGTTTTGGTAAATACTTGAATGGATGTATTAACAAAGAGCAAAGCTCTAAATAAAGAGTTACAAATGAGATGTTTCTAAAATATAGAATGTAGATGTTTCTAAAATAGATTAAAGCTAATCTAAACAACAGAATTAGAAACAACCTAATATGTTACAATATTGACCATTAATATAAACTATCTAATTTTATTTTAATACCCCCCTTAATGGTCAATCTATCAACTACACCAAGGTGCCCCCTAAATTTGACAAACTTATCCGGGCTTAGAGACTTGGTGAGAATATCTGCAGTCTGGTCCTCAATTGGAACATACTGCAACATCATTGATCCATCTTCGACAAGTTGGCGGATGAAATGACAATGAAGTTCAACATGCTTTGTCCTTTCATGGAAGATTGGATTTTTGGCAAGTTTCAACACCCTTTGATTGTCACAGTACAAGGGTGAAGGCCCTGCTTGAGACATTTACATGTCAAAAAACATCCTTCGAAGCCAAACTGCCTCACATGCTACTTTAATAGTTCCCCGATATTCAACTTCAGTCGAGGAAAGAGCCACTGCCTGTTGCTTCTTGTCGGTCCATGTAATTGCACATGTTCTCAAATTGAAAACATACCCAGAAGTAGACTTCCTGTCATCAACAGAACCTGCCCAATCTAAGTCTGTAAAACCAATCAGCTTAAGATCTTTGCACCTGCTATACAGAATGCCAAAGTCAGAAGTGCCTTTCACATATCTCAGCACACGCTTCGCTGCAACCCAATGTTCAACTTTAGGGGCTGTCATGAAGTGAGAGATGTAGCTCACTGCAAAATTGAGGTCAGGTCTAGTAGCAGTGAGATAAATGAGGCTGCCCACTAGTTGCCTGAATGCTGATTCATTCTCCACAGGTGAATCAGAATTGGCTGATAACTTCAACCCTTTCTCCATAGGTGTAGATGTAGGTTTGCAATCTGTCATCCGGAACTTGTCAAGCAGACTTCAAGCATACTTGGACTGAGAGATAAATATGCTATCATGAGTCTACCAAACCTCAACACCTAGGCAATAATGCAGAAGTCCTAAATCTATCATGTCAAAGGATTGACTGAGATTATGTTTGATCTCCTCAATCAACTGTCCCGAGCTGCCAGTAATGATCAAGTCATCAACATAGACAATGAGCAAAAGAATATCACCACCGCACCGTTTGACATACAAATTAGAATCATAAGGACTCCTCTGAAAAACATGATCAACTAGGTAATTATCAATTTTCATGTACCATGCCCGTGGAGCCTGTTTAAGGCCATAGAGTGCTTTCACCAGTCTGCATACCTGGTGTTCTTTACCAACAACCTTGAAGCCAAGAGGTTGCGTCATGTAGACTACTTCCTATAGATCCCCATTGAGGAATGCACTCTTGACATCCATTTGATGGACTTTCCATCCAAATTGGGCTGCAATAGCGAGGACAAGCCGAATGGTACTCATCTTCGCTGTGAGAGCAAAAGTCTCCTCATAGTCAATGCCCTCTTTCTATGAGAACCCTTTGGCTAGCACCCGAGCCTTATTCTTATCAAGGGTTTCGTCAACCTTATACTTAACTTTATACACCCATTTGCAACCAATGGGCTTCTTCCCAGGTGGAAGATCAAAGAAGACCCAAGTGTTATTCTTCAGAAGACTATGATTTTCAGCTTCCATAGCCTGTTCCCACTCAAGTATGCCTTTAGCCTCTGAATATGTCTGAGGCTCTGAGATGCTGTGAAGGTTGACCATAAGAGCAAAATTAACTATATTCTACTTGCTCTTTTTTCGAGCAAATCTACCCTCAATCAATTCATCATCATGAAGATCACCTATGGTCTTAGCCCACCATTTAGGCAGAAGAGTAAAAGTACCAACATCTGAATCAAGAGGAACAACATCAACTGGGGCAGTTGGAATTAGATCATCTGGATGAGGATCCAGATCATCCTGAGGAGGGGCGGGTGGTGGAACATTCTGCTGAGGTGGCTGCCCAACTGCAGAATCCCTCCCATTAGATGGAGCTAGGGGAAAGCGAACACCCAAATCAGAAGCCTTCAGAGGCTGATCCTTAGGGCTCACAGAAGGAGTAGACATATGAAATGGCCCAGTAGCTTCATCAACCACAACATCACAACTGAAGATGAGACGATCTGATTCTACATCAGTCAACCTGTATGCCTTATGATTTTCATTGTAACTAGTGAACATGAGTTTCTAGCTTTTGGAATCGAGCTTGGTGCGCTTGGCATCTAGAATCCATACATGAGCAGTAGAGCCAAAAACTTTTAGGTGGCTGACATTAGGCTTGTGTTTAGACCAGGCTTTTTCAGGAGTCATCTTCTTAACTGCATAGGTAGGAGACCGATTTAGAAGATAACTGCAGTGTAAACTGCTTTAGCCCAGAATTTCTTAGGGACATTTCTATGCTCCAACATAGAATGAGCCATTTCAGTAATGGTGTGATTCCGACGCTCAACGACACCATTTCGCTGAGGGGTGTAAGGTGTGGTAAGTTGACGCTTAATGCCATGTGTAGCACAAAAAATGGAGAAGTCAAAAGAACAAAACTCCCCCTTGTTATCAAACCTAAGAGTGACTATCTAAGAGCCTGACTCTTTTTCAACTAAGGCCTTAAACTGCTGAAATATACCAAACACATCTGATTTGTTTTTAAGAAAATACATCAACATTTTTCTGCTGAAATCATCAACAAATAAAAAAAAATACTTGCACCCAGTAACTGAAGGAGTGTTCATTGGTCCACATACATCAACGTGAACCAACTGCAATACCTTGGATGCTCTCCATGAATCACCATCTGAGAATGGAGTCCGATGCTTCTTTCCAGCCTAACAAGCTTCGCATACTCCATGAATCCGAGTCTGAATCTCAGGTAGACCACCAACCAGATCATCTCTAGATAACTGAGAGAGATGGTGCATGTTCAGGTGCCCATAATGCCGATGCCAGAGTTTGCTGATGGAAGTACTCCTGGCTGCCATAGCGTGCTCTTGAGAATCACCATAATCAACAAGTCTATATAAACCATGATCCTCAAGTCCCTGAACTACTGTGCTGTGAGTCTCTATGTCAACAATGCTGCATGTGTGCATGCTGAAGACAATATCTAGCTGAGGAGAGTGCCACATAATCTGACTAACTGAGAGTATGTTTAGCTCCATGCCAGGTACAAAGTATACATCGAGAAATATTAAATTTCTCCCTCCAAATTGAATCTGTATGTTGCCCTTTCCAACAACAACATATTCTTTGCCTCCTCTAAAGATAACAAAATCTCTAAATGGCGTGTACTCCGTAAACCAATCTCGATGATGAGTGAAATGCTGAGAAGCACCTGAATCAATATACCAGGTAGAGGATTTGACATGATCTGCTGGTCTCTTGGCCATAAAGGCGTAGAACACAGACTCCTTCTGCTCAATGTGCTCTATAATATGAGCTTTCGGTTTAGACTCTCCTTGCTTGGACTGTTCAGAAGCCAAGCATTTCCGGCAGTCTTTCTTCATGTGGCCATACTTATGGCAATAATTGAACTGAATATTCTTCTTGGAGCTGTTCTGGGATTGACCTTGGTTGGTCTGCTAAGAGGGCTGATTCTTGCCCTTATTCTTTTGAAAGGCCTTGGCAGTAAATGCCTGTTCTGTGGGGTATGAGCTAGCAGTGCTTCCAAACTGTTGTTTCCAACAATCCTGCTGCAGAAGTTTGTTGCACAGTTCAGGAAACTTCAGGTCAACATTAGTTGAGGCAATGTTGAGCGTCTCGATAAAGTGTTCATATGATTTGGGCAGACTCTTCAGAGTTATGACCACCATATCTTCCTTCATTTTCCGATTAATCGCCTCCAACTGATCACGGATGTCCTTGATTTTTGTCAAGTGTTCCTGCAGAGTTGTCTTCTCATCCATCATGATGGAGAACATGTTCTTCATAAAGAACACTCAACTCTTGTTGGATGTCTCATGAAGGTCCTTCAGATGATCCCAGATTTCTTTGGAAGTTTTGCCAGACGGCACCTGAGGTAGCTGGTTATCGGTGACTGACAATTTAATAAGCATCATGGCTTCCTGATTCTGCTCATTAAATTTGTCTTGATCTTTACCCGTCGTTGGAGGACGTGTAGTTTTTCCTAGAACAATATGGTTGAGGCACTGATACTCGAATATGGTCATCATACGCTGCTTCCATGTGTTGTAGTTGCGGCCATTGAACTTCTGACTACCTTCCAACATGATGTTAGACAAAGACGCCATCCTTCATGCTTTCTGAGGCATGAAAAAATGAGGAAAACAAACTCAAAACCCTAGCACGAATTTCAAGGCACAAATCCCGAGATAAAAGACAACTGGGCACTAGTTGCCAATATGATTGCGGGCACAAATCCCGAGGTGAAAAGATGAGGAAATGATAAAAAACACAGTCTTCAAAAAACACGGGCTGGGACTGGACGGTAGGACCTAGGCGATAGGCACTGGTCACCAGGGAGATCACAGGTTGTGTTGAGGATAGAGCGCTTGAGACTACTGGCTGCAGACCACAGAAATATGCCGCAAACACTAAACCACGATAAAAAAACATCTCCCAAACGAGTCTTTCCCAAATGCTGATACAAAAAAAAACAACTATCGCCCTCTTTGAAACCCCCGTGGATCATCAAAAAGCAAACACTGATCAGAAGAAACACTAAACTTTGACTGCCAAAATCGCCCGCCAGGTTGAAACTGTTGACTGAATGCAAGCCGCGACCAGAGATTTTGTAAGTCCACGCCAAAAAAGAATCACGACCACCAAATCTTGCAGAAGAAATCACGACCATAGCGAGTTTGAAAAGCGCCAAACAATGAAACCAAAAATCGCAACCCCAACCGATGAAAGGAAAAAACGTGATCAGAAAAAAATAGAAGTGTCGATCAAGACCAGTGAAAAAACGTGACCAAACTAGGAAACCCGCGTTTGTACAGTGTCGTACAATCCGTATGTTGTACAGATTTTTCACAGAGAGCTCAAGAAAAGAAAAAAAATTCAAAAAGGTTTTCCTGCTCTTATACCATGTTTAGGTAAATACTTGAATCTATGTATTAACAAAGAGCAAAGCTCTAAATAAAGAGTTACAAATGAGATGTTTCTAAAATAGATTAAAGCTAATCTAAACAACAGAATTGGAAACAACCTAATATGTTACAATATTGACCATTAATATAAACTATCTAATTTTATTTTAATATTATATTCTATATAATATTTAATTTTAATATTTATATACATTTTAATATACAAAATTACATATTTAATATTTTAGTTAATTAAATATTTTATATATAATATTTATATATATTCGTTATTTTATTTAATATTGATTTGATATTATATATTTTTTATTTAATCATATATTTATTTTACATATAAAATCAATATTATAGTTATGTTTATTATTATATTCAATAGAACATAAATTATTACATATAAATATAATATGATATATGTTTTTTAATATAATACTATTTAATTTAACTTATAAGAAGTGAGACAAAGAGAGATAGAGAGATATAGAAAGAGGAGGATAGAGAAAGAGATATTTAGAAAGAGAGCGGGAGAGAATGAAAGAGAAAGAGGAAGAGAGAAAGAGAGCTAGTGGAAGAGAGAGAGAGAGAGAGAGAGAGAGAGAGGGGGGAGAGAAAAGAGACTATGTTTTGATCAGCCATTTCGTTCAAACACTCCAAAGATGACATGTGTTTATGGAGAGATATGCTCAAGGCAGCGTGTCATTTTCTTAAGGAAAAGAGAGAGGAATTTATGAGAAAGAGATATAGGGAAATAACAGAGAGATAAAAAGAGAGCTATCGAGAGGGCACAACCCCTCAATAAAGCATAAAGTCCAGTTACAATATCCAAGATGCTTTACACTTGGGAAGTCATTACTGCTGCAAGTATGTGCTAACCGGTGTTGTCTTGATGTCAACATGTTTATGTGGTCATTAGTGTCAACTGTGCTCTTATTTTGTTACTTGATTGTGATGAGTTAGTTGCTTTGTATTGCATTGTACAAGTGCTGAAGATGATAATAATATGCTCCTGATGTTGAATTTCCAAGTGCTTTTGAGAAAATTTGGTTCATACTGATGACAGAGTTGTGAAGATGTATTCTGGCTTACTGGATACTGTCTGAGTTTTTGCTCCGCATTTCTTCTATGTTGAAGACCGGAGTGTGAGATTTGGATATGTTTTAAAGAAGTGCTTGAAGATGCCAAATCCAGAATTTGGTGGTCCGGATCGCTATGCAGTAGAAGATCTATTCACCAATTTGAAGACTGTGCCTGGTAGCATTTATAGTGTGACAAGGAGAAAGTATTTTGCTCCGTAGTTTGGTTTTTGGTCTTGCGGTTTTGGACATGTTTATAAGGTCCTTAGGTATCTTCATTCCAAAGGATTTGTGATTTGGTGCTCCGGAAAACAAGTTATTGATTAGCAGAGTTCGACAATATTTTGTTGTGAGCAGTCTGTAATTTGTCTTCAAGTGATATTTGTTGTCTTCAAGTGAGATCTATTGAAGGATGGATTTGTCGGCTCCTAGCTGACTTTATGTTGTTCGTGGATGTCTCCAGATTGTGTTGAAGACGTGTGCTTGATCTGCAAGCTATGATTGAGTTCTTGGAAGCGTGTGTCTAAGTATTTTTTGTGTTTGCACAAGTTTGGCCCACTTGGGTGCTAACACTCTTTGCGGATGCATTTCATGGATTGTAGAAGTGTGTTCAAGCGTGTGAAGATGTATTTGGGTCCGAGCTAAGCTGTGAAGTGTTCTTTCATTCATTTGATTCGCAAGTTTGTTTAGGTCCAGACCTAATTTGAATTATGTATGTTTGTCGACTTCAGAGATTGTTCCAAAAGTTGTAAATTGTATTGACGACCTTGATGTATGTTCCAAGGTTGATGAATGGTATAAATAAATGTAATAAATCCGTGTGTAGTGAGTGAAGGTGCGAAGTTGAAGGTGTTTGTGTTGTAAGGGCAGAGAAGGTGATCTGTATTGCGATTCAATGGAATTGAACTCAGGCATGCTGTAGATGCTATTATATCAGTTCATGGCAGTGAGCCACCCTTCGATAGTGAATATGCATGCAGTGAGCCCTAAGGCAGTGAGCCTCTTGTCATTCGGTATTGTTACTACATTATGTTGCAAGCTAACACTCACCGTGGTTTTTCCCTTTTAGGGTTTTCCACGTAAAATATGGTGTTCATGTGTGTATAGTGTTGATGTGTTTAAGTTTTGTTTCTGCACTTCATGTTTAATCTTCATAACATATTAAGGGGTTAAAGTAATTGAATATGAATTGGATTTTGTTTGAGAGAAGTTAAGGGTTTTGATACAACTAATTCACCCCCCCCTCAGTTGTATTGTGCCTTCAACAATTATAGCATATAGAGTGTGAGCTAGTGTCATGTCCCGATATTAAGGCATTGTTTAAATTAAAGATTTAAACATCATGATAAAAGACGGAAGTTGCTTTCGAGAAATATGGATAATTACGTATAAATATAAATAATATTATTATATAAATATTCTAATTAAAATATAATATATAATATATTTATTTAAATTATATTATTAAATATAAATAATAAATATATGTATAAATATTAATAATATATATATATATATATATATATATATATATATATATATATATATATATATATATATATATATAAGTATAAAGGTATTCTAATAAGACAAAAGTCTTATGAGTGATTCGGTAAGAGAAAGCATTATGTAATAAATAATAGGCAGCACTACATATATTTAAAAGACCCTGATTTGCAAAACTAAAAGCAGCGATTATTGAAAGACTTAAGCAACACTTGGAAATAAATAGGAATTGAAGGTAACGATTATAATAAAAGGTAATTGCTGCGAACCAAACAAAAAGATCAGTCACGTCTCTTGGGAAGGGCATGACGGATGGGTAAAAGGATATAAGGAATGGAAATATCAATGAATCAAGGAAAACTAGCATGGAATGAGAAGGAAAAGCATCTCATCTATCATACACAGCAATAAAGGAATAAAACGAATCATGGAGTAGCATAACAATTCAAATACCTCATTCAAGCATCTCTCATCCTTTATCAGCGATTACCATCTCATCTATCAAGCAATACATACTATCATCAAAGAAGGGATTGTCATGTCCCCACTTTCCGAATGATCACATGTGGTATTGATGTTTAGCCTATTCACCATTCCTGTAGGCTAAAACACTTGGTAAGGGAATGATATTGGTTTTGGCTAGGTGATTTTCATTATATTTTCATATTAGCCAAAATTATTGAGGTTTCATCATGTGGAAATTGCAATTTCTATTGTATTTTCACTATTTCATGGGGGTGGGACCTATATTTTATGGGGCCAAGAATAAAATAGAAAATGGAATCTTTAATTGCATTTTCTACTAATCTATTATTATGGAGTTGTTTTGGAATAAAGAGTTCTCCAGGTGGGACCTATTTTGCAATAATATCAAATGAAGTCAATGATTGGAGGAGTGGATTCGCCCATGAAGAAATAAGTCTAAGGTGATCGATTTGCAATTGAGAGGAGTTTACATTGTTTGAATTGCATCATTGGATCATGGTTCAAGGTATTTAGATTGCTCATTGCTTGGAAAGCTAACGACTCCTAGAGGATCGCTGCCCAAGGCCTCTTGGTAATCGCCCAAGTCAAAGATTGTTCAAAGAAAAAATATTTTAAATGCAAGACAAGGATTGGCGGCTAAGGCAAGGATTTTATTAAATGCAAATATCATAATTTAATGCATCCGCATGAGGTAGTTGTGGACCAATGCAAGCATAGAGGAGTATTTTAAATGAGTAACAACCATCATATGGGCCGCCCATGAGGAAATTAAATGCAATTTGTTCTTTGTTCAATGTTTGATGAGGATCGATTCATGTAGGAGATGTTTTTAAATGACAAAACAAAGATTTTAAATGATTGCTTCAGCCGCCCAAGCAAAAGAAGAAGAATATTAAATGTTTGTCAAGTCAATTGCCATGCAAGAATCCAATCGGCCAGCCAAGGAAATCGATCATATGGAGATTGATATAATTTCATTTAAAATAATTAAAGATTGTTTTAAATGATTGTATTTTTGATGTAATTCATTTACTTTTGTTCAAACTCTTTGATCATCATTGGTGGAATCCAAAATTCATTTCAAAATGCCAAAGAGGAGGAGCGCTCAGCCATGAGGATTATATATTGAGGATTCCATTCTCAATAAGAGGCTAATGATCAATCTGGTATGTTTTCTAATTCATAGTATTACTGGAAATTTATGTTTTCTAGTGATTTCATACAAGGAGATGACCCCTTGTGATATGGAGATGACCCCATATCTGATTTAGAGGTGATATCACACAGATATTCACCATTAGAGATTCATTTTGCAGGTTTTGTGAAGAGTTTGAAGGAAAAAATTGCATATTTGAAACCCTTGGTGATCTTGAAGAGCAACCAAGGGTTTTATGATCATTGGATGCAAAAAGAAGACATTTGAATCACTAAGGAACCCATTGATTTCACTTGGAAGTGACATTTTGGCATTTTTATCAAATCTGGGCATATTTCAGCGTGCTACAAGTTTGCTTCAGTCAGCTACAGATTCAACAAAGTGTGATTTGAAAGCTTAAACCATATAGGTTTGAATTCATAAGGCATTAAGGTCATTGGGTAGCAAATTCAGACCCACCGATTTGCATACTTGGGTTATTGAAGGCTTTGTTTGCAAGATATCTTCCTTTTATCATTGGCTGATACTTCATTTGTAATTTCAGTGTTATATCAGAATTCTGATCAGCCTTATCAGTCAATCATCTAGTGGTATTTGTTGATGTTTTATGTTCTTATATGGGTTGAGTTCATCAGCAAACTATTCCCCATTGATTTGGCAATATTTGTGGTAAATTTGGTTGTAATTGTGATCCATTTTCATGCATAATAAGAGTCTGATATGAATGGGACAGTGACTGAATTTTAATGACAGCAGTGAGCATTTGTAATCTTTTCATATTCTTTCAATGGCAAATGCAAAGAAATTAATGATTCTATTTATGTGTGATTTTATTAAAGTGTGATGCTGATTTGTGCAAGAAATCTTATCTAAATTGGGCAAAAAATTTCAGTCATAAATAAGGGGTTCTTTGCAGGGATGAAGTATCACTTATCAATCTTATTTTAGCATTCAAGGACAATTCAGATCTCATGTTCATTCTGATATCAGCATTCAATAAGCCTCTCAGCATTGAATGACAATCAAATATAAATATCCCTGAATGTAGAGTTAGCCATGATGAGTAACACATGAGCATTATCAAAGCAATATATATCAGCATTATTGTATTACAAGGCAAAAATGGAATTCTTATCAGCATTTATTCAATCGGGCACAATCAAATGCATTTGAAGGCAATCTTAATAGGAATCATTCCCAACAATATCTCAACACTATACAAGGCAGAGAATAAGGAATATTTCTGATATATATTATGTATATATAGAACGGAATACACATTCAGCCATGAAGAGATAGCCAATCTACAATTATCTATTCTATCATGCAGCAATACCTAAGCATATCTCAAATACAATATCATTCATACAGCAGCTCTGCGAATCAGACCAGCAGTCAATTAATATCCACCATCACTCAGCAGCAGTCTAGCATTTAATATCATATATCTCATCTTGGACAGCAAATTAATATCAAAGGAATAAGGTATAAATTCATGCTTATCCTATGTTATTTTTAGCAAATAAATACTTGATTATGTATGAGTATGAATGGCATTCAAAGTGCCATAAGATTGTTTAAAAGGATGGACAAAGTCCAATTCTTATGAGAAAGAATATATATATATCATGCATAAGAAGCATTAATGCTATGGTCCATGAGATCACTAGGAACGAGAAGGCAAAGTCCTCAATGGTATGATTCCTAACCCTACTCATGATATACTAGGGATGAGTGTCACGATGCCACGTCATTAATCTTCTCTAGCATCCTATAGGAACGTGTGAATTGTTAGGGAACGACGATTCTTTTCAGCACCTTAACAAGTGATTGTTAAGGAACGGCGATTCTTTTCAACGCCTTAACAAGTGATTGTTAAGGAACGACGATCTTTTCAGCGCCTTAACAAGTGATTGTTAAGGAACGACGATATTATTCAGCGCCTTAATGAGTGATTGTTAAGGAACAACGATTCATGGTCTCACAAGGTAGGTGACCCTCAAGTGGTGAAGAATTGCCAGGTGTAGCAATGAAACCCTTGAGCCAAGTGGTGAGGAATTGCCGGGTGTAGCAATGAAACCTTGGGCCTATGGCAGTGGAGCCTTACTATTTAACGCCCTAACAAATACATTCCCCGTCTCCACTAGGATAAACAACTAAGTTAGATTAGCGACTGAGCACGACAACCACCATTCTCGAAGTATATCATGAGGCCTAAACATGGTTAAATTATAAATACATTTGAATATATGTATCATTGATTATGATTATGACATTGCTAACCCTAATGATTATGAAAGTATATATGTACTTGTATATGTGTTAATGTTTGTGGTTGCAGGAATTGAATATATGCATACAGAGGTAACATTATATTTGTGTTCATTATTATTGATCATAATTATATTGTATTGATTTCATTATGAAATTGACCTTTAAAAGTACTAATGTCTCTTTCTAGGAGTTATTCTTGTGTGCAAATTGAGAAGTCAAGGATATCCTAAAAGGGGACATTATAGCTAGAGTGTGATGCTTCAAGAGAGGGGATAGGGGCAGTATTAATGCAAGAGAAACACCCTATTTCATTTGAGAGTAGGAAGTTGAGGGGTGTAGAAAAGAGTTACACGATATATGACCGAGAAATGCTGGCCATCATGCATGCATTGGCCAAGTTCAGGCCATATCTGGTTGGAGGGAAGTTCATAATTAAAACAGATCACAATAGCATCAAATACTTCAAGAACCAGAAGGACTTGAATGAAAGGCAGCAGAAGTGGGTAAGTAGGCTCCAAGCTTATGACTTCGACATTGAGTATGTCAAGGGAAAAAGAAACATAGTTGCAGATGCTTTGTCAAGGAGACCCCACTTATGTTTATTTGGAGAGATATCTATTGATTGGAAAGAGACGATCACAACAGAGTATGCTAAGGACTCTTGGGCAACAAGAGTCATTGAGGGCACTATCAACGATGATAGGTATTTTGTGGTGAGTGATTTGATTATGTACAAAGACAGAATATTTTTGGTGCCTAATTCTCAGTTCAAGCATAAGATCATAAGGATTTTCCATGACATACCAATGGCTGGCCACCCCAGATTCTTCAAAACTTACAGGCAGATTCGGGAGAGATTCACATGGAAAGGACTTAAGGAGGAAGTCCTTAAGTATATTCGTGAATGTCCTATTTGTAAACAAAACAAGCATGAGCATACTTATCTTGCAGGTTTGTTACAGCCATTGCCCATTCCCAATCAAAAGTGGGAATATATCTCCATAAACTTCATCACAGGGTTGCCGAAGGTTTAGGGGAAGGACTGTATCTATGTGGTAGTCGATAAACTTACCAAATTTGCACACTTCTTCGCCATTTCAGCAACTCACACAGCTGCTCAGGTGGCTGATTTATTTTTCAGGGAGATATTCAGACTACACGGGATACCCAGGGGAATAGTAAGTGACAAGGACAACAAGTTCCTGAGTTTATTTTGGCAGAAGTTATTGAGATTGTGTGGCATTGAACTAACTCCCAGTACTAGTTACCACCCACAGATTGATGGTCAGACAGAAATAGTTAATAAATGGGTGGAAGGGTATCTTCGTAATTATGTATCGGGGCAGCAGAAATCTTAGATCAGATGGTTGCACCTGGGGGAGTACTGTTATAACACAACATATCATATGTTAATTAGGATGACTCCATTCAGGGCACTGTACGGTTATGATGCCCCATGCTTCACAGATCTCTTACTTGGTGACAGTTGAGTGCCGAAGGCAAAAGATTTATTGCAGGAGAGCCAGGATATAGTAAAGGAGCTCAAGGAGAACATGCAGCAGGCACAGAATCAGCAAAAGCTTTATGCTGATCAGCACCGAGTAGAGAGGAGTTTTGAGGTTGGAGACATGGTGTACTTGAGGCTCCAACCCTACAGGCAGTCCACTCTAAAAAAGAGTGGAGCAGAGAAGTTAAAACCCAGGTTCTATGTTCTGTTCAGAGTAGCTAAAAGAGTGGGAAAAGTGGCCTATGTGCTTGAGTTGCTAGCAGACTGTTGAGTGCATAATGTATTCCATGTTTCCAGACTTAAGAAAGCACTTGGCCACAATGTGATTCCCTCTGTCGAGCTTCCAACATTGGATGAGGAAGGGAAACTGATTTTGGTTCCAGAGGCTATCTTGGATACACGGGAGAGGAATCTGACGAGACGTATCATCACGGAGTACCTGGTGAAGTGGAAGAACCTACCAGTTGAGGATGCAACATGAGAGAGCGAGCAGATACTAGAGCATCCTGAGCTGAGATTGCTTGAGGACAACCAATCTTGGGGAGGCCGGATTGTAATGTCCCCCATTTAGCCCAGTCAGATAGATAGCGGAGATTAGCCTATCACATGATTCCCGTAGGCTAATGACTATGGTTAGGGGATCAATTTGGTGACTTACTATTTATAGTAAGTCGGGATAGAGCACCTTACTATTTATATCAAGGTAGAGGCAGTGAAGCATTGCACGAGATTATTGGTTTTGATACCTCCAGAGCATTATTCGATAAAGTATAAGTTAAATTAAAGATTTAACTTATAATTTTATAAAGGGTTTAATGTGACTTTAAGTTGTGATGTAATTTCACTTTATAAAATAAAGTTATAACTTAAAGTTATAAAGTTATTGCTCTAGGGGATGGGCGCCCTCATGGAGGAATAAGGGGGTCAAGTTATTAATAAAAATATATTATTTTCCCTTCACTTGGGCGTTGAAGGAAGGAGGCAAATAAAAGAAAGAAATGAACTTCATTTGCAATATGCTTGGATTATGATTTTACTCTCTTGTATTGGCTTTGGAGCTTGGCTCTAGGGTTTGATATTGGCTGTGTTGAGACGAAAACCTCTTCATAGTCCTCTTCTTCGTGTGTGAGAGACCACATCAGGAAGAGAATCTTGGAGGCTTCATTCAGGAGCTTCAGTTGGGCATTCGAATGATACGTTTTGATGAAGTCTGGAGCAATAAAGGACCAATCATTCATGGAGTTTGTGCTTGCAGTTGAGAACAGATTATGAAAGGCAGATTTGATGATATTTGAAGTAATTTTTGTGACTGAAATCACTCTTCCTTGCTGGGCCGTACAAGTGCAACATAGCCGTACCATTTGTGGGCAGACTTTGGTGGAGTTTACGTTTGATTTTTGGCTGAGTATCACTCTAAGCTTGGTCGCCTAACTGCAGCAGGCAATAATAGTCTAATACAGAAGGTTTTTGGTGGAGTTTGTGAGCATTGGTGACTGATTTAAGCTCCCAGCAGAGCCGTACAACTACAGACTGAGACGTGGGGTTGCCAGGAAGTGTTAAAACTCATAACTGTGGCCCCATATCACTACCAAAGGGGCGCATAGGGTCTGAAAACTCCCTATACATGTTTGTATTGCTCGTTTCCACCTCTTGTTGATAGCTGGAGCAGATATATGAAGGTTTATAGTGCTGGTCTTCTACAGCCATTGTATGAAGTTGCAAATCTCAACATGGGTATGTATTTGTAATTCATAGTCCACCATAATATAAACTGGGTTTCCAATATTTCATCTATATTTGCTTTAGTTTTTCTGGGTTTTTAATATATGCTTCATATTCCATGTTATAAATGCAAAATCAAAACATGCAAAAACATGCATTGTGGTGGTGCCTACTTAGGGTTAGAATTTTGAGCTTGAAAACCTATTGGTCTTTTTATTTAAACCCTCAAAATTCTAATTCCCTCAGCCGTCTGCATTGTATCTGCTGTTGTGTCATCGGCCCCCTTCGCCTTGTGTTGCCTCCTTTTCCTGCCGCATCGGAAAAATGTAGGTCCAAAAAATCTCTATGCAGCGATGGGGTCCACAGTTGCATGTATCGTTGTATGTTCCGGATTGTATCTAATGCGCAGGTTCAAATGTACATTGGCGGACCCGAAAACGGAGTTAAATCGGCTTTAGAAAGTGAAAAATTAGTTGTATGCATCTTTGTAGGCATATCGGCTTTGTACATGGCATTCGAGTACATTTCCGAGTGTGAAAAGGTGGTAGCACATCGCATATTCCATCACAGATTCTGTGCTTGCATGTAAAGGTTTGTATGTATATGTTGTTGTATATTTGATATACAACAGGTAGATACAACGCCGGATTTCAAAGAAGATTCAAATCTGGTTAAGCAGTGGTCGGGCCCACAGGAGAACGACGGAGGGATTGTATGTATGTGACTTTTACATATGACATACAAAACGGAATGTACAATCCCAGATTTCAAATATTATCAAGTCGGGCCTGGCAGGTATGCATACAACGACAAAGTTGAAAAGTCAATTTGTTTCCTTGTATCTTGCATTGTATGTATCTGCGACATACAATCGGACATACAAATAAAGATACAAATGAAATATGCAGAGCGGGAGCGGTCAAAGTCAACGGTCTTCAAGAACATGGTGGGGCCCGCACAGTTGTATGTCCCGGATTGTATATATGTGCTATATACAATGCGAAATACAAAGCGCACATACAATCCCGGATGCGAATGAAAAGTTTGTTGTGGCGGATAAGTGGTTGAGGTCCGAGATTGTATATTGCACATTGTATGTATGTGCGTTATACAATAAATGGGTACAATGAGGACGATACAAATGCCGGATTTCAAAGTTGTTCCAATCTAGCTGATTAAGGTATTGGAGTCCGCGGTTGTATGTGCATTGCACATTGTCTGTGCGATATACAAAGTGATATACAAGAGGGAGGATGCAAATGTCCAGCGATGGAGGTCCAATCAGATGCTGCCACGTGTCTGAGAGCAGTTGTATGTATATGCAATTGCATATACAAAAATTTGAATATACAGGGGACGGAAAGGGAAAAGCGTATGTTTGTGCCGTGGAAAGTCAATGAAGCAAAGGCCGCCTGCGTGGCATGATTGCATTGGCCGGTGACTTTTCAAAGCGATTTGAGGCCATTGATCTTGGCGATGAGGAGGAAATCGATGGCCCTGTTTCAAAATTTAGAGTTTTCCTATGCATTCGCAACTGCATTCCAGGCGGGAAAAGTTCCTGAACACGCAAACTGCTGCGTTTCCAGAAGCCGCAGGTAGGTTGGCCATTAATGGCAAATTTGCAAAGGCATGGTCGATGAATGATGGGCCACCTACCATTTTTAATGGGAAATCTCCAATCGGCTGCACATTCCCCGATTTCCCCTGTTTTTCCTCCTTTTCTCTGCCTGGAACAATGAATGTTTTAGGCGCCATTCAAAAGGTGCATTGTATCTGGCAGAATTTTGAAATAACATTGTACTTAATACTGAGTACACGTTCTTGCTATATAGGAGGACTGTGTCACTCATTTTTTGAAAGGAGTGGGTGAAGACTAGGAAAATTTTGGTGGAATAATAAGGTACAATTTTGCTGGTGGCTCTGTTGGGTGTCTTGTGAGTTTATGAATCATATGTTGAATGTTTTATGCATAGTTTTGCTGGTTTCATGTTGTTTTTATATGAGAAATGCATCATTGCATGTGTTCGGTTGTTTGTCTCCAAGTTGTGGGCATCTTTTCTTTTGAATCTAAATAGCTAAGGGTTATTTGGGATTCAAGAACATGGATTTTCTGTGTTGAATGTCTAATCTCTTATCTTTGTTCAAGGAACAAATTAAATGTTTTAGGTTAAGCATTGGGAAAGGTATGCTGCAACAGGGATATCATCAAGTATGAATAACTAAATACTCAGTCTTGGGAAGTATCTATAAGGCAAACACTAAAAAATTTCCCGTTGAAACTTAGTTATTGATTCAAGTTTATGGTAATCGTTCACATGTGTATGTCTATTGACTCCGAGCCCCGAGATAGGCACCAACCTAGTCTTGTATTGAGGTTACAACCCAAGGTCCCAGTCTTGCATCCAAATACAAAATACAAATTCAAACTTCAAATATAAACCTTTAGGACATTAGAAGTAGTTTTAGGACTAAAATCCTCCGTTTCACAACTGAGCATAGGCGCAAACCTAGTCCCTTTGCACTTATTTTACAGTTTTGGTCTGCATAAGAGAGGATTTATCTGCTTTGTGTCAACATCCCAGTAAGTTCACATGCATATTTTACGGATGTTGAATAGAGAATACCCCCCTTGGTTCTGCAGAGCCTAAAGATCCAAAGGAGATATTTATAAGGTCTATCTCCTGTACTGTTGGCCCCTGGCCCGAAAATCCTGTTGATCAATGATGGCTACCTTGTAGGGATAACTGGGAAGCATCCAATTTGGGAAAAAATGCAATATATTGAAACCCTAAACCCAAAACAATCAGAAAAGCAAAAAACTTGGCACAGAACGAACATATATCCGGGGGTGTATGTTACAGGCCGACCCTATGGATCATACCGATAAGGAATTCGTCTTCTCAATCTAGTGATCCTATGGATCATAGAAATAATACTTTCTTATGCATATTGTTCCTTCAATGGGAACTAGATAATATACCATCACTATCGGATGGACCAATATATGGCAATACTATGCCTTTGTACTTTATTTCAATATAGATATATATTCATTCCTTGATAAGGATCATATAAGTGATGCTGGTAAGAATACCTTGTAAACTGTTGAGATGGCTACTTGGAATAGCTGATATAATTGCAGATATAACACTGGATATACTACTGCTTGGAATAGAGGCTATAAGTGCTGATATAAGAGATTATATAAGATACCTTGTCTTCCTGAGAATAGATTGCTGATATAATGACCTTGTAATGTCCTGCAACTGCTGATATGATTTGATAGATGATTTGGCTCTTATGTATGCTTGAGGCAGAGAAAAATATTGATTTGCTGCTCCAATATATATAAATACATATTGCTGATGATGTCACTTAGATATATAATATTGATTGGATGATATTGTATATATATGGTGAGATGAGTTGATGATGATATGATTAACATGCAAGAATATATTATACTTCAGATTTCATTGCTTCACTTGCTTTAGACTGCCCAGTAAACTTGAATTATATTTGTATGGATTGATATTGCTGCTGTGTATTCCTCTTAGAATATATATATATATATTCAAAATCAGAAAATGTTTTACTCGATATTCAAATGGCTGCTTGGACTGTCCATTTGTTTATTGCTGATTGCTAATTCCTTCCTTGGTGATTCGATGAGGTGACTCCATTATCTGATGGTGATAGGAGATGTTTGTTTCATGTCTTCCTTAATCAATGCTTCAGAATAAATATTTCGAATGAGTAAGATGCCCACCTTTTGGTTTGAGTGCACTACCATTTAATAATCCTTGATGCCTCTACATGGAGGGTTACGAACTTTCCAAGGGTGACGTCCCTTTCTCTTTAACCATCGCTGCCAATTACTATAAATGTTTTCCTTAGTAGTTTTGTTGTCCATTCATAATCGTGCTTTGTTCATACTTTTGTCTTAATACTAGTAATATTTGCCTATGTTTTATTTGACCGCTGCACCTTTAATAGGGGTTGATGTATGAATCACAACTTTCAATATTATCTTATATGATATATTTGTCATTATGATTATACTCTATAATATTATTATTATTTATATTTTATAATTATATTTATATAATATATCTTGTCAATTATCTAAATAATATATTATATATTGTATTAGAATATTTAATTAATTTATAATATTTAATCTATAACAATTAATTTGTAATATTTTATTTAGGTATAGTTTATGTAAATATATTCAATTTACGATTTTTGGATAAATTTGTTTGTCATTCATATCTTTAATTTGACTGAATAATACATAATCGATTATATTATAAATTAGCAATATGGGGACATGCCACTTACCTAATGCTTTTCAGTGATGTCTTCATAGACCTTAATCTTCTCTCCTTCCATGAGTGGATGATAATCAACTAGTGCTGGTCCAAGGGATGTCTCCAATTGAAAGCCAACTGTATCATGTGTCACAACTTCTGTCCCATGGCTGCAAGCTATGTCTTCATGTGTACATGTCTCTCCCATCCTCAAGACTTCATAATAGGATCCTTCAAGTTCTTCCTCCGTGTTTCTACTCTTTAAATCTTCATATTGAATTGTTTTTCTTCGGATGTGACTGCCATAGAGGACTGAAATTCTGTTGTGTATGATGAAGAGTGTGCCATGCTCAACTCCAAACAAAGCTCATCCTATAATATACACCCTGTTTTGAAGGTTTTCTGTGACCAATTTTTTTCTGTTTGTTGTGATATTTACTGCTAACAGTTTTGTGTGTTTGTTTGCATTTTTTATCATTCAATGCACTCAATAGTAATGAAATGCGTAACATGCAAGCACATCGAGATGAAATTATAACACAAACACTTAAAAATATAAATACTCAGATAAGGAAATTGCTCGATGTTAGTGTAGGTTTTTATTTCCTAGTTGGGTTATTTATTTTTCCCTATATTCCTAGGTTTTTCCTACACTTCTTTTAATCTCGCTTAGGTTAATAAAGCATGTCTTATTAGATGAGTGGTTGTGAGGTGTCACCTTCCTACATGTGAGCATCCATTAGCTATCTTGGAAAGATACTTTGCTATCTTTAGTCCGATAAATGGTTGCTCTTTATTGGTCAGTGTTGCCACCTCCTCCCTCTTCCTAATTTATATAAGCATGCTACCTGACTTGTATTTTGCATCCTCTTAATACTATTTTGCTTCTAGCATTTGCATTACTCTCTTGGAGACTAACTTTGTGTTGCTATTTTGATCTTGTATCATTTGCATTCATAGTTTAGATACCTATTCTTTGCACTAGTTTTCTGGGTTAATAATCTTTTCAGATTCTAACATGGTATCAGAGTTGTTCTATGTGTAAGGGTAGATTTTAGTTTCCATATTTGATAGATTCGAGGGGGGGCTAATAAATCTTATTACAATTTTTCGGAAAAACCTAGTATGCTCTTCTCTTGCATCTTCGGATGATCTTGAGAATCAAAAAAATTTGACAGAAACTTTTTTAATCTCTGGGGTTTGCACATGTGTTTTATGAAATATGGGTGATTGTAACGTTTCTGGTTATACTGGCAGCATTTCTGGCTGTTCCAACGCGTCTAGAAGGCTTGAGAAAGTTAGATGGCTTTCGTTTCACCGAAATTGAAAATCGTCATACACAGTTGCGGAACCGGGGTTTCCAGCTCAAATCTAACAACCAGCTTGCATATTTGGTGTTTTCAATCAATATTGCAGGTTCCAACATGCCTTTGCTCTCTTAGGTAGCTGATTCAACCTTTGCATGCCGTTTTTTGGTTGCTGGGGTCGTTTTTTATTGCTAAAGGTGTTCTGTTTACATTGGATCAACATTTTCTGTACATCAGCAAGAAAAATGCCTTCTGGGTTTTGTTCGCATCACAGAAAAACCATCTGGGTATGTTTTCGTTTTTGTATGCAGTCTATATATTTTGCAGAAACACACTCAGAAAGATACAGTAGGACCCCTCTTTGTTGGCAGTTACAGTTTTGAAGGCAGTTTTCAGATGCTCCGTTCTTGCTCATACGGACTCCATTTCCCACGAATTTTTTTATTTATTTTGGTTATTTTTTCATGCTCTATGCACTAGTGCAGTCATTTTTTAATTTTGATGCAAAAATTTTTCAAAAATTGCAGATTCTCAGTCGTGACATTGCATAGTTCTCGTTTTGGGAACTTCGAAGAATCATAACTTTCACATACGACCTTGTATCAAGGCAATTCATTGTTTGAAAGTGCATGATTTTTCGAGTAGATCATAGTGGTGTTGCTTATTTCTCTGGTTATTGTGCCAAAGTTGTATTTTCAGCATATGCTCTTCGTGAGGGTTTTGTAATGCATTGAGATCAAGACCACTTAGTATTTCTTGCTAGTGGCAGTTGTAAATGCACTAATATAAAGTGTCAAATCATATTTTCTTGGGGGGGTTCTTTGATTGAGTGAAGAGGGGGGTTGTCTTGGTTGTGTTCTCTTCTTTTCGGCATTTCTTCTCTGCATTTCTTCATCATGGATCAAACAAATGTGCCCATCCTAACTCTATACAATTACTTTAAGTGGAAATCATGCATGACAATTCACTTAAGGAAAGCTAGATTAAATAGGATAACTATGGGACTTGAAACTGAACCTGCTAAAGATGAAGATAAGCCTAAGTGGTTTAACAAATGTGATGAGGCATATGAAACATTGTGTTTGTCTGTTTCTCCTGATTTGCTCTTTCACATTGAGTCTTTGAATTCACCAAATAAAATCTGGACAAAGCTAGAAACACTATTTGGCACACAAGATTCAATGAGGGGTCATATGTTGGAAAATGAACTAATTAGTTTAAGTCCAGGCAATTTCAACACAATACAAGATTTCTTCACTAAATTGAAATCACTAAGGCTGCAGTTAAAACAATGTGGAATTGAAAAGAAAGATGAACAACTGATTCTTAGTATTCTCTCTAAGCTAAATTCAGAATATTTTGTGTTTGTTTCTACCTTCTATGCTACTAAGGGTGCACTTGGTACTCAATTCACCATGCTATCTTTAGATGATTTTGTTGTCAATCTCACTCGGGAACATGACAAGCTAATCCAAATGGGCACTCTTAAATCCTCTAAGTCACATGCATTGGCTGCCAACCAAGGCACAAAAGAACAAAAAGGACAAAGTAGTAACAACAATAATAAAGATAAGAAACAGAAGAGAATAGCAAGGAGAAGAAGGATCAAATACCGGTTGCTTCAAAAGCAACTAATAAGACCCAATCTTCCAAGGGCGACAATCCTAAGAAAGAGAGGGTCCAATGTGCCTATTGTAAAAGACCCGGTCATGATGAACATAAATGTCTGAAGAAACAAATTGATCACTTGACACACATTCTTGAGAAGAATAATATTAGTGTTCCTGAGTCTATCAAACAGAGTTCTAATGAAGGGTCTAACAAGGCAAAAGAAAACAGCAAGGGGAAAGGAAAGGCCAAGGCCCTTGTTGCAGTTGCTTCTTCACCATCCACTTGGGTTCTTAATTCAGGTGCTTCGCACCACATGGCTTCATCTAAGGAAGAACTTGCATCTTTGGAGCTGTGTACTATGCCTTCTATTTTGATGGGTGATGACACTCCTGTTGAGGTGTGTGGGAGAGGGTTTGTTGATGTGGGGGATGGCACATTCCATGATGTTCTTTGTGTGCCCTCATTATCAACTAATCTCCTATCGGTATACCAAATCACTCACACAGGTTCAGGCAAGCGGGTTGAGTTCACTCCTGATTCAGTGGAGATTCGTGAGTTGCACAGTAGTTCTATAGTTGTAGTTGGGAGAGCAGATCATCAGTCACGGATCTATCTGTTTTCTCACTTTGTTCATAATCCTCCTTCGACTGTTTTGCTCACTCATTCTGATGATGCCAGTAGATTATGGCATGAGCGGTTTGGCCATCTTAACTTCCGCTACTTGTAGTAGCTCAACCAGCAGAGCATGGTCACAGGGTTGCCTTCAGTTCAATTTTCAGGTGGTGTTTGCCAAGGTTGCAATCTTGGTAAGCATCCTAAGGAAAAGTTTGACAAAGGTAAGGCATGGAGAGATTCACAGATACTGGAGTTAGTTCACAGTGATTTGGCTGGTCCATTTCAGCATCCTTTTAGCAGGGCCCGATGTCCTCACATTCATTGATGACTTTTCTCGATATACTTGGGTGTACTTTCTCAAACAGAAGTCAGAGGTATTTGATCATTTTCAAGACTTCAAAACTTTTGTAGAGAAGCAATTCGGAAAAGCCATCAAAGTTTTGTGTACTGACAATGGTGGTGAGTATGTCAACCATCGGTTTGAGAGGTTTTGCACTTCAAAGGGGATTGACTTGCAGCATTTAGTTCCATACAATCCTCAGCAGAATGGTGTTGCAGAACAAAAGAATAGGTCCATGAAGGAAATGGCGAACAACACGATTTACTCCAGATCTCTTGCACCACAGTATTGGGCAGAGGCCATTAACTGTGCTTGTTATATCCAGAACTGTGTTCCTCACCAAGCCTTGAAGGGAGTCACTCCTTTTGAAGCTTGGAGCGGTCAGAAACCATCAGTTAAGCACTTTCGAGTTTTTGGTTCTCCTGCATGGGCCCACATTCCTGCAGAGAAACGCAAGGCCTTGGATCCGTAGAGCAAACCTTGCATATTTGTAGGTTATCCTGATGGTGTGAAGGGTTATTGGTTGCTCCACCCTACTACATGTTGTGATGTAATCACACATCGCCCCATGGCAAATGGGGACCCCCTCTTTTTTTTTTTGCTTTCTCGCTTTGTTTTGCTCTAGGTTTAGTTTTCCTCTGAGCTTGTATGATTTTGATAGTGTTGTGTATGCAAGTCTCAACAGTTTCTTGCCAAGAGGTCTATATGCCTTCATCCTGATGCATGTCACTGAGACCCTGAAAATGACTAAGTCTGATACCCTGAAAATCCTGAAAAAATGACTAAGTCTGAAATCTGGTGGATCCTCAGAAATCTAGAATCTGCATGCTAAATCCTATGGATCCAGGACCTATCTCAAACATCCTGGAAGTATATTGATAAATATTTAAAGTATAAGTCAGATCAATATCTGACTTATACTTAAACATATTTTCAATATACTTCCATTCAGGAAATCTAAAATTTGACCAAGGCAAGAAATTCCTCACTCCATGTTCAAATCCGCCTTAGAGAGAGAATTTTCAAAGTTTAGAAGAGATTTTGAGTGAGTTCAAGACAAAATCCAAGGGTGGTATCCCAACCCGCCCAGCTTGGGCGGCCTCAAGGTGCATTCATGGACTTTGCTTTGTTTCAGGAGAATTTGTCCAGACAACACTCTTAAACCCGCCCTAGGAATAAACTGCCAAGTTTGTAGTGTTTTGAGCTCCAAGTACTTAGAAGATGATGAAACTACAAGGAGAGTCCATTTGGAAGGGTTTGGGTGTATTCTAAAGGAGAATCCATGCATCACCTCCCAACCCGCCCAGCCTGGGCGGCCTCATAAGGGAGTGATGGACAATGTCTTCACCAGGAGGATCTCTCCAGACACTGCCCTCAAAACCGCCTTAGAAGACAAATGGTTAAGTATTGAGGTTTTCATGCCCAATGCACTGAGATATGATGATTAGTAAGCAAGGTTTATGAGTTTGAGTGAAGTCAAGGTTCATTCCAAATGTCACTCCTCAACTCACCCTGCCTAGGCGGCTTTGGCATGAATTCATGGATGATGTCCTTATCTCCACCAGGTGACACTCTCCATACAACACTCCCAGGACCACTCGGGGATGTAAGTGGCATAATTTGCAAGTTACTTGATGAGAATGACGAAGATGACACCAAGCATTACTTAAACTCCTCACAACAAGGATGAAATAATTGGAAAGAATGATAAAAAATCACTAAGCCTGATGTCCTGATGTCCTGAAATCCTGAAAATTGGCTAAGTCTAAAATCTGGTGGATCCTCCAAAATCTAGAATTTGCATGTTAAATCCTATGGATCCTAGACCCATCTCAAACATCCTGGAAGTATATTGATAAATATTTAAAGTATAAGAAATTCATTTCTTATACTTAAACATATTTTCAATATACTTCCATTCAGGACATTTCTGATATGGCGACGACACTTGCATTCCAAGCACACCTTCTAAACCCGCCCTACCTAGGCGGCCTTGGCATGGGGTCTTGGATTCAAGGTTGTGATCACGCACTTTCTCCAGACTAAGTCTCCAAATCCGCCCTAGAGAGAGGTTGCAAGTTTTTAAGAGCTTTTGAAGGTGAATTCCATACATTACTTCCCAACCCGCCCTACCTGGGCGGCCTCACAAGGGAGTGATGGACAATGACTCCTGCCACATCAATCTCTCCACACACTGCTCCCAAAACCGCCCTAGAGGAAAAATGGTTAAGTGTTGAGGTTTTCTTGTGCAAAACATTGAGGTATGGTGATTTGTAAGTAAGATTTTTTTGACTTTGAGTGAAGTCAAGTGGATAATAAGCAATTTTCCAGGTGTCACTCTCCAACCCGCCTTACTTGAGCGGCTTTGGCATGTAGACATGGACAATGTCTTCATCACCTCATCAATTTTTCCAAACACTGCCTCTAATCCCGCCCTAGGAGAGATTATGCAAAATTCAAAGTGTTTCAACACAAAACATCAGAAGGTGATAAAGATTGATGGAAACTTGAAGGTTTTAGAATGATTAAGTGAGTTTTAAGATGAAAATCCAAGGGTCATGTCCAAACCCGCCCTACCTGGGCGGCCTCAGGAGGGGGTCTTGGACAATGTTGCCTGTCACATGAAATCCTCCACACATACCCTCTAAATCCGCCCAAGAAGGAAAGTGGTCAAGTTTTCAAGGTTTTCTTGCACAAGACACTAGGATATGATGAAATTCCAGTGGAAGTTTGCAAGTTAGATAGAATCAAGAAAACATCATCAACACTACACATGAGTTGTTCATTGAGAGGAGTGTTTAGTTTGAGGAGGGCTCTTCGAGCTCACTTTCTATCACTTCTCCAACTCCTACTTTGACATTGGAGTCACTTGGGATACATGACAGATCTTCTGATGAGTCAGATTCACCTAAGCAGTCTTCTACCTCCACTTCCGATGCAGAAAGCAATTCAGAGGACTCACCTCCTTCCTCTCTTAGTCATCATTCAGAGGTTGATGATTCTCCTCCAGATTCTCCATCTTCTGGTCCACTTTGGGCTAGATAGATCTTGCAATCTGCAAGTGATTGGGTTGGGGATCCATCAGACACCAAGCAGACTCGTTCATAGTTCCAGGATGCTCCACATGTCTTCATTGCTATTGCCTCAGATCCACAATCTTTTCATGAGGCTTCTGGTATTCCTGAGTGGGATACAGCTATGCAGGAGGAGTATAGTTCCTTGATGAGGAACCACACTTGGGATCTTGTCTCTCTTCCTAAGGGAAGAAAACTTGTTCGATGTAAGTGGATCTATCAGACAAAATTTGCAGCAGATGGGTCAGTTGACAAGCATAAGGCTCGCTTGGTCGCCAAAGGATTCTCCCAAGTTCCTGGGATTGACTACTCTGAGACTTTTGCGCCAGTTGCCCGAATGAATTCCATCCGGCTTGTTCTTGCCATTGCTGCAGCCAATTGTTGGGAAGTACACCAGATGGATGTGAAGAGTGCTTTTCTTCACGGTGACCTTCAGGAGGAGATATACATGGAGCAGCCACAGGGGTTCATTCAGGATTCTTCACTTGTGTTCCGTCTTCGGAAGTCTCTCCATGGCCTCAAACAGGCTCCTCAGGCCTGGTATGCCAAGATGGACTCCTTCCTTCTATCAGTTGGGTTCACTCGGTGTCATTTTGATCCCAATGTCTACATTCTGCAGCAGGATGATTCACTCCTATTTCTGGTTTTGTATGTTGATGACTTGCTAATCACAGGGAATTCATCCGTCATTGGGGCTATCAAAACTGCCCTTCATGACAAGTTTTTGATGACTGACTTAGGCTTATTGCATTACTTTCTCGGGATTGAGATCTACCAGTCTTCTCCCGGGATCACCATCACACAGTCTAAGTATGCTCTAGATTTGCTCTCGAGGTTTCATATGGCTGACTGTAAGCCTGCTCCGACTCCCTTCCTTTCTGAAGTCAAACTTGAGGCTCAGTGTTCTTCTTCACTTGTTGATGGCACTTTGTACCGACAACTTGTTGGGAGTCTCATTTATCTAACTCATACGAGACCCGACATTTCATATGCTCTAAGCATGGTCTCTCGATTCATGTAGGAGCCTCATAAGCTGCACTGGAAAGCAGCCAAGCGGATCCTTCACTACATTCAGGGTACTCATAGTTTTGGGATTCACTACACAGCGGGCATTGAGCTTGACTTAGTGGGCTACACAGATTCAGATTGGGCGGGCGATTCTCAGGATCGCAAGTCTACTTTAGGTTACAGCTTCTCACTTGGTTCAGGTCCTGTTTGTTGGTCAAGCAAGAAGCAGTTTGCTATTGCTCTATCTTCTACTGAGGTCAAGTATTAGGGGGCTATGAATGCCGCCACTGAGGCCATTTGGCTTCAAAATCTTCTCACTGAGTTTGGTATCCGAATCAGATGGCCATAAGTCATATTTTGTGACAACCAAAGTGCCATTTAGATCTCACGGAATCCGATCCATCATCAGCGGACCAAACACATAGAGGTCCACGTGCACTACATCTGGGAGTTCATCCATGGCCACGTCATTGACCTTCGCTACTGTCCGACTTCCAAGCAGGTTGCTGATATCTTCACCAAACCCTTCACTGAGAGCAAGTTCCTTCATTTGCAAGCTTTGCTAGGCGTGTCGAATGCTTCATCTTTTGGGGGGGCTTCTTCCTCTCACTCGGAGTCCTGACTCTACTTTTGGGGGGGTCTCTTCTCTCCCTATTTTGGGGGGGGGGGGGGTTTCTCTCTCTTTGGGGGGGAATTTTATGTACATGGGTACCTCATCAGACTTGATTTGCCGGGACCCATTTCTACATCCACCTAAGCTTCGCTTATGGGTGGGTGTTAGTGTAGGTTTTTATTGTTGGTGTGAACAGGATTATTACCTATCCAGTTTAACCTTTGTTGTGTGGATAATTCATATTATTTAACTATTTATTAGTTAAATAATACTCACACACTAAGTCACAAGGTTCATGTTCGACAACTATAAAATTCGGATGATGTTCGGCAAGGGGATAAAAAATTCGCCTATATAAATTTGATTTTTTAAAAAATATAATTAGTTTAAACTTCAACATTGCTAAATATTATTAAATTTATATTTTAACTTCAAATAAATAAACAATAAAATTAAAAAATTAATAATTTTATTATAAAATAGATAAAAATTATATATTATATTTTTATTTTTTATTTATAAAAATATTATTAATATTAAATTTTATTTAAAATCCATTGATATATAACATATCATATATCATATAATTATTATAATATATTTATATCATATTGTAAAAACAAAATATATGATAATCATATAATATTATAATTGATAGGCTTTTATATGTGAGCATTATAGTGCTCAGAATTGTCTCACGCCGTTAAAAAAAAAAAATCACGCTGGGAAATTTTTAAACTCGTTGGTTCTGCCTATCGGTGTATTCCTTGAACCTCAATAGGTATATATCATAAAACGCCGATAGGCACAGCCGACGAGTTTAAAAAATTTCCTAGCATGATTTTTTTTTACAGCGTGAGACAATTCCGAGCACTATAAAGCTCACATATGAAAGCCTATCGGCTAATAAATATTATATGACATGCTACGAGGCTTAAAGTGTTACTCCAGCGAATATAAATCACCTCAAAAACAATGATTAGCATCCAACGAGAGTATTTAAATACTCGAAGGGCTTCTAATTTACGGCGATTTTTTTACAGCGTGAGAATTCTGAGCACCATAATGCTCAGATATAAATGATTAAATTACAAAAAAAACATTTAAAAAATAAAAAACCCTACTCGCCAAAGCCACACCGCAGAAGAAGACGCCGCCGAAACCACACAGAAGCGACGCCGACACAGGGAATTTATTTTTGCAAAAAAAAAACACTTTTAAAAGTTCCAAACTTTATGACGAATTTTTACGCATTTTATAACCTGATATAATGTTCTCCGAATTTCGAACCTCATGGCCGAAATTCGGCGAACCTTGTGACTTAGCTCACACACATGTTCACATCTTAAGTTGACTTAGGAAGCATTCTAGTTGTCTTCTAGATGTTTCTAGTTTGTCTAGTTGTTGATAGTTGTCATCTTATCCTATAGTTGTCATATGTCATAGGATTAAGACACTTGTCACATGACTACAACATCTTGTGTTTCACCTTGGTCTTTATAACCAAGGCCTCATTGTACATTATGTATTCCAGTACATTGTTGTATCATGGCAATATAGCATTCTCTTTGCTTGTCTCTCTTGTGTGGAAGGTTATTTGTTTTTGCAGATTTGATCCTGGTGGTTGATTGCTCCAACATGGTATCAGAGCTTTGATCCTGCAAGCCCCTTCTCATTTTTGTTGAGAGATTTTGCTGTCAACTTTTTGCTGGTGCATCTTGGCTCAAAAAGGAGTTCACTGTTAGGTTCAGATCGCCCAAGTTAGTATAGAACAGCTGTTCATTCGTTGAATTTCGTCATCAAAAATTTTGGCAAATTTTTTTTGCAAAAGCCCCTGGGGAAAAATCCGTATGCCCGTACCATCACTGCATCAGCATTCTTCTTGTGCCTTCCCTGCGTCAGATCTGCAACCATCTACGTCATCAGTGATTAGTCGGGTAAAATAATTTTGTTGGGTTAAATCTTTTCTACGGATAGTGTTTTGTTTTTTTTATCTGCGTTTGTTTTGTAAAAATCTGCGGGTTTTATTGAAAGGGGTACACAATACTTGGTGGGGTTTTACCACCCGCTATCCGCAGGGGTTTAGGCCTCGTGGCCCTTGGCATACGGCCTTATAAACCTTATTCGCAGATTTAAAATTTCTATCCTGCAGTCAGATCTCGCAATTTTTTTAATAGTTGACGGTGAAGTTTTTATTTGGTGATCCCGATGGTGGTTTCTGTCATAAATTTCGTCGGCGTTTGATATAGTCGGCATCTCAGGTGGCGGATTTACTTCCACAGCAGAAGCCTCTAGGTTTCCAATCGGCATCTAAGCAGTATCGGCGGATTCCTTTATACCTAGCGTTGTTTTGGCATTGGCGGACTTTGCGGTAGATCCGGTGACATCGGGCGGTTTCATTTGCAATTGGCAGTGTTTGTTTTTTTGCTGCCGTCAGTAGTCATCATAGTCGACATACCATATTGCATCTGGCGGTCACATTGAAACCGCAGGCAGATTTCGTGCCATACAAAACTCGTCAGTTGTTCTTGTGGCGTTGATCTCACATTTTCAATGGTCTTCAAATCTTTGGAGACGGTCAAATAAGTAGTGGTCTCTTTGCATCGGCCTTGTCTCAACTTCGACGGCAGTAAACATTGAATTGTCGGTAGGTTTCATTGAATCGACAGCGTCAAAAAGATCCTGGTTAGCGGTCAAACTTTTGTCGACGTTGGCAGTCAAGAAGGGAGAGTTATCGACTAGCAGTCGGATCTTCTACATCCGACAGTTTCATCTCCACAGCGATCAAATTCTAGTCCATCGGGTGATCTACAATTTTTTTTTGGTTAGTCGGCAAGCTCAGGCACGTTGACAGGATCCTTCTCTTTCGTGGACCTTTCAAATTCTGCAGGCAGTCTCCCACTTTCTCCGGTGGTTTGGTGGTCTCACGCTAGGAAATTTTCCAAACTCGTCAGTTGTTCTTCCCATCAACAGCTTTGGCGCTGAATATTCCAGTGGAATATCCCCTCAAATCGGTGGTCTTCTAGTGTTGTTCCTCTAAATAGTGGTTTTGCGAATCAATTAGGCAGTTTAAGGGTTGCTAAGAGGTTTTGCGTGGTCAAACTATTGGTTTGACTTCCACATAGACAGTTTTGCAAAACCCTACATGACATTTTTTTCTCCCAAGGCAGTTTTGACCGGACAACAGAGGTTTTCTACTGGAAAGTGGTTTTCCTCTCACTGGTGTTTTTTTTCTCTACTGGCAGTTTTCCACAAAGTGGTTTTGGTATATTCGGCGGATCTGACAATCCATTGCCGGTTTCTACTCCCAGCTGGTATTCATTGTCTTCGCAGTCTTCATCTTGGTGAAGAACGGTGATTAAGGCCCGGTTTGGCAGGAGGCCAATACCCCCTCATAAGAAACCTAATATTTTTCCACATTTCTTGTTGATTCTGTTGACTGTCATACAATGTGTTGATCTTGTCACATGAAGTCGAGGTTGACCATTTTTTTTGCAAATTTCGACAAAGAGGGAGCTTTTTTATTTTTGCCATATCTTGCAAACTAGGAGGCGGATTTTCACGTTCTTACAGTAATCGGAAAGGTGGTTCAGTGAATGTCACTGGGGTCCAGGTGATTTGTTCAGATTTCGTCATTTTTTGCCAGTTTTTTCAGCTTGAAGGTACAGTTTGTGCTTTTCTTGCAACTGACATATCTTTTGCATACGACATCGAAATCTGGTGATTTTTTTTTGAAATTGCTCAAAAAATCGCAAGGAATCTGATTGTAACTTCTGTTTTTTCCCTTGACAAACTTTTTTTCTCAAAAATTGTAAAAATCACCGTGTTATAAACGGTTGATTTAAGCTTGTCGATTGTACAATTTCTTTCATTGTACTTTGCTGGGGGGGTTACAATTACATTGTTAATACATTTTGGGGGGGTGAAAGGCACAATTTAAGTGCCCTTGTGTCTTTGGTTCTTGGTGTTTTTTCTGCTACACATGGCAGAAAGTGTGTCTATAAAACCACTCACTCCACATAATTACCACACATGGAAGTTAAAAATGAAACAACTACTACAATCTAAAGGACTTTGGCAAATGCTAGAGGATAATCCACCTAGTTTCACTAAGGAGTTTGAAAGATTTGCTTATAAGAACAAATTAGATGAAGCCATGGGAATCATTGGATTGCATGTATCAGACAACTTGTTTCATATTGCGGAGTGTCAAACACCTAAGCAAATTTGGGATAAGCTTGCAAAATTATATGGTACTGTCAATGAATTCTGAATCTTGCAACTAGAGGTAGAATTGACATCACTCTCTCCAGACAGTTTTCCTACTATCCAAGATTTTCTAAAGAAATTCAAGATGATCTTGTCACAATTGAAAGAATGTGGGCATGATAAAACTGAAAAGGAATGTATCTTCTTGATTTTGTCAAAGTTGAAGGGCCCATTTTAGGTGTTTTCATCTACCTTCTATTCTACTATGGATGCCTTTGGGAAAGACTTTAAGATGCCTAGCTTTGAGCTATTTTGTGAGCATCTTACTAAGGAGCAAACCAAGTTACTTCAAATGGATGCACTTCCTAGTTCTAAGAGTCAAGCCTTGATGGCCTCATCTTCCAAAGGTAAAGGTAAAAATAAGAAGAAGCCCAAGACAAAATCTCCTTCAGCTAGTGAGTCTCCCTTCAAACCAAAGCCGAAGAATGATCAGAAGCCCACTCCTCCACCTACTCCTTCCAAATCTAGTGTCTTCCTCTAAGACAAAGAAGAAGAAAGGTGGCACTTGTTCTTTTTGTGGCATGACAGGTCATGATAAGTCTCATTGTTTTAAGAGGTTAGAGGCTTTGGAGGAAGCTATGAACAAGCACAAGATTTCTCTTCCTAATCCCTCCTCTACAGGCAAACGACATGCTCTTTCCGCACATGGCTTGCTTGCATCTTCAGATAGCTGGATACTTGATTTAGGAGCTTCACATCATATGACCAATTCATTTGATCTACTTGAGACTCTTTCTGATACTAGCACTTCTCAGATTGCAGTGGGGAACTCTTCACAGATTTCAGTCATGGGGACAGGCACCGTTCAATTGCAAGATGGTTGCATTGAGGATGTTCTTTTTGTTCCTAAGATATCTACTAATCTTCTCTCCATATATCAGATTTGTCATTCTGGGGATGGAAAGAAAGTTGAGTTTACTCCTCACAATGTGGTTATTAGACAGCTACAGGATCCTGAGAAAATTATTGCTACAGGGAGAGTGGATCATGCATCTCGACTATACAGATTTGATGGATTTGAGTCTTCATCAGGATCATCTCTTATAGCGCATGCCGATGCCTTGAGCAAGCTTTGGCATGAGAGGTTTGGACATCTGAATTACAGTTATCTTCAGCAGATGAGCACAAAGAAGTTGGTTGTTGGTCTACCTAAGATTTCTTGTAGAGGGGGAGTTTGTCCGGGTTGTGTACTTGGCAAACATCATCAGGATCCCTTTCCTAAGGGTCAGGCTACTCGAGCTTCGGCACCCTTGGAGTTGGTTCATAGTGATCTCATGTCTTTTCCAACTCCTTCATTTTCAGGGGCCAAGTATGTGCTCACTTTCATTGATGATTTCTCACGACGCACATGGGTGTACTTTCTTAAGTACAAAAGTGATGTTTTTGACACATTCAGGACATACAAGGCATTTGTGGAGAAGCAATCTGGTCTTTCTCTTCGACGGATATGCATAGATAATGGGGGGAATATGTGAACCAAGCTTTTCAAGATTTCTGCAGTGAGCATGGAATTCAGCATCAGTTTTCAATTCCTTACACTCCTCAGCAGAATGGTGTGGCCGAGGGAAAGAATAGGACATTACGGGAGATGGCAAATTGCATGCTACAGTCTAGGTCTATGGATCCCGCTTTTTGGGCTGAAGAAGTCAATTGTGCCAACTATATTCAGAATCGAATGCCTCACAAGGCAGTGCAACATATGACTCCCGAGGAGGCTTGGTCCCATGTCAAGCCTAATGTATCCTTCTTTAGAGTATTCAGTAGTGAGGCTTGGACATTCATTCCGAATGGTCGGTGTAAGGCTATGGAGAAGAAGAGTCAACCTTTGATTTCTTTTTTGTTGGCTATTGTGAGGATGTGAAGGCTTACAGGTTATTTGATCCTATCACTGAGGATGTCTACTTTCGTAGAGATGTCCATTTTGATGAGACCTTCACACAAGTGGATTCCTCCACTTCTTCCTCACTACATACTCCGCCTACTTCATCATCACTTGAAGATATTTTGCCTCTTCAAGATGATACTGATGAAGGTCTTGTGTCCTGCCCGACCACCTCCTCAAGCACCAATTTTGCCCTGATGGGCCCGCACTACTCTTGAGGAGGCTGGTCCACTTGTTGGTGATCCCACAGATACTCGCCGCACTTGCTCACAAACAACAGGTGTCAATCTTTTGAGTCATGCCATTTCCACGGATCCTCAGAAGTTTTCAGATGCCGCAAGTATTCCAGAGTGGGACAGTGCAATGGTTGAGGAGTATTCTTCTTTAATGACAAATCATACTTGGGATCTTGTTCCTCTTCCTAAGGGAAGAAAATTGGTTAGGTGCAAGTGGGTGTACCGCACCAAATATGTAGTTGATGGTTCTATAGACAAGTACAAGGCTCGTCTTGTTGCTAAGGGGTTTTCTCAGGTTGAGGGTATTGAATACTCTGAGACCTTTGCTCCTGTCGCCAAGATGGATTCCATTCGTCTTGTACTTTCTCTTGCTGCATCTCAAGGATGGTCAGTGTATTAGATGGATGTGAAGAGTGCCTTCTTGCATGGTGATCTTCATGAGGAGATCTACATGGAGCAACCTCCAGGTTTTGTGCAGTACTCTTCACTTGTTTGCAGGGTTCGTCGTTCATTATATGGTCTCAAACAAGCTCCTAGGGCTTGGTATGAGAAGATGGATAGTTTCTTGCTTGCTTCCGGTTTCACACAATGCCATTCTGACCCTATAGTTTACACTTAGAGACGTGGAGATGATCTTTTGATTGTTGTGCTTTATGTGGATGATTTGATTCTCATAGGCAGTTCTATCTCCATGATCCAAAGTATTCAGCAAGCATTGATGGAGCGCTTTGATATGACAGATCTCGGTCTTCTGCACTACTTCCTTGGTCTTTACGTTCGCTAGACTACTGAGGGGATCTTCATTTTTCAGCAGAAGTATGCTCTTGATTTGCTTCAGAGATTTGGCATGGCTGATTGTAAGCTTGCCCCTACACCATTTCAGTCAGGTGTTGTACTGTCTACCAATTGTACTACACCCACAGTTGATGCTACATTGTATCGGCAGTTGGTTGGCAGTCTTTTGTACTTGACACATAGTCATCCTAATATTTCCTTTGTGGTTGGACTTGTCTCTCAGTTCTCTCAGGAGCCACATGAGAGTCATTGGAAGGCAGCCAAACGTATCTTGAGGTATATTCAGGGCACATCACATTTTGACATTCATTACACATCAGCAGCTCCTTCGATTATGGGATTCATTGACTCAGATTGGGCTGGTGATGTTAATGATTGGAAATCCACTTCTGGCTTTGTTTTCTGCCTTGGTTCTGGTCTGAATGCATGGTCTTGCAAGAAGCAGACAGCTATTGCATTATCATCGACAAAGGTTGAGTATCGAGGTGCAGTTTTGGCTAGCCAAGAGGTTCTTTGGCTTCGATAGTTGATGACTGAGTTTGGATTTCCTCCAAATCATCCCACTACTCTTTGGTGTGATAATCAGAGTGCCATTCATATTTCTCGCAACCCCGCAGAGCATCAGCATACTAAGCACATTGAAATCCACATGCACTTCATCAAGCAGCTCATCTAGGATGGTGTTCTCAGCTTGGAGTACCTGCCTATTGAGGAGCAGGTTGCGGACATCTTCACTAAACCTTTGGCATCGCCTCGTTATCTTCAGTTGCGATCGATGCTTGGGGTGAAGGAAGTTGTCCTTGGGGGGTCTTCTTGAGTCCTCCTTCACTTTTTCATGCTTTTTCTTTGCATGTTTTTCTCTCTTTCGGAGAGGAGTTTTTTCCCATGAGGTTTTCTCCTTTTCTCCGCTTGTGAGAGATTGTTTGTATATGGGTACCTAACATGGCCTTGTTGCCGGGACCCATCTTTGCATTTGTTTGTTCCTCCCTAAGTTGCACTTAAGGGGGGGTGTTGGTGTGAACAGAGTTATTACCTATCCGATTTAACCTTTGTTGTGTGGATTATTCATATTATTTAACTATTTATTAGTTAAATAATACTCACACACATGTTCACATCTTAAGTTGACTTAGTAAGCATTCTAGTTGTCTTCTAGATGTTTCTAGTTTGTCTAGTTGTTGATAGTTGTCATCTTATCCTATAGTTGTCATATGTCATAGGATTAAGACACTTGTCACATGACTACAACATCTTGTGTTTCACCTTGGTCTTTATAACCAAGGCCTCATTGTACATTATGTATTCCAGTACATTGTTGTATCATGGCAATATAGCATTCTCTTTGCTTGTCTCTCTTGTGTGGAAGGTTATTTGTTTTTACAGATTTGATCCTGGTCGTTGATTACTCCAACATTTATTTCCTAGTTGGGTTATTTATTTTTCCCTATATTCCTAGGTTTTTCCTACACTTCTTTTAATCTCGCTTAAGGTTAATAAAGCATGTCTTATTAGGTGAGTGGTTGCGAGGTGTCACCTTCCTACATGTGAGCATCCATTAGCTATCTTGAGAAGATACTTTGCTATCTTTAGTCCGATAGATGGTTGCTCTTGATTGGTCGGTGTTGCCACCTCCTCCCTCTTCCTAGTCTATATAAGCATGCTACTTGGCATGTATTTTGCATCCTCTTAATGCTATTTTGCTTCTAGCATTTGCATTACTCTCTTGGAGACTAACTCTATGTTGCTATTTTGATTTCGTATCATTTGCATTCATAGTTTAGATATCTATTCTTTGCACTAGTTTTCTAGGTTAATAATCTTTTCAGATTCTAACACTCGAATGTTATTACGATAACATATCCATTATTATTTCTCCAATGTTGTAAATCTGAAGTACAAAATTAGCTAGGGTTTGCTACAAAATAGGCTCTGAATGCATCAAACTTTGAACATTCCACCGTGCAAATGAAGGTAATGAACTTTTGGACACTAGATGCCCTTGTCTCATGCAAAATCTGCCCCAAAAGGTAGGAGTTTCACCCTAGAAGGAGCTCACATCCCTATGAGGGCCTGTACGGCCTGGCTAGTGACTATAACAGCAATGAAACTCTGCCAAAACTCTATTTTTCTGTATTGGTTTTCAGTCCTTATCAACAGCAACAAGACCCCAATAATAATCGCCTACCAAGGAATGATTTATGATGTCCACTATCAAATCTGCCAGCTCTAGTGAAGGTACGACCCCTGTAGAGGTATGACCAACATAGGAGGATATTCAAAATATCAAAAACTCCCTCAATAGATTCAAATTTATTAACTCAGCAATCAAATGAGTCTTCAAGCATCTCAAACATCAGCACTTACATTTTAAATCAGCTCCAAAGAATCATTGATCTCCGTCATTGAATCCAATTGTGATCCCTACAGTAGAATCACCATAAATCCACCAGATTGGATCTTTCACCAACGTGGAGGATGTAGCCTATAAGGGTTTCCTCCTCACAAACCCTGAAAATTTTTAGCTCAAAGCCAAGCTCTCCAAAACAATGCACGACAATAGTTGAGTGAATGAATGAATGAAAAATGAGTTTTTTTTTTCCTTTTTGTTCCTCATCCCTCAACGCCCAAGATGAATTTTTTTTTTTTTATATTTAATAACTCTTGACCCCTTATATCTCCATGGGTTGGGCACCCCTCACACATCTAGCACAATCACTTTAAAACAACTTATGACTCCCTTTTAATAAGTTACTTTATAAGTTAAATTTTTAATTTAACTTAATATTTCGACATTTAATATATCATTCCTTGGTCATTTCAAATGACATATGTAACAAGTGCTAGATACTCCAACTAACGATACTAAAAATGGAAATATCGAAACCAACTCCACCGGTGACCCCCTGCCTGACTTACTAAAAATAGTAAGTCCTAGAAATTGTGTCTAAGACACCCTTGGAAAGGAGAGATGAATTCGAACCATCATCCAATCGTGCCAGAGCTCTTGGAAATCCCCCACAAAAGTTCCCTAACCAACCACCATTAGACTACGGGAACCCTAGAATAGGCTAATTGCTCCCACCTATCAATTGGCTAAGAAGGGGACATTACAATCCCCCGTCCCCAAAATTGCTTGTCCTCAAACAATCTCAACTTAGGATGCTGTAATATCTGCTCACTCTCCCATGTTGTATCCTCTACTAACAAGTTCTTCCATTTGACCAGGTACTCCTTGATGATTCTCTTCCTGAGATTCCTCTCCCGAGTGTCAATGATAGCCTCTAGAATCAGGATTAGCTTCCCTTCCTCATCCAATGGAGGCAACTCAAATGAGGGAACAACATTGTGTCCAAGTGCCTTCTTGAGCCTAGATACATGAAATACATTGTGTACTCTGTTGTTGGCTGGTAGCTCAAGCTCATATGCAACTTCTCCCACTCTTCTGGACACTCTAAACAGACCATAAAACTTAGGTTCTAACTTCTCTGCTCCACTCTTTTTGAGAGTAGACTGCCTGTATCATTGGAGCCTTAGGTAGACCATGTCCCCAACCTCAAAACTGCACTCTACTCGGTGTTGATCTGCATACAACTTCTGTCGATTTTGTGCTTGTTGTAAATTCTCCTTAAGCTCTTTCATGATATTTTGGCTTTCTTGCAACAAGTCCTTTGCCTTTGGTACTCTACTATCACCAAGTAGCAAATCCATGAAGCTAGGGGCATCATACCCATATAAAGCCATAAACGGTGTCATCCTGATGGACATATGATATGTTGTGTTATAACAGTACTCCCTAAGATGCAGCCATTTAATCCATGCTCTCTGCTGCCTCGAAATATAGTTTTTGAGATACCCTTCCACCCATTTGTTTACTATTTCAGTTTGCCCATCTCTCTATGGGTGGTAATTGGTACTAGGAGTAAGCTCGGTGCCACACAACCTAAACAACTCCTACCAAAAGCGACTTAGGAACTTGTTGTCCCTATCACTCACAATCCCCTTGGGTATCCCATGTAGCCTGAAGATCTCTTTGAAAAATAAATCAGCCACCTGTCTTGTTGTGTATGTCATTGATATAGCGAAGAAGTGTGCAAACTTAGTTAGTATGTTGACCACCACAAATATGCAATCCTTCCCCTGTACCTTAGGTAGCCCAGTGATGAAGTCCATGGAGATGTATTCCCATATTCCCATTTCTGATTTGGAATGGGCAAGGGCTGAAGTAGTCTAGCTGGATAAGTGTGCTCATTCTTATTTTGTTGGCAAATAGGGCACTCCCTAACATACTTAAGGACTTCATTCTTAAGTCATTTCCATGTGAAACGCTCCCGAACCTGTCTATAAGTCTTAAAGAATCTGGGATGACCAGCCATAGGTGTGGCATGGAAAGTTCTCAAAATTTTGCCCTTAAACTGTGAAGTAGGCACTAAGAAAATCCTCTCCTTATAGATAATCAAGTCGTTGACCATGGAGTACCTGCCATCATGCACTGTGCCCTCTATGATTCCTACTACACAAGAATCCTTAGCATACTCTGCTGAAATTGACTCTCCAATCAGCAAAGATCTCCCCTAACAAACACAAGTGGGGTCTCTTGGATAGTGCATTTGCCACTATGTTCTTCACTTTAACATATTCTATGTCAAAGTCATATGCCTGTAGTCTTCTCACCCACTTCTGTTGGCGATCATTAAGGTCCTTTTGGTTCATGAAGTACATAATGCTATTGTGATTTGTTTTAATGATGAACCTACCCCCAACTAGGTATGGTCTGAATTTGGCCAATGCATGCATTATGGCCAACATCTCCCTATCATACATTGAATAACTTCTCTCCACACCCCTAAGCTTCCTACTCTCAAATGCTATGGGGCGTTTCTCTTGCATCAACACTACCCCGATCCCCTCTCCAGAAGTGTCACACTCCAACTCAAAGGGCTTGGAGAAATCTGGGATTGCCAACACAAGGCAAGTGGACATCAACTGCTTGAAGTGTTCAAAACACTTATTTGCTGAATCTGACCATATAAAAGCTCCTTTCTTGGTCAAGTTTGTAAGTGGAGCTGTTGTGTGTGAGAAGTCCTTGACGAACCTCCTGTAGAAACCACATAGCCCAAAGAATCCCTCGAGTTGAGAGAGATTCATAGGTGTAGGCCACTCTATGATAGCCCTTATCTTCTTTAGATCAACCCTCACACCCTTTGCACTGATAATATGACCAAGATAAAGCAACTCAGTCATGCCAAAGTCACACTTGGACTCCTTGGCATAGAAAGACTCACTCTCCAATATGCTTAACACCTCCTCAAGATGCCTCATGTGTTCTTCCCAGGTTTTGCTAAAAATCAAAATGTCGTTAAAGAAGATCAACACAAACTTCCTCAACTGCTTTCTGAATCTCTGATTCATACAACTCTGGAAAGAAGCTAGTGCATTAGTCAATCCAAACGGCATCACCAAGAACTCAAAATGACCGTAATGGCACCTGAATGCAATCTTCTCTATATCCTCCTCCCTCCTCCTGATTTGATTATATCCTGATCGCAAGTCGATTTTAGAGAAGTAGCAAGATCTGTGAAGCTCATCAATCAACTCATCAATGAGAGGAATAGGGTATCTATTCTTAATGGTCTTCTTGTTTAATGCACGGTAGTCAATGCACATGCATATGGTCCCATCCTTCTTTTTGACAAGTACAACTGTAGAATGAAATGGGCTCTTGCTGGGTCTGATGTGCCCCATCTCTAACAATTCCTTCATGGTTTTCTATATCTCATCTTTAAGCCTCTTAGGATGCCGATAGGGTGTGATAATCACTGGTTTGACCCATCCTCTAGCTCTATAACATACTCTATCCCTCTGTCAAGTGGCACCCTTGGTGGTATACTCCCAAACACCTTATTGTGCTTGGTCAAAAATTCTGAATGTCAGGATGGTGGCTGTTTCTATGCTATTGCGGAACCTCTGGCATGATTAGGCACTTTGCTGCCCACTCCACCTGGTCATGTCTAAGCATTCTCTCCATTCTCTTGAGAGAGACAACTCGAGGTCCTCCATCAGATAATGCCCTAAGTAGAATCTTTTTTCCATTGGATTCAAATTTCATTTCCATATTGCACAAGTTCATAGTGAACTCTCCAATAGTCATCATCTAGTGCATGCCTAAGACCAAATGAGTGTCACCAATGCCAACTACATAAAAATCATCCTTAAGCTCATACTCACCCAGCCGAATACTCAAACCAACAATCTTCCTAGTGCATGTGAGTTTGAAGCCATCTGCTACCATCACCTTAAAGCCCTCAAACTCCTCAGTCTTGAGTCCTTGTTTTGCAACCAACCCCTCGTCAATAAAGTTATGAGTTGCACCTATGTCAACGAGAGTAATTATGTGTTGCCCACCAAGAACTATAACTCCGAAAGAACCAACTTTCTGAATGTTGGAGAGTTGTGCTGTCACCCCTTCACCATCACTCCCCTCTTGGGATGAGTTTTCATCATCGCTATCCTCCTTATCAGATTGTCGATCTGATTTTTCAGAATTAGTCTCTTCTGCAGAAAAGTATTCAATTTGCTTGGCCTTTGCTTTATTAAGGCATCTATGAGATGGGTCCCATGGTTCTCTACAACAGAAACAGAGTTTCTTCCTCCGGTACTCATTCAACTGCTCATTACTCAGTTGATTTGTTTTTTCTCTTCGCTGGTTCACATCACACTGAAATGGCTTCTTGTCCTTGTCCTTTTTATATGGAAACCCCTTGGTCTAAAATTTAATTTTGAAGTAGAAGACTACATGTCCCTAGCCTTCTTCATGGCTTCATGTAAAGAGAGTGGATTAAGGCCCTTGATCTAGCCTCTTAATGGATCTGTAAGACCATCTATAAAGAGAATGTTGTACCCATACGAAATTTTTCGTATATGTGCCCAAACACACCTCCCAAGCACCATGTAGCCTTGTCATTACTGCGCTAACCCTGCAGGTACAAGACATATCAAAAGATGGCGATCCAAGGCTCAAATGGAGGGAGATTCTGATAAGCCAATCAGGCCTGGAGCAGAGAAAAAACACCTAAAAGAGGAGGTCAAAGTGATGAATTGAAGGCCAAAATGACAAAGGAACCAAGAGAAGCGATGCAAATACATTTGGCAAATCAAAATTTAATTTTGAAATTTTGGAAAATTTCGAAAAAAATTTAGGCATTTTTGGGCGTTTTTGGCTAAAATGTGCTCCATCTTGGAGTATAATTCATGGAGAGGCTTCAATGAGAGCTTTGGATCATATGCTCCGTTGCGAGACGGGTAGGTGGAAGAGACCTAAAGAATCTTGGGGAGAAAGAGTTTGCACTTTCTGCACCTCGGGGGCTGTGGAATCAGAAAAACACTTTATTTTGGAATGTGATGCTTACACCAACATCAGAGCAAAGTATGCTGATATCCTGACAGCGGTTTCTTGGCATGATCTTTTTGTTGAGAGTGCTTTGGTGAAGATGGGGGAGCTCATAATATCCTTACACAAAAGCAGAATGGCAAGACAAAAGCAAATTTGATGGGGTTAGCTGTCTCTTAGGGCTATTTTTAGCCTCATAGACGTTAAAAACTATTCTATTCTATGAGCTTGATTTCCAAACTTCAAGACATTCCGTCATCAGATGAAGAAGTTACAGCAAAAATAAGCTCCAGAGGCAGAGGCAAACGACAGTGATCCAAGTAGCCTCTGTCAAAATGGCCAAGGCAAAGTTCAAAGTTTTCCAAGGTCAGAAATCATAAAGAATAAGCCCTGAAATTGGCTAAGTCTGGTGTCCTGAAGCCTGATGTTCTAAGATCCTGAAAACTGTCTAAGTCTGAAACTTGGTGGATCCTCAAAAATCTAGAATCTGCATGTTAAATACCATGGATCCAGGACCTATCTCAAACATCATGGAAGTATATTTCAAAATATTTAAAGTGAGCATATACTTAAATATATTTTTAAATATGCTTCCACCCAGGACACTCAAAATCAAACTCCAAAATGGCACTCAATTTGCCCATAATCCACGCCTTTTTCATCCATGCCAAAAGGCGCCCTAAAAACCCCAAAATGCACACCTATTTTCACCTTGAAAAAGGCGCTCAAAACACCAAAAAAGCACGCCTTTTCTTGCCTTGAAAAAGGCGCTCAAAATGACCAAACCTCATGCCTTTTGAGGCACTTGAAAGAGGCGCCTAAAATGTCATAAACCCACGCCTTTTTGGCATGCAAGAAAAGCGCCCTTTTTGGGCTATATCCATGCCTTCTTAATGGTGAGAAAAGGCGCTCAAATAGGCCTATTTACACTCCTTTTTGGTCGCTCAAGTTGAAGAGGGATGGATGTTCTAGAGAGAGAGGATGGGTCGCCTAAGAGAGAGAATCTTCAAGGTTATAAATAGAGGTTCATCCTTCACTTTTAATTAATTCTTCTTTGGTGCATGGAGCTAAAAATAAATGCTCTCTATTTGTGGAAAAAAGCACATTGAAACCCTAGAGGTGAAGGCAAGCTATAAAGGGGATTCTTCCTCATTGTTACTATCATTTCCAAAGGCCATTTGAAGATATAGAGGCAGCATTCAACTTGGAGGCAACCATTGATGTATTGGTTATGACTGTTCCTGCCCAAAATCACCACCTACAGCAAAAATAAAAGTGGTTTTATGGCCTATATGTCCAAAATGTCTCATTTTTGTCGCCTACCCACCTCGAGAAAAGGCGTTTTACACCATTCTTGACTGTCTATAGCTCAGATCCAGCAACTTTTTGAGGATTTAGGCTCATATTTTTACTTTCCAAGGGCCAAATATATATTTTTTTCACAAAAATCAGATTTTGGAAAGTGAAAGTAGAAACCTGATTTTCTCGAACAACGAGCATATAGAGGCCTACTTTGATCTTTTTTGAAGTAGAATAGTGAAGAAGAAAGGCTTTTCTTGAAGCCTAAATCCACCATGCAATATTCATCGGTCATCGTTGAGGCCAAATCTTTGCTCAAACATGAATATTCCAAGGTCAAAGAAACAGAGTTGTGCCAGGTTTCACTTGAAAGTTTTGACCTGGAACCATTGATAAGCTCAGACAATATGGTAGCGAAGAACTTGAAGAATTCAGGGCTCATCCAAGCCCGTTCATTTTCCATAGCCGGTCTTTTGTCCAAAACATTCCTTGCAGGTATTTCAGTGATGAAGGCTTAAATTGCCTTGTTCATAATTTGCAGGAGTTCATACAGCTGATCCGCGGAAGGTTTTGTGGTGATCCTCACATAGACAAGATGTACCTCCTGGTTGAAATTGCATCAAAATTCGCCAAGGTTTAAAAAGAGTTTGAAGTTTTTGCGAAAATCACAGAGGATGCTGCCTTTGACCTGCAGATGAGGACAGTTCACCTTGATTCAATCATTATACTAAATGAGCCCAGATTTGATGAATTCGAGAGAAATCTCAATTCTCAGACTTGGCCAATTTTTCACTATCTGCAAGAGTGATCTATTTTTGGCAATGGGTGAGGTTTCCAAAGCAGTTTCTATTTTGAGAACTGACTTTGTTTTCTTAAGTTAAATCTATTTTTGGATTTTGCTTTTGGAGATCATCCAAATTTTCTTTGAGTGGAACTCATTGTGTAATAACATGCAAGTTCAGTTAACTGAATTGCATGACAAGATATTTTTTATTTTTAATTGCTAATAAGCTTGCATGTTTCCCATGCAACATTAGATCTAGAGTGAAGAGTGTTAGTTAGCTCTTCCTTTTATTTCCTTGCATCTTCGCTTTTTAGGGTATAAATAAGTGTATTCTACACAATTAAACTATGTAACAGTAAATGCTGAGGCTAATTTTTGCTAGCATTTTATTGTTCAAGCAGTTTTATTTGTTCTTGTCTTTTGATTAATGAGAATATGCATCATGGCTTCTGAGATCTATCTTGTTATCGAAGGTTGTGAGAATTGTTCATGACTTTGTGCATGAACAATTGTTGTCAGATTATTATTGTTCCTTTGTGTTGAAATCTCCAAATTGTCTCTTCAATTTCTTTATGCTCTGGATTTACTTAAAGGAATTGGAAGTGTGTTTTGATAAAGTTAGTTATTTTCTTCTGCAATACTTTAGAAAATTCTTATAGCCTTGCAGAAGAGCTTCAATTGCCTTGTGCTCGTGCTCTGAGAAACCAAAAAAATAGGTTATATTGTATCATCTTTTTAATTTCTTTGTTTAGGGAGCTTCCTGTCATGAATCGATAGTCTTGTCATCAATAGTTCCAATTAAAGATTGGAAACCACACTCCTTGCAAGTTTGTTTATATTGAATATTAATTGATATCAAGTTGGAAGACAAGCGGATAAACGACAATGGGAAGAGACTTAATTACAAGGTAATTACAAAGGCCGATCGATGAAACAAGGAGGCAATATTTATTAATTGTAGCGCCAAGATCATGTTAACAATTCCATTTCAAAGAGAGGCGCTGTCCAAGATTTAAAGTAATATTAACTAATGATAATTACCAAGGGGCGGAGGCACTAAGGGAGGCGTCTCTCCAAGTTCGCACCTTTCCAAAACTTTATAAACCATTATGGATCGATCAAAGGAGGCATCAAACATTCATTTCTTCTTCATTCGCAGCACACAAAGAAGGAATTCCACCGATCAAATAAGAAGAGAATCTCTGCAGGAAAAAGTAAAGGAGATATCATATACAGTCCACAAGCGGCAGCATTATTCCAAGCAATATATAATTATTTCATAGCCTCAAGCAAAGTCTACCTACTGATAGAAATTTAAGGTATGTAACATATATTTCCTCCATTGAAATTCTGCAGTTTGCTTGATCAAATATAAGGCAGCGTATGAATGAAAGAATGGATAATTAATAGCTTAAACAGCAATACTGAGATAATTCGAATATGATGACAAATGAATGATATGTAGGAATAAGATATAGAACGAGAACATAATAGATAAGTTTCATAAATTGAATATTGTGGTACAAATAAAGATAGAATATTTTGAAGATCAAGGATAGAATATAGTCATAAAATAAGAATATTTATTTGATCATGTATATATAATGAATGATTATCTTGATTAAAAGTGAAAATGCTAACTTACAAGAAAGTATGAAAATAGAATGAGAAATGGACATCATTGTTAATCCATCACACCAAGTAAGTGAGACCAAGGGTTTTGACAATTGACCAAGGTATTAAAGGCTCGAGTTGATAAGGCTCTAACCCTCCAAGGCAAGTGAAGAGTGCTTGTCCTAAAGAGGTGAAGAGTACTCAACCGAGATAGGCCCTTATCTCAATTAGTGAAGAGTGCTAATATGAGGTAAGTGGAGATAGGCCCTTATCTCAATTAGTGAAAAGTGCTAATATGAGGTAAGTGGAGATAGGCCCTTGACTCAATTAGTGTAGAGTGCTAATATGGACAAGTGAATGAAGGCCCTTGTTCCAATTAGTGTAGAGTGTTAATATGGACAAGTGGATAAAGGCTCTTGTTCCAATTGGTGTAGAGTGCCAATATGGACAAGAGAAAATGGCCCTTGTTTCCATTGGTGTAGAGTGCCAAGTATGGAGCAAGTGGATAGGCCTTTGACTCTAGTTGGTGAAGAGTGCCATTCTAGATCAAAGGAAAAATATTGAACCTATGGCAAGATTGTGCCCAAGGAACCCTCTCTTGTTGGGTGTATGATTGGATTAACATGATGGGTTCAAATGAAATCTCTCTTGAAAATAAACTATGATTTTTGTATAGTGAGCTAAGGAAAGAAAATTATGATCTTTAATAGTGAAATAGAGAAAAGGAAATGTATATGAGTTATGGTTTAAAGAATTGACTTATAATTGTGAATTATATTATGAATTATGAAGAATTGAATGCTAATGTTCTCTTTTGGCAAGTTGAAATTTGTGTGCAAGGTTGGAAAATTTTGGGCTTGCGAGAAGGGGACATTACAAGTGGTATCAGAGCAATCATCCTGCCATCCTGTGAGATAATCGCATGCAAACATATAGAAGGACAAGGAACAACCAAGGAAAAAAGAACAACGAATTGAAAGCTTTCATTGAAGCAACCGCCAAGAATTTGAATGATCAAAATCAAGCTACTCAAGCCCTATTGCAAACCGTGCAAACCTTGAGAAATGACATGGAAAGTTTAAAGGCACAAACAACTAATGGGAAGGAAGTAGCTTCTAATCAAGCTGAAAATAGCAACTCCTCATCAAGCTCTAGGATTCCACTACCAACCTTCCTACCTGTTGATGATTGTTTTTAGACGAGTCAACAATAGAGTAAAATACTAAGTATCCAACTCTCTCTTGAATGAAGCTCTCTCGAATGCTTAACAAAGTGATCAATCGAGACAACTCCAAGGTTCCTTTTCTTATGATTCGTGATGGATTAACTAAATGACTTGATGTAATATTGCTGATAAACACAAAGGAACTTACACAATTGTTCTAACAACTTGGTTGTTTCATTTACTGAAGGCAAACACTTGAAATTTCTAAGTACTACGACTCTTGGTGTATGATTTTGCAATGAGGTTTTTTATCCTAATTTCTAATGATGGTGAATAAAAAAGTGCAAAAGGTAAAGGTTTAGGAAACTACTCTAATCCTAGATGTAAGAAATGATTATCGATCAAGTGGAATCAACCAACTTTGTTTCACCAAGTTGAAACAACTACACAAAGTTGATGCAATCTTCTAAGGGTGATATAAGATATTCAAATCACTTATGTTCATAAAAGTTCAACAAATATAAACGATCAAAGTTAAGCTTATTTTGTTCAGGCTAACCATACAATGCAACTTGCAAGCCACAAATAACAAATGGTATGAACAAGTAGATTCCACCAAGAAACAACAATAATTTCTTCCACCAACTAACATAACACTTTAAAGAAAACTTAATCTAACTTAACATTCGCTTGAAGAAATGAGAACCATGCAACACTTTGAAACATAAAGAGAATCACCAAACAATGAGTCTTATATTATCTCAAAGAGCTCTTGCAACAGTTTTTTCAAAGTCTTCAACCTTACAAATGAGAACAAGAGAAGCCCTTATATAGGCTTCAAAAATACATGAATGGCTAAGATCGATTGGCAAAGCCAATGGACTAGATAATGCCACCTAAGTAGGCGGTTACAAATAACTACTATATTTAGCATATAAAAGAGGGAACAAAGGCACATTTCCCAAGAAGATAAGGATGACACATCAAAAGCCTATGGGGAATCTCCATGCGAGTAGACATCACTCGTACTATGAAATTCAATGAATGTGGACCCCACTTTCTTGACATCATCAAAAGGTACACTTGACGTATTCCTAATGGTTCCTTCTGCTTCACATACATCAACTGCATAAACGCCAAGTGTCTTCTCTCAATCAGTGATTCTAGCTTTGTTGGCGCCAAGGTGGATAGCAAGTGAGAATATGCTATCAACTCTCTCATTAGAAACATCATCCTCTTGAAAGTAGAATGCTTGAACTTGTTCCTTCATACGATCAATAGTCATCTCTCCAAAGGGATTACATATCTTTATCAATGAAGCATGTATACCATCTTGAATCCTTTGAAGGACACTTCTTACCCTTGACATGTTTGTTTCAACTCCATCAAGCAACTAACCTTTATTGCAAAAGCAATAGTACCAGGTAGAGAAATCACATGTCATTCCCTCTTCAATTATCTTAGCATGTATCAACTCATCAATTGAAGTTTCCATTAGACTCTTCAATTCTGGCATATATTGTTCTTTGATAACCTTAAACTCAACACAAGCTGTCAGCAACGCAAGTACTCTCTCCTTGAGATCACCAACCTTATTATACACTTGCAGGATATCTTCAAGATACTCATATGTCGTTTCTCTTGACCTCTTCATCCAATCCTTCAACCTATGAGATGAAGATCTCAATACCTCAAGATGTACAACTGTTTTTGGAGGAAGAATGGGTGGAGGTGTAGAAACTCTTTCCTATTGACGGCTAGGATGTACTAGGTGTTGAATATACTGTTCCAATGCCTGACACCTTTGCTCAGCCTTAATCCTACCTTTGGTTTCCTGTCTTATGATAGCTCGAACATTATCAACTGGATCCTGAAGTTCTTCCTCTACTTGCACCCCAGTCAATGGACCCAAATCAATTGTGTTGATATCATAGTCTTCAGGTACAATGTCTTCTATATTCTTTTCAACTCTTGGAATAGCTACATGAACCTTTCTTACCCCTGCTCCATCTATTGTTATCTTTGAAAGAGTTGTTGCTTTCTTCTTCGGTTTTTCAATAGACATGTCTAGAAGCAACTCCTCAACTGGAATAGGATGATAACTTTCTACTTCACAACTTTCTTTGATTCTATCTTGTAACCACTCCGGCAATGATGAAAAATCCCCTGGCTGTTGTACTTGCCTTCCTTGCATGGGCAATGTTTCTTCTTCAACTTCATCTTTGTCTTCAGTGTTAAACTCATCAATGATTTCAATATCATGCGGACTTGAAGGTACCTCTTCAAATGGAATATCTAGGACTATATCTTCAACAACACGCACAACTATATCCTGATCCATTGGAGTATCTCCAGGTTGCCTAGATGAAGTAGTTTCAATGCTTATCCTCTTCTTCTTCTGACTTGATTCTCCTTGTGCAAATTCAAGTTGCTTTCTTTTCTTTGCTTGACTTGAATCTCTTTCATCATCTTTACTTCGTGAATCTCTGTCAGGTGCACTATGATGTACTTGTTGCTCAACTTCTCCCATCTTTGTGTAGGTGAGCCTCTTTCCTTCATCAATCAATGCTTGTACTTGATCTTTTGCATGCTCCTTAGTGATAGCAATGATAGGCTCTATCAGCTCTTCATCATACACCCTTTCTCTATTAGCCCAATCAATAGTATATGGCAAATTCCGTACCTTGTTGTATTCATCCCTTGAAAGAGTCCTATCATCATCTAGCTTATCAAGAATCCTCAACACTTTTGTAGCTCTTACCAAATCCCATCTCAATCTTGAACATTTTTGCATCCTTATATCATCATCATCAATAGCATTTGCCCAATGATCCTCAAATTGCTCTATATGCTGATAGATAGGATATGACTGCTTAATAGCTCCATGTGGGTCAAAGATCTCCCTCCTTGAATCATGAAGATGTAAATGATATGGTTGAAGCTCGATCTCAAAATGCTTGATTGCCTGAAGTGATGGACATGAGTAATATATCCCAAGCTTTAGAGGGAATTGAATCCCAGCCTTCTTTCTTGTCCTCTACATCTTATGGAACTCTAACAACTGTCTTGATACTTCCAACAGTACCATCCTATTAGTAGGATCCCTTGGCAATCTATATGGACAGGATGTGAAGCCCTAAATCCTTATGTAGGTGAACTTATCATATTGAATATAATATCTTCCATATTGTTCAATGAAGGTCCTAGCAGCACCTGTCAATCTCCTATGCAGCTCTCCTCGCAACCTTCTCACTATATACATGGCAAATGCATCATTGAATTTCTTGTAATGGTTGATGTTCTTGAGATGAAGCTGTGTATAACATTGATGTGATAGGATTTGACCAGATTTTATGCCCACTTCTCCTTTAGATGTCAACCCCTTGTAAACCACATTCCTTGCCAGTATGTAGACAAAATAGGAAGTCATGAAGAAGGACTTTGACTCATCAAAATTTTCAAATTGCTCATCAAGGCAATGACTTATAAGCCTGGCCCAATCAATCATCTTATTCTTCGTAAAAACATGATCAAAGTATGTATACATCCATCCTTCAAAAGTTGATGATTGAGGCCTACCTGTTACTCTATTCAAGAACATGATGAAGTAACTTATCTCTTGTTTGAAATTTGCCTTGTGGAACTTTGGATCTTCGGAGTTGTATATCTTTATTGAAGGATCTATCATCCACTTCTTCCTTACTTCTTGCATGTATTGCTTGGAATTGCCCTCAAAGGTATGTTGTGCAGTTGTAGGACAAATGAACACTGTCTTTCGGTTCGGGATGTTGAAGATCTCCTGAATAGCTTCTCTTTGCAAGTAAGCTAGGGCAGTCTCGTCCTTAGCCACAATTCGCCTTCTTTCTTTATCATAGTGTTGAATGCATTCCAACACCAATTCAGTGCTAGGTAGGGCAAGTGGGAAACATGTTGCTTGTATGATTCCACTCTTCGCAATGGCCTTGATGTCTTCATTCCTTGTAATGGCGAGCAAGAAATCCTTCATCTCCTCTAGGTTGACGTGTCCCATGTTGGTGTCTCCCACATTCTTCCAATGAGTCTCGAGCTTGGAGTCGGGTATGGTTGACTTGGCATCCATCTTGATCATCACTTGACGCTCCTTCGCTATCATGCCCATCTACCTACAAGACAACACCCCTATTAGAGACTTGAAATGACAAAATTATCCCTATAAGACTGATTTTTGCATGATAGAAGTATAAAAAATCTGAAAATTTGAACAAGTAAAGGCAATTTTATAGATGAAATGCAGCTGAAACATACCTTCAAATCAATTTTCAGACTACATTAAGTGCAGATTTCTGTAATAAATGATAAAATATCAGGTTGTAATGACAAAAATCAGAGTTTATACTTGCTGATCTGCCTTGAAAACTGCTGCTCCTCCAAAATTCGCTGCTAGAGGTAAATTGCAATGTGAATGATGAAATGAGTTGGGCGCTCCAAGATTATATAGGCATTTTACCTAGATTAAAGTGCAGGTCAGCCAGGTAGGTCGGCCAGGCAGCATTTAATACAATTTTTTGAAATTACCTCCCATTTAGGTGCCAAAGTGGACCGACTTGTCATGAATGGGCACCTTGTTTGGAGATCTTCTTGAGTGTCTTCTGGATGCTATTTTGTGTGAAATAAATGCCTACCTTCTTGTTGGGTGCCAAAAGTGATGAATGAGAACAAGAAAATGCGCCCTCACTTGTTCAAAGGTACTTACCTCACCTTCATGCATCCCAAACACTTATATGATTTCAGTATACTTTCTCCAATACTCCCTTCTTGAAGTAGCTTGATGAATGCTTCCGACACATCCCTCCAACTCTCTCATAAACAAGGCGCATATGTAGGTATTCTCAAGTGATAGAGTGCGCCCAACATACTTGATACGATGCTTCCCTCCTAGGCGCCAAAGGTGAACTTTCCCATGGTTAAAATGCGCCCAAGGTCTTTACATGTTACTTGATACTTCAATTATATGCCCCATCAAGGCGCTCCCTCATTGCTAATGACCTTCTAAGTTAGATGTCTAAGGTCTTCACTTCAACTCATCACACACCTAGGCGCTCAAGTTAGTATGAAAATGCATGAAAGTGCGCCTATTTTTACACTTGCAATTTGGCAATCTTAAATGATTAAACCTGTTTTAGAGTGACCCATATCTTCTGAGCGCCCACTATCTAAAGGGAAATGAGGTATGATTATTCAAGGCGCATGTTGAAGTGTCTTTAGACATCCTTGATTGCTAGGCGCTCATAATGATCAAAACCACAAGAAATGGCGCCTTACTACTCAATGCCTTAGATCATCCTTTCAATTGGGAGAATCTTTCTCACCTTGGGCACTAAGAATAGTGAAAATATACATGAAGGGCGCCTAGTTTTTGGAGGTCTTTATTACTGTTTCGAAACATGCACTTTTAAGTGTAAAACCCCAATGATCTTAGGCGCAAAATTTAGGTGAAACAGGCTGAAATGGGCACCTAACTTCATGGTTAGTTCAAAGTCTTTAAAGTTAATTAACTTATGATTTCCCCCTAGGCGCTTGAGATGTCCAAAACTTGAAGAAATGGAGCCTTGTTCCTTAGACAATTACTTCCTTCATACTAGGCGCTGAAATGGATGAATCAATGCATGAAGGACACCTTATTTTGTAAACCATTTTAAGTCCCAAAACTTCAAAATTGATGATTTTAACATGATTCCTCCCTAGGTGCCTAAAATGTACTCCTCAATGGTAAAAGTGCGCCTCAACTTCTTGGCCTGCCCTTATGGATTGTGATGACCTCATGTCTCTTCCAACAAAGGCTATGTTATTTAGAACCTTCTTACTCCCAAATGACTTCAAAATTTAAGACTCTTAGCTTCCTTACCACTAGGCGCATTTTGAGGTTGTTTTGAACATGAATTGGTGCCTAAGGAAGGTGAAGTTCCCTTTCACTCACCTTATCCCTCTCTTACTAGTTGATCTCAAAACATCATCTTCAACATTTGCAATTGTGAGTTGGTTTCATCTAAGGCACTTATTAAAGGTCATTTTGAAGGTATAGGGCGCCTTAACATAATGAATGCAATCTCCAACTTGAGGCACACATTTCAGGTAAAATGGGTTACACAGTGCGCCTAAGCTTGACTTAATATATTTGATGATTATAAGGCTCATTTGGATTAGACAAAAGACCCTCCTTGAATGATTCAAGCTCTTTAAATCAAGGCGCCAATACAAGGTTGTTTGGAAAGCAAAGGGCACCTAACTTTTGATGTTTAATTTAGTAAGTCAAATCAACTTTTGAAGTCAAATGGACTACCCGCTTGAAGGCGCCTAACATAATGCTTCACCATACTTCTCTATTCTTTACTAGCCTTAAGGCGCCAAAATGGAGTATCTTTGATGGAACGTGCACCTAGGTTGCATAATGTTTAATCTCTCACAAGGCTCAAAAAGTGATAGGTCTAATGAGAAAAAGGCACCTAGATTTGTAATGCACTTGAAAACACTTCTAAAGTCCTAGTTTCTCAAGGCGCTCAAAATGGTGAAAATGATGAGAATAGGTGCCTAGCTCTTCTTAAGCACTCATCACTCATCACTCTCACGAAAGATTCCTTCCGACATAACTTCGTCTACATCACCTTAGGAGGCTCAACAGCTGGCTAACTCTGAGACAACATTAACAAGAAAGCCAAAAACAACTAACCCTATGAAGTTTCAAATTGGGGGTCCCCATTTACAATGGGGTGATATGTGATTAGGTCACAACATTTGGCGACTCCACTGGAGGAATGTTCCTGAACATTTCAATAATAAGAATTCAATCCCAACTCAGAACTTTCAAATCATCTTCTTCAACCAATTAACCAGTCAAAGACGGACTCAAAAGGAAAAGAATCATAAATTGGATCAAGACACTACATCTCCTGATGTGTGATTAAAGATAGATTTCAATTAAAGTAGTTTCTTAAGTGTTCCAAGGATAAACAAAGATCGAGTTTCAAAATTTCCATGCACACCCACACACTAGACCAAATAAACGAAACTTCCTGATCACGGAATCAAAACTAGTTGCCAACGCGTCTATCCATATTTCGAGGATGAAAGTGCGTGCACTTGGGTTCATTTCTATCCCTTAGCAACTAAAATCATCTAAACTCACCTGTCTTAAGCTAGATAAGTTCATGGAAGACAAATGAACAGATATATATACATATACAGATGAAATGGTAAATGATTACATGTAGTGACATTGAGCGGAGTAATGGCAGAATGAGGGTGATAAATGGAAGTGAGATAACTGGAGACAGTATGTCTCTACCATGACGCCTGTTTACCAAGTTTTCATCATGATACGTATCCAAGGCGCCACCGAAGGTGGTTTTCACTTGTGGACGAAAGGATTTCTCTTTACTATTTTTATTTTTATTTTTTTTGAATAATGATGATCATTACACACAGCGCCTGTTTGCCAAGTTTTCACCGTGGTAATGAATAGGAAGAACTCAAAAGTCTGATTCTAGAGACGACGCAGCGGTCCATACACAAAACCATGTCAAGCCTTTATACAGAGTGATGTTGACAAGGAACGACAGATATGATACGGACTGAGTGGATTATGATGTGAATCACATGGCAAGGAAATGAAAAGGGAATTCAGACATAAACCAGGTGAACAATGGAATATGTTGAATGGTAGGAAAATGGAGACGGATGGTATATATTGGAGTGAATGGAATGAAACCATAATCAACGTTTGCTCGTACCGACCTAACTTCGAAGCTTGCAAGTGGAAGAGAAATAGGTAAAGGGGACGAGAACGGTGATTAGTGAATGGGAAAAGTGATAACTTCAAGACCCACACGAACTGAGAATATTATCGATTTGATTTTGTTTCGTGGGATGGAGCAATTTGGAATTTTGAATGGAAATGAAATGGAATGGAACGGATGGGTGGATGGATTGTCTGGATGCGGAAGCTTTTTGGGTTTAGCCTCCTAAACTCAGGTACCTGAACCTCTGTTTTAGCCTTTTCTTTTGGAAATATAGAATGAAATAACCTTTATAGCTTTTATTTCTTGCACTTGTGTTCTAAGGCATGGAGATCTTTGTATTTCTCCTTTTTAAGAATTTTCTTTCTCACAGGTACGGGCATCCAGGAGTTTATTGCGTGAAAATAATGGGGAATGAGCGGATGGATTGCAAGCTTTCAACTTCGACGACACTCACATTCGCTGACCATGATTAGAAAATGGAAAACAAAGAATTAAAGGGAATGGAGGATAGAAAAAGTGAAAGCAAGACGGATGGAGTAAGATGAAATCAGTTACCGGCCTTTAAATCCTTACATGGTAACTGGGGTGGAGTGAATATATGTGATAAGTGGATGATGAAAAAATAAGGAATTTATATGGAATGGAAACCAACATCATGAACTTCTCATACCTTGGGTGAATATATTCCAAGGCTATATATATATTGACATAGATGGATTTGAAATACTCTGTTCTTCGAATAACTCAAATGTGAAACTTGATGGTACATACAGAATATAAGGCGAACCATTAGACCAAGTAATCGATTCGGATATCAGACTCGAATTCATTATTGAATGGAAAAATGGACGGGAATGGGAGATTTTATTGTGCGCATGAGGCAATGAGTGGAAATGGAGTGAATGAAAGTATGCAAAATGCTTAAAATGGAGGGGAACAAAACCATAAACTATCTTGATATTTTCACTTAATCCAAGCTCACAAAGACTTTCCTAGTAACTTTGGGATCATTAAGATATGTATAGTATAAACCCTTGAAATACTTCAAGCAATACCGAACAACTAATTCATCTCCCAAGAGCAAGCAGTCAAGTTATCTGACGCTGGCAATGGAATCGACGGAAAATCCATCAGTCATGACCCAAGTTTCTCAAAGGAACACATAAGAATTCATAAAATTTAGATTTAACATTTTAAAAGATTATGGTCAAAAGATAGCAATGTCAAGACACAATAGATGATTAGTTTCCTAAGTCAAATCCAAAATTCAACTTGCCAATAAACCGAAAGAAGAATGATCCTTCAACTCTAAGAATTTCATGAATGAATATTTAAGAAACGAACTAACATAACCTGGCGAAATCATACCAAATGTGTGTGTATGATTCATCATTCCCTTGCAAATCGGAATCCGCAAGGACAACTAACTAAAGCAATTAATCTAATCAAACCAAATTACAAAAAGTAGGAAAGGCTTGAGTCAAATGACGTCAAGGCAAACAAATCTAATCTAAGAAAACAAAACTACAAAAAGGAAACCTATTCTAACTATGTACAAGTAAGCCCCGCAAGGAACTCACGGCTGGAAGTAATGTTTCAGAAATAGCCCATTAACGGGCAATGGGATATCTCCTCCAATCAACGTTTTCAGCTTGAAAGCGTTTTTGCCCAAAATCTCAGCAATTTGATATGGGCCTTTCCAAAGATAGTCAAATTTGTTGTGATCTCCTCGTCTTTCATGTGCTTTGTCCCAATATAAAACCAAATCAGAAATCCTCAACGACTTCACACTTGCTTGGTGATCAAACCAACGCTTTACTACTCCTTGATGTTTCATAAATTTGTCCAGGGCTATATCACGCCTTTCCTCCAGATGCAACAATTGCGACAACCTTGTTTGCACTCTCTCATCTTCCTCTAGATATTCTTGCATGAACTGCAAGGTTGGAATCCTCAATTGTATCGGGAAGATGGGGTCTTAACCATAAACTAGATGGTATGGAGAAGTACCTAAGGAAGACTTGACACGGGTTCTATTTGCCCAAAGAGCATATTTCAATTGCGTGTGCCAATCTCTCGGGTTCTTGTCCAATAACTTCTTTATTGCATTTAAAAGATTCTTGTTCGTCGACTCAGCTAAACCATTACCCTGCGGATAGTAGTTTGATGAACACTTCAAAGTTATTCCATACTCAAAGGCCCAATTTGAAAACTTCAATGATGAAAAAGCGCGACCATTGTCACAAACAAGAGCATTAAGACAGCCAAACCTAGTGATGATGTTATCTTCTAAAAAATTAATTACCACATCAGTAGTGCAAAGCTTTAAAGGATGGGCTTCCGACCACCTGGTACAGTAGTCAGTCGCGGTTAGAATATACCTATGCTGCGCTGAGGAAGGTGGATTGATCATACCAATAAAGTCTAATCCCCACTTGGCGAATGGTCTGACTTCAATGACAGGTTGTAAAGGCATCGCAGGATTTCATTCTCTCGAAGCTGCCACTTGACAGATGTGACAAGTTTTGATATGCTGATGGGCATCTTGAAATAAAGTTGGCCAATAATAACCTGCTCTTAGTATCTGATGTGCTGTTGCCAGTACACCGCCATGACAAGTTCCAAATTTATCATGAAACTGCTCCATAATCTATTTAGCTTCACTTCTGCCGACACATCTCAGATAAATTCCTTCATGGTTTTGTCGGAACACTGACCCTTGTAACATGAAACGTCGGCTTTTGTACCTCAATGCTCTCTCTGTGTTGAATGCATACGATCCGAGCATTTTTGAGTCAGCAAGTAGTATACGATATCATCATACCACTCATCCGGAGATACAACCTCAAGTACATATGCCTGTTGCACTAGTCTTGGACCTTCAGTTGCTATGGTCTGCGTGAGCGCTTGTCCTCGCACTAGCTTCATCGTCTGAATTTCAATATCGTACTCTTGTATGATGGCAACCCACTTGCCTCTTTTCTCGCCCAATTCATTCTGCATTAACAAAGTCTTGATAGCGGCGTTTGGCACTATTGCATATACTCTGCTCCTCAAGATATAATGTCTAAATTTCTTGATCGCCTTCACCAAAGCATATGCTTGTTTTTCAACACAAGGGTACTGTTGATGATTGTTTTTAGACAAGTCAACAATTAGAGTGAAATACAAAGTATCTAACTCCCTCTTGAGCAAAGCCTCTCGAATGCTGAACTAGGTGATCAAACAAGATGACTCCAAGGTTCCTTTCTGATGATTTTGGTAAGAGATAGCTCAGTGACTAAGTATGATTTTGCTGTTAACACACAAAGGGACTTACGCAGACTCTTCTCCTTTCATTAGCTTGTTCCTCCTTTCAGTGCGGATGATGTATGTACAAGGTTTCAATGATAAAGAAATAGAAAAGGATAAAGGTTTAAGAATCTAACCTAAGGTCAATGAAGCAATGATGACGACTGAATAGACAAACTCCCTGATTAACCTAACTTCACTTCGCCAAGGATGCCTACAACTACATGAAGTTGGTGCAATCTCCTAAGGTTACAAGAATGGTTTTCAAATCATGAAAGCTCATACAAGCACCCTTTGAACGGCGCAGCTCAAACAAGCATTCATAATCGAACTTATGCAAATGATAAGGCTCAGACTAGCTTTACACAACACTTCATCGGTGATGAATGTTAAAAGCATGAGCTAGGAGTTGATCAAATATCCAATACAACAAACATTACAACAATGAACTTCTAATCTACTTGAAACATCATCTCCATTCCATTGAAGTACAAGAAACCAAGTTATTTCACAAGATAACACTTGAACACCAAATAAACTTCCAATGTCTTTTGCATTAACCTTGAGAAATATTTACAACAATTTCAAGTCCTCTCAGAGAATTTTGAGAGTCTCTTCTATTCTACTCCTAAAATCTACTCTCTACTACTACTAATGATCTACTGAATTACAAATGAAGCAACAAGGCCTTTATATAGTGCCCAGAATACAATGAATGGCTGAGATTAATTCAATAGCCAAGGGTCTAGATCTTGCCACCTCAAAGGTAGTTACAACAACTTTCTATTTTTAGTACAAAGAGAGAGGCAATGAAGGCACGTTTTTCAATGTGATAAGGTAAGGCGAAAGCATTTAAAATATCTTCCACATAGGAATCCCTTTGACTTCTTTTATTAAATGATACATTTAATGCATTAAATAATGTGGCTAATCGAAATTGAATGATGTGTACTCGCCACATGGATGCCAACTCAGCATACTTTGAAAATTGTATCATCTTTGTGTGATGTATTCAATGTGATTGCTTGATCTTGCTTTGTACATTTCCTTGCAACTGGATGTATGATACTTGTAGCTCATTTGATTGACTTTGTAATGTTTCTTCTTCTTGCAGGATACATGATGATCTTCTTTGATGTTTCCTCTTAAAGAGTGGAGTAGTAGAGATATGATGACTTGAAGTAGAATGTATGATAATCTTCATTCATGAAGAGTAGGAGAATCTCTTGGACTTGAAGGTTGAATGGAGCTTGAAGTATGATGGATGAATATCTTTGCTATGATGTAGAAGTTGATGAAGTGATCTTGAACGATGATCTTCGAAGTGACCCTTCGGAGTGTAGTAGATGACCTCTCAAGGATACTTTGAAGATTGTAAGAATTTGACTTGAAGCTTGACATGAAGCTTGGATGGATGAATGTTTCGAACATGATTATCCATGATGAAGTACACTTGAATTTGATGTGATCTAACATGATGTCATGGATGTAGGGGACTTGAACTTGATCCTTTAGAGTGGTGTTCCCTCTGCAACTTGAAGGTTACTTAGTTACTTGTCCTTTAGATGATTCCTTGGCTTCACCAACACTCTTCTCAACTTGATGATGATCTTGAAGTGATCTCCAAAGGTGGCTAGCATGATGCTTCTTACTCCTCGCTTGAAGGTGATTCCTTGGATAACTCCTTAGCTTTGTTAATGCTCCTACAAGACAAGGTAAACGATATATCAATGACTTCATAAGATAAAACAACTTTAAACATGTAATAACGCCATTTCAAACTTAGGCGCAAATATAGGTAAAAATTGGAACAAAGTGCGCCTAACACAAATTAGTCCCACATTCATTATTTCAAATGATTTCTAGCAATTGTAAAGGTTTAAAGAAGGTCAATCCCCTATAAGGTTCACCCAAAAGGTATCTTTCAACACAATTTCTCCCTTAGGCGCCAAGATGAGGTGATTTTAGAGGCAAAGGGCGCCTAACATAATTGACCTATTTCCTTGAATTCTTGGTGACCTTATCACTCGTATGAGCTCCAATTTCATATCCTTAATCTTTCTCCTTATAAGGCGCCTTATTTGAAGATCAAAAACTCTAGAAATGGTGCCAATTTGAGGTGGTTTTATCCTTATCTCTAGGCGCTAATGCTAGTTCATGGGAATAGGAATGGGCGCCTACTTTTGAAAGATGAATTTAAGTTATTTCCCTCAAGGCGCCAAGTTTACTTCTTCACTAATTCACTCCAAGGCGCCCAAAATGGTCTTTCGATGCAATTTCCCCTAGGCGCTCATTGTTGATGCTCAAGGCGCTCAATTCTTCAAGGCGCCAAAAATGGCAAAAGGGAACAAAGAATGGGTGCCTAAACTCAATCATGTCAACTCAAGGCGCAATTTGGATGATCACTTGAATGTGAAATTGGCGCCTAACTCACAATGTGCTTAATTGGTCAAATTTTCACTTCTGGAGGTATCTTAGGAAATTTTCAATCAAGGCGCCTATCTAGGAGAGGTTGAAGGTTGATTGTCCTCTAGGCGCACTTTTGGGGTCTCTGCAAGTGGGGAAATTGCGCCTAAGTACTAGAGCAAATTCGCGCCTAGAAATAGTAGTCCCAGAGCGTAAGGTATATTGAAAAATATATTTAAGTATAAGTTTAGAGATTATACTTTAAATATTTTTCAATATACCTTTCAGGATGTTTGAGATAGGTCTCAGATCCACTGGATTTAACATGTAGATTATAGGATTTGGAGGATCCACCAGATTTCAGACTTAGCCAATTTTTCAGTGTTTCAGGATTTCAGGCTACCAGACTTAGTCATTTTCAGGATCTCAAACATCATGATAGGAGTTAGTTTAAACATATCATGCTCTTTCATGCTAAGGCGCAACTTTGGGTTAGTTTGAACATCTCTTCATGCTAAGGCGCCAATATGAGTTGGACTTCTACCACTTTGTATTCCTAGGCGCCAACTTGTAACCTCCAGTGATTGAAATGCGCCTAAAGTCTTTAGAAAACTCAAGATAACTCCATCAACTTCTTATAGTTTTAGGCGCTCACTGAGGATGTCTATGAATTGGTGCTTTAACTTGCTAAGTTTGTTGTTTGACACTTTGAGACATCTAACACTTGTCTACATCCACAGGAGATCATTGCATCCTTAGGCGCTTATTCCCATGTTTACATTCACTTTATTGCCAAGGCGCCCAAACTCAATCATGTCTGGGAAGGCAGGAAAATGCGCCTAACTTGGAGACAAGTACTTTGGTTTGCTTTTGGGCACTGATGATGATCTCAAATCATAATATTAATGTCTCGAAAACCTCTTACCCCAAAGTGATATCAAAATTCAAGGTTTCTAGCCTTCTATCACTTAGGCGCACTTTAATGAGTTTTTGAATGTGAATTTGCGCCTAAATCTTAGATAGGTGTTTCCTTCATTTTTCATGAGTTCAAATCATTTTCTTCCTAAACGCAAATGTGAGGATCTACAAATACAAATTAGCTCCTTGATCCCTCTAACACACTTTGGCCATTTGGAGGTCCTCTACATAAGGCGCTCATACTTGATGGTTTTGGGTATGTAAAATGGCGCCTAAGGATAAATATGTGTTCACTTCAAAAGTTTATGATTCCCAATCATTAGGATACAAATGGAGTCCAACCCCTCTTACTAGGCGCTCATTGAGGTCTCTAGGCGCTCATTTGAATGGTGTTTTCCTCCTCAAGGCTCTCCAATACTTGTTATACCTTTAGGCGCAATCTATCACATCAAGGTGCTAATTTAGGTTCCCTACCTCAAGGCGCTAATTTCTAGTTACATAGGGCGCCAATACATGTTGCTATCAACGGCCAAGGGCGCTTCAAACTCTTAATCCACTTCCGAATTTGCTTAGGCGCCATCTTGATGATCTACCAAACTTTCTAAACTCAAAACGTTCTTCACTTGATGATGACCCACCTACCACCTTCCAAGGCGCCAAAAATGATTCACTTAGGCTTCAAGGCGCCAAACCATACAACTTCAACCTAAGGCGCAGTCTGATGGTCATTTGAGCATGAAAAGGGCGCCTAAGTTCCTAGATTACTCCCTCGTCGATTTCTTGGATATTTAAGGTCTTTTATGTCAATTTTGAATCAAGGCGCCCTATCTTGGAGCGTTTGGAAGTTGATCTTCCTCTAGGCGCTGATGTGAGTTTGTCCAGATGATGAAAGGCACCCTAAGTTCTAGGCGGAATTTTGAGGTGATCCTGGAGCAATTTCGCGCCTAGAACTGACAGTACCCGAGGTAAGGTATATTGTTGAATTTCTTATACTTTAAATATTTTTCAATATACCTTTCAGGATGTTTGAGATAGGTCTCAGATCCATCAGATTTAAGATGCAGATTCTAGATTTTTGAGGATCCACCAGATTTCAGACTTAGCCAATTTTCAGGATCTTCAGGATCAGGATACCAGACTTAGTCATTTTCAGGGTTTCAAACATCAGGATCAGGTAATCAAGGGGCTCTAAGACTTAAACACCACTGACTTCATCATGCAAAGGACATCATCCTAGAGTTAGCAAAGCACTGGAATTCAAAAAAAAGGGGGTCCCCATTTGCAATGGGGCGATGTGTGATTTGGTCACAACAGGTACCTTAACTCTGCATCTTTGAAAGGAGCACTCATGAATGCAATGGGATGCTCATCCTTTTCTTCTGTCCTCTGGGTTAGAATGCCTACACAAGTACAATCTAATGCAAAAGAATATAAATAGAAAGGTTTCATATAATTCGGACTAATGAGTATAGGAGCACTAGCAATTGCTTGTTTTATTTCTTCAAAAGCTCTCTTTGCTTGTGGAGTCCATTCTACTTTTGCGTCTTTCTTCAACATGTCATTCAGAGGCTTGACTATCTCTATGAACCCCGTAATAAATTTTCTAACAAAATTAATCTTTCCAAAGAAAGATTTCAGCTCTTCCGTACTTGTAGGCATACTGACCCTTTTGATGGCTTCAACCTGATCAGGATCAATTGAAATCCCGTGTTCTGATATGACATGGCCCAAAAGCTTCCCCTCAGTCACCCCAAAAATGCACTTCTTCGGATTAAAAGAGATACCATATGTTCTGCATGCTTCAAAAACTTTCCTTTAGTGTTCCACATGATCTGTTCTCTGCACTGTAAGGTCATCCATATAGATAATGACGCACTTTCCAATTATGTCTCTGAAAGCAATATCCATGGCTCTCTGAAAAGTTGCTCCTACATTGATCAGGCCAAAAGGCATTCTCCTATATGCATATGTCCCCCACTTGGTGGTAAAAACAGTCTTCAATCGATCCTCTTCTTCAACCATAACTTGGTTATATCCATCCAAAAAGGACATCATCTGTGATCCATTTACTATCGGGAGTACTTCATCTAATGAAGGCAGTGGATGGTTATCCTTTTCTGATGCTTGATTGAGATTTCTGAAGTCTACGCATAACCTTATTTCACCGTTTTTCTTCCGGACTGGGACCAAATTGGCGACCCACGTCGAGTGTCTTATTGGAAAAATTATCTTGGCTTGTAGTAATTTCTTCACTTCCTGGTAAATGAGAGGTTCTAGTAAAGGGTTCACTGGTCTCTGTCTTTGCCGAAATGGCCTGCTTCCAGGCTTGAGAGGAATGGTGTGTGTGATAATAGAAGTATCATAAGTCTTCAGATCTTCATATCCCCAAGCAATTACATCTTGAAATTCCTTCATATTTTTGATGATACTTTCTCTTTCTTTAGGAGTACAAACTTTTCCTATGAAGACATTTTTGATTTCTTGCTCTATTCCCAAATTAATTGCATCACATTTATTCCCATCCTCATTGTGATATTGGAGAGCACTCAGTTTGTCTGTGTCGAAGAGTCTTTCAAGCTCTATCATTCCTTTCGGAATAGTATTGTTCTTTAAGTTCATGATCCCGTCAGGATCAAACTCAGCTCCTTCCACTTCATCTTCGTCAATAACTTGAGCAGTGAAAATTCCTGAATTGGTCAAGAAGTCCAGTATGTGTTTATCATCTTCAAAGACTTGAAAATTTGTAACATTATCCGGCACCAAAGGCACTGATGTCAATTCAACCGTGAACTTCTTTAATCCCTCCATTGCTAGGGGCTCGAGGGAACCTGTTGCTTGAGCTAGTGCATTGGCAACTTGATTCTTTGATCTGTAGATTGACTTAATGTTGAAAGCATCAAAATCTTCGATGAGATCCCACACTCGATTTCTGTACTTCTTCAATCTCTTATCATGGCATACATATTGCTTTTTGACCTGCCTGACAACTATCTCTGAATTCCCAAACACATGTAGGATCTTGGCTTTCTTCTTAATGGCGAGGAGCAATCCATGCACTAAAGCCTCATATTTTGCGACGTTGTTCGTACAAGGAAACTGTAACCTTAATGCTGACAGGTATGCTTCCCCAACTGGACTGATTAATTCAAAGCCTGCTCCAGATCCTTGTTTAGATTTGGATCCATCAAACCTTAATGTCCATACTTGATCAGTTCCTTGATCCAAACTTTGTATATTGCCATCCTTGTTTTCTTCACATGCTTCTTGAGTAACCTCTGTTGAAACTGCTGAAAACCTCATATTGGTACAAGAGGTTATTGGATACTGTCAAGGGATTACCCTCCCAAGTTTTGCAGAGCCTAAAGTGAAGAGGGAAAGTTACCTAGCTTTCACCTATGTGTTGGCCAGCCCCTCATGATAGCTGAACATTGAAAGTAGCTAAATCATAGGCTATTTCATGAGATAAGGTTGGGATTTAAAAACAACCAATAGTATCAAGCTTATTAACCCATGCTCTAGCACTTATCTTCCCGCCGCCATCAAAGTTAGGTATAGGTACCTTGTTCATTGCCTCTTGGAATTCTGTGTTGCTTTGCTTGCCTTTTAGGTCTTTGCTCTACTTTTGACGTCTTTTAGTCCTTTCTTTGAGTCAAATATTGATTGGGGCTTATACGATCTTTGACATTGTCAGGAAGTGCATCATACTCTTCACATATGGTAGCCAACTCATCTGCAAATGATGGCTCTTCCTCATCCTCAACAATCTCCTCCTCTTCTTCCTCTCTTGGAAGAAATGTGGGCAATAAGGGCTTATCCATTGTAGTAGCACGTGTTCTCCCCCCATGAGGTGTACCTAACATGTTGCCTTCACCTGTAGGTGCTACGTTAACTCTCACATTACTCATGGCTTTAGTCATGAACTGCATCATCTATTGTTGGGAAGCCAACATTCGCTCCAAAGTATCATTTGTTCGGGCCAAAGTCATATTTGCTTCTTGTTGTCCCCCTATCATCTCCCTTAGGCAATCACAAATATTTGTCATACCTTGGAGGACTTCCATCTATTCTATTTCCATCCATATTTTCTACAAATGGATTGGCTTCTTCTTGTTCTCTTCGCTGTCCTATTCTCCTTCTATATTGTTGCAAACATGGAGGCTGCATAAGGACAACCCAACCAACCTACCAACTAGGTCAAATCTTTGTCCACATAACATGCAAGAATAAAATCAAGCCAAATCACATCCAAGTGTAGGACGACTTAAGTTGTTGATCTTATACTCAAGAATAATAATAGGATAAGACTTAACTTAGTCCTTTCCCAAACCCTCCAAGCTGGCAGGATCCAGGCTCTGATACCACTGAAATATCCCAACTAGGGTTTATGCCAAAACTTCTAAATTTCAATTTTCAAATTTGGAACCCTAGATCTGAATTCTGAATTTTATTATCTCAGATCTGATCATACACTTATCATATCCATTTATCATGCCAAATACATCATAATCAACATGCCAAGATATGCAATCAAACCCTAGTTGAATAACACAATGAAATACACATAGATCCACACCAAATAGATTGCAAATCAAATCAGACCACTGCTATTATGAAATCAGATTGTTTCAAATGTGCAATTACATCAAATCCATGGCTCTAACATAGCCACAAATCATCCACAATGATGCTGCTACAAAATCAGAACAATGGCATACCAATTTTGATGACAAAATGTTCTTCAAAGATGAGCGAACCTTTCCCATTCAGATATGCAATCATCAATGGATGTCTTCAATGAATCTTCAAGGTCCTCAATGCTGTTCGCCTTCTCCAATTTGGCTCCGAAGCTGATCGGCCTCTTCACTACATATTATGAGCAGCTCCAAGATGTCAAAATACTGCCCAAACCTGAGCAACCTTCGCCAAAAGACCAGCACACCCTAGAAGATTGTTATAATGCAAGGTTTGGCGGCTGTTAGGGTTCTTATCAGAACTGCAAACCATCATGAAACCCTCACAAGATCAGCGCACAAGTGATGAATATCTCCATCCCAAAATCGGCGCTCAATGCATGAAGATGTTCTTCTAAAAATCGGTGCACTAAGTGATGCAATGGATCTTCAATACCATCAACAAATGTCTTCAACAAATGGCGTCACAAATCTGCTATGAACATATGTCATGAAAGCTCAAGAATCCTTTGAAATCTTCAATGAAGTGCAAGTGTCAACTCCGTATGAATACACCTCCGTGATGCAATTGGGTTTTCGTCCAATTCCACCTTCCTCCACAAGGGTTTTCATCCTTGGAAAACCTGCAATAAAATTGCAAAAGCAAAATGCCGAAAGATAACCAAAAGTTCCGAATGATGAAAGAAGCTCCAATGACCTTCTTTTATACTTGAGTTTTCCTTTTCCCTCTAATTTGGCTGACCAAGTCTAGGCGACCAAATTTGAATTTGAAACTCTTCTTTTCACCTCCCATTTGACCAACCATCTCCAAAAGACTTGGGCGATTTAGAAAATCAAATTAAAGACTTGATTTAAATAATATTCTATTCCTCCATTTGAGCGCTCCAATTAATAATAAAATATTATTATTTAATCCATCTTTCTGGCCGCCCAAAAACCTCCAAATGGGTCATTCCATCACAAGAAAAATATTTTATTATTTTTTCACAATTCAACAATTAATGCAAAAATATATTAATTTATTTTCCAAGTTCGCCAAGTCTAGGAAAATTAGTTGAGCCTCATAAAAACAACTTTCCAACCTTCCATAGCTCAACCACTACATTCCTTTAATTTATGAATTAGCTTACGGGAATGAGGATAGGCTAACCCAAACTCCCGTTAGATGATCACGCTAGAAATGGGGACATTACACACTAAAACAGAATTTGATGAAAATGAGAAAAAGAGGATAGAATGAAGCAAACATGAGCCTAAGATGTAGAAAAGAGGTGCAAGCACCAAAGTGGTCGCAAAATGTAGCATAAAATTGCGAGGGTATGCAATTTTGACATTGCACCCCTAAAACATCTCAATCAATTGAGGAGACACTAATCATGGAAAGGACCCTACTAAGGTAGGAAAGACTACTCAATCGAAAGTGTCAATTAAGGGAGCTTTTCACCAACAATACACTCGGGTTTTGTTTGCTTGATATTTCAGGCCTACTCTAGGTCTACAGAACCACTTTATATTCCAATAGAAGTAAAGCAACTAAACTAGATGCTTATACGAAAGAAAGAAAGAAACTAAGGAAATGCTGGAAAACAAAAAATTGTATACAAAATTCTAAAAAACGAAGTACACAAGTGGAAATAAGACTAGAAAAAGAACCTGCCACCAGAAAGAGGATCTCACTGCCTTGGTCGACAACGGGCTGCGGGGATCTCTATGCTAAGCGCTGGCATCCTCCAAGCCACAAAAATAAAATCTCCAGATCCGTAGAGACCTAGGACACCTGCACAACACAGCAACAGACAAAACAAATACCCAACAGTCTCTAGGTGACACAGATTTCAAAATAAAACACAAGAAGCTATTGAAAATAATATAAAATGAAATGTAAATGAAAGAAAGGAGTAACGAAACCTTCGTGCATTCGAAATGCTTTCACTCGAGCACTTGCAAAGAACACAAGAAAATGTTGTGCAGCTAAAGAGCTTGCCTCAGTCAAGCCCCAGTTTTGGTCTTTCAACCTCCACGAGCAGCAAATGGTAAAAAGAACAAAAAAATATAGTGTGTTCTCCTCTCCTACATGTGTCTAAGAATTAAGAGCAGTGACAATGTGAAAATGAACTAAAAAGATAGCTTCCCTGGTCTACAAGGAAGAATACCCAACAACATACAAATGGTGGTCTACACCAAGGATAAGTATAGATGGTGGTCTACACCATGAAGCTTTCGAAGCAAATAGCTAAACCATGTATAAACAAATTAAAATATGAAATATTAAACTACAAAATAGAACAATGTTACTAGCTTGAATGGTAAGCAGGCTACAATTCCTCAAGCGCTGAAATTTGGTTCCATAGCTTCAAAACCCCAGCAAGAGAGAGCCTTCTCAATGAACACAATGCAAGCAAAAATCTCCAAGAGCTAGTAGAGATAACACCACAACTCAAAAGGACATGGAAAACCTAGATAGCTGCTATAGAGACAAAATTCACCAAAGAATCCTTCAAGATTTCACCAAAATTACAGAAAGAGGCCAAGAGAGAACATGAGAGATTTTTTTTTAAAAGTTAGATTCCCCTTGAATGAGAGGGAAGAACGAAACCACATGGAAGAGGAAAGAGTCATTCGGAGCTCGATGGGGCATTACGAGAATCTCACCAACCACGATAGTTATTCAACGTATCCAAAAATAGCTTCATTGAGCGTTTCGTGCTCGCGGGACACTAGCGTGATGCACGAACGTCCGAGCTAAGCGCTAGCGTACGAGTGAATCTACCTCAAAATCTCATGAATCATTTTCAAGCTAGAAGAGTCACCAAGCACTAAAATAGAATTTGATGAAAATGAGAAAAAGAGGCCACAATGAAGCAAACATGAGCCTAAGATCCTGTAACATGCATTGTCCAAACTAGGTTTTTTGTATCAATTTTTTTTGTGTTTTTTGCTTGCCGATGGTTTAGGGTTTTATGTTTGTCTTTGCATGTCTTGATTTTGCATGGTAAACATAGAATAAAGAGCATCTAACTAAAACCCAGAAAAACTAAAGCATAAATCAACAAATGAGCAAAGACCCAAATTGTATTATGTCAAAATATGAATTATGAGTACATACCCATTTGCCAGTTTACAACTTCATGCCGATGTTGTAGCCAGACTAGCAATATAACACCATAGAATGACTCCAAATCACCACCAATGGAAGGATCTTCGAATAGAATGTATAACAGCAGCATATGGGACTCTAAACGTCCAAGATATACACAATAGCAGTCACAAAGAGAGATGTATCAACATAGAATACCCATGAACTCCTCTAAGTTGTACGGCCCAATTGGAGCTATGAATCAACAATAAATAACACAAATCTCCTCACAATATCTTTTGTTTTGCATTGGCTGCGATGGTAGATGTTAGGCGACCAAGAAGAGGTGAGAACAAGCATTAAATCCCACACCCAAACACATAATATCTTCAGCAGAGGTACGTCCAGCAATGAAAAAGGAATGCAGCCCCAAATCAATGCAAAAATGATATCAAACTCCTAGTTTTCAGATTGCCCTCAGCTGCATATAAAATCTCTGTCAAATATGATCATTCCATGCTCAAAACTTCATCAAAATGTATCAACTGAATGCCCAACTGAAGCTCCTGAATGAAGCCTCCAAGAATCTCTTCCTGATGTGGTCTCTCACACACGAAGAGGACTATGTAGAAGTTTTTGTCTCAGCAAAGCCAATATCAAACCCTCAAAGCTCTTAGCTCCAAGAATGCACTAGAATATTTCAACAAGTGAATAGAATCAATAATCCAAGCATATTGCAAATGAAGCTCCTTCTTTCTTTTATTTGCCTCTCTTCTCCAACGGCCAAGGGAGTGAATTTTTAATTATTTTATTTCATTTACTTGACCCCCTTATTCCTCCATGAGGATGCCCACCTCCTAGTGTCATGAGTTTTAAGTTACAACTTAAATTAATAAAGTGAACACCTTATAACTTAAAGTCATTTTACCTTTTCAAATAGTATAAGTTAAATATTTAATTTAACTTATGTATCGATTTATAATCTCTCGGGCCTCTCAAACCATCAACCTTGTGCTAGGCCCCCGAAACTGCCTTGCTATAAATAGCAAGTCGCTCTGAACCGACTTACTATAAATAGTAAGTCCCTAGGAAATGATCTAGTTTCATCCCCAAATCAGTGCCATTAGCCTACAGGAGTCCTGTGATAGGCTAATCTCCATCAACTTTCCAATTGAGCTAAATGGGCGACATTACAGATGCAGAAAAGACATGCAAACACCAAAATGGTCGCAAAACGTAGTGTGAAATTGCAAGGGTAAGCAATTTTGACGTTACACCCCTAAAACATCTCAGTCAATTGTGAAGACACTAATCATGGAAAGGACCCTACTAAGTTAGGAAAGACTACTCCTCAATTGAACGTGTCAATTAAGGGAGCTTTTAACTAACAATACACTCGGGTTTTGTTTGCTTGATGTTTCAGGCCTACTATAGGTCTAAAGAACCACTTTCTATTCCAACAGAAGTAAAGAAACTAAACTAGATGCTTATACGAAAGAAACTAAGGAAATGCTGGAAAACAAACAACTGTATACATAATTCTACAAAACGAAGTACACAAGTGGAAAGAAGACTAGAAAAGGAACCTGCCACCAGAAAAAGGATCTCACTGCCCTGGACGACACTGGACCTCGGGGATGTCTATGCTAACCGTTTGCATCTTCCAAGCCACAAAAGTATAATCTCCAGATCCGTACAGACCTAGGACACCTGCACAACACAGCAACAGACAAAACAAATACCCAACAATCTCCAGATGACAGATTTCAAAATAAACCACAAGAAGCTATTGAAAATAATATAAAATGAAATGTAAATGAAAGAAAGAAGTAACAAAACCATCGTGCGTTTGAAATGCTTTCACTCGAGCACCTGTAAAGAACAGAGGAAAATGTTGTGCAGCTAAATAGCTTGCCTCGGTCAAGCCCCTATTTTGGTCTCTCGACCTCCACGAGTAGCGAATGGTAAACAGAATAGAAAAATATAGTGTGTGCTCCTATCCTACGTGTGTCGAAGAATTAAGAGCAATGACAATGTGAAAATGAACTAAACAGATAGCTTCCCTGGTCTACAGGAAAGAATACCCAACAACATACAAATGGTGGTCTACACTAAGGAAAAGTACAGATGGTGGTCTACACTATGAAGCTTTCGAAGCAAATAGCTAAACCATGTATAAACAAATTCAAATATGAAATATTAAACTACAAAATAGAACAATGTTACTAGATTGAATAGTAAGAAGTAGCCCGCAATTCCTCAATCGCTGGAATTTGGTTGCACAGCTTCAAAACCCCAACAAAAGAGACCCTTCTTAATTGTAATGTCCCCTTTAGGATATTCTTGCTTTCTTCACTTGCATACAATAATATCATAGATAGGGACATTAGAAATATTAAAGATCAACAAATTAAGATAATATTCAGTGCATAGCATCATAGCATAATTAATGAGAACAATACTACATCACACAAATAATTAGATCAAATCATCATAGCATAATCCACATTCAGTTCAATTCATAACACAATTTAGTATTGACTATGTTCAAGACTTAATCCTTACTTCCTTTCTAATCCTTAAAACCTTAGATGGGGATTTACTTGTCTAGGGCGCGATGACACCACCTCATGGATTGGATTTACTCTGTCTCTCCCTAACAACACCTCGCCTCCCCTAAGGTTGTAGGCAATAGAAATAACTAAGTATTAACTTGAACATATTTCGATATACTTCAACATACCAAATGATCACATTTATTCATAGCACATTATGTATTGGCTATGCTCATGTCTCAATCCTCATTTCTCTTCTAATCCTCAACCATGAATGGGGATTTACTTGTCTAGGGCGCGATGACACCAACTCGATGGCTGGATTTACTCTGCCTCTCCCTAACAACACCACGCCACTCACTCACAGGTTGGAAGCAATAGAAATAGATAAGCATTGAGTTTGAACATATCATTACTTCAATGTATCATGAACATAATCTATTGGTGTTGTCCTTTGTTTCATAGCAAGTTACACATTGCTTATCTAATGGCAATCTTTCCATTATATACATTTATTACTTAACACATGGCATTCATAATAATAACATGGGGTTAGATACATCTTACCAAGATAATTCTTGCCTTTGTTTCCTTGTATCTCTGAAGTGTTTTATTCCTTCCTTACCTGCAGCCCCATATGTTGTTGTATATTATATATAAGTATAATTCCCAAAATCAGAAATATATATTCTTGAATCAGATGTCTTTCTCCTTGATTTTGGTGTATTCAAATCAGATATTGTTTCATATATTCAGAAATATCTATATCAGATTTTATTTACTTATCTCTGCTTTTTTCCAATGATCTATTCCACAGTAAATGGAATTGGTTTCACCTTCTACTTACTGCTGTTCTCCATTCCTATCCCCCACTACCTTTTTAAGACTAATACCTTATATCTATCTTCCCCGTAACTCTTCATTGGAAGGTCGCACCTTTAGTCAAGTGTTGCCATGTGAATCACAGCTATTAAGAGATGCCCATATGCTCCTATTTGTTTTATACTTATCACAGCTTATATGAATTCGCAGCATCATAAATAATCATATCTTATCATTATTAATTTGCATGCCTAAATTCTTATCTTGAATTATTAAACCACGTTGTCCTTTGGTTTATTAGTGATTTGACTTAACTTAGGGATATTGACTTTCCCATCACCGCTGCCTTAATATTATTACGGTTACAATGATAACTAATTTGATATTTATATTAATAATGATATTTGTTATTTATAATATTTAAATTGTTTAATATTTATTTCTATATAATTTAATATATATTCATTTTCATATATTTATTAATATATTGTATGATTATAATTATAATAATATTTTATAAACATATTTACATCTTTATTAATACTTATATTAATTATTTATATTTATATTCATTTTTATGCTTATTATTTATAATTATTTTTATATAATAATATATCTTATAAATATATTACATATTATATTTGAATTATATTCAAAAGAATATTTATATAAAAAATATTATTATTTACTAAACAATACATTTTACGAGGACGACTTCACCGTCTTTTATTATCATGTTTAAATCTTTAATTTAAACAATGCCTTAATATCGGGACATCACATCAATCAACACAATGCAAGCAAAAATCTCCAAGAGATAGTAGAGATAACACCACAACTCAAAAGGACACGGAAAATCTAGATTGTTGTTGTAGAGACAAAATTCACCAAAGAATCCCTTCAAGATTTCCCCAAAATTACAGAGACGAGCCAAGAGAGAACATGAGAATTTTTTTTTAAAAGTTAGATTCCCCTTAAATGAGAGGCAAGAATGAAACCACATGGATGAGGAAAGAGACATTCGGCGCTCGAGAGGCATTACGAGAATCTCACCAGACACAGGAGTTATTCAACGTATCCAAAAATAGCTTCACTAAGCGTTTATGCTCGCGGAACACTAGCATGACGCACGGACGTGTTGTGACCAAATCACACATCACCCCATTAGGAATAGGGACCCCCCTTCTTTTTGAGCTCTGTGCTTTCAATGAGATTTCAATGAGATTTTAATGATATCCTAGGTATCTTCCTCTGTCGATCCGGTAATGATTTCCTCTTCTATGATCGTTGGTTCATGATTAGGAGGCAGATGAACTTGCAGTAATGAAGAATCTTGATCAATTCCCATCTAGATAATGAATGTTGAGATCAATCCTGAAGTATGTTTGAGATCCTGAAAAAGACTAAGTCTGGAGCCTAAAATCCTAAAAATCCTGAAAAAATGACTAAGTCTGAAATCTGGTGAATCCTCCAAATTCTAGATTTTGCATGTTAAATCCGGTGGATTTGAGACCTATCTCAAACATCCCGAAAGGTATATTGAAAAATATTTAAAGTATAAGAAATTCAATCTCTCAACTTATACCTTTACCCTCGCGATCCTGAAAAATGCCTGACTCTTCCAGAGGATTCAAAAAGCTCATCTAGTGCGACGGGGCATCTAAGTGGCGCAAAATCGCGATGAAAAGGGCGCTTTCAACTACAAGATAAGATGAGGATTTCAGTTGATCAACCAATGTGCCCATCTAAAGCATGAAGGGAGACGAAAATGTTAAAGGATTTTCAAGTCTTGAAGTGATGCGATTTCAAAAGATTTTCATGCCTTTGAGTAATGCGAATCCAGAGGACTCCAAAATACTTAACTAATGCGAAAATGAAAAGCCAAGTCTTGGAGCGAATTAAAGATGATAAGTGTCCAGAGGATTTCAAACCATCAACCAATGCGCTAGGATAGAAGGATTGATTCCGAAATCTGAATTTTGAAGAGGGACTAGAAGATTTGAAAAACTCATCTAGTGCGCCACTTGGAGAAAAGGAGAAGTCTTAAGGTTGGAATTATCAAGGCTCTAGTTTAGAGGATTTCGAAGTCTTATCTAATGCGCCAAAAACTTGAGGATTTCTAATCCCTCATCTAATGCGACTTCATGAAGGGAGATTCCAGGCGCTTCAAAGGGGATACATCACAAGGTTTAAGTCAATTTTCAAGAGATTCTAAGGTGATGATCTAGTGCACCAAAGAGGTTTCAATATAAAGTTCAGAGGATCCTTATCTAAGGCAAAAACTTGAGGATTTCTAATCCCTCATCCAATGCGCCATACAAGGAGGAAAGTGAAAGTGTCCTAGACATCCAAGGTCAGGTCTTCAAGGCAAGTTTAGAGGATTTCAAAGTTTTATCCTAAGCGCCAACATCATGCATGATTCGCTAAAGGTAAAGTTCATTTAAGTTTTGAAGATTCCAACATAGTGAACTAATGCGCCACTTCAAGGACCCTTTATCAATATGCCCAAACAAGGAAGAAATCAAAGGTGGCATCTAATGCGCCACACATGAGGAAGAATAAGGTTTGTTTTTTGGAGATCTCAAATTACCTATCTAAAGCGCTTAACCTAGGAGCTGATCTATTATGCAAAGGTAAGAAGAATTCAAGTTGCCCATCCAATGCGCTAAAGGTGGAAGAAGGTAGAATATTTCAAAAACACTAACTTGAGGAGGATCTTGTCACCTTGAAGCAACGCGCCACTCCCTTGCAAATGAAAACAAGTTCAAACCAAAGCAATTTGAAAGAGGTTTTGAGAGGATTTTCCATTCCTCATCCAATGCGCTCAAAAGAAGAGGATTTCCAAACCCTCATCCAACGCGCCTAAAGCCTAGAGGGTTATGAAGGGAGATCAAGGTATTTTCGATCACCTCAAGAAGATTTCAACATGCTCATCCAATGCGAAATGCTAGAAGAAATCAAAAATTTGATCCAAAGCGCCTGGAGGATGAGGATTTTGAAGGTGTGATCTAATGCGAAGAATCAAGAATCAAGTCTTAAAGTGAAATTCTAAAAGGCAAGAGGATCTCAATCCTCCATCCAATGCGACTTTTAGAAGAGATAAAATAGTGGAGTTTTTAAAGGAAAATTTTAGGAAGAGTTGAAATCCTTCAACCAATGCGCCCTTCTAGAATACCTTCAAGACCTTGACTAGTGTGATAGATCTAGAAGAATTTGAATACTCCATCCAAGGGGAAGTTGAGAGCATTTTTAGATCGAAAGGAATTCATCATGCTTCATCGTTAGTCCAACAAGAAGATCTCCAAATACCTATCAAGAAGAACTCAACCTAGAAGATCGTGGAAACCCCATCCAATGCGCCAATCAAAGGAAAAGTTTATAAACATTTAATTGTTTTTGCCTTGAAAAACGTGGAAATTGCATTATATTAAATGAAGATCAATCAAAATTAAATGTTTTTCACTATATTAAAGAGGGTCGGCCTAGGTATGGAGAAAAGTTTTAAGGCAAATTCTATATATATATCTCCTCTCCTTTTCATTTTTCTCATTTTTAAGGAGCAGAATTACTTTGCAAGAGCAGATTTGTCTTCAAGGAGCAGCAACAAGAAGGTTTTATAAAAGTACAAGTTTGATTTTGTCAATCCAAGCAAGTGTTGGATCAGATTTCAAGGTATCAATTTAAGGCAGCTTATCAAGTAAGTCTGATTTAAATATTTTCTGATCTGATTTTCTTCTTTTTACTTCATTAGATGCATTAAAATTGTTCAAGTATTGGTAAAACTTAAAGAGGATAAGTGGATTTTGATAGATTCCTTGAGCCTAGATAGTAATATTTCATAATTATAAAGGAAAACTTCATAAAGTTAATGCATTAAAGTAGCTGAAATAGAGTCTAGGTTGTGTTTGCAATTACTTATTCGCGTCAAGTTTGCAGGATCATGGCAATGACTTCCAAGGAGCGACAAGCAAAGATCCGGATGGATGCTAAGGGGAAAATTCCCGAATCAAAGCTCATTTCAAGGTGGACAAATGTAGGAGACACGAATATGGGCAACAGCAACTTGGAAGATATCAAGTCAGTCCTTGAGGAACCCAACGGAGGTAGTCTTGCTTGAGCCATCATGAGGAGTGGAGCCATTGAAGCTACTTGTTTTCCGCCAGCTTTGCCGTGTTCAGAGATGATCATTGAATGCGTCAAGAAGTATGATGTAGATACAAGACAAATTACAGCCAAAGATGGAACAATATTAGCTTATTTGCAAAAGGAGGCAGTTGAAGAGACTTTCAACATTCCAACTAGGGAGAGGATGATCAGTATCTCGATACAACGAGGTCAGCAGGAATACGATGTTGATTCAAAGACAAAGTTGCAGGAAATAAGGAGAGAATGGATGGCCAATCCAGCTATGAAGTTCAATATGAATAATCCTCCACAATTTCACAAGTCAGATTTTCATTCTGAAATTGCATACTTGATTATGTTTCTAAATAGAATGACAGGAATGCCGCAATCTGCTACCTTTCAGCCTTGGATGTACTCTTTCATCAAGTCAATTCTCAAAGGGAAGATGATTGATTGGGCTGGACTTATCAGTCAGAGTATACATGAGCAGTTCATCAATTTTGCTAAGACCAAGACTTGTTATATGAGTTCCTATGTGGTATACCTTCTCGCAAGAAATGAAGTCTATTCAGGTTTGACCAAAAGAGGAGAAGTTGGCATTGGGCCTAATAAGTACTTATCGCATCAGTGTTATCCTCAGTTACACCTCAAAAGTATCAATCATTATACAAGGTTCAATGATGCGTTTGCTATGTTCATAATGAAGAAACTAAGAGGAGAATTTCATAAAAGGTTGTCTAATGCAGCGAGAGAGTTCATTTCAGCATATGGACACTGGTATACTCAGCATGAAAGGTACACTTACCTAAGGATCCAAGGGTTTACATCATATCCATACAGATTACCAAGATATCCAACCAACAGGATGGTAATGTTAGAGGTTACAAGGCAACTCCTGGAACTCATCAGGTTGCAAAAGTTGAAGAAGAAAGGAGGGATCCAATTTCCACTTCTTCTTGGACAAAATCTGGAGTGTCCATCATTGTCAGCAGCTGAATATTCTGAGATAGATCTTTAGGCATATCATTTGCAAACTCATGGCACCAAGAGGCTTAACTTTGATCCTTTTCAAGTTTGCTGGAAATATAACAGAGAATTTAAGCATGTCAAGCAGTTGGAAGACCACTGGGCCAGTGCCCAAGATGAAGATGATCTCCGAACACTTCAAAGTTCGAGACTCACCTGGGATTTAGTTAGAGCTTCCAAAGTATTCAGGATACCAGATCAGTTCACTAAAGATGATACTATGTTAATAGATGAATTTGATAAGATAAAGGATTTGCCTTATACAATTGATTGGTCAAAAAAGGATGTGTCCGAAGAAGAATTGATAAAGCCAGTCTTGGCCATGACACAAGTATGTATAAATCAACTATTGCAAGAGATGAATGATGAAGGCCGAGTTCTTACTTACAATAAGATGGATGAAGGAGAACCAGGACAGCACAGTACACATAGCAAACCACAATACAGTGGAAATGATCAAAGTGATAATCCAGCTAGAAAAAGGAAAAGACCTAGTCAAGATCAAGGAGAATCAAGCCAGAGACCTCAAAAGAAGAATAATCTATCTACTTCATCTAATCCACAAGAAGGTGCTTCAGTTGTTCAGAATCCAATACAAGAGATAGAAGTTATAGAAGAAGTTGCCTTGATTCCATCCGAGGAGATTCAGTCAAGTCCCACTGTCATAATGGAGAAAAATGATGATCTTGATCAAGATGAAGTAGGTCAAGCAGAATCTGATGAGGAAGTAGCTCGTGTACAACACAGTCAAGTTCAAAGACAGCAAGATCTTTCTGCTCTCCCACCTTGGTTGAGGCAAAGGATTGAGGAAAGTACAATTGTAGAAACTTATCAACCTGCTCCAGTTGAGGAATTGCTTGTAAATGCACAGAAGGGTAATCAGAAGAAGAAAGCAACAGTCTTTTCCAAAATCACTCAAGATTCTGCTGGAAATAGAGAGGTACATATAGCTGTTCCTAGAATTGACAAGGAGTTAGAAGATATGGCACCTGAGGATTACAATATGACTACTATTGGCATGGGTCCAATCACAAGGGAACAGGTAGAGGAGGAACTACAAGAGTCAGTGAATAGTATAAGAAGCATGTTAAAGCAAGACAGAGAAGCTAGGTTAAAGGTTGAACAAGATTTTAATACATTGAAGCACTACATTCAGCAAGTCATGCAGCCTATCCAACAGAAGGAAGTTACTCCAATTCCTCTGTCTATTCTTCCACAAGAAACAGTATCCCAAGTTGAAAACATGAGAACTTCATCTCAAGTGATGAAAGGATGGATAGAAAAGACAGAAGAGAAGACATATACTCACCTTGAAGAAATTGTGCAAGTTTATAATAGAGTCATTAATCTTAAGGATCAAGTTCAAGCTTTGTTAAGAAATTGTGCTAAGTTCAAACCTATCAAGGAGCAATACATGCCACAGCTCAAGAGTTTAATGGAAGCTCCATTAGAGGACCTAATTCATGATAAGGTGATTGATAGAGATACTCCACATGACTTCATCACTTGGTATTTCTCCTTTCACAACAAGGGGCAACTAGTTGATAAAATTGAAGTAGATATGTCCAGAATAAGAAGTGTTCTTCTAAGAACAGAGAATCATATATACACTGCTTTGACAACAATATGTAATCCTTATGGAAATGTTACTATTGAAAACATGAAGCAACAAGTTAAGGCATTCTACTTTCAGTATGATGGACTTGATGAGGGTCAGCTGGATAGTATATTCACACTTGCATTTCGTCTTGGAGAAAATAAGTCTTGGATAAACGACTGGGAGAAGACACTTGGTGTCTATGAGTCAGATGTGGCACTGGCAGAAGGATCCATTAATGCGGCGACAAGTGTACCAATGGAGGATATTGTTCAAATTGTGTCTAGATTCATTGTATCTCATAGTACTACTACATAGAAGGCATATGATGTGGCTTCCTTATCTTCTTGGAAAGCGTGCCTTTGTTCCCTCCTTCATAGCTTCTTTCATTTAATAAAGTGAGCCTCCTTCATTTAATAAAGGAGAGTTTGTTACAACTACTTGTGATGTGGCTTGATCTGGTCCATTGGCTTGACCGACCGATCTTGACCCTTCATTCCTCTGAGGTTTATAAAAGGGCTCCCATTGCTCTCATTTGTACAGTTGAAAATTCTGAAATTGTTGCAAGAGCTCTCTGAGATAATAAAAGATTCATTGTTTGGTGATTCTATTTGAGTTTCTGAGTGTTGCATGGTTTCAATTTTCAAACGAACATTAAGTTATAAGTTTTCTTTAAGTTTATGTTAGTTAATGAAAGGTTTTGTTATTGCTTTGTGGTGAAATCAGTAAGTTCATACCATTTGTAGTCTGCGGCTTGTGGCTTGCAGTGCATGGTTAGTCTGAACAATTGAACATCAATTTGATCTTTTTGCTTGTTGAATCTTTCATGAGCATAACTGATTTAAACATCTTGTACACCTTTGAAGATTGCACCTATCTTGTGTAGTTGTTTTATCTTGGCAAAACAGGATCTGGTTTGATTTCACTCCAAGTAGTAAACGTCCTTGCATTTAGGATTAGATTAGTGTTTCTAAACCTTATACCTTTTGTCTTTTTTTTATCATTCAGTTAGAATTAGGATCAAAAACCTCAATTGCTAAATCATATGCTATCAATTGCAGTACTTAGACTCTCTAGTATCCCCTTCCATAATCATTGAAATAATCAGTTACTTGAACAATTGCGTAAGTCCCTTTGTGTTAAACAGCAAAATCATACTTAGTCGCTGAGCTGTCTCTTACCGAAACCATCAGAAGGAACCTTGGAGTCATCTCGTTTGATCACCTAGTTCAGCATTCGAGAGGCTTTGCTCAAGAGGGAGTCAAATACTTAGTATTTTACTCTAATTGTTGACTTGTTGAAAAACAATCATCAACAGGACGTACGCGCTAAGCGCTAGCGTACTAGTGAATCTACCTCAGAATCTCATGAATCAACTCCGGGATAGGAGAGTCACCAAGCACTAAAATAGAATTTGATGAAAATGACAAAAACAGGCCAGAATGAAGCAAACATGAGCCTAAGATGCAGAAAAGAGGTGCAAGCACCAAAGTGGTCTCAAAAACGTAGCGTGAAATTGCAAGGGTATACAATTTTAACATTACACCCCTAAAACATCTCAGTCAATTGACAACACACTAATCATATAAAGGACCCTACTAAGGTACGAAACACTACTCCACAATAGAACGTGTAAATTAAGGGAGCATTTCACTAACAATACACTCGGGTTTAGTTTGCTTAATGTTTCAAGCCTACTCTAGGTCTACAGAACCAATTTATATTCCAACAGAAGCAAAGCAACTAAACTAAATGCTTATATGAAAGAAAGAAGAAACTAAGGAAATGTTGGAAAACAAACAACTGTATACAGAATTCTAGAAAATGAAGTACACAAGTGGAAAGAAGACCAGAAAAGGAACTTGCCACCAGAAAGAGGATCTCACGGACGACACTGAGCCGCGGGGATGTCCTATGCTAAGCATTGGCGTCCTCCAAGCCACAGAAATAAAATCTCCAGATCCGTACAGACCTAGGACACCTGCACAACACAGCAACAGATAAAAACAAATACCCAACAATCTCCAAGTCACACAGATTTCAAAATAAAGGACAAGAAGCTATTGAAAATAATATAAAATGAAATGTAAATGAAAGGAGTTACGAAACCTTTGCCCTTTCGAAATGCTTTTACTCGAGCACCTACAAAGAATAGAAGAAAATGTTGTGCAGCTAAGGAGCTTGCCTCAGTCAAGCCTCGGTTTCGGTCTTTCAACCTCCATGAGCAGCAAATGCTAAAGAGAATAGAAAAATATAGTGTGTGCTCCTATCCTACGTGTGTCTAAGAATTAAGAGCAGCGACAATGTTAAAATGAACAAAAAAGGTGGCTTCCCTTGTCTACGGGGAAGAACACACAACATACAAATGGTGGTCTACACCAAGGAAAAGTACAGATGGTGTTCGACACCATGAAGCTTTCGAAGCAAATAGCTAAACCATGTATAAACAAATTCAAATATGAAATGTTAAACTATAAAATAGAACAATGTTACTAGCTTGAATAGTAAGGAGGCTGCAATTCCTCAAAGGCTGGAATTTGGTTGCACAGCTTCATAACCCCAGCAAGAGAGAGCCTTCTCAATGAACACAACGCAAGAAAAAATCTCCAAGAGCTAGTAGAGATAACATTACAACTCAAAAGGACATGGAAATCTAGATAGCTGCTGTAGAGACAAAATTCACCAAAGAATCCTTCAAGATTTCACAAAAATTACAGAGAGGAGCCAAGAGAGATCATGAGAGATTTTTTTAAAAAGTTAGATTCCCCTTGAATGAGGAAAGAATGAAACCACATGGAAGAGGAAATGGACATTCGGAGCTCGGGAGGCATTACGTGAATCTCACCAGCCATAGGAGTTATTAAACGTATCAAAAAATAGCTTCACTGAGCCTTTAGTGCTTGCGGAACACTAGCATGATGTAAGTATGTCCGCGCTAAGCACTAGCATACGAGTGAATCTACCTCAGAATGTCATGAATCATCTCCGTGCAAGGAGAGTCACCAAGCACAAAAACAGAATTTAATGAAACTAAGAAAAAGAGGCCAGAATGAAACAAAAATGAGCCTAAGATCCAGAAAAGAGGTGCAAGCACCAAAGTGGTCGCAAAACCTAGCGTGAAATTGCAAGGGTATGCAATTTTGACGTTACATCCCTAAAACATCTCGGTCAATTGAAGAGACACTAATCATTGAAAGGAGCCTACTAAGGTAGGCAAGACTACTCCTCAATCGAACGTGTCAATTAAGGGAGCTTTTCACTAACAATACACTGGAGTTTTGTTTACTCAATGTTTCAGACCTACTCTAGGTCTAAAGAACCACTTTATATTCCAACAGAAGTAAAGCAACTAAACTAGATGCTTATACGAAAGAAAGAAACTAAGGAAATGCTAGAAAACAAACAACTATATACAAAATTCTAGAAAACGAAGTACACACGAGGAACGAAGACCAGAAAAGGAACCTGCCACCAGAAAGAGGATCTCACTGCCCTGGACAACACCAGTCCGTGGGTATGTCTATGCTAAGCATTGCCCTCCTCCAAGCCACAAAAATAAAATCTCTAGATCCGTACAGACCTAGGACACCTACACAACACAACAACAGACAAAACAAATACCCAACAGTCTCCAGGTGACACAGATTTCAAAATATAGCACAAGAAGCTATTGAAAATAATATAAAATGAAATGTTAATGAAAGAAAGGAGTAACAAAACCTTCGTGCGTTCGAAATGCTTTCACTCGAGCACCTACAAAGAACAGAGTAAAATCTTGTGCAGCTGAGGAGCTTGCCTCAGTCAAGCCCCAATTTTTGTCTTTCGACCTCTATGAGCAACGACTGGTAAACAGAAAAAAAAATATACTATGTGCTCCCATCCTACGTGTGTCTAAGAATTAAGAGAAGTAACAATGTGAAAATGAACTAAAAAGGTAGCTTCCCTGGTCTACGGGGAAGAATACCCAAAAACATACAAATGGTGGTCTACACTAAGGAAAAGTACAGACGGTGGTCAACACCATGAAGCTTTCAAAATAAATAGCTAAACCATGTATAGAAAAATTCAAATATGAAATATTAAACTACAAAATAGAGCAATGTTACAAGCTTCAATAGTAAGAAGGCTGCAATTCCTCAAAGGCTGGAATTTGGTTGCACAGCTTCAAAACCCCAGCAACAGAGAGCCTTCTCAATGAACACAATGCAATCAAAAATCTCCAAGAGCTAGTAGAGATAACACCACAACTCAAAAAGACATGGAAAATCTAGATAGCTACTGTAAGGAGAAAATTCACCAAAGAATCCTTCAAGATTTCACCAAAATTACAGAGAGGAGCCAAGAGAGAACATGAGAGATTTTTTTAAAAAGTTAGATTCCCCTTGAATGAAAGGGAAGAATGAAACCACATGGAAGAGGAAAGAGACATTCGGAGCTCAAAAGGCATTATGTGAATCTCACCAACCACAGGAGTTATTCAACGTATCCCAAAAGAGGCCAAAATGAAGCAAACATGAGCTAAGATGTAGAAAAGAGGTGCAAGCACCAAAGTTGTCGCAAAACATAGCTGAAATTGTAGGGATATCCAATTTTGACGTTACACCCTGTTGTACCCATACGAAATTTTTCGTATATGTGCCCAAACATACCGCACAAGCACCGTGTAGCCTTGTCATTACTGCGCTAACCCTACAGGTACAAAGATATATCAAAAGATAGTGATCCAACGCCCGAATGAAGGAGATTCTGACAAGCCAATTAGGCACGGAGTAGTGAAACAACGTCAAAAAGAGGTCAAAGTGTTGAATTGGAGGCCAAAACGACATAAAGGAACCAAGGGAAGCAATGCAAATACATCTGGCAAATCAAAATTTGATTTTGAAAATTTTGAAATTTTGGTCTAAGGCATTTTTTAGCGTTCTTGGCTAAATGTGCTCCATCTTGGAGTATAATTCATGGAGGAGAGGCTTCAATGAGAGTTTCAGATCATATGAGCCTGATATCCAAACTTCAAGACATTTCGTCATCAGACGAAGAAGTTACGGCAAAAAGAAGATCCAAAAGCAGTGATACTTGATGGTGATCCAGACTATCTCCATCAAAATGGTCAAGGCAAAGTTCAAAGTTTTTCAAGGTCAAGAATCATAAATATGAGCCCTGAAATTGGCTAAGTCTGGTGTCCTGAAACCTGATGTTCTGAGATCCTGAAATTTGTCTAAGTCTGAAATCTGGTGGATCCTCAAAAATCTAGAATCTATATGTTAAATCCCATGGATCCGGGACCTATCTCAAACATCCTGGAAGTATATTTCAAAATATTTAAAGTATATTTCAATATTTGAGCATATACTTAAATATATTTTGAAATATACTTCCACCCAAGACACTCAAAATCAAACATCAAAAGGTGCCCATTCTAGCCAAAACCCACGCCTTTTGTGCATTCCAAAAAGGCACTCAAATACACCAAAAAGTACGCTTTCTATTTGTCTAAGAAAGGCGCTCAAAACACCCATATCTCACCCTTTTTTTAGGCATTCCCAAAGGCGCCTAAATTGGCTAAAACCCACGCCTTTTTGCATGCATCAAAAAGGCGCTCTTTTGTCTATTTTCCACGCCTTTGCTTCACCTCCCAAAGGCGCCTAAATTGGTCATATTCCACACTTATTTTCTCCCTCGAGAAAGGCGCCCAAACTCCCAAATTCTCACGCCTTTTGGTCTTTTGGTAATTGGCGCCCAAATACACTAAATCCCATGCCTATCTAGCTCAAGCAAAAGGCGCCTAAATTACATCATTTGCACTCCTTTTAGAGGTGACTTGTTTGCATGAGGATTGATGCCAAGAGACAGAAAGTATGAGCCTATAAATATACCTCTTCATCCTTCTCATTTCATTCATTATTTTTGCAAGGTTGAAGAGGCAGAGCAAGGTCCAAGTTGAAGAATGAAACCCTAGGAGGAGGGCGTCCACTATAAAGGAGATATTTAGCATAGTTATTATCATTTTCTTGGCAAGAGGATGGTATTGGGGCTGCACTTCTCACATGGCGGCCATTAATGGATGAATAAAAGCTTGCAAAAGGCGAATTCGAAGGCTTTGAAGATTGGATCTTCACATACAGGGCAAAGATCATCCATTCTTGCATTATTCTACACCTTTCTATCACACTCCAAGTAAAATTTGTCCACTGGAGAGCCTCTTTCTTGCACTGGCGGCCATTTTTTAGGGTTTTTCAAGCTTTTTGAAGCTTTTTCGGATGAGCAAAACGTAAAGAAGACAATTCGATCACTTCTATCCTTCTTTTTCTTCATTCTCTTCTTTCACAGGGTCCATTTTCATGTTCCCAAGACAGCACCCAAACGTAGGAAGTGATTTTGGCAAATTTTCAAGGATTTTCACCGCTGGTCATGATTTTTCGAAGGCAAAATCACCACCTACAGCCAAGATAAAATTGATTTTTGAGGCTTATTTGTCCAAAATTTCTCATTTCTGGCACATACCCACCTCGGCAAAAGGCATTTTCCATCATCCTGGACCAGTTTGAGCTCAGATCTGTAAAATCTTTGAGGGTGTAGCTCCAAAATTTTATTTTCCAAGGGCAAAATTTTAATTTTTTCACAAAAATTAAATTTTGGACAGCGAAAATAAAACTTGTTTTTCTTGGGCAGGGAACACACACGAGTCCAAATTGGTCATTTTCAAAGCAGAAAAGTCATCAGAACAAGCCCCTCCAAGTCATCATGCAATATTCATCAGTCACGATTGAGGCTAAATCTTTGCTCAAACATGAATACTCCAAGGTCAGAGAAACAGACTTGTGACAAGTTTCACCTCGAAGAATATATGGATTTGGCTACATGGAAAGAAAAGCTTCTGGGCATTGAAAGATACACCATTGATTTTGTCCAAAACATTCCTTGCAAGTATTTTAGCAATGAAGGCGTGAATTGTCTTGTTCACAATTTGCAGGAGTTCATACAGCTGATCCGCGAAAGGTTTGGTGGTGATCCCCACTTAGACAAAATGTACCTCCTGGTTGATATTGCATCAAAGTGCGCCAAGGCTGAGAAAGACTTTGAAGTGTTTGAGAAAATCACAGAGGATGCTGCCATAGACCTACAAATGAGGACGGTTCACCTTGAGTCCATGATCATGCCAGATGAAGCCAAAGTTGAGGAATTTGAGAGAAATCTCAATTCTCAGACTTAGCTTATTTTTCACATTTTACAGAAGGGAATTATTTCTTGCAGCAGGAGAGATTTCCAAAGCAGCTTCTATTTTGAAAACTGTCTTTGTTAACTAAAGTTAAATTTATTTTTTAGATTTTGCTTTTGGAAATCATGCAAAATATCTTTGAGCTGGAACTCAATGTGTAATAACATGCAAGTTCAGTTAACTGAAATTTGCATGACAAGATACTTTTAGTTTTAATTGCTAATAAGCTTGCATGCTTACCATGCAACAATTAGATCTAGAGTGAAGAGTGTTAGTTAACTCTTCCTTTTATTTCCTTGCACTTTTGTTTTTTAGGTATAAATAAGTGTATTCTACACACTTAAACTATCAATGGTAAATGCTGAGACTAATTTTTGCTCGCATTTTATTGTTCAAGCAATGTTATTGATTCTTGCTTTTTGATTAATGAGAATAGGAATCATGGTTTCAGAGATCTATATTGTTGTCAAGAGTTATGTAAATTGTTCATGACTTTGTGCATGAGCAATTATTGTTGAGTTGTATTTGTTCTTTTGTTTTGAAAACCTCCAAGTTGTCCTTCTAAATTCTTTATGCTTTGAATTTACTTGAAGAAATCAGAATTGTTTTAAAGCTAAAGTTAGTTATTTTCTTCTAGAAAGCTTTAGAAAATCTTATAGCCTTGCAGAAGAGCTTCATTGCCTTGTGCTCGTGCCTTGAGAAACAAAAAGATAGGTTATTTTGTAAACATCTTTTTAATTTTCTTGTTGAGGGAGCTTCCCCTCCTAATTTGAAGAACAGTCCTACTGTACACGTTGTCCATTTATCTTTCTCACCGAAAGGTACAAAATTAAATGCTAACACACCCCTAAAACATCTCAGTCAATTGAGGAGACACTAATCATGGAAAGGACCCTACTAGGTAGGAAAGACTACACAATTGAACATGTCAATTAAGGGAGCTTTTCACTAACAATACACTCGGGTTTTGTTTGCTTGATGTTTCAGGCCTACTCTAGGTCTAAAGAACCACTTTATATTCCAACTTTAGTAAAGCAATTAAACTAGATGCTTATACGAAAGAAACAAAGAAACTAAGGAAATGTTGGAAAACAAACAACTGTATACAAAATTCTAGAAAACGAAGTACACAAGTGGAAAGAAGACTAGAAAAGCAACCTGCCACCAAAAAGAGGATCTCACAGCCCTAGACAACGGGCTGCGAGCATGTCTATGCTCAGCTTTGGCATCCTCCAAGCCAAAAAAATAAAATCTCTAGATCCATACAGACCTACGACACTTACACAACACAGCAACAGACAAAACAACTATCCAACAATCTCCAGGTGACACAGATTTCAAAATAAAGCACAAGAAGCTATAGAAAATAATATAAAATGAAATGTAAATGAAAGAAAGGAGTAACGAAATCGTCGTGCGTTCGAAATGCTTTCACTCGAGCACCTGCAAAGAACAGAGGAAAATGTTGTGTAGCTAAATAGCTTGCCTCAGTCAAGCCCCTATTTTAGTCTCTTGACCTCCACGAGCAGAGAATGGTAAATAGAATAGAAAAATATAGTGTATGCCCCTATACTACGTGTGTTTACGAATTAAGAGCAATGACAATGTGAAAATGAACTAAAAAGGTAGCTTCCCTAGTCTACGAGGAAGAATACCCAACAACATACAAATGGTGGTCTACACCAAGGAAAAGTACAGATGGTCGTCTACACCATGAAGCTTTCGAAGCAAATAGCTAAACCATGTATAAACAAATTCAATTATGAAATATTAAAACACAAAATAGAACAATATTACTAGCTTGAATAGTAAGGAGGTTGCAATTCTTCAAGGGCTGGAATTTTATTGCACAACTTCAAAACCACAACAAGAGAGAGCCTTCTCAATGAACAAAATGCAAGCAAAAATCTTCAAGAGCTAGTAGAGATAACACCACAACTCAAAATGACATAGAAAATCTAGATAGCTATTGTAGAGACAAAATTCACCAAAGAACCCTTCAAGATTTCACCAAAATTACAGAGAGGAGCCAACACAAAACATGAGAGATTTTTATAAAAAGTTAGATTCCCCTTCAATGAGAGGGAAGAATGAAACCACATGGAAGAGGAAAGAGTCGTTCGGAGCTCAAGAGGCATTACGAGAATCTCACAAGCCACAACAGTTATTCAACGTATCCAAAAATAGCTTCATAGAGCATTTCATGCTCGCGGCACACTAGCACGACACACAAACGTCTGCACTAAGTGCTAGCGTACGAGTGAATCTACCTCAGAATCTGATGAATCATCTTCGAGCTAGGAGAGTCACCAAGCACTAAAATAGAATTTGATGAAAATGAGAAAAAGAGGCCAGAATGAAGCAAACATTAGCCTAAGATGCAAAAAAGAGGTGGAAGCACCAAAGTGGTCGCAAAACATAGCGTGAAATCGCTAGGGTATGCAATTTTGACATTACACCCCTAAAACATCTTAGTCAATTGAGGAGACCATAATCATGGAAAGGACCCTACTAAGATAGGAAAGAATACTCATCGAACGTGTCAATTAAGAGAGCTTTTCACTAACAATACACTTGGGTTTTGTTTGCTTGACGTTTCAGGCCTACTCTAGGTCTACAAAACCACTTTATATTCCAACAGAGGTAAAGCAACTAAACTAGATGCTAATATGAAAGAAAGAATGAAACTAAGGAAATGCTGCAAAACAAACAACTGTATAAAAAATTCTCGAAAACGAAGTACACAAGTGGAAAGAAGACCAAAAAAGAAACCTACCATCAGAAAGAGGATCTCACTACCCTGGACAACACCGGGCCGCGGGGATGTCTATGCTAGGCGCTGGCGTCCTCCAAGCCACAAAAATAAAATCTCTAGATCCGTACAGACCTAGGAAACCTGCACAATACAACATCAGACAAAACAAATACCCAACAGTCTCCAGGAGACAGATTTCAAAATAAAGCACAAGAAGCTATTGAAAATAATATAAAATGAAATGTAAATGAAAGAAACGAGTCACGTAACCTTTGTGCATTCGAAATGCTTTCACTCGAGCACCTACAAAGAACAAAGCAAAATGTTGTGCAGCTAAGGATCTTGCCTCAGTCAAGCCCTGGTTTTGGTCTTTCGAGCTCCACGAGCAGTAAATGGTAAAAAGAATAGAAAAACATAGTGTGTGCTCCTATCCTACGTGTGTCTAAGAATTAAGAGCAGTGATAATGTGAAAATGAACTAAAAAGGTAGCTTGCCTGGTCTACAGGGGAAGAATACCCAACAACATACAAATTGTGGTATAGACCAAGGAAAAGTACAGATGGTGGTCTACACCATGAAGCTTTCGAAGCAAATAGCTAAACCATGTATAAACAAATTCAAATATGAAATATTAAACTACAAAATAGAACAATGTTACTAGCTTGAATAGTAAAAAGGAGGCCGCAATTCCTAAAGGGTTGGAATTTCGTTGCACAGCTTTAAAACCCCAGCAATAGAGAGCCTTCTCAATGAGCACAATGCAAGCAAAAATCTCCAAGAGCTAGTACAGATAACACCACAACTCAAGAGGACATGGAAAATCCAAATAGCTACTATAGAGACAAAATTAACCAAAGAACCTGTCATGTCCGCATATTTACACATAAATCGATTATGTATCCAAATTAAAGATATGAATATTGTAACTGATTTAAGTCATATAGATTTAATATAATAAACGGAATATTATAAATTAATAATACATATTATTAAATAAATATTAATAAATTAAATATTATTATGTGCATATAAATAAATATTATGAACTAATATAAATATTATAAATCAAAATAATATATATATTAAAAGCATGGCCGATCGCCATTTTGGGTGGCGGACACTTTCCAAGTGAAAAGCCTTAGAAAAGGCAGTGCATACAAGAAGAAAGAGAATCCGCTGATTTGTCAAAGGAAAGAATCGGCACTTAATGAAATAAGACCATTGATAGAAGTAATTGACATCAGTAATAATACAAACGAAAGTGCCGGCTATGAGGAGAAGCCTATTGGAAATTGACGATCTCATACAAGGAAAGCATATAAGGTAAAGAGTGCTATTCACATAACCAGCGATTAGTAAATGGGTATTATAAGTGATACAAATACAATATATAGCAACAATCCCTTAAAACAAATCGCTGGGTCAAGTCAACGATCCCTCTAGGGATGTATTAAGAGTTGCTAATTAAAAGATGACGTCTCTCTAAGAGCAGCGACCATGAAAGAAGGTGTCCATTGATATGAAAGAAATCGGTGGAAGGTATAAAAACAATGGAGAGGCATTTGTGAAGGGGGATCAGGAGGATTGGAGCAAGGCAGGACAGGGAATCGATCAGCCAAGATGAGCATCAAAGAACACTCGTTCCATTCATAACATCAATCATTGAACCACCTGTATCCATTTCAGCAGCATTACAACTCAAAGGCATCTTACTCATTTCATTCAAACATTCAGCAGACATCTTACCTCATGGATTGACATTTCATCTCCATCTCATCAACACCAAGGATCTCATCGAACCATTTAATAGACTAACAAGACATGTCAGCGATGCATAATATTAAAAGACTTAAGACTATATAATGCAACCCTTATAAGGAGCATCAATACAGATCAATACATCAACGATCACAACACACACAAAAACATCACTTCTGATATAACACAGCCATCGAACAATCACTCTATACATCCAGATCTGCATCATCGATCAGCACTCAAGGCAATATCAGCATCAATTCTCACATACAATATCAGTTCTGCAACTATCCAACAATTAAGCAATCAATATATCAGTAAGATCAATAACCAGCATCATACTTGAATCAGAAACTTCAACAGCATCTTACAAATACATTTCAGCAGTTGGCATTAACAAGGCATCTCAGACAGCAAGAAGAGTATAAACAGACCAGGGATCAAGGGATCAACATCCACTTACAGCAAACCAACATTACATAAGGTATCCACTCAAATAGTTATATCAATACAAGTAAGAGTTGTGCCATAGGCACCAGATCATAATCAATTGATATATGTATGAAAGGCATATAAGCTTTATGCTCATCCATCTAGAATGATGGTATTATCATAGTTCCCATAGAGGAACAATATCCTTAAGGGATAATTAGCCTTGTGATCCATAGATCACTAATCGAGAGAATGAGCTCCTTATTGGTATGCATTCTCTAACTCTACCCATGTTGTACTAGGGACAAATAAATCATGCCACGTCCTTAATCTTATCTATTTCACCTAGGAGGACGGTTAAGTAAGAAAGGGCAGATTATTAGGATCAATCTCACATAGGGTACGTGACTCTCAAGTGCATGAGGTATTACTGAGCGTGTAATGAAGTCCCTTGAGCCAAGTAGTGAGGTATTGCCGGGCGTGCAATGAAGCACTTGGGCCTATACCTATGAAGATGACTTACACGGTAGGTGACTCTCAAGTGGATGAGGTATTACCGAGCGTGTAATTAAGTCCTTGAGCCAAGTAGTGAGGTATTGCCGGGCGTGCAATGAAGCACTTGGGCCTATGACAGTGGAGCATGATCCTCAAGTAGCGAGGTATTGTCGGGCATGCAATGAAGCTCTTGAGCCAAGAGGTGAGGTATGGCCGGGCGTGCCATGAAGCCCTTGGGTATTGTTATTCCGCACCTTAATAAGCATACACCTATCCTCTATTAGGAATAGATTAGATTGGTGACCAGGCACTATCATTCCCAAAGTACACTATGAGGTTCCATATGAATAAGTAAGAAAAATGAGTATGAATTATATAATTGTCATTAATGATCATGTTATTACTAATCCTAATTAATGTTTTGATTTTATTATTAATGTTCCTTTTAAGAGGCTATATTTCTGTGCAAGGTGAAAAATAAGAAAACCCAAAAGGGGAGATTACAGATGTTGGTGTTGGAAATAAGCCACACCCGGACCAACGATGGACTGGTCCAAGAGGGGCCAGTAGCTCAGTGGTAGAGCACTCCAGTAGTGATGGAAGGTCCTAGGTTCAAGTCCTAGCTGGCCCATGTCTCAACATGGTATCAGAGCCAGGCCCAGGCTAAGAGCCCCAAGCACATGAGAGGTGTGGCTTAAGGGGGGGTGTTGGTGTTGGAAATAAGCCACACCCGGACCGACGATGGATTGGTCCAAGAGGGGCCAGTAGCTCAGTGGTAGAGCACTCTAGTAGTGATGGAAGGTCCTAGGTTCAAGTCCTAGCTGGTCCATGTCTCAACAATAGAACCCTTCAAAATTTCACCAAAATTACAGAGAAGCCAAGAGAGAACATGAGAGATTTTTTTTAAGTTAGATTCCCTGAGATTTTCTTTAAAATAGATTCACTAAGTGTTTCGTGCTCGTTTGACACTAGTGCGACGCGCGGACATCTGCACTAAGCGCTAGCGTACGAGTGAATCTACCTCAAAATCTCATGAATCATCTCCGGGCTAGGAGAGTCACAAGCACTAAAACATAATTTGATTAAAATGAGAAAAAGACGCAATGAAGAAAACATTAGCCTAAGATGCAAAAAAGAGGTGCAAGCACCAAAGTGGTCGTAAAACGAAGCGTGAAATTGCCAGGATATGCAATTTTTATGTTACACCCCTAAAACATCTCAGTCGATTGAACGTGTCAATTAAGGGAGTTTTTCACTAACAATACACTCGGGTTTTGTTTGGTTGATGTTTCAGGCCTACTCTAGGACTACAAAACCACTTTATATTCCAACAGAAGTAAAGCAACTAAACTAGATGCTTATACGAAAGAAACAAAGAAACTAAAGAAATGCTGGAAAAAAACAACTGTATACAGAATTCTAAAAAACGAAGTACACAAATGTAAAGAAGGCTAGAAAAGGAACCTGCCACCAGAAAGAGGATCTCACTGCCCTGGACGACATCGGGCCGGAGGGATGTCTATGCTAAGCGCTGGCGTCCTCCAAGCCACAAAAACAAAATCTCCAGATCCATAAAGACCCAGGACACATGCACAACATAGCAACAGACAAAACAAATACCCAGTAGTCTCCAGGTGACACAGATTTCAAAATAAAGCACAAGAAGCTATTGAAAATAATATAAAATGAAATGTAAATGAAAGAAAGGAGTAACGAAACCTTCGTGCGTTTGAAATGCTTTCACTCGAGCACCTGCAAAGAACAGAGGAAAATGTTGTGCACCTAAGGAGCTTGCCTCAGTCAAGCCCCGGTTTTGGTCTTTTTACCCCCACAAGCAGCGAATGGTAAAGGGAATAGAAAAATACAGTGTGTGCTCCTATCCTATGTGTGTCTAAGAATTAAGAGCTGTGAAAATGTCAAAATGAAATAAAAAAGTAGCTTCCCTGATCTATGGGGAAGAATACCCAACAACATATAAATGGTGGTCTACACCAACGAAATCTACACATGGTCGTCTACACCATCAAGCTTTCGAAGCAAATAGCTAAACCATGTATAAACAAATTCAAATATGAAATATTAAACTACAAAATAAAACAATGTTACTAACCTGAATAGTAAGGAGGCTGCAATTCCTCAAGGGCTGGAATTTGGTTGCACAGCTTCAAAACCCCAGCAAGAGAGAGCCTTCTCAATGAACACAATGCAAGCAAAAATCTCCAAGAGCTAGTAGAGATAATACAACTCAAAAGGACATGGAAAATCTAGATAGCTGCTATAGAGACAAAATTCACCAAAGAATCCTTCAAGATTTCACCAAAATTACAGAGAGGAGCCAAGAAAGAACATGAGCGATGTTTTTTAAAAGTTAGATTCCCCTTGAATGGGAGAGAAGAATGAAACCACATGGAAGAGGAAAGAGACATTCGGAGGTCGAGAGGCATTACGAGAATCTCACCAACTACAGGAGTTAAATGTATCCAAAAATAGCTTCACTGAGAGTTTCGTACTCACGTGACGTACGGATGTCTGCGCTAAGCGCTAGCGTACAATTGAATCTACCTTAGAATCTCATGAATCATCTCTAGGCTAGGAGAGACACAAAGCACTAAAACAAAATTTGATGAAAATCAGAAAAAGAGGCCAGAATGAAGCAAACATGATCCTAAGATGTAGAAAAGAGGTGCAAGCACCAAAGTGGTTGCAAAACATAGAGTGAAATTGCAAGGGTATACAATTTTGACGTTACACACCTAAAACATCTCAGTCAATTGAGGAGGCACTAATTATGGAAAGGACCCTACTAAGGTAGGAAAGACTACTCCTCAATCAAATGTGTTAATTAAGGGAGCGTTTCAATAACAATACACTCGAGTTTTGTTTGCTTGATGTTTCAGGCCTACTCTAGGTCTATAGAACCACTTTATATTCCAACAGAAGTAAAGTAACTACACTAGAAGCTTATACGAAAGAAAGAAAGAAACTAAGGAAATGATGGAAAACAAACAACTGTATACATAATTCTAGAAAATGAAGTACACAAGTGGAAAGAAGACTAGAAAAAGAACCTGCCACTAGAAAGAGGATCTCTCTGCCCTAGAGGACACCGTACAGCGGGGATGTCTATGGTAAGCTCTGGCATCCTCCAAGCCAAAAAAATAAAATCTGCAGATCCATACAGACCTAGGACACCTGCACAACACAGCAACAAACAGAAAAAATACCCAGCAGTCTCTAGGTGACACAAATTTCAAAATAAAGCACAAGAAGCTATCGAAAATAATATAAAATGAAATGCAAATGAAAGAAAGGAGTAACGAAACCTTCGTGCGTTCAGAATGCTTTCACTCAAGCACCTGCAAAGACCAAAAGAAAATGTTGTCCAGCTAAGGAGCATGCCTCAGTCAAGCCCCGGTTTTGGTCTTTCAACCTCCACGAGCAGCGAATGGTAAAGAGAATAGAAAATATAGTGTGTGCTCCTAACCTATGTGTGTCAATGAAAATGTGAAAATGAACTAAAAAGGTAGCTTCCTGGTCTATGGGCAAGAATACCCAACAACATACAAATGGTGGTTTACTGTAAGATGCTACCCCCAAATTTTTTTCAAAAATGAAATACAAAGATATTACAATATTAACATAAAATTGCATAAGCCAACTAAATGCCTCACACTTTCTGATCACCCAGATCCCAGAATGGGCAAGGTGAGAGCATACAGCGATTGGCTATAAGTGAATAACTATGCAATCTATGAACTATAATTCATCCGTTGCGGCGGGCATCCACATACTGTGGGGATTCACCACTTTACAGTGGGTAATAGCAAAATAAAGAATTACAACCATCCACTTATTCAGTGGGAATACTCCACCTTTCCAGTGGTTAAGAAACAAAGAATGATCTATTTTCCTCACTGGTGGTAAACCATCCAGGGGGTAATTATGTGAATTGTACTAAGAAAAGAAAATACAATGAACTCAATACAATAGTTTTATTAACACATGAATAAGACTTGCTGAGTCACCCCTAAAGATCAATGAAAGAGATCATACCCTGCACCATTGTTAGCTACTAAATCATCAAATGATTGATAATGACTGGAATTTTGATAAACTGGCTGATGTCTGATTTTTATAACCTTTGGCTGACTGTCAGTGTTGTACAGCAGCCATGGAAGAAGCTCTAAACACAAAATATCCATACATATTCATATCACCTTAAACAACTGTCCCAAACTGATCAATACTACCCCTTAAACAGATCTGAGCACAAATGATAATCAACAACAATGTTTACTGCATTTTATGACTTCCATACCACTGCACAGGGTTGTACGGCCAGACTACTACGGACTGCTCAGAAAACACTAAAATCAGCACCAAAAATTCTCAAAATACTCTTAATGGAGGCGTCTAGCAAAGGCAATAACATCTATATCAGTCTACAATCTCATATCAAAAGCATTATTTTGTAATGAACATCCACTTCCTTGAGCATAGTACGGCCTCAGGGAGTACAGCCAGTAAAAAAACAAACAAACACCACAAAATACCACACACTTCCAACACCAAAATTCATCAAGAACACAATGCATTACTCTAAAACTGATTCCACAAAAAAACTTTACAAAATCTCACGAATCCTTTAGGCTCCATGTGATTTCCTGAGTGAAAATCATCAATACCAGCTAGGGTGGATATCACACCAACGAAACTGATCACCCTCAAGTGGATATTCGTCCACAAGAACGTACAATTGATCTCTGGTTCAATCCCAGCAGCATAACATTCCAAAATCCAAAACACAAGTCTCCAAATGAGCTCTCACCCCCTTTTTAAAAGCACCTAGGAGTTACAAATTGATCTTTCTTGAAAATAGAACCTTTTTCTCCTCCAACATATAAAATATTTCTATTTCCAAGTTATGTGCACACTTTAAAGTGACTAGGGAATAATAATAAAACATTTTCACTTACCCCCACAAGATATAACATTTAAGTCACTTTAAATAATTGCACCTTATACTTAAGTGCACAATGAATAATTAAAATAACCTGTTTAATTACCAAACTAAATAAAACTCCTTATAAATCCAAATTTGATAATTAAACCGAACCAAAAGACCAACACCAAGTGATCCCTTACCAATCAACTAGCCTATCGAGATCATGAAATAGGCTAATGGCCCCATCGCTGACTAGGCTTGGAAAGGGGACATTGCATCTACACCAAGGAAAAGTACAGATGATGGTCTACACCATGAAGCTTTCGAAGCAAATAGCTAAACCTTGTATAAACAAATTCAAATATGAAATATTAAACTAATAAATAGAACAATGTTACTAGCTTGAATAGTAAGGAGGAGGCTGCAATTCCTCAAGCGCTAGATTTTGGTTGCAAACCTTCAAAACCCCAGCAAGACAAAGCCTTCTCAATGAACACAATGCAAGCAAAAATCTCCAAGAGCTAGTAGAGATAACACCACGACTCAAAAGGACATGGAAAATCTAGATAACTGTTGTAGAGACAAAATTCACCAAAGAATCCTTCAAGATTTCACCAAAATTATAGAGAGGAGCCAAGACAGAACATGACAGATTTTTTTTAAAGTTAGATTCCCCTTGAATGAGAGGGAAGAATCAAACAACATGGAAGAGGAAAGAGACATTAGGAGCTCGAGAGGCATTACAAGAATCTCACCAGCCACGGTAATTATTCAACATATCCAAAAATAGCTTCACTAACTGTTTTGTGCTCGTAGGACAATAGCACGACGCACAGACGTCCACGCTAAGTGCCAGCGTACGACTGAATCTACCTCAGAATCTCATGAATCATCTGAGGGCTAGGAGAGTCACCAAGCAATAAAACAGAATTTGATGAAAATGAGAAAAAGAGGCCAGAATAAAGCAAACATGAGCCTAAAACACAGAAAAGAGGTCCAAGCACGAAAGTGTTCGCAAAACGTAGCGTGAGATTGCAAGGGTATGCAATTTTGACATTACACCCTTGAAACATCTTAACCAATTGAGCAGACACTAATCATGGAAAGGACCACACTAAGGAAGGAAAGACAACTCCTTAATCGAACGTGTCAATTAAGGGAGCCTTTCACTAACAATACACTCGGCTTTTGTTTGCTTCATGTTTCAAGCCTGCTCTAGGTCTATAGAACCACTTTATATTCCAACAGAAGTAAAGCAACTAAACTACAGGCTTATACGAAAGAAAGAAAGAAACTAAGGAAATGCTGGAAAAACAAACAACTATATACATAATTCTAGAAATTGAAGTACACAAGTGGAAAGAAGACTAGAAATGGAACCTACAACCAGAAAGAGGATCTCACTGCCCTAGACGACATCGGGCGACAGGGATGTCTATAATGTGTGCTCCTATCCTACGTGTGTCTAAGAATTAAGAGTAGTGACAATGTGAAAATGAACTAGTAAGGTAGCTTCCCTGGTCTACGAGGAAGAATACCCAACAACATACAAATGGTGATCTACACCAAGGAAAAGTACAAATGGTGGTCTACACCATGAAGTTTTCAAAGCAAATAGCTAAACCATGTATAAACAAATTCAAATATGAAATATTAAACTACAAAATAGAACAATGTTACTAGCTTGAATACTAAGGAGGCTGCAATTCCTCAGAATATCATGAATCATCTCCGCGCTAGGAGAGTCACAAAGCACTAAAACAGAATTTGATGAAAACGAGAAAAGAGGCCAAAATGAAGCAAACATGAGCCTAAGATGCAAAAAAGAGATGCAACAACCAAAGTGGTCACAAAACGTAGCGTGAAATTGCAAGGGTATGCAATTTTGACGTTACACCCCTAAAACATCTCAGTCAAATAAGGAGAAACTAATCATGGAAAGGACCCTACTAAGGTAGGAAAGACTACTCCTCAATCCAACGTGTCAATTAATAGAGCTTTTCACTAACAATACACTCGGGTTTTGTTTGCTTGATGTTTCAAACCTACTCTAAGTCTACCAAACCACTTTATATTCCAAAAGAAGTAAGTCAACTAAACTAGATGCTTATACGAAAGAAAGAAAGAAACCAAAGAAATGTTGGAAAACAAAAAATTGTATACATAATTCTAGAAAATGAAGTACACAAATGAAAAGAAGACTAGAAAAGGAATTGCCACCAGAAAGAGAATCTCATTGTCGTGGACGACATCGGGCTGCGGGGATGTCTATGCTAAGCGCTAGCGTCCTCCAAGCCACAAAAATAAAATCTCCAGATCGATACAGACCTAGGACACCTGCACAACACAGCAACAGACAAAACAAATACCCAACAGTCTCCAAGTGACATAGATTTCAAATTAAAGCACAAGAAACTATTGAAAATAATATAAAATGAAATGTAAATAAAAGAAAGGAGTAACAAAACCTTCGTGCGTTAGAAATGCTTTCACTCGAGCACCTACAAAGAATAGAGGAAAATGTTGTGCAGCTACAGAGCTTGCCTAAGTCAAGCCCTAGTTCTGTTCTTTCGACCTCCACGAGGAGCGAATGGTAAAGAGAATAGAAAAATATAGTGTGTGCTCCTATCCTACGTGTGTCTAAGAATTAAGAGCAATGACAATAAACTAAATGCTTATACGAAAGAAAGAAAGAAACTAAGGAAATGTTGGAAAACAAAGAACTGTATACATAATTCTACAAAAAGTACACAAGTGGAAAGAAAACTAGAAAAGGAACCGGCCACCAGAAAGAGAATCTCACTGCCCTAGACGACATCGGGCGGCGAGGATGAATATGCTAAGCGCTTGCATCCTCCAAGCCACAAAAATAAAATCTCCAGATCGATACAGACCTAGGACACTTGCACAACAATGCAACAGTAAAAACAAATACCCACCAGGCTCCAGGTGACACATATTTCAAAATAAACCACAAGAACCTATTGAAAATAATATAAAATAAAATGTAAATGAAAGAAATGAGTAACGAAACCTTCGTGCATTTGAAATGCTTTCACTCGAGCACCTACAAAGAACAGAGGAAAATGTTCTGCAGCTAAGGAGCTTGCCTCAGTCAAGCCCCGGTTTTGGTCTTTCGACCTCAACGAGCAGTGAATGGTAAAGAGAATAGAAAAATATAGTGTGTACTCCTATCCTACGTGTGTCTACGAATTAAGAGTAGTGACAATGTGAAAATGACCTAAAAAGGTAGCTTCCCTGGTCTTATGGGAAGAATACCCAACAACATACAAATGGTGGTCTACACCAAGGAAAAGTACAGATGGTGGTCTACACTATGAAGCTTTCAAAGAAAATAGCTAAACCATCTATAAAAAAATTCAAATATGAAATATTATACTACAAAATAGAACAATGTTAATAGCTTGAATAGTAAGGAGGCTGCAATTCCACAGGGGCTGGAATTTGGTTACACAGCTCCAAAACCCCAACAAGAGAGAACCTTCTCAATGAACACAATGCAAGCAAAAATCTCCAAGACCTAATAGAGATAACACCACAGCTCAAAAAGGAAGTGGAAAATCTAGATCGCTACTGTAGAGATAAAATTCACAAAAGAATCCTTCAAGATTTCATCAAGATTACAGAGAGGAGCCAAGAGAGAACATGAGATATTATTGTTAAAAGTTAGATTCCCCTGGAATGAGAAGGAAGAATGAAACCACATGGAAGAGGAAAGAGATGTTTAGAGCACAAGAGGCATTACGAGAATCTCACGAGGCACGGGAGTTATTCAACGTATCCAAAAATATCTTCACTGAGCGTTTCGTGCTCACAGCACACTAGCGCGACGCATAGAAGTCTGTGCTCAACGCTAGTGTACGATTGAATCTACCTCAGAATCTCATGAATCGTCTCCGGGCTAGGAGAGTCACCAAGCACTAAAATAGAATTTGATGAAAATGAGAAAAAGAGGCCCAAATGAAGCAAACATGAGCCTAAGATGCAGAAAAGAGGTGCAAGTACCAAAGTGGTCGCAAAACGTAGCGTGAAATTGCAAGGGTATGCAATTTTGACGTTACACACCTAAAACATCTCAATCAATTGAGGAGACATTAATCATGGAAAGGACCCTACTAAGGTAAGAAAGACTACTCCTCAATCGAACGTATCAATTAAGGGAGCTTTTCACTAACAATACACTCATGTTTTGTTTGCTTGATGTTTCAGGCCTACTCTAGGTCTACAGAACCAATTTATATTCCAACAGAAGTAAAGCAACTAAACTAGATGCTTACACGAAAGAAAGAAAGAAACTAAGGGAATGCTGGAAAACAAACAACTGTATACATAATTCTAGAAAATGAAGTACACAAGTGGAAAGAAGACTAGAAAAGGAACCTACCACCAGAAGGAGGATCTCACTGCGCTAGACGACACCGGGCCGCGGGGATGTCTATGCTAAGCACTATTGTCCTCCAAGCCACAAAAGTAAAATCTCTAGATCCGTACAGACATAGGACACCTGCACAACACAGCAACAAATAAAATAAATACCCAACAGTCTCCAGGTGACACAGATTTCACAATAAAGCTCATGAAGCTATTGAAAATAATATAAAATGAAATGTAAATGAAAGAAAGGACTAACGAAACTTCGTGCGTTCGAAATGCTTTCACTTGACCACCTGCAAAGAACAGAAAAAAATGTTGCATAGCTACGGAGCTTGCCTCAGTCAAGCCCCGATTTTGGTCTTTTGACCTCCACGAGCAGCGAATCGTAAAGAAAATAGAAAAATATAGTGTGTTCTCCTCTCCTACATGTGTCTAAGAATTAAGAGAAGTGACAATAAACTAAATGCTTATATGAAAGAAAGAAAGAAACTAAGGAAATGTTGGAAAACAAACTGTATACATAATTCTAGAAAACGAAGTACACAAGTGGAAAGAAGACTAGAAAAGGAACCTACCACCACAAAGAGGATCTCATTGCCCTAGATGACAACGGGCGGTGGGGATGTCTATGCCAAGCACTGGTGTCCTCCAAGCCACAAAAATAAAATCTCCAAATCCATACAGACGTAGGACACCTGCACAACACAGCAACAGACAAAACAAATACCCTCCAGGCTCCAGGTGACAGATTTCAAAATAAAGCACAAGAAGCTATTGAAAATAATATAAAATGAAATGTAAATGAAAGAAAGGAGTAAAGAAACCTTCGTGCCTTCGAAATGCTTTCACTCAAGTACCTGCAAAGAACAGAGTAAAATGGTGTGCAGCTAAGGAACTTGCCTTAGTCAAGCCCCGGTTTTGGTCTTTCGACCTCCACGAGCAGCGAATGGTAAAGACAATAGAAAAATATAGTGTGCGCTCCTATCCTACATGTGTCTAAGAATTAAGAGCAGTGACAATGTGAAAATGAACTAAAAAGGTAGCTTCCCTGGTCTAATGGGAAGAATACCCAACAACATACAAATGGTGGTCCACGAAGGAAAAGTACAAATGGTGGTCTACACCATGAAGCTTTTGAAGCAAATAGCTAAACCATGTATAAACAAATTCAAATATGAAATATTAAACTACAAAATAGAACAATGTTACTAGCTTGAATAGTAAGGAGGCCGCAATTCCTCGAGGGCTGGAATTTGGTTGCACAGCTTCAAAACCCCAGCAAGAGAGAGCCTTCTCAATGAACACAATGCAAGCGAAAATCTCCAAGAGCTAGTAGAGATAACACCACAGCTCAAAAGGACATGCAAAATCTAGATAGCTGTTGTAGAGACAAAATTCAACAAAGAAGCCTTCAAGATTTCATCAAAATTATAGAGAGGAGCCAAGAGAGGACATAAGAGATTTTTGTTAAAAGTTAGATTCCCCTTGAATGAGAGGAAAGAATGAAACCACTTGGAAGAGGAAAGAGACGTTCGGAGCTGGAGAGGCATTACGAGAATCTCACCAACCACAGGAGTTATCCAACATATCCAAAAATAGCTTCACTGAACGTTTTGTGCTCGAAGTACACTAGCGCGACACACGGAAGTCTGCGCTCAACGCTAGCGTACGAGTGAATCTACCTCAGAATGTCATGAATCATCTCCGGGCTACGAGAGTCACCAAGCACTTAAACAGAATTTGATGAAAATGAGAAAAAGAGGCCAAAATGAAGCAAACATGAGCCTAAGATGCAAAAAAGAGGTGCAAGTACCAAAGTGGTCGCAAAAAGTAGTGTTAAATTGCAAGGGTATGCAATTTTGACCTTACACCCCTAAAACATCTCAATCAATTAAGGAGACATCAATCATGGAAAGGACCCTACTAAGCTAGGAAAGACTACAACTCAATCGAACGTGTCAATTAAGGGAGCTTTTCACTAACAATACACTCATGTTTTGTTTGCTTGATGTTTCAGGCCTACTATAAGTCTACAAAACCACTTTCTATTCTAACAGAAGTAAAGCAACTAAACTAGATGCTTATACGAAAGCAATAAAGAAACTATGGAAATGCTGGAAAACAAACAACTGTATACATAATTCTATAAAATGAAGTACACAAGTGTAAAGAAGACTAGAAACGGAACCTACCACCAGAAGGAGGATCTCACTGCCCTAGATGACACCGAGTCGCGGGGATGTCTATGCTAAGCTCTAGCGTCCTCCAAGCCACAAAAGTGAAATCTCCAGATCCGTACAGACCTAGGACACCTGCACAACACAACAACAGATAAAATAAATATCCAATAATCTCCAGGTGACACAGATTTCAAAATAAAGCACAAGAAGCTATTGAAAATAATATAAAATGAAATGTAAATGGAAGAAAGGGCTAAAAAAACCTTCGTGCATTCGAAATGCTTCTCGAGCACCTGCAAAGAGCAGAGGAAAATGTTGGGCAGCTACGGAGCTTGCCTCAGTCAAGACCCGGTTTTGGTCTTTCGACCTCCACGAGCAGCGAATGGTAAAGAGAATAGAAAAATATAGTGCGTGCTCCTATCCTACGTGTGTCTAAGAATAAAGAGCAGTGAAAATAAACTAAATGCTTATACAAAAGATAGAAAGAAACTAAGGAAATGTTGGAAAACAAACAACTGAATACACAATTCTAGAAAACGAAGTACACAAGTGGAAATAAGTATAGAAAAGGAACCTGCTACCAGAAAGAGGATCTCACTGCCCTGGACGACAATGGGCAGCGGGGATGTCTATGCTACGCGTCGGTGTCCTCCAAGCAACAAAAATAAAATCTCCAGATCCGTACAGACCTAGGACACCTGCACAACACAGCAACAAACAAAACAAATACCCTCCAGGCTCCAGATGACACAGATTTCAAAATAAAGCACAAGAAGCTATTGAAAATAATGTAAATGAAAGAAAGGAGTAATGAAACCTCCGTGCGTTCGAAATGCTTTCACTCAAGCACCTGCAAAGAACAGAGGAAAATGTTGTGCAGCTAAGGAGCGTGCCTCAGTCAAGCTCCAGTTTTGGTCTTTTGACCTCCACGAGCAGCGAATGGTAAAGAGAATAGAAAAATATAGTGTGCTCCTATCCTATGTGTGTCTAAGAATTAAGAGCAATGACAATGTGAAAATGAACTAAAAAGGTAGCTTCCCTGGTCGAATGGGAAGAATACCCAACAACATACAAATGGTGGTCTACACCAAGGAAAAGTACAAATGGCAGTCTACACTAAGAAGCTTTCGAAGAAAATAGCTAAACCATTTATTAAAAAAAATCAAATATGAAATATTATACTACAAAATAGAACAATGTTACTAGCTTGAATAGTAAGGAGGCTGCAATTCCACAAGGGCTGGAATTTGGTTGCATAGCTTCAAAACCCCAGCAAGAGAGAGCCTTCCCAATGAACACAATGCAAGCAAAAATCTCCAAGAGCTAATAGAAATAACACCACAGCTCAAAAGGACATGCAAAATCTAGATAGCTCTTGTAGAGACAAAATTCACCAAAAAAGCATTAAAGATTTCATCAAAATTATATAGAGGAGCCAAGAGAGGACATGAGAGATTTTTGTTAAAAGTTAGATTTCCCTTGGATCAGAGGGAAGAGTGAAACCACATGGAAGAGGAAAGAGACATTTGGAGTTGGAGAGGCATTACGAGAATCTCATGAGCCACAGGAGTTATTCAACGTATCCAAAAATAGCTTCACTGAGCATTTCGTGCTCGCAGGACACTAGCACGACACACGGAAGTTTGCGCTAAGCTCTAACGTATGAGTGAATCTACCTTAGAATCTCATGAATCATCTCCAGGCTAGGAGAGTCACCAAGCACTAAAACAAAATTTGATGAAAATGAGAAAAAAGACGCCAAAATGAAGTAAACATGAGCCTAAGATGCAGAAAAGAGGTGCAAGCAACAAGGTGGTCGCAAAACGGAGCGTGAAATTGCAAGGCTATGCAATTTTGACGTTACACCCCTAAAACATCTCAATCGATTGAGTAGATACTAATCATGGAAAGAACCCTTCTAAGGTAGGTAAGACTACTACTAAATCAAACGTGTCAATTATGGGATCTTTTCACTAACAATAAACTCAGGTTTTGTTTGCTTGATGTTTTAGGCCTACTCTAGATCTACACAACCACTTTCTATTCCAATAGAAGTAAAGCAACTAAACTAGATGCTTATACGAAAGAAAGAAAGAAACTAAGGATATGTTGCAAAACAAACAACTGTATACATAATTCTAGAAAACGAAGTACACAAGTGGAAAGAAGACTAGAAGAGGACCCTGCCACCAGAAAGAGGATCTCACGGCCCTGGACAATACCGGGCCGCGAGGATGTCTATGCTAAGCGTTGGCATCCTCCAAGCCACAAAAGTATAATCTCCAGATTCATACAAACCTAGGACACTTGCACAACAGAGCAACATACAAAACAAATACCCAATAGTCTCCAAGTCACACAGATTTCAAAATAAAGCACAAGAAGCTATTGAAAATAATATAAAATGAAATGTTTTAGCGTTTAATTTTGCACCTTTCGGTAAGAAAGAAAAACGGACATATGTGCAGTAGAACCGCTCTTCAAATTGGAAGTGGAAGCTCTCTGTAAAATAAAACTTAACTAAAAACTTTACAATCTTTTTGGGGTTTGCAACGTGCGGAAAGGCAGAGACGCACATTCAACAGCGAAGCAAAGATTTTTGTGCTTTTTTACTGAAAACAAAACCTAACCTTCGACACAAATAATACATTTTAATGGATATTTGGAAGCAAAATAGGCATACTGGAATCCATTAATGAACAAAACAAGAACACAAACAGGAGAATATTAGACAAATAACAATTTAAGCAAATAGAGGCATGAGAATTGCTATTGCTTTTATTCTTTGATTGAACACAAGACTGGATAATGAACATTGAATACTTTTGATTCCTTTGACTAAATCTAGAGATCGAAGGAAACAAATGAACAAAGGCGATTTGATTTAACAAAGAAGATCTGAAACGAATGTTTAAGCACAAAGTCATAAACAATTCCTCTCAATCTCAACCACACAAAAAGCCTTCAGAAAGTCCACGCATATATTTATTCTCAATGTAATAAAGATACGCACAATCATTGAACAATAAGATGTAAGCAATAAAAGCCTCAGCATTTACCATTAAGAAATTTAAGTGTGTAGAATACACTTATTTATATCCTAAAAAGCAAAGATGCAAGGAAATAAAAAGAAGAGTTAACTAACACTCTTCACTCTAGATCTAATGCTGCATGGAAGGCATGCAAGCTTATTAGCAATTAAAAATAAAAATATCTTGTCATGCAATTCAGTTAACTGAACTTGCATGTTATTACACATTGAATTCCACTTAAAGATATTTGCATGATCTCCAAAACAAACCCAAAAATAAGTTTATCTTTGAAAAGCAAAGTCAGTTCTCAAAATAGAAACTGCTTTGGAAATCCTTCTGGCGGCCAAAAATAGAATTCTCTTGCAGATAGTGAAAAATGACTAAGTATGAGAATTGAGATTTCTCTCAAATTCATCAACCTTAGCCTCTTCTGGGATAATGATAGGATCCGGATGCATGATCTCCGTTTCAAAGATAGTGTTTGCATACCCCACTATCTTCATGAGATCCAAATACTCCATGACCTTCGGATACCTATGAATGAGTGTCGATTTGGCCTCCATGGTGTTGAAAGAATATTGCATGGTAGCTTTTGTTTTAGGCCTCCAAGAAAAGCCTTTCTTCTTCACCGTTCTGCTTAAAAAGATCAAACTAGGCCTATGTAAGCTCGCTGTTCGAGAAAATCAAGTTTTTACTCTCACTGCCCAAAATCTGATTTTTGTGAAAAAATGTATATTTTGCCCTTCGAAAGTGAAAATATGAGGCTGAATCCTCAAAAAGTTGTCGGATCTGACATCTAGACAGTCAAGAATGATGGAAAACACCTTTTCCCGAGGTGGGTATGCCATGGAAATGAGAAAAATTGAACATAAAGGCCTTAAAAATCACTTTTATTTTGGCTGTAGGTGGTGATTTTGGGCACGATCAGTCATAACCAGCGAAGAAAAAGATTGAAAATCCTTCAAAAATGGCTCCTTAGACCTAGACGTTGCCTTTTATGCATGAAGATGGACCCTGGGATGATGGAGAATGAAGAAAATGATGCTTTGAAGTGACCAATCTGCCTCCTTTATGCTTTGTTGGCCTAAAAAAGTGTCTTTACCCTGTCATAAAAAGTTTGAAAACCTTGTTAATGGCTGCCAATGTGGAGAAAAGGCATTCTCATGTGTGGATGTGCCTTGGGATGTGAGAAAGAGGCATAGAATGATGCAACAATGTGGGATCTTGGCCTTCTAAGAAAGCGCCTCTCCTCCAAGCCTTCCATTTGCCTCTAAAAGCTTCAAAACCCTCATCAATGGCTGCCACCAAGTTGAACGCTGCCTCTATACCTTCTAGTTGCCTTAGGAAATGATAATAACAATGAGGGAGGATCTCTTTTTATAGCATGCCTTTAACCTCTAGGGTTTCAATGTGCTTTTTTCCACAAATAGAGAGCAATTATTTTTAGCTCCATGCATCAAAGAAGAATGAATAGATGAAGTGAGGGATCAACCTATATTTATAACCTTGAAGATTCTCTCTCTTAGGCGACCCATCTTCTCTCTCTAGAACGTCCATCTCTCTTCAACTTGAGCGACCAAAAAGGAGTGCAAATAGGCCTATTTGAGCGCCTTTTCTCACCATCAAGAAGGCGTGGATTTAGCCCAAAAAGAGCGCTTTTCTTGCATGCCAAAAAGGCGTGGGTTTATGGCATTTTAGGCACCTTTTTCAAGTGCCTCAAAAGGCATGAGATTTGGTCATTTTGAGCGCCTTTTTCAAGGCAAGAAAAGGCGTTCTTTTTTGGTGTTTTGAGAGCCTTTTTGGAGTTTGAAAAAGGTGTGGGCTTTCATGGTTTTGAGCGCTTTTTGCAAATCTCAAGACTTAAACTTTTTTCGCCTGATTTCGAAGTGTCCTAGGTGGAAGTATATTTAAAAATATATTTAAATCCTATACTTTAAATATTTTGAAATATACTTTCAGGATGTTTGAGATAGGTCCCGGATCCATGGGATTTAACATGCAGATTCTAGATTTTTGAGGATCCACTAGATTTCAGACTTAGACAGTTTTCAGGATCTCAGAACATCACGCTTCAGGACACCAGACTTAGCCAATTTCAGGGCTCATTCTTTATGATTCTTCACCTTGGAAAACTTTGAACTTTGCCTTGGACATTTTGAAGCAGACTGCCTGGATCACTGCCGTTTACCTCTGCCTACGGAGCTTCTTCACCGTTCCTTTGCATCATTCAACAGTTCTACGTCCTCTGAACAACACAAAAAACTTGAATCTAATCTCTGGCAGATGAACTTCTTCAATTTTCTATTAATGGCGTCGGAGTTTGTGTTTCGTCTCCTGAAAAAAACAAAATTGACCCAGTAGAGAAAACTCCACCTTTTGCATATTCCGTTTGGACCACCTTGATCATGAAGCAATATCAGCCAATCAGAATCAAGAAGGACTCCTAAATCAGAGTTTCTATTTTTAAAAAATTTTGCCAGCATCCGTATCTCAAGAAACCCAAAAACCTAAAATTGACGTCTATTTTTAAAAACTTTCTCAAAATAGAACTTCCTATTTTTAGAAAATTTGACTTTTTGACTTTTCACTACCAATCTTTTGGATTCTTACAAAAATGCCTTAATGAAGCAAAAAAATTGATTTGGCATAACATAGCCAATTTGGCTCCTTTGAATCCTTATTCATTCGGGCCTTGTATCGATTTCCTTTGATATATCTTGTACCTGTGGGGTTAGCAAAAATGACAAGGCGACATCGTGCTTGGGAGGTGTGTTTAGGCATCCTTTTAGGGTGTTTGTATGCATAGACGAAAAATTTCATATGGGTACAACAAAATGTAAATGAAAGAAAGGAGTAACGAAACCTTCCTGCATTCGAAATGCTTTCACTCAAGCCCCTGCAAAGAACAGAAGGAAATGTTGTGCAGCTAAGGAGTTTGCCTCAATCAAGCCCTGGTTTTGGTCTTTTGACCTCCACGAGCACCAAATGGTAAAGAGAATAGAAAAATATAGTGTGTGCTCCTATCCTACATGTGTCTAAGAATTAAGAGCAGTGACAATGTGAAAATGAACTAAAAAGGTAGCTTCCCTGGTCTGCGGAGAAGAATTCCCGACAACATACAAATGGTGCTCTACACCAAGGAAAAGTACAGATGGTGGTCTACACCATGAAGCTTTCGAAGCAAATAGCTAAACCATGTATAAACAAATTCAAATATGAAATATTAAACTACAAAATAGAACAATGTTACTAGTTTGAATAGTAAGAAGGCTGCAATTCCTCAAGGGTTGGAATTTGATTGCACACCTTCAAAACCCCAGCAAGAGAGAGCCTTCTCAATGAACACGATGCAAGCAAAAATCTCCAAGAGCTAGTAGAGATAACACCACAACTCAAAAGGACATGGAAAATCTAGATAGCTTTTGTAGAGACAAAATTAATTCAAGATTTCACCAAAACTACAGAGAGGAGCCAAGAGAAAACATGAGAAATGTTTTTTAAAAGTTAGATTCCCCTTGAATGAGAGCGAAGAATGAAACCAGGTGGAAGAAGAAAGAGACATTCGGAACTCGAGAGGCATTACGAGAATCTCACCAGCCACAAGAGTTATTCAACGTATCCAAAAATGGTTTCACTAAGCGTTTCGTGCTCGCGGGACACTAGCGCGAGGCACAAATGTCTGCACTAAGCGCTGGCGTACGAGCGAATCAACCTCAGAATCTCATGAAACATCTCCGTGCTAGGAGAGCCTCCAAACACTAAAATAGAATTTGATGAAAATGAGAAAAAAAGGCCAAAATGAAGCAAACATAAGCCTAAGATGCAGAAAAGAGGTGCAAGCACCAAAGTGGTCGCAAAACGTAGCGCGAAATTGCAAGGGTATGAAATTTTGACATTACACCCCTAAAACATCTCAGTCAATTGAGAAGACACTAATACGGACCTTACTAAGGTAGGAAAGACTACTCCACAATTGAACGTGTCAATTAAGGGAGTTTTTCACTAACAATACACTCAGGTTTTGTTTGTTTGATGTTTCAGGCCTACTCTAGGTCTACAGAACCACTTTATATTCCAAAATAATTAAACCAACTAAACTAGATGTCTATACGAAAGAAGGAAATGAACTAAGGAAATGCTGGAAAACAAACAACTATACACACATTTCTAGAAAATGAAGTACACAAGTCAAAAGAAGACTAGAAAAGGAACCTATAACCAAGAAGAGGATCTCATTGCCTTGGACGACACTAGGCCGCGGTAATGTCATTGTTAAGCGTTGGCGTCCTCCAAGCCACAAAAATAAAATCTCCCGATCCGTCCAGACCTAGGACACCTGCACAACACAACAACAGACAAAACAAATACCCAACAGTCTCCAGGTGACACAGATTTCAAAATAAAGCACAAAAAGCTATTGAAAATAATATAAAATAAAATGTAAATGAAAGAAAGGAGTAATGAAACCTTCGTATGTTCGAAATGCTTTCACTTCAGCACCTGCAAAGAAGAGAGGCAAATGATATGCAGCTAAGGACCTTGCCTCAGTCAAGCCCTAGTCTTTGTCTTTCAACCTACATGAGCAGCAAATGGTAAAGAGAATAGAAAAATATAGTCTGTGCACCTATCCTACGTGTGTCTAAGATTTAAGAGCAATGAGCAGTGACAATGTGAAAATGAACTAAAAAGGTAGCTTCCCTGGTCTACAAGGAAGAATACCCAACAATATAAAAATGGTGGTGTACACCAAGGAAAACTACAGATAGTAATCTATGCCATGAAGCTTTCGAAGAAAATAGCTAAACCATGTGTAAACAAATTCAAATATAAAATATTAAACTACAAAATAGAGCAATATTACACGATTGAATAGTAAGGAGGCTGCAATTCCTCAAGGGCTGGAATTTGGTTGCACAGCTTCAAAACCCCAGAAAGAGAGACCCTTCTCAATGAACACAATGCAAGCTAAAATCTCCAAGAGCTAGAAGATATAACACCACAACTCAAAAAGACATGGAAAATCTAGATAGCTACTGTAGAGACAAAATTCACCAAAGAATCCTTCAAGATTTCACCAAAATTAAAGATAGGAGCCAAGAGAGAACAAGAGAGATTTTTTTAAAAAGTGAGATTCCCCTTTAATGAGAGGGAAGAATGAAACCACATGGAAGAGGAAACAGACATTCAAAGCTCGAGAGGCATTACAAGAATCTCACCAGCCACAGGAGTTATTTAACGTATCCAAAGGTAGCTTCACTAAGCGTTTCCAGGACACTAGCGCGACGCATGGACGTCCACGCTAAGCGCTAGCGTACGAGTGAACTTACCTCAAAATCTCATGAATCATCTCCGAGCTAGGAGTCACCAAGCACTAAAACTGATTTTGATGAAAATGAGAAAAAGAGGCCAGAATGAAGCAAAATGAGCCTAAGATGCAAAAAAGAGGTGCAAGCACAAAAGTGGTCGCAAAACGTATCTTGAAATTGCAAGGGTATGCAATTTTGACATTACACCCCTCAAACATGTCAATCGAGGGGACACTAATCATGGAAAGGACCCTACTAAGGTAGGAAAGACTACTCAATCGAATATGTCAATTAAAGGTGCTTTTCACTAATATTACACTCGGGTTTTGTTTGCTTGATGTTTAAAGCCTTCTCTAGGTCTACAAAACCACTTTATATTCCAACAGAAGTAAAGCAACTAAATTAGATGATTATACGAAAGAAAGAAAGAAACTAAGGAAATGTTGTAAAACAAACAACTATATACAGAATTCTAGAAAATGAAGTACACAAGTGGAAAGAAGACCAGAAAAGGATCTCATTGCCTTGGACGACACCAGGCCACGGGGATGTCTATGCTAAGCATTGGCATCCACCAAGCCGCAAAAATAAAATTTCCAAAACACCCAACAGTCTCAAGGTGAAACAGATTTCAAAATAAACCAGAAGAAGCTATTTTAAATAATATAAAATGAAATGTAAATGAAATAAAGGAGTAACGAAACCTTCACGTGTTCAAAATGCTTTCGCTCAAGCACTTGCAAAGAACAGAGGAAAATGTTTTGTACCTCAAGAGCTTGCCTCAGTCAAGCCTCGGTTTTGGTCTTTCGACCTCCACGAGCAGCGAATGGTAAAGAAAATAGAAAAATATAGTGTGTGCTCCTATCCTACGTGTGTCTAAGAATTAAGAGATGTGAAAATGAACTAAAAAGGTAGCTTCCCTGGTCTACGGGGAAGAATACCAAACAACATACAAATGGTGGTCTACACCAAGGAAAAGTATAGATGGTGGTCTACACCATGAAGCTTTCAAAGCAAATAGCTAAACCATGTATAAACAAATTCAAATATGAAATATTAAACTACAAAATAGAACAATGTTACTAGCTTGAATAGTAAGAAGGAGGCTGCAATTCCTCAAGCGCTGGAATTTGGTTGCACAGCTTCAAAACCCCAGCAAGAGAGAGCCTTCTCAATGAACACAATCCAAGCAAAAATCTCCAAGAGCTAGTAGAGATAACACCACAACTCAATAGGACATGGAAAATCTAGATAGTTGTTATAGAGACGAAATTCACCAAAGAACCCTTCAAGATTTCACCAAAATTACAAAGAGGAGCCAAGAGAAAACATGAGAGATTTTTTTTAAAACTTAGATTCCCCTTTAATGAGACGGAAGAATAAAACCACATGGAAGAGGAAAGAGACATTCGGAGCTCGAGAGGCATTACGAGAATCTGACAAGCCACAGGAGTTATTCAACGTATCCAAAAATAGCTTCACTGAGCATTTCGTGCTCGCAAGACACGAGCACGATGCACAGACATCTATGCTAAGCGCTAGCGTACGAGTGAATCTACCTCAGAATCCCATAAATCATCTCCGGGCTAGGAGAGCCACCAAGCACTAAAACATAATTTGATGAAAATGAGAAACAGAGACCAGAATGAAGCAAACATGAGCCTAAGATGCAGAAACAAGGTGCAAGCACCAAAGTGGTCGCAAAACGTACCATGAAATTGCAAGGCTATGCAATTTTGACGTTACACCCCTAAAACATCTAAGTCAATTGAGAAGACACTAATCATGTAAAGAACCCTACTAAGTTAGGAAAGACTACTCCACAATCGAACGTGTCAATTAAGGGAGCTTTTCACTAACAATACACTCGGGTTTTGTTTGTTTGATGTTTTAGGCCTACTCTAGGTTTAGAAAACCACTTTTTATTCCAACAGAAATAAACCAACTAAACTATATGCTTATACAAAAGAAAGAAAGTAAGGAAATGTAGGAAAACAAACAACTATATACAGATTTCTAAAAAACGAAGTACACAAGTGGAAAGAAGACTAGAAAAGGAACCTGTCACCAGAAAGAGGATCTCATTGCCTTGGACGACACTGGGCAGCGAGGATGTCTACGCTAAGCATTGGCATCCTCCAAGCCACAGAAATAAAATCTCTAGATCCGTACAGACCTAGGACACCTGCACAACACAGCAATAGACAAAACAAATACCCAACAGTCTCCAGCTGACACAAATTTCAAAATAAAGCACAAGAAGCTATTGAAATAAAATAAAATGAAATGCAAATGAAAGAAAGGAGTAACGAAACCTTCATGTGTTCGAAATGCTTTCACTCGAGTAACTCCAAGCAAAAGAGGAAAATGTTACGCAGCAAGGAGCTTGCCTCAGTCAAGCCCCAGTTGTTGTCTTTCGACCTCCACAAGCAGCGAACGGTAAAGAGAATAGAAAAATATAGTGTGTGCTCCTATCCTACGTGTTTCTAACAATTAAGAGCAGTGGCAATGTGAAAATGAACTAAAAAGGTAGCTTCCCTGGTCTACGGGGAAGAATACCCAACAACATACAAATGGTGGTCTGCACCAAGGAAAAGTACAGATGGTGATCTACACAGTGAAGCTTTCTAAGCAAATAGCTAAACCATGTATAAACAAATTCAAATACGAAATATTAAACTACAAAATAGAGCAATCTTACAAGCTTGAATATAAGGAGGCTGCAATTCCTCAAGGGCGGGAATTTGGTTGCACAACTTCAAAACCCCAGCAAGAGAGACCCTTCTCAATGAACACAATGCAAACAAAAATCTCCAAGAGCTAGTAGATATAACACCACAACTCAAAAAGACATAGAAAATCTAGATAGCTACTGTAAAGACAAAATTCACCAAAGAATCCTTCAAGATTTCACCAAAATTACAGACAGGACCCAAGAGAGAACAAGAGAGATTTTTTTAAAAGTTCAATTCCCCTTGAATGAGAGGGAAGAATGAAACCACACGAAAGAGGAAAGAGACATTCGGAGGTCGAGAGGCATTACGAGAATCTCACCAGCCACAGGAGTTATTCAACATATCCTAAAGCATCTTCACTGAGCGTTTCCAGGACACTAGCCCGACGCATGGACATCCACACTAAGCGCTAGCGTACGAATGACTCTACCTCAGAATCTCATCAATCATCTCCGAGCTAGGAAAGTCACCAAGCACCAAAACAGATTTTGATGAAAATTAGAAAAAGAGGCTAGAATAAAGCAAACATGAGCGTAAGATGCAAAAAAGAGGTGCAAGCACCAAAGTAGTCGCAAAACGTAGCCTGAAATTGCAAGGGTATGCAATTTTCCAGCAAGAGAAAGCTTTCTCAATGAACACAATGCAAGCAAAAATCTCCAAGAGCTAGTAGATACAACACCACAACTCAAAAAGACATGGAAAATCTAGATAGCTACTGTAGAGACAAAATTCACCAAAGAATCCTTCAAGATTTCACCAAAATTACAGAGAGGAGCCAAGAGAGAACATGAGAGATTTTTTTAAAAAGTTAGATTCCCTTTGTATGAGAGGGAAGAATGAAACCACATGGAAGAGGAAAGAGACATTTGGAGCCCGAGAGGCATTACGAGAATTTCACCAGCCACAAGGGTTATTCAACGTATCCAAAAGTAGCTTCACTAAGCGTTTCCAAGACACTAGCGCGACGCATGGACTTCCATGCTAAGTGCTAGCGTACGAGTGAATCTACCTCAGAATCTCATGAATCATCTCCGAGCTAGGAGAGTCACCAAGCACTAAAACATATTTTGATGAAAAAGAGAAAAAGAGGCTAGAATGAAGCAAACATGAGCCTCAGATGTAAAAAGAGGTGCAAGCACCAAAGTGTTCGCAAAACATAGTGTGAAATTACAAGGGTATGCAATTTTGACGTTACACCCCTAAAACATGTCAGTCAATTGAGGAGACACTAATCACGGAAAGGACCCTGCTAAGGTAGGAAAGACTACTCAATCGAACGTGTCAATTAAATGAGCTTTTCACTAACAAAACACTCGGGTTTTGTTTGCTTGATGTTTAAGGCCTACTCTAGGTCTACAGAACCACCTTATATTCGAACAAAAGTAAAGAAACTAAACTAGATGATTATAGAAAACGAAGTACACAAGTGGAAAGAAGACCAGAAAAGAACTTGCCACCAGAAAGAGGATGTCACTGCTCTAGACGACACTGGGCCGCTGGGATGTCTATGCTAAGCATTGGCCTCCTCCAAGCCACCAAAATAAAATCTCTAGATCCATACAGACCTAGGACACCTGCACAACACAGCTACAGACAAAAAAAATACCCAGCAGTCTCCAGGTGAAACAGATTTCGAAATAAAGCACAAGAAGCTATTGAAAATAATATAAAATGAAATAAAGGAGTAACGAAACCTTCGTGCGTTCGAAATGCTTTCGCTTGAGCACTTGCAAAGAATAGAGGAAAATTTTGTGCACCTCGAGAGCTTGCCTCAGTCAAGCCACGGTTTTGGTCTTTTGACCTCCACGAGTAGCGAATGGTAAAGAGAATAGAAAAATATAGTGTGTACTCCTATCCTACGTGTGTCTAAAAATAAAGAGCAGTAACAATGTGAAAATGAACTAAAAAGGTAGCTTCCTTGGTCTATGGGGAAGAATACCCAACAACATACAAATGGTGGTCTATAGTCCAAGGAAGCAAAAATCGTTTGGAGATAAAATCGGCAAACCAAAAGTATAAGATTTTTTCAAAAAATCGCGAAAAAATCGGATCTCCCAAAAACATAGAAAAATACAAAAAGGAGAGGAAACCCTATTGTTTTTTAAATGATATAAATTTTATAATAGAATAGAAAATACTAAATATTATATTTTAATATTATATTATAACTATTAATAATATAATAATATTTATAATACATATTAAATTATTAATAATATAATATATGTAATGTTATATCTGTGTTGAGATTGATTTAAGTAAACCTTTGCCAGATTCGGTGGATATGTGTGCGGGTCCTTACTCTTGGGTGCAGCAGTTGGACTATGAGACTCTTCCTTTTCGGTGTCATCTCTGTCATGAATATGGACATTTGCAAAGGAGATGCCCAAAGGCTAAGCCTGTGGATTCCCAGCCTTCCCGCAATCCCCCTAGGGTTGAAAAGGGGAAGGAACCCATTCCTGGTGATGTGGATGGTGCTGATGGTTTCATTCCTGTGAAGGCTGAAAACAGGAATCGAGGTCAAAAGAGGACTTTGAAGGAAAGGCAGGATGAAGATTCTTTCAACAGATTTGAAGTTTTAGATGATCTCAGCCAGTAGGAAGTGAATCCAAGCTTGGTGAATCTAGATCAGGGTGCTTTGGGTACAGGACAGGAGGGCCTTCTTTCTGAAGCTACTCAGGTTTTGCAGGATAATAGGGCTTTGCAAATGGACACAGATGTTCAAATGGAAGTCCAGGTGGAATCGGTTCCTATTATAATAGGGAAGAAGGGTGGTGAGGATGGATCTCCTCTTGTTTCAAATGCAGGTATTGAGGGGGTGAAGAATAATAAGTCTTCTTCTTCTCATTTGGGTCTTCATCAAAAGGATCCAAAAAAAGGGGTTGGGGAGAAGTCTTCCAAGCTTGGTAGAAAAAAGGATTTGGAAAAGATTAAATTAACAAGGAAAACTTTGGTAGAGTCAAGGTCTGTTAAGACTCTGGATTCATATTTTTTGAGCCCCTTGAAATGATTGTTCTATCCTGGAATGTAAGGGGCTTGAACAGTGGCCCTCGACAAAAAGTTGTTCGTGATTTGGTTAGAAGTCAATCTCCTGATGTTCTTTTCCTACAGGAGACTAAGTTATCAATGGAGTGTATGTTTGGTTTAGTGCCTAAGTTGTGGGGGAGTGGAGAGTGCCAATGTATTGGTGCTCAAGGGTCTGCTGGGGGAGTGGCTTGTTTATGGAATCCTCCGAAGATCCGCCCTCTTTGGTGGTTGTCCTTTCAGTCTTCTATCTCTATGATTTCTTCTTGTTTTGAGACGGGGGAGTCTGTTCTCTTCTCCAATATCTATGCGCCTACTGAACTTCAGGGTAAGCAACTTTTGTGGTCCCATATCCGGTTTGTCCAAAGCATGGTTCCTTTCCATCCGTGGATTATGGCTGGAGACTTCAATGCTATTTCTGAGTTGGCTGAGAAGCGGGGTGATATTGCGAGGCTTGAGCCTTCTACGTTGCTACTTCAGGATAACATCTCAGCTTTAAATATTGTTGATATCAAGCCCATTAATGGCCAGTTTACTTGGAACAATCAGAGGATTGGGAATAACTGCATTGCGGAACGACTTGACCGCTTTCTGGTTTCTTGCTACTGGGTTGGTGGGTTGTGGTTTTCTAGCTCTGAAATTTTGGATTGGAGGGGCTCAAATCATTGGCCTATCAAGCTGGCTATTTCTTCAACTCGTGTGCCTTGGTCTCCTTTAAAGTTCCAACTTATGTGGTTGCGTGACTCCTCTCTCATGACTATATTGCTGAGTGGTGGAGGTATGGTAGACCTGCTTATGGTACAGCAATGTATACTTTTGCTAAGTTACTTCAATTTGTCAAGTATCAGCTTAAACGTTGGAATCGGCAGTGCTTTGGAAACATTTTCCATGCTAAGACTGCTGCCCAGGCTGAGTTGGATGGTATTACGAGGTTGATCAGGGAGGATGGAGTGACTGAGGACCTGTTGCGGGAAGAGACTAGGGCTTTGAAAGCACTGGAAGAGTGTGAGCTACAAGAGGAAGTTTTTTGGAAACAAAAGGCTCGGATTGAATGGCTTTAGGAAGGGGATAAAAATACTACTTTTTTCTTCAACTCGATGAAAGCTAGGAGACATGGCAATTCTATTTCTGCTCTGGTGAATGACAGGGGTGAAACTCTTCCTTCTTTTCATGAAATCACACGTGAAGCTATGCAATATTTTGCTTCATTATTCAGGAAGGACTCGCAGGGGGGTTCTGATGAGGAAGCTCAGGTCCTTTCTTGTATCCCTTCTTTGGTTTCTAGGGAGATGAATGAGCATCTTATGAGTGATATTTCGATTGAGGAGCTAGAGGGGATTTTCAAATGAAGAGGGGGAAAGCTCCTGGCCCTGATGGTTTCCCGATTGAGTTCTTTCAAGAATTCTGGGAGATTATCAAGTTGGACTTGTTGGCGGTTGTTCAGGAGTCTCGTAAGAATAAACAGGTGTTACGGGCTTTGAATTCTACCTTCCTTGCTCTCATCCCAAAGTGTGATGGGCCGGATAGGTTAAGTCAATTTCGTCCTATCTCTCTTTGCAATGTGATTTATAAAATTATCTCTAAATTGATTGCTGATAGGTTGAAAAAGTGGCTTAAAGTGCTGATTTATGAGGAACAGAGTGGTTTTGTGGCGAGACGTTAGATTCTGGATGGGGTTATTATCACAACTAAAACCATTCACTCTATGGCCAATTCCAAAGATAAGGCGATGTTCATCAAGCTTGATATGGCTAAGGCTTATGACCGCGTTCGATGGTCCTTCCTTCGGAAGGTTCTTGGTGCTTTTGGTTTTGGGGATGAGTGGATTTATTGGGTTATGAGTTGTGTTACTTCGGTCTCCTTCTCTGTGTTAATAAATGGTGAGCACTCTAAGCTTTTTGGTGCCTCTCGGGGTTTGCGGCAAGGTGACCCCCTCTCTCCTTGTTTCTTCTTCTTGTTGAAGGTCTAGGACGCTTGATAAGAAGGAATGTGGAGTTAGGTTTCATTCTGGGGTGGGGGTGGGGAGGTGGTTTACCTCCTCAGTCTCACTTGCAGTTTGTTGATGACACTGCTTTGATGGATATGGCTATAATTAGGGATGTTTATCTTGTAACTTCGGGCCAATTGATTAATGAAGATAAGTCTTCCATCTTTTTCTTCAATACTCCGGGTTCCATTCAGAGGCGAATTGCTCATATCTTGAGATTTCAGACTGGGGTTCTCCCCTTGACTTATCTTGGTATTCCCATCTCTTTTGGAAGACTTCCAAGGGAGTCTTGGCAAAATATTCTGGATAAATTTCGTGTGAAAGTTAATCATTGGACCCATCATTGGTTGTCCTTTGCGGGTCGTGTTCAGTTGCTCAAGCCTGTGGTGCAGGCCCTCCCCATTTATAGATGTATGATTCAGGTGGCCCCTTTGAGTTTTGTTAGGGAATTGGATTCCTTAGCAAAACAGTTTTTATGGGCTGGTAGCTTATTGTCCTCTAAATGGAGCCTTGTCAAATGGGACATTGTTTGTAGCCCGAAGCAGTTTGGCGGCCTCGGGTTAAGGCAGTCGTCGTTGTCAGGGATGGCGTTGGCTGCTAAATTGTATTGGCGGTGGTGTGTGGAGCAGGATGGGATCTGGGCTAGGATATTAACACAGAAATACTTGCTAGGGATCCCTCAGATTGATATTCCTCGTTATCCACTGGTGGGGAAAGGCTCGGTGATTTGGAGTACGCTCAAGAAAGGGGCTGCTCTGGTCAAGGATGGTTTATTTTGGATTTGTAAAAGAGGGACAAAAGCTCATTTTTGGTCTGATTCTTGGGATGGTTTTCCTCCCATTGTTTCTCAGTTTCCTAATTTGGTGACTCTATGCCAGAGGGCTATGAGGCAGGCTGGTCAAGGGTGAGTGACTTCAAGTCCTTTTCTTCTCATGGGCAGTTGGTGGTGGCGAGATGGAAGAATCCTGATGAGTGGACTGTTTTTGGTATGGAGGAGGAGTGTGCTGAGCTTCATAGTATCCTTTCTCGTAGACGCTATAGCTCCCTCTAGGAAGGGGATGTTCTTTCTTGGTCTCCTAATCCTAAGGGTGTCTATACTGTTGCTTCTGGATATCAAGTGTTGTTATCTAACCGGCTGGATGGGGTGGAGGTTCACTGGTGGAAGAAAGTGTGGACTTTCTTGGCCAAAGTGTAACTGCTTTATTTGGACTTTGGCTTTGAATAGGTGCTTAACATGGGATAATATTCGGAAGCGGTGTTTTCAGGGTCCTTCTATGTGTGTTCTGTGTGGATGTGGAGAGGAGGACTCCTCTCACTTGTTTTTCCATTGTCCCTTGACTTTGCAGCTTTTGCATTTTTGGGGGGAAGTTTGGAAAAGCCCCTGTGTTCATGCTTCCTCCCTGGTGGATTTTTTGAGTAGTCTAGGTAGACCTCCTTCTATGGTCTCTTTCTGGCAAGATGTGTGGTATGTTGGGCCTTCCTTCATACTATGGCAGATTTGGTTGGAACGGAATCGTAGAATATTTCGAGGTGAGAAGTTGTTGATTCAACAAGTTTGGCACAAAATTATGGGTATGATTCGGGAGACGGTGGAAGCTAAGTGTGATGTGGTGTTCCCTTTGGAGAAAGGGGATGCTGAGCTGGTGGATAGATTGGGTATTCAGGGGTTGTCTCCAGCTTCTGCTTGTGTCAGGAGAGGAAGGCAAGTGAAAAAGAAAGTTCAAAGGGTGGGGAGTTGGCTTCCCCCTCCGGCTGGCATTCTGAAGCTCAATACTGATGGTTCTTCAAGGGGCAATCCTGGGCCTGCTAGGATTGGTGTGGCTGGCAGGGATTTTTCAGGATCGGTGGTTTTTTTCTTTTCTGTTCATGAAAGATTGCAAACTATCAACCTTATGGAAGGTTTGGCGATCCTCTATGCTTTGGAGAGGGCTTATGCTTTGGGATGGCGCAAGGTTATCTGTGAGTCTGATTCACAGCTTTTGATTAATTTGCTGAATAAAAAGACGGTTTCTAATGTTAGTTAGCAGTTGGCTATGATGGTGCAGCAGATTCTGCAGATAAGTTCTTTGATGGAGATGGTGTCTTTTGCCCATATTCCAAGAGAGTGGAATAGGGCAGCAGATTGTTTGGCTAAGTGGGCTTCTGAGCATTTAGATGGCTGGAAGATTGATGAGTGGGAGCAGGTACCTCATGAGCTCCGACATGACTTGGAGAAGATTCTTGCCGAGGATGAGAATGGTACTGGTGAAGGATGATGTTGTTTCATGCTTTGTATGGCTGTTTCTTATGGATTCCCGAGGCCTTGGCCCTTTGATGTTTTGTAATGCTCTTTTCTGAATTTCAATAAAGTTTTACCTCTTTTTAAAAAAAATATAAATATTATATTATAATATTATAATATATAACTATTAATAATATATTATAGAAATATAATAATATTTATAGTATATTATTATATTTTAATAAATATTAATAATATAATATATAATATTATATTATTATAATACATTAATGACAAATATTATAAATAAAATAATAAATACATTAATGACAAATATTATATAAACATTATAAATAAAATAATAAATACTAATAATATAATATATATTTAATATTAATAATATTATATTAAAATATATTATTAATGCTCATATATATTATTAATAATATTATTAAGAATCATACCTAATATTAATAATATTATGATTCTCCGTTTAAAACTTTTATCATTCTATAGAGATTGAATAACATGCCATTTATTCCGAATTTTCGTCTATTCTTTGGTAGGCTTTTATATGTGAGCATTACAGTGGTCGAAAAATTTTCTCACGCTATAAAAACATTCACGCCGGAAAATTTTCTAAACACGTCGGATGTTCTTGGCGGGGAAAAATCGTATGAAACACAGTCTTATCGGCTATTCATAGGTGAGCATTACAGTGCTCGAAAAATTGTCTCACGCCTTAAAAAAATTCACGCCGGAAAATTTTCTATCTTAACCCTAGATGCATACGCGAAACGCATACAGAAAACCCTAAATATTGTGTGAAACGCATACAGAAAACCCTAGACGTCGCACAAAACGCATACAGAAAACCCTAGACGTCGCGCGAAACGCATACAGAAAACCCTAGACGCCGCGATTTATATAAAATCCGATTTTTTAGGGTTAAAAAATCGCCTAGCTTGGCGATTCGCGATTTTTACAAAAAATGAGAAATAGAAGCAAAAATCACCAAAAAATCGCAACTTTTAGTAAAAATCGCGAATCACCACGTCTGGCGGTTTTTTACCCCCAAAAAATCAAGATTTTAATATAAATCGTGCTCATCCTTTCGTTTTTAGGGTTTTCGTCATTTCGTTTCTAGCAAGCGTGGGTTTTCATCATATTTCTATGTACCAATACTTAGCACGACATGAGACTGTTTCTTGCCAGCGTGAGAAGAACAGACGAGTTTAGAAAATCTTCTGGCGTGAATTTTTCCGGCATGAATTCTTTTACAGCGCGATAACAACCGACGAGTTTACAAAATCTTCCGGCGTGAATTCTTTTATGGCGTGAGAATTTTCCGAGCACTATAATGCTCACATATAAAAGCCTAATCGGCTAATTAAATAATATATTTTCATATAATATTATTAATATTAAATATATAATATATTATTAGTATTTATTTATTCTATTTATAATATTATAATATAATAGTTATGTTATTAATTTATATATATTAATATATTATAATAATATAATATAATATATTATATATTATATTAGTAATATTTATTAAAATATAATAATATTTTATAATAAAAAATTTAATAATATTATATTATATATTATATACTATATTATTAATATTTATTAAAATATAATAATATATTATAATATTATTATATTTATATATTTATATATTATATTATTAATAGTTGTATATTATAATATTAAAATATAATATTTATTATTCTATTATTCTATCTATATCATTGATATAATATTATATAATATTAACATTATTAATATAATATATTATTTATATTTATTATTCTATTATTCTATTTATAATATTATAATATAATATTTATATCATTAATCTATATTTTTTAGATTGATATATTATAATAATATAATATTATATTATTAATATTTATTATAAATATAATATTATATTATAAATATTATTATATTTATATTATATTATTAATAGTTATATATTATAATAGTAAAATATAATATTTATTATTCTATTACAAAATTTATATCCCTTTTATATTTTTCTACGATTTTGGGAGATTCGATTTTTTCGCGATTTTTTGAAAAAATCTTATACTTTTGATTTGTTGATTTTATCTCCAAATGATTTTTGCTTCCTTGGTGGTGGTCTACACCATGAAGATTTCGAAGCAAATAGCTAAACCATGTATAAACATATCCAAATATGAAATATTAAACTACAAAATAGAACAATGTTACTATCTTGAATAGTAAGGAGGATGCAATTCCTCAAGTGTTGGAATTTGGTTGCATAGCTTCAAAACCCTTGCAAGAGAGACCCTTCTCAATGAACACAATGCAAGCAAAAATCTCCAAGAGCTAGTAGAGTTAACACAACTCAAGAGGACATGGAAAATCTAGATAGCTGTTGTAGAGATGAAATTCACCAAACAACCCTTCAAGATTTCACCAAAATTACAGAGAGGAGCCAAGAGAAAACATGAGAGATTTTTTATAAAAGTTAGATTCCCCTTGAATGAGAGGGAAGAATAAAACCACGTGGAAGAGGAAAGAGACATTCGAAGCTCGAGAGGCATTACGAGAATCTCACCAGCCACAGGAGTTATTCAATGCATCCAAAAATAGCTTCATTGAGCGTGTCGTGCTCGTGGGACACTAGCGCGAGGCACAGACGTTTGCGCTAAGCACTAGCATACTAATGAATCTACCTCAGAATCTCATGAATCATCTCCGGGCTAGGAGAGTCACCAAGTATTAAAACAGAATTTGATGAAAATGAGAAATGGAGGCAATGAAGCAAACACTAGCCTAAGATGCAGAAAAGAGGTTCAAGCACCAAAGCGGTCCCAAAATGTAGCATGAAATTGCATGGGTATGCAATTTTGGCATTGCACCCTTAAAACATTTCAGTTGATTGAGGAGACACTAATCATGGAAAGGACCCTACTAAGTTAGGAAAGACTACTCCTCAATCGAACGTGTCAATTAAGGGAGTTTTTCACTTACAATACACTCGGGTTTTATTTGCTTGATGTTTCAGGCCTACTCTAGGTCTGCAAAACCACTTTATATTCCAACAGAAGTAAAGCAACTAAACTAGATGCTTATACGAAATAAAGAAAGAAACTAAGGAAATGCTGGAAAACAAATAATTTATACAGAATTCTAGAAAACAAAGTTCACAAATGGAAAGAAGACCAAAAAAGGAACCTGCCACTAGAAAGAGGATCTCACTGCCCTGGACGACACCGGGCCGCAAGGATGTCTATGTTAAACACTGGCATCCTTCAAGCCACAAAAATCAAATCTCCAGATCCGTACAGACCTAAGACACCTGCACAACACAACAACAGACAAGACAAATACCCAGCAATCTCCAGGTGACATAGATTTCAAAATAAAGCACAAGAAGCTATTGAAAATAATATAAAATGAAATGTAAATGAAAGAAAGGAGTAATGAAACATTCGTGCGTTCGAAATGCTTTGACTCCAACACCTGCAAAGAACAGACCAAAATGTTGTGCAGTTAAGAAGCTTGCCTCAGTCAAGCCCCGGTATTGGTCTTTTGACCTCCACGAATAGCGAATGGTAAAGAGAATAGAAAAATATAGTGTGCGCTCCTATCTTACACGTGTTTAAGAATTAAGAGCAATGACAATGTGAAAATAAACTAAAAAGGTAGCTTCCCTAGTCTACAGGGAACAATACCCAACAACATACAAAAGGTGGTCTACACCATGAAGCTTTCGAAAAAAATAGCTTAACTATGTATAAACAAAATCAAATATGAAATATTAAACTACAAAATAGAACAATGTTACTAGCTTGAATAGTAAGGAGGCTGCAATTCGTCAAGGGCTGGAATTTGGTTGCACAGCTTCAAAACCTCAGCAAGAGAGAGCCTTCTCAATGAACACAATGCAAACAAAAATCTCCAAGAGCTAGTAGAGACAACACCATGCAGCTCAAAAGGACATGGAAAATCTAGATAGTTGTTGTAGAGACAAAATTCACCAAAGAATCCTTCAAGATTTCACCAACATTACAGAGAGTAGCCAAGAGAGAACATAAGACAATTTTATTAAAAGTTAGATTCCCTTTGAATGAGAGGGAAGAATGAAACCACATGGAAGAGGAAAGAGACATTCGGAGCCCGAGAGGCATTACGAGAATTTCACCAGCCACAAGGGTTATTCAACGTATCCAAAAGTAGCTTCACTAAGTGTTTCCAAGACACTAGCGCGACGCATGGACGTCCATGCTAAGCGCTAGCGTACGAGTGAATCTACCTCAGAATCTCATGAATCTTGTACGAGCTAGGAGAGTCACCAAGCACTAGAACAGAATTTGATGAAAATGAGAAAAAGAGGCCAGAATGGAGCAAACATGAGCCTAAGATGCAAAAAAGAGGTGCTCGCACCAAAGTGGTTGCAAAACGTAGCGTAAAATTGCAAGGGCATGCAATGTTTACGTTACACCCCTAAAACATCTCAATCAATTGAGGAGACACTAATCATGGAAAGGACCCTACTAAAGTAGGAAAGACTACTCCTCAATAGAACTTGTGTATACTCTATGCTTTCTATTTGTATTTGAGTGTATACTCTATGACTTGTATTTGTATTTGAGTGTATATTCTATGACTTGTGATTGTATACTCTATGACTTGTATTTGAGCGTATACTCTATGACTTTGTAATTGTATTTGAGTGTATGCTCCATGACTTGTGATTGTATTTATATTTGAGTACATACTATATGACTTGTATTTGAGTGTATTCTCGATGACTTTGTGTATTCAATTGTATACTTTAGGACTACGTGTATTCGAGTGTATACTCCATGACTTTGTGTGTTCAAATGTATACTACATGATTTATGTGTGTACTCCATGACTTATGTATGTTCAAATGCACACTTCATGACTTATGTATTGCGTGCATATACTTTGTATGCTTCATGCTTTGTGTATCAAGTGTTTGCTATGTGTTACGTGTACTTGTGTATTACTTACTAGGTTCATGCTTTGAATACTTTTGTGTATTAAGTGTATAAGCCTTGTGTATGCTTCATGCATTACGTGTATATATGCTTTGTGTTTCATATATAATTGTGTGCATATACTTCAACATGGATCTTCTCTCCGACAGTGCTTTCTAGAGAGCCTTACTCATCATGATATAGACAAATGCAATTAACACAATCATGGTTCACATTCTCAAGAGTTTACAACACTATATATTGTTACACTACAACAGCTAAGATAGCTTTACCATTATCACCCACAAATACAGTTCTTCCAAATCCTAGTCTAGATATAACCATCAAACATTATGCCTTGACTTTGGAAGGTAAGTGCAAGGTTCACTTTTCACTAGGGTTATCATACAACTCTGCCTTCCATCTTTTCATTGGACTGATACAATGTAATAACCTGAACCTAACTATTATGTAGAGATCTAGCACTATGCTATGTCCTTACAATAGGCTATGTTCAATCAGTTCACGGCAATGTATTTACTAAGTATCTAAGGTAAAATAGCAAGGTACTCTGCTACTACCCTTAGTCTTATTGGGCATAACCTTGATTTATAACTATTAAGCATTATCAATTACTCTAAAAATTCATGTCTCCAAAAGGTTGATTATAAGAATCTCCTTTTAAGCTTCTCTCTTGATTAGAGTAACTTAGTTAAAAGCTATGACAAAGCTGCTGCATAAACCTATGCTAAGTTATATTGTGGGCCATAACCCACAAATCCCAGAATCACTCTCCACATCAATTAGTGATTAATTACACAATATTAGATCTATTTCTCGGATTTTCATCAATCTCCAATCTTGGCTTCTTAATGATCCCAACTTCTTCGTTAACATGGAGAGATTTTCATCTATAACACTTGCCAAATCTTCCTTGATCACAAATTTTCTCTCCACGACATTACATAATCAATTACTCCTTAAGAAACATGACTCTTCTCAACTGTGAGACCGATAACATATCAAGTAAAAACTATGAGAATACTAACAAAAAAATTCTTCGTAGGAATTGGTGGCATTCTGAGTTTTGATTGCTTGAAAACAAGCAATCTTGAGAGGGGAGGCCTATCATGTCCTCATATTTACCCATGAATCGATTATGTATTCAAATTAAAGATATGAATATTGTAATCGATATAAGTAATATAAATTTAATATAATAAACAAAATATTATAAATTAATAATACATATTAAATAAATATTAATAAATTAAATATTATTATGTGGATATAAATAAATATTATGAACTAATATAAATATTATAAATCAAAATAATATATATATTAAAAGAATGGCCGATCCCCATTTTGGGTGGCGACACTTTCAAAGTGAAAGGCCTTAGAAAAGGCAGTGCATACAAGAAGAAAGAGAATCCGTTGATTTGTCAAAGAATCGGCACTTAATGAAATAAGACCATTGATAAAAGTAATTGACATCGGTAATAATACAAATGAAAGTGCCTGCTATGAGGAGGCGACTATTGGGAATCGGCGATCCCATACAAGGAAAGCATGTAAGGTAAAGAGTGCTATTAACATAACCAGCGATTAGTAAATGGGTATTATAAGTGATACAAATAATATATAGCAACAATCCCTTAAAACAAATCGCTGGGTCAAGTCAACGATCCTTCAAGGGATGTATTAAGAGTTGCTAATTAAAAGATGACGTCTCTCTAATGTTGATAACTAAGAGGGGGGTGAACCAGTTATCCTAATTATTTCTGCTTTCTGAACTTTATTAATAATCAATGTAACATTAATTCAAATAAGCAATCATAACCATGAAATGGAAATACACATGACACAATATTTTTGACGTGGAAACCCTGTTAAGGGAGAAAACCACGGGGTGATTAACCCAAGATTGTATTCTCTGTTAGAAGAATGGAAATACAAAATGGCACTTGCCAATTAGGGCTCACTGCCCGAGCACACTGCTCACAAGAAGGCACACTGCCTACAAGAGACACACTGTCTACAAAAAGAGTGTCATACAATACTTGAACTAATTGGAAGCATCTACATATGCTGGAGTTCAGTTCCGGTTAGGCTCAGTACACTGATCTGCTGCACTTCATCTTTCCTCTTCTCTTATGCTGCTTTTCTTTCACATACCAGACCTTCCTTACTGCTTCTGTTCTGCTCTTCTGCTTTTATTCGCACATCACCAACAACCACGACACATCTCACAACTAAATCCATCTTGTATATATATCCGCACAAGTGATTTCATCACCTTTCTAGTCGGCACCCGGAATAGTCAATCTTTTTACAAACTCTGATCTGTCGGCTGAATCCTTGCACATCAAGTAATGCGGATCAAGCATATACTTGTAGAAGTCATCAATCATGTCGGCCAAACATAACTTATGCCTTAAGAACCTTTTCCATCATCAGTAACACATCCGGAATAATGTCTGATGTTCTGCCAGTCAATTCTTCCTCTGTTCATACTGTCACTCAGGAACCCGGTACTCAAGTATTCATATCTTTTTCCTCATCTATCACCGGAGGCTAAATCCTTGGAATCTATTACTCAAGGTAGTCCTCTTGACTTCCCCAAATCCGCACTTCACCAAGATACTTCCTCTGAAAGATCCGGACCTGTCTGTCGGACCTTGCCACATGCTCTGTTCTTGTTTACCAGACCACAACATTCTTCACTCTGACTTCCGGTAGAGACACACCAAGTCCTGTGGATGTGTGGGATGAACTTTGTTGCCATCAATGACAACAATCATGAATCCATATAGTGTCTCTTGCCAACATCTAAGAGTAGCGACCATGAAAGAAGGCGTCCATTGATATGAAAGAAATCGGTGGAAGGTATAAAAACAATGGAGAGGCATTTGTGAAGGGGGATCAGGAAGATTGGAGCAAGGCAAAAAAGGGAATCGATCAGCCAAGATGAGCATCAAAGAACACTCGTTCCATTCATAACATCAATCATTGAACCACCTTTATTCATTTCAGCAGCATTTCAACTCAAAGGCATCTTACTCATTTCATTCAAACATTCAGCAGACATCTTACCTCATGGATTGACATTTCATCTCCATCTCATCAACACCAAGGACCTCATCGAACCATTTAATAGACTAACAAGACATGTCAGCGATGCATAATATTAAAAGACTTAAGACTATATAATGCAACCCTTATAAGGAGCATCAATACAGATCAATACATCATCGATCACAACACACACAAAAACATCACTTCTGATATAACACAGCCATCGAACAATCACTCTATACATCCAGATCTGCATCATCGATCAGCACTCAAGGCAATATCAGCATCGATTCTCACATACAATATCAGTTCTGCAACTATCCAACAATTAAGCAATCAATATAGCAGGAAATAAGATCAATAACCAGCATCATACTTAAATCAGAAACTTCAACAGCATCTTACAAATAAATTTCAGCAGTTGGCATTAACAAGGCATCTCAGACAGCAAGAAGAGTATAAACAGACCAGCAACACTATCAAGGGATCAACATCCACTTACAGCAAACCAACATTAAATAAAGTATTCACTCAAATAGTTATATCAATAAAAGTAAGAGTTGTGCCATAGGCACCAGATCATAATCAATACATGTATGAAAGGCATATAATCTTTATGCTCATCCATCTAGAATGATGGTATTATCATAGTTCCCATAGAGGAACAATATCCTTAAAGGATAATTAGCCTTGTGATCCAGAGATCACTAATCGAGAGGACGAGCTCCTTATTGGTATGCATTCTCTAACTCTACCCATGTTGTACTAGGGACAAATAAACCATGCCACGTCCTTAATCTTATCTATTTCACCTAGGATGACAGTTAAGTAAGAAAACAATCAATATAGCAGGAAATAAGATCAATAACCAGCATCATACTTAAATCAGAAACTTCAACAGCGTCTTACAAATACATTTCAGCAGTTGGCATTAACAAGGCATCTCAGACAGCAAGAAGAGTATAAACAGACCAGCAACACTATCAAGGGATCAACATCCACTTACAGCAAACCAACATTAAATAAAGTATTCACTCAAAGAGTTATATCAATAAAAGTAAGAGTTGTGCCATAGGCACCAGATCATAATCAATACATGTATGAAAGGCATATAATCTTTATGCTCATCCATCTAGAATGATGGTATTATCATAGTTCCCATAGAGGAACAATATCCTTAAAGGATAATTAGCCTTGTGATCCATAGATCACTAATCGAGAGGACGAGCTCCTTATTGGTATGCATTCTCTAACTCTACCCATGTTGTACTAGGGACAAATAAACCATGCCACGTCCTTAATCTTATCTATTTCACCTAGGAGGACGGTTAAGTAAGAAAGCAATCAATATAGCAGGAAATAAGATCAATAACCAGCATCATACTTAAATCAGAAACTTCAACAGCATCTTACAAATACATTTCAGCAGTTGGCATTAACAAGGCATCTCAGACAGCAAGAAGAGTATAAACAGACCAGCAACACTATCAAGGGATCAACATCCACTTACAACAAACCAACATTAAATAAAGTATTCACTCAAAGAGTTATATCAATAAAAGTAAGAGTTGTGCCATAGGCACCAGATCATAATCAATACATGTATGAAAGGCATATAATCTTTATGCTCATCCATCTAGAATGATGGTATTATCATAGTTCCCATAGAGGAACAATATCCTTAAAGGATAATTAGCCTTGTGATCCATAGATCACTAATCTAGAGGACAAGCTCCTTATTGGTATGCATTCTCTAACTCTACCCATGTTGTACTAGGGACAAATAAACCATGCCACGTCCTTAATCTTATCTATTTCACCTAGGAGGACGGTTAAGTAAGAAATGGCGGATTATTATGATCAATCTCACATAGGGTAGGTGACTCTCCAGTGGATGAGGTATTACCGGGCGTGTAATGAAGTCCCTTGAGCCAAGTAGTGAGGTATTGCCGAGCGTGCAATGAAGCACTTGGGCCTATACATATGAAGCGGTAGGTGACTCTCAAGTGAATGAGGTATTACCGGGCTTGTAATGAAGTCCCTCGAGCCAAGTAGTGAGGTATTGCGGGCGTGCAATGAAGCACTTGGAACTATGACAATGGACCATGATCCTCAAGTAGTGAGGTATTGTCGGGCGTGCAATGAAGCTCTTGAGCCAAGAGGTGAGGTATGGCCAGGCGTGCCATGAAGCCCTTGGGTATTGTTACCCCACACCTTATTAAACATACACCTATCCTCCATTAGGGTTAGATTAGATTAGTGACCAGGCACTATCATTCTTGAAGTACACTATGAGGTTCCATATGAATAAGTAAGAAAAATGAGTATGAATTATATAATTGTCATTAATGATCATGTTATTACTAATCCAAATTAATGTTTTGATTTTATTATTAATTTACTAATGTTCCTTTTAAGAGGTTATATTTGTGTGCAAGGTGAAAAATAAGAATAGCCAAAAGGGAACATTACAGAACCCTTCAAGATTTTTTTTTAAAGTTATATTCCCTTAGATTTTTTTTTAAAATAGATTCACTGAGCGTTTCGTGCTCGCGGGACACTAGCGCAACACACAAACGTCTGCGCTAAGTGGTAGCATACAAGTGAATCTACCTCAGAATCTCATGAATCATCTCTAGCCTAGGAGAGTCACAAGCACTAAAACAGAATTTGATGAAAATGAGAAAAAGACACAATGAAGCAAACATTAGCCTAAGATACAGAAAAGAGGTGCAAGCACCAAAGTGGTCGCAAAACTAAGTGTGAAATTGCCAAGGTATGCAATTTTGATGTTACACCCATAGATGGAAAATTCGTCGAAAACTCGCCGAGTCAAGGAAAACTCACAAGTTTTTTTCTTCCAGAGTTTTTTTGACTTTAACTCAGAGTTTTTTTTTTTGAGTTTCTGCTGAAAACTCGCCGAGTCTTTGGCGAGTACTCGCAGCCTGCACAGGTAAAAGCATAACAGGGTCGTGACAGTATATTTCAAAATACATTTAAGTATAGGTTTGTATATTGAATTTCTTATACTTTAAAAATTTTGAAATATACTATCAGGATGTTTGAGATAGGTTCCGAATCCATGGGATTTAACTTGCAAATTCTAGATTTTGGAGGATCCATCAAATTTCAAACTTAACCAATTTTTCAGGGTTTCAGGGTTTCAGACTTAGCCAAATTCAGGGTTTCAGAAACATGCATCAGGGTGAAAGAACAAGGACCCCTTAGTAAAATGTTATGGAATTTGACATGATTTTGCAATTCTGAGGCATGGAAAGTAGGAGCTTTGTAGTGCATCCAATCGTGAGCGGAATTGAACCTTGTTTGAGGCCATTCACACAAAGAAGAGGAACTAATTAGCTCAAAAGCACCTGAATTACCTTGTCTTTGTGCAATACAACCTTCAGTTCCGCACAAAAAGAGTAGAGGACAAAGCACTGGATCCTATTGATTTGGATGAGATAGATCCTTATAGTGATTGGACAGGGCGGGATGAGCAACATCCATTGTTTACCGCAGACGAGATTCTTGATTTTGAGAGACAGGCAATGGAGGATGTGGGTGCAACAAGAGATGTAGGTTTGGAGGACATTCATGAGGATGAGGAGTCATTGCCAGAGCTAGATATTTCCAGTATGGTGGTCGAGTCAGCCACAGCCTTCCATGCCAACCGAGGAACCACTAGCACCACGTACTCGCAGGACTAGAGAATCTACCTCTTCCCTAGCTTTGACTAAATTAGGGAAGAGGAAGGTGTAATATGTTGTATTTAGTATTTATTTCTAGTTTTACTATTTTCATTTTCAGCTATCTATTGTAATTTCTATCAGACTATCAAGCTTTCAGCCATCAAGATTCTGCATGAGAATGCGATTTTGTAATCAATTTGCATTCAATTCAATCAAATTTAATGGAAAACACTTTTGTACTCATTTATGGACTCATTGGATTAATCTTGTCATTGAATTTTGCAAAAAAAATGTGTTTCTAATGAAATTTAGGCAATTTTTTAAGCTGAGAAGTTTTTTGCCAAGTTTTTGCCGAGTTTTCTCCGAGTTTTTTTTTTACTCTCCAAAAATTGGCTTGCCGAGTTTTTTGCCGAGTCAAGTTTTCCAACTATGCTTACACCCCTAAAACATCTCAGTCGATTGAGAAGACATTGATCATGGAAAGGACCCTACTAAGGTAGGAAAGAATACTCCTCAATCGAACGTGTCAATTCAGGGAGTTTTTCACTAGCAATACACTCGGATTTTGTTTGGTTGATGTTTCAGGCCTACTCTAGGACTACAAAACCACTTTATATTCCAACAGAAGTAAAGCAACTAAACTAGATGCTTATACGAAAGAAACAAAGAAACTAAGGAAATGCTGGAAAAAAACAACTATATACAGAATTCTACAAAATGAAGTACACAAACAGAAAGAAGAGCAGAAAAGGAACCTGCCACCAGAAAGAGGATCTCACTGCCCTGGATGACACAGGGCCGCAAGGATATCTATGCTAAGTGCTGGCGCCCTCCAAGCCACAAAAATAAAATCTCCAGATCCGTACAGACCTAGGACACCTGCACAACATAGCAACATACAAAACAAATACCCAGTAGTCTCCAAGTGACACTAATTTCAAAATAAAGCACAAGAAGCTATTGAAAATAATAAAAAATGAAATGTAAATGAAAGAAAGGAGTAACGAATCTTTCGTGCGTTCGAAATGCTTTCACTCGAGCACCTGCAAAGAACAGAGGAAAATGTTGTGCACCTAAGGAGCTTGCCTCAGTCAAGCTTCGGTTTTGGTCTTTCAACCTTCACGAACGGCGAATGGTAAAGAGAATAGAAAAATACAATGTGTGCTCCTATCCTATGTAATGTCCCCCATCTAGCTCATTGCACCAGTGGACCAGGGGTAGCCTATACTTTGACTTCCGTAGGCTAATGAAGGTGTTTAGGAAGTCATTCCAGGGATTTACTATTTATAGTAAGTCAAGAGCCGAGCAGTTACTATTCTTAGCAAGGCAGTTGTGGAGGTCCCTTGCACAATATTCATGGTCTCGATGTGACTAGAGCTCAAAACGATATAATATAAATCAAATTAAATATTTAACTTATATTATTTTATGAGATCCCAAAGTGACTTTAAGTTATAAAGTTGAGTTATTTCATAAAGTGCAAGTTGTGACTTAAAGTTGTATTCCTAGGGATGGGCGCCCCTCATGGAGTGATAAGGGGTTGAGATATAATTTAAAATAAATAAAAACAAATCCCTCTTGCGCGTTGGGGAAGGAGGCAAACAAAAGGACCAAAAAGAACTTCATTTGCCTTATGCGAGAATATTGGATTTTGCTCTCTTAGTGAGATACTTGTGCTCTAGCTTTGAGCTTGGCTCTAGGGTTTTGATTTTGACAGTGTTGGGACGAAAACCCCTGCATTGATCCCTTTCCTCGTGCATGCAAGATCGTATTAGGAGAGGTTATTGGAGGCTTCATCCAAAAGTCTCACTTGTCCATTCAATTGATCCATTTTGGTGAAGAATCGAGACAGAAATGAAGATGTTCGGAAATGTATTGTTGCAATTGGGAGTGAGAATGTACTGAGCAGATTTATGTATCTTTCCTGTGGTTTATTGTTGCTGCTGCAATTTCTAGAGAGGTCGTACCTTCCTGCTGGACGTCGTACCATCTGGGAGGCCATGCTCTTCTTGTGGGCAAATTTGGCATTCATTTGGGATCGTTTGATAGTGGATATTGGTCGACATAAGGAGGAAAGAGTTTCTATTCCAAAACAGAAGTATTTCAGGCTGTATTTTGTATGTCTTCTGCTGATTTAGACAGCCATGGAGGCCGTACCATCTTAGGAGGACGTGGGTGCTGGTTGGTTGCCTTCCTTCATTGATTCGTGGTATTTATTGCTCTAAATCTAGGCGTCCAAAGTCATTGTATTTTCTGTTGCTGATTGTAATATCTAGTAATTGCATGTCTTGGAGTTGTGAGCATTTCTATGGTGACATATTGCTAATCCGGCTTCAGCATCCAAGCGAAGTTGTACAACTTGATCTAGGTATGTTATTATAATTCATATTTTGGCTAAATACAATCTGGGTCATTGTTATTTCGTGAATATCTCTTTTAGTTTTTATGGGTTTGTTCATATGCTCTATATTTCATACATGCAATGCAAAAAACAAACATGCAAAACAACCCATGAAACCCTAAACACAAACGTATCAGAAAACACAAAAAAATTGGTTCAGAACAAACATATACAGAGGGGTGTATGTTACAGTGGTATCAGAGCAGAAAATCTTGCCATCCTGTGAGGTTAAATATGACATGCAGATGATAAAAATGAGACATGCGGCCTACAGATAAATGTAATTTTAGACAAGACCACAAACACGGAACCCACAAAGAATACAGGAAGGAGAAGTACCACAGATTGATCCATTTGTGTCAGAGATAGAGGTTGCAGCTACTGAGGGGCAACCAACAGTATTGTATAGTGAGGAAGATTTCGAAATTCCACAAACGGACCCTTTTTCAAGTGAACTACCACCAGTTACAGAACCTACAAGAGAAATGGGTGACAGGGAAGGTGAGGAACCTAGCATGTGCGAGAACTTTAATGTGCTCACCAGGACCTCGTTGGCCTTAGAAAGAGAATTGAGGGAGTCTCGATAGGAGTTGAGAGAATCACAGGCGGAGATAGCACATACCCTCAAACAATTGCTACCTCGAGATGGGAGGAATAACAGGGATAATCACCGTGACAGGAACAAGTACAATGGAGGTGACAGGAACAGGAACAATGGCGGTGACAGAAACAGGGGCAATGGAGGCGACAGGAACAGGAATAATGTGGGTGATAGACACAATGGTGACAGGAACCAGAGAGACATGAATAATGGGGACAGGAACCAAGATGACAAACACAGGTACAGAGATGATGAGGATGAGGCATCGATTACCCACCGAAGGACTTCACAGTTCACAGCAGGTGATAGCCCTGCTATACCCAATTTTGCTCCCAGGAACCAAGTTCCTGAACAAGACCCCACATAGGTTGAGTTTCAGGAGGAGATTCTGAGGGATTGGAGAGCATCTAGTGTAGAGTTCAGGGTCGAAATGACATTTGCCGAGTACTCTGACATCAGGATAAAGAATAGACCTTGTAGGGGAGGTAGACCTCAGCACCAGGAGCTACAGAAGAAAGCAAGCAAAATGACACTTCCCTACTTTGATGGAATGGGTAAGACCACCGCGAGAGCTTGGGTCCCGAAATTGGACAGCTACTTGCAAATTAGTCCCATGCCAGAGGACGCCATTACCTATGGAGCTTTACACTTGGAGGGGACTGCACATAAGTGGTGGAGCAACGGAAAGGGCACATTGGGTCATGATTAGATCGCATCATATGTGGAGTTCACTGCTAGACTGATCGATAGGTTTGACAAAAAAGACCCAAAGTTACAGTTTAAGGAGTTGGCATGGCTGAGGCAGAGTGGATCTGTAGACTCCTACATTTCCGAGTTCCAAGACCTATCTGTTATGGTCCCAGATATTTCAAAGTGCAGATTGGTCATTCTATTCATTGATGGATTATTAGACCCACTACGTGGTTGGGTTAAAGGCTTTGACACTGCTTCAATCCAAGAGGCCATGAAAAAGGCCAGAGACATGGAGTCATCAATGTGGTAGAGTAAATTTCAGTCTAAGGGCTTCCCACATAGGAGGGATAAGGAGGAGAGGAGACCCTTCCATAGAGATGTTGAGCAGCATAAAGACAAATCAAACAGCTTGACAAATGACCAGCTCAACGATTATAGAAGGAAAAAGCTTTTCTTCCATTGCAAAGAACCATGGGATCCCTCACATAAGTGCTCACACAAGGCTAAGGCCAAGTTGATTAAGTACTATTCGGCCGAAGAGTCACAATCAAAGGCATCCGATTCACATTCAGATCAGCCTTCAAACCATGAGGATAGTGGAGATGAGAGGGCATCACAGCACAATGTTGGTAGTGGTGGTCCTCTTGCCCAGCTTTCTAGTTTCTAGAAGGTTAGTTCTTTCAGGGTGTGTGGAGTTCTCGGTGGACAGCGTATCATCACCCTCATTGATACAGGAGCCACACAACTTTATTGACGAGGGGTTGGTAGCTCGCAGGGGATTGAAGGTAGAAGAATTTGAAGGCTTCAAGGTGATGGTAACCGACGGATTCAAAATGCAGTGTAACAGAAAAATATCAGGATTGAAGATCATCATGGGTGAGTATGAGTTGGTGGATGACTTCTACGTTGTTGGCATTGGGGATACAGATGTTGTACTCGGCATGCATTGGATGAGACAGTTAGGAGAGTTCACCATGAATGTGCAGAAGATGGAAATGAAATTCGAATTCAATGGAAAGAAAATATGTCTTAGAGGGTTGTCAGATGGTGGACCACGGGTAGTGTCATTGAAGAGGATGGAGAGATTATTGAGACATGACCAGGTAGAGTGGGCAACAGAGTGCCTCATTATGCCAGAGTCCCCACCACGGCAGAAGAGCAGTTATCATCCTGATATTCAGAAGCTCTTATCTAAGCACAGCAAGGTGTTTGGAGATATACCACCAAGTGTGCCTCCTGATAGAGGCATAGAGCATGTTATTGAGCTAGAGGATGGGACCAAGCCCATCATAATCACTCCTTACCGTCATCCGAAGAGGCTCAAGGATGAAATTGAAAAAATAATTAAGGAGTTACTAAAGATGGGACACATCCGGCCGAGTAAGAGCCCATTTGCTTCTGCAGTTGTTCTTGTCAAAAAGAAGGATGGGACAATCAAGCTGTGTATTGACTACAGGGTATTGAACAAGAAAACCATTAAGAACAGGTACCCTATTCTAAGGATAGATGAGCTACATGGTACCTGTTATTTTTCCAAAATTGATTTGAGGTCAGGATACTACCAAATCCACACGAGGGCCAAAGATGTAGAGAAGCCAACCTTCAAGTGTCATTACGGTCACTTCGAGTTTCTAGTGATGCCTTTTGGGTTAACCAATGCACCTGTGACCTTCCAGAGTTGTATGAATCAGATATTCAGACAGCAGCTCAGGAAAATTTGTTTTCATCTTCTTTGATGACAGACTGATTTTCAGCAGGACTTGGGAGGACCACATGAGACACCTTGAGGACGTATTGAGCATATTGGAGAGTGGGTCACTTTATGCCAAGGAATCCAAATGCGGTTTTGGCATGATAGAATTACTTTACCTTGGCCATATTATTAGTGCTGACGGGGTCAGAATGGATCCAGAGAAGATTAAGGCAATTGTTGACTGGCCTCCACCAACAAACCTCACACAACTTAAGGGGTTTTTTGGACATTGTGGTTTTTACAGACAGTTTGTGAAGGGCTTCTCATAGCTAGCAGCACCACTGACTGACTTGACGAAGAAAGGAGCCTTTGAGTGGAGTGACACAGCCCGGCAGTACTTTGACAGGTTCAAGCACTTAATGTGTACATGCCCAGTGCTAGCAATCCCAGACTTCACCAAACCATTCGAGTTATAGTGTGATGCTTCTGGAGAGGGGATAGGGGCAGTACTCATACAAGACAAGCACCCGATAGCTTTTGAGAGCAAAAAACTTTGAGGTGTTGAGAGGAGTTACTTGGTGTATGACTGAGAGATGCTGGCCATCATGCATTGGCCAAATTCAGGCCTTATTTGGTTGAGGGAAAATTTATAATCAAGACTGATCATAATAGCATCAAATATTTTATGAACCAGAAGGACCTGGATGATAGACAACAAAAGTGGGTGAGCAGATTACAAGCATATGATTTTGACATCGAGTATGTCAAGGGCAAAAGAAACATAGTTGCAGATGCCTTATCACGTCGACCTCACTTGTGCTTAGTTGGGGAGATCTCTGCTGATTGGAGGGAGATGATTATAACAGAGTATGCTAAGGACTCTTGGGCAGCAAGAGTCATTGAGGGCACTAATAAGGATGAGAGATATTCTGTGGTGAATGACTTGATTATATACAAAGATAGAATATTCTTGGTGCCTAATTCACAATTTAAACATAAGGTAACAAAAACTTTCCAGGATACACCAATGGCTAGTCATCCTGGATTCTTCAAGACATATAAATAGATTCGGGAAAGGTTCACATGGAAAGGGCTAAAGGAGGAAGTGCAGAAGTATGTTCGTGAGTGTTCCATTTGCCAACAAAATAAGCATGAGCATATCTTTTCAGTAGGTCTATTACAGCCATTGCCTACTCCCAATCAGAAATGGGAATGTATCTCCATGGACTTCATTACATGGTTGCCAAAGGTGCAGGGGAAGGACTGTATTTATGTGGTAGTTGATAGACTCACCAAATTTGCACACTTCTTCGCCATTTCAGCAACCTTTACAGTTGCTCAGGGGGCTGATTTATTTTTTAGGGAGATATTTTGACTTCACGGGGTACCCAGGAGTATAGTTAGTGACATGGATAGCAAGTTCCTAAGTTTATTTTGGCAGGAGTTATTCAGATTGTGTGGTACAAAGTTGACTCCTAGCACCAGCTACCACCCGCAGATAGATGGCCAAACAAAAGTGGTGAACAAATGGTTAGAGGGGTACCTACGCAATTATGTTTCGGGGCAGCAAAAAGCTTGGATCAGATGGTTACACTTAGGGGAGTACTGTTACAACACCACTCATCACATATCTATTCAGATGACTCCTTTCAGGGCACTATATGGTTATGATGCCCCATGCTTCACAGATCTCTTACTTGGTGACAGTCAGGTGCCTAAGGCAAAAGATCTTTTATAGGAAAGCCAGGATATAGTGAAGGAGCTCAAAGAAAATATACAGCAGACACAGAATCAGCAGAAGCTTTCTGCTGATCAACACCGAGTGGAGAGGAGTTTCGAGGTTGGAGACATGGTGTATTTGAGGCTCCAACCATACAGGCAGTCCACTCTCAAGAAGAGTGGAGCAGAGAAATTGAAACCCAGATTTTATTGTCCATTCAGGATTATCAGAAGAGTGGGTGAAGTGGCATACGAGCTTGAGTTACCATCAGATAGCAAGGTGCACAATGTATTAGATGTTTCCAGGTTGAAGAAAGCTCTTGGCCACAACATAATTCCTTTAGCTGAACTTCCACCATTGGATGAGGAGGGGAAGTTAATCCTAGTACCTGAGGCTATCATTGACATCCAGGAGAGACACTTGAGGAAACGGGTTATCAGAGAGTAGTTGGTCAAGTGGAAGAATTTACCAGTGGAGGATGCCACTTGGGAAGGTGAGCAGATATTGCAGCATCCCGAGTTGAGGTTGCTTGAGGACAAGCAATCTTGGAAGGGCGGACTGTAATGTTCCCCATCTAGCTCATTGCACCAGTGGACTAGGGTTAGCCTATACTTTGACTTCCATAGGCTAATGGAAGTGTTTAGGAAGTCATTCCAGGGACTTACTATTTATAGTAAGTCAAGAGCCGAGCAGTTACTATTCTTAGCAGGGCAGTTGTGAAGGTCCCTTGCACAATATTCATGGTCTCGATGTGACTAGAGCTCAAAACGATATAATATAAGTCAAATTAAATATTTAACTTATATTATTTTATGAGATCCCAAAGTGACTTTAAGTTATAAAGTTAAGTTATTTCATAAAGTGCAAGTTGTGACTTAAAGTTGTATTCCTAGGGATGGGCGCCCCTCATGGAGTGATAAGGGGTTGAGATATAATTTAAAATAAATAAAAACAAATCCCTCTTGGGCGTTGGGGAAGGAGGCAAACAAAAGGACCAAAAAGAACTCCATTTGCCTTATGCGAGAATATTGGATTTTGCTCTCTTGGTGAGATACTTGTGCTCTGGCTTTGAGCTTGGCTCTAGGGTTTTGATTTTGACAATGTCGGGACGAAAACCCCTACATTGATCCCTTTCCCCGTACGTGCAAGATCGTATTAGGAGAGGTTATTGGACGCTTCACACAGGAGTCTCACTTGTGCATATTCAGTTGATCCATTTTGGTGAAGAATCGAGATAGAAATGAAGATGTTCGGAAATGTATTGTTGCAGTTGGGAATGAGAATGTACTGAGCATATTTCTGTATCTTTCCTGTGGTTTATTGTTGCTGCTGCAATTTTTAGAGAGGTCGTACCTTCCTGCTGCAGGCCGTACCATCTGGGAGACCCTACTCTTTATGTGGGCAAATTTGGCATTCATTTGGGGTCGTTTGATAGTGGATATTGGTCAGCATAAGGAGAAAAGAGTTTCTATTCCAAAACAGAAGTATTTCAGGCTGTGGTTTATTGTTGCTGCTGCAATTTTTAGAGAGGTCGTACCTTCCTGCTGCAGGCCGTACCATCTGGGAGACCCTACTCTTTATGTGGGCAAATTTGGCATTCATTTGGGGTCGTTTGATAGTGGATATTGGTCAGCATAAGGAGAAAAGAGTTTCTATTCCAAAACAGAAGTATTTCAGGCTGTATTTTGTATGTCTACTGCTGATTTAGACAGCCATGGAGGCCATACCATCTTAGGAGGACGTCGGTGCTAGTTGGTTGCCTTCCTTCATTGATTCGTGGTATTTATTGCTCCAACTCTAGGCGTCCAAAGTCATTGTATTTGCTGATTCTGATTGTAATATCTACTAATTGCATATCTTGGAGTTGTGAGCATTTCTATGGTGACATTGTTGGTCCGGCTTCAACATCCGAGCGAAGTTGTAAAACTTGATTTGGGTATGTTATTATAATTCATATTTTGGCTAAATACAATCTGGGTCATTGTTATTTCGTTAATATCTCTTTTAGTTTTTCTGAGTTTGTTCATATGCTCTAATTTTCATACATGCAATGCAAAAAACAAACATGCAAAAACAACTCATGAAACCCTAAACACAAACGCATCAAAAAACACAAAAAAATTGGTTCAACACAAACATATACAGAGGGGTGTATGTTACATCCTACATGTGTAAGAATTAAGCGCAATGGCAATGTGAAAATGAAATAAAAAGGTAGCTTCCCTGGTCTATGGGGAAGAATACCCAACAACATATAAATGGTGGTCTACACCAAGGAAAACTACACATGGTGGTCTATGTTTGCTACCTAAGTGGTCTAATTGGTTTCAGACAGAGTAATCGAGAAGGATATTTGCATTATCATAGTGCACTGAAATAAATTACATTGTACGAGAATAATAACCAGAAAGAATAACAACCAGGATTGGTACTTAAAAGATCAACTGCATATATTACTCAGAACAGTAAGTCCAAATACAATCCCAAAAACTCCATCCCCATACAATGGCGTAACAAGAACATATATAGTTTGGCCGACGGTTGCCAACCGTCGCCAACCATTGTACCGATCGGGAGTAACTACTCGCCGAAACTAAAACATAAACATACTGCCCGAAACCACTAACAAAACATATTTTGCCAAAAGTAATAAACTATGTAAAGTACGCCTAACATCATCCCCCCCAAAAAAAAACTTGTCGTCTTCCAGACGACTACAAACAAGAGCCCAAATGAACTGTGAAGTAGGAGGGTCAGTGGACGTCCCTGGAGGTGTGGATGCTGTCCGTGCCGATCCAGGAGTCCCCTGCTGAGGTTGAACTAACCGCCGAAGTCTGTAAACCTCCTCAGTCTTTTGTTTCAGATGTGTTGAGGCCACGATATGCTTGTCTCTGGTGAGACGTACCATCTGGACAGCCTCGGCCAACTGCTGTTTTGTTTTCTCCTGTGTCGCCTGAGATTCGGCCAACTCCTTCCTTGTGGTTTCTAGTTCGACTCTGAGTGCCTCAGCCTTGTTCCTTTCCAACTGTGTGAGCTCGGCTTCCTGTGTCAACTGCCGTTGGAAGTGCACCTGTTGCTCATCAATTTTTTCCCTCAGCTGCTTACTCATAGTTGCAGCCTCCTCCAACCGTTTGTTGCACCGTTCTGTCTTTTGAAAATCCTCCTGTCGAGCATAGTACAAAGCTCTGAACTGGTCCTCAATGCTATGAAGGGCTGCCAGTAGCTCACTGTCTGCATCTCCCACTCCTAAGTCTGGTCTCTCCGGTTTCCATGCCCTCTGCATCTCCTCGGTAATTACTTCTGGCCAACCCTTATTCCAAAATACCCGTAAAAACTCCGTCTCAGCATTCTTGACAAAATGTTCAATTCTTTGTACCTCTGCACGTATTACTGGCGAAGAGTATTGGGGGTTGACCCTGGCAGCAATATCAGATACCCTTTGAAGGATGGTTCCCATAGACCCCAAATCCTGTGCATACCGGAGAATGGTACCGAGTGGGTCACTCTCATCTGGCGCACCCATATGTACTGTCAACCCAGCTGGCTCAACCGAGCGAGAAGTATCCTCTGTATCATCAGCACTATCTGTCCAGCTCGTGCCTTCCTCCTCTGAGCTGCCTGTGGCTGTGCCTTCCTCCTTGGCTTCCGAGTCACTAATCGTGATGGCAACATCAACTGCTTTCTCCTCCTCGGACTGTACCATCTCACCTTCAAGTGCAGGTGGCGGTAAGAGAGATTGAGCGGGGCTTAGAGGAGGAATGTCTGCCAACTCTTAAGGCATGCCTAGTAGCTGAAGCCAAGCATCTACCTGTAATGAGCTGTCTGCATGTGCTATGCTCTCTGGGGATCTAGTCTCGAATGGAGTAATCTGCCCTGATGGGAGAGGAACTGGTACGGTGTGATCTCCCTTCATCCTCATGACCTGTCCCCAAGAGACGTGTGTGGTACTAGGCTGAACTGGAATCTCTGCTTGAGTGCGTGTGTCCAAGTGTAAGTGTGCATGCTTCTTTGCCAGTGAAAAATCCCATCTGTTTTCCCCTACTGGTACTATAGGACTGGGGCTGGCAGGGTTGCCAGGAGTGGCTGAGGCTGACGAGGCCTCAATGCAATCCCCCTCGGCACCTTGTGCACTATACGAAGCTTCCGACGAAGTCTCAGGTAACTCCCGCTGCTTTCTCTTTTTGCTGCTCCGAGACTCTTCTCCCTTCCCACCTTGTGCAGGAGCCTTCAGGTTTGTCCATCGAAAGACGGTCGGCCATGTGGGGTCATACTGCGCATCTGGCTGAAACGGAGCTCGCGCCAATGAGGGGACGTGAGTGCAGATGGCGTCCAGGAACAACGCAATGGCCTACTGAGTCATGTAGAATGACTTGTGAGTCATTTTCATGAACTCGTGAATCCTGTCAGAGAGAACTGCTGCCCAGTTGTACATTGCACCCTGGCTAAGGCCAATCATATAATCTGACATCCAGAATGGAATGTCTGACGAGCGTGACGCTCCTGTCAGCCGCCCCTGGATGACATCCATTATGCACCGCCATTCTTCATTCGCCAAGTGATCTCGGCGAAGTCCTCGATTCCCTGCAGCCTTTATTTGAGTCTTTTCTTTTTCACTCAGGTCTGGTCTGCAAACCTTTGCCATAATGCTGTCTTTGTGTTTTCCGGTCATTTTCTGTTTGCCGACTGTAAATCCTTGGCGCGGTACACCCATCACTCTCTCGAAGTCCTGTGGCGAGAATGTAATTTTGACCGATACATTCATGAACCTGATGATCGTGTGTTTTGCTCGGGGATTGTAATTCGCCACCATGTTCTTCAATATTGCCTCAAACTTTCTGAAATTGAAATAGGGCATTTGTATTACCTTGTCTACTTGTGCCTTCTGCAGTGCCTTCTTGAGAGGATGATCGTCAGCATGGCTGTTCCACCACTGTTTGCACTCGCTTGCCGTAAGACTTTCCCACTGCAAGGAATCCACTGTGATTTTCTCCTTGTCTCTCCCTTTCCCTTTTGACTGTTTCTTCTGTGCTGATGAACCCACGTCAATTTGCAGTGTCTGTGCTGGTTTTTCTTCCACAATTACCTTTGCTGCCATCTTTTTGTCTTCTGTCCGACCTGATATCTGGAGTTGCTTTCCCCTGTCCTGAGCTCTAGTAACTCTGTTGCTTGGCAAGAATGACATTCTGATCTTCTTTATACTCCTGCAGGTCAGTTAGTACCGGTATTTTTTTTTTTCTCCTTACACCTGAATCGTACGGCCAGCAACTTCACCAGATGAATCCGTTCGTGCAAGGGCCAGGTACGGTGAATTTTGTACTTGGTACGACCAGCTAGGACCCGTACGGTCACAAAGTGTACGGCCCAGGACTCTTCGTACGGTTGAACCCTTTTCTGGTCCGTACGTCTTTTAACCCCCTCCGTACGGTGGCTTCTCTTCGTACGGCAACTTTGTCGTATGGCCTCCTCTGTGTTTGGCGTACGGCTTCTTCCCAAAACTCCGTACGGTCCTTTCTGCACCCTCCCGTACGGTCTCTCCTCTGTCAGATTCGTACGGTCTGCCTTCTGTAAATGCGTACGGTCCTCTTCTCTACAAATTCGTACGGCCTTCTTGCAACGCCGTACGGTCTCTCCTCTGTCAATCCGTATGGCCTTCTTGCAACCCCGTACGGTCTCTCCTCTATCACTTCGTACGGCCTTCTTGCAACGCCGTACGGTCTCTCCTCTGTCAATTTGTACGGTTCTCTTTTGTGAAAATGTTCGTACGGTTTCTTCCGTACGGTTTCTTTTTTTTTTTTCAATTTTATTTTTATTTTATTTTTATTTTTATTTTTTTTTGGTCTATTCTATTTTGCTTTTTCCCTTACCTGACTTATCGATTTCAGATTTCTCGACCTTTTCGTCCTCCCAGTTCTCCAGGATCTCGATTTCTGTCAGCTGACGGAAGATGCAATTTATGTAGCCTTTCTGTCTCAGGCAATCGTTCGAGCAACATTTATCAATTTCCTCTAACTCCCATATCCGGTCGAAGATCGTTGATTGATCTCTTACCCATGTCAGATTCCACCCCATTGGCTCCTGGACCCACTGAAATGTTTTTCCGTCTTCGTTCATCTTCACATTCCCGTTCCTGCATCTATATTTTGCTTTCCAGAGCCGACTCCTTGGAAGCTGTATGTGGGGTAGTCCAACTGGCCAATTCTTCCTTCTTAATTTCCAGACTTCATCACAGTAGGGTGATCTCTCTGTAATGAACATTGCTTCCGCCAAGTATTTCCTTCTTGGCGGGTCCCTGACCTCCTTTGGTAGTAGGAACTCAAATTTGTCCCGCACTTGATTGCATTCTTTTATCCAGTTGTTCCAATTCTTTTCCTCTTCTTCCTCTTCTTCTGGGTAATTCCTATTAATCCATTTACCACCATAGTCTTCATCGATTTGGCCCTCACGGGCTACCATCCGCACTGGCTTTGGTGCAAAGAATCCCGTGACTGGTTCAAACTGAGTACTTGCAAATACCATTCCATCAACTTTGTTTTCTGTCTCCTCACGTTGTTTGCCTCTTTCCTCCTTTACGCTGTGGTTTGTTAATGCGAATCCCAGCATGTTGATTTGTATTGTTTCTCTTTTTCTTTCTTTGTAAATCTTCAGTTTCGACCCGTTCACTGCTTCGTTGATTGGACTTCCATCGAGATTATCTAGCTTTATAGCTCCATTGTCCATCAATTCCCGTATTCTAAACGGTCCTAACCACTGAATTTTGAACTTCCCAGGTTTGATTTCGTTACGGCCGTTATATTTCAGGACTAACTGCCCGGGCCGGAACTCCATTTTCCGTAGGTGTTTGTCGTGCCAATACTTCTGGCGTTTCTGCATGATTTCCGTCGACCATTGAGCCAAAATTCTTTTCTCGTCCAATTTAGTCAACTGGAATCATAGATGAAAAACTCGCCATTAACTCGCCTGACCCGCGAGTACTCGCGCGGCAGAAACTGGGGCGAGTTTTTATCAGTAAAACTCGGCCCGAGTTTTTGATAAAACTCGCGGCGAGGTTTCTGATAAAAATTCGCCAAAAAACGCGAGTATTTCATGCAAAATCCGGCACATAAAAACATGTTTGGTTTTTAACAATTAAAACACTAAAAATCGAAAACCCTAAAGCATTATTTGTTATTTTAAGAAGTCGCGAAACCCTCCCGACGGCTCCCGGCGGCGCGAAAACCTCCTGCGGCGCGAAAACCTCCTTTGGCGGCGATCTAACTGGTAAGATTTTAAATGAAGTTATGAACTGTTAAAAAATTTTAAAAACGAAAGTTTTAAAAAGATCGTATCATATGAAAGGAGAGATTTCGGACGAACTGTAGTCCGCGACTCCGCATTTGTATCGAATATCGATTATTTGATTCATCATTGATCATTCATTATAAATTTTTAAATGACTGTCGTCTGGTCACTCTGGACTCTGTAGTTGTAATATCAATATTATCAAATATGTATCATAAATTAAACATAATCATATGATATTATGAAAGCATTGAAAGGAGAGATTTTGGACGAACTGTCAAAATTTACAAATATGTATCATAAATTAAACATAATCATATGATATTATGAAAGCATTGAAATTTGAAAGGAGAGATTTTGGACGAACTGTCAAAATTTATATAAATTTTGACAGTTCGTCCAAAATCTCTCCTTTCATATGATACATTTTTACCTAAATTTCAAATTTTGACAGTTCATCCAAAATCTCTCGTCCAAAATCTCTCCTTTCATATGATACATTTTTACCTAAATTTCAAATTTTGACAGTTCGTCCAAAATCTCTCCTTTCATATGATACATTTTTACCTAAATTTCAAATTTTATTAGTCTTTGACTCTTTAGTGATTAGTCATTGACTATAAACTTAAACTTGAAGTATAAATTTTGACAGTTCGTCCAAAATCTCTCCTTTCATATGATACAGTCTTTTTAAAATTTCGAGTGAAATTTAAAATCATCCTAATCCTATATAAATTTTAATTTATAACAATCCATTCAGGCTCCATATAAATTTTGACAGTTTGTCCAAAATCTCTCCTTTCATAATTCATATTCATAAATTATAATTTCATATGATACAGTCTTTTTAAAAGTTCAGTTTTTTTATTAGTCACACTATCACTGAGTAAAAAAATTGAAAATTAAAACCATCCTAATCCTATATAAATTTTAACAATTCGTCCAAAAACTCTTCTTTCATATGCTCAGTCATTTTTTAATTTTTGTTTTTTATAATACAATGACCAGTCATTTAAATTTTTAATGATAAATAGGAAATTACTGTCAAAATTTTATAAATAAAAGTTAAAACACATATCTTATAAATAAATTATAATATAGTCCAAAATCTCTCATTTCATATGATATAGTCTTTTTATAATTTTGATTTATATATGAAGGAAATCAGCAATGCATTCTACAATTTCAGAAATGTGTGTTTTTTAAGAATATTTTTACATAAATTATGTTTGCCGAGTTATTGCCGAGTTTTTCCCCGAGTTTTTGGCGAGTCCCGAGTTTTTAAAAATTTTGGGTCTGCCGAGTTTTTGCCGAGTCCGAGTTTTTCAACTATGACTGGAATAATCTTTCCTCCAGGCTCTCAGTATCTCCTAGTCTGTTTTCCACTGCAATTGTCAGACTTGGGACAAGGTACTCTGTTGGTACTACCGCTTCTTGCCCATACATCAACTGGAAAGGTGTGTGTCCAGTCGTTACCTTATAAGTGGTCCGGTAGGCCCATAACACCGCCGGTAACCTTTCTTCCCAGTCCGATCCTTCGATTCCGCATGACTTATGGATTACCGAAACGAGCACCTTATTTGTTGACTCTGCCTGTCCATTTGCCCTTGGATAGTACGGACTTGACAGGGTGTGCAAGATTTTGAATTCCGTAGTCATGAGTCGGATGACGTGGTTGACGAAATGTCCCCCACGGTCACTCGTCAATTGAATCGGAATTCCATATCTCGTCACAATCTGTTCGTATAGGAACTTTGCCGTGCTTAATGCAGTATTATCCTCCAGTGCCTTTGCTTCAGCCCACTTCGTTAAGTACTCTGTAGCCACTATTATGTACCGACATCGGTGTAGTTGGCTGACCTTCAGAGGTCCTACAAAATCCAGCCCCCATCTTTCGAAAAGTTCTTGAGGTTGTGATGGCCAGAGTGGCATATAATCCCTCTTCAATGGTTTTCCTACCCTCTGACAAGTGTCACATTGAATTACCCATTCTCGGGCATCTGTGTGTAACGTCGGCCACCATAGGCCGGCGAGGACTTTCCGTGCCGTGGCGTCGAGACCCATATGTCCTCCTGCCAGTCCCTTGTGGGCTTCTGCCAATACACCCCTTATCTCTTCTTCCATCACACACCTCTGGAGGATTTGATCGGGGCCCATTTTGTAGAGCAGCCCGTTTATCAGTTGAAATGTCTTACTCTTCAGTGCAATCTTCCGTCGTTCACTTGTAGACATTTCTGGCGGGAACGTTGAAGTGGACAAGTACTCACCAATTTTCTCGTACCATGGCGGCAAGGCAACAATGTGGAATAGGTGGGCATCCGGAAAGTCCTCATTGACTCCATCTCCTGGTTCTCTGGATTTGATCCTTGAGAGCTGGTCGGCAATTACATGGCTTTTTCCCGGTCGTACAATAATGGTGAAAGTAAATTCTTGTAGTAGCAACAACCACCTACTGATTCTGCCTTGAATAATCGGTTTGTTGACTAGATACATTAGAGCTTGATGATCCACATAAAAAGTGAATGGTGTTGCCAAGAGGTAATGCCTGAATTTCTGTACAGAGTACACCATTCCCAGAGCCTCCCTTTCTGTAGTACTGTAGTTCCGTTCTGCCTTGGAGAGCAACCGACTGGCAAAGTATACTGGATGATCCAACCCATGGGATCCGACCTGTGCAAGAATGGCACCAATTGCAAAGTTTGATGCGTCTACGTGCACGTGGAATTCCTTGTCCCAGTTTGGATAGGCTAGGATAGGTGCACTGATGAGTCTTGTCTTTAGTTCTTCAAAAGCTTTCTGTTGTTCCTCCAACCAGACAAACTGCACCCCTTTCCTTGTCAACATGTCGAGTGGTTGTGATACCTGAGCAAAATTTTTGATAAATCTCCGGTAATAACCGACATGGCCGAGAAAGGACTTTACTCCAGTGACATCTTCTGGAGCCTCCATTTCTACAATTACCCGAATCTTGTCCGGGTCTGCTTTTAGTCCTGCTTGGCATACAATATGACCCAAAAGTTTCCCTTGGGACACCATAAACCGGCACTTCTTCGGGTTTAAGGCCAACCGTGCAGCTCTGCAACGCTCCATGCATTCGGTGAGGGCTTTAAGGTGTGTCTGCTGGTCGCTGTAAATTGACCAGTCATCGAGGAATGCCTTGAAGTTTCCCACCGACATTTTGTCAAATATGTGTAGGATAATCCTTTGAAAGGTGGCTGGTGCATTGCACAGACCGAACGGCATCCGGTTGTATGCATATACTCCATTTTCAATCACAAATGTTGTTTTCAGTTTGTCTTCCTCGGCGATGCTAATCTGGTTATATCCCGAAAATCCATCCATAAAGGAATATATTTCGTGACCGGCCACTTCTTCCAAAATGGAGTCTGTGAATGGGATGGGTAAGGGGTCTTTGATTGTTACCGCATTGAGGCATCTGAAATCTACGCAAATCCTGATTTGTCCCCCTTCCTTTTTAAGTGATCACAATCGGTGACAGCCACTCACTTGTTTCCACCTCGAATATTATTCCTGCCTCCAGCATTTTTTCAATTTCCTCTTGTACTTTTGCCGCATAGTTCTTATTCATGCGGTATGGCCTTTTCCGTACTGGACGTGCTCCTGGTATGAGTGGAATTTTGTGGACGCACAGTTCTGGTGGTATCCCCTTCAGGTCCTTGTAGGTCCAGGCAAATACATCTTTGTACTCTAGGAAGATTCTGAATGCCGCTGCCTTGAGTACGGGATTCCAGTCGTCGCCGGCCAGAATTATTTTCGGGTTACTTTCCTCGCCGAGATTAACTTTCTTCGTTATCGGTTCCTCGTACATAATCTTCTTTTCCGGTTCAAACTGATGTGCCGGCGTACTGTCTACTTCTGCATTCCCTTCCTTATATTCCCCATACGCCGCTGGGAACATGTGGTTTACTTCCTTCTCCTTCTCACTTGTTCGTTCCACTGTTTCACCGTCGTCTTTTTGTTCACTCGTCGTTCCCGAGTTTTCACCGATTTCTTTTATTGAAATCATGTTGCATTGTGGCGGAAAAAACTCGTAGTCTTCCATCTGCCAATGGAATAGCCCGCTGAATGAATTTGTCTCATCTTCTGAGCATTCCTGTAATTTCAGCACCCCTTCATCATCGGGCTCCATCGGCCCTTTCCTACTTTCCGTCGAGTCCCCTCCATCCGAGTCAGAATCTGACGCCAACTCTTCACTGACGGTTTGTGTCTTTAAATCAATAACGAACTTCCTATGTCCATTCTCTATGGACAGAGTGTTTTTCTTCCAGTTGTGGTTGGCCTTGGCGGCTATTAGCCATCCTCGGCCGAGTAATGCATCATATGATGCATTTTGTGCTGTTATGACTACAAAATTTAACAAGAATTGCTGGGTACCGATTCTTACCTTTTGAGCCATTAGCACTCCCAGCGCCTTGATCCCGTGCTGGTCGGCTCCTACTAACTGGAAGTTTTGTGGCCATAGAGTAGGCTTCCCGAGGCTCTTCCAGATTGCTTCTGGTAGTACGTTTACTCCGGATCCACCGTCGACTATAGTATTTGTCAAGTTCTGTCCAAGGATTTCCATGCGTACTACAGCCGGTTTCTTCCCAGTATCAATCGCCAGCAACCTCGGGTCGAGTACTTGTTCTCCCGTTGGCGGTGGTTCTACTATAACATCTTCCGTCGTGAGGTTTTGGTCTTCGTGTGAGTTGTCTTCTATTACCTTGGATATTGCTACTTTTAACTGAGGCAAACTCTGGAGAAGGTCTGCCAATTTAATTGGTACGGTAGCTTGCAGTACTTGACTTGTTATGTTCTTGTCCGATTCCGATTGTATTGCCTTTTTGTTTGGGTTCCTCCGTTCGGTTCTCATGGCCGCTTCCACTTCCTTCCGCGCCTCTCGGAGTCTTTCTTTTTCCGTACGGGGATCTGGATAAGTGGCCTTTTTCCACTGTGCTCGGGTGATAGCCAGGACTTCTTCATCAATTTCCTTGAGATTGATAAGGTTCACCCCTTTCTGCTTCGGACAGTCTTTTTCCTCGTGATCGCCAGGCCCACACCACTTGCACAGTGCATTTATTATGCTCTGGTTGTTGTTGGGGCATTCTCTTGCAAAGTGTCCCCACTCGTTGCACTGCCGGCACTGTATCATTGGTCGTCCTTTGCTGTCGTATTGCAATCTATTTCTGGGGCTGTTATTGTTAAACCTTCTGTTATTCCTGTATCCTCCCGGAGATGCATTCGGACTATTTTGAGGTTTCGGTGGTGTGGTCGGCGGAGTTGATGATTCTCCTTGGGTGAACAACACTTGAGTACTTGCTTTCAAGTTGAATGGACATTCCTTGATTGAATGTCCCATTACCTGACAGATGTCACAAAATAATTTTCTCGGGCAATTTGCCTTTATGTGACCCTCGCCATTGCACTCTGTGCACCATAACTCTCGACCTTCTCTCGTTGTCTCTTTATCTGTTTTTATTTCCTTCATCATGCGGATCATGTCCCTTCTCAGTGCCTGAATGGTTTTCGACTCGTTCTCACTGCTGTCATCCCCCGTACTGTCATCATCTTCAGTTCTTCTTTTACTTCGGGATGATGTTTTGCTTTCGCTTTCTATGTCCATTGCCCGATTGTATGCTTCTGCGTACGATGATGGGGGCACCACTTTCATCTTTTTTCTTAATGACGAGACTAGCCCTTCAATGAACCATCTTTTCTTCAGTCCATCGGCTGGCTGTGTTTCCAGTTTCCCGAGTAACTCTTTGAGCCTTCTATTATATGCCCTTACGTTTTCATTCTTCCCTTGTTTGGTACTGTAGATTTCAGCGACAATCTCGTTGTCGTCTCTAAGAAGTTTAAATTCGTTCTCGAAGGCTTTCCTGAGTTCGTCCCATGAGGTCTTTTGTGCTGCCTCTAGTTCTGTGTACCAGTCAATGGCAATACCTCTTAACGTCGCTGGAAACGCTTTTACCCAGTAATCTTCGTCCTCTTGTCCGTTTGCCACCCAAATGGTTTCACACGTCTTACAGTGTCAGATAGGATCCTCTGCCCCGTTCCCCATGAACTTCGGCAACTTCTGCCTTTCACTTGCCGGTGGGGTCACCATCTTTTTCCCGAGGTACCCTCTTTGTGTTTTTGACCCGACTGGACTGGTTCTACCGTGTCATTCCGGTGTCTCCCCGACACTGCCGGCCACGTACGGTTCCTTTCCACTTCCGGTTCCGGCGTCCTCTACACTTCGAGTTACCTCTGGTTCTCCTTGGTTTTCCCTTTGGGCAGGGGTCTCGGGCTCAAGTCCTCTGTTCCGCGGTCTTTCGTCTGAAATGGACAATGCCACAATCCGATGTATACTATTCTCTAGTTCTTCTGTCAGATTATTTTCTTTTCCTTTATTGGTTATTGGCGTTCTAAAACTATGTTCATCACCTCCTTGATCTACCTCTTCATGTTGTTCATTTTCTTTTTCAACAATCTGTTTCAATCTTTTTCTACGTTCTTCTTGTTCCTTTAGTCTTAATGATTTTCTTACTATTTCTTCTGGTGTTGCGTGCCCTACTGGTAATTTATTCTTGTCCTTATTCAGTTGTATGGGCATTAATTATGCTTACCCTTTCTCAATTGTACGGTGTGCGACGGCGATCACCGTCCCGTTCCTCCTCTTCTTGTTTCAGACATTCTTCATATCTTTTGAGAATTTGTTGTCGTCGCACTTCCCTCTCTCTTTCTTCTCGAATATCTTGGAAGGCTATCAAGTTCCTTGCCAGAAGTCGAGGAATGCGGTCCAGAAGATTATCCACTTCGCTATTAACACATAGGTTCTCTGAAATAACCTCCTGTGGAACCTCTCGGCGGATAGACTCGTCACGCACGTATTGTCCGACTGATAGTAACCACAGTTTGACTAATTCCTAAGTTACTTCATCTTCCCGACTTCTGGGTTCATTCTCTTCTCTATCGCTTTCCTCGCGTTCTTCTTGAATTCCTTGTATTATTTCTTCTACATGCTTTCTGTCTCGTACCTCTTCGTCGGTATCGACCGGTTGCCCCATTATGCTACCATTCTCCCGTCTGGATGTTTCACCGGATTCGCTTAGGCAACGGCGCCAAAATGTTTGCTGCCTAAGTGGTCTAATTGGTTTCAGACAGAGTAATCGAGAAGGATATTGCATTATCATAGTGCACTGAAATAAATTACATTGTACGAGAATAATAACCAAAAAGAATAACAACCAGGATTGGTACTTAAAAGATCAACTGCATATATTACTCAGAACAGTAAGTCCAAATACAATCCCAAAAACTCCATCCCCATACAATGGCGTAACAAGAACATATATAGTTTGGCCGACGATTGCCAACCGTCGCCAACCATTGTACCGATCGGGAGTAACTACTCGCCGAAACTAAAACATAAACATACTGCCCGAAACCACTAACAAAACATATTTTGCCAAAAGTAATAAACTATGTAAAGTACGCCTAACAGTCTACACCATGGAGTTTTCGAAGCAAATAGCTAAACCATGTATAAACAAATTCAAATATGAAATATTAAACTACAAAATAAAAAAATGTTACTAACCTGAATAATAAGAAAGAGGCTGCAATTCCTCAAGGGCTCGAATTTGGTTGCACAGCTTCAAAACCCCAGCAAGAGAGAGCCTTCTCAATGAACACAATGCAAGCAAAAATGTCCAAGAGCTAGTAGAGATAACACCACAACTCAATAGTACATTGAAAATCTAGATAGCTGCTGTAGAGATAACATTCACCAAAGAATCCTTTAAGATTTCATCAAAATAACAGAGAGGAGCCAAGAAAGAACATGAGAGATGTTTTTTAAAAATTTCATTCCCCTTGAATGGGAGGGAAGAATGAAACCACATGGAAGAGGAAAGAGACATTCGGAGCTCGAGAGGCATTACGAGAATCTCACCAGCCACAACAGTTATTCAACGTATCCAAAAATAGCGTCACTGAGAGGTTCGTGCTCGCGGTACACTAGCGCGACGCACAGACATCTGCACTAAGCGGTATCGTACGAGTGAATCTACCTCAGAATATCATGAATCATCTCCGCGCTAGGAGAGTCACCAAGCACTAAAACAGAATTTGACGAAAATGAGAAAAGAGGCCAAAATGAAGCAAACATTAGCCTAAGATGTAGAAAAGAGGTGCAAGCACCAAAATGGTCGCAAAACGTAGCATGAAATTGCAAGGGTATGCAATTTTGACATTCGTGCTCGCGGTACACTAGCGCGACGCACAGACATCTGCACTAAGCGATATCGTACGAGTGAATCTACCTCAGAATATCATGAATCATCTCCGCGCTAGGAGAGTCACCAAGCACTAAAACAGAATTTGACGAAAATGAGAAAAGAGGCCAAAATGAAGCAAACATTAGCCTAAGATGTAGAAAAGAGGTGCAAGCACCAAAATGGTCGCAAAACATAGCATGAAATTGCAAGGGTATGCAATTTTGACATTATACCGCTAAAACATCTCAATCAATTGAGACACTAATTATGGAAAGGACCCTACTAAGGTAGGAAAGACTACTCCTCAATCAAATGTGTCAATTAAGGGAGCTTTTCACTAACAATACACTCAGGTTTTGTTTGCTTGATGTTTCAGGCCTACTCTAGGTCTACAGAACCACTTTATATTCCAACAGAAGTAAAGCAACTAAACAAGAAGCTTATACAAAAGAAAGAAAGAAATTAAGGAAATCCTGGAAAACAAACAATTGTATACATAATTCTAGAAAACGAAGTACACAAGTGGAAAGAAGACTAGAAAAGGAACCTGCCACCAAAAACAGGATCTCTCTGCCCTAGATGACACCATGCAGCAGGGATGTCTATGCTAAGCGCTCGCGTCCTCCAAGCCAAAAAAATAAAATCTGCAGATCCATACAGACCTAGGACACCTGCACAACACAGCAACAGACAAAAAAAATACCCAACAATCTCCAGGTGACACAGATTTCAAAATAAAGCACAAGAAGCTATTGAAAATAATATAAAATTAAATGTAAATGAAAGAAAGGAGTAACGAAACCTTCGTGCATTCGGAATGCTTTCACTCGAGCACCTACAAAGACCAGAAGAAAATTTTGTCCAGCTAAGGAGCTTGCCTCAGTCAAGCCCCGATTTTGATCTTTTGACTTCCATGAGCAGTGAATGGTAAAGAGAATAGAAAAATATAGTGTGTCCTCCTATCCTATGTGTGTCAATGAAAATGTGAAAATGAACTAAAAAGGTAGCTTCCCTGGTCTACGGGCAAGAATACCCAACAACATACAAATGGTGGTCTATAGCAAGGAAAAGTACAGATGCAGGTCTACACCATGAAGCTTTCGAAGCAAATAGCTAAACCATGTATAAACAAATTCAAATATGAAATATTAAACTACAAAATAGAACAATGTTACTAGCTTGAATAGTAAGGAGGCTGCAATTCCTCAAGGGCTGGAATTTGGTTGCACAACATCAAAACCCCAGCAAGACAAAGCCTTCTCAATGAACACATGGAAAATCTAGATAGCTGTTGTAGACAAAAAATTCACCAAAAGAATCCTTCACGATTTCACCAAAATACAGAGAGAAGCCAAGACAAAACATGAGAGATTTTTTTAAAAGTTAGATTCCCCTTAAATGAGATGGAAGAATGAAACCACATGGAAGAGGAAAAAGACATTAGGAGCTCGAGAGGCATTACAAGAATCTCACTAGCCACGGTAGTTATTCAACGTATCCAAAAATAGCTTCACTAAGCGTTTCATGTTCGCGGGACACTAGCACAATGCACGCACATCTGCGCTAAGCACTAGCGTACGACTGAATCTACCTCAGAATCGCATGAATCATCTGAGGGCTAGGAGAGTTACCAAGCACTAAAACAGAATTTGATGAAAATGAGAAAAAGAGGCCAGAACAAAGCAAACATGAGCCTAAGATGAAGAAAAGAGGTGCAAGCAGGAAAGTGGTCGCAAAACGTAGTGTGAGATTACAAGGGTATGCAATTTTGACATTACACCCCTGAAACATCTCAACCAATTCAGCAGACACTAATCATGGAAAGGACCACACTAAGGAAGGAAAGACTACTCCTCAATCGAACGTTTCAATTAAGGGAGATTTTCACTAACAATACACTCGAGTTTTATTTGCTTGATGTTTCAAGCCTACTCTAGGTGTATGGAACCACTTTATATTCCAACATAAGTAAAGCAACTAAACTACAGGCTTATACGAAAGAAAGAAACAAACTAAGGAAATGCTAGAAAACAAACAACTGTATACATAATACTAAAAATTGAAGTACACAAGTGGAAAGAAGACTAGAAATGGAACCTGCCACCAGAAAGAGTATCTCATTGCCCTAGACGACATCAGGCGATAGGGATATCTATAATGTTTGCTCCTATCCTATGTGTGTCTAAGAATTAAGAACAGTGACAATGTGAAAATGAACTAGAAAGGTAGCTTCCCTGGTCTACGGGGAAGAATACCCAACAACATACAAATGGTGGTCTACACCAAGGAAAAGTACAAATGGTGGTCTACACCATGAAGCTTTCAAAGCAAATAGCTAAACCATGTATAAAACAAATTCAAATATGAAATTTTAAACTACAAAATAGAACAATGTTACTAGCTTGAATAGCAAGGAGGCTGCAATTCCAGCTTCAAAACCCCAGCAAGACAGAGCCTTCTCAATCAACACAATGCAAGCAAAAAATCTCCAAAAGCTAGTAGAGATAACACAACAACTCAAAAGGACATGGAAAATCTAGATAGCTGCTGTAGAGACAAAATTCACCAAATAATCCTTCAAAATTTCACGAAAATTACAGAGAGGAACCAAGAGAGAGCATGAGAGATTTTTTTAAAAAGTTAGATTCCCCTTGAATGAGAGGGAATAATGAAACCACACGGAAGAGGAAAGAGACATTCAGAGCTCTAGAGGCATTACGAGAATCTCATGAGCCATAGGAGTTATTCAACGTATCCAAAAATAGCTTCACTGAGCATTTCGTGCTCACGGGATACTAGCGAGACGCACGGACGTCCGCTCTAAGTAGTATCGTACGAGTAAACCTACCTTAGAATATCAAGAACCATCTCCGCACTAGGAGACTCACCAAGCACTAAAAGAGAATTTGATGAAAACGAGAAAAGAGGCAAAAATGAAGCAAACATGAGCCTAAGATGCAGAAAAGAGCTGCAAGCACCAAAGTGGTCGCAAAACGTAGCGTGAAATTGCAAGGGTATGCAATTTTGACGTTACACCCCTAAAACATCTCAGTCAATTAAGGAGACGCTAATCATGGAAAGGACCCTACTAAGGTAGGAAAGACTACTCTTCAATCCAACGTGTGAATTAATAGAGATTTTCACTAGCAATACACTCGCGTTTTGTTTGCTTGAAGTTTCAAACCTGCTCTGGGTCTACAAAACCACTTTCTATTCGAAAAGAAGTAAGGCAACTAAACTAGATGCTTATACAAAAGAAAGTAAGAAACTAAAGAAATGCTAGAAAACCAACAACTGTATACGTAATTCTAGAAAACAAAGTACACAAGTGGAAAGAAGACTAGAAAAGGAACCTGCCGCCAGAAAGAGAATCTCACTGCCCTGGACGACATCGGGCAGCGGGAATGTCTATGCTAAGCGCTAGAGTCCTCCAAGCCACAAAAATAAAATCTCCAAATCTGTACAAACCTAGGGCACCTGCACAACACAACAACAAACGAAACAAATACCCAACAGTCTCCACGTGACACAGATTTCAAATTAAAGCACAAGAAGCTATTGAAAATAACATAAAATGAAATGTACATGAAAGAAAGGAGTAATGAAACCTTTGTACGTTCAAAATGCTTTCACTCAAGCACCTACAAAGAATAGAGGAAAATGTTGTGCATGTACGGAGCTTGCCTCAGTAAAGCCCCGGTTTTGTTCTTTCGACCTCCACGAGGAGCGAAAGGTAAAGAGAATAGAAAAATATAGTGTGTGCTCCTATCCTACCTGTGTCTAAGAATTAAGAGTAGCGACAATAAACTAGATGCTTATACGAAAGAAAGAAAGAAACGTTGGAAACGTTGGAAAACAAACAATTGTATACATAATTCTACAAAAAGAAGTACACAAGTAGAAAGAAAACTAGAAAAGGAACCTGCCACCAAAAAGAGGATCTCCCTGCCCTAGACGAAAACGGGCGGTGGGGATGTCTATGCTAACCGCTGGCGTCCTCCAAGCCACAAAAATAAAATCTCCAGATCTGTATAGACCAAGGATACCTGCACAACACAACAACAGACAAAACAAATACGCTCTAGGCTCTAGGTGACACAGATTTCAAAATAAAGCACAAGAAGCTATTGAAAATAATATAAAATGAACTGTAAATGAAAGAAAGGAGAAACGAAACCTTCGTGCGTTCGAAATGCTTTCACTCAAGCACTTGCAAAGTACAGAGGAAAATGTTGTGCAGCTAAGGAGTTTGCCTCAATCAAACCCTGGTTTTGGTTTTTCGACCTCCACAAGCACAGAATGGTAAAGAGAATAGAAAAATATAGTGTGCTCCTATCATACGTGTGTCTAAGAATTAAGAGCAGTGAAAATGTGAAAATGAACTAAAAAGGTAGCTTCCCTAGTCTATGGAGAAGAATACCCAACAACATACAAATGGTGGTCTGCACCATGAAACTTTCAAAGCAAATAGCTAAACCATGTATAAACAAATTCAAATATGAAATATTAAACTACAAAATAGAACAATATTACTAGCTTGAATAGTAAGGAGGCTGGAATTCCTCAAGGAATGGAATTTGATTGTACAGCTCGAAAACCCTAGCAAGAGAGAGCCTTCTCAATGAACACAATGCAAGCAAAAATCTCCAAGAGCTAGTAGAGATAACACCACAATTCAAAAGGACATGGAAAATCTATATAGCTTCTGTAGAGACAAAATTCACCAAAGAATCCTTCAAGATTTCACCAAAACTACAGAGAGGAGCCAAGAGAGAACATGAGAATTTTTTTTTAAAAGTTAGATTCCCCTTGAATGAGAGCGAAGAATGAAACCACATGGAAGAGGAAAGAGACCTTCGGAGCTCGAAAGGCATTACGAGAATCTCACCAGCCACAAGAGTTATTCAATGTATCCAAAAATAGCTTCACTAAGCATTTCGTGCTCGCGCGACAGTAGCACGACACACAAATGTCTGCGCTAAGCGCTAGTGTATGAGTGAATCTATCTCATGAATCATCTCCGGGCTAGGAGAGCCTCCAAGCACTAAAATAGAATTTGATGAAAATAAGAAAAAAAGGCCAGAATGAAGCAAAGATGAGCCTAAGATGCAGAAAAGAGGTGCAAGCACCAAAGTGGTCGCAAAATGTAGCGTGAAATTGCAAGGGTATGCAATTTTGACGTTATACCCCTAAAACATCTTAGTCAATTAAGAAGACACTAATCATGTAAAGGACCCTACTAAGGTAGGAAAGACTACTCCACAATCGAACGTGTCAATTAAGGGAGTTTTTCACTAACACTACACTCGGGTTTTGTTTGTTTGATGTTTCAGGCCTACTCTAGGTCTACAAAACCACTTTTTATTCCAGAAGAAGTAAACCAACTAAACTATATACTTATACGACAGAAAGAAAGAAAGGAAATGTTGGAAAACAAACAACTGTATACAGATTTCTAAAAAACTAAGTACACAAATGGAAAGAAGACTAGAAAAGGAACCTGCCACCAGAAAGAGGATCTCATTGCCTTGAACAACAATGGGCCGCGGGGATGTCTATGCTAAGTGTTGGCGTCCTCCAAGCTACAAAAATAAAATCTCCATATCCGTACAGACCTAGGACACCTGCACAACACAGCAAGAAACAAAACAAATACCCAACAATCTCCAGGTGACACAAATTTCAAAATAAAGCACAAGAACCTATTGAAATAATATAAAATGAAATGTAAATGAAACAAAGGAGTAATGAAACCTTCGTGCGTTCAAAATGCCTTCACTCAAGCACCTCCAAGCAAGAGAGGAAATTGTTATGCAACTAAGGAGCTTGCCTGAGTGAAGCCCCGGTTGTTGTCTTTCGACCTCCAGGAGCAACGAATGGTAAAGAGAATAGAAAAATATAGTGTGTGCTCCTATCCTACGTGTTTCTAACAATTAAGAGAAGTGACAATGTGAAAATAAACTAAAAAGGTAGCTTCCCTGGTCTACGGGGAAGAATACCCAACAACATACAAATGGTGGTCTGCACCAAGGAAAAGTACAGATGGTGGTCTACACAATGAAGCTGTCGAAGCAAATAGCTAAACCATGTATAAACAAAATCAAATATGAAATATTGAACTACAAAATAAAGCAATCTTACAAGCTTGAATAGTAAGAAGGAGGTTGCAATTCCACAAGGGCTAGAATTTGGTTGCACAGCTTCAAAATACCAGCAATAGAGACTCTTCTCAATGAACACAATGCAAGCCAAAATCTCTAAGAGCTAGTAGATATAACACCACAACTCAAAAAGACATGGAAAATCTAAATAGCTACTGTAGAGAAAAAGTTCACAAAAGAATCCTTCAAGACTTCACCAAAACTACAGAGAGGACCCAGAGAGAACAAGAGAGATTTTTTTAAAAGTTAGATTCCCCTTGAATGAGAGGGAAGAATGAAACCACATGGAAGAGGAAAGACTAATCATGGAAAGGACCCTACTAAGTTAGGAAAGACTACTCCTTAATCGAACGTGTCAATTAAGGGAGTTTTTCACTAACAATACACTCGGGTTTTATTTGCTTGATGTTTCAGGCCTACTCTAGGTCTACAGAACCACTTTATATTCCAACAGAAGTAAAGCAACTAAACTAGATGCTTATACAAAATAAAGAAAGAAACTAAGGAAATGCTGGAATACAAACAACTGTATACAAAATTCTAGAAAACGAAGTACACAAATTGAAAGAAGACCAGAAAAGACACCTGTCACTAGAAAGAGGTTCTCACTACCTTGGACGACACCGGGCCACAAGGATGTCTATGCTAAACACTGGTGTCATCCAAGCCACAAAAATCAAATCTGCAGATCCGTACAGACCTAGGACACCTGCACAACACAACAACAGACAAAACAAATACCCAGCAATCTCGAGATGACACAGATTTCAAAATAAAGCATAGGAAGCTATTGAAAATATTATAAATGAAATGTAAATTAAATGTAAATGAAATGTAAATGAAAAAAAGGAGTAATAAAACCTTCATGCATTCGAAATGCTTTCACTCCAGCACCTACAAAGAACAGACAAAAATGTTGTGCAGCTAAGAAGCTTGCCTCAGTCAAGCCCTGGTTTTGGTCTTTCGACCTCCACGAGTAGCGAATGGTAAAGAGAATAGAAAAATATAGTGTGTGCTCCTATCCTATGTGTGTCTAAGAATTAAAAGTAGTGACAATGTGAAAATGAAATAAAAAGGTAGATTCCCTGGTCTACAGGGAACAATACCCAACAACATACAAAAGGTGGTCTACACCAAGGAAATGTACAAACGGTGGTCTAGACCATGAAGCTTTCAAAGCAAATAGCTTAACCATGTATAAAAAAAATCAAATATGAAATATTAAACTACAAAATAGAACAATGTTACTAGCTTCAATAGTAAGAAGGAAGCTGCAATTCGTCAAGGGCTGGAATTTGGTTGCACAGCTTCAAACCCCCAGCAAGAGAGAGCCTTCTCAATGAACACAGTGCAAGCAAAAATCTCCAAGAGCTAGTAGAGACAACACCACAGCTCAAAATGACATGGAAAATCTAGATAGCTGTTGTAGAGACAAAATTCACCAAAGAATCCTTCAAGATTTCACCAACATTACAGCGGGTAGCCAAGACAGAACATGAGACATTTTTTTAAAAGTTAGATTCCCCTTGAATGAGAGGGAAGAATGAAAACACATGGAAGAGGAAAGAGGCATTTGGAGCTCAAGAGGCATTACGAGAATCTCACCAACCACGGGAGTTATTCAACGTCTCCAAAAATAGCTTCACTGAGCATTTCATGCTTGCGGGACGCATGCACGTCCGCGCTAAGTGCTAGCGTACAAGTGAATCTACCTTAGAATCTCATGAATCATCTCCAAGCTAGGAAAGTCACCAAGCACAAAAACAGAATTTGATGAAAATGAGAAAAAGAAGCCAGAATGGAGCAAACATGAGCCTAAAATACAAAAAAGAGGTGCACGCACCAAAGTGGTTGCAAAATGTAGCATGAAATTGCAAGGGTTTGCAATTTTGATGTTACACCCCTAAAACATCCTAGTCAATTGAGGAGACACTGATCATTGAAAGGACCCTACTAGGGTAGGAAAGACTACTCCTCGATCGAACTTGTCAATTAAGGGAGCTTTTCACAAACAATACACTCAGGTTTTGTTTGCTTGATGTTTCAAGCCTACTCTAGGTCTACAGAACCACTTTATATTCCAACAGAAGTAAAGCAACTAAACTAGATTCTTGTAAGAAAGAAAGAAAGAAACTAAGGAAATGTTGGAAAACAAAACAACTATATACATAATTCTAGAAAATGAAGTACACAAGTCGAAAGAAGACCAGAAAAGGACCCTGCCACCAGAAAGAAGATCTCACTGCCTTGGACGACACCAGGCCACGGGGATGTCTAGGCTAAGCGCTGGCGTTCTCCAAACCACAAAAATAAAATCTCCAGATCCGTACAGACCTACGACACCTGCACAGCACAGCAACAGACAAAACAAATACCCAACAGTCTCCAGGTGACACAGATTTCAAAATAAAGCATAGGAAGCTAATGAAAATAATATAAAATGAAATATATATGAAAGAAGGGAGTAACGAAACCTTCGTGCGTTCAAAATTTTTTCAATCGAGCACCTGCAAAGAACAGAGGAAAATGTTGTGCAGCTAAGAAGCTTGCCTCAGTCGAGCCTCGATTTTGGTCTTTCAACCTCCACAAGTAGCGAGTGGTAAAGAGAATAGAAAAATATAGTGTGTGCTCCTATCCTACGTGTGTCTAAGAATTAAGAACGGTGACAATGAGAAAATGAACTAAAAAGGTAGCTTCCCTAGTCTACGGGGAAGAATACCCAACATACAAATGGTGGTCTACACCAAGGAAAAGTACAGATAGTGGTCTACACCATGAAGCTTTCAAAGCAAATAGTTAAACCATATATAATAAAATTCAAATATGAAATATTAAACTACAAAATAGAACAATGTTACTAGCTTGAATAGTAAGGAGGTTGCAATTCCTCAAGGGCTAGAATTTGGTCGCACAGCTTCAAAACCCCAGCAAGAGAGAGCATTCTCAATGAACACAATGGAAGGAAAAATCTCCAAGAGCTAGTAACCATTACACCACAACTCAAAAGAACACGGAAAATCCAGATAGCTATTGTAGAGACAATTTACCAAAGAATCCTTCAAGATTTCACCAAAATTACAGAGAGGAGCCAAGAGAGAACATGAGATTTGTTTTAAAAGTTGGATTCCCCTTGAATGGGAGGGAAGAATGAAACCACATGGGAGAGAAAAGAGACATTCGGAGCTCGAGAGGCATTATGAGAATCTCACCAGCCACAGGAGTTATTCAACGTATCCAAATGTAGCTTCACTGAGCGTTTCATGCTCGCGGGACACTAGCGCCACGCACGGACATCCGAGCTAAGTGCCAAACCTTAGAATCTCGTGAATCATCTCTGGGCTTGGAGAGACACAAAGCACTATAACATAATTTGATGAAAATGAAAAAAAGAGGCCAAATTGAAGCAAACATGATCCTAAGATGTAGAAAAGAGGTGCAAGCACCAAAGTGGTCGCAAAACGTAGCGTGAAATTGCAAGGGTATGCAATTTTGAAGTTACACCCCTAAAACATCTAAGTCAATTCAGGAGACATTAATCATGGAAAGGACCCTACTAAGGTATGAAAGACAACTCCTCAATCAAACATGTTAATTCAAGGAGCTTTTCACTAACAATACACTCGGGTTTTGTTTGCTTGATGTTTCAGGCCTACTCTAGGTCTACAGAACCACTATATTCCATCAGAAGTAAAGCAACTAAACTACAAGCTTATACGAAAGAAACAAAGAAACTAAGGAAATGCTGGAAAACAAACAACTGTATACATAATTCTAGAAAATGAAGTACACAAGTGGAAAGAAGACTAGAAAAGGAACCTGCCACCAGAAAAAGGGTCTTACTGCCCTAGACGACACCGAGTGGCAGGGATGTCTATGCTAAGCGCTGTCGTCCTCAAAGCCACAAAAGTAAAATCTCCAGATCCGTATAGACCTAGGACACCTACACAACACAGCAACAGATAAAACAAATACCCAACAGTCTCCAGGTGACACAAATTTCAAAATAAAGCACAAGAAGCTATTGAAAATAATATAAAATGAAATGTAAATGAAAGAAAGGACTAACGAAACCTTCATACATTTGAAATGCTTTCACTCAAGCACCTGCAAAAGAATAGAGAAAATGTTGTGCAGCTACGGAGCTTGCCTCAGTCAACCCCCAATTTTGGTCTTTCAACCTCCACAAGCAGCGAATGGTAAAGAGAATAGAAAAATATAGTGTGTGCTCCTATCCTACGTGTGTCTAAGAATTAAGAGTAGTGACAATAAACTAAATGCTTATACGAAAGAAAGAAAGAAACTAAGGAAATGTTGGAAAACAAACAATTGTATATATAATTCTAGAAAATGAACTACACAAGTGGAAAGAAGACTAGAAAAGGAACCTGCCATCAGAAAGAGGATCTCACTGCCCTTGACGACAATGGGCGGCGGTTATGTCTATGCTAGGCGCTGGCTTCCTCCAAGCCACAAAAATAAAATCTCCAGATGGGTACAAACCTAGGACACCTGCACAACACAGCAAGAGAGAAAACAAATACCGAGCAGTCTTTAGGTTACACAGATTTCAAAATAAAGCACAAGAAGCTATTTAAAATAATACAAAATGAAATGTAAATGAAAGAAAGGAGTAACGAAACCTTTGTGTGTTTGAAATGCTTTCACTCGAGCACCTGCAAAGAACAGAGGAAAATTTTGTGCAGCTAAGGAGCTTGCCTCAATCAAACTCCGATTTTGGTCTTTCCACCTCCACGAGCAGCGAATGGTAAGGAGAATAGAAAAATATAGTGTGCGCTCCTATCCTACATGTGTCTAAAAATTAAGAGCAGTGACAATGTGAAAATGAACTAAAAAGGTAGCTTGCCTAGTCTAAGGGGAAGAATACCCAACAACATACAAATGGTGGTCTACACCAAGGAAAAGTACAGATGGTGGTCTACACCATGAAGCTTTCGAAACAAATAGCTAAACCATGTATAAACAAATTCAAATATAAGAAGCCAGAAAGAAGCAAACATGAGCCTAAGATGCAGAAAAGAGGTGCAAGCACCAAAGTGGTCTCAAAACGTAGCGTGAAATTGCAAGGGTATGCAATTTTGACGTTACACCCCGAAAACATCTCAGTCAATTGAGGATAAACTAATCATGGAAAGGACCCTACTATAATACACCTCCAAATTTACAAAGAATGAAAGATGTAAAACCAAGACTAGACATATAGCATTTGACACCCAAGAATATGCTAAGCCAGAAAAAACACCTGTATAGATTTGGCCTAAGGCCCAAATACAACATAGAAGTCCAAAATTTGGCAAAAGATTAATTCTTCAAAGAAGAACACATATTTATAATAGCCTGTGATGCTCTAGAATCCCCAAGATCATGACACTTGTAGCAGTCTAAAGCACTACAAGACACAAGCTCTTTGTAAATACAACACTCAAGGCACGATCATATTTTAATCTTGTTGTGTTGGTAGGAAGAAATCTTGATTGCATTTGAAAAGGTATAGGAATAGGGGAAAAAGCTCCATATTTAGGCATGCAAGTACTTGCAACATCTAACTCCATAATTGTTTGCACTATCACCCATACTCCAAGGACTACATTTTGTATTGTTTACGGCAAATGACATAGGCATTTATCACCTCTTTAATAATTTCTTAAAAAAATTCTTGCACATGGCTCTATTGGATTTGATTTACCCTTGTAGGCCCCAGCCATGTCACAAATTGCACTACCTAGGCGATCCAATTACGTATAGAGCTCAATGGTACCATTAAAACTCAACTACCACACCAACACTTACCATTTTTTGTTGTTTCATTCGTTGCACTAAAAGCCTAACTTACATGGTGCTTACCACTTCCTTTCTTTTCATCAACGGGTGCACAACACCTTTTAAACCTTTTAAACATCTCATGTAGATCAACGACCAAGGTTGATCTCTTAAAGATCAATGGCAAAAGCTTGAACATAGCCTAGAAAATTGCTTGCTTTCCATTTTACCATTTATCCATTTCAAGAAGCAATGGACACGCAAAACTCATAATACAATACAAAGCGGCTTTTGAAAAGTCATCAAGTGCTACCAAATCTAAACGCCAGGCCCCCCACCTTTGCCAGCTCATACGCACATGGCACATTCCTATTCACTGTCACATGCCAAACCTAGCTAAATATCACATATTGGTCCTCCAAACCAATAAAAAACATTAACATGCATCACCGTGCATTTTATGACTCCTCTAGATTTGTCACTTAAATCCATTGCATCTCTGAAGGAAATGAATGGCTCATATTCATTGCAGTCAGTAGCCCACAGATCACCGAATGAGTAGGCTGCAGTGAGATATAACATGTAGGTGACTAAAAATCCATCATGCAAGCAAGCAATAGGCACTAACTGATGAGCATGGTAGTGACAACGATTGGTGTTGGCGAATTGAATGAGGTCAATGATAGACAAATCGAATAATGTCAACAATAGATTCATTTGGCAAAGTCATCATTACAGCAATCAAGTGAGGAACAGATGTGAAATTAATAAAAAAAGAGACCCAAAACTAGTCGAACAAGGACCTACGCAAGACCAATCAAATGATGATCTACATGAGATTAATCGAACGAGAACCTACAAGCGAGTCATAAGACACCAACAAATGAGCAAAGGAGAGGCACCGATCAGCAGAGGCCAATCCACACTCACTCCTTCAACACTTATATTAACCTATATCCCGCAACAAAACACAGTTTGTCAAATCTACTGATTTAATTCTCACATTATACTGCACTCCACCCATTTATACACACTCCACTTGATTTCATCTACCCTAGTCCTCTGTACCCACAACATCCTTTGTAAGATACCCAACTAGTTCTACGAAAATTTTTCCTTACTTAAACAATTTTACTTGCTATCAATTCATCAACTACTTCAACAACATAAAGATATACATCAAAGATAACTACTTGAATGAATCAACCTTAGAGTTGGGTACTTGTCTAGTTACTTGATTCAATCAACTTGCAATGTCTTATTACATGGATAATGCTTTCAATAGCATGAAGTTGCAACTTATTCAATGGAAATACAAAAGAAAGGCCTTGAAGCCTTGATGTTTACAATGGCGTCTACACTTGATCAACTCAATCAAACTCAATGATGTCAACTGAATGTCAACACCTCACAATATCACAAGGGAGCATCACCTTGCTTGTTGAGGGAGCATCACCCCAACACTCGAAACTCGCAGGCCTCAAGATCACAAGCTAAATAGCTTTGCAGAGAGAATTCTGTCAAAATGAATAGATACCCAATGAATGAGAGAGCTCCTCCTTTTATAGGCCTTCCAAAGGCAATGAAGGCACGTTTTTCAATGCGCAAAGAGGAACCAAGGCACGTTTCCCAAGAAGCATATCCAAGGGAATATTCCATCTTATGGCTCATTCTGAATTGGCAAGCTTATCCAGAGACCTTGACACGGATCTCGAAGACACCCTGTCGACCAATGAGAGCTCAGGTAGTTACAACTACCTTAACCACCTCAACTTAGGCGCAGTTCTAGTGTTTTTCAGACAGGGCGCTAGCTTTGGAGGATTTGTTCATGAAATGGCGCCCTATAGTCTTAGGCGCACATCTTGATTGTTTTGAACTGATGATTGTGACTTGGTGACAACAATGGATGATGCAACTTAGAAATGGTTCCTTGTGTTGCCTACATATTCCAGGGAACTCTACCAACTGCATGCCAAGTCAACCTGCTTGAGGCGCTCTTCTGAGAGAGTGTGGGAGGATACTAGCGCCTCATGTTGGATTCAACTTCATGCATGTAGAGACACTTACTCACCAAGCGCCTTGACTATTTGGAGTGATTGGAAACTTCCTTCCAACTTAGGCGCTTACATGGAAGATTTGCAATAGATTTAGCGCCAATGAATAGTTTGACATATTTCCACAAGTTTGGATCACAATCTGGAGCCCCCAAGAGTTAGATTAATTCCTATGAAATGAGTGCCCAAGACTTACCTCCTTTGAAGATGCTTTTGGTGCACTTATCATCAGTTTGGCTAGGAATTTGCGCTTAGGCTCCAACTGAACATCTTTTCAAAGTAGATTGAAAGCAACTGAACTTCAATTGGATTGATCTTGCCTCCTTGAAGGAGCGCCTTGTATCTAGATTGGATTTGAGGACTTACCCATCTTAGGCACATCTTTGAGGAAATTTTGACTGGTATTTGCCCCTAGCACCTTTTATGAAGATGTTCTACACTTATTCAAACTCTCAAACATTTGCAATCAAACCTTGTGATGCTTCTTTTAATATAGCGCCCTCAAACAGAGCATTAACACCTTGTCTAAGTCTTCAACTTCACCTAGGCGCACTAAGGTGCTAGTGGAAGAGTAAAATGGCGCCTTCCCTTGAAAGGCTTATCTTCTATGCAAATGCTCACTTCTGGAGTCTTGAAATAAAACAAAATACTTGCCTTACCAAGCGCCCTGACCTCTTGAGGAGTTTGAAGATCATATTCCTACTTAGGCGCATCTTCAAGGTCATGGAACCCTGTCTTGGCGCCTTGATGTACCAAAGCGAACTTGGAGTATTGCAGAGAATCATCTAGGCGCCTTGGATCATATCATAATGCAAAGATCATTTCATCCTTGTACTTAGTCTTCACTAAAGATGAGACTCACTAGATTCACCTGGAGGAGGAATACATCAGAGTCTAGGCGCACTTTTTGGGAAGACTGATGTAGAATGAGCGCCTAGGCTATACTTAGCCATTTTCCCTGATACTTGCAAATGTATTATGGTGTTGGAAGTTGATATCTCCTTCTCCAGTGGTAGCGCCACCCTTCTGGAGGCATTGAAACCCTTGTTCCAAGCTAAGCGCTCATCTAAACTTGTCAAAGGGACATTTGCGCCTGAGCATGAAAACCTCATTATACCTTATTCATGTTCATCTCTGATCTAGGCGCTTGGTTGGAGGAACCCATTCAAGTGGAGCGCCTTCTGTTGAAACCTCAACTTCAATGCCAGAAGTGACTCTAGAAGCTAGGCACCAGGATGGGTGTGTTCTGCCAAAATGGGCGCCTTGTCATGACTTAGTGGACTCTGACTCAAAACTCCTTGATTCTACCTGCAAAATAACACCTAGAGTTAGTCAAAACCCAATTCATTCCCTTATCATTCAGAATTAGTCTCCGGGAATGAGGAAAAGGCTAATCCATTCTTCACTTAATGATCAAGTCGGAAACGGGGACATGACATCCTTATAAATAAACCCAAATCACCATTCAACAAAAACATTAACACCCATTTGGCTGTCCTTTTTTCTCTGCTTGACTCAACTGTGCATATTAGCCATGGATGAGGAGTAGGATGCGATAGTGCTAGGCACTGGCTTCAAAAAATGCATCATTTGCAACCTTCTTTCTATCAAATGAACAAAGGCTTTCACAATAAATAAGATTCAGAATGCCAAATGACAGTGTGTGGCTCATGTCTAATGCAATGCAATTGGCTAGTTTGGGTTTTATAAACTTAAGTTACCTAGCCTCTTAAAACATTATTCAGTTTGTTAAAGGGTCAAATTGAGCTGGCAATCACAGAAAATAATAAAAGAAAGGATATGTTCAAGGATGCACAGTTGATGCTGATAAACATTCAAACTAGATTCACTATGTTTTAATTATGCCATTGACAGTTCAATGAAAACCTAACCTATAAATATTGGCATGCAAAAAAGCTCTTTTTAAGCTCTTTTTCTTTACTCTTTAATAGTTCTCTATTGATATGAATTTCAGAAAGATGAAAGAGCTAAGCCGATCAGCAGTTTTTGTGCACCTTAGCAAGGAAACATACTTTCCTATAAGCAGACTCCATAGGTGGGTAATTTACTTGAATTGCAACCAGAATGTTTCTAAAAAGCACAAATGGCATTGAGAGTAAGAAGAATGGTTGATACTGCTGAAAGAATCACTCTTTGGTTGAAAGGTTCTTGAACAGTTATTCTAATTATTGAGTTAACGGGTGTCTTTTACACTAGTTCGACATAAATTCATACATCCATAAATGCTGGTCTTTTTAAATGATACATAAAGCTACAAATCTATCAATGTCGGTCTGTTTACATGACTAGGACTAATTTTAGGTAATGTCATGATAGACTGAAGAAAAATGTCATGAGATCCATCAAGGAAATACTTTATAAAGCAGAAAAATGTCAGAAAAGGACTGATACTAAAAATCCGCAAATCTAGTAAATATTAAGTTGGGGATATGGATAATATGTTATAGCAGTAAAGCTTATAGTTTTATTTCTCAGGTGGTAGGGAAGGGTTTACCAAGGTTTTTAACTTACCTGGTTTTAATGATACTCTGTGTTTTCAGAGTTTTTGTAATGAACATCTATGTTAAAATGGTTATCAATTTTAATGGGAGCTGCCCCAAGGCAGCAATTTACCTAGCAAAAAAAAAAAATCCACAAATCTATTATTGCCAATCTACTTTTAGATGTCCAATATACAAGCTACAGCATAAGAAAAGGCTTTCCTAAATAGAAGAAAATCTTTATGACTATCAAGCTCATCTAAAACAGATCTTAAAAGACAAACATTTTTTTTATATTGGATAAAAGACTAACATTTGGAAAAACTGATAGTATAGAACCATAAGTTCATTAACACCAATTTTTCATATATTTAAATTATATAGCTGCAACAAGGGCAGTGACCAGCTAAACTAGGAAAAAAAGTCACAATGACTATCATAGAAAAATTAAAAAAACAAAAGAGATGAGACAGGTCTAAAAAAGACTGATAATATAAACCCAAATATGAATTAATGCTTATCTTTATTATATGAATCTTGCATGTCTAATGTCAGACAAACAATCTGATTACACAAACTGTGAAAAATAAATAAAAATGCCCACACAAAGCAACATGAAGTGCTTCTTGTGTGCATGATGTAAACAAGGAATTGATTTTCATAGATCAAAGCTAAAATAGACTTCACACCATATTAGTCTAATAGACGAAAGTGAGACATAGGCCCATGGTGTCACTGTATAAGCTACAACAAGGGCATTGAGCTGAAAGAAGGCCATGCACCCATTTAAAATATTATTATAAAAAGCAGCCAAAGGTTCATTAAAGGCTAATAATCTAAAACCACAAATCCATTAACATGGGTCAGTTTAAATGTCTAAAATCTATGAGCTGAAGCTAGGGAAAGGACCTACTAGACTGAGAGAAAAGCTTCAAGAACATCTAAAATATTTTGAAGAATTGAAAATATAATTAAGAAAATAGAAACAAAATAATACGATGGACTTGCTTTAGTGGGAAAGACGAAGCAATGTCACGAAGAAGGTTCAATTCAAACAAAGCTACCTCCCTCCATTTGCACACCTCCAATTAGCACCAACTTGATAGGTGTAAAAAATGGTCTAAGCTTTGGGTGAATTGATAGACATGGAGATTCCAGTGAATGATATTATAGAGAACCATGGCACATATTAGCAAAGCCAGGACAATCGGTGCAAACATGAACCACACACATCGTGTACCATAGTGTTGAAATGCAAATAGGCCCACCAATATAAAACATGTAATAGGAATCACCACATCTAAAACATGTGAGCAGAAATCTGCAAAACAAGTTTAAGCTAGTTTTGTATTGTCAAGCTAAATGTTGTAAAATATGCTAGAAATATTTCCAAATGAAACTTTTCCTTGCAGTAGATTGTGGTATCAAGATTATGACAATTGTTTACATTTTACCCCATTCCAAGTTGAGCCTAATGCCCAAATAACAACAAAACTCATACTGCATACAAACCCAATGCTGGCTGATGTCAAATCAAGCGATTTCCACAAACACCCATTTGTGTCCTAATTATTATAAAATGTGGTAATAACATTTTAAGAGAATACTTGTAGAAGAAATCTGTACCAAATGTCAGAATGTATGCCCTTTGAAACCAGCAACAATTGGAAGCATGCCTAAGGAGTACTTACAAGTAGGGATGAATGGCACTATTTTTTAATACCTCCAAAATTATCTGGACCTCAATATAGCACCTTATGGACCCTGGCAGTTGATAGAATGTAGAAGTTTTACAAGCAAAGACCACATTGTAATTTAACTCAGAAATCGGACAAATTAGTGAGGAGATACAATTGAAATACCATCTCCACTAGGACCCACCTCTTCTGGATAGGCATTATGTAGATAAAATTTGATAGCTATTACATGCAAGGAAAGAATTCATGTCTTAAATATAGAAGCAAATGCTGACATATGCCCATTCTGATATTAAAATTTCACCAATACTTGCAAAGGAGGCTTTGACATAATAGGTTATTAAATCCTTCTGCTTTTTATGTATTGGTGAAGCTCAAATTCTAATTTCTTTGATAGACTTGTTTTACCATCATCCATGTGATCCTACCACAATATCAATCTTTTCTTTTTCAAGTTCACTAAATGGCTTCGAATTTTATTACCTTAATTTTTATTTTGCTGGGAACTTAAAATATTATACCTCATACCTATCTTGCAACCTGGGGATTTATTCAAAATTGCCACTCTGTTATTAACATCTCTATGGAATGAGAAATGATTCACAATAATGAACGACTGACAGGAAAGAAACAGCGCTCGCTGGATGTTGTTGCTTGTTGATATAAAAGACAATCTCATCAAGGAAGCTAATTTGCACTACTTGGAAGTTTGCTAGTCTTCCGATAAGGCACGTCCAATAAGAGAATCCAAATAGCCAAAAGACTCATATGATTGGAAAATTTTATTGATCTTGATTTAGTCAAATTGGATCTTTGTTGCCCAAAATGGGAAATAAAACTTAAAAGATACAATTATTCAGTCAAGCTAAAAAAAAAATTCTTGATATCTGAGGATTGTTTGAGGTTAACAATGGCTTACTTGTGATAAGACTAGATGGTTTTCAACTATGAATTAAACAAAAATTTATTAATTAATTTCCAATGATCAATTTCAATATATTGCAAAACAGTAAATTTGTGTGTCTTTGAATTCTCTCGTTGCTAGAAAGATGGGATTTACATAGTGAGTCATTTACTACATTACTAACTCATAAATAGTAAAAATTTGAAAGTACTCATAATTAAACCTTGTATCTATTCTAAGACGAAGACCCCTGGGGTCCATTACCTGTAAATATGATGCAGGAGCATCATATAATCTTACAATTCCTATTTTGTAGTTCTAACTTTGTTTTGCAGGTCTGATTAAAAAAAGAAAAAAGGAAAAAAAAAACTCTCCTAAAGGCTTAGCTTCTAAAGTTGAGTCAATAACTCTTCAATATGTAGCAAGGCAGTTTCTAATTTTCAAGAGACTATTTAAAATAGGCGATAGTTACTAGTTAGCAAATGTGCAGTTAAAAGGCCTAATTTAGACTTGACGTGGCAGAATATAGTTGAGGCGGCTTCATCTGGTATTTTTTATTATCCTTGGCGGCTTGTGGAGTAATCACTCCTAACGTATTAGTTCTTTATTTAGGCGTCGACTCCCTATTTTTAAACATTGACGACTTATGGCGAGTTAATACCATAAGGGTCACAATTTCCTTATAAATCATTTGAAAGGTGACTTTAGGCAGCAGTGAGTACTCTGGGAGCAATAAGAATATTGTGAGTTTTCTGAGCAGAGCTAGAGTCGAATAAGATTCAGAAAGGAGATCTGCAAGTCTGTTATAGGAGTCTTAATGTTTCGAAGTTCATGTGAGTAAAGGCATTTGAGGTGGCTAGTATTTCTGTTACAGCCTTTTGGTTTGAAGACGTGTATGGTAAAGAAAGTATTCTGTTACTGTTATCTCTTATGTGCTGGGTTGATCTCTAGTAGTTGAAACCCATGGAGAAATCTGTGTCATGTAGAATGCAGTTGCTATTATTGTTGTGCGTGATACAATTCTGTTTTGATTATACCTATAAGTAAAGTTGTTTATGCTTTCCTATCTGTTTAGCTGAATCAATATCGGGTTGTTATGTTCTGTTATGGTTATTTCATTCAAAAAAAATTATTTACTTTGAAAATAAGAATCTGAGTGTAAGTAGCTGCAGTTTCAACTGCCTTTCAGTAGGCAGCTTGTTACCGACTACATCAAAATATATTGAAACATAGCCTGGAAGCCCCTATAAATTTTGTCTTTTGACTCTCTGGTTGCTAGAAATATGTAATTTACATCACAAGTCAATTACTAAATAACCAACCCATAAATATTAAAAACTTGAAAGCACTCATGATTAAAGCTTGTATCTAAGATGAAGACCCCATAGGGTCCAAACCTGTAAATATATTAAAACATATCCTAGAAGAGCCTGTGAATCCCGGTTAGGATAAACCAGCAATTAGAAGTCATAGCCTCCTACCTCCAAATAGCAGCTCCACAGGGCCCTGGCCATAACCTTCTCAAACTACACAATGCTCAACAACATATGGCCACATGCTTACCCTGCACTCCACTACCTTCAATTCCTGGGCCCCTTCCCACAGCTCCTCCAAATTGTTTTCCCTGCCTCTGGCCACGCTCTTCTCCATACAACCCTGTACCATAAAGATTGATCCATAAAACCTCCTATCCCATACAACAGCAAAGCCGCAGCAATAGCAGAAAGATGAAAATAAAATGTTAAAGAGTTTAAGGATTCTACTATTGAGTTATGATACTTTTTCCCCAGTGTGAAACCACTTTTCCAATATATTACTTCAAGCCTGAGACAGCTTTTCAAGCAAATTTTGGACTTGTAAGTCCACAATAAAAAGCCTATTTGATTCCCATTCAAGCGTTAATAGCCAAGAAAACTAATAGTAGGCACAAAAGCGGACAGCGCCAACAGTAGGAGTAAAAGTCAACTTTGATGGTGCATCAAAAGGAACCCCAGGGATGTAGGTGTTGGCTTTGTGATAAGAGATGGTCATGGTAAATTTGTTCTTGGGTGCTCAAAACTTTTAGGGCTAATATCCATGGGAAGCTCTCCTAGTGAGTATTCAAGCTCTATACGTTGCAGGGTATAGAAATGTAAAGGTTAAAGGGAATTCTCAAATTGTGGCTAATGTGGTAAAAAAGACTTTAGCCCTAATTGGAAGCTTGGGGTAATTCTTGAAGAAATTATAAAATGGAAAGAAAAGCTTGCATCATTTGAAATGTGTCGCTGTTTTCGAGAGCAAAAATAGGGTGGCAGATTTCTTGGCAAATGAAGGAGTGAAACAAAGAGAGATATCTTACATGGAAAGTCATCAAGCTAAGGATTGGCCTAACCTTACCAATCTTCTAAAATATGATCGTCCCCCTTAAAGTATTATTGTGTTAATCAGGTTGGTTAACCTTTCCCGTAATTTTCCTTAATGCTAGAGATGCAAGTATTCATTGGAGGTCATGCTTAAGGCAGATATATCTTGTCACACATATAAGATATTATGTTATCATTCAAGGCTAAGCAATCGGTACATAAGGAGCTGGCATGATGTGTGCAAATTAATGACGAGAAGGTTGGGTATTATGTTGGCATATGCTTGCAATGCTATTTGTTTGTTGGTCTTGGTTCTAGTTTTTTTTAAGCTTGTTTAGGTTTCTATTGTGGTCGAGTGTTAATAGCAAGTGGTGGATTCTCTCATGACCCATTCAAGCCTGACAAGTTATCGGAACATAGGCTCAAGAAAAAATTTAACTACAATAATGTAGGGAATCTAAAGGTAGTCAAAGTTATCCTGGGTTCTGATGGTTTAGAGCATAATGGTAGGGTGTGTTTGAGGGGCACTATAATAGATGACTTCTTAAAGAAGCTGAAGATTGCGGTGTATGATGCAGCAATCAGAAAAAGTTTATTAGGTCTTTTCGTTAACCCAACTTCTGAGGAGCATTTGGCACAGGAAGAGATGGTGGGCTTGCAGCCCAGTTCTCTGTTGGCGGAGGTGAAGGGCAAGGTGCCTATGGATGGTTTGGAGGTTGATACAAGGGCCATGGATGAAACAGTATAGGCATTAATGGTGGATGTTCAAGCTTTAGAAAACTTTTGTCAAGACCTCCGTATGGTCATAAAACATATGTTAATTTCACAACATAAAGGGATTATGGAGATAACAATTGGTTATATAATGCCATTTTAGGAAAATGATAGGCTGGTTAGGGCAGTCAAAAGGGCAGAAATCATAAAAGGGTTCAAATTTAATGGGTTGTATACTGCAGCTAGCTCAATTGTTCCACTGGTGGAGTCCGTTGATGTCTCAAGAAATGGGGGATACAGTCGTGCTTATGATAGATGGATTACTGCCCCTCCTTCCACCAGTATGGCTAGATGGGGTGTGTCGCAATCACCCTAATTCTGCAAGATATAGTGTACAATGGTATCGTATTTGTTGTATTGATGTATAAGGGATCTGAAAGTATGGTTACTTCTCTATGTAGGCATCTAGGTTAGTCTACTAATGCTTTCCTTATCTCATTTTAGTTTGCTATGCCCTACTTAAGCGTGGTTCATGCAGTTTATCAGTTCTTGAGTTGTATGCAGTTTGTAGTCTCTAGGGAGGGGCCCCATTAATAGAACCCATATATTATCTTTATAAAAAGCCTATTGGATAATTAATTTCAATTGATTTACATGCTCAGAGATTCAATTGAACATACAATTTCTGAAAGCTCCAAGCCTACGAATTCCTTGTATTATTGATCACAGTCCAAATTCAAATTGCTTATTTAATCATGTGTATGGAGAGATGTGTGTACAGCAAAATTAGCTGCAGGGCCAGATAATGGCTGACTATTAACAACCCATTTACTGAATATTAAAAACCCATGACTTTCTGTTTTCTTAGACTATTTTTGTGATCTTATTTAATGACTATTTTGTACAAGGTTTGTGGAATTCATTTAGTTTCTTCATTTAAAATAAAAACTTAGAGTTGAGTCTCAGCTTTGGAAAACCTTAAAGAAAGCTAAAGAAATTCGGAAAAAAGGAGACCATTAAGAAAAAATGGGTGTACTAGAAACTGCAAACTCTCAATCTAATCTGTAATAATCTCCCTTATATTTAACAGTTATTTTAATTACAAGGCTATTTACCAACACACAAACAGAAAAAACAACAAACTGCAGCAAAAATTGTGCCTAAAATTAAACAAAATGGAAAGAATCCTTAAATCGAAGTTACGCCTAAAATTAAATAATTTCAATTGAATGGGAAAACAAAAAAATATATAAACCTAAGCTGCACAATACAACATATACTTTGCAACAGTAGCACAAGACACAGGGCCGTCAAACGGACTGCAGTGTGAAGAGAGTATCAATGGCCTACCAAACAACATGCTACCAAGATGCCGAGTCCTGTGTTCATTCAAGGATCTAATGTAGCCAATTTATAGTAGTATTCATATTAATAAAGAAAATTACAAGTTAAGTGTAATGATTATTATTTAGGAATGAAATTTCAAGAATCATGACTGAAAGAGAAGAAAGAGAGTTTGTTTAGCTAGACAAAAGGAGCTTAAAACCTAAGAAGAAAATTTAGGGTCTTCATGCTTCAAGAAAAGGTCCTCATAATCCTTCATGGCCTTTTGCACCATGACCTCCGCCTCTACCTTGTATTTTCATACTTGCTTTCAGTGTCAAATCCACCTCCTCCACCTTTGCCTCCACAATCCTGAGTGGAAAGGTGAAGAAAAGCGACAATGATAGCATGAAGAAAGCCCTAGTTACAGTTTTAAGATAGTTGCATTGCCTTTGCAAACCATGGCCTCAATCACCACTATCGTCACCATTCTCATCAACACTCCACTGGGCAATCTCTTGACTGTCAATCTGTAATGTCCCCTTTTTCCAAGTGATCACCCAACAGAGTCGGCTAGCCTATTCTATTCTTGTAGGCTAAGTCGGAAGTGCTAGGGAATAATCTAATTAGTTGATACTAAGTAATCCTAAGTCACTTTGGATTATTTATATTTAATTAATTAGGCTGGACCTAATTGTAATGTGAAATGACTTTATTATTTAAGTGAGCCACTTGATAAATAAAGTAAAATAAAATAAAGTGATTTGCCAAAAGGTGGTCGGCCCAAAAAGGAGGATAAAAATAAAGTAAATTGCCAAAGGAAGGTCGGCCAAGGGAGAAGTCAATTGGTGGCTATAAAAGACAGCAAAAAGCAAGTCATTTCCATCATTCATTAATATATCTTTTCATTGGAGATTTTCTCTTGTGGCTGCAACTTTGGTTCAACATATTCCAAGGATGAAAACCCTTAGGAATATTGGTGGATTGGATGAAAATCCAATTCCATCTTGGAGGTGGACTCATATGAAGTTCATATTTGCACTTCATTGGAAATTTGGAAGGAAAGAAGGAGCTTCAAGGATATATTTATTACTGCAGATTTGGAGAAGAAACCCTAGGGCCAAATTGTGAGATTTGTGGCCAAATACAATTTGGAGGTTGAAGATATATTCAGATTTTAGATCAGATTTGGAGCGCCACTTTCTGGAGGGTTTTGAGCATTGATTCTTGTTAGGGTTTCACCCTAGGTTGAGCGCCACTTCCCAAGGAGGGTGATTTCACATTTTGGAGTGTTGGAGCCAAACCCTAGCTGCCGCCACCCTCATTATGCATGTCATTTGTCATCTTCAAGGGAGTGCCGCCTATTTGGAGGATTCACCCATCTAGGGTTTTCTGTTACACATCATTATTTGCCATTTTTGGTGTGTATAGGCCTATGTTTAGGTCTGATTTGTAATAGCAGAAATCTGGGCTATGTTTGGGCATGTTTGAGCCTATACATTTGATGTAATTCCAATTCAGAATAATCTGATTTGTAGCAGCAGACTTTTATATTCAGAAATCAGAATCATGGATGATTTGTGTTGCATTTGGATGATCATTTCTTGTGGTAGAATTCATGGTTGATGTTATCATCATAAAGATACATAATTGGCATGTTTATTTGAGCATTTGGCACATGTATGTCCGCTGTCCACAATCATTTATAATTCAGAAATTAAAATCAGAATTCAGATCTAGGGTTTGAGAAAAAGAAAAATCAGAAATTTAGGGCAGATCTGATTAGGGATCTTACACAATCTCATTGATGAGTGAATGAGGAGCACCTTTGAGTGTCTTAGGCATAATGTTCTAGAGTGCTACAAATTGAAGTTGTATGTGATTCCGAGACCATTTGGGCTTTCATATTAAAGTCCGTAACTTAATATTATTTATTAATATTTGGACTTTGTTATATTTTATGGTGACTTAGGGAAAAGTGAAATAAATGCAAAAAGGTAAGTCACTATGGACTTGAGCGCTCAAAGGAAGGGAATAAAGTGAAAATTAAATATTTTAATTCCCTCTATCATATGGTCGAACTCATGAGGGAAAATATAAAAGGTAAAATGAAAAGCATTTGCTTCATTCACGACATATACTTTGAAATGCATTTTTGCTCTGCAAGTTTGAGGGTTTGAAGAAAACCTTTCTTGGCTCTTGGTGACGAAAACCACCATCAATAACAGCTTACCACGGGTGTGAGAGATCATCTAAGGTGGCTTGAGGACAGCCATACTCAGTGGTTGTGATTGTGCTTTCATTTCATACAGTTTGGTGATTTGTGCAGTTGTTGCAGAGGTTCGAACCAAGAGATATATCTGATTATTTGCCTCCATAATTATTATTGCATAATGGAGAACAGGTTGCAAGTGATGGACAGGATTTTGGAGCTGTTTTGAGATGCCATTCACCTCACATGCTGGCTGTACCTCCTCAGCCAGCCAGCCGTACCTCTTGGAAAGTTTCTGTGGTATTTGTTATGGGTTTGGCATAGATCTACTACTCAGCTAGGCGAAATCATCTGGGGCTGGAAACAGAAATTAGTAGCAGCATTTTAGAGACAGTTCTGGTGCAGAGGTGGCACAAGGGAAGCAAAACACAAAGGTTTACTCTACTGTCCTTTGCCCACTCACCCACTTTAAACAGCCTTCAACCAAGCAACCAAAGGCACATTCAAGGGTGTATGAAGGATTTGGTATCCTAGTGATGGCTCCACCTTCTAGGCTTCTCCAACACCTCAGGACAGATCAACAAACACCTTCTATGCAGTTGGTTTGATCTCCAACTTCCCAAAACTCTTCAACCTATACCTTGACTAGTAAGGCTACTAGCCCTCCAAACTAGGTTTTCTCAACAAAACTTGACAAAATCCCAAATGACCAGGCAAGCAAATGATGGTTTTAGATACCCTCTATGGAACCCTATCAAACTCCCAAGTCTCATGTTCCAACTCTACTCCAGCAATCCAGAACACTCGTTAGGTCTCTTAGGCCTAATTGATCAATTTAGGCTAGGTTACAAAGCAAGTGCTCAAAATTGGGTGCATAGGTCAGGGGCAGGAATTTGGAATGCTTCTACCATGTCCCTACAACACAAATCCATCATTTATTTGCTCACCCTATCAGGATTCTATCATCTACAACCTCAAATAGCATGAATTTTGTCAAATACACTGAAATACTTGACCTAGGGCATCACCTTAAAAATCGAAACAGCATCTCCCAGCAAAATTCTTTTGGAATCTTATAGAGTACATCCCTAGCCTGCATTTCACCAGTTTTTATGAATTTTCACTGGTGGAAATGCATTCTAGAGCCGGATTTCTAGGGCTGCCCTAGAAAACAGGGTTTCTAGACCTGTTTTGAAAGAAAAATCAATAACTTTTGATCCCGACCACTTCAAGACCTCAAACCAGTTGCATATGAACCCTGACTCCAAGCACTTTCAGAAAAATGTCATTTGCACACGTGAAAAGTCTGTACACAACGAGAAAAGCAGGAAAATTTGCTGTTTTCTGTAGTTTCAAAGCCCCAAAACTCCGTACCAGATGTCCTCTGCCATACAGGAGTGAAATACAAATGTTTCCAACTGATCCAAGTCAGTTTCTAACCTCTACAACAGCATTCAACCGCCCAAAGTGGGTTTTGAACCGTCCAATGTGTCATTGACACTATTGGCAACAATAGACATTATGGAGTTTTTCCATTTTCCAAAGGATGGCGATTTGTTTTGCTTGTCCAATGGAATCAAAACATCCTCCATACTCCCAAAACATGATAAAACACACAAACAATCACAAAACTCAAAAACCAATCCTTTAGACCTTCTAGGCCTGATTGGCACAACAAGGATCCAAGTGGACTAAGCATGATTGAGGTTTATATGGTCACCTCAATCATCTTGACCACACAAATAGGACCATACAAACATGGCTAAAGCCTTATTACAAAGCACATTAAACAAAAATCACAACCTTTCAAAAAAATGCAAACAGAAGTTAGTAGCAGCATTTTAGAGGCAGTTCTTATTGTGTATGAGGATGATATTCACCATTGGAAGCCGTACCAGCAACACTTATCAGCCACGTGGGGTTTTGGAGACCTTGTAAGGCCCTCAAAGGGGTCAAATATCCTCTTTCTATTGCAGTACCTTTCTGGACTAGAGTTAAGGTCTGATATCATCTTGTTTGGAGGAGATATATCCATTTTGTTGGCTGTTCTGTCAAATACCAGCATTGTACTTTTGCTACACCAACATGAGTATGTGAAGATCTTTCATTTTGTGGCATTCTATGATATGGGTATTGTTCATTGCCTCTAAATTAAATATTCGCAACTGGGTATCTTTCATTTCTTGTACTTTGCAATATATATATATATATATATATATATATATATATATATATATATATATATATATTTGCATGTGTGTTATGTCATGAAAACAACACCAAAATGCAAGCAGGATTCAACTAAACGGCAGAAAACCCTTCAGACAGAGTGAAAAAACTAAGCCCAAATCAGATATTCTAAAACTCAGAACAGGGAATGTTATTTCATATTGTCCCTCATTCCTAACCTTGAAAGGCCAAAGCTTCATGTGTAACAGTGTTAGCATGTTTGGTATGGGCTTTATGCAACCAAGTCTATTTGTTTGGCTGCATGGAACTTCTCTTAATTTGTTTTCTTATTGTATTGACCTTGCACATAATGTAACTCTTCTCTATCATGTTAGCTAATTACACCTTATATCTATCATACAAATGTTGTCCCTTTTGGGGGGTTTTCCAAAACCCTTTTTTGACTAATTAATCTTTGAAATCTGTTTTTTTGTGTGCTTTGTTATTTCAAGTGCTTTTGTTCGTGTGTTGGGTTTTCATGTTTTGGCAATGAATCTTATGAAGGAAGGATCAATCATAGTCTTTTGCAGAGAAAAGATCGGTATTTTTAGAGGACCAATACATCTTGTTGTTGATAAATAGTGTAGGATTGAGGTAACTGGCCTGCAGATTTTGTTGTGAAGGCAGGCAATAATCTATCTCTTGTTGAGTATGAGTTGGTCAATTTTCAAGAGGAGTAGACTATAATATAATTCTACATTACAAGGGATAAAATATGTCCTTTGTATAATATGATTATGCTAGTATCTAGATGTATAACACGGATTGGTAGAACTCTTGTACGTAGATACTAGATGGTATTGATCTATGGTGACACTTCTTAGCTTGGTTTGGAATTTTACATATGCACTTTTCTAGGAGCAAATTTTCGGTTCAGCTTTTAATGGGTTATTATTGTGAGATCATCACGAGAAAACTAAGTGAAGTGAGAGGCAAAAGGACTTTGGACATTACTTTGGACTTGCTTTTCAGTAAATGCTATTGAGGTTGGTTTGGGGACATCCTCCACAGGAGGAGTATTTTCCTCTGTTAAATGATGCAAGTTTATGGTAATAGCTAACCTTCTTTCTGATGACTTTGATCCTCCTGTTCTTCTGCCTAAGACAATACCTAACCCTGATGATAAGAAACCTAAGGACAAGGATGAATGTGCTAAGATTCCAGACCCAAAATCCAAAAAGTTAGATGACTGAGATGAGGATGCACCTATGAAAATTGAGAATGTAGATGCAAAAAAAACAGAGGTATGAGCCCAAGGAAATTGAGGATTCATAATCCCCAAAACCTGCTGATAAGTAAGAGACTTGCGTTAACATTGTCCTATCCCTGTAAATCTGTAACCAAATCCTACACAATCACAATCATTCATGCAAATTACCCTGCACTTTTCGAACAACACCTCATTTGCATACCCACATTTGTCAAAAGACTCAAAACCATAAAAATCTGTGTATAGAAGTTGATGCAACTCAAACATAATGTTATTTTGTGCCAAACAATCTTATGTTTAAATTCTTACACAGTCATTTGGTCCTTGGTATCAAGCTGGCCACTCATAAAACAACATTGGTGACTAACTTAAATTCAGTAGTATAACTCAGATTTGAACCGCAAGTTAAATGTAGGGAAAACTTACTGGCTAACATTGACCAAATGACCATTATTCTAAATAAAACTTATGAGAATTGTCTCAATTTCTGTAAACATGGATTTCCTCCTTTGGTTCAAATATGCATTAGAAAGGCCCAATTACTTGAAAATATTACAAGTCAACACAATTCCGTGACCCAGTGCGGGATTCAAACCCTATAAACCTTTTAAAATCTACAAACTGCCAAAAAAGAGTCAATTAATCCCAAATTGCCACAACTTGTTGGAAATAAACAACAAAGAAAGTATAACATGAATGCAATCTATCATTACAAAAAACATGATGCGCTTAAGCTATTTTTCTTATTTTGCATGGGGTCAAAATCCAGAAAAATGCCCTTCCATGTTGGTGGGTAGTAATAACAATTCAGTCGACGGTGATGACATGTCAGGGAGCACCGGATGGCAGACAACCTGGAAATCCTCCTTGTCCTCTGAAGTCCTAACTTACTCCTCCTCCTCCAATTTTTTTATGGTTTACGCCAGTACTTATTAGAAAGAATGGAACCTTAATAAATGATGGCTAGCAGATGAGCCCAAGAAAACTGAAGATGACAAAGAAGGGCAATGGGAGACTCCTAAAATTACAAATGCGAGGCATAAGGAGGCACCAGGTTGTGGAAATGGAAAAGACCTCTTAAGAGAAATCCTAACTTTAGAAGCATTAATAGCAATTCTTCACACCAAAATATGTGTCAACATATCATAACGCCCGACAGGAAGTATAAAGAAAATAACATATACAAAATCTACCCATCACATTTTAGCTATTGCAAGAAATATGAGATAATAAATCGATGAACATTACCTGGAAGAAGAAGAATTCTGCCTCTCCCGTTCCTCCTCTATCACCTGCTCTGTCGCCGCCTCTGCTCTGCCTCTGGTACCGTTGTCAGAGATCGCCAACGGTACGATGAAAGATATGCATATCAAATAGTACATCCTCCGACGTGCAAGATAGCCGTTCGGTTGGATACGAACGAGATGTTTTTCAAAAAATTCGATGGTCTTTCCCGGGTGATTCAAAGGAGCGACCCATTAAAAATTTATTTGCCCCAAAAAAAAATTAGTGTCAAAATAAATATTTCAAGTTTTAGTTCTTTTTCTAACCTATGATATATAGCACCAAGAATATGTTCTATACTCACACTTTGCTTCAACAAAATCTAAAAATATTTCAGTTTATAAAAATTGATGCAAATGTAGTGGCCTAGTCTAATTATGTCTTGTGAAGATTATGGAATCTACCTCTAGGCGATGCCTTGCATACTTCAACACTTCCAAGCCAACCTGCACGCATTCAACTTAGACTTCATGTATTTCTTTGAAGGTTGCAATCTCTAATTAGATCCCTTAAAGAGGAGCGACTAAAGTTAGGAAGGTCCCACCAAAAACTCTCATGCCACCTCACAACTTATTTATTACTAATACCAAGTGATCCCTTCTTAAATCTTAAGCGGCCAGCATATGGAATAAAATTTGCATCAATATGGGGCGGCTCATATAATAAAGGTTGAGCCTAGTCTCAAAAATGAGTTGCGACTGATGTAGGATAGGCAACATCTATTTTCATTTCCACAAACTCTTCAATATTGGTCTTCAATATAGGTCCTGATATCTAGGGTATTAAACCCTTATATATATATATATATATATATATATATATATATATATATATATATATATATATATATATATATATATATATATATATATATATTTCAAATGAACCTTAAATCTGCATATAACCTTCAAAAACACACAAATTTATTATTGCCTGCAATCTCAATAAAGATATATTTCAAATGAACCTTAAATCTGCATATTCAGAAACACACAAATTTATTATTGCCTGCAATCTCAATAAAGATATATTTCAAATGAACCTTAAATCTGCATATAACCTTCAGAAACTCACAAATTTATTATTTCATGCAATCTTAATAAATTTGTCAATGAAACCTTGAAACTGGAAATTCGCGAATAACAATGGTGATTCGTGAGTAGAACCACTCCAAAGTAGCTAGGGATTGTCTTTCAAATTTGAAACTAGAAAATCTAATGAGGGTTTTCGTCCTCAAAAGATCATAAGAGAACACACAAGTTCATTTAGGCAGCATAATAGCATAAGAAATCTTCAACATGTACCAAAAATGAGAGCTCGAACCTCCTTTTATATTTTTCTTGGAGGGAAAACCAATTTTAAAATATAAAATAACATCCTTTTTCCCAACACCCTTCTTGAAGAATTAAAAGAACATTAATAACATATTCCCTCTCACTCCCTAGGCACCCACTTAAGGAAGGGTCATAAAATAACTTTATAAGTTATAACACTTAAGTGAATAATCAAACATTAAACATTAAAAACTTAAGTGAATAATTTAAATACTCCACTCGAGTTGTGGAAAGCATAGCCAAGACGTCAGAAACTGAAACTACACATGCCATGACGTAACTAAAGTAGTGGGATGATGATAGGTGCCAACTTGGTAACTTACTAAAAATAGGTGTGTTCTCCAAGAAGTGTGGAGCACAAACCAAGAGTTCGAAAACTCTTCTGAAAGCATCACTGGGATCCATAACATCAACTAAGCTCAAAGTTGTAAATAGAAAACAATAAAAACAAAACCGGTGCTCTCCAAGATCTTTAGAGTCTCCTTACCACACCAATTAGCCTACAGGAACTCAGGGAATAGGCTAATGGTCACCAACTAACTAGGCCTGAGAAGGGGACATTACAGTCCTCCCTTCCCAGAATTGCTTGTCCCCAAGCAATTGCAAATTTGGATGTTGTAATATATGCTCACTCTCCCAAGTAGTATTCTTCGCCAGTAAATTCTTCCACTTCACCAAGTACTCCCTGATGATCCTCTTTATCAAAGTACGCTCCCTATAATCAATAACTGCCTCTGGAACCAACACAAGTTTCCCTTCCTCATCCAAAGGGGGTAACTTAGAAGAGGGAACAACATTATGCCAAAGTGCCTTCTTAAGGTGAGCCATGTGGAAGACATTGTACACCTTGCTACTCCAGGTAGCTCCAATTCATGTCACTTCTCCAATCCTCTTGGAGATCCTAAATGGGCCATAAAAATGTCGCTTTAACTTCTTTGATCCACTCTTCTTGAGAGTGGATTGCTTGTAGGGTTGCAATCTCAAATAAACCATGTCACCCACCTCAAATGCGCGCTTTATATGGTGTTGATATGCATACAACTTATGTTGATTCTAAGCATGTTGGAGGTTGTCTTTCAAGGACTTCATTATGTCTTGGCTCTGTTGCAATAAATCCTTAGCTTCGGGCACTCTACTATCATGAAAACGTAAATCTATGAAGCTAGGGGCTTCATATCCATACAATGCCATAAATGTTGACATCTTGATAGACATGTGATAAGTAGAATTATAACAATGCTCATCTAAATGCCGTCATCTCACCCATGTCTTATGTTGGGCTGAAACATAATTCCTAAGGTACCCTTCCACCCACTTGTTGACAATTTATGTTTTCCCATCAGTTTGTGGGTGATAAATTGTGCTAGGAGTGAGCTCAATCCTATTCAATCTGAATAATTCTTGCTAAAACAAGCTCAAGAACTTGTTATCCTTGTCACTTACAATGTTCTTAAGCATTCCGTGCAACCTAAACACTTCTCTAAAAAATAAATCTGCCACATGTACTAATGTAAACATTGCAGAAATAGCAAGGAAGTATGCAAATTTTGTCAATCTATCAACAACAACATATATGCAATCCTTACCTTGCACTTTGGGAAGCCCTGTAATGAAATCTATAGAGATACTTTCCCATTTTTATTGGGAATAGGCAAGGGATGCAACAAACCAGCAGGATAAGTATGTTCATTCTTATTCTATTGACATGTAGGACACTCTCTAACATACTTAAGGACTTCAATCTTAAGTCCTTTCAAAGAAAATCTTTCCCGAATCTAGCTGTAAGTCTTAAAGAAACCCGAGTGACTAGCCATGTGTGCATCATGAAATGACCTCATAATCTTAACCTTAAGCCCTAATTAAGGTATTAAGAAGATTCTCCATTTGTAAAGGACGAGTTCACTCACTAATGTGTACCTTGTAAAGTACCATCAATAACACTAGTGGCAAAGGAGTTTTTGGCACATTTTGCAATGATTTGCTCTTTCCAATCAGCATTGATCTCCATCATGGAACATAAATGTGGCCTTCTAGACAAAGCATCATCCACTATATTCTTCTTCCCTTTGACATATTCAATGTTAATATCGTAATCATATAACTTATTAACCCACTTTTGTTGTCTATCATTGAGGTATTTCTGATTAAGGAAATACTTGAGGCTATTGTGATTAGTTTTAACAATGAACTAACTGTTGCAAGTATGTGCTAATTGGTGTTGTCATTGATGTCAACATGTTTGTGTTGTCATTGGTGTCAACTATGTCTTCTGATGAAGTTATTATTGTTTGATTCATTTGCTTTGCTAAAAGGTGATTTGGATGCTTTGTATAAATGTTGAAGGTGTTGAGGATATGCTTATGTAACTGGGTTTCCAAGTGCTTTTGAGAAAATTTGATTAATACTGGAAACTGTATACACCTAAAAATACTGGAAACTGTATACACCTAAAAATGGCTAAGTCGAATTAAGTAAATATTTTAATATTTATTTTATTCTCATTCCTCTATCAATGAATAAATTCAATAATTTATTTATGTGATTCACATCATCATAATTCTACAACAAATCAATTAATTCACCAATTCTTCTAATGTCGTCCCTAATTAAATAATTCTAAATTATTTAATCAATCATCATATCCCAAAGTCTTCATTCCATAATTCCACATCATCTGATCCACCTTACAGTCCACCTCATCATGTTGCACACATAATTAAATATTTTAATTATCTAATTTATCCTCACCCACATGTCCTATTATTTCTCCATCCATCTCTATTCTCATGAGCATGGTCTCTCCATGTCATCTTGGTCAAAAAACACCTTGAGACACTTGTCCCATAAGTCCCTATATTCCTTCCAACCATCCTACAAATAAGGTCTCCTTCTTTGACCTTCGCTCTATGGTCTTGGTGAGCCTTGTGACATGTAGCCTCATGTCACACCTTTCTCTCCACCTTGTCAAGGTGAGAGGAGCATCTTCCATATTTCTCTCCCTCATCCCAACCAACCAAATCTGAACCATACACATCACAAGATTTCTTCTCCATCGTTGAGATTATGACACTTGGAATTGGCCCCTCCTTGGCCTATAAAAGGAACCCTCATTCCCTCATTTCAACAATCCAAGAGCTTTTGTAAACTTACTCTATAGAAATTCTACCAGTGTGCCTTTGGCAAAGTATCCTCATTGCACTTGCATAATCTCATTATCATCACAATCATCCTACCATGTCTCCATATCTCCATTATCCATCTTCATAGAGTTGCATTGTTAGTTTAATCTTCATTGTATTATCCATCTACAACCATTCTCCTATTGTCATCTTCAACAGCAAGGAAGTACACACTTCTGAGAGCTCAACTCATTCATAAGATCAATACAATATAGGCAACAATGGAAACTACGAGGTGAATCGGTCTACGAAGGTAATATCTTTGTTTATTGTATTTGCATCAATTTCATTGTGTTATTGGATATTTAGTAGTTTAATATTGTTGTTCATATTCCTCTAACATTTTTGGCACCTACCGTGGGGCCTAGCCCCGTTTTTAATCTCCATTTGAGTGTTTTTGTGAAGGTATTGTCGTGACAGGTCGTTTCGACGCATTCACATTCCAGTCCTACGCATTCACCTTTCTGTGCATTCACCACTTTTCACTACACAAACACATTTCTACGCATTTGCTTCCCATTCCTACGCATTCATCGTTTCTTTCTGCGCATTCGCGATTCTGCCGCATTTACTCTGCAGTGCTGCGCATCTACTTCCTATTCTTGCGCATTCACATTCTAACATAAAATTGTATTGTTTTGCAATGGCTTTTTCGTACTAATTCTTCTTGCAGGAGTAGGAGCTTGGTTTAGTCATTTAGTTGCATTGTAAATTCATCTAGATTTAATTAGGGGAAAGTAATTTGTCATCTTCATGCAATTTTGCACCTAGATCTAATTAGAAGAAAGTAAATGATATTGTTGCATTACAACTTGCACATAGTCCCAACCTAGGTGGATAAAACTGAACAAATTTTTCATTTTGCTATCTCGCACTACAAACTCTCACTTAGCTTAAATAGGGGAAAGTAAATTTGTTTGATTCTTCAACAACAATCTTCACATAGATTTGTTTAGGAGGATAAAAATTAACCATCTTTCCAAAGTTTTTGCTATCTTGTCAATGTATTGTGCTTGGTAGAGTAAAACACACTTAGTTTTTAACTCTAGGGGGATAAGGAACCACTGTATTATGTGTTTGAAAACGGTGATAGGACTATGCTCTCCCCTTTTTGGGTGATCAAAATGCCAAACTCATCATTTTATTAGTGTAACCTTTAGAAGAGGCATGACCTTGGGATTGCGTTTCTTACAAGTGGGACGACCTCGAGCAGTAATGGGCTAAAGCCAAGCCACTTCCAAGCCAGTTTAAATAAATTGTGTTTGTGATGAAAGGCACAAACAACAAGTGTTGTGTTATACCGACAAATGTTTCCCATAGTACCCTTGTGTTGCATTTAACTCTATTGAGCCTAACCTCTTCAGACTGGGAAGCCTCCATAACGGAGTGAATTGCTGCACGTATAACCACCCGAATGGATGCCCAAACTAAAAGCCAAAAAAACTAGAAAGCCAAAAACCCCTATTTGTTGACACAGGAGGAAGTCCTCTAAAGCCATCCAATGTCATGCACTCATCTAGTGTGGAGACAAAAAATCCAATTCTTCGGAGGGATTGTAACTTGGTATGCATGAGAAGTGAGTGCACTATAAGGGGAAGCCGATGCTACCAAGTTGCTAACTGTCTGCCTTTATGTAAGTAGTTGGAGTAAAATCCAATTTGGAATTCAACAAATATTGTCCTTGCCATCCTTAGGATTGTACTTGTTTGTTTTACATTTATCAAAAATTGTATCAAATAATCATGACAACTTCTTGTTTACTTTGTTTTCTGGCAATAACTTGAGTAAAAAATAGTACCGCAAACTTTAGAGCATCCTAGGAAAATGTGCAAACAAGCCAAGAATGACAAACTGAAACAAAAGGCAAAACTTTTGCAGTCATGTGCATTTACACTACTTTGCTGAGCATTTACCAAATATTGTTGCACATTCACTACTGATGTGCATTTAAACAGTATTGTTGCACATTCACACAAGATTGTTGTGCATACACACCATATTGCTGCGCAAACACAAAACTGTGTATTTACAACACAGTGTTGCCCATTTAAAACACAGTCCTACGCATACAGAGTTGTGCATCCATTAGACATAGCTGTGCATTTACCATTTCTTCCTGTGCATTTGATGTTGTGCATCCACAACAGAGAGTTGTTCTGTAAAATTTGGGACAAAAGTGAAACCATTTCTGGATACCCTTTTTGCTCTAGTATACACTTGGAAAATAACTTCAACCTTGCGGTCACATTCTCATACCATTTTCACAACATCACCTTTTCATACCATTATCTTACTATCCAAACACATCAAACCAAACCAAACTTCCATCATGGCATAATTGATACTCTACCATATTCATACAATATCTAGCTAGTTTCATATCAAGATCCGAATCATCCTTCACATCGAAACTATACTTGTGTATCTTGATAAAAGAATAGTCTACATCAATAGTGGAGATCATCTATCCCTATTTTGACTACCTTATATATCGACACTTCAATTGCTATTACCACTATATCTCAAGAACACCTTGTTTGGACAACATAGAATCAATATAAAACCTTAGAAAAATCTAGTCTAAACATATTCAATCAAGTTCGCCTCATATCATATCATATCATATCAAAACATCAAACCAAGTCTCACAATCCAACTTCACCCACATCTCAAACTTTCATGGTTCAAACTAGGTCCCAAGTGAAACAAAAGCAAGAAATGGATTACATTAACACTAGTGGGCACTCTTCTAGTGATGAAGAGGAAATTGATCAAGAAGAATTCCTTAAACAACACCAAGATCCTAAAATCCAAAGATTGATGGACAAATTCATCACAACATATCCCCATAATTATTTCCTCATGCTAGCTCAACAAGGAGCCAAGCTACCCGTAGATTTTGATGTCTCAAAATTAAGAGAAACAAACTCATCCAACGAAATAGAATCTTCAAAAGGTGGAAAGGAACCTTCCAAAATTGAAAAAGAAGCTTCTAAAACTAAAAAGACTAAGGAGGTATCAAGCCTGTTAAATACACTTACGCAACAAATCCAAGCTTTACAACAACAATTTGTGGATTTACAAACTGGATCTTCCACAAAATGATATTCACTAGAGGACGTATCTCCTTATCCATTTGATAAAATCTTGGTTAGGATACCTTTCCCTTCTAGTTTTGAAGTGCCCAAGTTTGACAAAAATAGGGAAAAAGGTGATCCACATGAACCATATCCTTCCCAACATGAGCATGCTAGTACTAGCCATTTCTCACACCAAGATCATGCATACTTAACCCATCTTAATGATACTATTGACAAGGGAAACATCACCTTATGTTTGGAATCATATACCACTCCATCTACTAGTCCTCCATCACCATCCTATAGAATGACTATCCCAAAGCGTACTAGTCCTACACCAACACCACCATCAAACTTCCCAAGCTCTAATCCATCAACCAAAGAATCCTTGAATCATTTTCTCCAAAGACTCTTTGCAAAATCTAAAAGCAAAAGAAAAGCTATAGAAAAATCCAAATCCACTCATCCAATTTCATCCCCATCTAGCACAAGCAATCCTAACCTTAATCATAAGCCTATGCCCTCTACCATTATTCTCCATCCATTATATTGTCCATCCGCCCATATACTCATGAAGGATGTGATCCAATGGCTACTAGCAAGGAGTAAACCACCCTCATGTCTTCAAATCCCTATCCTTGAAAATATCCAAGAACCTGTTGGTTTTTCTTCTGAATCAACATTAGGGTTTGCCAGTTCTAATGCACAGGCAAATTCAGCCAACTGAATACAGGAGGTTGCGTGAGCTCCTCCCCTTCACTTCTAGTTCTGTCGCACCAAGGGGGGTGTCCCTATTTGATAAAAGTATGACCTTGACTAGCTCAATGACAGAAAGATATAACTTGACAGCAACAGGCAGAATACTCTCACGTAAGGACCAAGATTTGTATAACAAATCACAAGGTTGGCAACATTTTTGGACATATATGTCTGGTTGGGTATGAGAGTACGCAGGGATCCTAATCCTACTCCTACAACTAACAGGTGGAAGGATGAAATGGTTTGATTTGATTTTTGGATGCAAAGCTGGACATGGTATATAACCTCAACACAGAGCTAGATTGGTGCCTATCCAGGGCTTGGAGTCGGTAGACATACACCTGTGAATGATCAGCATGAACAACTAAAACTGGATTTTAGGGGGATATACATGATATCTGCCTTACAGATATCTCCCAATATAGAGTGTTAAGTTGTCTATACTTATGGCATCCCTATTGCAGTATACCCTTCCCAATATTCAATCTGAAAACAGTTTAATCTACCCCTTGAGCAGAAGTTAAAAGATTAAACATTCAACACAGGAATTCTATGTTCTAGAATCTTAGACATTCCTTGAATGCCTGGACTTAGAAGAAAGATACATGCAAAACTGGAGACAGAATCAGCATAACACATGCAAACATAGCATTATTCATATAAAATTGACCATGAAATCAGTGGATTCATGCACAAACGTACAACAGGAGATACATAAACTCGCAAGTTTTGCTGCACAGAGCAACCAAAACCAGTTGTATCTTATTACAGAGCCAAAATGTCCAGTTTTCAACAACAACAAAAATGGTAACACCATCTACCTATATTAGCCAGAAAATGTACCTGTAGTAATTAATTACATGGCCAGAAGTCAAAAATCTGCCAGATACATCCATCAGAGGGAATGGCGCTCAGAAGCCATCAATGCAGCAGACAAGGGAGGCCTCGAGCCTTGCGCCGCCATCTGGGAGTCTTCATTCACAATCAGGCAGTTTAATCGCTTGTACCATCACCCATACTCCTGCTACAGTCGCCATTGATGGCCCAACAACCCGCAACCATCGAGAAAACTATCACTGCATTCAAATGGAAGTTTCCTGCCAAAACGCCCTCTTCGCAGGCTCAAACTACACAGGGGAATAATCCCACATGCATGGTGCAGAGACCACCTTAGTAGTTTAAAAGCATAGTCACTTGCATAATAGGTGTCGAGCGCTTTTGCCACGCTCAACACACGCTCCTTCACCCAAAAGCCCATCGCCCAGACCCAGGCCATCGGCCAACTCCCAAATCCTCCTGCCGATCTATCAAGTCTCGCCGACGACCTCTCGAAAGCCTACAACTTCCATATCGGCCAGAGAAGAACCATCGGCCAACTCCACAAAACTCATCCCGACATCAATAGTCTGGCTGATGACCACAAACTACACTCTGCACCCCCGTTGGCGTGACTCCCTCCATCGGAGCATCCAAAAATCCTCTGGCCGACCTCAACAGTCTCGCCGACCGTTTCACTACATTCCCCTCATCGGCCAGAGACTGACCATCAGGCTAACTCTCCAGACTCCCACCGACAATACGAGTCTCCCCGATGGCCACCAAAACATACTTCGTCGGCCAGACAACAACCGTCGAGCTAGCCCAAAATTCCCTCGCCAACATACTAAGTCATCCCGATGGTTCACTCCAAACATGCCCGTCGCCAAGACATAGACCATCGGCGAACAACAAAATGCCTACACCGATAGAACTTGTCACCTCGATAGACACATCCTCCTTGGTCCCATCGGCCAAGCCCCCCATCGTCGGCACAACTCAAAACACTCACGCCGACAATACAACACACGCCGATAACATCCATCGGCCAAACCAAACACATCGGAGGGAACAAAAAATAGCTCGCCGATGATGCCGATCACTCCGATGAACCAAAAACATAAAGCTCCGAACCTTTGAACCATGAATTGGTTCAAACAGATGGTTCAACCGAGAAGTTCAACGCCGAACGGAGCACTTCAAGAAGAACATTTGCCGAACACAAACACAAAGCCTTGAACCGTTGAACCATGAACCAAAAGGGTTCAACGCGGTGGTTCAAAACGATGGTTCAATCATAATCTGAGCACTCAAAAAGAAGTTTCGCCGATAGAGAAAGTCACAGCGATGAACAAGGAAACTTAGGGCCCAAAAAGAAAAAACCCTCCAACATCTGCGCTCAGATCCAAACCAAAATTAGTGCCAACAAAACCTTCCAACACCATGTCCATTCCTACAAACCAATCATGTAATCAGACTTGATATAATCAGTTTAACGGGGTCCTATTGATGTGCAAGTGTTGTCTTTTATTTATTCAATAGTTCTCTTCCATTTTTCTATGGTTTCCTTATGATTTGGTCCTAAAACAAAACAATCATTTAAACTCAAACATCAAACAAATCAGCACTCAAGCAAAGACACCAACTTACACTTCACTGGTCAAAGACAAAAATTGAAACAAACAAATCAGCAGATCCCAAAAAAATTAGAAAATTTGAGATAGACTTGGTTAGGGATCTCCTAGCTAGGAATTAGGATTTCAGCAACTTCATGTTCCATAAATTAAGCGTTGGCTTCCGGGTATGTGTTTACCATATTGGGTATTCAATTATTTCATATGTACCCCTCGACCCTATTCAAGAGTCTTCCTCATTGAGTCCAATTCAACCTCCCTCATGCTCTCATGTTGATAACCATCAAGAGCCTATCAAGTCCACACAAGAGTCTTCCACTTCCATTTCAACCCAAAGTCAAGAGATAGGTCAAGGGCATAATCCTAAGCATGTGGTAACATCAAGTCCCCCTTCTAATCAAGATCAAATCATTTTCATTCAACCCATCCATACCATATATCTTTTCCATGATTAAGATGATATCCATGATGAAGAACTTATGCATGAAAACCTTGATCCTGTTCATACCTCCACAACTATTCGTGAGCAAGATACCAAGACCTACATGCTCCATCTAATGCAAGTCTTGTTGACCTACTTGAACATTCACCCCGTTTCATGGTCTTCCTAGAAACTTCTCCACCTATCCATGATCCTATACCATCCACTTGTCATGATGAGACACTTGCCACCCAAGCAAGCATAGAAGATCAAACACATAACTTGGATCCTAATGAGCACAATCAAGATCCTAATGATCCTTCGACATCATCCACTATTAACTCCATTACAAATCCAACATGTCCACTTGGTCTATCTACCTTCATTCATGAATGTTCCTCTTTGGAACAACAACAACCATTGTCCACCACTTCTCCATCCAATCAAGAACTCAAGACTAGTTCTCAAACTACATCTAGTCCCATAGTGCATCGCATGCTCTAAAAGATGAACTACCAGGGTAAAGGCTTAGGCCTTCATGAACAAGGTATTTTGGAGCCCGTACATGTCAATGTCCCCCTCACTCATATGGCCTTGGATACACACCCCAAGGTCATAAATTTAAATATGTTGGTACTTCCTCCATTCCTCCTAAGTCCACTTTCCATCACTAACCCTATCATGTACCTAAAACATATGTTGCCATTCCACCCCCATCATCCTACAAATGTCAAAAGCATGTGACCATACACCTTCCACCATCCACTTTACTTCCGCTACTTCCAACTCCTAATATCCCCCCATCCAATCTACCACCACTTCTACCAACGCCTAATTATCCATTTACCCATAAATCTTCTAAAAATCCTAATCATGACCAACAAGTGCACACATTGTCTAAACATAAAGCTTCCACTCATTCCACCATGTTCAAGGGATTCAAAAGTAAAATTTTGGATGCCTCTACCTATAAAGCAAAAAATCCTAAGTGTCCTAATGCCTTAGGGTACAAATGCAAAGAATCAAAGAAAAATCCGTCCAAAAAGTTATCCAAACCCCTACCTTCACAAGCAAAGTCAAAAACTAAAATGGTATGGTTTCCCTAGAAAAAAGAAGCAATCAAGTCAAAAGAGGCATCCACCTCTCAAAAATCCCAACCATCCTCTTCCATTCATTTCATTCAACAATATCGCATTCCTTCATCCCACATCAAAAGCAAAAATCATAAAATACTAAGTCTGTGTGGATTCCTAAATCACTCCATCAACCATCTCCTAAGCAAACATCACCATCGCTTCTTACACCACCTTGCCATAAAAAGCTTCAAAGTTTATCACGGTGTGTGTAGCCATTGGTCATGGTTCCATTCCATTCCGTGACATTCCCACATATCTCCATCTCTCCATCATTCAACTACTATACTACATATCTTCCCCATCATCCTATCCCTATGGTCCATGCTTTTGCATAAGCCTTTTTATCCATCCTCTTGCATAAATCCTACATAATTCACATCATAATCCACTATCATTCCCTCTACAATCAACTATCTACCTAATCCATTTCACTTTCATACAATCTCTTACCAACATCTATGAGCATTTTATATGGCCCATTTGCAACGACATCCATCTAGTGGGACTATCACCTTTCATGGAACTAGACACTTGAGTCCCTCCTATCCTTCTATCCAATAAATCCAAAAAAAAAAAAAGTAAAGAGAAATCCTTCATCCAATGGTAAAAATTTGGCAAACAAGTGCCTTGGATAAGTACCATGATGAAAACCTAGCAAACAGGCATCATGCATAGTTTGATTGTCTATATACCCTACACTTGAGGGCATATTGTCTCATCCAACCTATCATTTTCCATCCTATCATATCCATCCTTATCCATCACATACATATTCTTATTGAATCCATTCATCCTCCCTTCATCCTATTGATCTTGATAAAGATAGGGGAAAAATGTTGAAACAAGTTTTGGATAACTCTTGATGTATCTAATACTTCCAAACGTCTCCTACCATCATATCATTGCAAGCATTGTCACGCTATATCCTGAGTCCAATATCTTGCATAAGGCATGTTATTCCTTTGTGACATACTCTTTGGAAATCACATCCTAGCTCCCTTATGATGCATGCATCCATTCTATCCACTTAGCATGAGCTTTCCATTCCATGGCCTATCCTTTTATCCATCCATCTATCACAAGTCTTCCATCCCCTTTTCTTGTTGCTTATCCTTTTATCCAATCATCCAATCATACCTCCTCGCATCTAGACTTGGTTCCTCCCTTGTCATTGGTATCTAACCTCAGGCTATCCATCTAATCCTTCATCCATCTTGCCATCTATCCCACCTCCATCATTAGTGTAATTCCCGAACTATGTCACCTCTGAGTTATCACGTAGGCAAGGCTATCATTGATGCGCCCCCGAGGCTCCTTCCCCATTCATCCATATCCATAATCCTATCATAAACCTATTCTTCATCCATCACCGGTGTCATCTTTCAAGGTCAAACTATGTTGCCTCTGCGTCGTCACGTAGGTAAGGCCATTTATCAATGAGCCCCTGAGGCACTAGGTCAGTCCCTTAGGCTCCATCACTTCAGTCTGTCATCAGTTCATCCATAATAAATTGACCCTTTACTTGTTTGGGGGCAAATCCTCGACCTTGTTAGTGAATTGGATTTTTGAATGCTACAACTCAGAGGATAACAAACTGGATCGTGGTTTTGTCACTAAACAGCAAGCAACGCAGCAAAGCAAGCTTTAAAACATTGTCTTGGCAAGAAGACATTTAAACTGCACCTGACAAAATCCCAGCCTACCTAAAACATCAAATGTGACTATCAATTTATTACAAGAAAACATATATCTATGGCAAGAAGGTTTTTAATGGTTGTTTAAAATCTTATTATTAGGATTTTTGTTATTATGTCTCCTATGCTACTCAAGGATGTCAAAAACTAGAGAGGCTATGATGGAACATGATTATTTTATTTATCTGTTGTTTGTGGGTTTATCTTTAGTAATGTTAAGCCTTGTCTAACGACATGATCACTAAAAGATCATCAAGGACATTAGAGGTCTAAGCATGAAACAGGTGTAATCCTTGTCTATTGATACATAAGCAATACTTACGTCATCTAGGTTCAATTTTGACTAGATGCTTGTATTAACTTGCTAAATCAAAATCCATGTAAGTAATACTCAGGTCATCATGGTTTAATTATACCTAGATGCTTGTATTTTCTTACGACATTTTAAAAGCTCAATGATGAAACAAAGTACTTCAAAAACTTGTACAAGAAGATGACAAAATCCATTATCATACATACCAAATTGCATTTCATTTCATCTATAAGCATTTCATACATATCATTTTCCAAGTGGCTTAAGATCCAAGTCCTTTCTTAATCTACATCTCTTTATCTACTCACCCTTTTCTCTCTTTTCATTTTGAGAGCACACAAATAGTCCTCCCCAGGGGGCGTCATCATCATCATTCATCTTATTTGCTAACTTACCATTATCTTTCCTTGTCACCCTCACTCTTGAGTGACTGGGGCCTCACCAATCATCAAACCAAGCGTCAATCTGATCATCAAATCATTTCAATTAAATCAAGCAATAATCCAAATGCAAGTCCATCCTTAATCCATACCTATCAAGTCAATCAATCTTGTCAAATTATCCAATCGCAATCAATGGTCTTTATCCTAATCTTGTTGTAAACCAAATCAATCAACAATCAATCATCATCATCAATGGGATATATCATTCCCACATCTTTGTGTTGATCTAGGGATATATCATTCCCCACAATGACAACACTATCGTCATCAATCATTATCGATTAATCATTGGTTTACAGCTGGACAGGGGCAATACCTTGTTTGTTCTTGTATCATTTGTGCATACTTGCTTGCTTTCTTGTGTGTGTTGTTATTTTATCTTACATAACCCGTCATTCAAACTATCTCATCGTGAGATCGTCTATCATCTTGTCATCACATTATTCCCATCCAATCTCCCAAGGGGGCATCCTATCGTCATTAAACCTATACCAAGGGCAAATTGGGGCATGTATCAAAATCACGTAGAAAATTTTTATTCTTTGAAATAATGTGATAAAACACATTGTATCAAAAAGGGGCAAAATGTATACACCTAAAAATTGCTAAGTTAAATTAAATAAATATTTTAATATTTATTTTATTCTCATTCCTCTATCAATGAATAAATTCAATAATTTATTTATGTGATTCACATCATCATAATTCTACAACAAATCAATTAATTCACCAATTCTTCTAATGTCATCCCTAATTAAATAATTCTAAATTATTTAATCAATCATCATATCCCAAAGTCTTCATTCCATAATTCCACATCATCCAATCCACCTCACATTCCACCTCATCATGTTGCACACATAATTAAATATTTTAATATTTAATTATCTAATTTTTCCTCACCCACATGTCCTATTGTTTCTCCAACCATCCATATTCTCATGAGCATGGTCTCTCTATGTCATCTTGGTCAAAAGACACCTTGATACACTTGTCCCATAAGTCCCTATATTCCTTCCAACTATCCTACAAATAAGGTCTCCTTCTTTGACCTTCACTCTATGGTCTTGGTGAGCGTTGTTATATGTGGCCTCATGTCACGCCTTTCTCTCCACCCTGTCAAGGTGAGAGGAGCATCTTCCATATTTCTCTCCCTCATCCCAACCTACCAACTCTAAACCGTACACATCACAAGACTTCTTCTCCACCGTTGAGATCGTGACACTTGGAATTGGCCCCTCCTTGGCCTATAAGAAGAAGAATCCATTGCAGAAGAAGTCAACACAAAATAACCATTTAAATTCATAGGTGAACCACAACCGGACACATAAAAGTCTCAGAATCAAGCACAATGTATCAAATCCAATCGATTTGTGTAAAGTATACAAAGGTCTGCAACTGTGATGAATTCCCTTACCTGCGTAATGACCCAGAAAAATAGCTAACAACCAAATACAACTCATTCACATGTATATATAACTTTTTTATCTATTGTGTAGCTCCAAGCATTGAAACTAGTCAATCATTTTGCCCATGCTGCATTGAATTTGGCCCATGGCCCTGTCAAGAAATTTGCAATTTTTGGACGACGACCATGCCCTGACATGTCTTCAAGATTTGTAGATGAAGAATTACACACATGCCTGGGTACCTAATGCATTAATGAAGGAAGGTCTGAAATCCTTCTTTTGTACCTGCAAATCCATTTTGTTCCTCCTATGTACTGGTACATTGAAGATTTTTACTGTGTCAACTACCTGCAGTTGGCCTTGACCTACAACATTAATTGTTGGGTGCCTCTTCATCCTATAACAATGGTGTGATTTTAGAAATCATGCTTTTAAAAGATTTTACAACACTTTAAAGTGTTTTGTATTTTGAATCTGCTTTTAATGCCTTCTAATTTTCATTTATCGACAAAGTTCACCATCAATGAACTCACCCTTTTTGCTCTATCTTTCTTTTTTCCCTTTCTTTTATTAGAGCCTTTTCCACCAGCGAAACCTCCTAGAGATGAACCATCTGATTCTCTAATTTTAACCTTGCTGACCACTTAGTTTTTTCTTTACTTTCCCCTTATCAAAGAAAACTCTCCTTCATGAACCAACCATGGGTTCTTTGTTTTGCTTTTGTCGGTGAATCTACCAATTGACGAACCTGCCAATCGATGAACTTAAGGTTCACCAACCTTAAGTGTTGTCGATAAAGGTAAATATTTCTTTCCTATTAGGGATTTCTTCTATTGGCAAACCGAATGGTTTGTCAAATGGACATTTTACCGACCAAGCCTTCTTTACCTTAGAAGAAATTCTTATCTTCATTCTGTCTTTGAAGATAACTCCTCTCACTTTATTGGCAAATTGGCTTGTCGACGAACTGGCAGGTTGACAAACCAAGAGGTTTGTGAACCACATATTTTATCGGCAAAATGCTTCAACTTGGCCTCTGTTATTTGCCTTAGAGAATTTCTACCTTCCTGCTTTGTCGGTGATTTCGCCAATCGACGAATTTTGTGATCGGTGAACTTGGAGTTCACTGAACTTAAGTTTTGCCGATAAAGCAAACCTTTTCCTTAAACAAAAGGCTTGTAGTCTTTTTCCCTTCAACCTGCAATGTTAGTTCCTTAGTTGACAATTTCGTTGATCGAACTTAAAATTTGCTAACTAAAGCAGAAAAGACTAAGTCAAAACATGTAAATCTTGGGTTTTGAAAGGGATACTTTCTTCCATTTAAGCTTTCTTCAATCAAATATTTCTGATGGAAGAAGGTAGGATTTTGGGAAACTTTGGTCTATTTTGGCCTAGGCAAAAATATGACAACATTTTGGTGATTGTGCAGGGGTGTTTGCATGCTAAACACAAGGATCCAGTGGCCTTATACAATCCATTGGGCACAAAGTTAAAAGGGGAATTGTAGCAACATCTGAAATAGGAGGGGCCAGACCAACACAAACTGAACGTGCGTCTAGAAAACAAAAGAACACAAAACACATAAAACAAACAAGGTAAACAACCTCCTAATGAGGATGCAGCCTGTGAAAGAGCACTTGGAGGAAAGGAAAACTAAAATAGAAACCTAGCCTAAACCTAAACTAACCAACCATAACAGGACTTAAACAAAGCCATTAACTAGTTCTTGAAAATAGCTACCCTTTCTGAACAATTTACAATGTTTTCCTAGCTTGTGGATAGATAACAAGAGGTGGGGAAGGAGTTGACATATACCACATTGATGAAACACATCCCCAAGAATAGGAAAAAACTCACTTATCCACCTGAACTAATTGGAAATGCAACTACTAAGAAGTGGATAAATGGGTTGATCCTACTCAGTTTGATGCTCAACTTCATGCTCGGAGATAAGCATGACAAGTGGTGACTCCTATCTGTCTCTAGTTGGGCTAGATGTCTAATAGGACATCCTCTTGAAATGGTATGCAAATCAATAGAGTTGATCTCATGCCTCTATTCTGTAACTTATTGATGCTAGTTTGAATGCTATAGCTGTTGCATATCAATTAGAAATATGGCTACCTCCACCTTATGAATAAGATGTTGCTCATGATTTTCCTCCTCAAGGGACACTAGTTCAATGTCACATTTTGAGCAGAAAAAAAAAACTATCTCATCTCGAAAGATGTCCTCAAGCTCCTCATTGCATGCATGTATATGATAAGATCCACCTTAGCTTCATGATTTTCTAAAGTAGGTTCAGAAAATGAGACTTGTACATGCTCAATAGTGAAATCTCCCCCACCACAAAGCTGATACCCCTGCCAAATGTTCTTGCGGATGCTCAATCTCCACATCACTGTCTTCTATGAAAATGGGAACTCCTCAAACAGGTCTGCATCATCAACCTCTGCACCTCCCAATATAGGGTTGCTCTCACTCTTTTCTATGAGCTAGAAACTCACTATTATTTTTGGCCCTATGTGCTAACAACTTTCTAGTATCTTCAATACCCTTAATTTGTTCCAAAACTGCAGCTAATGTTAGCATTTGCATGCCTTTTTCATCTTCAATGTAGCTGGGCAATCCATGAAATAGAGTGACATCATCCACTTTTGGAGCAATTGCAACAACTTTCCCCTTAGCATCCTCATCACTTGACAACAACTCTACTAGATTTTGTTTGGGCTACCTTTGCAACTGGACCTCTTCACCATGCTTTCTTTGCATTTTGGTTTCATTCATCTTGTTCAAAGTATGTGAAAACTCCTCAAATGAGCCAAAGTCTAGAGGACTCAACCCTGCAACTAGATTTCCACTAACTTCATGCTTGATGCACTACTATTGGTCGGAATGATCTGGCTTTATATCTTGCAACAGGTTTAATTCTTTAGTTTTGATGGTGCATGATGGGTCACAAATAGTAGGCTACTCTACAACTACCTCAAACATCTCTCTTTCTGGCTCATAAAACCCAGTATCTCACCAAAAAATAGGTCCACCTTTTAAGAGTGAGCTAGTGCCATGACAAGAGGGCAGACATGGGATGGGAACTGGAAAGGCTTCTTGAGAGGGTCATTCCTGAGGAATAGTATGCTAGATTTGCATAGGAAGAGGCTCCCATGAAGGTTGAGGGCCTTTGAGACAGGATTTTGAATTTTGAAGGTGGTCTCGGAGGCTGAGCTTGTGTAGAAGGGAGGGGTTGCCTGAAACTGGGAATGGAGGGAACTGACTGGGCTCCTAGCCTTTGTGTTACCTAGACCTCTAATTGCCTTAACTACTCCTCTGACAAGGTTGCAAGCTGCATAGAAATTTGCTCCCAATAAGCTCTTTCCTCTATCTCCACCCGTTGTTGTTGAAGATGGGCCTAGTAAGCAAGCTCCTCTTGTTTCTGATTATACTCTTGCTCCCTCTTGATGTCATCAAACTCCTTTTGAAAATTCAACATGATATCTCTGACACTCATATTGCTGACATCCTGAGGTTTCTTAGTAGGGTAGATATGTTGATTAGGGACGAAGTGGCCTTCTTGGGGGTGATAATATGCATGATTAGACTGCTAAGAAGGCTGATCTAGGGTGGGAAGAAGGTAAGCATCATGAGGATGTTGATATCCTGTTGAAACAAAGGCGTATGGCATAAAACCAAAGATGTTTTGGATCTAAAATTGCTGGTATGGAGGCCAATGACTTGTGTTTCGACCAGGTGGAGGGGAATAGCCATAACTTCCATAAAAACTTGATATTTTGGAGAATCAAAATGTCTGAAACAGAGTAAAACATGTTTGCATCAAAAGAAAACTGGATACATACCAAGGAGAGTTTCCAGGTGATTTGGGAGCCTTGAAGACTAGAAAAGACCAAAAGCACCACTGAAATTTGATATTTGATGAATCTTTGAACAAATAGACTGCTTAAACTAGGGGATTGAACAACAGAGTTGCCATGGTGTTGAAGAAGACTGCCCCAAGTGGAAAGATGCACTGAAGAACACACCAAATCCTTCAGTGGATGATAATTTTCATCAAACTAGTCCCATCGGGTGTGCCATAAACTGTTGTCACATGAATTTGCACCCTATTGTTGAAACTTTTGGCAGTTCCAACAAATTCAGTGAAACATGGGATTAGTCTCAAGGGGTGGGACCTTGCAATTGAGACCAAACCTCCAGAGAAGGCCAGTTCCTCTTTCCGAGCTTCAAGTTCAAATAAAAAGCTAAATCTAATGCTAATACTCACAGGGAAGAAGGGGGAGAAGAATATGGAATTAAAATGAGGTGATGCACTAGATTTAGTGTGTTTAACTCCACCTGAATTAGCACAATGATCTTAATACTGAAACAGACTCACACAAACTCATATAAGCTATCATAGAGGTTCATGCAGATAACTGGAGCTATGAAAGGGACCATTTTATCCACAATACGAGCGTACAATTTCTAAATAAACACAGTGTAAAACTTTAGAGAGAGGCAATTTAACCGTTTATATTAATCATGAAGGCTAGAAAGCCATTATAAAAGAAGAAGAATCCATTGCAGAAGAAGTAGACACAAAATAACCATTTACATTCATGGGTGAACCACAACCGGAGACATAAAAGGATCAGAATCAAGCACAATGTATCAGATCTAATTGGTTCGTGTAAAGTATACAAGGTTTGCAATTGCAATGAATTCCCTTGCCTACGTAATGACCTAGAAAAATAGCTAACAACAAAATACATCTCATTCACATGTATATATAACTTTTTTATCTATCGTGCGGCTCTAGGCACTAAAATTAGTCAACCATTTTGCCCATGCACCCATGCTGCATTGAATTCAGCCCATGGCATCTTTTCAATATGTTGTCCCAATTGAGTTTTCTGAATATGGTGTCTTTTGTGCAGACATTTTGTCAAACACTCTTCAATATGTTGCCCCAATAGAGGTTTTTGAATATGGTGATATAAACAGCTTGTATTGGAATTTAGAAGATATTTCATTCAAAATTGTACCACAATTTATAAAGGAAAAGGATGGGACATTTTGACATACATGAGAAATCAATGGTAGTCTCATATGCAATAGTTGTTTGGTACCATCTTAATACTACTGCAATAATATTCATCTTAAACAAGGAGACTGTCTTCCCTCTTAGCAGAGACACAATAGAATGCCTTCAAAGTTTTCCTTACATGCACTCTCCTAAATCTCATGCCACACCTCATGTCATAGTCTTGTTCAAACATCACATAAACATAGGAGCGACTAAATTCTGAAACTTCACTTGTATTAATAAGTAAGCACCTCCTTTCAAACTAATGATTTTCTCAAGTACTATGTGCTCCTCTTCTTGTGATACGACTGACCAAAGAGATGATGTGGTTATTGTGGGGGCCACACTCCACCCAAATGCTTCCTTCAAATATTAATATGGTAGCCTTCTTTAATATGGAATAGGACGATAATTATTTAACAAGCTCTCAGACCATAAAAATATTAAAATCTCTTTTTATTGAATCGCTCCACAATGATATGAGCTTGTACGACAAGCATTAGAAGTTTTTCATGGACGGCTAGGGTATTGAACTCTCAACAATAAAATTTATGTTTAACCAATAATCTGAACACCTCACACACAACACATAAACTTTCATAAAATCTTCATACAAATGTTAAATTTGTATTTGCAAGCAAATTTCACAAATTTAAGCAAAAACTCCTTCCGGTTCAAGCAAATACACATAAACTATAAAAATATAGAACCTTCGGCACAATCTTTCGATCTCGCGACAATCTGCACACCTGTAAATCCTGGATGGATTCACCAAGAAATCTTCATCATGAAATCCAGAAACTAGAAATCTATGAATAACAATGGTGATTCTTGAGTAGAACCACTCCAAACTAGCTAGGGATTGTCTTTCAAATTCAAAACTAGAAATCTAATGAGGGTTTTTATCCTCAAAAGATCATAGGAGAACAAATGGGTTCAATTTGGCAACATAACAACATTAATTCATCAATAATCATCCCAACAATGAGCCTTCAACCTCCTTTTATAACTTTTCTGGAGGAAATATTCAATTTAAAAATATAATAATTCACTCTATTCCCTCACAAAGACCTTTTTTGAAATAATAATAACATTTCATGTGCAAAGGCCCCCTTACACTAGTAGAATTTTGGCAAATAAATGACTACATGACTAAAACTTTTAGACACGACAACTAAAAAATGATTAAATTCTAGTCTTTTTGCAACACAACTATAAATGACTAAATAAATGACTAATTTGATGGTGGGTAAAAAACACAGCTATAAATGACTAAATAATTAGTCACACAAATAAAAATTAGAAAGAGAGGGAAATTAAAAAAATTATCTCGAATTGGAAAGAGGGAAATTTTTTCCATGAAAAATAATTCAGACAAAAGACACCTGACCGCCTCTATGCTCAAGACATTATTCATGCATTAGACGTGTTGTACAGGGGTTGAATTTGTGCCCAAAAATAGTTAAGGCTCATTGATGTCCCTCTTTTTGCATTGATGAATTGGAACACAATCACTTGAAGATGTTAATTTTATTCTATTTTGTTAAATTATATATTGGACAGATCCATTTCAGAGGGATTTCCTAGAAGTGATAGAAGAGTTTATGGAGAAGGGCATGGCTAGATGCATTGCATTCAATCACCAAGGAACCTTACTAGCAGGTCTAGTATTCATGTGTTTTTAAACTATAATTTTTTGTTGTGTTTGGTACTCTCTTTCAGTTATGCCCATTTGCCAGATACTATAAATACAGACACTAAAATCTAATTCAATCTGTTGACTATTAATACTCAAACAATACCCCACTCTTATTAGGATGCACAAAGTTCAAAGCTCAGTTGTGAAGGATCAAGGTTTCACCTAATTGTAGAAGAACTACCTGTTACTAAATTATTTTTCATACCTAATTTAGCAAGGCCTAAACATCAGTTGTTTAGGGGGGTACAAAAATCTTGCTTATGCAAGATCATCCAATAGATGCCTGTTGTCTTGACATAAGACAAGTGCAAAATCACTTGTCAGGATCATATGACAACTCATTTTGGGCTGTCAAACTATCCTAATAAGTGAAGTTATCCACAGTCAAGAAAACAAACATTTAAGGATGGAGAGAATAATGGATTTCATGTTTCAATTGTTGATTATTCATTATGTTTCAATGCAAAAAGAAGAGGTATTTATAAACTATCATTTCATCATCATGTTTTAAACATGTGCTTTAAATCAGATTCAGTTGTTTGATGCTATGCATTTGATTCAGAAAGAAAAACATACATAAATCATTACATAAAGTAAGATAACTGATTATATTCAAGAGAATGTTTAAATATGTCCCACACAAACCGTGGGAATGACTAAACTGAGCCAATGCAATAAAGCATGCAAGCTATACATCTGAAGATAAAGTAAAGGAAAAGAACACATGAGGAAAGTGATATCTATCATTGCCTTTTCGTGAAGGTTGACCCTCCTATCTAGTAGCTTGATCTTCATGTCTTCAGCCTCTTGCTCCTGATCAGGATTATAAGCTTGCAAGGTTGGAGAAATGTTTTGTTAGAAGCTCTGAATATACAAATTCATCATATGCTTTATCAACAGATATATAAACTTGCAATCATTATGCATCAATATAGTTGGATCAATATCAGACATGTGCAATAAATCAGATCATTAGTTGAAAGTCAAATCATCATGAGAGAGATCAATCATCTTCCAAAGGTATGTTTTTTTTTTTGCTAACTTGTTTGTTCACTGTGCAGGTATAGGAAAAGTTATGTTGCTGATTTGAAGACATTAAAGCATGTGGAGAAAATGGGCTCCTATAAGGGTTGAGCCCAACATGCTCAAGTATTGTTATTAATGCAGAAATATCCAAGTTGTAAACATTTTTTGATGCAAAAACTTCTAGAGGTCATAACTTTTGACCCAGGGGTCCGTTGGAGCTAAATTTGGTGGGCAGATGCATCTTGAAGAGTTTATTAAAAATCCCACTGAATTGGTAAATTTGGAGCATCCACGGTCAATGGCAATCCTCATCAACTAAAAAAAGAAAATATTTTAATTTCCTATAGTTGGGTAATTTGAAAGTTGGAAAATAAATGCAATATTAGGCCTAAATAATATTGGAAGAGGAAGCCTCTGGAATTTGTTTTTGCTATTGTTTGCTATCCCATAGAAGATTTATATTTGTTTTGTAATGATTTTCTTCAGCCAGTATGGCTACATAAACTTTTGTAATCAGATTTATCTGAAATTGTCAAACAATGTTGCAAGTTGAATGGTGAAATAAAGAAGATCAATTTTATTGCTGCATATTTGTGCATCTTGTTGCTATTGTTAATTTTGAATATGTGTGTGTGAGGGTTGTGTGAGACTCTCCTCATCATCTAGTATCAGAGCGGGAAGATGGTTGGGAGAGGAAGAGGAAGAGTAGGTAATACCCAGATGCATAGGGTATGCAAAATCTACAAAGACAAATGTAAGAACTTGTAGGTATGTTGGCAAATCAGAGATGAAGAAATACACCAAGAAGATGAAGATCATCATGTAGGACCTGAAGAGGAGGCATAATTAGAGTGCCTGACTTTTGAAGAAAGGATGCTCAGAGAATTAGATGGAAACAATGATGGGATCAAAATTGAAGTTTCAAAGTATGCAGGTAGTCTCAAACCAGAGGAGTTGATAGATTGGTTGAATGACATAGGGAAATTCTTTGAATGGAAGACTATGACAGAGGAAAAGAAGGTGAAATTTGCATGCACCAAGTTAAAGGGTTATGCCATGATCTGGTGGGATCATCTGCAAAAGGAAAGAAGTAGAAAGGGAAAGACTAAAATCAGGACCTAGAGCAAAATGAAGAAGAAGCTAAGAGAGAAATTTTTGCCTATGGATTATGCACAAACTCTTTTTCGTAGATTTCAAAATTTGAGACAAAATCTATCCACTGTGCAAGACTACACAGATGAATTTTACAAACTACCCATTCGCATGGAGCATCAAGAAACTGATGAACAAATGGCTGCAAGGTATGTAAATGGTCTAAAATTCTCTATTCAAGATGAATTGAGCATGCATAGGGTTAGCAGTATGGAAGAAGCATACCAATTAGCTTTAAAGGCTGAAGAAAAACAAAGTAGACAATATTTTCAAAAGAATGGAGGAGCAAGGAGGGGGACATCATCTTTATTGCGAGGTAACATAAGTTATAATCAGGGAGAATCATCCCAAGGAATAGAGAAACTGGAAGATATCTAGCAAGATCTTGAAAGTCAACAAAGAGGAAGAGGATTTCAAAGGGGAAGAGGTTACAGTGGTGGCAGAGGATGGGAAAACCCATGAAAACCTTTCATTTGTTTTAGGTGTGGTGAAGAGGGTCACAAGGCATTTGAGTGTCCATACTATCACATGCATGAAAGGAGACAAGGAGAACAACCTAGGTTGAACTTGGTTCAACCTGAGAATGAAGGAGAAGGAATGGAACTAGAGGTTCTGCCAGATATGGATGAGAGTCTCATGATGAGAAGAGCAATGGTCATTCCAAAAAAAGAACAAGTACAAATTAAAGGTCGTGATGATTCTTGGCTTCGAACCAATATTTTTCGAAGCAAGTGCACCTCAAGAGGAAAGGTATGTCAAGTTATTATTGACAGTGGTAGTTGAGAAAATATGGTTTTCTAGAGAAATGGTAGATAAATTAAACCTGCACTATGAAAAGCATCCCCATCCTTATTGTATTGCATGGTTTAAAAAGGGAAATGAAGTCATTGTTGATAAGAGGTGTGTTGGGTGAATATTTTGTCGTTTAGCTAACCAACGAAAAAATGGTTATATCACCACAGCTATAATAAGACTGAGTCTCTCCTCTCACCAAGGGGAGGTTCCCTTTAGATAATGAGTTATTTCTAACAAACAACTTTCAATATTTAAAACAAACTAAAAACTATATTGGGTGTTATCACTTCATCCTATTCTCTTTTTTCAGAATAGATGTCTTTTCTTTTCACAATAACAACTTCAACCAAACAATGTTCAATAACCTATAAATCAAGATGAACCATAGAAACTCAAAGTTTTCTACTACTTCACCTATCTCCTCCAAATAAACTTAATTGAACTTAAGTGTAGCCCAAAGTCTCCACTTTCACCCAATATGATATAACTAACTTACACACAACAGTTTATAGCACAAAGTCTCTAAACAATTGTATCTTCACAAATGTAACTACGAACTTCTACAATGATAAAATAGCACAAAGTCGATTCAATCAAAACAAGAACACTTTTCTCAAATTCCAATAAACTCCACAATTCTAGCAATGCTCCAATATAATATAACACCAATAACATAAGAAAATTGATCTCATAACATAATGTGATTCAACTCAAAGTTTGATACTCAAATTGCTTGCTTATATTGATATTCACTTGAAAATATGATAAACATAAAAAGCTCAAAGTCTTGAAATGTTTTCCAATCCCGCAGAGTTTCTTTGCAATAGATAAAAGATAAAAGATACAATAGAGGCCCTCTTTATTTATAGGGAGGAGCCTAGAGCAAAAATAGGGAAATCCTAACTACTTTGACTTATTCAAACAAAAGAGTCCTATTTAACTTATGACTTCTTTTGTCTCATATGTAATTACATTTTGGAAAATTACACGTGAGTATGTTCATAACAAAATTCAAATTACATATGCAAGAATGAAAATAAACTAAGGTATGGAAAAGGAACTTCAGCTTCCTCCATCATTCTTCTTCAAAAAGTTCTGATATATAGTTTGCACCGCTACCATTTCACACACATCAGGCTTGGCTGTATTCTCTGAGATAGTATGAGCCCTGATAACTGCATCCCTAACGGCCTTTATTGATTTCTCATGCTTCTCAAGATTATCCTTTAGATTCTCAAAAGTTGAATGATCATCATAAAGGCTGTCCATCGAAACCACTGTAGGCACTTCATCTTCAAATTTTTGTTGCACCATTTTTTCAAAAGCATCTATCATTTCCTCCACTGAAAGAAGCTTGTGACCTTCACCTGTCAGAGTGCATGGGAGTTCCTCCAACCTGTGTAGAAGCAAGACATTGTTGTCTTCACTGTTTTCACGTGCTTGGCACAAGTCATCAAGTAAACCCTTTATTACATTGATGTGGTGGACAAGAGATTCCTTAGTCTTAAGATAAGATTCTCAGTTTGAGATAACCCCAATGGTTATCTGATTCTTTATTTTGATCTTCTTCATATCAATCCACTCCTCTAAGCTTCCCTCTTGATCTTGTAGTTCTTGATAAAGTAAATCAATGAGATTATCAAGCTCAACTTTTGCCTTGTCCATCTTTCCTTTTCTTTCCACTGTGGTTCGCAATAGAACTCTTCCTTGTGCCAACAGATGTTCCACAATATCACCAACTACTCTCCCTCTAGCCTAAGCTTTTTCCACCTTTTGAATTAGAGGATCTTCTACTGTTACCGCCATAGGTTCCACAATCTCATATGATTTTACTATTTTCTAAAGAACAACGACAAGTTGTTCTACTCTGGCTTTATACTGCTCTTTCTCCTTCTTGACCTCATCATATTTCTCAAGCAAGGTGCTGGCAATAGTTTGAATATCTGCCTTAATGCCCTCATGAGTTAGCTTACCTAACTCAACTCTTCAGGCAACATAATCATTCATATCAAAATTATCAATAGTAGCATCCTCTGGTGGCTTGGCAATTTCTGCATATCTGATTCCTTTTGCCCTTGAGCAAAATCAATTTGTCCAATATTTTCAATAGGAGGACACATGAAGATTTTGTCAAGAAATTCTACATCCAGTCTCATGATCACATTCACTTGGGAATTAGACACGGTCCTAGTATCCCTGTTATAATGACTAGCTACCTAAAGAACAAACTCAGGATTGTGGGCAACAACAGGAAAAGAGGCAACCAAGTGAATATTACTGTTGATGATCTTCTGCATATACCGAGGAGGATTTGACTGTTTGGTTCTGTCCACAAACTCGGCCATGTCCACATGTCCTATCTCTGTATCCCTGTTCTCATCAACATTAGACTGCACTGAAGTAACAAGGAAGACCCCTTGGTATTTGTACTTCATGATCTTAGCTTTGGATGGAGACGGCTCCGACATCCGCTTTGAAGAGAAAACTAGAAAAGGTGTTTACCACAGATGTTTGTTGAAAACTGCAAAAAGCCATGATCTTGTAGTTAGGGGAAAGATAGGCAAATTGGGGTTACTGTGAATTGACGATCATGAACACAGGAATGCGCGTTGAAGGACTTGAGAGCACACAAATCAATGAAAAAGGTGAAAGTGGGCTAATAGGCTTTGAAAGACATATTTTCCCAGTGTTAGGAAAAATTCAGGAAAATATGCATAGGCGGTTAGAATGACCACTCCTGCATATGGGGTAAAGATGTTTAACATGCACGGTTGGCCATTTTGGCCGCCATTGCATATGGGAAAAAAAATTGCAAGTTATAGAGTGCATGCACAAGCAGTGAAAAGGCCTGCTAGTGCATATTGGAAAAACTATTAATATGTACAGTCGGTTAGGATGACCGCTTATACATGTTATTATTAAAAACCTTAAACTTGTATGTGAAAGCGGTGATTTCTACCGCTAATGCATATTGGAAAAATCATTTGAGGATTTCATGTAGGGGCATTGCAAAAGGTGCATAAGCAGTGAATTTTCCCGCTTGTGCATGCGAGGAATAGAGCAAGATTAAATGTCTGAGCGGTGAATTCACCCGCTGATGCATATAGGGTCTTTTATGTGTTTGGTGTAGGAGCGGTGAATTCGCCCGTCAGTACACGTAAAAAGGGAAACATGTATTGGCAGCCAACATACACGATGATATATGTTCCGAAGACCGAGACCTAACTTAAGAATTGGTTTAACTAAAAACGGTGAAAGAAACCCAAGTTTACCAAAGGCTATGGTCTCAAAACGACTCGAAAAAAGAAAAACAAAATCGAAGAATGATTTGCTTAAAAAAACTCAAACAATACAATTTCAAAAGACACAAACAATCATTTCATCGTTCAAGAAAAACCCTAGAAAGGAAACAACAACAAAAATGAAAGTTAAAGACTTACCTGTCGAAAATGACTTAAACCCTAGACGCGACCACAAAAAATGAAATGATTCGATCCGTAATCCACTCGATCCAAACACTCTTAGTTGAAGCTTCGAGGGTTTGTCTCCAGAGTTTGAGAAAGATAACTGAACAAAAATAGTGACTAAACACCTTTTAAAAGGTTTAAAATAATGTATTAATGGTGACACGAGCGCCATTAATGACACTTGAGTTTAAGATTTACAAGATCATGCTACGACGGTAAAAATGACCGACAATGCATGAGTTAAGTACCTTGCAATGGTGGCAAAACTGGCTGATACTACACATGTTGCCCACATGTAGAAGCGGTAATAATTACCAACTTTGCATGTTAACTTCAACAAAGAATATGTATGGGCGTCAAAATTCACCGCCCATACATGTTTAAATCAAAAGCAATACAAACATGCAAAAGTGGTAAAATTAGTTGACTTAGCACAAAGATATGCAAGAGCAGCAAAATTGACCAACTCTGCACATGAACACTCAAAAATTTACTAACTCCTTAGAATGGTCAAAATTGATATTTTGATAGGCTTGTAACTTAGTTGATCTTTACGAGTCTCGAGAAATCAACTAAAGGAAATGTCACAAGCTATTCTACGGTGTCAGATGACTTCTTATGAGGACAAGAGAACTTGTCTCAATTTGTGAACTTAGAGTGTAGACTATGAAACATACAAGTTTCGTAGGGTTGTCTACAAAAATAAGCATAGCTAATTTTGAGAACAATGATTAGCTCTAACTGGGGAGCTTCCTTTAATCGTTCTTTGAAATGATCAAAGGGAGAAGAATCCAGTCTCTAAGTGCCTTCATCCATTCCATTGGGCCATAGAGTTAAGCTACCAAAAAGAAAAAGACACAAAATACTAAACAAAAAAAAACACACACACACACACAAAAACTATACAAATGTACAAATGAACTTATCTAATACTTCAAGGATTGAAGTTCTTCAGATGTCCACTGTGAGGTAGCAAGAATGGCGTTCCATCAAGATACTCCAGTAAGAAGCTATTTTCACCACAAAATTTATGAATGACGAATGGGCCTCTCCATAGGGAATCAAACTTCCCATGCATTCCTTTTGGTTCTCTCCTCTTGTCCCATAACAAGACTTGATCTCCAATTTGAAACTCACAAGCCTTTGCCTTCTTATCAAAAAGCTTCTTCACCTAACTTTGATGTTCAGCAATACAGTCTACTACCATAGCCCGTTGTTCTTCAAGTTCAGTGAGGTACATTATCCTTTTGTCAATAGAACTTTCAAAAGTTCTATCTTCTACTACCTTCGCCAACTTCAATGCCAACAACTCTAAGGTAATAGGTATCTCTGCATTCAGACCATATAGAAGCTAAAATGGTGACATACCTATTGGCCTTTTGGGGGTAATCCTGTCTGCCCATAAAGCATCAAATAAAGCTTTATGCCAAGTTCTCTAATTATCTTCAACCAGTTTCTTGATAATGGTAACCAGATTTTTGTTACTAGATTCTACTTGACCATTTCCTTGCGGATAATAGTCTGAAATGAGAAAGGATAATCCCATGTTCATAGAAAAAACTAGTGATCTCGTTGGAAGAGAAACAAGTAGCATTGTCTGCTACAATTTTGTTTGGAACTCCAAACCAGGAAATAATATTTTCCTTAAGAAAATTACATACCACTTCAGAAGTAGCATGCTTAACTGGAATGGCCTCCACCCACTTGGTGAAATAATCAGTTGCAGTGAGAACAAAATTGTGTCCCGCACTCGACGGTGGGTTCACAACACCAATGAAGTCAATGCCCCATTGCTAAAAAGGTTCTTCAATTACAACTGGCTTGAGTGGTAGTACAGCCAACTTAGGCTTTCCAACAAACTCCTGACATAGCTCACACCTACGTACCCAATTGTACTCATCATGAAATAATGTGGACCAATAGTACCTAGCCCACAAAATTTTATGAACCGTCACAGGCGCGGAAAAATGTCCTCCACAAGCCAAATTGTGAAAAGGCTCCAAAAGTCTGCTTTGTTGTGCTTTATCCACACAACGGAGAAAAACTCCATCAAGGCTTCTTTTATACAAACCATTGTCCCATAAGACATAGTTCGCAACCTTTAACTTGATAGTTCACTTCTCTTTATAGGATAGATGAGAAGGACAATCACCATAGGTAATCAAATGAGCAATATTAGAATATCACTCATCTATAGTAGTAACAAAGAGAACAATTGGCATATCCTCAACTTCTTCCTCTTCATCTCTTGTTTCTTTTGGTACATTGTCAACAATCAACTGACACAAACCTCTGCCATGCACAAGCTTGGTAGGTTTGATATCAAGATCAAACTCTTGAATCTTGGCAATCCAATTGCCTCTTTTGGTCCCAAACTCTTGTTGTGTCAGGATAGATTTTACTGTTGTATCCGGCACCAAAACAACAATATGTGAATTCAAAATATAAAACCAAAAATGCTTGACCACAACATAAGCATGTTTCTCCATATTTGAGTATTTCAATTCATGAGCCTTCAGAGGGCAACTCATAAATGAAATAGGAGATTCCACAACTTCTTTATTTTGCTGAACAAGAATGGCTGAAAGTGTATGCTCGGAGGCATAACAATACATTATGAAGTCCTTGGTATAATCAGGACAAACCAGAACTAGAGCATGAGCTATGTCTCTCTTAATGTCCTCAAATGCTGCTTTACCTTCCGTACTCCAACGGAAAGTAGTCTTACCCTTCATCATGTTGACAATGTAATGGGTTTTCTCTGCGAATTCTGGAATGAACCTCCGCAGAAAATTCATCTTTCCAAAGAAAGAATGAACTGTAGTCTTACTAGCAAGCAAAGTAAGACTCTGGATAGACTTGACTCTTTCTGAGTCAATCTTAGTACATTCTCTGGACACAATGTGACCGAGAAGCTTACCCTCCATAACCCCAAAAACTAATTTCTTAGGATTAAGAGAAATACCATTTTGATGACACCATTCCAAAACCTGTCGCAAATGGTAGGCATGATCTTGACACTGTTTAGAGAAAATGGTCAAGTCATCAAGGTACACTACAATGAATTTCCCCATCTCTTCTGTGCAAGCGAGATCCATTGCTCTCTGGAAAGTAGCACCATCATTGATTAAACCAAACGGCATCCTGCGGTATGCAAATGTGCCCCAAGGTGTTGTAAAAGCAGTCTTGTATTGATCTGCTTTGCTGACCTCTACTTGATTATAGCCTAAGAAACCATCTAACATAGACAGCATCCCGAACCAGTTACAGTTTGTAACACTTGGTCCATAATAGGCAAAGGGTAGTTATCTTTTAAAGAAGACTAATTGAGATTTCTCCAATTCTTCTTTCTCATAGGAACAATATTCACAATCTAAGTAGAATGATGAATAGGAAAAATTATCCTTGCATTCAACATTTTCTGGATTTCAGAAAGAATAGTACCTGATATTTTGGGATTATATTGCCTTTGTTTTTGCTTGTGAGGCAATGACCCAACCTTGAGAGGGATTTCATGCTGAATCTCCTTAGGTCTGAAAGACTTCAGATCATCACAAGAATATGCCAAAACATCAATGTAATGACGAAGAAGTGTAATGAATTTGAATTTCTCATCAGCAGTGCAACACTTCCCAATGTTAACCATCTTGGGATCTGCTTCAGAACTCAAATTTACTTGTTCGAATTCCATGGATGAACTTGAATCAAGTTGTTGCTGCTGTTTGACATATCTATCATGCTTATCAAATAACTTTTCTAAAGAAACCAAACCTTTTGGAATCTTATTCCCTTTTAGCTGAAGAAACTCCTCACCAGTTTGTGAATCTATTTCATAAACATATTCACGTGGCAGAGAATCACTACCTTCAAACTAGAGTTCATCAAAGTTATCTGTCTTCTCTAAGAAAGCAATGATCTGATTATCACCATTGAAGACTTGCCAATGGTCAGCATTATCTGGCACACTTGGTCAGAAAACCAACTCAATTGTGTACTTGTTACCTTTGAAGTCCTTAGGGGGAACCATAAGGGTGGCAGAGACAGCTAATGAATCAGCACGATCATTGAACTCTCTCAGTACTGCAGAGATGTCGAAAGCATCAAAACCTTCAATGTAATCCCAAACATGATTACAGTAATGCCTCAGCCTTTCATTCTTGGTCTAATAAAGATTTCTCACTTGGCAAACCATAAGTTCAGCATCACCTTGTGCATGAAGATTCTTAATACCTTTAACACAAGCAACCTCCATTCTGAGCAATAATGACTCGTATTCAACGATGTTATTAGTATTGTTGAACTGTAGCTTATAAGAGAAAGGAAAGATATCACCTTGTGGAGATATCAAAACAACTTTGGCTCTAGATTCGGTGGAAGAACAACTGCTATCAAATTCTAAAACCCAAACATCATTTGAATTTCTTACTTCGATGTTTTTGTTACCAGTAGATTCTTCTTCATCAGAAAGAGAAGATTCTGGCATCACTATGCTTTCATCTGAACTTTCGTCTGATTTACTAGAAGCATCCTCTGATTCTACATCTAAAATATCTGAACTCTCATCCAATGAACTGGAAGTATCTTCAGTAGACAAGAAATAATTACCCATTCCCGAAGACTCAAACAAAATTTGGGCTTTGGGATTTGTAGTTTGGGTAACAATATATTTTGCCTCCTTCTTAGGAAGCAACTTTTGCATGACACCTTTAACAGGTATTCTTGCCTTGGATAGATCCATATTCAATTCTCCACCCACATCTTTACAAAAATTGCACCCAAGCAAAATACCATAAGAAGCTGGTACATCAGCGAATAGGATGGTCATCTCGATCTTCTTATCTGGAAAGGCTGCAAATGTAAATTGGGCATCTTTGATTTGGCCTAACAAAGGTACTTGCTTATTTTCCATTGAGAAACATCTCCCAAAGGTCTTGGTCAAAGTAAGACTGAGGGCGTCTTCCACTTTGGTAGGCATGACATTATCAGAAGCCCCGGAGTCTATTATACAATTGCTTAACTTGTGGCCATTGACCAATAGAGAAACATAGAAAGGTTCTATTTTCCCTGGTGCAACAAGGGGAGTAGTGACAAGATTATTTTGGGTGGATTTGTTCTTTGAGGAGTCGTGGGTAGTCTTAGAAGAATCTTGTCCTATAGGGACAACCTTATTTTTCACATATTTAGCTAACCTATCAAACTGTTCAGGATTAGCTTGTAAATACTCTACCTCAGACATCTGGATTTTAGTTTTCCTAGCATGATCTATTATGTCAAATAGCTAAAATGAACTAGATACAGAGGAAGTAAATCCATCATTCTGGATTTTATTCGGGGTAGTACTAGTTTGAGGACCAGAAGTAGAAGACATAGGATTGTTAGATGAACTTACTTGTTTATTAACAACCGAGTCCTTTGACTGAAAGGCAATGGAGTTCCTGTTACCTAGATTTCACTACTAGCTCAATCAGGTAGAGCTTTCTAGTTTTTTGAAGGAGAGAAAGGTACATTTCTATTTCTGCTGCATTATATCCATGTACATATTTGGTAAAAATTAAGATTACAGTGTATTGTTGCATTCAGATGCATTTCATTTTTTAAGAGATTGTACAAATCTTTTAAAAGATCAGCAATTTGTATTGAAAAAATAAGTGTATAAGGTCTCACACAAGCCGTGAGACTAACTGTTTCATTGCAAGTGAAAAGACAAACTATACATTTATAAAAGAACTAAAAGAGAAATATGCATATGAGATAGGGTGACTCATCATTGCCTGAATGACGAGCCTTGATCATGTTGCCGTGTCTTATGTCATCCTATATTGTATGCGTGTCCCACATCCAACTGCTATCTCCTTGCTACCCCCTAGTTATCTACATAAAATTTTGGAAAACTGATGTTAGAGCAATGACGAGGCATCATACATCATATGATATACATCTATAAATATACAATTTGTTTTTCAGATGCAGTAAACCAGTTAGTGTCACAGATACCTTTGAGAAGACAAATCAAGAATATTGACTACAAGTCCTTGTTTTTCTTAACATGTTTGCTTCATGTGAAGATACAGGTGTAATTATGTTTCTGTTTGATTATTCAGGTTACATTATGAGTGGAGGAAATGTGGCTCCCACAAGGGTTGAGCCCAGCTCATAGACCTTACAGAACTTTTTAGATGCAATAAACAAATGCAAGAACACAGTCTAAGGAGCATATTTAGAAGGCAGACCACAGCTGTCAAGGGCAATAATAGTCAACAAGAAGGCAATCATAGGGGCAGCCATGATAAAGACAGATGTGAAGGAAAAGAGAGATCTTGTGATAGCCTTTCAGATGATGAAATATATCCAATTAAAAATTATTTTTGCAAATTCATCAATTGAAAATATTTATGAGTACATGACAGCACCTTTGTATTGGTGAAAAGTGCATTATCCTTTGCCAACATGGTAGTTTTGGTCTAAATACGTATATAGTCATGGTGGAGCAGTAATAAGTGCAAGGGAGATTGACAAACAGATTGAAACAACAATCATGTAGTACGAAGGAGCAGCAATATCCATAAAAGGAACATGCATGACAGGTAATGAATGATAGGGAGCAACAGTGACAGAGCATAAAAAAGATCATGTCATAGTTTTGTAGAGTGTGCATCAGAAGAGCAAACAATGTAGAGGTTTGTAAGAGGCCATGATGTTTCTATACATAGTGAGCAATCACAATCATCATTTTCATCTTGTGGACAGTTAAGGCAGAGAAGGAATATGTCACAATAGTCAAGAACACTCAAGGTAAGGAATAGGATACTATACAACAAATTCCCATACAAGATGTGATATCTCTTCACACCAATTGTTTTATCCTTAGAAGACTTTGTTTAAGACTATGTATTTTGATTGTCTCAAGAAGGTGGAGCTCTATAATGGTCAAAATGCTATTGTGGCTGTCAATGTTCATTATGGATATAACCAAGAAGACTCTCTAGTTTTAAACCATGCCTCAATACATTGAGGGCTTTTTCGAACCATGCATTTTCATACATTCACATCAAAGATAGACCATGATGACAGTGAGTCTAAAAGTTCATCAAAGATCGGAGTAATTTTTTGGAAGGCCAAACACAGAAAAGCTCATAGTAGATAAGCTTGATGAGGTGGACTCCCTTATATTTCCGCAAACCTTTATAGTGGTGATGTTGATTACAAAGATAAATCCACAGTCATCTAATTCAAATGTTAGTGTTAAATGAAGAGCATGCTAAAAGGGAAGCTTGTGCTATCATGCTACAGTCCCCAAGAGATTGCAGAGGTTAAAGTTTGAGAGGACAATTTTGAGGCTCGTGGGCAATGCTTAGAACAATCTATCATCAACAACAACAATCAAGGCAACCATCCAGAAGTAGGTGACAGTCAGCGTATTTTGCATGACTAGCAGAGAGAACTGTGATAAGATGTATACAACAGTCCTAAAGATAACAGCCATAAAGATAACAACCATAAAGATAACAGCCATTTTCAGTTTGGACAGCTGTCATATTGGCAAACAAGGATCAATCATATGTGCAAGTGGGTTTAGGTCTACAAGATCACTATGCTTTTGACAAGGCTAGCTTGGGTTTTCATTATCCATTCTATATAGGCCTTGTTACAAGCTAGGACCTCCACTTCAAACTTTTTTCATCTTCATGGATCTTTGCAGACTATGGCAGAGGCATGATAGTTGATAAGATTTTTACAAATCAAGATGAAGGGTGTATGGTCACAAAAGGTGGTCCTAGAGTTCTATGAAGTTATGATAGAGAGGTCTATAGAAAACATGACAACAGACAGAGGATAGTATGAGAAAGCATGGTTGATTGAGGTCTACATTTTATGACAATCATCAAAGGTTAAATGCAACAGTGATACATGAACAGAGAGTTATGAGGACAACATGAAGGAGACAATCCTCAAAGTCATGATTATGAGGCATTTAGGGGTCTGTCAGAGACCTTGAACTCATTATCACCTGCCCAAGGTTATGCATGAGGTTAAGAATAGTGATGTAGTCAGAAGACTGCCATAACAGACATTAGAGATAGTCAAGCCTATGGAATACACCAAAGGCAGTCAGCAACTCAGAGTACCAATGAAAAAATAGTCCTAAACCAGGTAATTGTGAGGACAACATGACAATCATGAAGTATAAAGAGAACATTGAAGGTAAAACAAGGTGACATTCACATGAGAATATAGTGTATGAGATACCAGTACAGAGGTCTAAAAGAAGATTGGTAACAGTGAGAAGAAGAGAAGCAGACTTGGGATAGTCAATAAAATGAGAGTCGGAGCAGTCCTAATCACTTGGAGTAGTCCTTATCATTGAGGGATAGTAAAAAATAGGTAGGTATGGATGAATTTTACAAATCTCAGATATTGTGTTAACAGTCATGACGAGTAGACAAGGGTAGAACAACCAAGCTCATGAGCAACAAGAAAGAGGATGAAGGCACAATTACAACTAGGATGCATATCATGCAAAGCCTGTCAAGAAGAATGAAGCATCCATGAAGTTTGAGTCCTATCACAGAAGTGTCAAACTTTTCAAACAATAGTATAGTGCAGTGTTGCTATGACATGTGTTTAAGTGTAAGGATGGTAACCTACTTGGAAATGAACAAGAGTCAAAAGAGAAAAACTATCATGCCTAAATGACTGTTCTTACAAACCCTACATGGACAGTGACAAACCTTTCAAGATCTAAAGTAGAGAAACAAATGTATGAGCAAGGTAAGCTTAAGTTCATGCTATAGCCAACAAAAAGAGAATATAGATTTTCGAGTTCAAAACCAGTGAAAATGCAGATTTTCAAGATCATGCTATAGCTAATGAAGAAAATATAGATTTTTGAATTTAGAAAATGCACAAAAATCTCCTCTTTTACATTTTTTTTGTCATGGGTCGAGCTAGAGTTCAGATAATAGCAAGATACAGAAGAAAGTAAGGTTTTTTATACTCATTTTTGACAAGATTCACAGAAGCCTCCAAATAGTGCTTCAACAAAGGTGGAGTATGCAAAAAAAAATCTCAGAAAAAGGAAGAGAGCAACAACAAATAATGAGTTACCTCCTTGTCTCTGCCATTTTGCCATGTCAAACCACAGTTTCTTCCCTCAAGGCGACTTCCAATGGCAGCCAAAAAATACGGCAAATGCAATACATAAGATATATGTCAAAAACCAGAGAAATAAATCAAAAAGCAGTCAAAAATCAAGACATTATCCACGCCAAATCAACTAGGAGTCAAAATCTCAGTGAAAAGCAGAATACCTTGCATTTCGCCTCTAAAAATCGGCCACATCGACCCAAAATTGGCCAGAAAATGGAGTTTTTTCTCTACAAACCCTAGCAGAGGCCGCGACTAGGTAGAGAGCCTTTTCCCAACAAAGTTGAAAATGGAAATGATGCTTAGGGTTTCGAAAAACCCTTCTTTTTGCTAAGAGCTCGAATGAGCATTTCATTCTTTTACCTTTGACTTTGTTTTTTTTGTTAAATCATTGATATCTATTGTGCACGTGGTCAAGACTTATGAAAGTCTTAAAACCTAGTAATCACATTACACATAGGGTCGTGAGATATTTTCTGCCTTTTTAAGTCAAAGAAAAACATTATGGTAGCATTATAATATTTGAGGAGGTCGAGTGCCTTGTAGTTTGCTAAGGCATGTTGGTGTTGGGAGCTATAAGGAATGGCTAGGGGTTGTGAGACGTTTTGTTATGATGCTATGAGATGCGAGATATGATGCAAGTGCGGAGTCGTGTTTGTTTTGCCTAGGAGCTGAGGATGTTTGCTTTGTTGTTTTTGCATGATCTAGGAACATATTAAACGTTGTAAACAAACGATAAAGTAATGAATTATGAATTACTTTATTGTTTGTAATAAAAATGCAAAGAGGCAATATTGGGCAAATTATCACAAACGACAAAGTATGTCTTGTCGATTACTTTGTTGTCCTTTCACGACATTTAATTGACCCTAAATCATGCAAAATCAGGGAATTAAATGTTGTGTCCTAAATGCCATTTTTCTGCATAGGTTTGTTTAAAATTTGGATTGTAAAACATTAACTAAGGTGGTGTAATTATAAACCTCTTAGTCAAATGTTAATTAAATGCAAAAATATGTGTATTTATGTCATTTATTGGGAAAATATCAGACATTTATGATGCTACAGGGTGAAGTTGACAAACAGGGGCAAGAGTTATTGAGAGATTTGACTTATTTCAATGGCCTTAAAGATCATTTAAAGCCATTCAAAGACATTTACAGGTGCTTTTATGATTATTGATGGCATGCCTTGACTATTTCTGCATTGGGAACCCATTTTGGAGGACTTTGGGCAGATATTTTGGAGACATTTATGAGATGCACGAAAGTGGAGATGGCTCATCCTTATCTTGTTACAAGCTGTTTGGGAAGTATATAGTCTTCTTCATTATTCATTATTAAAAAATTTATTGCTATTCACTACTCTGTATATTGTAATTTTCTAAGTTCTTTTGCGGAAGTGAACAGTCTTGTAACCCATTTTCAGAGATATACAACATTGTAACACCCTTTTTAGCAGTAATAAACAGTTGTACCTTCCCATTTTCTTCTGATATTGTGTGTCCTTAGTGTTAGTACAGATCTTTGTGATGTTCTTTGTCCTTGGAGCTGTATTTCATGTTGGTGCCTTTATGAAGGGATACATATTTTTGCAGGTTGTGAGATGTGCAAGGAATAACAATCAGTTTTGAGTGGTGAGAAAACATCTTTCTCCTTTACAAAACTATTGTTATTTAGCCTCCTTACAAAGTAATGATGTAAGGATTATGATTTGTTGGGTTGTGTAAGAGAGCCTTATTATTACTGGTTTTGTAGTGTGTCAGTTCTATGTAGTCTCAGATTATCTTTTGGTGCATCACCTTAGACAGTAGGTTTCATTTTAATGCAATCCTTCTTACCCTTTTCTTTACAAAGACTTTAGTACAAGAAGTATACGTGGAGTATCAATAGGAAGCCGACCTTCTTCGGAAGTTCTTTCCATCACAGGTGACCCACAGACCTGGAAAGATCCCATGTTTCTCCAGATTGACAAGTTTTTATAACTCAGCAAGGGTGCAAATTTGACAGACAACAGTTCCTCGCTTGGCAATTGAGATCACAGGTTGAGGCTCCTCTCTTGTCTTTCCTTTATCAACTTGCTAATTTGATTGGTTTTGGGACCTGGTAAAAACAACATATGCTCCATCATATACTTCTCCTTCTCTTTCAACTTCATCTTGGTAATTCATAAAACCAATGGTAGAGTTGCCAACTAATTCTTCTTCTCCTTTAGTAAAAAGATTAGCATCATTCTCTTGATCCAAATCAGGTTGGAAAGAACTGTCATGTTCTGCTTCATAGTAGCTAACTGCTGAGTTGACTGGCGTTGCTTCAATGGCAACCTTCCCCTGTGTGGGCGGAAGACAATTTTGTTGCCCTTGATTTCTAGCAGCATTGCCTTGATATGAATTGTTAGAAAATGTTCTCCTTGGTATATCCCTATAAGAAGGAACAAACATACCTTGGGACATTTGCTTTTTCAAAGCTAGAAACTCATTTTGCTAACTTTTGCACCATAGGATCTGTGGTGCTTGTGGAAGAATTATTAGCAGATGACTAACCTCTATTTCTATTTGAATCTTTTCTTATCTTACTCGCAAGGATAAGATCATCTTCCACCTTCGTAGCCAAAATTTGAGCTGTGGAAAGATCTGCAGGGCCAACCCGCCTTAACAAAAAGCTTACCTCAGGAAGCTAAGTATTGATGAAGAAACATTTAAGATTCTTTGCCGTCGGTTGAGCAGTTGTAGGAATCCTATTTGTCAATTTATTGAACTTGGTGATGAAATCTCTTATTGTTCATGTGGCTCTTTCTTCATCTATGTTAGCTGAGCTAACAAGGCATGTGCATCTTCTGCAGGCTTGAACCTGGCTTCAAACTTGTTTTTGAGAGTATTCCAACTAGTTATGATTTCAATCTATAGCAGCACTTTGCAATGTTTCTACAAAAAGTCGTACTGCTACATCTTCATGTTCCCCCCCAAGCACACCACAAGCTATATAAAAAGTTGCAATGTGTTCATCCAGATGGACTTTCCCATCGCCATAGAATTTAGGGAAATTCTTCCTTGAACTACGATGTAGTTCATGCAAAGGTGGTGTTAAATTCAAAGGACCAAAAGTATTACCCCACGGGCCTTGAGCTGCCATTATGTACCGATTGAAAGGTGGGATGACAAACCTTTGAGGGATCTGAACAGATAGAACCCTGTTAGTACTGGAGATAGAAGCTTCACCTGGTATTGGAGACCTGGCGTTGGTAGGAGGAAAACTCCTAGTTTGTTGAAGACGAGGTTGTAGAGACAAAAGACCAAAGTTATTTTGCTGCATCAACTCAAATACAAGATCAATAATACCTTGAGCTCTCTTGCTTCTTATATACCGTGAGTCTGCTAGAATGCAATGTACTCAACAAAGATTTGGAAACAACTTTAAAACAATGGAAGATGATGAAATGCTTCAACTCAAAGTGTGAGGCTCTAAGTTGCGCGTTCTTCCCCATTAGAGTTGCCAAAAAACTATTGGGTGAATATTTTGTCGTTTAGCTAACCAACGACAAAATGGTTATATCGCCACAACTATAATAAGACTGAGTCTCTCCTCTCAGCAAGGGGAGGTTCCCTTTAGATAATGAGCTCTTTCTAACAAGCAACTTTCAATATTTAAAACAAACTAAAAACTATATTGGGTGTTATCACTTCATCCTATTCTCTTTTTTCAGAATAGATGTCTTTTCTTTTCACAATAACAACTTCAACCAAACAATGTTCAATAACCTATAAATCAAGATGAACCATAGAAACTCAAAGTTTTTTACTACTTCACCTATCTCCTCCAAATAAACTTAATTGAACTTAAGTGTAGCCCAAAGTCTCCACTTTCACCCAATATGATATAACTAACTTACACACAACAGTTTATAGCACAAAGTCTCTAAACAATTGTATCTTCACAAATGTAACTACGAACTTCCGCAATGATAAAATAGCACAAAGTCGATTAAATCAAAACAAGAACACTTTTCTCAAATTCCAATAAACTCCACAATTCTAGCAATGCTCCAATATAATATAACACCAATGACATAAGAACATTGATCTTATAATGCAATGTGATTCAACTCAAAGTTTGATACTCAAATTGCTTGCTTATATTGATATTCACTTGAAAATATGATAAACAACTCAAAGTCTTGAAATGTTTTCCAATCCCGCAGAGTTTCTTTGCAATAGATAAAAGATAAAAGATACAATAGAGGCCCTCTTTATTTATAGGGAGGAGCCTAGAGCAAAAATAGGGAAATCCTAACTACTTTGACTTATTCACAAAAGAGTCCTATTTGACTTATGACTTCTTTTGTCTCATATGTAATTATATTTTAGAAAATTACACGTGAGTATGTCCATAACAAAATTCAAATTACATATGCAAGAATGAAAATAAACTAAGGTATGGAAAAGGAACTTCAGCTTCCTCCATCATTCTTCTTCAAAAATTTCTGATATATAGTTTGCATTGCTACCATTTCACACACATCAAGCTTGGCTGTATTCTCTGAGATAGTACGAGCCCTGATAATTGCATCCCTGACAACTTTTATTGCTTTCTCATGCTTCTCAAGATTATCCTTTAGATTTTCAAAAGTTGAATGATCATAAAGGCTGTCCATCGAAACCATTGTAGGCACTTCATCCTCAAATTTCTATTGCACCATTTTCTCAAAAGCATCTATCATTTCCTCCGTTGAAAGAAACTTGTGACCTTCACCTATCAGAGTGCATGGGAGTTCCTCCAACCTGTGTAGAAGCAAGACATTGTTGTCTTCACTGTTTTCACATGCTTGGCACAAGTCATCAAGTAAACCCTTTATTACATTGATGCGGTGGACAAGAGATTCCTTAGTCTTAAGATAAGATTCTTGGTTTGAGATGACCCCAATGGTTATCAGATTCTTTATTTTGATCTTCTTCATATCAATCCACTCCTCTAAGCTTCCCTCTTGATCTTGTAGTTCTTGAGAAAGTAAATCAATGAGATTATCAAGCTCACCTTTTACCTTGTCCATCTTTCCTTTTCTTTCCACTGTGGTCCGCAATAGAACTCTTCTTTGTGCCAATAGATGTTCCACAATATCACCAACTACTCTCCCTTTGGCCTGAGGTTTTTCCACCTTTTGAATCAGAGGATCTTCTACCGTTACCACCATAGGTTCCACAATCTCAGATGATTTTACTATTTTCTAAAGAACAACGGCAAGTTGTTAAGCTTTGGCTTTATACTTCTCTTTCTCCTTCTTGACCTCATCATATTTCTCAAGCAAGGTGCTGGCAGTAGTTTGAAAATCTGCCTTAATGCCCTCATGAGTTAGCTTACCTAACTCAACTCTTCAGACAACATAATCATTCATATCAAAATTATCAACAGTAGCATCCTCTGGTGGCTTGGCAATTTCTGCATATCTGATTCCTTTTGCTCTTGAGCAAAATCAATTTGTCCAATATTTTCAATAGGACACATGAAGATTTTGTCAAGAAATTCCGCATCCAGTCTCATGATCACATTCCCTCGGGAATCAGACACGGTCCTAGTATCCATGTTATAATGATTAGCTACCTAAAGAACAAACTCAGGATTGTGGGCAACAACAGGAAAAAAGGCAACCAAGTGAATATTACTATTGACGATCTTTTGCATATACCGAGGAGGATTTGACTGTTTGGTTCTGTCCATGAACTTGACCATGTCCACATGTCCTATCTCTGTATCCCTGATCTCATCAACGTTAGACTGCACTAAAGTAACAGGGAAGACCCCTTGGTATTTGTACTTCATGATCTTAGCTTTGGATGGAGACAGCTCTGACATCAGCTTTGAAGAGAAAACTAGAAAAGGTGTTTACCACAAATGTTTGTTGAAAACTGCAAAAAGCCATGATCTCACAGTTAGGAGAAAGACAGGGAAATTGGGGTTACTACAAATTGACGATCATGAACACAGGAATGCGCGTTGAAGGACTTAAGAGCACACAAATCAAGGAAAAAGGTGAAAGTGGGCTAATAGACTTTGAAAGACAAATTTTCCCAAGGTTAGGAAAAATTCAGGAAAATATGCATAGGCGGTCAGAATGACTGCTCTTGCATATGGGGTAAAGATGTTTAACATGCACAGTCAGCCATTTTGGCCGCCAATGCATATGGGAAAAAAAATTGCAAGTTATAGAGTGCATGCACAAGCAGCGAAAAGGCCCGCTAGTGCATATTGGAAAAACTATTTATATGTATAGTCAATCAGGATAACCGCTTACACACGTTATTATTAAAAACCTTAAACTCGTATGCGAAAGCAGCGATTTCTACCGCTAATGTATATTGGAAAAATTATTTAAGGATTTCATTTAGGGGCATTGCAAAAGGTGCATAAGCGGCAAATTTGCTTGCTTGTGCATGCGAGGAATAGAGCAAGATTAAATGTTTGAGCGGCGAATTCGGCCGCTGATGCATATAGGGTCTTTTATGTGTTTGGCCATTACACGTAAAAATGGAAACATTTATTGGTGGCCAACATACATGACGATATATGTTCCGAAGACCGAGACCTAACTTAAGAATTGGTTTAACAAAAAATGGCGAAAGAAACCCAGGTTTACCGAAGGCTATGGTCTCAAAATGACTCAAAAAAATAAAACAAAAATTGAAGAATGATTTGCTTAAGAAAAACTTAAACAATACAATTTCAAAAGACACAAACAATCATTTCTTTGTTCAAGAAAAACCCTAGAAAGGAATCAACAACAAAAATGAAAGTTAAAGACTTACCTGTCGAAAATGACTTAAACCCTAGATGAGACCATGAAAACTGAAACGATTCAATCTGCAATCCACTCAATCCAAACACTCTTAGTTGAAGCTTCAAGGGTTTGTCTCCAGAGTTTGAGAAAGATAACTAAACAAAAATAGTGACTAAACACCTTTTAAAAGGTTTAAAACAATGTATTAATGGCGACACGAGTGCCATTAATGACACTCGAGTTTGACATTTACAAGATCATGCTATGACGGTAAAAATGGCTGACAATGCATGAGTTAGGTACCTTGCAACGATGATGAAATTGGCCGATACTACACATGTTACCCACATGTAGAAGCGGTAATAATTACAGACTTTGCATGTTAACTTCAACAAAGAATATGTATGGGTGGCAAAATTCACCGCCCATACATGTTTAAATTAAAAACAATACAAACATGCAAAAGCGGCAAAATTAGCCGACTTAGCACAAAGATATGCAAGAGCGGCAAAATTGACCAACTCTGCACATGAACACTCAAAAATTTACTAACTCCTTAGAATGGTCAAAATTGATATTTTGATAGGCTTGTAACTTATTCGATCTTTAAGAATCTCGAGAAATCTACTAAAGGGAATGCCAAAAGCTATTCTACGGTGTCAGATGACTTTGCATGAGGACAAGAGAACTTGTCTCGATTTGCGAACTTAGTGTAGACTACGAAACAAACAAGTTTCGTAGGGTTGTCTACAAAAACGAGCGTAGCTAATTTTTAGAACAACAAGGTGTTTAGTTAAGTTTTCCATAGGAAATAATTATAAGGATGAAATATGGTGTGATGTCATTCCAATGGATGCATGGCATGTGTTGTTGGGAAGGCCATGACAATATGATAGGAAGGTAATGCATGATGGAGAAAGGAATACATACACTTTTTGGAAAAACAGTTCTAAAGTGATTTTATTACCCCTTAAAGATGAAATGATAGTTGAGAGTATGTTGTCCACAAAAGAACTTGTCAGGGAAATGAAGGTGACAGGGTTCTGTTATGCACTAATGGCGCAAAAAGAAGATGGTAAGGAAATATCAGTACCAGCAGAAGCACCCAAGGTACTAGAAGAACATATTGATGTTGTGCCTGAGGGTCTATCACCAAAGAGAGATATTCAACAACATATTGATTTCATCCCAGGAGCATCCCTACCTAATCAAGCAACTTACACAATGAGTCCTACCCACCATACAGAACTCAATCGACAAGTGATAGATCTCATAAGGAAAGGTGTGGTAATGGAGAGCATGAGCCCATGTGTTGCACCTACATTATTAACTCGAAAGAAGGATTTTGAGCCCATCAGAACTTACAACAAGTTGAAATACAAGAAAATTGAAGGTGAGGTGGAAGTAGACTGGCAACAACAACAAGTTCCAAGTGAGAAAAGAGAAAAGATTGCACAGATTCTGGACAAGCAAACTATATGCACGCGACAGGGTCAAGATAATAAGTTTCTAGTACAATGGGAAGGGCTAACACAAGCAAATAATACATGGATTCTAGAGTGGGAATTGAAGAAGATGGATTTGGCCAAGTGACACAAGTTCCATAAAACAACTTGCAGGAGCTGTGTTCTTTTCAACCAGAGGAAAATGATGCAGAAACTTCCAGAGGTCATAACTTTTGACCCGGGGGTCCGTTGGAGCTGAATTTGGTGGGCAGATGCATCTTGAAGAGTTTATTAAAAATCCCACTAAATTGGTAAATTCGGAGCATCCACGGTCAATGGCAATCCTCATCAACCAAAAAAAAAAAAATTAATTTCGTATAGTTGGGTAATTTGGAAGTTGGAAAATAAATGCAATATTAGGCCTAAATAATATATTAAATAAATTGACCTTATTATAATATTGCAAAAATAATAATGTTGCAAAAATCTAGGAGTGGGAGATAATTTTGGAGACAATTTTGGAGTGTAAAATTAATAAAGGCAATTTGAAGTGGGAATTAAAAAGAAAAAAAAGGAAATCTAGGTGTGGATTTTTGGGGATTTACACTTGAAGAGAACTCAATAATGCTCCTCAAATGTAGCTGGAGGATTTGGAAACCCATGTTGAGTTGGCAAATTCTTTTTCCAAAATTGGACCTAAATTCTAGGAAGTGGGAACCTTAGTTGTTGCTTATTCTTGGCAAATTGTGGGAGTGGGTTTATTTTTCTATTATTGAGAAATTAATATGATTTTTCCAATATTTATCAAATATTCTCCTAATTTGGGCATGGAAGTGGGAGGAGAGAGAAAATGGTGGTTGTGGAGTCATTATAAAAAGAAAGTTTTTGGCAAATTTTGAAGGGGGGATTTTTTGTAGATTTTTGGAGAAAGGAAAAAGAAGGTGTTGCTTTTGTTGGGAGGAGGTGAGAAGACATTTTATTGGAGGCTTTAAAGGTGTGCTACAAAAGCAAATGGATAATAGAATCCATGTTTGAAGGTCAATAAATTTGATTGTTGATTATTGCAGATCGAAGAGCAAATTTTATAGTGCATGAGGGTGGTATGAAGAGGAAGCCTCTGGAATTTGTTTTTGCTATTGTTTGTTATCCCATAGAATATTTATATTTGTTTTGTAATGATTTTCTTTAGCCAGTATGGCTGCATAAACTTTTCTAATCAGATTTATCTGAAATTGTCAAACAATGTTGCAAGTTGAATGGTGAAAATAAAGATCAATTTTATTGCTGCATATTTGTGCATCTTCTTCTTGTTGTTGTTAATTTTGAATATGTGTGTGTGAGGGTTGTGTGAGACTCTCCTCATCATATTTGCATTTAGTTTTTCTTTGCCATTTTATTGTTTAACAATTGGTATCAGAGTTGGCTGTGCTCGATCGTTTGGTAGGAGAGGTTCGAGTTTGAGTGGGAGTAATGTCGATTGAAGAAGGAAGGATCAAAAGGTTCAATGACCATAATTATCCATTATGGAAGATGCAGATGGAGGATTTTCTATACCAGAAAGATATGTGGAGACCATGACATGGTAAGGCAAAGAAACCAACTAATATGCCAGATGAAGATTGGGATATTTTGGATAGAAACGCATTTGGAGTGATTTGATTGTGCTTGTCTCCATCTGTAGCATTTAACATATCTAAAGCAACCACATCTGTGGAGTTAATGGGTATTTTGGACAAGATGTATGGGAAGCCCTTAGTATCGAATAAGGTATTTTTAATAAGGCGATTGTTTAATATGAAAATGGTTGAAGGTAGTTTTGTAGCTAAACATTTAAATAATTTTAATACAGTTATTAGTTAGTTAGCTTCTATAAAAATAAGTTTTGATGAAGAAGTTCGGGCTCTTTTACTTTTGTCCTCTTTGCTAGAAAGCTGGGATAGCTTGGTTATGGCTGTTAGTAATTATGTTTCTGGTTCAAATACGTTAAAATTTGATGATGTTGTTGGTATAATTTTAAGTGAAGAAATTCGTAGGAAGAGCATGGTTGAGACTTCAACATTGGGTAGTGCTTTGAATGTGGAAGACAAAGGAAGATCAAAAGAAAGAGAGAAGAACCCAACAGAGCATGGAAAGTCTCAAGGAAGATCGAAATCTATAGGTAGAGATGGTGTTTGTTGGTTTTGTTGCAAGCAAGGTCACATAAAAAGGAACTATTGGTCTTACAAGAAATCTATAGAACAACCAAAGGAAGTTGAAGTTAATGTAGCATACCAAGAAGATGCAAGTGTTCTTATTTTTACTGAAGAAGAAATTCCAACTACTGGGTGGGTGCTTGATTCAGGCTCATCGTTTCATGTCACTCCATGCAAGGAGTATTTCAAAAATCTGCAAATTGGTGACTTCAGTAAGGTTTTTCTTGGTAACAATGATTCTTGTGATATTGTTGGCAAAGGGGATATTTCATTAAAATTGAAAAATGGATATATTTGGTTGTTACGTGATGTTAGATATGTTCCCCAGCTCAAACAAAATGTCATCTCGGCTGGGCAATTGGGTTCTCAAGGTTGTGAAATTAGTTTTGAATCAAATAGATGCAAAGTTAAAAAGGGGGCCTTAGAAATTGCAAGGGGTAGCAAATTAGGCACCCTGTATGTCATAGAGAGTCATGCTAAAGTGGGAGTTGTTCATCCTACTTCAGATTCGTCATTGGGGACTGCCAGGAAAAGGTCTTTGGATCAATTAGATGCTGATTCTGTTATTAATAATTTTTTTAGTATGTTTGACAGTGACAGTTTTGGGGATCAGTTAGTTGATGGTGTGCAGGTTGATGCCATAGAACCTAGGGCAGATGAAATTAATGGCGATGAGAATGTGATTGAAAATGAGCCAGTCTGTAATGGTGATCAGAGTGAAAGTTTGGAGTCAATTTGTAATGCTGCTGGTAACAAAAATTGTGCATCTGAAAATATGTTGACCAATATGGAAGATGAAGCAGCTAAATCTAAGAAGACTACCATCAAAGTTAGCGGTGAATATGGTGGAATTACTAGAATTGTTGTATCTCTGATTTTATTTTTGTTTATCTGCTGTATATTTTTATGTTTTGTGTTTGGAGGGGTGGATGAGCAGTTTGATAGAGGATTTGTTACTGATACGAAAGTGATTTCGGTGGATGCTTTGACCAAGCTTGTACCAAGGGAGAAGTTCGAGTCATGTAGGACTTCTCTTGGTATTGTAAAGTTCTGACAATAAGCTTGGAGTAGGGGATATCTCGGCGCAACTATTGCAACTCGGATTGGACTGCAAGTGGGAGATTGTTGGTGTAACGGTTTTGCAGCCCAATCCTCACGTGGGTAACGGTTTTGACAGCTCCACTACTCCACCTTATTGCAACGGCCTTTGCATGCTTTTCACTTCCACGATGAGGATATTGATAGTATTGACGCAGGTCTATTATTAAGCATTGGCTATTGTTAGATTTGGTGTGGAGTTAAATGTATTTGTTGTAGAAATAGTAGAGAAAATAATATGTATCGTGAGCTGCTGTAGAAATAGATATGATGAGCTGCAGATATATTGTATGAGAATCATTGATTCTAGATTTAATAGAAAAGAGAAATCCCCTGCTGTTGTGGATGTAGCCTTCATGGTGAACCACATTAAAAATCTTGTTGTTCTTTCTTGCAGCTGTCTGTGTGTGTGTTTTGATTTATCTATTTGCATTTAGTTTTTCTCTGCCATTTTATTGTTTAACAGTGGTGATAGAATTGATTTCAAATGACTTTGACACAATGTTCTTGCATGTCCCCTTGATCTTAAAAATGTTCAAGTTGCACTCTTTTCTACCAATTTGACCAATCCAAAATTGAAAGCCTTGAGACAAAAGTTCTTGTTGACCAAGATGTTCTTCGAATTTCCTTATCAGCGCATCCATTGCACCTCCTAAGGGTACAAGTGCTAGTTTAAATATAAATTTGTATGTAGATCATTAACAAAATCAAATTGAAATTTAATCTAAAAATAATAATTTATTTTTTTCATTCCAATTTTCCAAACTTTACTTCATATATTTAAAATAAATATCTTTTCTAATAAAAAAAAAAATGGTCATTATTTTCATAATGAAATTAAAAATCTAAATTTGGATGTCTTGATTACCTACCATATGACCTCAAAAGCTTTTAAATTGGGTTCTCAAAGAATTTCATATCAAGAGCTTCTTGCTGCAAGCGATCGATTTATTGAGGCCAACATGTTAGGAATTGGTAGTTTTCGAAAAGTATATAAGAGTTTTGAAGGATAACACAATGGTTGCAATCAAAGTTCTTAATCTGGAAAATGAAGATGAAGGCAAGAGTTTTGATAGAGAGTGCAATGTCTTGAGTAAAGCTTGACATAGAAATCTGCTTAGAATCATAACCTTTTATTCGAATCCAAACTTCAAGGCCTTAATATTTCCTCTAATGCCAAATGGGAGCTTAGACAAGTTTTGGGATCCTCCAGATGCACAAAGTTCTCAAGGGCAAATGTGAAGCTTAGATTTAATTCAAAGGTTGAGCATAGTGGTTGACATTGTAAAAGGCATGGAGTACCTGCATCACAAAGTTCTCAAGGGCAAATGTGAAGCTTAAATTTAATTCAAAGGTTGAGCATAGTGGTTGACATTGCAAAAGGCATGGAGTACTTGCATCACCATTGTTTTGTGCAAGTCATCCATTGTGATTTAAAGCCAGGTAATACGCCTCTTGGTGAGGATATGACAGCCTATTTAATGGACTCCGGCATTTTAAGATTATGTTTTGGAAACTCTCTGGACTCATGCACTTCTACACACGCTAAAAGGATCCATTGGATACATTGTTCTAGGTATGAGTCCAAATAGTTAGCAAAATGTAGGTTTTATTTCTTGGGCTTGTTGGGGAAAACTGTGAATATAAAGCCTTATTATGACGTGTCACAATGCAAAATATGGAGTAGGCCAAGGTGTTACTGCAAAAGGAGATGTCTACAGCTATGACATAGTGTTGTTAGAGACGCTGACTGGAAAGATGCCAGCAAATAGCTTACTTGTTGAAGGAAGGAAATTGCAAAATTGGGTGAGTAGATGTTTTCCAAATACAATAGTAGAAGTTGTTGACAGCCATTTGTCAATGGCTGCTATGAACAACAATGAAGATAAGGTATTGAACTGCCTCAGGGCTGCTATGAACAACAATGACGATAAGGTATTGAACCGCCTCAGACAACTCATATGTGTCTGTTTGCTTTGTACAAAAGAAGCTTCTGAAGAATGGTCAAATATTATTGACATTGTAAGAATACTGCAATATATCAAAGACACATTTCTTGGAGCTGGTTCAACTCCAACAGTCCAGTCAGATTTATCCCCTTTCTTTGGGACCACAAGTGTTGTCTACAAAAACAATGGAAGAAAGTTCTTCATTCTGAAACAGAGGAAACTCAGAAGTATGCAATGTTGTAACAACTTTCAGTAATTAGGATACCTTGGTAATCGTTTTGTCTTGGTCTAGCTCAAGTCTTCTCTTACAGCAATTTCAATATGAATTCTCCTTGTAGCATACAAGTATTTAGTAGGATTCTTGTCATGTGCCATTTTTTGGCTGTGAAGATTTTAGTAGGCTTAAACAAATTTCCTCATATATGCACTATAGCCCACTATTTATTGCTTTTCAGCTGTTCATTTCCCACCTGTACAACAAGCAGGTTTCTCGTCACATGTCATACTAAGTCTATCTACTCTTGGTAGTTTCACATTTGATGTTCCATCTTGCCCTGTCAAATAGAAACAAGGGGCAGCAACCAAAATTTGGTAGTAGACACTAAGAGGAGTTCTGAACAAAAAAACCCTCTGATGAACATGCAGAAATCAAGTTTTTAATGGAGCAATAGAGCCCTGGATTTTTCTCAGAACTTTCCACTATGAAAATGAACTGCTTTGCATCACAAGAATTCTTTCTCATCTGTTTTTATCAATTATTATTAGGTACTTGTATCTTTCATTACCTTCATTATAGTGCTAGTTTTGAGAGTAGGATGCAAGAAAGTTCTAACATTTTGTATCTATCTTAAGTATATTGCCATGCACTGGAGGTTGTAAGTAATTGGATTGCTATTTGTATTCATTTGCAAGGTTTTCATTCTGAAAATATTTAAAGCATGATGGAAAATCAATCTAGAGGGGCAATGGAAAACATGAAAGCTTCTGTAATGTTTATCTTTCCCTTCTACCCAAAAACTCAAAATGACTGTTTTGCACCTGGAATCTCAGCATCAAGCCTATAAAGTCAGCAAATAATTTTACTTTATCAATTCAATAGTAGAAATCAAATAATGGATATCCTATAGCCAATCCGCTTACACAGGGTTACAAAGAGAATCCCAACTCCTCTTAAGAGCTGCACAATCCTGTCCTACTGTTAACAGTATGACTCAGAAGTTAGGCAACCTACCACCAGAAAGTGTCTCTGCCACATAAATTGAATAATTTGCTGGTAGAACGCCATTTATAGAGAAAGGGCCGTCGGAGGTACAGAACTTGTAAATATTGAGGTTGCCGTTTGGCTAGTACTGCTGCTGGAACTGTTTTGAAGATTCTCCAAAGGTCTAGGAGCAGGGGGTTTTTCCATGGGCAGAACCCCCCCTAGCATTTGGACAACTTTTCCCATAGATGGTCGCTGAGAGGGCTGCTCCTGAATACACCAAAAGCTGATTTCAATTACTCTTTGAATCTGATCAATATTTAAATTCGTACCAAGCTTTTCATCTATGATGTTCATAATATTTCCCCTTTGATATTCCTCAAATGCCCATATTGAGAACCTTTTCCTTCCCGATGTCAAGATATCAAAGTTTCTTCTACCACTTACAATCTCCAGCAGAACCATGCCATAACTGTAAACATCAGAGCGGGAAGTAATGGGCAAATTGGCAAGCCATTCTGGAGCCAAATATCCTCTAGTTCCTCGAACACTGGTCAGTGGTAGGTTTTGATGAACTCTGGCATGTATGACTTTGGAGAGCCCAAAGTCAGAGACTTTGGCCTTGAAATTTTCATCTAAGAGTATATTCTCTGGTTTAATATCACAATGAACAATGCAATCCCTGCACTCCTCATGCAAGTAGGCAATACCCTTCGCAGTTCCAACGGCTATGTTAAACCGAGTGTCCCAGTCTAGTGTCTTGGCTTGCTCTGAATAAGTAAAAAGGAATGTATCCAGAGAAGAATTCTTCATGAATTCATAGACCAGCAGCTTATGTCGGCCTTCTGAGCAAAATCCAACTAACCTAACCAAATTCAAGTGATGGGTGCTGCCGATAGTTGCCACCTCCGTACGAAATTGCTTCTCCCCTTTCTCAATTCCTTCCAATTGCTTGACTGCAACTATGGCTTTGTTTGACAATTCACCCTTATACACTGTCCCAAACCCTCCCGAACCTACTCTCTGTGTAAAATTCTTTGTACAACGTTGCAGATCTCTGTAGGAAAACTGAACTGGAGCCCCAGAGGCATACTCAAGGAGGGTGTACTGGGCAGGTGATTCTCCAAACAGAAACCTAGGATTATGTCTACAGCATATCCACCAAAGGCAAAAATTGATAGTAATCAGGCCAATGACTGGTGCTATAACTGCCAGTGCGATTCCAATGGCAGGGAACTCGGATTTATTTACAATCCTGACTGGAGGAGTTAGAGGCCGCCCTTTACCACATACCTTTACATAAGATGTGCTTGGAATGCTTGCTGTTTGATAAGCACTGGTGAAATTGCTGGTCTTCAGCCTGCAAGTGCCTGTACCATCAGCCATGACTGTAGATGCAGTGCAGCTCGGATTCTTGAGGCAGTTCTGCCAACAATCTAGAGCCCCCAAGGTATATATCTCAGAATTCGAGTCTGACTCTGGGGGATAAGAAAAGAATCGTGTATGATTCAATTGAACCATACTCTGGTCATTGCTGCACTGTGTTATATCCTGCTGCCTCGTGCATCCCTTAGTGGCATCATTGGGATCTCTCTGATCAAAATCCGCAGATGGGCATTCGCAATATGGATCTGTATAATTATTAACACACACCCCAAAATTTCCACACCATCCATAGACTTTGCATTGGTCTTCCACAGCACTCCATACCAGCTGCCATGTCCCTGAACTCGTAACCCATCTATAGGACCTCAAATTCCCATATGATTCCAGCTTGATTCTTCGCACCGCGATAGAACTATCCGTATAATCTATGCTCCGAGCCAACCAGATCGAATCATTTGAAGAATTGGAGAGCTTGAAAACTCCTTTGCTGGTGAGAGATGCTGTGGTAGCTAGTGGAGTACCCTCATTCAAGTACGTGATGTTGTTGTTCCATTTCAGCGTGAAATTCCCACTGGGCTGCATGGTGAATGTGTAAGGACCCGATCGCAGGCTTTGATTCACAGTGAGATTCTGATTAACCACCAGACTATCAGTAGGATTTGAAAAGGTGTCCCAAACTATGACTGAACTACTGTTCTGCAGTACAAAGTTCCCATCATCTTGCATATCTGCAGATGCCACGCTTAGATTGGATGTGTTTGTCTGCCAGAGTATTTGTGTCCCATTGCTTAAAACTAGTTTGCCATCTGTCTGTAAAGTGAAGGAACCTCCTCCTCCCACTTCGATTCCGCCATTGAAGCCTGCAGTCCATACCAGTGTTGAATCATTGATGCTACCAAAGCTGATGCCCACAACATACAGCCCACTGTGTCCACTTGGCTGAAATCCAAAACTGAAATTCTTGCCTGGGGATCCCCAAGATTGTTGTTGGCCTGAAGCAGAAGGCCTAAGGCTTGCCCCTAGCTTCACTGCTCCCTCTGCAAACATATCCTGAATAAATATAGCAACAATACATAATATTGAGATTGCCATAATTTGATCTTTACTGGTAGTGGTGGCTAACAGATTTTTTATTTATTGAACCAATGCAGATTAATACCAAAAGAAAAGCAGCAGATAGCAACCAATACATGTTTGATCGTCCTCTTTTTATTTCTGGGTTTGAGCTGACTGAAGATTTTTCCCATTGTCAAAGTAGAATATTATTTAAATATTACATTTTTCAAAAGTCAAACAGTTAACGGGAATTTTACAACCTCTCCTTATTAAAATGGTAAATAGTTCTATTTTTATTGGCCAAAATGATAAATAGTTGTTCTATTTTTATTGGCCAAAATTTATGTTGACAGTTGAATTGAGTGTGGTTTAAGAATAGTCATACTCAAACAGCCAGAAACACATCCTTATATGCTTCTTTCAAACTTCTGAACACTATTTCGTTGCTATTCTTTAACTTCTTCAAACCAGATTTCTAGAAATATAAAAGTCTTCCTCACTACAAAATTTGAAAGTCAAATAGCATGTTTTCTTTGAAATCTAGCCTTAGAAAGTGTGAAGAGTTTTCCTCCATTCTTTCTGAATAACAGAAAGCTGGATGGTTATTCTTTAACTTCTTCAAACCAGATTTCTAGAAATATAAAAGTCCTCTTCACTACAAAATTTGAAAGTCAAATAGCATGTTTTCTTTGAAATCTAGCCCTAGAAAGTGTGAAGGGTTTTCCTCTATTCTTTCTGAATAACAGAAAGCTGGATGGTAAAATACTGATTATGAGGCCTCAGGGATTTGCTTTGATTTTTATGGGGATAATACATTCAGTTTTATTATTATTTTTTAATTCATTGCTGTATAAATAGTTTTTTATTTATAGATCTCTAATAATAATTAGTACTTGCACTTTCTTAAGAAGGTACAATGGTTATGCTGATGGTAAATTATAATTTTATGTAAAATGTTTGAAAAAACTAAATAGTATTTGTTTTGATTTAATATTTTTAACAAATCTATTGGCGAGTATAGTGGTCAAGATTACTGATTGTGTAAATCCTTATCTTTAAGGTAGTATTTGGGTTGCTGTTAAGTTCTATCAGGTTGCTGGCAGTCACTAACTACAACTGCAGCCAATGCATTGTCAGCTATACCAGCATCAAATTAAACTAAACATATTGCTTTACCCAGCATCAAATTAAACTAAACATATTGCTTTACATGTGGAAGGCCCAAAACTTAGCCATAAATGTAAGGGAGATTCTCGCACTCATTTTTCAAATCCAATGGTAGAAGTGGGTTCAAATTTTAAATCATGAAAGGGGTTTGTTTAGGAGAGAACGTTTTCAAAAGATGTAAAGACTGACTCATAAGGTGTTGGAATTTGTCATAGCTCATCGTAGTTGCACATCAGAGATGACTTAAAACTGGTGGACGACAGTTTTTAGGAGACTAATATGGAACTTGGAAGTATCCATCAACAATATCAAAGATTAAATTTTTGAATATATCCGAACATATATTTATAATAAAATTTATAAATATATCTCTGTCGTGATAGAAAATTAGGAATTATTGAACTGCAGAACTAACTTAGTGAAGAATTAATCACAACTTTAGGACTATGGGTCAGAATGTAGTAGATCTCACCAAAGTTTTGGAATCATTTTGGAAATTGGAAAACAGTAAGAGATGACTTCATTGCTAAGACAAGGGATTAAAATGTCTACACGGACAAAGCTACTCTTTAACACAAAATTTGGTGGAGGTGTAAACTGTTGATTTTGGTAGCTAGGTCGGATCCCTTCTAGAGACCGACCTAGTCATAAAATGTTGAATGGTCTATCGGCCTTAGCATTTCGAGAACTCAGTTGTATTATCCGATTAAGACAGGCCCCAAATTGAGCGAATTCATTATACTATGTATCTTGAAATTACAAATAGGTCAGGACCTATTTCAAATGTAACGTAAATGTAATTTGGCGCCAAACTGTTTGGGCGATCTCATATAAATGAAAAGTGACTGGTAGTCACAATAATTAAAAAAAAACTATCACTTATCGAATTCTGCTCTGCGAAATCTAATCCATCAGCGATCTACTACAAGCACAGTGAAAGGGCTCCACCGTTGGTTGAACTGTCCGACAGGTTCATTGGTTCAACGGTTCGATGGGTTCAAAGGTTCAACAGTGCAAGGGCTCCGCCGCTAGTTGAACTGGTTCAACGGTTCCACAAGTTCAAAGGTTCGACAGTGCAAGGGCTCCGCCGCTAGTTGAACTGGTTCAACGGTTCAATAGTTCGATGGGTTCAAAGGTTCGACAGTACAAGTGTTCCGTCAATAGTTGAACTGGTTCAATAGTTTAATTGATTTGATCTGCAATCATCAGTGAACCTGTTACTTGGTGTAGCAGATCTGTTTTAGCTTGAGTAAGCTTAACCCTAGATCTGCTAAAGATTCAGATAAGTTGTATTTTGATATTTATGTTTCGCGCCCTAGCTGGCCGAAGTTGTAATCTGTTTCTGCTCCTATTATAAATCGGATCTGAGACTTTCTTGCTGGGTTTTTCACCTCCAAAAGGGAGGTTTTCCCAGGGTATATGTGTGTTATGTGAGCATTCATGTTTTATTGTTTCTTACTGTGAATCTGAATATTAAAATTTAACATGGTATCAGAGCCAGGCTCAGGCTAGGAGCCATAAGCACACGAGAGGTGTGGCTTAAGGGGGGGTGTTGGTGTTGGAAATAAGCCACACCCGGATCGACGATGGACTGGTCCAAGAGGGGCCAGTAGCTTAGTGGTAGAGCACTCTAGCAATGAATGGAAGGTCCTAGGTTCGAGTCCTAGCTGGTCTATGTCTCAACATGGTATCCGAGCCAAGTTTGAATTAGTATAATTAGATTTGCAGTAACCAATTATCTACTTCTGCTCTTATCACTTCTTCAAGATGGTTCTCAGGGTGGAAGATGGATTGGATGGGGCTTCCAATTTCACATCATGGAGAGTCCGCATCATGCTTGCGTTGAATGAAAATGATCTTGCAGACTTTGTGACCAAAGAATCTGCCGAGCCTGAGGCAGAAGGAGAAAAGACCCAATGGAGGAAGAAAGATCTTCAAGCTCAAAAGATCTTAATTGATTCAGTAAAGGACCACATTGTTCTCATCATCTCCAAGCTGAAGACAACAAGCACAATGTTCAGAACCTTGGAGGAGATGATGAAATCAACAACACTAGTCGTATTCTAGCGCTGAAGCAGCAACTTCATCACATCAAGATGGCTAAAGGTGAATCCGTCATGGCTTACTTCATGAGGATTTCTGAATTGAGAGATCAGCTCTCATCTATTGGAAAGATGGTTGATGAAAATGATTTAACTATGCTAGCCCTCAATGGTCTTCCAGCATCTTGGGAATCCTACATTCAAGGAATTAGTACAAGAGCTGATCTGCCCAAGTTTGACAAATTAAGGGCTGACTGTATCCAAGAAGAGTCTCAACTGGCTGCTAGAGGAGTTATCAAAAATAATCAGGAAGACAATCATGTCCTTGCTGCCCAGTCTTTCAAGAAGAAAGGAGGCTATTGGAAGAAGAACAATTTCAAGAGGAATAGAGATCAAAGGTCTAATCCATCTCATGATTCGAAGAAAAAGAAAATGGACCTGTCTCACATCAAGTGCTTCAGGTGTGACAAATCCGGTCATTATGCAAGGGACTGTTTATCTCAGTCTAAGCAACAAGAAGCAAACTTAAATGAAGTCTCAAAGCAGTCTAATACTAAAGACTTCCTTTTCATTTCTGCTCTGTCAAGCAATGTACCCTCAGACAGTGATAGTTGGCTGATTGATAGTGGCGCATCTAGACACATCACCGGCTATCGAGAGCACCTCTTAGACTTAGTGGAGAAAGAGTCTAGTCTTCATGTGGTAATTGGTGATGATGTTGGCTATTCTGTGAGAGGTTTTGGTACTACTTCCCTTAACTTAGATTCTGGAATTTCTCTTCACGTCAGTGATATTTTGTTTGTGCTGGGAATCAAAAGAAACCTTATCTCCATATCAGCACTAGAAGATAAGGGTTATCATATTGCATTTTCTGAGGAAGGGTGCTTGCATGGCCTAAGAAGTCCAGCATCAAATCAGCTCGTGTCATTGGGAATAGGTATGAGAGCCTATATAAGCTTTCAGCACGTCCAGTTCAAGCTCTCATTCATGAAACACCTGAGTCAAGCGAGCTATGGCATAGAAGACTTGGACATCTTCATTTCCGAGCCCTCCCCACACTTGAGAAGATTGTTAAAGGTATGACTAAACTTAGTCATATTCATGATAATACATGCAAAGGTTGTGATATGGGTAAGAACACTAAGAGTCCATTTCATCAAAGTGAAAGTAGGTCTAAAGAGAAATGATCTCTTGTGCATTCTGATTTATGTGGACCTATGTCTATTGCTTCCCCAAGTGGATTCTTGTATTATGTAATCTTTATAGATGACTACTCTAGGAAAACTTGGATCTACTTTCTCAAATCAAAAGTATCTGATGAAGTCCTAAGTAGATTCAAAGAATTTAGAGCCTTAACTGAAAATCTATCTGGGAAAAGAATTAAAGTTTTAAGGTTTGATAATGGAGGTGAATACACCTTGGGTAGCTTTCATGATTTTTGTGTTGAGGCAGGGATCAAGAGGGAGTTTTGTGTTCCCTACAACCCTCAGCAAAATGGGGTTGCAGAAAGAAAGAACAGATCCATTGTTGAGGCAACAAAAGCTATGATTCATGATCAAGATTTGCAGACTTTCCTATGGGCAGAAGCATCTAGGACCGCTGTCTACATTCAAAATAGATGCCCTCATCGTGTCTTGAAAGATATGACTCCAGAAGAAGCATTTTCAGGGATCAAACCTGATATCAGTCACTTGAGGATCTTCGGGAGTCCAGTATATGTCCATGTACCCAAAGAAAAGAGAACCAAGTTGGAACCTTCTAGCAAAAGAGGCACTCTTGTGGGCTACAGCGAAACATCCAAATCATTTAGAATTTACATTCCAGGTCAGAAGTTTATTGAGGTTAGTAGAGATGTCACTTTTGAAGAAAATATTGCACTCAAAAGATCTAAAGGCTCAAGTTTAGAGATTGACAATGAAATCCATGACAACCCTCAAGACATGGATATTGAGCATGATACTGAGATTCAGAGAGAGTCTACAGAATCTGAAAATCATGATGATCCAAGTGAACCTTTGGATCCTACAGATGGGCCTAGGGACATTACCGTGAGTAAGAAGAGACCTCTCTGGATTCAAGAGGCAGAAAAGTTTGCAGCTCTAAGTGGCACACTTAGAGAAAGAAGGAGATCTCAAAAATTCTCAAACTATGTTGCATTAATGTGCAATCTCATTGAGACTGAACCTTCCAGCATTGAAGAGGCCATGAACCTACAGACATGGAAGAATGTTATGGATGAAGAATATCAATCTATCATTAAGAATGATGTTTGGGATATTGTGCCTAGACCCAAAGTTAAGTCTGTCGTATCTTCCAAATGGTTGTTTAAAATTAAACATGCTGCTAATGGAAGTATTGAGAAACACAAAGCTAGATTTGTGGCTCGTGGCTTCTCTCAAAAAGAAGGCATAGATTATGAGGAAACCTTTGTCCCTATTGCTCGATATACTTCCATCAGGACTATCATTGCTATTGCTGCAGCTAAGGGATGGAAGTTGCATCAGATGGATGTAAAGATAGCCTTCCTCAATGGTGTTATTGAAGAAGAGGTCTACATTGAGCAACTTGAAGGCTTTGTTATCCATAAGAAAGAATCTCATGTATGCAGATTGAAGAAAGCATTATATGGCCTTAAGCAGGCCCCCCGTGCTTGGTATGAAAGAATTGACAAGTACTTGCTAGGTCTGATCTTGTGGATCCCATTGAATACAGGCAACTGATTGGATCCTTGATGTATCTAGTTAACACTAGACCTGACATTTGCTATGCAGTGAGTACCCTCAGCCAGTTCATGTGTGAACCAAGGCAGATTCATCTTGTTGCAGCCAAGCATATCTTGAGATATTTGCGTGGTACAGTTGGATATGTACTAAAGTACTCTTCCAATACAGTCATTACCTTGGAAGGCTATTCTGATTCTGATTGGGCAGGAAGTGTCACTGATAGAAAGAGCACTTCTGGAGTTTGCTTCAGCTTGGGATCCACCATGATATCCTGGTGCAGCAGGAAACAGTCTTCAGTAGCATTGAGTACTGTTGAAGTAGAATATATTGCAGCTTGTGTGGCATCTCGAGAAGCAGTGTGGCTTCGAAAACTCCTTGCAGGATTGTTTGGACAACCTTGGGAGCCTACAATTATTCATAGTGATAACCAGAGTTGTGTGAAGCTCTCTACCAATCCTGTGTTTGACAGATCAAAGCATGTGGAAACTCAGTATCACTATATCCAGGATATGGTGCAAAGGAATGCTATTCAGCTGAAGTATATCAGCACTGATGAGAAAACAACAGATGTTCTCACCAAACCCCTTGCTCGAGTGAAACTTGCATATTTTCGAGATAAGCTTGGAGTTGTGGAGAATGAAGTTTTAGCTAAGAGGGAGTCTCAGCATCAGTGATACATTATACTGTATCATCCAACCTCTGCGAGTAGGCATGGTGGTAATGCACTCTTCTTTGGGAGAGGTTTGAGGTGAAAGCCCTCTTCCACCCTCTGTGAGTAGGCATGGTGGAGCCACCCTCTGCAAGTAGGCATGGTGGATATCATGGGAGAAATTCCATGATGTGCTTGTTCACCCTCTGGGAGTGTCCATGGCAAACGTCATGAGGAGATGACAATAAGCACTTATGTTTTTCATCTATGGGAGTAGCCATGATAGTAGTCACTATGTGACTAGATCCTTATGAAGGAATCCTCCCTAGCTAAGAGGGAGTGTTGATTTTGGTAGCTAGGTCGGATCCCTTCTAGAGACCGACCTAGTCATAAAATGTTGAATGGCCTACCTTAGCATTTCGAGAACTCAGTTGTATTATCCGATTAAGACATGCCCCAAATTGAGCAAACTCATTATACTATGTATCTTGAAATTACAAATAGGTCAGGACCTATTTCAAATGTAACGTATATGTAATTTGACGCCAAACTGTTTGGGCGATCTCATATAAATGAAAAGTGATTGGCAGTCAAATAAAAAAAAAACTATCACTTACTGAATTCTGCTCTGCGAAATCTAATCCATTAGCGATCTACTACAAGCACAGTGAAAGGGCTCCGCCGTTGGTTGAACCGTCCGACAGGTTCATTGGTTCAACAGTTCGATGGGTTCAAAGGTTCAACAGTGCAAGGGCTCCGCCACTAGTTGAATTGGTTCAACGGTTCAACAGTTCCATAGGTTCAAAGGTTTGACAGTGCAAGGGCTCCGCCGCTAGTTGAACTGGTTCAACGGTTCAATAGTTCGACCGGTTCAAAGGTTCGACAGTACAAGTGTTCTGTCAATAGTTGAACTAGTTCAACGGTTTAATTGATTTGATCTGCAATCATCAGCGAACTTGTTACTTGGTGTAGCAGATCTGTTTTAGCTTGAGTAAGCTTAACCCTAGATCTGCTAAAGATTCAGATAAGTTGTATTTTGATATCTATGTTTCGCACCCTAGCTAGCCAAAGTTGTAATCTGTTTCTGCTCCTATTATAAATCGGATCTGAGACTTTCTTGCTGGGTTTTTCACCTCCAAGAGGGAGCTTTTCCCAGGGTATATGCATGTTATGTGAGCATTCATGTTTTATTGTTTCTTATTGTGAATCTGAATATTAAAATTTAACATAAACACCTTACATTGTTTAGTTATTTAAGCTCTTTTAGTGAACAACATTTCAATTTGCTTTAAAATTGAAAGGTAATTTTTTCCCACTATTATTCAAAGATGTTGAACAAAGATGGCGAAGACAGTGACTAGGCAGAGGGAAAAGAAAGTTTCATAGTTTAGAGCAATGGCAATAGCTGAATTCATGTAAGCAAATGAAAAGAAAAAGAACAACTCACAAGGGCTCAAGCAAAGGGTGTATGCTAGGAAAAGAAGGGCCTGAAAAAGGGCAGTACAACTACAAAGGTGTGAGGTAGTGGTCATGGGGTAAATTGGTCATTTAAATAAGAGAGATTGAGAAATCAAAGTGCCTCTGGCTCGGTGCCTTCAACATAACCCATGAGGTTGCTGTGCGATATGACTGTGTTGCATAAATCATAAATGGTTTTTCTGTTTACCTTAATAATGGAAATATACAAAACAAAATGTCGAAATGATCTGTACCTTATGACCTAGTGTGAGAAGTGATTTGTCTTAGACATGCATGAGAATAAGGTGGTTGGAAGTGAGAGCATATGTATCCACAATATATTTTATTTGTAATTATATTCTACATTTAAAGGATTTTCTTTTAACAAAGATCAAACAACACATGGGCAATGGTTATCTAGTGTATTAGCACTCTACTTAAATATCATCCATTTCAATGGTGAAACACTCAATAACAATTTTACACCTCATTCATAATAAAAAAAAGTGATAAATGTCCTATTTTTATTGGTCAAAATTGATCTTTGACTGTTGAAGTGGATCATATTTAAGAATAGTCCTGTACTAGATGAACACATGCCCTAGTATTTATTAATTATAATTTTGTCTTTGTTTTGCCAATGGATATTACCATGTCATTTGCAACACGTATCATCACTTAGCCTTTTAAGGCCTCCATTGCAAACAAATATTTAAGTAATGAGAAAAGGAATTTATGAATTAAAATAAAATATGTATCTTTTTAATTTTTTCCCTTTTTCATTTTGTTTTATATCTTAAGTTTTGTTTGTGTTTTTTTTTTTCAATAATACTTTGTAGTTTTATATATAACTTTTTTTTTTGTTTTTTTAAATGAATACAATCTTTATTACTATTTAAAAGCTTAAAAAGATAAAATATACTATTCACAAAAGAAAGGTGGGTGGTAAAAGACACACCTTCAAAGTCTAAGAGAGACATAGTCCAAAACAAAGTTAAGAGTCTACATGGGGCCAAGCTAAATAAGCTACTAAGTAGCTAGAGCAACATTGGTAGGAGGGGGATCTTAGTTATTTGGTTTTCTCCAAACATCACCTAGTACTTAACTATCATCAATAGTCTCTCAGTTAGTGAGAGCACACTCCTCCTTTGAAGAGTCATCTAAAGGTTGTTGACCACAAACAAGAGAGATAGTCAACTCTAGATGAGGAAACTTACTATAATTTGGCTAGCCAGGAGCACCACACCCACAAGAAGAGGTAGATCTAGCAACTAAGAAGGTTGAGACCAACCACGGGTTGCACAATCCCTACACCTTGGAGGCTAAGATCCACGATACTGGGATCCTCAATCATGTCTGAAAAATTGGCTACAACCATGCTGGTGCCCTAGAGGAGGGGTAGAGGAAGGAGCTGGAACTCTGGAAATCATGCAAGGGACATTAGCCCAATAGTAAAGAAGCTCCTATAGATGTGCCACTTCAAGTGCAACCTTGCTAGCTTGCACCTAAATTTGCATAAGCACATTATAGCAAATCATAGCTTTAGAGGATAGAGAAAAATGAACATTAGCCAAGTAACTTGAAAAGAGAGTTGAATTTCTATCTTTCCAAATATTGAAGAGAATTTCCACCCTAAAAGCATGGTATATTTGAATAGAAGATAGGGCTAGTCTCTAAGCAAAACCATATGCCATGAGAATGGGTTAGGTCAAAAAGGCCTAAAAAAACCATGTATTTAATTCCAAGCTTCTTTTGCAAATATGTGCCTAATCAGTGTTGTCATTGATGTCAACATATTCTTGTTGTCATTGGTGTCAACTGTATCTCTTTCTAGAAGGCTTGTATGTTGAGGATATTGAGAAAATTAGCCTCTCTGGAAGAAACAAGTGAGTTACATATCCCTCTATCAAAGATAGTGAAGACAGTGTAGTTCAGTGAAGTAGATTGCTCCGCATTCCCAGTAGGATGAAGATCAGAGTCTGCAGATTAAAGGGTTTTTAGAGGATTGTTTGATGTTGCTCCAGTCAAGATTTGAGAGGTCCGCATGGAGAATTGGCAAAGTTATGGCCATCTGAGTAGAACTGGGTTTTGCAGTTGTTTAGAGGTCATAGAGTGACATAAATCTGGTCCGGATTGATCCGCATTGGAATATTATGATCTGTGGATCTAGAGGTGTGTTTGGGATGTTGGTGTGTGTCCTCAACTCAAGTGGTTCGTGGTTTGGAGGTCTGCAAGCAATCCTTCTAGTGTGACAGTCATGACAGTTGGTGTTCTTGAGTTCCCGGATGAAGGTGCAAGTGTTTCTGGTAATTTGAGGTGGTGCAGTTGTCCTTGTTGATTTCATTGTGCTTGTGGTGGTCTCTAGATCAAGTTCCTGTTGTGTTGGTGATTTGCAGTGAGGTTTGAGCTCGTGATTGAAGATTTCTCTTTGGATGTTGTTGTTCTTTCCAGTCTTGGCCGACCGGATGCTTTGTGGATGTTGCAGATGATCTATGAAGAGTTCTATGAAGCGTGGCGTGTTGTTTGAGGAAGATTTGGATCTGAGCTATGTTTGGCTGATAGCATAGTGATTCTCATTAAGTCATATGTTTGTAATGCTGACCTTGATGTTTGTTCCAAGGTTGATGAACCATATAAATAATTGTAGTTGAGTTGTGGAAAATCATCCTTGTGCGAAAATGATAAGATCCTAAGAAAGGAAGAAAGGCAGAGCAGAGAAGAGGAAGAGCAGAAGAGGAAGAGCAATAAAGGATGAGGAGATAGAGAAGAAGTGTTTGAGGGGCAGAGCAGAAGCATTGTGCGCATCAATGGAACTAAACTTTGCATGAAGTAGATGTCATTTCTCAGTTCAATCTTTCTGTGTTAATCATACAATTATCTTGTAGGCAGTGAGCCTCTTTGAGCAGTGAGCTCTGGGCAGTTCGCCCTTAACGCAAGTACCTTCCCCATTTTTCTATTCTTTTAATAGAGAATAAATCTTGTGGGTTAACCCCCACCGTGGTTTTTCCCTTAATTAGGTTTCCACATAAAAATCCTGGTGTTATGTGTGTTAATTTTGTTTCTGCTCATGTGTTGTTGATTCATGCTTTCATGGTTATATCATTCATCTGCTAATAAGTGGTAAAGAAGTTTAAGTTGCAGCAAAGGATAAAAGTTTTGTGACAACTGATTCACCCCCCCTCTTAGTTGTCTGCCCTAATTTCAATAGCTTCTTGAACTCTGGTGCAACATCAAAAGAGATGCTTGAGAGTCTCAAAATATCCACAAAATGGACAGCAAGGGTTGAGAAATCCTAGATAAATCAAATGAGAACTAAGTGGAAGACCTTGGTAGAGAATGCACCATGCAAAGTGAGCCAACTTAGGCTCAAGAATGATCGACCAAATAGATTAGAACTGATGGTGCCAAATGCCAAGAGAAGACTAAAGCTACCAATGGTGGTTTAACTATTCCACCATTGGGAGATGAGGCGAAAGCCACAATTATCCTTTGTGAGGTCGGTAATTATGAAATGGTGTGTTAGGATATCATTTCCAATCTTTCCATTAGAGCTTGAAAGACCTAACCCCAACTTTGTGAACCATGTGGGTAGGAATGAAATCAATAATGGTCTAAAAAGTCTCTTAATCTTGATTGGAAAGCCTAAATTTTAGTTTGGCCTTAGGCCAAAAAAGAAAATTCTTGATAGCTTTGTTAATAAGATCATAAAGAAATTTAACCCCTCTTATGAAAATTTCAAAGCATGAACCCAAGGAGCTTTGGCAAGAGGATGGTCTTGACAAGAAAGAACCAGAGACCACTAAATAAATTGTTGATTGATTGAGAGGCCATTGTAAAAGTCATTACCCACATAGAGAAGCTAGGACTTAATAGACTCCCAAGCTTTCCAAATGCTCTTGATAACAAACATACCTTGAATCTTATCAAGTTCCCTCATAGTGAGGAGAGTACAAAGATTGAGGCATTTCCATTCTAGACGTGCCTAGAAAGCACACCAGAAAGGATATAGTGCCTAATGAGAACTTTCTAGGCATCATTCCCTTCTAGGGCCCTGATAATCCATTTAGAATAGAGTGTAGTGCTTTCATGATGGATTAATTCAAGTAATCCTAAACCACAAGCATCATTAGGGAGACAAAAAATTTCCCAAGAAACATATAGAAGTCTTTGATGCCCATCACTAGAGGCCCAGGAGAAAGTCTCTAAGCAACTTCTCAACTTTTAAGTAAGAGGCTGGTGCAGGAGCACCCCTACAAGATAGGACATAAGTCTATTTTTAGTATGTTTGACTTCATGATGTAATAAGGTGCATTGGACCAATGTGTATGTATTAGATCAACCTAGGAGAATGTGCAGGTAGTTAGGAGTTTGTTGTCGGGCTGTTTGAGCTGTCTCCCCCCAGCCGCTTGGAAGCTCCCAGCCGTTGGGAATCGAGTTGGTAGTACTTGTAGGAGATTACTATATATATCTTAGATCAGTTAGGGTTTATGGAATGAGTAAGAGATCGAGTTGAGGTTGTAGAGGGTAGTTACAGAGCAATTCAGACAGGGAAGACATTGTTGTTTCCAGCATTGCAGAAGTAGGATATTTGTGATAAATTTAGACTGTGAAACTTGTATGCAATTTTATTAATGAAAGCAAAAGATCTCATCAATTGCATTTATCTAGTTTATAAGCTGTCTGTACATTGATTTCTTTTCGGTTACAAGTGAATGGATTCATTCAACCCTTCCACCGGTTGATTCTCTGAATCGGTGGAAAGGTCATGTATGTTAGTTTAGCTTGCATTTTGTTTTTCTGTTTATGCATTTCATGTTTGGGAGATCAGTTGGTAGCATGCTATGAATCATCCTAGCATCCTCATGTGCTAGGGTTAGGAGGATAAATTTCTAAGTTGTGATCAGAAGGTGATCCGGCCCGATCATCATGTTTTCTGTGTGGAATTGTGAGGTTTTGTGAGTTTGTCTGCAGTTAACGGATATACAGTATCTGCATGCGACATTACAGACAGTGTGCATCGCATCGATATCTGTGTGTATATCGCTATCCGGATCGGGTCATGAAACTTACGAAAATTGCATGTTTTGAATGCATCAGGATGATATAAGTCGGATATATACTTCCTGTGTATATCGTCATCAGGATCATCTTTCGTGTGTATCCATCATCCGCATATCGCTATCGTATGCGGGAGTCAAAGTCACTTTTTGGCTAAGGACAGGAGGAGGATACTATAGTTCGTCATCATGATATTTGCAAATATCACCCGATGAAGATTTATCCTGCTGACGTTAAGAGTTTCAGCATCGGCAGGAGTAATAGTGTCGGAGAGACTTTTTACGGCTTGACCGATAGGAGAAGTGTTGCCGATAGGCAACTTGACCGATGAAGAGAGATATCAGGATGATATCGGACATCGGGGAAGTGCTTTTGAGTCAGGCCGATAAGTCAAGTCTGGCCGATCGGTATATGACCGATAAAACTATCGGGGTGACATTAGTCGTCGGGGTAAGTCAGTATCCCTTGGCCGATGAACAATATCCTGCCGATAGGCGATAAAGTGGATGATACATATCAGTGTGACGTAGTGGTTTTCTTGCTGATAAGGAAGTGAACAGTGGCCAGCAAGAGGATATTTTGTGTTCGCCCGAAATATGATGATGCTGACAGGCTTATAGGCATACATGTTGTATGTCAAGATTTTAACATGATAGTGGATTAATGGTTTTTCCATCCCGTTTGTAAGCTTTTGCTGCGTGGCTCTGCATCATAGTGGTATCAGAGCAAAGGTTGGATCTTCTGGAAAAGATCAGAGTATAACAAGATGTCAGATGAAGAAGTAACATCAGAGATTCCGGCAAGGATGACCAACGTTGAGTTGGCAGCCCTGGTAAAGAAGCAGATTGCTGAGAGCAAGGCCGTGAAGGCCCAGAATCAGGAATTGAAGGATAAGTTAGAGGAGTTGAGGAACAGAGTAGGTTCTGGTAAAGAAGAAGATAGGGAAGAAGAAGATATCCCTAGTTGGAACGAGGAGGCCATTCCTGCAGACCAAAGGCCACTGTTGAACGCCCTCAAAGCCATGGAGAGGAGAACCATGGATGTGAAACTGAATTTGCCAGTGTTTATAGGAAAGAAGGAACCTGATTCAGTGATGGAGTGGATAGACTCCTTGAACAATTTCTTTGAAACAGAGGAAATACCAAAACACCAGAGAGTGAAAATAGCCCAGTCAAAGATGAAAGAAGCCGCATTGACATGGTGGAATTTTGTCCAAGATGACAGAGTACAGGAAGGAAAGTGTAGAGTCACTACATGGAAGAAGATGATGGCATTAGTAAAGGAAGCCTATGTCCCATTGGATTACAGTATCTAATTACACAAGCGGAAACAAAACTTGAAGCAGAAGGAGCTAGATGTCAGCTCATATACAGAGGAATTCATGAAACTCTATGTGAAGACAAAGGTAAAAGAAAGTGAGGAAGAGAAGGTAGCCAGATACCTTAATGGATTGAGGTTCAACATTCAGGAAGATTTGAATCTGCATAATCTAGATACAGTTCAGAAATGTTTTCAGTTGGCATTGAAAGTGGAAGAGAAGTTAAAGAGGAAACAGGAACAACATAATAGAGGAAGAGGAAAACAACAAAGAGGTGGAAGAGGTCCTTTCAGAGGTAGAGGACATGGACATGGATATCAGGGAGAATCCAGTCATGACAATAGTAAGGGAAACAATAGTTAGAACCAGAGGGAAAGTTACAGTCAACAAGGAAACTTCAGAGGCAGAAGACCTTTCAGAGGAAGATCCCAGGGCAGAGGATCCATCATATGCTATAACTGTAACAAAGAAGGCCATATAGCCAGCAGATGTCCAGAAAAGGCCACAAGCTCAACAGGAGAAAGGAGAACAAATCTAATCCAAGAACCTGATAGTCAAAGTATGACAGGCTCTAATGCTTTTCAGAGTGTGAATGCTCCTGATAATTATGGATATCCAGAGAGTGGGGAATCTCTAATGATGAGAAGAACAATGACTACCATGAAGGTACCTGACAAAGAACCCCCTCAAAGAAAGTCTCTTTTTAGAACCATTTGCAAAGCAGGAGGTAAGGCATGTAAAGTTTTAATTGATTCTGGTTCTACTGAAAATTTTGTATCTGAAGAAATGGTGACAAAGCTTAAGCTTAGGAGATTACCTCACCCATCCCCATACAAAGTCTCATGGCTTACCCAAGGTTAGCAGATAGTTGTAGAAGAACAGGCCTGGGTAGAATTCCAGATTGGAGCATACAAAGACAGGTTGTTGTTTGACATTACCAAGATGGATGCTTGCAATCTTTTATTTGGTAGACCATGGCAGTATGATTTGAAGGCACGCCATGATGGTGTTAGAAACACCTATACAATCACTAAAGATGGTAAGGTGATAGAGTTACTACCATTGACAGAGAAGGAGGAGAAATCCAAAGGAAAAGAGGTGAAGGTAATGCTGATGGAAGGGAAACAGTTCATGACAGAAGTAGCAGCAGAAGGTACAGTTGCATATGCCCTAATTCCATGTATGAGGGTGAATAAAGAACAGCAGCAAGAAGTCAAGGAAGAGAAAAAGCAGAGGTTCGTAGACCCAGCTATCCAAGAGCTATTGGATAAGTATAAAGGTATCATCTTAGATGGAATGCCAAGATCCCTACCACCTGTAAGGGATATTAGTCACTGCATAGACCTAATTCCAGGATCGACACTTCCAAACAAGGCAGCATATAAGCTAACTCCAGAACAGAATGCAGAAGTAGCCAGACAAATTGAGGAATTGCTGGATACAGGTTTGATTGGGAAAAGTTTAAGTCCATGTGCAGTACCAGCTATACTAGCACCAAAGAAAGAAGGCACTTGGAGGCTTTGCATAGATTCCAGAGCTATTAACAAGATCACAATCAGGTATAGGTTTCCGATCCCTAGGATAGAGGATTTACTTGACTGTTTGGGAGGTGCTAAGTATTTTACAAAAATAGATTTGAAGAGTGGGTATCATCAGATCAGGATTAGGCCAGGAGATGAATGGAAAACAGCATTCAAAACTAATGAAGGGTTATATGAGTGGAAAGTTATGCCTTTTGGTTTGTCTAATGCACCTAGTACTTTTATGAGATTGATGAATGAGGTTTTGAGAGAATTCATTGGTAAGTTTGTCATAGTATATCTAGATGACATTCTGATTTTCAGCAACACAAAAGAAGAACATCTCAGACATATAGCTTTGGTTCTTAAGAGGTTACATGAAGAGCAGCTGATGATAAATTTAGACAAGTGTTTATTCATGCAAGAGGAGATCACATATTTGGGTTTTGTCATTTCACAAGGAAAGCTGCAAATGGATAAGGAGAAGGTAAGTGCCATATTGTCTTGGCCAACTCCAAGGACTCCGAATGATGTCAGAAGTTTCCATGGGTTAGCAACCTTCTACAGAGGGTTTAGTCATATTTGTGCACCCATGCTTGATACTATCAAAGGAGGACAGAAGTGCAGATTTGTTTGGACTCAGAGAGCAGATGATTCTTTTGAAACATTGAAGAAGAAGGTGGCACAGCAGCCAGTCCTTGCACTTCCAGACTTTAACAAAATCTTTCAGGTGGAATGTGATGCCAGTCACATGGCCATTGGAGCAGTACTCAGCCAAGAAGGTAGACTAATTGCATTTTTCAGTGAGAAGCTCAACGATGCTAAAAAGAGGTATTCATCATATGATTTGGAAATGTATGCTTTAGTCCAGTCACTCAAGAAATGGAGGCATTACTTGATACCAAAGGAATTCATAGTATTCACAGATAACCAGGCTATGAGTTTCATAAACAGCCAGGAAAAGCTGAACCACAGACACATGAAATGGGTAGAAACCTTACAAGCTTTTACTTTTACACTGAAGCATAAGAAAGGAGTCAAGAATAAAGTTGCAGATGCCTTGAGCAGGAGAGTTCTAACAGTCAACCAGATTCAGTTGGAGAGTGTTGGCATTGATTCATTAAAGACCATGTATGAGGCTGATGAAGATTTTGGCGAGATATATCAGGTATGTACTTCTTTTGGAGAGAAATATCATGTTGAATTCTCTGAATTTTTGATCCAGGATGGATTGCTGTTCAAAGGTGGACAGTTGTGTATTCCAAGGTGTTCTATGAGGTTAAACATCATTAAGGAGAAACATTGTGGAGCTATGGCAGGTCATTTTGGTCTAGATAAAACTCTTGATCTTGTCTGAAGACATTATTTTTGGTAGGTTACAATCAGATGTTAGAAAGTTTGTAGAGACATGTGTGATATGTCAGAAAGCAAAAGGCAGGTCAACTAATGCAGGTTTATATCAGCCGTTACCCATTCCTTCCAGACCATGGGAAAGCATAAGTATGGATTTTGTCTTGGGTTTACCAAGGACAAGGAAAGGGTTTGACAGTGTTTTTGTTGTAGTGGACCGATTCAGCAAAATGGCACATTTCTTGCCATGCAAAACCACTGCTGATGCTTCATACATTGCAGATTTGTTTTTCAGGGAAATTGTCAGGATCCATGGATTGCCATTGAACATAGTGTCAGATAGGGATGTGAAGTTTATTGGTCACTTCTGGAGAACTCTTTGGAAGAATCTTGGAACAAATTTATCTTTTTCCTCTGCATATCATCCTCAAACGGATGGACAGACTGAAGTAGTGAATCGTTCCTTAGGAAATCTGCTTAGATGTTTGACAAAACAGCATGGAGAAAAGTGGGATAATATTCTATCTCAAGCTAAATTTTCCTATAATGATACTGTCAATAGGAGTACAGGGAAATCACCTTTTCAGATAGTGTATGGTATGCATCCAAGAGGAATTTTGGAATTGAGAGATCTACCTACAGTAGACCCTGTTAGTGCTGAAGGAGAAGCTTTTGCAGAAGCCATAAAAGAGGTTCATGATCAAGTAAAAACCCACCTGCAGAAAACCACCTTGAAGTATAAGGAATATGCTGATAAAAAGAAGAAGGATGTCTGGTTTGATGTTGGAGATTTGGTATGGGTTCATTTGAAGAAGGACAGACTTCCCAAGGGCAAATATACTAAACTCATGCAACGAAAAGTTGGACCATGTCAGATTTTGAACAAGCATGGACATAATGCTCATGAGATACAACTCCCTCCCGATCTTAGTTTGTCCCCTATATTCAATGTATGTGATTTAACTCCATACAAGTCTAATCCAGATGCAGACCAGGAACTCCTATAGGATACAGTCAGTGATGACATTCCAAAGCATGATCTACCTCAGTTGCAGAAGGTTTTAGACACCCAAGTGGTCCAACAGACCCAAAACAAACGATATTTGGAGTATCTAGTGTCTTGGCAGGGAAAATCTAATTTCGAAGCAGTATGGATGACTGAAGAGCAGATCCAGAAACATGGTGCCGATCTACATACTCTCATCTCAAGTGGACTTGAGATTTCTTCTTCTGGGGAGTATGGTGCAGGAGCACCCCTACAAGATAGGACATAAGTCTATTTTTAGTATGTTTGACTTCATGATGTAATAAGGTCCATTGGACCAATGCGTATGTATTAGATCAACCTAGGAGAATGTGTAGGTAGTTAGGAGTTTGTTGTCGAGCTGTCTGAGCTGTCTCCCCCCAGCCGCTTGGAAGCTCCCAGCCGCTGGGAATTGAGTTGGTAGTGCTCGTAGGAGATTACTATATATATCTTAGATCAGTTAGGGTTTATGGAATGAGTATTATGGAATGAGTAAGAGATCGAGTTGAGGTTGTAGAGGGTAGTTACAGAGCAATTCAGACAGGGAAGACATTGTTGTTTCCAGCATTGCAGAAGTAGGATATTTGTGATACATTTAGACTATGAAACTTGTATGCAATTTTATTAGTGAAAGCAAAAGATCTCATCAATTGCATTTATCTGGTTTATAAGCTGTCTATACATTGATTTCTTTTTGGTTACAAGTGAATGGATTCATTCAACCCTTCCACCGGTTGATTCTCTGAATCGGTGGAAAGGTCATGTATGTTAGTTTAGCTTGCATTTTGTTTTTCTGTTTATGCATTTCATGTTTGGGAGATCAGTTGGTAGCATGCTATGAATCATCCTAGCATCCTCATGTGCTAGGGTTAGGAGGATAAATTTCTAAGTTGTGATCAGAAGGTGATCTGGCCCGATCATCATGTTTTCTGTGTGGAATTGTGAGGTTTTGTGAGTTTGTCTGCAGTTAACGGATATACAGTATCTGCATGCGACATTTCAAATAGTGTGCATCGCATCGATATCTGTGTGTATATCGCTATCCAGATCGGGTCATGAAACTTACGAAAATTGCATGTTTTGAATGCATCAGGATGATATAAGTCGGATATATACTTCCTGTGTATATCATCATCAGGATCATCTTTCGTGTGTATCCATCATCCGCATATCGCTATCGTATGCGGGAGTCAAAGTCACTTTTTGGCTAAGGACAGGAGGAGGATACTATAGTTCGTCATCATGATATTTGCAAATATCACCCGATGAAGATTTATCCTGCTGACGTTAAGAGTTTCGGCATCAGCAGGAGTAATAGTGTCGGAGAGACTTTTTACGGCTTGACCGATAGGAGAAGTGTTGCCGATAGGCAACTTGACCGATGAAGAGAGATATTGGGATGATATCAGACATCGGGGAAGTGCTTTTGAGTCAGGCCGATAAGTCAAGTCTGGCCGATCGGTATATGACCGATAAAACTATCGGGGTGACATTAGTTGTCGGGGTAAGTCAGTATCCCTTGGCCGATGAACAATATCCTGCCGATAGGCGATAAAGTGGATGATACATATTGGTGTGACGTAGTGGTTTTCTTGCCGATAAGGAAGTGAACAGTGGTCAGCAGGAGGATATTTTGTGTTCGCCCGAAATATGATGATGCTGACAGGCTTATAGGCATACATGCTGTATGTCAAGATTTTAACATGATAGTGGATTAATGGTTTTTCCATCCCATTTGTAAGCTTTTGCTGCGTGGCTTTGCATCAGAGGCCTTCGAAGGTTCCGAACAAGAGGAGTAGTAAACATGAGTGGCAACCAAAATTTTAGAGAAAACCTAGAATTTGTCTTGTTTTGCGTTAAATTTTATTTAATTATTAATTACTAATTTATTAGTATATATATTTTAAATTTACTTAAAAGAGATTTTATATTACTTAAGAACTATTTATTTTATTTTATCTACATTTCTTTATTTTATTTGTAATACACTTACTTTACTTTTGTATGTAACTTTTAATTTTACTTTTAGAAAACCTACTACCTATTATTTTAGTAATTCTTTTCTTTTGTTTTTATTTTAAAAAGTGTAGAAAATATTAAATACTTATTGTAGACACCTGAAAATGACTTGCCCCCGCAAGCCACTTTCCCTCATCCTCACATCACTAATTTACCCTTTACCAATTAATTAAATAAAATCAATTTATTTAATTAATTTATCCTAAACCATTTATCCCTAACCATTCATCTTATTCATCCCTTGTAATGAATTAATTCAATTAATTTGTTACTATACCTTAGAATATCATCCTCCAATTGATTAAATAAATATCCTAATATTTACTTGATTAATTTCCCTCATCTCCTAATCTAGATTAATTAAATAAAACATACTTATTTAATTAATCCCCCCTAGCCTATGGCCTAAATCTAGCCTAATTGAATAAATATCAATTATTTAATTAGCTACCTTAACCTACCCAACCCCTAGACCCAAATTAATTAAGTAAACCATTACTTAATTAATTTAAACCTCATCATTAACCCTTATCCCCTCACACTTCAAAGGGGTCACTTGACCCTTCCACCTCGCCTTTCCTCTTCCATGTAAGATCTTTTTTTAATGCAAAGGGCTCACACATGTGTTTTCCAAAAAGACACACGTGTCACATGTCCTCACAGTCACCAATAAACCTTAATTTTTTATTCACACTAGCCCCCACAAGAATAAATTTTTAGTTCATTGACAAGTCCTAATCATCCTCACACTCTCCCATGTAAATAAATTTTTTATTCATTCCTCATCCTTCCCAATGTGAATTTAAAATTCACAAATAATGGGTGCGTTCCATTATTGTTGATCACATCTCCACCCTTGATCTCATCTCTTCATCTCCACCATTGATCTCAACTTTGAATCTCCACCGTTGGATTTAAATCCCTCAAAAAATGCCTATAAATACAACCCTCCTCTAAGCCATTTTCATCTCATTCGATAGCATCACCACTATGCCAAAATCTCTCCCAATAATCCTCTATAACACCCTTATCATGCCAAAATCTCAACTCATTCATCCTTAGTCATTTCTCTCACCTCAAGCATCCTTATCCATAGCTAAATCTCTCTCAAATCCATAGCCAAATCCCTCATCATATTGTGTTGAAGAACAAGAGCAATCCACATACACACTCCATCATCCTTGGGTAAAGCTAGGAGCTACTTGGGTGCAAGCTCCTTCACCTTATCAAGGAGTGAAGAAGACTTGAGGGCTTTTTGAAAGGTATAATCCTCTTTGTTCGGAGTTTCTTTCATGCATTTTATGTCTTTCAAATCTTTTTCATCTTCATTTGGCACACCCGATGGGACCCCTGGTTCTGAACTAACCTCTTTTGTGAATATTTTGATGTTGCAGGTTGGATTAGCACACTCTATTCTCGCATTCGCACCTTGTATTCACAGTTCAACACAAACAAACTATGTTTTAACGCCATATGTCCCCAGAGCCATTTGTTCCCAAGATTAGCGCAATTTGTCCCCATATTAGCGCCATTTGTCCCTAGATTAGCACCATCTATCCCCAGATTAGTGTCATCTATCCCCAGATTAGTACCATCTGTCCCCAGATTAGCGCCATCTATCCCCAGATTAGCACCATCTGTCCCTGGATTAGCACCATTTCCCAGATTAGCACCATTTGTCCTAGGATTAGTGCCATTAGTTCTTGGATTAGTGCCAGTAGTCCCCAGATTAGTGCTATTAGTCCTCGAATTAGCGTCATATGTCCCAAATTAGCGCCATAAGTCCCTGGATTAGCGTCATTTGTCCCCGAATTAGTGCCATCTGTCCTAGATTAGCGCCATCTATCCCCAGATTAGTGCCATCTGTCCCCAGACTAGTGCCATTTTGGTACTTCTTATAACGCATCATGTTTGTCTGTTAGCACTTTTTGTCTCTGTTTGCACTTTTTGTCTATGTTTTAGTGCAATTAGTGTCTGTTTTAGCATCATTTGCTCTATGTTTAGCGCTATCTATCTTTCTGTCAGTGCTTTTTGTCTCTGTATTAGTGCCATTTTTCTGACAGATTTTGCAAGTCTGTGCAGGGGTCTAACATATTCTTGCAGGTACTAAAAATGTTTGTCCAAGACTGATTTATCAAACTTCTTTGGTGCAGATTCACTTCTCAAATTGTGTTTTTATCACTAGTTGTAGTTGCACTAAAGTTCGAGTAGTGGGAAATTTATCTTGTTTGCTTTGTCTTGTTTTCTTGTAGACGTATGCTCTCCTCTCACACCTTAGGGTGATCTTGGGGATCAAAAGTCTACTCGCAAACTTTTCTTGCTTTTAAGTGTATCCCGAAGGGGTTACCTTTTTTGTGTATGCTCTCCTCTTGCGCCTAGTGCGATCTTGGTTGATCAAAAGCAAGGGGTAATTTCACCTTAGGAGGCCTACTTGGGGATTTCATCACCCCAAGGGATGACCTCAACCACATGTATCGGTGAGGTATATCAAAGGGGGGAGAAGGAAACTTGTACCCCAATCTAGTTGCATTGTCATTGGGACAGCCTGGGGCCTCGGGTGATTCCAGACACAAGATGAAGTGGTGCTTACTTAACCGCTTGGTGCCACATCCCTTCAATGGACTAGTGTTCATGATTTGGGCCTCATGTACCTTGCATATATTGAGGACTCCTTAGCAAGCTTGTTCAATCCTAGATTAAGACCTTTCGACCATTTTCTAGTGTGGTGTCATCCCACAATAATGGGTTACACTTTTTGGCCAAACTTGACATTGAAATCAATATTTTGAACTAAATCTTTACGTTTTGACACCTATAGCCGCTAAACCATTAGGAATTTGAAGATTATGCGAATTAGTGATTTGTGAGATTTTGTTTGTAGATTCTAAATATATATTTTTTTAAAATTTTGGAGTTAAATTGTAAATCTTTTTACATCTTTGATAACTGGTTTTTAATAGTAAACAACATTTTTTTAAAGTGATGTCTATTCCGTAGCACATAACTTTTTTTCTACAAAGGATAAAATTATGATTCTTTTTAATTTAGATTGGTAACACCAATATATAGTGTATGCATTTGGTTTCATAATGTTTTGTTGAATATATATTTTTTAATTAATTTTTGAAGTCAAACCAATTATAATTAAGACATAGGCGTATTCTGTAAAACATAACTTTTTCTGTATGTAACGAAATTCAATTTTTTTTATTTTGTTGAAACAAGGACACCAATACCTAGTGCATAGATATTTTTTAGAATTTTGTTTCAGTAATTTACTTATTTTCCATGTGTGTAGAATAGAGAACTTGATGTTCAGTGAAAAACATACATTCACAAAAAATAAAAAATAAATATAATAATCAAATTAAATATATTTAAAATTATATTTTTTGGAAAGCTTATAATAAGGACTACATACTTACAAAGCATAAATTTTAAATGAATTTATTTGATCCCTCAAAATATAAATCAAAATTGGTTTTTTATTAGCATTTTGATAGGTGTAGAGGAGACTCCATTATAGGTATGGTTTAAAACTAGCGGGGTTCTATCCAAGGGGGTTTGAATCTAAGGGGGTTTGATCAAACCCTCTTCAATTAAAATCCTTTAAATGGAACCTTTCAGGGCTTTAATCATTATATTTTCTAAAAATATGTGATTTCAACAAAAATTAGGATGTCCCAGAAAGTTACCCACCATCAATGGATGCGAACCGTCCCCTGAGCTACCCACCATCGTACCTCCTTGATTTCATGATAGAAGTATTCTTTGGGTAGGGCTTGAAAGCCTCCAAGGAAAGAGGTATTGGGTGCAATGTCCTTATTCCTATTTATCCGCGCTTGGTGAAGTGTTCTTAGTTAGGTAAGAACATGGATAGGTATTCAATCATGTGGGTTCACACTAGGAATCACTCCCATTTGAATAATTACTAGGATGTTCATGTGAATGGTGTGTCTTATTTGTCGAAGCCCATATAAGCCAACAATCTAATTGCACCTTTTAAAGTCAAGCCATTGTGTCTTCTTGCTTGTTTGATTTCTTGCCAAGAAGCTTTGAATTCAAAAAAATCAAAATTTCCATCAAAACCATCAATTTTACAAGTCCATTTATCAAATCCCATCATTTGAGCTTAATTAATCCCCATATTTGAGCTTAATCCCATATTGTCATCCTAATCACTTTCTAATCCAATATCCATTATCTTCCTGATCCATATCCTACTCCATTTATCCAATCTTAATCACCTTGTAATCCTCTTAATCAAATCCCCTTATCTTCCTAATCAATTGAATCTAGTTATCCAATTTCATTCTAATCATTATCCTAGTCATCCAAATCATTCTTCTAATCCATCATCATTAGACTCTAATCTCGATCAATTTTCTAAGTCAAGGCAATGTCCTAATCCTAACCACCTATCCTATTCACTTCCCAATCATCGCACCTCCAAATCATATCTCACCCATCATATCCTATTCATCCCAATCATCCCAATCATCCTAGTCATCCATTCTATCTACTTATCATCCTTAATCCAATTCATCATAATCATCTTAATCCAATTCGCTTATCCACTTGATCATATTTCATCCAATCATAATATAATACATTTATCCCTCATCCAACATCAATCATTCGTTATCCATCATCCATTCCAATCAAACATTCCAACCCCCAATCCTTAATCAACAAACCATCCTTGACATATCAAACTTCAGTTAAGGACTTAGTCTCCTTTATACTCCATCAATCTTTCATCCAAAGTCCCAATCACAATTATCCACATCATTATCAAAAATCCCTCGCCCTTAAATGATCCTTGCCTTAATCCATAATTATCCATTTCCAATCCATCCAATCGAAAAATCAAGACCCTAGTTGATCATCATCAACTTTTATCCAAACTCTCTTGAGATCATTAGTATATCTTAAGTAAGTCATCCAATCAAATCTCATCGATATCCAATCCAATCAATTCTATTGCTTAAGATCATTAGTCTATCTTAAGTATAGAAAATCATTCAAGCCTTCAAATTAAATCATTATAAGGTCTTGAAATTTGATCCCCAACCTGTAAGGAAAGCAGAGGTGTGGAATACAACTTCCCTAATGATAATTCAAAGGGGATTATGTAGACAGGTAACTTCCAATTCAAAAACACAGATGAATACACCAGAAAAAAACAAAATAAATAATTAAGACACACATAACGGCACCAGTTTTACGTGGGAAAACCCTTTCGGGTAAAAAACCCACCACCACAATAGAAGCTATCTTTATTACAGTAAACTAAAAGATTACAATAAAGATCCCAGCTCTTTTTGTTCAGGTATCGATTCTTTAACAATTATACAAAGCCGTTTAATTCATCTACATATCTACAGAATAAACTGTATAATTTGAATCATTTCATCAATCTTCAACGACACACGTAGATCCATTTTTATTTCCAGTCATCAAGAGCAAAGACAGTTATTCAACTTTTGCCCTCACTGATCGATCTAACTTCCCCAGCGCCGCTGCCTTCAAACCTTCATAACTGTTCACATTCTCGCGAGATGTTTAATCCCACATGCACTAGGTCCAGACAACATTCTGGTTTATATCTCTGAACTCTCAGTAATACCATTGTCAACAATTTTGTTGCCGACGATGCCAAACTATAGCCTCATCAGAATAACCTGCTCTATCGGCGAGCGCTTCACTTCCTACACCGATTCCATTGTCTCAGCGATGTCTTCGACTTACCACATACATCACATGACCTACTATATCCGGTAATCCAATGTATCTTTCCCCGATGTCACCGGTTTGGCCGGTCGTCCCTTTGTATCTAACTCAATGTACATTTACAATGTACATTCACAACATGCATTTGCAACATACATTCTAAAGATGCATTCTTCAGCATTCAAACAAAATTGACCTTTGACCCAACCATTGACTTCCTTTGTATGCCGATACACTTGTACATTCGCAATGTATGTTCACTACATACAATCGCGATATACAATAGCGAGATACACACGATTTGTTCTCAACATACAATTGCGAGACATACATGAATTATTCACAAGATACATTTGCGATATACACATGAATTGTATATTTAGTGAAACAACGCAAAATTCACGCCGATACATTCATATCATTGAAACCTTGCATATCGATGTAAAGCTCCCAACTCTCGCCGATAGTTAAGGTCTTTCCAATGGTAGACCATTGAACTTGAGATTCATATGAACAACACCAACGACTAAAAAAGGGTTCGAGCAGTAATTTGAGACACCAAGTCTCTTTAATCTCCCACTTGTCGAAGAGATTACTGCTACCTCGTAATCCTCATATGATTACTGAGAATTATGGACCCGAAGACCCATTCCATCTGAACACCATTTGAACTTGGTTGTGCTCACTGGTTTAGTTAAGGCGTCAATGACATTTTCCAAAGTGTCAACCTTTTCCAGCTTCACCTTCCTGTCTTCTACCATATCACGAACAAAGTGATATTGAACATCAATATGTTTTGTCCTAGCATGAAATGTAGGGTTCTTTGCTAAACATATAGCACTTTGACTGTCACAGTGAATTTGTATCTGCCCTACATTAAAACCAACATCAAAACATAATCTTTTCAACCAAACGACTTCTTGGCATGCATGAGTAGCTGCCATGTATTCTACCTTTGTTGTGGACAAAGTAACTACAGCCTGCCACTTTCTCATCCAACTGATAGCACCACCATTTAACGTGAATACATATCCACTGGTGGATCTTCTACTGTTAATTTCCCCTACCCAATCAGAATCTACATATCCATGAATGCTGATAGATTTATGAGATCCAACTGAGTTTCCATGATAGCAAATAGCATAATCAGAAGTTCCCTTAAAATACCTCATAACTCTCTTCATAGCATCCCAATGTGATCTTCTTGGATTCACCATGAATCGGCTCAAAACTCCCACTGCTTGGGCAATGTCTGGCCTGGTACAGACCATTACGTACATCAAACTGCCAACAGTACTTGCATAAGGCACTTTTTTCATATCGTCAATTTCATTCAAAGATTCTAGACAATCTTCAACAGATAGTTTCATTCCCTGCAAAATTGGAACAACAAACTGTTTAGAATCAGACATATTAAACTTATCAAGAACATTGGTAATATACTTTCTCTGGCTAAGCCAAATCTTTCTCTTAGATCTGTCCCTTTTGATTTCCATTCCCAGAATGTACTTCGCTGCCCCCAGATTCTTCATTTCAAATTTCAAGGACAACTGAGATTTTAATTCTGAGATCATCCCCTTACCATTGCCAACGAATAACATGTCATCCACATACAGTGCAATTATAAGAATCTGATCACCATCAGTTTTATAATAGACACAATGATCAGATTTAGATCTCACATATCCCAAAGATAAAACATACGTATCAAATTTTTGATACCACATTCTGGGAGATTGCTTCAAACCATAAAGAGACTTTTTAAGTTTACATACCAGATGTTCTTTACCTTTTACCACAAAATGCTCTGGTTGGGACATATAAATTTCTTCTTCAAGGTCCCCATGAAGAAATGCTGTCGTCACATCCATCTGCTCAATTTCAAAGTCATACGCTACTGCAAGTGACAATATAAATCTAGTGGATGTCAGCTTAGCTACAGGAGAAAAGATTTCTCCATAATCTATACCTTCCTTTTGAGAATACCCCTTAGCAACCAGTCTTGCCTTGTACTTATCAATACTACCATCTGGACCATATTTCTTTTTAAATACCCACTTATAGCCCACAGGTTTTCTACCTTCAGGAAAGGGCACTAGATCCTAGGTTCCATTTTTCTCCAATGATGACATTTCATTATCCATGGCTTCCAACCAAGAATTTGAATCAGATAAACTAATAGCTTCTTTCACAATTCTAGGTTCATCAATATCAGTACGTAAAGCATAGGCACAACTTGAATCAAGTACTAAAAATCCATACCTATCTGGTTGTCTTCTTTCACGTGTAGACCTCCTTAGTGGCTGAGGTGCAAGTTCAGGTTCTTGCTCTGGATTTGAATCTTTGGAGCTACTCGAACTCACATTTGAATCATCTACACTTGGTGTTTGTTGTTCCTCTTTTACAAGGGTCAGAGGAATATTAACAACACTCTTTTCTTTCTTCTTTTCTGTCTTCTCTGGCTGAGAATCAATAACCAAAGGTTTCAGCTCTCTGAAAATTACATTCCTGCTGTAAATTACTTTTTCAGTTTCAGGATTCCAAAGCTTGTATCCTTTAACACCGACTCCATAACCAATAAAGATACATCTGATTGCCTGTAATCCAACTTAGACCTTTTTACCTCAGGAATATGAGCATATGCCTCACAACCAAAGACACGAAGATGTCTTAAAGAGGGCTTCTTTCTAGACTACGCTTCCATAGGTGTCTTATCAACCAATGCCGAAGTAGGAGAATGATTCAGCAAGTAACAAGTTGTAGCAACTGCCTCAGCCTAGAACATTTGTTCAAGACCAGCATAACTCAACATACTTCTTGCTTTCTCCATCAATGATTGATTTAACCTTTCAGCAACTCCATTTTTCTGTGGAGTATAAGGTGTAGTTTTATGCCTTTTTATACCATGATCTACACAATATTTATCAAAATCTGCATTGCAATATTCACCACCGTTATCCGTTCTCAAACATTTTATTTTTCTACCAGTCTGATTTTCCACAAGAGTTTTAAATTCTTTAAACCGACTGAACACTTGATTTATTTTTCAAAAAATATACAAATGCCCTCCTTGAATAATCATCAATAAATGATACATAGTATCTTGATTTAGATAGAGAAGGAACATCAACTGGACCAAAAACATCAGAATGTACATAGTCCAGAACACCAGAAGATTTATGAGAACTAGAGTAAAAAGAAACATGGTTTTGTTTTCCATATATACAATGTTCGCAGAAATTGAACTCCAGATTACAATCAATCAGCCCATCTACCAGGGTTTTGTTTTTCAAGGTTTTTAAACCTTTTTCACCTATGTGACCAAGTCTATGATGCCAGAGCATTGTTTTCTTTGCAGGAAGTATAACTTCCATAACGTTTGCATCATGTGTTACAATAGTAGCTTTTTTAGATTTTACAGAGACACTATTACAACACACTGGTTTAGCATCTAACCTATACAGAGTTCCAATGTGTTCACCCTTTGCCAGTACAATAGAACCTCTAGTCATTTTACAACCACCATTCACAAAAGTAACTTGCACTCCAACATCATTAAGCTTACTAACAGAAAGTAAATTGCGAGTTAGACTTGGTATGTGTAATACTCCATTCATTCCCTTTATTTTGCCATCTGGGAACTGGATTTTGACTCTTCCTCGGCTGATAATTTCCAGTGTCAAATCACTTGCCAGGAACATCTTCCCACCAGCATACGGTTCATACTTTGTGAACCATTCTCTATGAGATGTCATATGAAAAGATGCTCCCAAATCCACCAGCCATACATCTTCAGATGCAGGCGTTGCTAAGGCAACAATGAAGGCATCAACATCACTCTAAGAAGAGTCGGTGTCAGAGAAGTTCTTTTTCTTCTTCTTTTTCTCCTCTTTGCAGTCTCTTCTGATGTGTCCCTTCTGCCCACAATTCCAGCACTTCACCTTGGACTTTGTGCCAGGAGATTTCGATCTCCCCTCTAATTTGGACTCAGACTTCTTGTCCTTCTTCTTGCATTTTTCCTTTGATCTACCTCGAACAGATAGGGCCTCTTTGGCCGTCTCAGAAGATTTCCTCTGCATCTCTTCAGATAACAATGAGGTAACAACCGCTTCAGTTGTAAACGTGGTTGTTGTACTTCCAATAGCCATCACAAGATGATCCCATGAGTCAAGTAAGGAACACAATAGAAGCATACAATGGTCTTCCTCTTCTATTTTTACACCTACAGACGTCAACTGTGCAACAATAAGATTAAATGAGTTCAGATGTTCTGTTACAGATGCTCCTTCATCCATCTTCAGAGAGTACAACTTCTTTATGAGAAAAAGTTTATTCAACAAGGACTTGCCCTGATAAATAGCTCCCAACTTCTTCCACAAAGCGTTCGTAGTCTTCTCTTCATGGACGTTCAATAGAACAGAATCTGCTAAACTTAATCTTATCAGTCCTCTGGCTTTCCTATCTACCAAGTCCCAATCTTCTTGCTTCATGGTTGAAGGTTTAGTTTCAGACACAGCAACCCAAAGATCTCTGTCGACCAGCATATCTTCAACTTTAAGTTTCCACAACTCAAAGTTTGTGCCATTGAACTTTTCAATGTCTATTTTTCCTGATGTACTTGCCATCTTATTTAACAAAATAGACCTCTACAGAACACCCACTCACTGAACTAACACAAAAAACCCAACCTACCAGCAAGGATAACACAACTGGCCAGGCTCTGATACCACTTGTAATGAAAGTAGAGGTGCGAAATACAGCTTCCCTAATGATAATTCAAAGGGGATTATGCAGACAGGTAACTTTCAATTCAAAAACATAGATGAATACACCAGAAAAAAAACAAAAAAAATAATTAAGACAACACAGAACGACACCAATTTTACATGGGAAAACCCTTTCGGGTAAAAAACCCACCACCACAATAGAAGCTATCTTTATTACAGTAAACTAAAAGATTACAATAAAGACCCCAGCTCTTTTTGTTCAAGTATTGATTCTTTTACAATTATACAAAGCCGTTTAATTCATCTACATATCTATAGAATAAACTGTATAATTTGAATCATTTCATCAATCTTCAACGACACATGTAGATCCATTTTTATTTCCAGTCATCAAGAGCAAAGACAATTATTCAACTTTTTCCCTAACTGATCGATCTAACTTCCCCAGCGCCGCTGCCTTCAAACCATCATAACTGTTCACATTCTCGTGAGATGTTTAATCCCACATGCACCAGGTCACAGACAACATTCTGATTTATATCTCCAAACTCTCAATAATACCATTGTCGGCAATTTTGTTGTCGACGATGCCAAACTATAGCCTCATCAGAATAACCTACTCCATCGGTGAGCGCTTCACTTCCTACACCGATTCCATTGTCTCAATGATGTCTTCAACTTACCACATACATCACATGACTTACTATAGTCAGTAATCCAATGTATCTTTCCTTGATGTCACCGGTTTGGCCGGTCGTCCCTTTGTATCTAACTCAATGTACATTTACAATGTACATTTGCAACATGCATTTGCAACATGCATTTGCAACATACATTCTAAAGATGCATTCTTCAGCATTCAAACAAAACTGACCATTGACCTCCTTTGTATGCCGATACACTTGTACATTCTCAATGTATGTTCACTACATACAATTGCGATATACAACAACGAGATGCACACGATTTGTTCTCAACATACAATTGCGAGATATACATGAATTGTTCACAAGATACATTTGCGATATACACACGAATTGTATATTCAGTGAAACAACCCAAAATTCACGCTGATACATTCATATCATTGAAACCTTGCATATTGATGTAAAGCTCCCAACTCTCGCCGATAGTTAAAGTCTTTCCAACGGTAGACCATTGAACCTGAGATTCATATGAACAACACCAATGACTAAAAGAAGGTTCAATTAGTAATTTGAGACACCAAGTCTCTTCACAACCTACATCACACTCATCCATTATTCTACATCATCTCATATCCTTCCGACAACATGGATCTTTATGTAGCAATGCAACAATTACAAATACTTATATATATATATATATATATATATATATATATATATATATATATATATATATATATGAGAACATGGATCATAATGCTAAGGAAAAATGCAAAAATGTCATTGGTGGTATCCCCTTAGCACACCTCATCATGGGAGATTCTGAAACTCCTACTTCATCCTCATCAACATCCTACATATCTTCCCCATCAACATCATATCAACCCTCATCTACACCTTCATCTCAATCTTCATCCCCTTATGTATCCACACCATCATATCTACCCAACCAATCAATACTTCTAAGATATCCATCCCACAACCATTATTATACTACCTTTGATCAAGGGAACATCAACCTAGCACACAAGACCTTATGGCTGAAATTGAAAGCTTACATGCACAACTATGGCCCTATGTGAATCCCCCATCTTCCAATCCATCAATCTCTCCAATCACTCCATCACAATACCCTCCAATCCTATTAACCTTAATCCATTATCCTACGTACCTCATAATCCATCAACCCCTATCACTCATCCACCATCTAATCCACCATCAAACCTTCCAAGTCCTAATCCATCAACTAAAGAATCCTTGAAGTATTTTCTCCAAATAACATTAGAAAAAAATAAAAAAAAGCAAATCTATGGAATCCCCCAAACCCCATACCTCTCCAACACCATCATGCAATCCCATCACCCACCTACCTGATCCTAATCCTACAACATCTTCCATCATTATCCATCCACTATATTATCCTACCAAACCTCTTGAACAATCTCCCACCATAACTCAAGAACCATCATGTAGCCATGTTGATGAGCCCATCTAAGAACCTATCACATCCATCCAAGTCACTTCCACTTCTATCCAAACACACGAGCCATGTCAAGAGTCAAATCCAAAGCATGTGGAAACATCAACCTCCTATCCTAATCAAGATCTAAGCATCCCATCTAATCCCATCCCTAATCCCCTCCCATCTAGTGGTCAACTTATCCACACCAACCATATCACCCCTACCACAACATCCCCTGTTGATCCTCTACCACCATCTACCAATCCCATTACAAATCCATCCTCTTATCTACTTGGCAAAAACACCTTCATCTGCAGTGGCTCTCTTGTAGGAGGTGAACAACTTCCATCCACCACCTATCCTTTCCCAACAAATAATGGACTCAAGTCTTGTTTCTAAAGCACCAAACATCCCATTGCATGTCGCATGCTCCAAAACATGAACTATCAAGGAAAAGGTTTAGGCCTTCATGAACAAGGTAGCTTGGAGCCCATCCATTACACATTTCATCCATCCTTTCATGGCCTTGGCTATACATCCCAAGAAAAACAATCCACCCATGTTGCTAGCACTCACACACCTCATAAAACATCTCCTTTTAACTCTGAACTTGGTGCACCTTATCGCACCTCCAAATCATATGTCGCCATCCCTCCTCTATTGTCATATCATTCACAAAAGCATGTGACCTTAAATATCCCCCATCAACTTTACCTCCACTCCTGCCAACTCCTAATATCCCTATCCTTAAATCCCTTTATCCTCCCATCCTTCCAATTCCCATCCTTAAATCCTCATCCCATAAATCCCGATCTCCTAACATCCCCAATCATGACCAACAAAAGCACACATCAACCGAACTTGAAGCTATCACAAACCCCATGGGATTCAAAAGTAAAAATTTGGATGCCTCCACTCATAAAGCACAAAATCTGTAAAAGCCTCAAGAGTATCATGCCATAGGGCATCAATACAAAACATCCAAGAACAATCCATCTATAAGACTACCAAAACCCACACCATCAAAAGAAAAAGAAAAAACAAAAATGGTGTGGGTCCCTAAACAAAAAGCACTCAATCCAAGTGGAGCATCCACATCCCATTCCATTTCAAAATCCCAAACATCCCACTCCCCATCAAATCCCACAATTCCTAAGTCTATCTAGGTCCCTAAGTCCCCAAATCAACAATCCCCATTAGTCCCCACTCCACATCCAAAATATAAGCTTCAAAATACATTATGATGTGTTCAACAGTTAGTTGTGGTTTTTCTCCACCCCTTGGATTTCCCACATTCCCCCACTATCCCATCTTACATCCCCTATCCCACATATCTTCCCCATCACATCCCTATGGTCCATGCTATCACATAATCCACATCATAATCCATCATCCTCCATCCACGTCATAATCCACATCATAACCCATCATCTGCAATCCATACATAATCCACATCAAAATCCATCATCCACTATCCACCATACACTCCATTTTCTCTTATCTACCAACATCCATGCATGCCATATCACTTGACATGATCTATGTGCGACAACTATCCAACATGGGACAATATTCTCCTTGCTATGGAAACATCCATCCAAAAAAGCAAAAAAGTAAAAATAAAAAAATAAAAAAAAATCAAGAAAAAAAAGAAAAATAGTAAAGAGAAAAAATCATTCGTCCAATGGTGAAAATCACTCCTGGTGGCGCCTTGGGCAAGTACCATGATGAAAATCCCTTGTGGGCATCATACATAATCCCTTTTCCACCCATTTTTATCCTTACTTGGGGGCAACATCATGCCTTTCACCCACATTCATAATATCCTTTTGCATATCTCATCCATAACATCCTTATCCTATCATACTCCTATCTGCCACCTTCATAACTATCTTATCGTCTCCCATCCATCCTATCTACTATATCTTCCTCCTTATCCTATTGCCATTTAGATCTTGATAAAGACATGGGCAAAATATCAAAAACATGCTTTGGACGTCTCTCGACATACATCCCTTTCCAAACATACCCCCCATTCATCCATCTACTACAAAGTCCATCCATCCCTTTTAAGCATGATCCCGTCATACAAAATTCAAAGCATCATACCTAGAATGGGGCATATGACTCCTATGCAACTTAGTCTTTGGAGATCATCCTTAACCCCTCCATCCATCTATCATGAATCGTCTATCCATCATATTTCATTGCCAATCCCCTTGTCCAACCCCATCACCTTCACCTCTAGACTTGGTGTTCCCTTGTCATTGGTATCTAGCGCAAAGGCTATCTAAATGTAATCCAGTTTCATACAACAATAAAACCATACCCTATCCAAAACATCACAAAATCCAAAAAATCATAAAATTTTAAAAACCCCAAAAAATCAAAACATCCTCAAAATCCCAAAAACATTAGAAACTACAAAAATCCAAAAAAAATCCATTCCTAAAATTAACATCATTCCATCCTACATCTAACCCATCCTAAACCATTCCACATCATCATCACACCATCATAACTACATATCATCACCACCCACATCTTAATGTGCCTTAATCCCGTGGATACAGGGTATGTAGGCAGTTTGGAATACGAAGGAAGTATCCAGTATGCATGTACATAAGATGCACCCATCCAACCCACTTGGATGGTCCCTATCCCTTGAGATTACACTTGACCCAAATGCAATACACTCATTAAGCATACTATCAAAGCATCATCCTTCACGAAAAAATCATCAGCTATCAAATCAACATCAACCACAACTTATAGGCCTATATCTTTAGCCCATTCTTTGAATTATCCTAACCATCCATCGATTCCTATCTTAACAGATATATCATTCCTACAATAGGCAGAATCCATCATCAAATCATCACCCATCTTGGCAAGAGATACAATGGTTGTTTGTTTGGTTCGTTGGTCTTTTGGTTCTTGATTTTTATCTTTTCTCATGTTCAAAGATCAATTCAAAACTACCTTGATCTCACTATATCATGGTATGTGGTGAAATATCTAGAATGGGGCATAGTCATTGCTTTTGTATGTTGTGCTTGTGGGTTGTTCTCATTACTCCAAGTCAGTATTCATATCTTGTGAAATGTAGGGTCAGTTCTAGCATATTGATCTCCTTTTGCATCTAAGGTTCATCATGCCTTTTGTGTACTAAGGACTTAAATGCTATTAGTCCCCTTCCCTCATCTAGACAAGATTGTACTATCTTGGGCATGCATGGGATTACCCTCTTGTTGGCGTGTCTAGTCCATGCAAATGATAGATATACATCATCACTCTAGTTTTCTATACCTTGGTGAAAATATCCTCTTTGCTATAACAAACCTAGGATTGCTCTAAATCATATCAGCACAATAATTATCCATCTCCAATCTATTGAATCTCCAAAATCAACTTATCATCACCTACCCACATCCTTTATCATCACACCCCCTTATCCTCCATCCCCTTTATCAACATGTTCATCCATTTCGAGAGCGCACTCGTGTTCTCGCAAACCACTTGCCCTCTCAAGGGGCATCACCCTTACCATCATCCCTAAACCTAATCCTATTCTTCTAAACCAAAGTCTTTTTCTATCCAATCCAACACTATATCTTAAACTTCTTTGAAATAATGTTACTTAGTTGCAACATCATTTAAAAGAGGGGCAAAATATAGACACTTAAAAATGACTTGCCCCCGCAAGCTACTTTCCCGCATCTTCACATCACTAATTTACCCTTTACCAATTAATTAAGTAAAATCAATTTATTTAATTAATTTATCCTAAATCATTTATCCCTAACCATTCATCTTATTCATCCCTTTTAATGAATTAGTTCAATTAATTTGTTATTATACCTTAGAATATCATCCTCCAATTGATTAAATAAATATCCTAATATTTACTTGATTAATTTCCCTCATCTCCTAATCTAGATTAATTAAATAAAACATACTTATTTAATTAATCCCCCTAGCCTATGACCAAAACTTGGCCTAATTGAGTAAATAGCAATGATTTAATTAGCTACCCTAACCTACCCAACCCCTAGACCCAAATTAATTAAGTAAACCATTACTTAATTAATTTTAACCTCTAATTAGTCTCCTCACTAATTTCCTACAACCATATTAATTAAGTTAAACACTTAATTAATATGGTCAAACCATCATTAACCTTTATCCCTATACACTTTGAATCTTTTATTCAAAGCGGTCACATGACCCTTCCACCTCACCTTTCCTCTTCCATGTAAGAGCCCTTTTTAATGCAAAGGGCTCACACATGTGCTTTCCAAAAAGACACATGTGTCACATGTCCTCACACTCACCAATAAACCTTAATTTTTTATTCACACCATCCCCCACAAAAATAAATTTTTAATTCATTGACAAGTCCTAATCATCCTCACACTCTCCCATGTAAATGAATTTTTTATTCATTCCTTATCCTTCTCAATGTGAATTTAAAATTCACAAATAATGGGAGACATCCATTATTGTTGATCACATCTCCACCCTTGATCTCATCTCTTCATCTCCACCATTGATCTCAACTTTGAATCTCCACCATTGGATTCAAATCCCTCCAAAAATGCCTATAAATACAACCCTCCTCTAAGCCATTTTCATCTCATTCGATGGCATCACCACTATGCCAAAATCTCTCCCAATAATCCTCTATAACACTCTTATCATGCCAAAATCTCAACTCATTCATCCTTAGTCATTTCTCTCACCTCAAGCATCCTTATCCATAGCCTAATATCTCTCAAATCCATATCCAAATCCCTCATCATATTGTGTTGAAGAACAAGAGCAATCCACATACACACTCCATCATCCCTGGGTAAAGCTAGGAGCTACTTGGGTGCAAGCTCCTCCACATTATCAAGGAGTGAAAAAGACTTGAGGGATTTTTGAAAGGTATAATCCTCTTTGTTTTGAGTATCTTTCATGCATTTTGTGTCTTTCAAATCTTTTTCATCTTCACTTATATATTACTTTTTATTTCATTTTTTTATAAAAATTTATCTTGGACATGGTCACTATGATATTCTAAATCTACCACACCATAAAAGTGATGATGTGGACTCATAATGACACATTTCACTTCGCCCTTGCTTAGTGGCCAAAATCTAGCTACTCTTGCTCCCATGGATAAAGCTAATCAAGTGACAAAAAGTTGAATTGGCTACCCTCTTCTTGAGTTTGGCAAGTTTGGTGAGTGACAATGTTATCATTGATATGAATCACACCACTTGTCTCATTTAATTCATGAGGAAGGAGGGTCAAATGGTAGCTTATTGTGTTGATTTGTGTGGTTGGATGTTGAATCATTGGTATGTTTGCACATTGTCTTGTATCTTGTTGGAGCACTAATGTTGCGGTTCTGGCGTCAATGATTTAAATTTTTCCTTCTAAAAGATAGCACTTTGTTGCATAGTGTTTGTCTCTTAACCACCTTTGTTCATTATGTTTTTAAATTATCCTATTGATGGGTTGATTCTCTTAGATTTTGTCCAAAACTACTTCTATCCAATAGTCATTAACCCCAAGACACATTTGGTGCACAAAGCCAAGTGAGAGATAGAAACATCAAATAAGAGTGATTTTAGTGAGCTTGTTTCCCTTGTTTTTTATTATGATAAGCGACAAAACTAGGGTGTTGATCCCATTACAAAACAACCTAGTGGGTGCACATCATAGACAACAGAATCTAGAACAGAAACACTAAACCAACTAAAAAAGAAAACAACCAGAAATAGTGAATTGACAACCAACGGACAATAGACCAACCACCAAAAAACAACAGAGAGAAAAACACCTAGGACTAGTTGAATAACTGGCCCCAATTTCAGTGAGGAATTGATATAGCTCCTCATAGTCCTTCATCTTCTTGTTTCCAATGCCATGTTTGTTAAGTTCCAGCTCTTGCAGGACAACCAACATGGTTGCTGATGTGTGCATAACTTTAGATGAGAATTGGGCAAGGATTTTAAAACTTTTCTCCAATTTTGTAACTCTGGTGTTCAAGGGTTCAATCGCAAGCCCCTCTCTGGTACTAGTATCACCCTCTTTGGTTCCTTGGTTGTCCTCCTTCATCTTAGAAGAGTTCTCAGTATCAGAATCCCAAAGATTAAACCCCAGAAACATGCTAGGGCCATCATCCCCACCCATCTCCAAACCCATGGTCTCATCTACCTTCCCAACATTATCCTCGTTGTCTATGTTCTCTTCCTTCTTCTTTGAGTTGCTAGAAACCACATGTTCTTTCAGTGAGGGGGTAGATTTCACGGCCAGCTTGCTAGACCTCCTGGTCGAGGGCATTCTAACTTTACCATATGGTGTAAGTTTCCCCTCATCTTGGGGTAAAAGTACAATGCTATGTCACACTTTTATAAAGGCAACGACCAACATTGATCCAACTTTTAAACTTGAATCACTAAAAAGTGACATGTTTTGAATTTTGAAATGATGTAAACTAATAAAATATTTATTTTTTACTATATTTTATGTTTGTATTTTTTTTTTAAATAAAAATTATTTGAATATAGTTTTTAATAAATTGACACTATAATTTAGTTGTTGGTAAAATGCTGAAAAATGAAGTTACATGAGACGCCAATCTTTATATAGTAAATTTTATTTTTTTCTTCAATTTTTTTTATGTATTTATAACTTGAAACTTTAGTGCATGGATATATTTTTTTCCAATTTTGATAAATATACATTTTAAATAAATATTAAAACGTGCATGTATTAAAATGTAGTTGTTTCCATTCGATGTTAACTTTCATATTAACTATTTATCTAAAATAACAAAAATTATACCATCTTGATGTAGATTCTTTTATCTAGTGCATCATTTTTTTTTATTTTTTAATAAGTTTTACTATTTTTCCTTGACATGATAATCGACCTAATGTTTTGTGCTGATAACCTACTTTTAGTAAAAATAAAAAGGAAAATATAAATAATAATTAAACTATTAAAATAGATATTTTTGAAAACTAAACTTATAGATCTACAGAAGGGTATTTTTATATTTTTAAAAAAATGTTATTTACATGAGTAGTAGTTGAAATATCAAGTTTTTCAAATAATTTTATTTTTTTGGTAAATTGGCCTCACTGTGATGCTACATATGCATTTAGCCAACAATTTTAGTTGGAAAAGTTGTGGACATGTCTAACTTAGCTAGAATGAATCCTACAAGATCATATGTTTGACCAAAATTGATTTTTAGTTAGAAATACTTAAATTTACTTGTGCTGATAAGTTGGCTGAAAGTGTGACACAACTTTGTGCTTTTACCCCTTGAGTTTCCTCATTATCTTCCTCCTCACCACCAAAAATCTCAACCGCCTTACCTTTCTCCATCTTGTGCCCCTCCTTCTTGAGAAGATCACCAACATTAACAAACTTACACGCATCCTCCTTCCCCTCCTTGGCTTTCTTCTGGGGACTATCACCCTTGCTATCAATGATGTCCAACAAGCTTCCTTTTGGTGGATTTTAAACTAGCTTTGGGACTACCAACAATACCAGTTTCAACATGGCTAGGGGGTGACAAGCCACATTGGGGTTTTCACTAGGCTATTTTTGGGGCTAGGTTTCATTTTGGAAGTAGAAACCCTAGTGTCTTTGGGAGTCTCTAGTAAATCCTTGGGGGTGAGTTCGGTAATAACCACACCATGGCTCTAGTCTTTGGTATGTTTAGAGGCACTAGAGGAACTATCAACACGGGTGTCTGTGATCTGTTTAGGTGGGCATAAGGCCAGATGGAACTTGTACAACCGATAGATAAGGCCTTGGTGCAGGGGAATCAAAGGCTTCTCAAGGTTAAGGGAATGTAAATCCATCACCGCCAAGACTGAGGCCTCCAATGATGAGAGAAGGTAGAAAGGGAAATTGATTAATTGATTTCTCCTAAAGTGATTTAACAACACAAAATGGTAATGGTAAAAGTGACAGAACCTAGCTTCCAAGGTAAAGTATTTCATCAGCTTGTAGTAGACATCATCCCATGGCTTGGGCAATCTTTCATGGTCGAACCCTCCTTGAAGGTTGTACAGTTCCTCTCCCTTCTTTAAGAAGAGAGCCATACCCTCTGAGTCTAAAACCTTGCTCTTGCATTCCTGTTTCACCCCTTCAATGGTCATGCTTGTAGCTAAGCCAATGACTTCCTCAGTTATCTCAAACCTAACACCACCAACCTAAACTCTTCTATTATCCCATGACACCACACATTGCTTCAAAAAATTCTCATCATACCCTTGAAGATATTCAAGGTAACGAGCCACCTCACCCTTGCAGCAAATGTGCCATAGAGTTTCATTTCTCATAAATTCATCATAAGATAAGGGTTTTGTTCTGTTTCTCTCCCTCACATCTTCACAAATCTGATAAATTTAGCAATTCATAGAGTGAAAGTGGTATCGTTGTGAACTATGAAACTTTGTAAAAGTTTGATCTTGATATTGGTAGGTGACCAGCTAAGCAATTCTTGAAGTTGGAGACCTTCTCCGTCACCCTGCCGCCTTATGATTTCATCATGCCATAAATTTGCCCTCTGTGAGCAATATGCCATGTACTCAACATGATTGGTGATATCAAAGCAATCATTAAAAGTAAGCCTTTTTCTGAGTTAAATATCTTTGCCTTGTCATACTCTCGACCACATGATTGGCCACGTTCTTGTGAGGTTGGGTCGTCCTAGTCATCCTACTGACCTGTCTTTGAGTCATCCCACGATGAGTCATCACCCAATGGCACCTTAAGCATGCACAAACAGGGGTAGAATTCAAATTAGCATGTTTGTAACACATGACAATGAAAGGGGAATTAATTTAGTTCCTTTAGGAGGAGGGTTTGAACATGTTTAGGGAGGTTATTCACCTTCCTCCAACACCTCCAACTATTGATATTTTGCCCAAGGTTGGCCATGTTGCCAGCCACTTTGTTACCCTCTCTAAAGGTGTACCTTATCTCTTTATCTCTAAACCCCATCAATAGGCCTGTAATGTCTCCAGTTATGTCCTTGAGCTTCCAACCAGTGTCAGCCTACCCAAGATGACATCTATAATGATTTTAGGATCCCCTTCAGTTTGAATTCTATCTATACCCAAGGTAAGGGCAAATTTAAGGCCCCACAGTAAGGTAAGACACTCAACCACATTGTTAGAATGTTTGCCTATCCCTCCAACATAAGCAACAACCAAATGCCCATTATTTCTCATGATAATTCCCCCCACTAGCCATACCTGTGCTGCTCTTGGTAGCACCATCAAAATTAAGCTTAACCTAGTCTTTTGGGGGAGGTTTCCAAGTAGTGCTTTGTCAAGCTATCCTCTTGGAATTGTCAAAGGTGGATATGTCTAAGGATAAACCTCGGTACTTGGCCACCTGTAGCTCTGATTGGGTCAGGGGTCTTTGGCAGTGTTAAAACTGCTGTTGGAAGTGTTTTCAGACACCAATTTGCCGAAAGAGAAGAAGACCTCCTTAGGGCTTTTGCCAAAATCTGTGAAGATTCTATTATTTATCTCTTTCTAGATGCTCCACCCTAGGTGTGGGCGAATTTTCCTCCATAGTTCCTTAATTCTTAGATGTCTAAAGGGGGTAGTCCAATTCTCCACAAATTCAATGATGCTTTCACTCATCACCCAGTCAAGACCAAGCTTTCCCAATATCATACTCCAAATCTCTTTAGTGTAATCAGAGTGGAGGATCAAGTGGGGTATGGACTCTTCTTCCTTATGGAAAAGAACACACCAATTTACTAGCTAAAAGCCCCTTTTCTTAAGGTTGTCAATGGTTAGGATTTTGTGGTGTGTCGTAGACCACCAGAAAAAATTAATTTCAGGAGTCAAGTGTCTGTTCCAGACCTTCTACCAGAATATGTTGAGTTGACTGTTGATAGACAACAGATTGTAAGCAGTCTTAACCGAGAAGACACCCCGATTATCCTGTGCCCATAACATTTCATCATGTCTGGGAAACATAGGAATTTTGTATTACTCAACTTAAGTTGTAAGAATCTAACAACCTGATCCCCCATATTGTTTTCAGTCTACCATTCAACAATACTTTTCTATTGTCTTCTACCCTAAAATTAGTCTATATAATTAATAACCTTTCCCCAAAGAAATTGGTAGCTCTATGAATAAGACTGTCATTTCCCTAGTTGAATAGAGGTTTCTCTTGTAGCCAAGTGTCCTTCTAGAACCTAATCTTATCCCCCTTGCCAAACTTCCACTTCATTCCTTGAGAGAGGATGTTCCTAGTTTTTAGCATTTTGTTCCAGATAATGGAACCTTTGGGGAGATTTTAAAGCTCAAGGAAGCTGACTCTCTCCCCATTGTGTAGATACTTGGCTCTCATTATTTGACCCTAGTCTTTTTCTTCCTTCAAACAACACCACCCACCTTCGTCAAAAGTGCTTTGTTCATCAATTAGATTTTTCTAATGCCCAGTCCCCCTGGGACTTAGGCAGGCAAACCTTGTCCCAGCTGATGAGGGATATCCTTTTCTTTTCTTCAACCCCTATCTAGAGGAAAGTTATCTAGATTTTTTCAAATTTCTTCGCTATGTATCTAGGCATTTTAAACAAAGTGAGAAAGTAGGTGGGGATACCTTGGAGGGAAGCCTTCAGGGGTTGGTACTTACTTGTTTGACTCAGTAGCTTACCCTTCCATCCTTCCAACTTCTTTTGGATTCTCTCAAGAAGAGAATTCCAGTAAGTGGGGGTCACTTCATTGACAGTGAGGAGAAGTCCAAGGTAAGTAGCTATTAGAGAAGCCTCATTACAATTGAGGATAGTTTTGATCTTCCACCAGAGGTCCTGTTTTGTGTTGAAGAAGAAGACATTACTCTTATCATAATTAATGCATTGCCCAGAATCCCTAGCATAGTCATTAAGTAATTGTTTCCACTTTCTATCTTCCACCACTGAAGCTGCTCTGAACACCATAGTGTCATCCACAAATTGCTGAATAGTTGAGGGGTCCACAATAGAAGCAACTCTAACCCCTTTCAGATCTTGTCTTCTCAGAAGGTTCAATATGTTTCTCCTTAGAACCTCAGCTATGATAATAAACAAATAGGGGGATAAGGGATCCCCCTATCTAATTCCTCTGCCAGAGTTAGAATACCCCTGGGGGATACCATTGACCAGAATAGAATACTTGACCGTGGTCACACATTCACTTATGAGTTTGATCATGTTGTCCTGGTACCCAAACTTCCTTAAAACTTTGAATAGGAAGTCCCAATAGATTCTGTCATAGGCTTTTGAGATATCTAGTTTAAGAGCCAAATTTAGGATATTACTCCTGTCCATAGAGTGAATTATCTCATGTGTGGAGATGGAAACATCAACAATCTATCTTCTGGGGACGAAACCCTTCTGACAACTAGCTATGAGACCATCCAAGAAGGGTTGTAATCTGCAGACCAAGGTCTTAGTGATGATCTTATAGATAGTATTGCAGAGGTTGATAGGGCGATAATCATCCATAGTCTCAATAGTTAGCTTCTTAGGGATCAGGTCAATAAAAGTAGTGTTAATCTATTTGAGGATCTTACCCATTTTGAAGAAGTCTCTAAAAGAAGCCGTAACATCAAACCCCACAATGTCCCAGAAGTCTTGGAAGAAGGTTGGAGGGAACCCATCAAGACTAATGGATTTGAATGCCCCTATGGAGAAGACCACAACCCTCACTTCCTCTTTGGTAATCGGCTTCAATAAAGCACAATTATCCTCAGCCGAGAGTAGGGAAGGTATATTGTCCAACAATGTTTCACCCCTATCCATGTGGGAATTATCAGTTTGTTTGGAGAGGAAATTCCTAAAGTAGTTAGAGACAAGATGACCAATATCCTCATTTGAGTTGACTTCTTTATTGTTCTCATCCAAGAGATACTTATTCTGTTCCTTTTCCTATGCTTCATAGTAGACTGGTGGAAGAAGGAAGTGTTTCTATCCCCTTCAGTCAGCCTTGTGATGGTAGCGAGGAATTTTTCCTTTTTGTTTTTCTTTTTTGAATGTTTTGAATGATTCTAACTAAATACGCTATTCTAATGCATATAAAAGAGCTTCTATCTACTTATTCTTTTTTTGTGATTTTTCTATTTGAAATATGAATTAATTAACTATATGCAAATAACAACTTTTATATGGGTTTTCAAATGCAATTTATACTACATTTTTTTGTATTTTTGATAAGGATTCATTAAACTTAAATATACTTACAATAAAAGAAAAGAAAGTAATCTAAATCTAATCTTCCCAAGAAAATAAATGCTAAAGTAACTAAGAAGCAACAATAGAGTGTTACACTCCTTAGATAAGAGTGTGTGACTTAATTACAAACAAATGAATCTTTGCATGAAGAAATTTCCTTTTTGAAATGAATGAACCTAGGAGAAGCTTTGGAGCTTCTTGAAGAACTATTGTGGGTGTGTCCTTAGAGGGTCCATCTTTTATTCATAGTACTTTCTCATCTTCCAACCTTGGGGTACTTCACTTGATGGAATGGGGAGATTGTGATTGGTGAGGAAGATATCATTATCTTCCTATACTATGTGGATGAGGATTTGGGATTGGGCTTTATAGTGAGGTTTGCAATATTATAAAGGTGATGTAATGCCTGGGGAAGGGATGCAGATATTTTCACAAAGAGTTGCAAAGGTAGCCTAACACTCCTTTTATCCTATGGGAAGATTTTTTTAATTTGCTCAAATCTTGTGTATGCATAAATTCTCTTCCCTTATGAATGAGAGAGGGGGGTTTATATAGGAAAAGAGGAGAGTCTAATAGAGGAAAAATCAAGACAAAGAGAAAAATAAAGGTCAACTTTAAAGAAGGAAAGAAAACATATAATCTCCCATTGAAAAAGTTAAGTTTTGGGAAGGAAATTGGAGAAAAACAAGCAAATCTGAATGACTCAGTTATGCTAAATGATTGTTAGGGTTAGCCAACAGAAGATATCAATTAAATGCAAATAAAGATTAAATAGAGAAATGGAAATACATAGAATTAATAACAGCGAGAGACAAGATTTAACATGGTTCACCCAAACCCGGGCTACATCCACCAAACAGAGAGTCCAATATTATTATCCAGTAAATCAAACCGATTACAATCAGCAATCCCTGCAACTCAATACCGCTGCAAATGCTACAATACAATACCCAAACCCTAACCCTTAGCTGCTTTTTATCAAGCCTTTTGTCGGTTACAAAAATTAGGGTTTTCTTATGTCGGTCATAAAAAATAGGATTTTTTAAGTCGGCCCTAAAAAAATTTTTCCTCGGGGGCTACCGCCCCCGAACCCCCACTTCTTGGGGGCTGCCGCCCCCAAACCCCCTCTCGGGGCCCGGCCCAGCCCCGAACCCCGGCGAGGATACATGGCTAGTGTACAGTACTTTCCTGATCAGTCACCACCTACCAACAATCTCCCACTTGGAGTCTGATCAGGCTCCACACCAACACAATCTCCCACTTGGAGATTGATCCTGGACGACACCGCTGCGTATGCAGCTCCCACTGGAAAATAAGTACCCTGGACTCTATTGTTCTATTTTTGTTGTTTTCAGTTTAGAAGACCAACCGAAGCTGAAGAGGAGCTCAGCTTCTCCCTTGTCACTGCCTTTGTAAACATATCTGCTGGATTTTCATCTGTATGTATCTTTTCCAGCCTTAACTGTCCATTATCCAACACCGACCGAATGAAGTGATACCGCAACTGTATGTGTTTGGTCTTTGAATGCAAAGCAGAATTCTTTACAAGATGTATGGCACTCTGACTGTCTGTATACAGAGAACTGTTAGCCTGTTGTTTGCCCAATTCTCCCATAAAAGATTGCATCCATATCATCTCCTTGCTTGCCTCTGTTGCAGCTACATACTCTGCCTCTGTGGTGGATAAAGCAACCACCTTTTGCAACCGTGAGATCCAACTCACTGCTGTCCCACCTACAGTAAAGACATAACCTGTAGTACTCCGCCTGGTATCAATATCCCCTGCCAAATCTGAGTCTACATAACCTGCTAAATCAGTATTAGAGCCCCCAAAACATAAGTGTTTATTAGATGTACCTCTCAAATATCTGAGAATCCATTTTACCGCATTCTAATGCTCTAATCCAGGATGACTCATATACTTGCTAATGACTCCTACAGCATGTGCAATATCTGGTCTCGTGCATACCATGGCATACATTAAACTTCCTACAGCTGAAGCAGATGGTACCTTGGACATTTTTTCTTCCTCCTCTTGTGTCTTTGGACACATCTCCTTAGTCAATTTCAAATGACTAGGCAAAGGTGTGCTGACAGCTTTTGCATTGTCCATATGGAATCTCTGCAACACCCTTTCAACATACGCAGCCTGAGATAGAGTCAATTTTCTGTTCTTCCTATCTCGACAAATTTTCATACCAAGGATTTGTTTTGTTGCCCCCAAATCCTTCATATCAAATGACTGTGCTAACTGATGTTTTAACTCTCTGATGTGATCCATGTTAGACCCAGCTACAAGCATGTCATCAACATATAAACATAAAATAATGTAGCTGTCATTATCCAACCTCTTAAAATAAACACAATGGTCAGAATTACACCTACTATAGCCTTGCTCAGCCATAAAACTATCAAATTTCAAATACCATTGCCGAGGTGCTTGTTTCAAGCCATACAAACTCTTCTTCAATCTGCACACTTGTTTCTCCTTACCTTTGACCTCAAATCCCTATGGTTGTGCCATGTATATCTCCTCCTCCAAATCACCATGGAGAAAGGCAGTTTTCACATCTAGCTGTTCCAAATGCAAATCTTCAGCAGCCACAATACTTAAAACAGTACGAATAGAAGTCATCTTGACAACCGGAGAAAATATCTCATCAAAATCAATGCCCTGTTTCTGTGCAAATCCTTTTACAACTAACCTGGCCTTAAATCTTTTCTTACCTCCATCTTCCTCTTTCAACCTGTAAACCCATTTGTTTGGTAAAGCCTTTTTACCTGCAGGTAACTTACATAATTCCCAAGTCTGATTTTTCAGCAAGGAGTCCATTTCTTCTTTCATGGCAAGCTCCCTCTGAACTTGTGTATTCACCTGCATAGCTTCATCATACCCTTCTGGTTCACTAGCATCTGTTAACAAAATAGAATACAAAGAGGGTGAAAACCTTTCAGGAGGTCTACTTATCCTTGTTGACCGTCTAACATTCATTGGAATTTGTGGTATTTCTGGTTGCTGTTGCGGAGCATGAGGAGCCACTGGAACATCACTATTTGGAGTATCATCCAGCACCACATAATCCTTTTCTTTCTTCTCATGCTGCTGCAACTGATCTTTGTACAACACCTTCTCATTGAATATAACATCCCTGCTTCTCACAATTTTTTGATTTTTAAAATCCCAAAGCCTATAACCAAATTCATCAATGCCATATTCAATGAAGGTACATTTTTTTGATTTCGCATCTAGCTTGGTTCTATTTTCAGAATCTATATGTGCAAATGCTTCATAGCTGAAGGTTTTAAGAAAAGAATAACTCACCTTCTTACCAGTCCATGCTTCCTCTGGAATACCACAGCCCAAAGGAACTGAAGGACCTCTGTTAATTAAATATACAACAGTGTTGACAGCCTCTGCCCACATGTTTAAAGGCAGTCCAGCATGCAATCTCATGGTCCTTGCATGCTCCATTATTGTCCTATTCATGCGTTCAGCCACTCCATTTTCCTGTGGAGTCCTTGGAACCGTTTTCTGCCTACAAATTCCATTAAAGGAACAATAATCTTCAAATTCTTTGCTGCAATACTCACCGCCATTATCAGATCTAAGACATTTTAATCTTTTACCTGTCTCATTTTCAACCAAGCTTCTCCATTTCTTAAATGTTTCAAATACATCAGATTTTTATCTAAGGAAATAAATCCAGACCTTCCTAGTTGCATCATCTATGAATGTAACATAATACTGAGAGCCACCGAAAGAAGATACCTGAGCTGGTCCCCATACATCTGTATGCACAAGCTCCAACTTTTCATTTTTCTTTTGCTTCCCATCTCTGAGAAAACTGACTCTCTTTTGTTTTCCATACACACAACTTTCATAGAAATCCATATTAATACATTTCAGACCTGGTAAAACTTTCTTAGAATGAAGTACCTTCATACCTTTTTCACTCATATGCCCAAGTCTGTTATGCCACAGTGTTGTTTCAGAACCCGTAGCAACTTTTCCAGTCTCTTCCTGCAAACCTGCAGCAACTGTTCCTGAACCTGTTTGTTTTTCCTCTATAACATCTAAAGTAGTAGGAACAGTATGACCTGTACAAAGATATAAGGTGCCTACTTTCACACCTTTTGCTACTACTAAGGCACCTTTTGAAACCTTCCAATTTTTATCAGTAAATGTAACAGTGCAACTTTGTTCAGTTAGTTGCCCTGCTGAAATTAAATTCCTACCGAGCCTTGGAACATGCCTCACCTCTTGTAGTAGCCAATGATTCCCATTCTGCAACTTAATCTTGATTCTTCCCTTTCCAACAATCTGATAGGGTTCGTTATCTCCCAAATAAACCAGCCTAAAATCCCCTTGGACATAACCAAGAAAATAACTTCTATGGGGCGTAGCATGAAATGAGGCCCCTGAATCTAAAAACCATGAATCATTAGCATTATCTAGGGAAAGAATCAAAGCGTCATCTTCAGATTTATTACTTACCACATTTGCTTCCTTATTGCCTTCTTGTTTGTCTCCTTCTTTATTTTTCTGAGACTAGCAATCTTTCTTCAGATGACCTAGTTTTCCACAGTACCAACAATCCTTCTATCCTCTGGTTTGGGATCTTTTATCCTTTGATTTTCCTCGTGACTTCCCATGACCTCCAGAACCTTTTCCTCTCTCCTTTGATCTGCCCCTGCTATCTGCATTCAAAACACTGCCTGATTTGGATCCACCTGAGCTTTTCTTACGAATTTCCTCACTCAGAATAACACCAACAACATCATCAAATTTCAGGGTATTTGAACCAGAAACAGAGTTACTAACCGCCATTACCAAACTATCCCAGCTTTCAGGCAATGAACATAATATCAAGAGAGCTCTAACTTCTTCATCAAATTTTACATTTACAGAAGTCAATTGACTGACAATCGTATTAAATTCATTTAAATGATCTGTCACAGATCCACCTTCAACCATTTTCAGATTAAACAAACGCTTCATAAGAAATACCTTATTTGAGGCTGAGGATTTTTCATACAATTTAGCTAAAGCTTTCATCAGACCATCTGTTGTCTTCGCTTCTGTTATATTGAATGCCACCGACGGTGCCAGGCACAACCGAATGGTTCCCAGTGCCTTTCTGTCAAGAAGATTCCAATCCTCATCAGACATTGTTGCTGGTTTCTTGGCTACTCCTTCCAACGGCATCCATAAATCCTTTTGATAGAGGTAATCCTCCATCTGCATCTTCCATAACTGATAGTTTTGCCCATTGAATTTATTGACCTTCAATCTTCCCTCGTCCGCCATTGCTCCCACTCAACTGTGAGACTTTCCTGCAGATGATAATCAAACACAACCCGCTCTGATACCACTTGTTAGGGTTAGCCGGCAGAAGATATCAATTAAATGCAAATAAAGATTAAACAGAGAAATGGAAATACATAGAATTAATAACAACGAGAGACGAGATTTAACGTGGTTCACCCAAACCCGGGCTACATCCACCAAACAGAGAGTCCAATATTATTATCCAGTAAATCAAACCGATTACAATCAGCAATCCCTGCAACTCAATACCGCTGCAAATGCTACAATACAATACCCAAACCCTAACCCTTAGCCATTTTTTATCAAGCCTTTTTGTCTGTTACAAAAATTAGGGTTTTCTTATGTCAGTCATAAAAAATAGGATTTTTTAAGTCGGCCCTAAAAAAAATTTCCTCGGGGGCTGCCACCCCCGAACCCCCGCTTCTTGGGGGCTGCCGCCCCCAAATCCCTGCTCGGGGCCCGGCCCAGCCCCGAACCCCAGCGAGGATACATGGCTAGTGTATAGTACTTTCGTGATCAGTCACCACCTACCAACAATGATGACATGGTTACCTGTGTTGGGTATGGGATGCCCCTCTTACCAGTGCTAGTCTCCCAAGCGACCCTATAACTTACCATGGGTCCCCTAGGAAATCCTAAGGTCTCCATTTGAAAATATTTAGGATTTATAATCTAAACAATATTATCTCCAAAGATCTATAAAACCAAATATTTTGCTTCACATGTAAAACCTATAAAATCATACATGTAATTACAAATCTATAAACTCCAAATATATAAATCAAAATAATGAAATATTTTAGATATGCATAACCATAGATTTTTGAATAAAAACTACATAACCCACAAATCCAAATGACATGAATCTACAATTTGCAAGTACAAATATCCTAAAGGACCAAAAGGTTGTCTAAGAAATCTAGGCCACAAAAGGATTGATTCCACAACCATCACCAAGTACATGCAAATAGAGGAACTAGATTGTCTAGGAGCTTCTAGGTCATCAAAAGAACAACTCCGCAACTCATGTAACTAGGGCCTAATCATACAATACCTTCTTGTAATCAAGGACTAAAACCATGAACCCAACTTAAGCACTCTAGTTAGTACTCAAAACATCTAGAGCTTTCCCATGTGACTAGGGAGTTAAAAGTAAGCACCTTTAACATGAACACTCTTCCACTACAAATGACTATAGAATAAAGGAACATAAACACCATGCAAGATGGCTAGTACCATACTACCAAATAAGAGCTCCAAGTCACATCCATGCAATATATACACACATGACCAACTCCAAGATCTTGCACCTTGAGTATCTAATGGCTAATATTGATTACATTGAACCTCTTTACCATTCTACTAGTGCTTACTAGACTATTTCCTAAAAAATCAAACTAGATCCATTCCAAAATCTCACTAAAATAAGGATCAATAATCAACTAATTCCTTCCTATAGATTCCCACAAGCTTGTTAGGCTAAAAAATTAAAATAGAGGAATATTTAGAACTCATATTATCATGTGGATCCATCACATGTAAACACATGCAACCTACATGCAAGAACATGAGAGTACATGCAAACCACATACAAGTACATATAACCCATGAAACCACCTTGGGTCTGATACCAAGTGTAGGAAAATGTGCCCACAAATCCATTAGAAAATAAACTCAAAACAAGGATCAACACCTAAACATGTAGGTATTTCCACATTGATCCTATGAGGACAATATTACAGAAAATTATGTATAAAAACTTTAGTAGCATTCCAACATATAAACAACACTTTGAAAGGAAAGAATGAGAAGAAAAATAAAAGCAAGATAGGAACAAGAGTGACACAAATTATATACACTTAAAAAACTTGTCAAGAAAAACTTAGTGATGCAGGAGCATCCTTGGTTCAAGAGCAATCTTGCATCAACTAAAAATATTTGCATTCCAATTTGTTTCCTTTCATTTTCCAATTTAGTTCAGGCAGTTCAATTAGTAGCAGTTCTGCATTTTGGTCAGCATTCTGCTGCAGTTGCATTTCAGACCTTGCAGAGATGGACTTAGCATCTAGAGACATTCATGTGCATCATATCCATAATTCAGAGCAAATGGATTAAGTACCAGAAAGTTATCGCTATCAGAAGATCGACTGTTTTCTTAGAACAGAGCATCCTGACAGTTTTGACAATCAGCTGAAGGAGAAGACCTGCGGAGCATTTCACATCCTTCAGAGCCTAATGACACATCATTCAATGATCTTTGGTTCATGGCCGACATTTCCCGTGGTCCACACATCATCCCATTCATTTGCGGAGGAACTCTATGCAATTAGGTCTGACCTATCCGTGTACACACGTTACAACTCTTCATCGAAGTTTGTGATCTTCCTTGGCTGACGCGGAGCAATCTTATGATCTAGAGATGATATATATTTATGTAATAGATGCCTAGAAAAGAAGTTATCAAGTTCATGAGATAGAGATAGTTGATAGTTTAGATTTTGTGCGAAGGGGCTTCAAAGCTATATATTGTGCTTATTCTGATTTTCTATAATCAAGCCTGTGAGCCCTAATTGTAAGCCCACATGTTGCTTTACATCTTTGAGTTGTTTCCGTTGTGTTTACTTTAGCTACACGGTCTAGACTGTTCATTCTGTGAACCCTCCTACCGTGACTGCACCAACTGGTATCAGAGTGATAGTTCAAATCATTGGGAGTGAATTGAGAGATGTTGGTGAAGGAGTTCCATAAGATCTTGTTGTGGACAAATCACCAAATTGAGGCAGGTTACTTGTGTCACAACCGATCACCGATTGTGAGGCAGTTGTCACCTTGTAGCCTGATCGCCGAACTTGAGACAGTTTGCACTTGATCCTAGGAATAATGCCATTGAGGAGAATCCCTGTTGTTGGAAAGATGGCTGGTAGGATGGATGAGATGATAGAAATGAGTAAAACAATGAGAATTTGATTGGATGCTGTCGAAAAAGATAAGAGAAGAGGATTGGCACCGAGACCTAATGTTGAAAGTGATGATGAAGAAGAATTTCAATTTGTTGAACAAATTGGCAAAACCCTAGGAGGTGATGAAGAAGAATCAGATCAAGTCAAGATGTTGCGAGCTATTTCGAAGATTGGAAAGAGACCTAGAGTTGATGTGCCAAACTATACTGGTAATTTGAACCCTGAAGAATTGATTGACTGGATAAATGACATGGAAGAATACTTTGAATATGAAGAAGTTGAAGATCCAGAGAAGGTGAAATTTGCAAAGACAAAGTTGAAAGGACATGCTGCTATATGGTGGAAGGAAGTTTAGTTGGATAGGAACAAAAGTGGAAAATAAAATATTACAAAATGGGATAGGATGGTGACAAAATTAAAGAATCAATTTGTACCTGCTGACTATGAGTTGGAGCTATTGAAAAGATTGTAGAACCTGAGACAAAAGGAGAAATCTGTGAAGGAGTACACTGAAGAATTTCATAAGATGATTATAAGGATAGGACATAGTGAAGAAAGCAAGGAGAAAGTGGCTAGATACATCAATGGACTGAGATTGAACATTCAAGAGGAACTGAGTTTGGTGAAGATGACAACACTGGAAGAAGCATATCAATTTGCCTTGAAAGTTGAAGAAAAGTTAAATAAGAGACATGATCAGAGATAGAGAGGAAGAGGAGGTAAATTTTAGAGAGGTAGAACATTTTTCGGAGGGGACAAATCATGTCCAGAGCAGAACAAGCTTGACAACCCATTTAAGAAGGATGATAGAGATAGCAATGCCTACTGGAGCAATGACAGAAATTTTCAACATAGAGGTAATTATAACTCATACCGGAATGAAGGGTATAGAAGAGAGGGAAGAGGATTTGACAAGAGAACATTTAGAGGTACTTGTTTCAAGTGTGGAGGTGAAGGACATAGAGCATTTGAATGTAATCAAGGAAGTACAAGCAAGAGAGCAGATCACAGTGGAAGAGCAGCCTATGTGGAAGAAGAACCTATTGGATCACCCAGTTCAGTTGGTAAACCAGAGAAGGGAGAATCACTTGTGATGAGGAGAGCATTATTTCAAGCAGAGACAACTGAGGAACCACCGCAGAGGAAAAGTTTGTTCAGAACCAGATGCAAATTAGGAGGTAAATGTTTTAAAGTTGTAATTGATAGTGGTAGTTTAGATAACCTAGTTTCAGAGGAGATGGTGACTAAGCTGAAGTTAGAAAGATTGAAAGACCCTAAACCCTATCAGATAGCATGGATTCAGGATGATCATAAGGTACTGGTGAGTGAACAATGTTTGGTGAAATTTCACATTGGATCATATCATGATGAAGTCTCAAGTGTGATATTATGCCTATGGGTGTATGTCATATCTTGTTGGGTAGACCTTGGCAGTATGATACAAAAGCTATACATGATGGGAGAAAGAATAAATACACTATAACATCAAATGGGAAGATAATTACTTTGATTCCTTTGGAAGATGATCCTAAGGGTGAAGTATGTGGGAATGCTAGAATCTATTTGGTAGATGGAAGAAATTTTTTGGATGGTTTAAGACATGAGAATATGTGTTATGCTTTGATCCCTAAGAAGCCTAAAGCATTGAAGGAGACTAAAGAATCACAACCGGAGGAGATAAAGGAGTTGTTGACAAAGTATGAAGACATCATATATCAGATAATGTACTTGAAGGATTGCCAGCTATAAGGAGTATCAATCATCACATGGATCTTATACCGGGATCTAGTTATCCTAACAAACAAGCACATAGAATGACACCTGTAGAGAATGAAGAACTAAATAGACAGATACATGAGTTGTTGAGAAAAGGGTTGATCAAAGAAAGTTTAAGCCCTTGTGCAGTACCTGCAGTGTTAGCACCTAAGAAAGATGGAGAATGGAGGATGTGTACAGAATCTAGAGCAATAAACAAGATCATAGTTAAGTATAGATTTCCTTTACCTAGGATGGATGATATCATGGATTTTTTGAGTGGAGCAAAATATTTCACAAAGATAGATTTGAAGAGTGGATACCATCAGATCAGAATTAGAGAAGGAGATGAATGGAAGACTGCTTTTAAGACAAATGAAGGATTGTTAATAAATGAGTGGTTAGTGATGCCTTTTGGATTAACAAATGCACCAAGTACTTTCATGAGGTTGATGAATGAAGTTCTAAAGAAATTCTTGGATAAGTTTGTTATTGTGTATTTGGATGATATTCTAATTTTTAGTAAGACAAAAGAAGAACATTTGTGGCATATTAGATAGGTATTCCAGAGACCGAGAGAGGAGAAAGAGCTAATAAACATCAAGAACTGTAGTTTCATGAAGGAAGAACTAGTGTATTTCAGATTTGTGATTTTTGCGAAAGGATTGAAGATGAACCCTGAGAAAGTGAGTGATTTTTGAATGGCCTACACTGGAGAGCATGGGAGAGGTTAGATCATTTCATGGATTAGCTAGTTTCTACTAGAAGTTCATTAGAAATTTCAGTTCAGTTTGTAACCCTATGATAGAGACAATGAGAGGTGACAGAAAAGACTTTAAGTGGACATCAGGGCCAGATAAATGTTTTGAACTGTTGAAGTAGAAAGTGATAGAGCAACCTGTTTTAGCATTATCAAATTTCAATAAGTTATTTCAAGTAGATTGTGATGCAAGTGGAAATGCAATTGGAGTAGTGTTAAGTCAAGAAGGAAGAGTTGTAGCATATTTCAGTGAAAAGTTGAATGATGCAAGGAAGAGATATTCAGTTTATGATCAAGAGTTCTATTCCATAATTCAAGCCCTCAAGAAGTGGAGACATTACTTGTTACCTAAGGAGTTTGTGTTGTGTACAGATCATCAAGTTTTGCAATACTTGAACAATCAAGGAAAGTTGAATCAAAGGCACATGAGATGGGTAGAGTTCATGCAAAGTTATACATTTGTGTTGAAGCATAGGAGTGGTAAATCAAACAAAGTTGAAGATGCATTGAGTAGGAGAAGGAACTTGTTGACAGAGATGAGAGTTGAAGTGGTAGGATTTGGTGAATTGAAGAACATGTATGAGGGAGACACTGATTTTGCAGAACCTTGGAAAGAATGTAAGGAACCTATTGAGACAGATAGGAGTAAATGGTTGGACTATTTCATTCAAGATATGTTGTTCAGAGGAAATCAGTTATGCATACCTAGAAGTTCAATGAGAGATAATTTGATCAAAGAGAAACACATTGGTGGATTGGTAGGACATTTTGGCATTGACAAGATAGTGGCTTTGGTGAGTGAAATTTACTTTTGGCCTTAGATACATAAGGATGTTAGGAAATTTGTGCAGAGTTGTAGAGTTTGTCAAGTTGCAAAAGGGAGTAGTTAGAATACTGGATTGTATAAACCTTTGATAGTACCAAAGAGACCTTGGGAAGACATAAGCATGGATTTTGTAATGGGATTGCCGAAGACACAGAGAGGACATGATTTATTATTTGTAGTGGTATGGCACATTTCATACCTTGTAAGAAGATAACTGATGCAATACATATGGGTAAGTGCAAGAAGATGGGGGGCCAAAAAGTGGCCAAATTAATTTAAAACAAAATTAAGTCATAACGTGAGCGCGTTATAATGCGCTCGCGTTATGACTTCCTATAAATTAAAAAAAGGTTTCCAATTTCATTTCTTTCTATTTTCTCCTCTCTACCCGCGGCTTGCAAACCCTCGAAAGCGCGCTTGCATTTTGCAAAACACCATTCAACACAAAAAGCTTATCGATTCATCGCCAAAATGCCGCCACGACATCGAGCACGCCAAAGGGGTGAGTTATATTTATTTTTTTGTTTGAATTTGTTTCTAAATAGGTAGGTTTTTGTTGATTTTTGATGTATATTTCGTTAATTGTCAGGAAATGTTAATGCACCTCCTCCTCCTCCTCCTCCTCAAAATCCACAAAATCCTGAGGAGGAAATACTTGTAGAACAACAACCTCCTCCATTCATTCCTCGACATGCCCCTGAAACACAAGAAAATATAATGGGGCAAATTAAAAACAACAAAAAGGAAATTGAAGATATAATTGCAAGGTTGAAAGATCCTTCCACTTCAACCTTGCATAGGTCCACGCTTGTCGAATCTCTTGAGTCTATGTTATCAAATGTAGATTTAATTAGCAAGAAAATAATTAGTTGGATGGATAAAAAGAGAGAGTTTAGAGATTACTATGCAGACAAGTTGTCATACCAAGATGTGAAAAAATTACAAATTACAAAATTAGACTTGTGTTCAATTTTCACAAACCCACAAACAAATCAACCTCCACCCATTACATGCAAGAGGTTCCCTATCCATTGGTGCAACAACCAAGCGATAAGGGACAATTTCAGGCAGAGGTGGTGGATGGTTTTTGACCATCCTCCATGCAATAATAATGAGGTCCCGCAATACTTTTTGAGGAAACTCTACTGCGAGTTTGTCCTCAATAAAGTGCCAAACTATTTTGATATGCGGGACTTCCAGGGTAGAGGTGGGGGGTCAGCACAAGATAGACCAGGGGCACGTCTTGACCCACAGCGGGTAGTGAGATGATTAATCAGCAGACCAGCCCATGAGCATGTTTCTATCCCTTCCATTGTGAAGGAGAGTGTTGAGGTCGATACACTTCAGTCGATTAGTGCCTTAACCTAGAGCATCATAGAGCATGCCGGTCCTGCAACACAGAGTGGGTTGGGAGATAGTGCGAGGAGTAGGGTCCCACCCCATACTTGCCAGGCTTGCGGGTTAGCCTATGGTTATGACACCATGGACAGTCAGGATGCAGGTGCATAGGCTACATCTGCAGCTGAGCAGATGGTGATGACAGATACCCTCCTGAGTGAGACTTTCGGCCTTGATACTTAGGTATATATTAGCAAGTTTATTGAATTTAATTTATTAAATTTCATTTTTGAAATACAAGATTAACTAATTTAAATTGATGATTTTAATAAAATTTTAGGGTCATAGCGTCGATGCAGTTTTCAGTGGTTCTCCACCTGCATTTTTCACTAGATCATCTACTATCGAGGTATGTAACTAGTAAACAATTATAAATATTACATGTGAATAGCATCGTTATATGAATGGTATTCTAATATTTGATTTTGGATGTTGAATGGGTTAATACTGTAGATTTCACGGCAACACCTGCCAGTGGCGGTGGACTTCAAAGCTTTACGGAGGTAATAAAATAAATAGTTTAATGAATGAATTGTACTTACTAAATTTTTGTATGTGATTTGTGTGCTTTATTGTGTGTACTTCCATGTTTAGATGAATGTGTGTGTATGTTAGGAGCCATGATTTGCATCACTATTATAGTTTTCATAATTGAATAATGTTGTTTTATTTCCAGATGATGCAGGCTGCGGAGACACCTCCCCATGTTCATAGGGCAATGGAGCAGGGTGTGGCCTCTGCGATTCATAGCTCCATGGCATTGATAGGGGTATGAGGCAGATTAGTAAATTTCAATTTACATTCATTGTTATAGTTGTCTATTTTTGAAAAATCAAAAGATTATTGATTTGAAGTTTAATTTCTATCTAGATGGTTTCTATAGGACATGACATCACCAGGGCCTATTCATGCTACTAAGGCAAGCGAGGAGATAGATTATATGTTAGTGGTAAGTGATTATTTTGTTAAATGTTTCATTTTTTATAACATGTAATTTCTATATATTAATGTCTATACTTTTTATTGTAACAGGTAAAGATGCAGGAAGACCTAAATAGGAGTAGCCCTCGGGTTCATAGTAGACCACCCACATGCACGTCTCCATCCCCTAGAAGATCAAAGGCTGCTCATGATTTATTCTCTTCACCAGCCAGAGGGGAATGACTTTTTATTGTGTTCCTTTGTTGTATGCCTATATGGCATTTGTGGACATATATTTTGTATTGTACATAGTTGACATTGTATGCCTATATGGCATTCTTGTAAGCCTATATGGCTATTTTGTATATATGTTATACTTATATCGACAGATATTGATGTATGCCTATGTGGATATTTGGTTAATAGAAATCTTTTTTATTGATGGTGTCCATACTTGCATTATAAATCCACGTTTGAATGGATATTTGTAGATGGCTACTTCAAATATTTAAAGTCCGATTGTATTACATAGGATGTTTGCATTTTCTTTGATAGGCTTGATAAGCCATGGATTACATGATGGTGTTTGATGGAAAAGTATGGTACTAGAAGACTCTAGTTCATTCTTAATAGGCTTGTGATTGATAATATCTTTGAATGATTGCACTTGATCTTGGATCATGGGCATGTTGTTAGGATTTTTATTGCATTGTGTGTTTGATGGATAGGCATTGTACTATGTGATTTTTTGGATAGGCTTGGGAGAGGTACACTAATTGAATTTGTGATTTCTAGTTTGAGATTTTTCCTCCACTAGAAGTCCTTGGAGGAAATCTAAAAAGGATGATTTGGATGTAGTGGGTTTGGATTGATGGGATAAGTTGGAATGTAAGGATTATGAGATGGAGGATTTGAATAGGATACATAGGATAAATAGTTCTCACATGCGGTTGGGATTGGAGATATGAATTGAATATGAGGACCTTGGTCTAAAGTGGTTCTTCCCTTACCAAAGGTACCATAAGGATGACCATTAGATGTGAATTTAGGATTGGCATGATAGCTAGTGCTAGTCATTTCTTGTTTGAAATATTCTTGCATGTTCATGAGTGGGAGATGAAGGTTTATGGAAAGTTTGCATGTAATGATCTCATAGTTAATGCTATTGTCATCTTGATATCATCTTGATCTACAAGACTATCATCATCATCATTGTCAAAGGGATTTTTTGATTGATTTGGATAAAAGATCTCATTTAAAGGATGCATGGTTTGAGGACCTATTTTGATTGTGATTTTGGCTTTTGCATGAGCCTCGCACAAGGTAATAGGCATAGGGTTTTTATCTTGCATAATGATTTTTTCAAACCAAGGGTCCATGATGGAAATGATTAAGGATGATAGAATGTTTGGATTTTGGACTTTGAGATGTTTATGGTTGTAAATGTTTATTGTTTGGACTCAAATTTTGTTAAATGGTTGTTTGAAAGAGGACACATCAAACACAACAATAAGATTGGTTTAAGTATGGATGCAAATGATGTTTACTAGTTTATTAAATGAAGACACATCAGGTACATTAATTGCCTATTCTATTGAAGTGGGTGTATCAATCTCCATGGGCTCAGCAATATTCTGGTTTGAGGACATGGTTGATACATGGTGAGACTAGGAGTCTTGTTTCAGTGGGATTTGAGCATAGGTATAGTAATGATGATAATTATGGTGTCATGGATATGTAGGTACATTTGAGCATTGGCAAGACTTGACCATGTTTGTAGTTGATGGGTATGGGTTATGATGTTTGATTCATGATTATAGGTGGTGTTGTGGTTTACTTTTAGCACATTGTTCTTATCTCTTAGATGCTTGATTAGTTCCTTGACTATGGTTACTCATTTGTAAACTTGTTTGGAAAGTTGAATCTATGATTGATTTGGTGAAGTCTATAAGTTATATTATTTGATATCTCAGTTTGGAAGTTACTAATGTGATGATGATTTTGCATGTTTTCAATGGTTGGGATCTACAAGTTATGCATTTTTTTGGGATGCACACCTCATTGATTGTAGTGGGATGACTTGAATGCATATTGCCTATATCCATGGGATTGATTCAGTGTTGATGTAGACTTTGTTATTTTTCCTTGTCTATACTCATTTGCGCATTGGTATGTTGCATTGGGATGAGAGGATGGATGATGAGAATGATTGGATAATTGGTTATTGGGACTTGTAGCATGTTTATCATGATGTCATGGATATCTTAGTTGCATAGTTTAGTGTGAGCTTTTGATAGTAATGATGGTTTATGTTCTTAGATTGGAGATCTTGGTTCTACTTTGGAGTTATTAGTATTATAGTTGAATGTGTGTGGACCATGGTGATCTTCATTTAGGAGATGGTTATCACAATGCCATGTGTAGTTCATATCATGGTTCAGTGGGAGTTTTGATAGTGATGTGTATTCGTCACCTAGTGATGGATGATCTTATATAGTGGTTGGGTGTAATGGACAAACTCTTGGATTATGATTATTATTTGTAGTGAGAGTGCTTTGACATCTTGGCTACTATTTTTAGGAGATGGTTATCTTCATGTGGTTGTAGATGTTGATCCTTGGTTTAGAGGTGTTTAGTAGTGTGTCTTGGTGGACTCTTGATTCTAGATTAGAGTATTAGCATGATACAAGTTCTCTTGAGACTAGGATGTCTGTATTGGTGCATGTGATCTTCTAGGAGGATATGTTAGATCATGATGTCATGTTTGGATACCTAATTTTGTAGTTGGAGTTTTGAAAGTGGTCTTGTTGGTTCTCTTGGTATTGAGTACATTGGTCATGTGCTTGGGAGTTTCATGATAATGTGGTGTTGCATTTGGAGCTTAACATGGATTGATTGGTTGTAGGTTCTCATACATACTTCGAGACTTGGGTGAGGCTAGAGTTCTCTTGGGATTAGAGACACTTGTTGAGATGGTTACCCTTTAGAGGTTTTAGCAGGAAGACCAAGGAGACTTTCACTTGGATATGGGCGTGAGTTAATTATGGACCTAGAGAAGATTCTTATTAGAGAGAGTCATTGTGGCTTGGTGTATCTTCAAGGGGCATTCTCATTCCCCACTCTTGGTCTACCCAGCAGACTATCATCTAAGAGGTATTTCCCATCCTTTAGATGAATTTTTTTAATGCTTTATCTTCTCATGGTTATGGATCTTGAGCTATGGTTATTGGTTCTAGAGGGTTCATTCAAGGGGTGTCTCTAAACATGCTTTTTCTCAGGTGCTAAACTGGAGTTGTCTAGATGCACAAGTGCGCCTCTCTCAATGAAGTTCATTTTGTTAACTTAGTTCATCCTAGTGACTCAAGGGGTTGTTATATTCTTTAATCTTTCATAGACTAAAACATTCACTCCATGTTAAGGCACTCAAAGGAGGCTTTGGAGATGAAAAATGGCACCTTAACTCACTTATGTAAATTTTGGACTTTTAGGCAATTGCAAGATGTCTTGGAGGGCTCAATTCTTCAAGGCGCCCATTTTGTTCACCACTTGTATCATCACTTGTTCAAGGGGCATGTTTGGGATTCTCCAACGTGATGTGTGATTTGGTCACAATAGGTGCCTAGAGTGAATAGGCTTTCATCCTGACTTAATACACTGCCTCCTTCTGACGATTTTTGGGGCAGCAGAAAACCTTTCACCACGGGCAAATGTCTCAGAGATATAAAAAACTGAGAGAGGTTATTGTAGAGGCACTCTACGTGATCGCGTTGCTTTAGACAGAATGTTTGTAAGTGACACAAGTTTCGAGTAACATCTCGTCAAAGATTGTTGCCTTTTTGCACTTTGGACTCTTTAGGGATATCGTCGATACAATGTAGCTCAGACTGTTTCGACATGTTTGGGTGAAAAATAGGACCATGCCTAGCGTAAATGTACCCATTCAAATGCGTTGGAACAGTCAGTTTGGTCGCATCAGGAGCAGGATGAAAGTTACACCCCTTTGCAACTTTACACTGCCTCCTAACGATTTTTGGGGTAGTAGAAAACCTTTCACCATGGGCAAATGCTTCAAAGATATAAAAAATTGAGAGAGGTTATTGTAGAGGCACTCTACATGATCATGTTGCCTAAGACAGAATGTTTCTAAGTGACACAATTTTCGAGTAACATCTCGTCAAAGATTGCTACCTTTTTACACTTTAGACTCTTTAGGGATATCGTGGGTACAATGTAGCTTAGACTGTTTCGACATGTTTGGGTGAAAAAAAAGATAATGCCTAGCATAAATGTACCCATCCGGACGCGTTGGAACAGTCAGTTTGGTCGCATCAGGAGCAGGATAAAAGTTACACCCCTTTGCAACTTTACACTGCCTCCTTCTGATGATTTTTGGGGCAGTAGAAAACCTTTCACCACAGGCAAATACCTCAGAGATATAAAAAATTGAGAGAGGTTACTGTAGAGGCATTTTACGTGATCGCGTTGCCTTAGACAGAATGTTTCTAAGTGACACAGTTTTTGAGTAACATCTCGTCAAAGATTGCTGCCTTTTTGCACTTTAGACTCTTCAGGGATATCGTCGGTACAATGTAGCTCAGACTGTTTCGACATGTTTGGGTGAAAAATAGGACCATGCCTAGCGTAAATGTACCTATTCAGATGCATTGGAATAGTCAGTTTGGTTGCATCAGGAGCAGGACAAAAGTTACACCCCTTTGCAACTTTACACTGCCTCCTTCTGACGATTTTTGGGGCAGCAGAAAACCTTTCACCATGGGCAAATGCCTCAGAGATATAAAAAACTGAGAGAGGTTATGGTAGAGGCACTCTACATGATCGTGTTGCCTTAGATAGAATGTTTCTAAGTGACACAGTTTTTGAGTAACATCTTGTCAAAGATTGCTACCTTTTTGCACTTTGGACTCTTTAGGGATATCGTGGGTACAATGTAGCTCGGACTGTTTTGACATGTTTCGGTGAAAAAAATGACAATGCCTAGTGTAAATGTACCCATCCGGACGCGTTGGAACAGTCAGTTTGGTTGCATCAGGAGCAGGACAAAAGTTACACCCCTTTGCAACTTTACACTGCCTCCTTCTGACGATTTTTGGGGCAGCAGAAAACCTTTCACCACGGGCAAATGCCTCAGAGATATAAAAAATTGAGAGAGGTTATTATAGAGGCACTTTACATGATCGGGTTGCCTTAGACGGAATGTTTCTAAGTGACACAGTTTTCGAGTAATATCTTGTCAAAGATTTCTGCCTTTTTGCACTTTGGACTCTTCAGGGATATCGTCGGTACAATGTAGCTTAGACTGTTTCGACATGTTTGGGTGAAAAATAGGACTATGCCTAACGTAAATGTACCCATCCGGACGCGTTGGAATAGTCAGTTTGGTCACATCACGAGTAGGACACCAAAAATACAAAAGTTGTTTTGTGCAACTTGAGAACATTGACACTTTTTTGCAACATGACTCAAAGACTCAAACTGACCCCAAATGACTCAAAGTGACTTAAAATGGAGTCCTAAGGCGCATTTCATGTCTCCTTTCATCCAATTTGGCCCCCTTATGTAGATTTTTCAACTTGATTTGGCGCCCTATATGTGAAGGAAGATCTAAAGGCATGAAAGTGGATGTCATATTGCAAGAGTTTGGATCATTAAAATTGAAAGAAATAAGTCTATTAAGCTTGGGTGCCCTTGGTCTTCTTTTCATTCATTATGAGCACCTTGGGAGAATGGTAGATAGGTCATCATCATGATTGGGCGCCCTTGATCTAGAGTGTTGGAGAGATCATCAAATGGTGTGTAGAGGAAGTAGGGTGAGTTATGAGTTTGGTTGCATCAGGAGCAGGACACCAAAAATGCATAACATGATGATGTAAAAATGTGTACATATGTGTAAAAATACAGGAGGAAATTAAAAAATGACAAACCTTACAAATTAATGTGCATACTTACAACTCAATGTAACATAACTCTACAAAATCAATGTGAATACTTACAAATTAATCCAATGAACCATCCGGGTCTGCTCTACTCTTTATTGTGTCAAGTATTGCTTCATGGTCAGACTCACGCACCTTCCACAATATTTTATTCAAAGGTCTACCCCGATACTTTATCAAATGAACATTGGATGCCACGACAAGGTTCGAGTAATGAAGAATCTTTCGATGCGTGTCAAAGTCCTGAAATAGCCAAATATTAACACCCTTATGTGGGTACCTTCTAAGCCATGTTCCAGTAATAACCACTGAGCCTGTAGGGTATTCGATATTTTCTACATCTATAACTGGGGCCTCCAATTTCTTTTTGGCTTCAACACAACGACATAAGCAATAATCTATTCCCTCTTCATTATCTTCATCTGCTGAAATTAGTCAACATTACAAAAACACTACAAAGTAAGATGACATTACCTAGTTGAACTAGATGAAATTAGATGCATATACATGCCCTATATTACCTGGTTGAACTAAATCTGATATGTGGTCAAAGTCAATTGACGATTCCATCTATGTTAGTTCCAGTGTCGTCGGGGGTCGATACGTGTCAAGTGGGCTAAGATAACTTAACTGCCATTCGTCAACCCACTCCTTTGACTCGCACTTATCCCAAACTTGAATTGTATAGGAAGAACAAAAGCATGACATCTTTCATGTATGGATACTCCATGAACCTGCAATTGAGCTTCTAAAAGAGTGCATCTCATTTGATCCTGTCAGTGTACAACAATCCTCATATGGTGCAATGTTAGTATCATCTATCAACCAAAAAAATCTACAAACTAAAGACTTATCTTCATTACCTGGACCCATGGAAGCATTACACCACTCGACAATTGATTTTGCATCTGTCAACTTTGCATTGTCTTTATACTTTAACTCTTCTCATGCTATGGCTCTTTTGATACATGTTCTTGCACCATCATGATCCCCCTTTCCATGCCCGGCCTCACAAAAGTTCCACATATGTTGAATACCTGTAAAATTATGCCTCCTACTCAGCCAGTAGAAATTCTGTGAGTTCTTGAATTGTGATGCACAGTTATCCGACCATATGATATGCTGACTAAATGATATGCCCCCTTCTAGCCAAATCATTGTAGAACACCTGAAAGCAACCTTGCACGAACTCCGTAGAATGCATGCGATCATCACTAATATAGAAATTATACTCCCTTATGATCTTTTTGTCATCCTCTGTACTATCATTCGCATGAATGAATGCGATGTGCACAAATATAGAAACCTGTGTGGAGTTGTAATATTGTGATTGCACCTCACGTTGTGGCTATAGACTGTAGTTCTTTGCAAAGTCAACGACTGAAACAATGCTACCAACCAGAAATGTGTCCTTACATAACTTGAATTGCAAGTCCAACCATCGAGCTCTATGGGCATGTCTTGCATACTCATACACTATGCTGTCACAAAATATAGGCATAAACTGATACACTGGAATCTTTTCAATAACTAATTCACACCTCTTTGCTTCTTTACCATCTTTTGTATTGTATGCCACTGTTTTATACTTGCCAAACTCTACTAGTTCATTTCCAACCGCATGTGTTATTTCCATATGTTCACATATTGGCAAATGTTGCAAGCCACCGCAATGATGACATGTGCCATCCAAGCATAATTTCTTGTAGAATATTTGACCTTCCTCTCTTTCACATAAAATTCTTGATATGAAGTCTCTTGAAGATGTTGGTGGGGCACATATGGCACAACCCTGCAAATCATTGTTAGTATGCATATCTAAACATATAGACATATAAGCATCAAAATGGTTAGAAAATTCAATATGTAATCTACAACAAGTAGTGCATGTGTGATTTATCTTAACATAGAAAGGTTTTAGCAATTCAAAATATCTTTGACAAATTTTAATTTGAGGATACTTCTCTAGAAATTTACCATAAAACTATGTTTGAGTCTCATCCAAAAAATGTTTTGGATGTGGCTCGCGGTTCTGACTACCGATTCTCCTTCTTACCACATCCCTTTGATTCGGAGATACCCTTGTGTAATTCTTCCAAAAGTCTTCAATTAGTGATCTCAATGCTTCAACAATTGGTTTATCTTTTTGTGGTAGTCTCCCCGAGAACGCCCATAATTCATTGGCATTAGTGTCCTCAATTCTTTGGCATCTTCCAACGGCTCTTGATAAATTTTTCCTATTAATTCTCAATTCTTGACTTGTCTTTCTAATGAGACAAGCTTTCCTCGTTTGACTACTTACTATAGTCGATGTAATCACACGCCATGTTGCATTAGTATCTTTTATATGTGAGGTGTTACCCACACTCTCATACGCACTCATTAGATTCTTGACAATAGATTTTTCACTTGAAGCCTTTGATGTTCTCAACCCAAGAATCTTCATGATAGACCTATACTTTATACTTCGCATCATTTCAAAGAATAGTTGACATCTTGCAGTCTCATTTAACTTTTCAAAGAACAATCTCCAAATCTTATTAGCATATCTTCTACAAGTGCGTTTTGGAATCTTACCTTCCATTGGCTGCAAAATATTCTCATCAATATCAATCAAATACTTTGGCTTTCTATGCAAAATTCTAGGTGGTGTCAAGTTAGGTAAATTCATCTCAACATTAGGAATTTCATCAATATTTAAATGAGATGGGTTAGATGGCATACCTTCGACCAAAGATGGAATAGATAACATACCTTGAGGTTGAGGTGGGAACGATGGCGTACATCCTTCATCACATGTGAGTGATGATGTACTCTCAACTTGAGATGTGGTAGATGGTGTCCCTACATGTTGACTTGCGGTAGAGGATGTGTCTCCAACTATGGTATTCAAATCTCTCGTACCACAAAGTTTTTGCATTCGTTCTCTTTGTGCCGCCAATACCATATCTCTTTGTGATGGTTGTGGTTCCTCTTCAATTGGTATGTCTTCATTTATCGTGTCCAATTTCCTCTTCTCATGAAGTTCCCTCATAGCCACTGCTTTCTTTGCATTCTTAGCTTCTATCTCTTCCTGTGTTGGTTTAATTCTTGATCGTTTCCTTGGCATGACGGAGAATTTGTCTGTAGCATGATAAAGAGACCAATATTAGTTCCTAAGAAATGAATACAAGATAATAGTGGGATTGTATTTTTTTATGTTGTAAGGATTTATTCTTGTATAGTTTGACATCATGGTATGTTAAGGTTTGTTTATTACACATAATTATTAAAGAGCCCAAGTGTAGAAAATATACATGGCATCATGTGAGATTGTAGGCTTCTTTCTTGATTGGGAATGTGTCTATTTTAAACATGTATGATAAAGCATGATAAAGTAATTCAATCTGAAATAAGGAAAATGTAAAGAACATGCATGTAAAGACTTGATATACCTAAAAAATAAAGATTTGAATGGAGAGAGTACCCAATTATGTAGTGTTTTTATCTTCTTGCATCAAACTCCTCAACAATTTGAGTTTTTCACCACTTGCTTCATTTTCAATGTTAAATTCAATAACACTCAAATATCATTACTAACAACAATACTATTAACCAATCTATAATGTTAAATTCCTAAAATTGAATCACAATTAACATTGCAACACTACAAAAATTGAAACTTGAATAGATATATATCAAACTTGGTGTGAAAAATATGTTATTTCCTCCTTCTCAAGTTGGCAAAGCAGAAAAGGTGGTGGAAAGATCATGCAAAGGTGGTATAATGTGTCAAATGTGCATGTGAACTTCCCAACAACATGAAAGCACTTCTTTTTTGTCGGAGCACGCGCAAAATCAGTAAGAAAACAGAGCATGTGGGCCTAGATCATGGGGGTAACCACTTTTTTACTGTTTTAATAGAAAGACAAAACGTGAGCGCGTTATAATGCGCTCGCGCTATAATGCGCTCACATTTTGTCCTGCTATAGATTCATCACATCCTTTGCATTGATCACATCTCTCTCCTGCAAGAGCTTGCCAGATGCTCTGCCATATGATAGGCATAACAATGAAGGGGCAAGCCCTCATAATCAAGTTCTTGATAGAAAATACCCTCAACCCTCAACGTCAAAGCCTAATCCCTCGACCCTTAACTCTGATCCCTCGACCCTTAACCCTATCCCTAAACCCTCAACTCTTCACTCTAATCCCTCAACCCTCAACCCTCAATGCTATCCCTAAACCCTCAACCCTTAACGTCAAATCCTAATCCCTCAACCTTTCACTCTAATCCCTCAACCCTAAACCCTATCCCTAAACCCTCAACACTATACCTTAAACCCTAATCCCTCAGCCCTCAACCCTAAACCTTATCCCTAAACCCTAATCCTTCAACCCTCAACCCTAATCCGTCATCCCTCAACTCTAATCCCTCATCCCTAAAACCTAAATGCTATACCTAATCCTACACCCTCAACAGACTTGATACTATACCTTAAACCCTAATCCCTTATCCCTAAACCCTCCAACCCTATCCCTAATCCTTATACCCTCCACACTCTACTTTAACCCTAATTCCTTGACCCTCAATCCTATCCCTAAACCCTTGACCTTGGAACCTCAACCCTTAACCCTCAACGTCAAACCCTAATCCCTCAACCCTTAACTCTAATCCCTTGACCCTCAACCCTATCCCTAAACCCTCAACCCTCAACGTCAAATTCTAATCCCTCAACCCTTCACTCTAATCCCTCAACCCTAAACCCTATCCCTAAACCCTTAACACTATACCTTAAACCCTAATCCCTCAACCCTAACCCTAAACCTTGTCCCTAAACCCTAATCCCTCAACCCTCAACCCTAATCCGTCATCTGTCATCCCTCAACTCTAATCCCTCATCCCTAAACCCTAAATGCTATCCCTATTCCTAGACCCTCAACAGGCTCGATACTATACCTTAAACCCTAATCCCTCTACCCTCAACACTCTTATTTAACCCTAATCCCTTGACCATTAACCCTATCCCTCAACCTCAACCCTCAACCCTCAACTCTCAACATTAAACCCTAATTCATCAACCCTAAACCCTAATCCCTCAAACCTAAACCCTATCCCTAAACCATCAACCCTCAACACTTTACCTTAAATCCTAATCTCTGTTGGTTTTTCTTCTGAATCAGCATTAGGGTTTGCCACTTCTAATCCACAGGCAGATTCAGCCAACTAATACAGGAGGTTGCGTGAGCTCCTCCCCTTCACTTCTAGTTCTGCCGCACCAAGGGGGTAATCCCTATAACTCAAGATGTAACCTTGACTAGCTCAAAGATAGAAAGATCTAACTTGACAACAACAGGCAGAATACTCTCATGTATGGACCAAGATCTGTATGATAGATCACAAGGTGGGCAAGTTCTTGGACATATATGTCTGGTTAGGGATGAGAGCATGCAAGGGTTTCCTACTCCTAATCCTACAACTAACAGATGGAAGGGAGAGATGGTTTGAAATGGTGTTTGGATGCAAAGCTGGACATGGTGTATAACCTCAACACAGAGCTAGATTGGTGCCTATCCAGGGCTTGGAGTCGGTAGACATACACCTGTGAATGATCAGCATGAATAGCTAAAACTGGATTTCAGGGGGATACACATGATACCTGCCTTACAGATATCTCCCAATACAGAGTGTTAAGCTGTCGATACTTATGGCATCCCTATTGCAGGAAGAAAGATACATGCAAAACTGGAGACAGAATCAGCATAACACATGCAAACATAGCATTATTCATATAAGATTAACCATGAAATCAGTGGATTCATGCCAAAACGTACAACAGGAGATACATAAACTCACAAGTTTTGCTGCACAGAGCAACCAAAACTAGTTGTATCTTATTACAGAGCCAAAATGTCCAGTTTTCAACAACCTGAAAAATGGTAACACAGTCTGCTTATAACAGCCAGAAAGTGTACCACAGCAATTAATTACATGGTTGACCAAAAATCCCGCCAGATACACAGTATCAGAAAAATGGCGCTCAACGCATTACCAGATTGGCACCCAAACATGAATGCAGTAGGTGGGGAGGAGACAGGAAGAAACCTCGAACCCTGCGCCACTGTCCGTTGATGTACACCTTCAATCAGGTACCAGATCCGTCCATACCTCTGCAACCTTCGCCATTAATGCTCATCTACCTCACAGCCATCGGGAAAACATCAAACAGTGCACCGCAACCGTTTCCCGCCAAAATACCTCATCGTGATATTTCAAAATATGCAGGATACCAATTATCCCACATGCACCCCGCGGCGACCATTTCAACACTTTATATACTAGGCCATGAGCATATATGATGTCGGTGCTTTTGCTCCCGACGACACTAGTATAAGCCTTCATCATCATCCTCCAACTGCATGATATCCTGTTGCTTGAAATATCACCCTGACGTCAGCATCATCATCGCAATATCACCTACATGATAATCGCCTTCATCAGCACAACCTGATGCATCGGAGGAAGATCCTCCTGCTTAGCCGATACCAAATGTCTGGCCGGTGAACATCCTGATGACGTCACCGTCATATCCTGCTGACATCATCAGCATATCTGCCTATCGCGCACCTCCTCATATCCGGATGACGTCATCGTCGTGTTTGCGAATATCGGGGAATCTCCACAAGATGATCAGTGTTAGAAATATGACCCCCCCGGACCTTGATGACGTCACCATACATCGGCATCAGGATGATATTCGGAAGATAACCAGATATTTGGAAATATTATCCTGATGCACACATATCATGCTGCACTGTAGCTCCACTATAAGATCAGGGTGATATATGAATATGTGACTGATATTTGAAATGATCACCCCCATTGGACAATGCATGAAGCCGACAGACGAATATCTCCCTTCGAAAATATCATGATGCAGACAGGTAGAAAAACGGATATCACCCTGACATAAGAATGACGTCAGCATCATCAGGGTGATAAAACAATGAACATGAAGTGATAAAACAACATCAGGATGATCTTGACTAAGATCACCCGATGTTCAAATATGATGACCCCGATGAAGATCGGATCATACTTAGGACTTTGCAGCAACATCATCATGATGATCTTAAGTAAGATCACCTGATGTTAGAATATCACCCCAGCGAAAGATCATGCTGACAGAAAATATGATGACCCTTGTAAGCAACATCAGGGTGATGTCTGGAAACATGATGATGATGACCTCCTCCAAAGAAAATATGATGCTGATGTTAAAACATGCTGAGGAGGCCCAAAGACTTAGAACTTTTTTGGATTTTTTGGGAAGGTGCCTGCATGAAAATTGCTAAAATAACCGACAGTGAATTCAGGCACCAACAATCCCTATCCCTCAACCCTTAACCCTTAAAACTTAAACCCTATCCCTACACCCTCAACACTTGACACTATATCTTAAGCCTTAAATCCTCATCCCTAAAGCCTCAACCCTCAATCCTTAAACCTTCAACCCTAAACCCTATCCCTAATCCCTCTACCCTCGACACTCTAACCCTAACCTCAACATTAAATGCTAATCTGTCAACCCTAAACCCAAATTCTAAACCCTCAACCCTCAACACTATACCTTAAACCCTAATCCCTCAACCCTCAACCCTAATCTATCATCCCTCAACTCTAATCCCTCATCCCTAAACCCTAAATGCTATCCATGTTCCTAAACCCTCAACAGACTCGATACTATACCTTAAACTCTAATCCCTTATCCCTAAACCCTCCAACCCTATCCCTAATCCTTACATCCTCCACACTCTACTTTAACCCTAATCCCTTGAACCTCAACCCTATCCCTAAACCCTTGACCCTCGAACCTCAACCCTCAACCCTCGACATCAAACCCTAATCCCTCAAACCTTAACTCTGATCCCTCATCTCTCAACCCTAACCCTAAACCCTAAACCCTCAACCCTAATCTGTCATCCCTCAACTCTAATCCCTCATCCCTAAATCCTAAACCCTAAACACTATCCCTATTCCTAGACCCTCAACGGGCTCAATACTATACCTTAAACGCTAATCCCTTATCCCTAAACCCTCCAACCCTATCCCTTATCCCTTAACCCTCATGATTAATAGGCTTGAACGTAAAAAATTTAAGGGGAACATAACGCGAGCGCGTTATAACGCACTCGCGTTATGTCAAACATGACAAACAACAGACTTGCAAGAAAGGAAAAATGCAAAGCAAAACATAACGCGAGCGCGTTATAACGTGCTCGTGTTATGTCTTGGTTTGGGAATCCCAAGCCTTGGGCTTGGGATTTGCTTTGGATTTCCAACCCAAAGGCTTGGAGTGCCTTATGAATAGTCAAATACGTGTTTTTCCATATTCTTCAAAATTTCACATAATTTCGTTCATGCTAACCCTCAGATTTGCACGTGTTTCAAGGTTGAACAAATCAAACACTTGGGTAATGTTAGGCTTTCTCTTAGCTATTTGATGATGTGATTTTTTTCACATTTTAACAATGTTAAGCCTTTCATCTTTAATTTCTTTTGTTTGTGTGTCCGTTTTTAGGCAAAAACCACTGTTTGGTCGTTTTTTCATTGTAAATTAACTATTCATTCAAATTTCAAAAAAATTACATATTTAGAAACTAGACTCCATTCTACAAATATTAAAAAAATAAAAAAATAATTTTCAATTAGTTTTTAAAATTTATAGGGGTAGCACGGCCAAAATTCTATTTTTTAGGATGTGTCCACTTTGAAAATTAGTAGAAAATTAAATATTCATCAAAAAATTATCAGAAAAATTGGGCATAAACTACATGCTATTAGATAATTTCTCACTAAAGCAATTTTAAAAATACCCAAAAAAAAGTTGACCTTTTGAGGGAGCCACAAAACATGCTATGTTATATTTTTTTGACTGAAACAACACCAATTTCTGTGGCTCCCTCTTTTGAACCCCTTAATCTATGCCATTTTCAAAACAAAATAGTAGTTTAGAAAGTACACTCGGAGCACTACGAACATTGTTTTGGTTGCATCTCCAAATTTTGAGTGTAACTATGCTCAATTTCTCATCCAAGGCCATTATTTCCTGATTTCAGAAAAAAAGTGGCCACTTAAGACCCCTTTTTGGCCCCCCATCTTCCTGCACTTACCCATATAGTTGACCTATTTTTCAAGGAGATTGTGAGATTGCATGGATTACCTAAGAGTATAATTTCAGACAGAGATACAAGATTTCTTAGATATTTTTGGAAGACACTTTGGAAGAAGATGAAGACAGATTTGAAGTTTAGTTCAACATTTCATCCACATACTGTTGGATAGACAGAGGTAGTAAATAGGAGTTTGGGAAATTTGTTGAGATGTTTGGTTGGAGAGAAGACAAGAAGTTGGGATTTGATTCTTTCACAAGCAGAATTTGCATACAATAATTCAATGAATAGGAGTACTGGAAGAACACCTTTTGAGATTGTTACCAGAGTAAATCCTAGAGGAGTTGCAGAGTTGAGAGATATCAGTATGGAAGAAAAGAGAAGTGCAGAAGTAGAAGAATTTGTAGATCACATGAAGACAATGCACAATCAAGTTAAGGAACATTTAGAGAAGATGACCAGTAAGTAAAAGACAAAATCAAATGAGAAGAGAAGACAAGGAATTTGTAGTTGGAGATGACGTGATGGTGTACTTAAGAAAAGAAAGATTTCCAGTTGGGACATATAACAAGTTGAAGATGAAGAAGTTTGGACCTTGTAGGATACTCAAGAAGTTTGATTCAGGAAATGCATGTATGAAGTAGAGTTACTAGAGACATTGGGTATATCACCTATTTTCAACATTGCAGGCCTATATCAGTATCATGAAGCAGAGTTCAGTGACAACATGGGAGAAGACTTGAAGAAACAGTTACTATAACAAGCACCAAAGCAGATTGAAGACATTTTGGATAGCAAAGTTGGATGCAGTACCAGAGGAAGACAATACAAAGAATACCTTGTGAAGTGGAAAGGCAGACCAGAAGAAGATTTATCTTGGATTTCTTAGGCTAAGGTGGACCATCTTGGTTTCCCCTAGCCCCAGCAAAGTGAGGGACTCACTTTTTCAATAACCCTGGATGTCTGATGTAGGAGCATCCCTGGTTCAAGAGCAATATTGCATCAACCAAAAACATTTGCATTCCAGTTTGTCTGTCGTTCAGTTTGTTTCCTTTCATTTTCCAATTTAGTTCAGGCAGTAGCAGTTCTACATTTCGGTCTGCATTCTGTCGCAGTTGTATTTTAGACCTTGCGGAGATAGACTTAGTATCTAGAGACATTCATGTGCATCATATCCATAATTCAGAGCATTTGGATTAAGTACCAGAAAGTTATCGCTATCAGAAGATTGACTATTTTCTCAGAACAGAGCATCCTGACAGTTTGGACAATCAGTTGAAGGAGAAGACATGTGGAGTATTTCACATCCTTCAGAGCCTAATGACACATCATTCAATGATCTTTGGTTCGTGGATGACCTTTCTAGAGCTCTGTACATCGTCGCATTCATTTGTGGAGGAACTCTATGCAATTAGGTCTGACCTATCCATGTACACACGTTACAGCTCTTCATCGAAGTTTGTGATCTTCCTTAGCTGACGCGGAGGAATTTTATGATCTAGAGATGATATATATTGATGTAATAGATGCCTAGGAAAGCAGTTATCAAGTTCATGAGATAGAGGTAGTTGATAGTTTAGATTTTGTGTGAAGGGGCTTCAAAGCTATATCTTGTGCATATTTTGATTTTCTGTAATCATGCCTGTGAGCCCTAATTGTAAGCCCGCATGTTGCCGACTGATTTGTATTTGAATTCTATGATATACTGAATGACTGAATCTGCATTATTTTACATTTTTGATTTATTTCTGTTGTGTTTACTCTAGCTGCACGGTCTGGACTGTTCATTTTGTGAACCCTCCTACCGTGACTGCACCACTTAGCCTCCAAAGCACACCCAATGTATAGTCAACAATAATCAATAGTTATATTGTATTCTCAGAGTTTAGTGCTCTGTTAGGAGAAATGAGAGATCAACATTCTTCAATCTTGGAGATAAAAACGTAGCATTACCTTGCAAAAGACAATGTGTGATTGCTCTATCTTAAGTTCTCAATATATATTTAAGGAGGCCTAGAAAGCCACCAAAAACTAATATTATGGGCCCAAACAAGGTACCAAAATATCATGGTAAGAATTCTCACGACCCACTCCAAAAGAGTAGCCTCTAAACTTAGAATGTATAACTCCTCCACATGCATATTTGACTTCCACTACTCAAGTTTGCACACATAACTCCCAAGCACTCTCCCATAAAACACTAATTAGATTTTACATCCACTAATAATGGAAGATGCACTTATAAGTCTATTATCTAATCCCTTCATCAATGCCTCATTACAACAATATTTCCAAGATCCCAAATAATAATAAAATAATTATATATGTCCCTACCCTCACATCATGGGTATCTTATTTTTCCCACTCCATGATTCTTAGAGATACATAAATTATTTACTCATCTCTAAATAATTAAGTTACACTAGACTTTAGGATATGCAAGGTGAATAGCACACCTAATCCTAATACACTCTTTATCATGTAGGTCTTCCCTTGAGATCTTGTTTGATCCACTTAGGGGTTTTTAATCCTTGTTGTCCTTTTTGTGGACACAATGAAGCCTTCAAGCATCTCTTCTAGCTTTGTCACAAAGCTAAGGGTACTTAAAATTGGATTCTTGATTTCTTTTATGCTTTTAGACCCCAAGCCTTTTTCTTGGCATATGTTTCTTTTGTGAGACTAGCCTAGACTTCCTGCGAAATTTCCCTATATTTGGCATGCTTTCCGAGTGGAAATTTTATTTAGCAGTTAGAAAGACAGAAATTTGGCAAGCTCTTTTTAGGAGACTTTATTGTTATGCACTTCTTTGTTTTTATTAAATCCATGATTTTCTCTAATGTTCTTCTATAGATTCAAGTGCAAGCTAATAAAGTTGTGCTTGAGGTAGTGGTGTAGGAGCACCTAACACAAGGTGGCCTCCATGAGGCATTTAAATTCATGTTTGTTTAGAAAATCAGGTTTTGTGTTGTAATAAGGTCTATTCGACCAATGCATGTCATTTCTGTTTGTATCTAGACCTAGAACAAGCTTTGTAAGTCCCAAGTAAGTAGGTTGCATTTGTCAAAGTGTTAACGGTAAGATGGTTGGTCTCCCAGCCGCTGGGAATTAGTTAGTTTTCTCCCAACCGCTTGGAATCGGTCTCCCAGTGGCTTGGAATGGGTTGGTGTTCCTCTGGCAAGTTTATAAAAATTAGGGAAATGAACAAGATATGATATATTGTAATTGTTATAATCAGATTGAAGAAGAGCTGAATGTAATCGTGCATTGTGTTAAGGAGAAATCAAACTATTCTATGTTGTCAAGTTGTTTCCGTTCTCTATAATTACAAACTGCATAGCTGTAGATTTCTTTTCCTTTCTGTAATTCCATTTTTGCAAAATGTTGATGTGAAGCATTCCACTAGTGAGATTTTTATTGAAATGAGTGGAATGGCTTCGTTGTATCATATTCATTTGTTTCCTGTGTTGTTTCATTATTCAGGGGTGCAGAGGGTCCAGACAATGCGAGGTGCACAGTAGGTTGACCTAGGATCTCCATGTGCTAGGGTTTCGATTGGAGGAGTTGGAGCTGTTATTGGTGAGACAGAGGCCATCGACGAAACATTCCTCGCTCAGAGCAACGAGGATAGTCTAGCCGAAGGGAGGTTCGAGCCACTGAATGGAAGTCACGGCCTAAGATTCAGATCGGGGTGACAAAGCACATCGGCCAAAAGTCGTGCGTGCTTGCCGACGAGTAGGGTCTCACCGAAGATAACACACATCAGCATAACAGGAGAACAAACAAGGAGTTCACCAATGATCTAGGTCTTACCGACGAGTGTGGTTCGAAGGTATATTGAGAATGTATGTTGAGAAAGCATGTGGGGAATGTCTATTGAGAATGTATCTTTCGTCGGATACAAACGGTGACTGGTCGTAACAGTGAATCAGGGTATAGAAACTTTAGTCCACCGGTAGTAGCAAGTCATGCCAAGCATATACTAAGTTAGAGTATCGGCGTATCAGCAACAGGTTGTAAGTGTTTGCTGATGGTAAAGGTCACATCAATGAGAGTTTGGTGACGGTTGAACTGACTGTCAGCCTGAGCGAAGAGCAAGTAAGTCTTACCATATGAGGCTCCCCATCATATTGGTATCAGAGTTAGCGAAAGCTCTGGGTGGAGGTGTTGTGTATTTGATTTTTGTCACTGAGAAGGCAGGCAAAGAGTTGAAGCAAAATGTTTGGTTGGTGACCATTTTGAAAGCAGAGATCATAGAAGGTATTTTGAAGGTTGACAGTAGTTGCTAGACTGTTGCAGATGCTCGTGCCATCTAGTTGCGAGAAGGAATAGGATTCTTGTAGTGTGTGGGCAGGCGATGATGAGGTCTGTCGTGACCATTCACCAATAGAGGTTTGGCTCAAAGAGGGTGCAGAGTGAGGCCACTGCGAGAGAGAGTGGTAGTGCATCTCCAAGATATGTTGTTGGATGAGAGGAATGGGTTTGTAGCAACACGTAGGATGGACATCTGATTGAGCATTGTGTTGTAGTCAAATTGAGGATTTGCAGGAGTGTTGGCATTTGGGTGCTGTCTGTGAATGTTTATGTCAGACAGAGAAAGCAAAGGAGAGGCTAGCAATATGCCTCCAAAGGGGATGACCACCGAAGTGGTCAAGAAATTTCAAGAGATGGAAGAGATGATCAAGACTGGAGTCAGGGAAGCACTCCAAGCAGAATTGAAGGCAATGAAGATAGGAAAAAGGATAGAGGAAGGTTTAGATGAAGAAGAAGAGAATGCAGAAGAAGAAGAGGAACAAGAAGAGGCAAAGATACCGACCGAACAAAAGCAATTCCTGGAAGCCATTAAGGCTATTGACAAGGACTCTTCAGAGGCTCGGATAGATGTTCCTATGTTCAGTGGAAAGATGAATGCTAATGAAGTTATGGAGTGGATTGAGGCTCTGAACAACTACTTTGAATACAAGGAAGTTCCTGAAAGTAAGAGGGTTAAGTTTGCAAAAATTAAACTCAAAGGTACTGCCCTTACATGGTGGAATTACAACCAAGGAGAGAGGGTAAAGAATGGGAAAAGTATGGTCTCTTCATGGAGTAGAATCCTGGAGAAGATCAAGTCCCAGTTCCTTCCATTTGACTACGAGGTGCAGATTTATAGGAAAATGCAAAACCTTAAACAAAAAGATATGGACGTGGCTACTTACACTGAGGAGTTTCACAAATACACTCTTCATTGTGGGTACATGGAGGATGAAAAAGCCAAGGTAACAAGGTATCTAAATGGTCTGAGGATCAATATTCAAGATGAGATAAGTTTGTTTACCCCTGAAACCGTCGAAAAATGCTTTCAAGTAGCATTATGAGCTGAAGAGGAAAGGTGAGCAACAAAGTAAAGGAAGAGGTGATAGAAATTTTAGAGGCAGTTTTGGAGGAAGAAGTCCTAACCAGAGGCCTAGTGGTGAGTCTAGCCAAGAAGAGCAAGTTGGAGACTCAAGTAGCAGAGGAGGCTACCGAGGAAGAAGGCCAAATGGAAGAGGTGGGACAAATGGATTAGATAGAGGATCCAAGTTCTCTAACATGAGATGCTATAATTGTAATCAAATAGGGCATCCAACTTATAAGTGTCCAGAGAAGGCCTCAACTTCTCATGGCAATGAGAGAAGAACCACATTGACTCAAGAGGATGCAGGGAGTGTGACATCTCCTAAAGTGAATTTGACATCAGAAGTGGGAGAAAATCTGATGATCAAGAGGACACTGCTCAAAGAACCAGTTTAGATTGAACCATCACAAAGGAGAGCACTTTTCAGGATCAATTGCAAAAGCAAGGGTAAAATATGCAAGGTAGTCATAGATTCTGGTTCAACAGATAATATGGTGTCTAGGGAAATAGTGGATAAATTGAACATAGAAAGGATTCCTCATCAAACTCCTTACAGAGCATCTTGGGTAAGTGATAGCTAATCACTTTTGGTAGATGAGCAGGCATATGTTGATTTTCAGATTGGAGAATATAAGGAGAGGATTTTATGTGACATTTTGCCCATAGAGTGTTGTCACCTACTTTTAGGTAGGCCATGGCAATTTGATAGGCAAGCATTGTATGATGGATATGCTAACACATACACCATCAAGAAGGATGGAAAGACTTTTGTGATGACACCATTGCAAGAGGGTGCTGCAACACAACAGGCAGCCAAGATCATTTTGGTGGGTAAGAAAGAGTTTGTGAAGATGCCCGAAGAAGAGACAAGGACAGTTGAGGATGCCTCAAGGAGTGAGGTTACCAAAGATCACAGTTTAAAGGTGATTTCAGTTTTCAATGATGGAGATTAGATGGTGATGTCTGCAATGGATCTGATGAAGGTCATAGAGCAGGTCTATAGGCAGCCACAAGTTGATTGGAAAGAAGAGGATGCTATCATAGTAGGGGCCATTGTTTGTCCTCTAGAGCCAACAAGAGTTGGAAGGCAAACATATTCTACCATAGCAATTGTACAAGAAGCATCACACAAGATTTTAAATGAAGATGTTCAGGCAGATATGATAGTAAGCAATCATGGCGTACAACATCCACATTTGGTTGTAAGCACTCACTCATGGCAAGGTGTGAGTAGAGCCTACAATGCTAGGCATGAATTTTTTATTCCATGGAAGCAAGTTGTAGTCCAGAGATTGTGGGGACGACATGATGCAGTGAAGGATGACGATGGTGCAAGACACAGACACCACTCATGGGACATGAGTTCTTTTCTAGGTGGGGTGTATGGTGCAGGAGCACCTAACACAAGGTGGCCTCCATGAGGCATTTACATTCATGTTTGTTTATAAAATAAGGTTTTGTGTTGTAATAAGGTCTATTCGACCAATGCATGTCATTTCTATTTGTATCTAGACCTAGAACAAACTTTGTAAGTCCCAAGTAAGTAGGTTGCATTTGTCAAAGTGTTAATAGTAAGATGGTTGGTCTCCCAGCCGCTTGGAATCGGTCTCCTAGCCACTTGGAATGGGTTGGTGTTCCTCTGGTGAGTTTATAAAAACCAGGGAAATGAACAAGATCTGATATATTGTAATTGTTATAATCAGATCAAAGAAGAGCTGAATGTAATCGTGCATTGTGTTAAGGAGAAATCGAACTATTATGTGTTGTTAAGTTGTTTCTGTTCTCTGTAATTACAAACTGCATAGCTGTAGATTTCTTTTCCTTTTTGTAATTCTGTTGTTGCAAAATGTCGATGTGAAGCATTCCACCGGTGAGATTTCTGTCGAAATTAGTGGAATGGCTTCGTTGTATCATATTCATTTATTTCCTGTGTTGTTTCATTTTTTGGCGGTGCAGAGGATCCAAACAGTGCGAGGTGCACAGTAGGTTGACCTAGCATCTCCATGTGATAGGGTTTGGATCGGAGGAGTTGGAGCTGTTATCGGTGAGACAAAGGCCATTGACGAAACATTCCTCACTCAGAGTGATGAGGATAGTCTGGCCGAAGGGAGGTTCGAGCCGCTGAACGGAAGTCACGGCCTAAGATTCAGATCGGGGTGACAAAGCACATCGGCCAGAAGTTGTGCGTGCTTGCCGACGAGTAGGGTCTCATCAAAGATAACACATATCGACATAATGGGAGAACAAACAAGGAGTTTGCCGATGATCTAAGTCTTGCCGACGAGTGTGGTTCGAAGGTATATTGAGAATGTATGTTGAGAAAGCATGTGGGGAATGTATATTGAGAATGTATCTTTCGTCGGATACAAACGGTGACCGGTCATAATGGTGAATCAGGGTATAGAAACTTTAGTCCACTGGTAGTAGCAAGTCACGCTAAGCATATACTAAGTTAGAGTATCAGCGTATCGGCAACAGGTTGTAAGTGTTCGCCAATTTGGTAAAGGTCACAGCGATGAGAGTTTGGCGACGGTTGAACTGACTGTCGGCTCGAACGAAGAGGGAGTAAGTCTTACCATATGAGGCTCCCCATCAGGTAGCCCACTTACAAGTGTTGCTTGATCATTGGGGCAACACACCCTATATAGTTACTTGGGTCCCACCAATCTCCCCCTCTCACCACAACTAGTCCCCTCCATGAGGGTGTCGGCGAGGAGGTAGTCATAGTGCTCATCATTATAGTCATGATTATCATGCCTTTCCTCCACCTCAACATGGTGCTCACGAATGGTCTCAACAAACTCACATTCCTCCTGTGAGCTCACAACCCTATTATAGGGGTAATTACAGATGGCTAAACACTGGCAAAAATTCCTCACTTGAAATTGGCTATGTCTCCCATAAGTATTGATAATTGTTTTCCAAATGAAGAGCAAGTTGATGATGATGATGATGCCATGATGAGTTGGGAGCCAATTCCTATTGACCTGGACCTCTCAAATGCTTAGGGCAAGCTTGAGGACCATGATCCACCACCACCACTTAATTTTATATCTCTTACTACATAGTGAGCAATTTATTCACATGTTTTTGTGTGATATTATTGTTTAAAGATATGTCTTGTTTATATTCTATAGGGTAATTCCATTCCATCCATCTTTTTTATAAATATGGTATACAAAAATTCATTTTTAATTAATATGATAAACACTTATTAAAAAATTTAAAACGTATAAATGACATATCATTCAACACGTCAACCTCTGTATACATCTATGTATACATCTAAAGGATCTTCAATAATCATAAAATTAGAAACCCAGCATATGGATATTTTTACATTTAAAATTATTACTTTACATCTTTCCTTTCTGAATTGTAACTCTTCAAAATGTCCTTATACATACATACACATTTGTATCTCGTTAACGTTGTTCTCATTTGTATACCCTCCTATCTGGTTAGTTTAACTGCCTTCGGCTTTTATGTTAGCTGTCCTCTTTATCAAAACCGTTGGCCAAAGTATCTTTGGCACATTAGTTCTTGTATATTACATCGTTTTCTGTACAATTCCCTTTGCAGTTTTAAATCTGCAACTTCACTGAAATCCTGCTTACGCCATTCAGTGCAATGTATGCCAGTAATTTTACACCTCATATGTACACCAAAATTGAGCACATTTGCTTAAATGTTACCGGAGAAGAGAAAATGTCTACCTGTAAAACAATTGAAAAGAGTCAAATAATTTACCGAAAATTCTCAGGTTTAAGTATAATCTTTGCTTAAATGATGTTACTGCAACTCAGAATATATATCATCATTGCCGATGTTGTTTCAATTTTTAAGCAATTTAATATTTCACATCACGAAAAGAGTTCAGACAGAGAAGTTATACAGACAACTTTTGAAAATCAAAGTTACCAATTCTTTTTTTACTAATATCTTGGGAACAAACTATTCTCAGAGCGCTATTTTTAAACATCGTCTACTTCAACAATTAGAGGTCAATTTTGGCCAATAAAAGTAGGACAAATATTTACAATTTTTTATGGTGGATGAAGTGTAAAATTGATATTGACTGTTTAACCATTGAAATGGATAATATTTTGCTATTGACTGTTTAACCATTGAAATGAATGATATTTTAATAGAGTGCTCTCCGAACTGAAATTAAAAAATAAATATTTTTACCTCATCTGCGCCTCTGGTTTTGTCCCTCACTACATGTCCCCGAGGCCTCACTCTAATCTCACAATCCACCGACACCTGCAATTTCACAGACGCACATTAATTATTATTCAAAATCCCACAATGTTATTTGAAATCTAGTCATTCCATTCAGGTAAACCTTAACCAGCTGTTGTAAAATGGCCAGCTGGTCGAAATGTTGTGACTCGACATCACTGTAGGAGGGTCAATTGATTTTGTCAAAAAATTTACAGGTCTAAAAAATGAGCAAACAGTTGACACACAACGTGCCCGCAGTTTACTGTGGGCGTTCCATTCACATCAAATAAGAAATTTATAGATAGAGATGCTAAGGAATGAATAAAGTAAATGAAGTTTGAAGCAAACCTTAATTTTTGGTGAATTTATTCCTACAAATCTTAATCCAGCTTCAACATCCCCAGTTATACGTATTGCAAGCCGATGATTTACAGTGGCATCTTTCATAAGCTCTACAGTAGATTTCTGCTGAATATTAACTCTTTTCACCAGAAACTGAACCTGAAGAGTTGTATTTCTGTGAGAAGGTTGATAGAACGCAGGGGTGGTGGCGAATCCCAAGGGTATTCCTCTGTACATTACAAAAAACTTTGCAGGCTTGTATCTGAGTCCCACCTTATTGGGATTCATAGCGGTGAAAATCATGGTGATGTTCATTGTGATATAGATTGCCATGTCTGAAAGAGTCGGAGGTTCGACGCTCAGTGACTCCATTTGAACATACTGTAAGGCAAATTCAGGCTTCTTGGGCTTCAGCACAAAGATGACTAGTATGGCAATGACTGAGATGATGAATAAGATTGAAAGGAATGCACTTACAACGCAGCAACAGCATCGCTTACATGAAATTCTGGAGGCATACCTGTTATCAGATTCTTGTTCTGTAAATGAGCCTGCATAAGCACGATTGTACGGGGAAGATTTTGAATCCATTGATTGTGCCTGTTTTTTGTTTTTTTTTTTCACTTTGCATCGCACTTATTAGAAAAAGGATTATATTCTTGGGGGATTTATGGCCAGATTTTGTTTGATAAACAAGTTTGAAAATACTTTACTTGAAAAAGTATCCTACGTTTTCTTTTCGTGTCCGACCAAAATATTCATGTTTTGGAATGTTGGCAAGATGTTTGCGTAAGCTACCAGTATTTCATTTAGGGTTTTATTCCTTCCGTCTAATGACTGGCAAAACCAATGTTTGAGTCAAAACCACACAGATTCGAATTTGGTGTAAAAGCAAAAATTTTCCAATTGCTTTTCTGAAAGTCAATTGCTTTTTAAGTTGAAATTGGATTAAACCAAGTACGTTGAGGAATTCCTTTACGTTGTCCAAATTTCAGGGCCTAAATTTGATGGCCGTATGGCCGTATTTAGGCATTTTTCTGTAAAATACAATCAAATTTTTAAAAAGATTGTATCATATGAAAGGAGAGATTTTATTTTATTTTATTTATTTTTTTATTTATATAGAATTTGATGATATATATATTTAGTTTATATTAAGATATGTCATAATATTTTAAGGGCACCTTTAAATGGATAATGTCATAAAAAAATTCTTTGACAGGCAGGGTCGACCATCAAATTTAGGACCTGTGTCCAATGTGTCTCTTAGGACTAGCACTAAAATTATCTGTGCTAAAATTAGGAACCACTTAAGGTAAGGTATTAGGTATTATATTACTATTGAAAATAAGTAAATTTTGAATTTAATTGGTTGAGTACAATTGGTGAGTATGATGGTATGTTCTTGGATTATACTAACTACCAAGGTTCGAATCCCACGCGGTGATTAGCGTTGGGTGGGCCCCTAGGTGACTTTGATGGACTAAATCCCCCTACTCATGGCAACTTAGTTGAATGATGACTTATGATTTAAATGTATGCTTACTCATCAATAATGTAATGTAATGTTGATATATATGTAATATAGTTGTTTCCATAAAAAAAAGCAAAATGTACCAATCAAATATTGTAAGGGTAAATAACTCTTTTCTTAAAGTGCATTATCTAGATTAATTAATTAATTAACATAAGTAATAAGTGCCTAAACTAACTTAGATAATAAGGTTCGAGGCATAGATATCATAATATAGAAATATTAAATATTTAATTAGGAAAATGATAAATATAAAGGAGAGAGGTACATAGCTCTATGCTCCATGGAGGAGAATAATTCTAGTTTGGTTAATAAGGTTCTCGGCATAGATATCATAATATAGAAATATTATATATTTAATTAGGAAATTAAATAAATATAAAGGAGAGAGATACTTAGCTCTATGCTCGATGGAGGAGAATAATTCTAGTTTGGCATTGAATTTGATCTGTCTCAAGACTAAAAAATCGTCTTTCTTGTTTGTATGCCACCTCAAAATTATAATATTATGTCAACTTTGTGGATGTTTGAGTTCATGGGTCTAGGACACTCTAATCATTGGCATCTCAAAAAAGTTTGGCTTTGTAGCATATTTCTTCCCATGAAGAGAATTAATAAGAAACACCATATTTCCATAGTCCATGATAGTGTTTGAGCTCACACTTCTAAATATAACGATGTCATAGTTTTTAGAACTAATGTTTCAAATCACACTTTGTGATCCTTCATCAAGATGAGGATAGACTTTTGCTAGCGATCTCTACCTGTGAATTTGATTTAGTACAGTGCACACTCCTATTTCCTAATTCTCTTGATTTGTTGTTGTTTGCTCTACTATGAAGACTAGCAGTATTTAAGAATAACTTTAGAGGGTTCTTGGATTGGCTAGGGTACGTGTTCTCCTAGGTCAAACCATAGAAAAGACTAGCTTTATAGTCATGTGAATAATCAAGTACAATAATATTCAAATATGTAGATGCTTCTAGGATTATTACATAGAATCTAATTTATTTTAGTGCACCAATGTAAGTGTTCCTAGCACACTCCTTTCATAAATACAAATGATATACAAATGATTCTTGATTTTCAAATATGAGAGGATAGCATAGTTGTTGAACACACCAAGATACTGAGAGGGGGGTGAATCAGTATCTAAACAATTTTCACTTTTAACAACTTCAACTTATCCGAAGCAAATTAAAACTTAAGCATCACAACATTATCATGAACATGAAAGATTAACACAATGCACATCAACACATGTAACACCAGATATATGTGGAAAACCCTAGAAGGGAAAAGCCACGATGAGGATTAACTCAATATATGAAGCTCAAATAACAACTTTGTTTTAGGGCTACAACCCAAGGAAGCTACTACTCCCTGTTGACTTTGTTTTAGGGCTACAACCCAAGGAAGCTACTACTCCCTACTGACTTTGCTTTAGGACTATAACCCAAGGAAGTTACTACTCCCTAAATTGAAAACACAATTACAAAATATTACAATATAATAGTCTTTCTACTGTCTGAAAACTGACATTGATGCTCACACCTTTGATGATTGCACTTCTACTTCTTCACACTTTCTTCTGATGATCTGATTAGTTAGGCACACTCTACACTTGATCACTATCACAAATATGTCTTCAAGATGGATCAGGACAGCATCAACAACTTCTTCTCTTTCTCCTTCATTCAATCACCAACAATGCATTTACTCTACCTTTTATCTACTTGCAAGCCTTTTAATCCTTTTGCAATCACACTTCACATCACTCAATTTGATTCACTATTTATACATGATATTATATTGATTACATTACTTGTCAACCATAGACAACATGGAAAATACATTTACAAGTCGGTCAGACAACACACAATATGAAACATGTAGAAGATAGGTCCTAAGTGAAACTACACATTACATCAGGAGAAGATCCAAGCCTTGCAGACATCAACATTTGCTTAACCAGGTCCAAAACATCCTTCACATATTCAAATACCAAGAAATTACATCCGCACACTCTGCTCATTTGAAAATAGGACAGCTTTAAACAAAACATATGAAAACTTAAAGCATAACGACCACCTCAACTTGAAAACCTTCTACGGTACTGGAAACAAGAAATATCTTCATGAAAACTCTTCTAGATGAGTCCACCTGACTCATAAAACATCTCCAAACACTCCTTTGCCACTGTACATCAAAGAATTGTGTCACACATCTCTTTAATCATGAACTCTGGGAATAATCTATCATCCAAAACACACTGCACCATGCTGTCATTTGAAAAATTGAGCTGCGGACCACAAAGAACATGAAACTGCAAGGAAGCATGTAAAACACATCCATAAACATTTCCTCAAAACTGCAAAAGTAATCATTCAATTGCAGAGGAATGCAGATCATTCCAACATGCCTTCATTACTAGCTTACTCTGCCATAACACATGTTGGTACTTCATTATGCATAACTTTCACAGCGGAATGACAAGTGATCTAAAAACTTCGAATTATCACCTTTACTAAATCCTGAACACAACTTCAAAACCACATAGCCATATTTGTAAATGTGGAGGAATGTGGAGCATTCCATTGCCCTGTATAGAACATTTTCACAGAGTGACACTATCTTCAAAAAATCAACAGAAAAACATTCTTCTGGTAGTGCAATCATCATGAAACTTGGATCATACATACTATAGGCCATTAGTAACTTATTAGCAATACATTTCATCATCTTTGTGCTTCTAATTCCCATCTTAATATGAACTATATATTCTCCTCTTGTTGAATGGGGCATGAAATCCAACCATGATCACCATCACACCACTATGATAGTGTTGGCATCAATGACAACCTAGTGATAGTGTTGACATCAATGACAACCCTATGAACCATATGTGTAACAATCTCCCCCTTTCGCATTGATGGCAACACATTTCTGCTTCTCTCCCCCTTTGACATCAAGGACAGAGGGCAATCACTGCCTCAATCAGAGACCACATACCTACACATTCTTTCTTAAGCCATAACTTCTTCTTGTAGTAAACAAGCTCCCCCTAACATTAGCAACCACTACCTGCTCCCCCCGAGAGGTAGCCACCATCAGTCCAGGAACAGGATGTTGCAAGTATGTGCCTAATCGGTGTTGTCATTGATGTCAACATATCAGTGTTGTCATTGATGTCAACTATGCTCTTATTTTGTTGCTTGCTTGTAATGAGTTAGATTATTTGTATTTGCCTATGTAAGTGTTGGAAAGCTTGATATTGAGGATATTGAGAAAATTTGCTCCTCCGGTAGAAACAATGTGTTGCAGAGTATCTTTGTTTGCAAAAGAACAATCAAACAAATAGCTCCGCATTTTCTATAGACTAAATATCTTTGTCTAAGGATTGGAAGTTATTTTGAGGCTTGTCTAAAGATGCTATGTTCCAAGTTTGAGCCTCCGGTATGAAGATTTGAGTGAGCTATGTTCACCAGAGTGAAAACTAATTTTTCTGTATGTTTGATGGTGACGAGAAGAAAGTATAATGCTCCACATTCCTATGCATTGAAGTATTTTGGTCTGTGGTTCTAGAGTTAAGTCTAAGCTAATGTCATGTGCCTTCAACTCTAATGGTTCATGATCTGGTGGTCCGCAAGCGATCTTTTCCTTATGACAGTAGCTGGCAGTGGTGTTTATGTGCTCCAGTTTGAAGAATCTTCTTGACAGAATGGTTAGAAGTTGTGCGGTTGTTCCTGATGATTTCAATGTGCTTGTGGATGTCTCCTGATTGTGTTCCTACCCTTGGATTGGTCCACAAAGAGAAATTTGGATCGTGGATGAAGAATGTTCTTAGTAAACCTAGTGGTCTCACCAGTCTTGGCCGACCTGGTTGATTTCACTATTTGTGGAGATGCCTTGAAGATTGTAGAAGCGTGTCGTGGCGTGAAGGATTGCATTTCAGTCCCAACTAAGGCATGGCATGATCAACATAAATCTTTACATCTCTCTCTTAGCTAATTTTTGTATTAGGTCCAGACCTATTACTATATATGTTTTGTAATGCCAACCTTGGAGATTGTTCCAATGGTTGATGAATGTTTTGCCGACCTTGATGTACATTCCAAGGTTGATGACTTGTATAAAGACTTGTAATGTAATTGCGAAAAAGGTATGAGTGTGAAAAAATGAGAAGATAAGTGCAAAGAGTTAGAAGAGCAGAGCAGAGGAAGAATATTACACTTCAATGGAACTGAACTCAGGCATAGAGTAGATGCTATCAAATCAGTTCAAAAATCTTTGGCAGTGAGCCACCCCTTGGTAGTGAGCCGATCTTTGCAGTGAGCATTTTGAGCAGTGAGCCCTGTAGGTAGTGAGCCTTTATTTTTTGGTATTGTTATAACTTATATATTTATGTGGGATAACACCCACCATGGTTTTCCCTTATAGGGTTTTCCACGTAAATATCTGGTGTCTCCTGTGTTGAATGTGTGGTTGTGATTAAGTCTATGGTTTCATGCTTTCATGGTTAAATATGATTATCAGTAATTAATTAGTTGATGGTTTGATATTTATATGAGGTTAAGTTTTTGTGACAACAGATTCACCCCCCCTCTCAGTTGTTTTGTGTATTTCAACACAAGATATAACATGAACTCCCCCTACACAGATGCATCATTATGCATCTAGCAAGAAGGAGAGGAAATTACCCCTAACCTCTGCCAGAGATCCTCAAAAGTATCCTTTGCTAGAGCCTTTGTGAAAATATCTGCTATTTGATCCTTAGTGGGAACATATTCCAACTTCACTTCCTTGTTTGCAACCTTCTCTCTCAAAAATTGATACCTGATTGCTATATGCCTGGTTCTAGAATGCATCACTAGATTCTTGGAAATATTGATAGCACTTGCATTGTCACAAAAGATAGGAATAGGCTCATCATACAATACCTTGATATCCTTCAAGGTTTGTTTCATCCACAACACTTGTGTACAACAGGATGCTGCCGCAATGTACTTTACCTCTACAGTAGATAAGGATACTGAATCTTGCTTCTTTCTCTACCATGAAACCAATCTGCTTCCTAAAAAGAAAGCACCTCCACTTGTACTTCTTCTATCATCAGCACAACCAGCCCAGTCAGCATCAGTGTATGCATTAAAATCAAAATCATTACCTCTTGGATACCATATGCCATAGTCTAGAGTTCCTTTCAAATATCTGAATATCCTTTTCACTGTCTTCTCATGTGTTTTCTTGGGATTGGCTTGATATCTGGCAAATACACATACTGGTTGCATAATATCAGGTCTAGAAGCAGTCAAACACAATAGTCCTCCAATAATAGATCTATAGACAATCTGATCCACCTCCAGAGACTCATGATCTTTGCTCAAGTGACATCCAGTGACTATGGGAGTATTTACTGGTTTTGAATCCTCCATACCAAACTTCTTCAACAACTCTTTGACATACTTAGCTTGAGAAGTAAAGATACCACCATCTAGCTGAGTAATTTTAAGTCCAAGGAAGAAAGACATTTCACCAATCATAGACATCTCAAACTCTTTTTGCATCTCCTCTACAAACCTCTTACACATCTCATCATCTCCATCAAATATGATGTCATCAACATATACTGCAACTATCAATATCATGTCTCCTCCTTCCTTGATACAAAGATTTCTATTTATAGTACCTTTCTTGAAGCCCTACTAAAGTAAGTACTTGTCCAATCTAGCATACTAAGCTCTAAGTGCTTACTGAAGACCATACAAGGCCTTCTTGAGTCTGCACACCATGTTTGGATCTTCTGATATATGGAATCAATCTGGTTGTTCAATATAAACCTCTTCCTCTAGGTCACCATTCATAAATGTTGACTTAACATCCATTTGATATACCTTGAAGTTCTTATGAGTAGCAAGAGCAATGAGCATTCTGATTGCCTCCATCCTTGCTATAGGAGCAAAAGTTTCCTCAAAATCAATACCTTTAACTTGTGTGTATCCTTTGCACACCAGTCTTGCCTTGTTCCTTACAACTTCACCTTCTTCATTCAGTTTGTTCCATAATACCCATTTTGTTCCTATATCATTCTTGTTTGCTAGTCTGGGAACCAATTCCCATATTTGATTCTTCTCAATCTGATACAATTCTTCTTCCATGGCTTTTATTCATCCATCATCCTTGTTGGCTTCATCAAAGTTTTTGGGTTCCACTTTTAATAATAGGCACAACTTCACTTGCTCATGTGTCTTAGCAAGCCTTCTCCTTGTTTGTACATCTTCATCCCTTATCTCCAATGATCTGATCTGCTGAGTGGTTCTTCTGAACATACTTTGCTGGAGTCTTAGGCATCTGCTATAGTTCTTGTTCCTTTTCTTCTTTTACTTCTACTTCATCTACAATGCATGGAAAGATATCAAATTCAAAGTCCTCTGATTCATGTGTGATATGATACAGGTCTTCATCTACCTTGACATTTGTGCTTTCAATCATCTTTCCCAACCTCTTGTTGTAGCATCTATAAGCCTTGCTTATGGTTGAGTATCCAACAAAGATTCCTTCATCACTTCTTGAATCAAACTTTCCTAGGTCTTCTTCATCTCTTCCAATTTATCATTTGCTGCCAAAGATCCTAAAGTATCTAACTGTAGGAGGTCTTCCATACCATAGTGCATAAGGAGTCTTAGTGTCAAGTTGACCCTTAGTTGCACTCTGTTAAAATTAGATAGACAGCAGTATGAATTGCATCCTTCCGGTACATATCAGATAGATTTGCATCTTTCAACATTGCCCTAGGAGCCATCTCTTGCACATTCCTATTCTTTCTTTCCACTACCCCATTTTGCTGAGGCGTTCTAGGAGCTAACAAATATCTCCTAATACCATGATCTTCACATTTAAATCTTTCAAATTTATTTGAAGTAAATTCACCTTCTCTATCAGACCTCAAGCATTTGATCTTAGCATCTATTTCATTCTCAAGCAAAGCTTTGAACACTTTAAATTTATCAAGGGCATCTAATTTATCTCTTAGGAAAGTAACCCAAGTCATTCTAGAATAATCATCAATAAGAAACATGAAATATCTCTCACCTTGATGACTCCTTACTCTTGTAGGCCCACATAGATCAGTGTGATTTAGTTCCAATGGTTTTTGAAAAAGAATGCTCCTTACTTATGAAGTTTGTATTTTTCTGCTTTCCCATTTGACATTCTCTACATACTATATTTGTAGGCTTGATTATCTTAGGCATATATCTTACTGCATGAGAAGAACTGATCTTTACCATATTATCAAAATTGTTGTGTCCCATTCTCTTGTGCCATAATCAACATTCATTGGATTTAGCTAACAAACATGTTCTTCCATTTATCTCCTTCAAACCTGATAGATGTCACCATATGTCTTGATACCTTTAGCCACTAATTTTCTAGATCCTGCCTTCCTGATCTCACAACCTTTTGCATGAAAGGTGAGATTATACCCTTTGCTTCACATCTGACTAACACTAAGAAGATTGTGTTTTAGCCCTTTGACATAGAGTACATCCTCAGTCCTATTCTTCCCATCAATAGTTATAGAACCTTTTCCACAAATCTATGTTGACTCAGCACCACCAAACTGGACATCACCTCCATCCCACTTCTCTAGGCTAATAAACCTCTCCTTGTCACTAGTCATATGATTTGAGCATCTGCTGTTAATCACCCAAGCCTTGGATTCTTCTTTTGCATGAAAGGTAGTCCATACAACCATTGATCTTTCATTGTTCTTATTTGTTTGCAAGGTACATGTTCTAGCATCATTCTTTTTGTTACCAACATTCAAGGCCATGAAAATTGTTTCATCTTTTGAGTCATCATAATCATCATCTTCTGAGGAATAATTACTTTCTATAGAATACATACTTCTCTTGAATTAGTCTCTTCTGTTACTACCCCTTGAATCTTAAAAAGGACATTTAGAAGAAAAGTGACCAACCTTTCCACAATTGAAACATTTGACTGGGTAACTTACCTTTGTATTTGCCAGTATCTTTCTTCAGTCTTCTTGCAAAATTTGCTTCAACTTCATCAAAGCTCTCATCTTCATCAACAACCTCTTCTTTTGCCTTCATATTGGTTTTGAAAGCAACTTCTTTCATTGGAGCATCACTGCCAAATTCTCTCATTTCAAACGCAGTAAGGGTACCAAACAATTTGTCTAGAGTGTATGTATCCAAGTCTACATTCTCTTCAATGGAAGATACCTTATGACTGCAAGACTTGGGAAGATATCTCAAAATCTTCTTTACAACCTCATCTTCTTTCAGTTCTCCACCAAGAACTATTATGCCATTGACCACTTCATTCACCCGGAGCATATATCCAACAATTTTTTCATCCTCTGACATTTTTAGATTCTCAAATCTATTCTTGAAGATCTACATTTTGGCTTGCTTTACTTTCTTATCTCCTTCATAGATGCTTTTATGTTTGTCCCAAACTTCTTGAGTAGAATCACAACCCATTATTTTTGAAAGTTTTGAATTAACTAACCCACTCATGATAGCAAATTTTGCCTTAGCATTATTGTCATGCTTCTTGATTTCATATGCATCTGTAGGAACAGTAGCAGGAACTGTGTAACTAGACTTGATAGAGTCCCAAACACCACACCCTAGAGAATTAATGTAAGCTTCCATTCTTAGCTTCCAAAAAGCATAATTTATCCCATCAAACCTAGGTATCTTGTTGGATCCACTTTATGCCATCCCGGACCTTCCTCAAGTGGTTAAGCTTCCCTCAAAGAAACTTAGCTCTGATACCAATTGTTGAACACACCATGATATTGAGAGGGGGGTGAATAAGTATCTAAACAATTCTCACTTTTAACAACTTCATCTTATCCGAAGCAGATTAAAACTTAAGCATCACAACATTATCATGAACATGGAAGATTAACACAATGCACATCAACACATAACACCAGATATACGTGGAAAACTCTAGAAGGGAAAAACCACGATGAGGATTAACTCATAATATATGAAGCTCAAATAACAACTTTATTTTAGGGCTACAACCCAAGGAAGCTACTACTCTCTGTTGACTTTTTTTTAGGGCTACAACCCAATGAAGCTATTACTCCCTACTAACTTTGCTTTAGGGCTACAACCCAAGGAAGCGACTACTCCTTGAATTAAAAACACAATTACAAAAGATTACAGTATAACAGTCTTTCTACTGTCTAAAAATTGACATTGAAGCTCACACCTTTGATGATTGCACTTCTACCTCTTCACACTTTCTTCTGATGATCTAATCAGTTAGGCACACTCTACACTTGATCACTCTCACAAATATGTCTTCAATATAGATTAGGACAGCATCAACAACTTCTGCTCTTTCTCCTTCAGTCGCTCACCAACAATGCATTTACTCTGCCTTTTATCTGCTTGCAAGCCTTTTAATCCTTTTGCAATAACACTTCACCTCATGCAATTTGATATACTATTTATACATGATATTACATTGATTACATTTCTTGTCGTCTAGATACAACATGAAATATACATTTACAAGTCGACCAAACAACACACAATATGAAACGTGTAGAAGATAGGTCCTAAGTGAAACCACACGTTACTATTGGGATAAGGTGCCATTAACCTTGTAAATCCCAATATTGTATCTATTCCATTTATTATTTGTAATTTGTAATTACCCATAAAGGATGTACAAGTTTCACCAGTAGTGGTAAAAATTATTTACTGTCCACGGTAATTACGGAGTTACTGCACGGTAAGTCCCGAAGTTACCGGTGGTAGTTACGGGATGTCATTTACTATGGTAATTGGTCAAAGTGGGGTGCATATGTGGAGGAATAATCTATTTTTAGTGTTATGATGCACGTCATAGATGCTGTAAGAAGGTGTAAGAGATTCTATGACAACTGTAAGTTGTCATAAGAATCTATAACACTAATAATAGCATATGACGCGTCATAAGATGCTGTAAGCGACTATTTTTAGCCCCAAGGTGTTCAATCTTGCATGGGCACTTTTTTCCCAAGTGTAGGATGCATGTATGACAACATTTATGACCCCGTAAGACCCTATTCTTGGCCATGGACGCCGAAGGTTGTGTTGTTGACTCTTGACAAGTGTTATGGGCTTGTAAGAAGCCATTTAATGTCTTGAGGTTGTGTAAATTCTATATAAACCATAGCATAGTAGATGAGAAGAATATAATAGTTTACAGGTACCCAGGTTCTATCGGAGTGAAGGTTGGAGGACAGAGGAAGTGAATGTATTTGTAATCTCCTTTTGTGAAGATAATACAACTTGACCTCTTTTCTTAGCTGAGTTTTTTATCTGAAAGGGTTTTCTCCACGTTAAACACTTATGTTATGTGCTTGATTCTGTTTCTGGTATATTTATGTATTGTGGGTTTATGTTTTGTTACAATCTCCATTGTTAACACACACTTGAAATATTGCTGAAATTTATTCGAATCATATTTCCATTAAAGTAGTGTTGCTTTCATTTCTAACATTTGGTATCAGAGTTTGGCCAGCTTTGACTCTTGGGTGGTAGTGTGGAAGCTGTAGTTGCAGTGGGAGATTTGGTTGCATTTGTTTTGTAGATCTTGTGTTGTTATTATGGTTGCATCCACTGTTGCATCAACCTCTTGTTTGGACATTGAGAAGTTCAACGGAATGGGGTATGAGTTGTGGAAGTTGAAAATAGAAGATTTGTTGGAAGAAAGAAACCAATGGTTGGCTGTCCAAAAAGAGAAGAAACCTGATGATGTCTCTCAAGATGAGTGGGATAGACTAGATAAGAAGGTACGGGGAACCATCCGGTTGTGTCTTTCAAACTCTGTCCTATTGAGTGTCGCAAAGGAAGAGACTGCATACAAGTTGTCGAAACAGTTGGGTGAGATCTATCAAGACAAGAGTATGGTAAATAAATTTTATTTAAAAAGAAAATTATTTTCCATGAAAATGCGAGAAGGTGAATCAGTTGCAGAGCATTTAAATTCATTTAATTTGTTAGTGAGTCAACTTGATTCAGTAGATGTTGAGGTTAGTGAGGAAGATAAATGTATCTTACTTCTTTATTCTTTACCTGAGTCTTGGGAGAATGTTATCCTTGCTATCACTACTAACCTCGCAGATCCGAAGTTGGATGCTCTTGTTTCAGTGCTACTGTCACATGAATTGAGGAAGAAGAGTTCAGATAGTTTAGGGGATGCTTTCAGTGTTAGGGGAAGGTCTAAGGAAAGAGGACCTAAAGGTGATCAAAAAGAGGCTAAGGACAAGTCCAAGGGCTGGTCTAAGACTCATGGTAAAAAGAACAGAGTTAAGTGTTAGAACTGCGGTAAAAGGGGACATGTGAAGGAGTGCAGAAACCCCAAGAAACAGTGGAAGAGTGCTTCGGATAAGTCCTCGAATGCAGGTGAAGAAGTTTTACTTTCTGCATGTAATCTTGTTTCTAATGATCATTGGCTGATTGACTTAGGATGCTCGTTTCATATGACTCCACATAAGGAATGGTTCTCCTCGTATGAAGAATATGATGGAGGTAATATCTACCTTAGTGACAACTCTACATATCTGATTGTTGAGAAAGGAAAGGTATTGTTGTGTTTCAATGATGGGAGGATTAAAACCCTCCCTAGTGTTTTGCATGTTCCTGGATTAGCTAGAAATCTGATTTTAGTTTTGAAGTTGAATGATTTGGGAATGCATGTGACATTTGACAAGCATGGCTACAAATTGGTGAAAGGGAACTTGGTGGTAGCAAAGGGGAAGAGATTCAGGACCCTGTTCAAGCTTGAAGCCACTACAGTTTATAATGCCTCCTATGTATCTGAGGCTAATACTAAAAATACATGTATGTTGTGGCATCGTAGATTGGGCCACATAAGCAATAATGTATTGAAAACTATTAAGAATAAAAATTTGTTGGATGGTTTCTCTTATTCTGATGAGCACTTTGATTTCTGTGAGCATTGTGTGTTTGGTAAACAAAACAGAAAATTATTTTCTTCAGGAAGCAATAGAGCAAAAGAGAAGTTAGAAATTATTCATACGGATGTGTTTGGACCCGTGGATAATGAATCTATTGAAAAATCTCATTATTTTGTAACCTTCATTGATGATATATCCAGATTTACATGGATTTATTTTATGAAGCATAAATCTAAATTTTTCACTAAGTTTAAGGAATTCAAAGGCTTAGTAGAGAACCAATCAGGTTTAAAGATAAAAATATTAAGATCTGACAATGGAGGGCAATATTGCTCTAAGGAATTTGATGAGTTTTGCAAGCATGCAGGTATAATCAGACAAAAGACAACCCTGTATACACCACAACAGAATGGTGTTGCAGAAAGGATGAACTGAATAATTATGGAAAGGGCCAGAAGTATGCTTAGTGATGCACAGTTGGATAAATGCTTTTGGGTAGAGGCTGTGTGTACTGCTTGCTACTTGATAAACAGATCTCCTTGTAAGGCTCTTGATTCGACACCTTATGAATTGTGGACAGGTAAGAAACCTTCTGTTTCATATTTAAAAGTTTTTGGCTATGAGGCTTTTATTCATGTGCCTAAGGAAAAGTGATCTAAGTTGGATCCAAAGGCTGAAAAGTGTACATTCATTGGATATGGTGATAATGTCAAAGGTTATAAGCTTTGGAATCCACTAACCCACAAGATTATCTTTTCTAGAGATGTTATTTTCTGGGAACTTAGAGCTATTTCTGAACCTGAACAACCAAAAGAGAAAGAAGAAAAGGTAAAGAAGGTGCACTTTGATTTAGAGCAACAAGATGCACCTCAGGAAGAACATAATGATGGATTGGGGGTGAAGAAGAAGAAGAAGATTCAAGTAGTTCTGATGAAGATGAATCTGTTGTAACTACAGAAGGTGTAGATGATCATGCAGAAGAACAAGTAGAGTCCCTTACTCCACCCTTGAGCAGATCCACAAGACAACAGAATTCAATTGATAGGTATAGCCCACCAGATTTCTATTGTGTATATACTTTATTGAGTACTAACGATGAACCTAGATCCTACAGGGAAGCTATTTCTGCAGATGATAGTAAGTCTTGGTAGCTAGCCATGTAGGAGGAGATGATGGCTTTAGACTCTAATAAAACCTAGGATCTTGTTCATTTTCCCAAAGGAAGAAAGGCCATAGGATGTAAGTGGGTCTTCAAGAAGAAGTTTGGAGAAGACAGGTCATTGGAGAAGTACAAGGCTAGACTGGTAGCTAAGGGATACTCCCAGAGAGAGGGAGTTGATTTTGGTGAGATATTATCTCCTGTTGCTAAATTGACTTCTATTAGATTTCTCTTATCCATTGTTGTAGCTTATGATTGGGAGATTGAACAAATGGATGTTAAGACTGTGTTCTTGCATGGAGATCTTGAAGAAGAAATTTATATGCAATAGCCTACAGATTTTGAGGTAAAAGGAAAAGAACATTGGGTTTGTAGGTTAAAGAGGTCTCTCTATGGTTTGAAACAATCCCCCAGAATGTGGTATCCAAAGTTTGATTCATTTGTTTTGAAATTGGGTTTTGTTAGAAGCGAGGAGGATCATTGTGTTTATATTTATTGTGTTGATGATTCTATACTGGTTATTGCTTTGTATGTTGATGACATGTTGTTTTTCAACAATACTAAGGGTATGGTCAGTGAGCTTAAAGCCCAACTTTTAGGTGCATTTGAGATGAAGGATCTTGGTACTGTAAGGTATATTTTGGGCATGGAGATTAGGAGGGACAAAGTTAACAGAAATCTTTGGTTATCACAAAGTAAGTATGTGAATACTATTTTGCAGAGGTTTAGTTTGTAGGACTGTAACCCAATTAGAGTTTCTTTACCCTTTGGTACTAAGCTTTCATTAGATATGTGTCCAAAGACTGAGGATGATCCTGAGGATATGTATAATGTGCCATATGCTAGTGTCGTAGGGAGTTTGATGTATGCAATGGTTTTCACTAGACCAGATATTGCCCAAACAGTGGGAGTTTTGAGCAGATTTATGTCTAACCTTGGTAGACAACATTGAAACTATGTGAAAAGGGTGTTTAAATATCTTGCAGGTACTCCTAATCATTGTTTGGTTTATTTTGGTACTGATAGTGCTGATAAATCTTTGGACATACAAGGTTTTGTTGATGCAGATTGGGCAGGTGACTTGGATAGTCGAAGGTCCACTAGTGGCTATGTGTTTACTTTGTTTGGAGGTGCAGTGAGTTGGATGAGTAAGAGGCAGCCCACAGTTGCTTTGTCCACCACAGAAGCAGAGTATATGGCTGCTACTTATGTCTCTAATGAGGTAGTTTGGTTGAGGAGACTGTGTACAGGTATTGGTTTTGATTGCAGGATCATTCAGATTGGTTGTGATAGCCAGAGTGCTATCTGTTTGGCTAAGAATCCCATGTATCATGCTCAAACTAAGCATGTTGATGTTCAATATCACTTTGTTCAAGAGTTGGTTGCAAATGGAGAGATTGAGCTGAAGAAGATAGACACTCAAGAGAATGTTGCAGATTCATTGACTAAGCCTGTGAGCACAGAGAAGTTCGTGTGGTGCAGAGAGCCCATGGGCCTTGTTTCTAGTGCTTGAATATTTTTCATTTGATTTCCTATGGGTTGATTTACAATGTATAATGTCAAGTGGGAGAATGTTGGGATAAGGTGCCATTAACCTTGTAAATCCCAATATTGTATTTATTCCATTTATTATTTGTAATTTGTAATTACCCATAAGGGATGTACAAGTTTCACCGACAGTGGTAAAAATTATTTACTGTCCACGGTAATTACGGAGTTACTACACGGTAAGTCCCGGAGTTACCAGCAATAGTTACAGGATGTCATTTACTATGGTAAATGGTAATTGGTCAAAGTGGGTTGCACATGTGGAGGAATAATCTATTTTTAGTGTTATGACGCATGTCATAGATGCTGTAAGAAGGTGTAAGAGATTCTATGACAACTGTAAGTTATCATAAGAATCTATGACACTAATAATAGCATATGACGCGTCATAAGATGTTGTAAGTGGCTATTTTTAGCTCCAAGGCGTTCAAGCTTGCATGGGCACTTTTTCCCAAGTGTAGGATGCATGTATGATAGCATTTATGACCCCGTAAGAGCCTATTCTTGGCCATGGACACCGAAGGTTGTGTTGTTGACTCTTGACAAGTGTTATGGGCTTGTAAGAAGTCATTTAATGTCTTGAGGTTGTGTAAATTCTATATAAACCATAGCATAGTAGATGAGAGGAATATAACAGTTTATGGGTACCCAGGTTCTGCTGGAGTGAAGGTTGGAGGACAGAGGAAGTGAAGTATTTTTAATCTCCTTTTGTGAAGATAATACAACTTGAGCTCTTTTCTTGCTGGAGTTTTTTTATCTAGAAGGGTTTTCTCTGGGTTAAACACTTGTGTTATGTACTTCATTTTGCTTCTGGTATATTTATGTATTGTGGGTTTATGTTTTGTTACAATCTCCATTGTTAACACACTTGAAAGATTACTGAAATTTATTCAAATCAGATTTCCATTAAAGTAGTGTTGCTTTCATTTCTAACAGTTACACCAACAGAAGATCCAAGCCTTACAGACATCAACATTTTCTTAACTAGGTCCAAAACATCCTTCACAAATTCAAACACCAAGGAATTACATCCACACACTCTGCTCATTTGAAAATAGGACAGCTTTAAACAAAACATATGAAAAATTTAAGCATAACAGCCACATCAAATTGAAAACCTTGTGCGGTACTAGAAACAAGAAAAATCTATTGAAATTAGGGCAGACAACTGAGAGGAGGGGTGAATCAGTTGTCACAAAACTTATAACTCCTGCTGCATTTAATCTTCTTTACCACTTATTAACATATTAAAGATATAACCATGAAAGCATGAATCAACAACAGAAGAGCAGAAACATAATCAATACACATAACACCAGGATTTTTACATGGAAACACAGTTAAGGGAAAAACCACGGTGGGGGTTAACCCACAAGACTCATTCTCTGTTAAAAGAATATAAAATGGGAAGACACTTGCCTTCAGGCACACTGCCCAGAGCTCATTGCTCAAAAAGGCTCATTGTCTACAGAAACATTTATAAGTCTATCACAGAACCTCTCTTAGATCAACTGCAACATGCACAAACCATCTGGTTGGCCAAGACTGAAAAGAATAGCAACACCCAAGGACAAATCTTCAACCACGAGCTTAATCTTTAATGCAGACCACCAACACAATAGGCACACAATCTAGAGACCACCACAAGCACAATGAAATCAACAAGAACAATGACACCACCTCAGATCATCAAAAACACTTGCATCTTCATCCAGGAACTCAAGAACACCAACTATCATGATTGTCACACTAGAAAGATTGCTTGCAGACCTCCAAACCATGAACCACTTTAGTTGAGGATACACACTGATATCCCAAACACTCCTCTAGATCTGCAGATCATAATATTTCAATACGGATTAATCTGGACTAGATTTCTGTCACTCTGTCACTGTCACCTTTGAACAACTGCAAAACCTAGTTCTACTCAGATGGCCATAACTTCACCAATTCTTCATGTGAACCTCTCAAATCTTGACTGGAGCAACTTCAGACAATCCTCTACAAACCCTTTAATTTGTAGACTCTGATCTTCATCCTACGTGAAATGCGAAGCAATCTACTTCATTGGACTGTACTGTCTTCACTGTCTCTGACATAGAGATATGTAACTCACTTGTTTCTTCTGGAGAGGCTAATTTTCTCAATATCCTGAACATACAAGTCTTCTAAACAAGCAATAGGATAAGATACAGTTGACACTAATGACAACAAGGATATGTTGACATCAATGACAACACCGATTAGGCACATATTTGCAATAATCTCCCCCTTTGTCATTGATGGCAACATATGACGTGAAAGACTATTTCAACCATCAAGACAAGAACTTCTCCCCCTTTCTCTTATCACATCTGCAATCACTTTCTTCACTGCTCCCTCTTTCACTGGCAACTACTTACTTTCAAGTTTTTCACATGACTTCTCTCCCCCTTTGACATCAATGGCAAAGGGCTAATATTTGCAATCATCTCTCCCTCTTTTGCTTCTTAGATAAAACTAGACTAAACTCCAGAATTAGCATACAGACTAATCTCCCTTAGTAGCATCTCCTTAACACCAATCCATATCACAATATATGACTATGAGTTCCATCGGACTGATGCACATTAGTGCATCTTAGTTCTGAACAAGAGGGGTAATCACCCCTAGCTTCCCTCTAAGATACTCAAAAGTGTCCTTAGGTAGAGGCTTAGTGAAGATGTTTGCAATCTGATCTTTTGATGAAATAAACTCCAATCTGACTTCATTCTCATTTACTTTCTCTCTCAAAAAGTGAAACTTGATTGATATGTGCTTTGTTTTTGAATGCAACACCGGATTCTTTGAGATGTTTATTGCACTTGAATTATCACAGAAGATTGTAACAGGCTCTTCAAACACAACTCTGATATCCTTCAACATTTGTTTCATCGACAAAACTTGAGTACAATTACTTGCTTCTGCTATACTTTGCCTCTGTAGTAGACAGAGATATTGCCTCCTACTTTTTTCTCAACCAAGAAATCAATCTCTTTCCCAAGAAAAATGCACCTTCACTAGTACTCTCTTTGTCGTCCACATCTCTTGCCCAATCAGCATCTATATATACATGAAGAGTGAAATCATCACCCTTAGGATACCATAATCCATAATCAGATGTTCCCTTTAGATATCTGAAGATTCTTTTGACTGATACAACATGAGATTCTCTAGGATCAGCTTGAAATCTAGCTACAAGGCCAACTCCATGCATAATATCATGTCTAATATGAGTCAGATAAAGTAGTCCTCCAATCATTGATCTATACCTTTTCTGATCTATCTTAGGGGAATCATCATCTTTACTCAACTTGCATCTGGTTATCGTAGGAGTACTCACTGGTTTTGAATTTTCCATTCCAAACTTTTTCAACAACTCTTTCTCATACTTAGACTGAGATATGAAGATGCCTTTTTCTGACTGAATGATTTGGAGACCTAAGAAGAAATTTATTTCACCAAGCATGGACATCTCAAATTCACTTTGCATCTAATCAGCAAGTTTTTTACACATGCTCTCATTTCCACCAAAGATGATATCATCAACAAATACCTCAACAATCAGGATGTGTTCATGGTCAATTTTGAAATAAAGATTGCTGTCAGCAGTGCCTTTGCTAAAGCTTAACTTTAGCAGATACTTATCTAATCTTGCATACCAGGCTCTTGGGGCTTGTTTAAGTCCATACAATGCTTTCTTCAATCTACAGACCATATCTCCTTGATCAGACAACTGGAATCCTTCTGATTGCTCAATGTAGACTTCTTATTCCAACTCTCCATTCAGGAATGTTGACTTGACAATCATCTAGTAAACTTTGAAATCTTTGCAAGCAGCAAAGGCAAGAAACAATCTAATTGCTTTGATTCTTGCCACGGGAGCAAAAATTTCTTCAAAATCAATTCCCTCTACCTGAGAATATCCTTTGCACACCAATCTTGCTTTGTTTCTCACAACTTCACCATCTTCATTCAATTTATTTCGGAAGACCCATTTAGTTCCAATTACATTTTTGTCTTCAAGTCTAGGAACAATATCCCAAGTGTGATTCTTTTCAATTTGCATTAATTCTTCTTCCATTGCTTTTGTCGAACTTTCATCATTGCATGCTTCATTCACTGATTTTGGTTCAATCTTTGAAATTAAACAATACTCCACTTGTTCTTCAACAATTTTTCTTCTAGTTTGAACACTTTTATTTCTATCTCCTATGATCTGATCTTCAGAATGATTCAACCTTACATACCTGGGAGTTTTGGGATTTTCTTGAGCTTCTGATTCTTAAACTTCTTCCTCGGCATTTTCACTAGCTTCTCGAGTCACTAGATTTTCTAGAGCAATCTGAATCTGAGGCTGACCTTGAACTTGCTTTTCATTTTCATTATTTGATTCATATCCACATAACTTGGAAGGTCTCTCCATGCTCTTATCTACTTTGACATTATCACTTTCAACAATCTTTTTTAATCTCTTGTTAAAGCACCGGTATGTCTTGGTTTGGTTAGAATAACCCAAAAATATTCCTTCATCACTCCTAGCATCAAACTTGCCTAGATCTTCATCTCTTTTGATATAGGATTTACTACCGAAAACTATGAAGTATTTCACAATAGGAACATTACCAAACCAAAGTTCATAAGGTGTTTTATAGATATTACCTTTGATCTGCACCCGATTAAGAGTGTAGACAATAGTACTCACAGCCTCTCTCCAATAGATATGTGGAACATTTGCCTCCATCATCATGGTTCTAGTAGCCTCTTGAATAGTCTGGTTCTTCCTTTCCACAACTCCATTCTGTTGAGGAGTCCTAGGAGCAGATAATTGTCTTCATATTCCATGCTTTTCACAAAATGTATTAAACTCACCGAAGGTAAACTCTCCACCTCTGTCAGATCTTAGGCACTTTACCTTCACACCAATCTCATTCTCCACCCTAGCCTTGAACACCTTGAATTTGTCAAGAGCCTCTAATTTCTCTTTCAAGAAAGTGACCCACATCATCCGGGAGTAATCATCAATCAGTAACATAAAGTATCTGTCTCCTTGCACACTCCTAACTCTAGCAGGACCACACAAATCAGTGTGCACAAGTTTCAACAATCCACTTGAAGATTGTTCTTTACTCTTGAATGTAGTTTTGCTCTGTTTTCCCAATTAACATTCCTTACACATGCTATTAGCAGGTTTTTCAAGCTTTGGAAGATCTATCACAGCCTGAGTAGTGCTTATCTTGACAATGTTATCAAAGCTTACATGACACATTCTCCTATGCCATAACCAACTCTGATCAATCTGAGCAATCAAACATCTTTTACTAGTGCAACTTAAATGAAAGATATTACCTCTAGTCTGTGTACCAGATGCAATCTCAATTCCAGAGATTTCCAAAATTTTGCATTTTCCATCCTTGAATCGGAGGTCATACCCTTTGTCAACTAACTATCCAACACTGAGAAGATTATGCTTCAACCCTTCTACATACAAAAACATCATTATTGTTGTGTTTACCATCAAAAGAGATGGATCCTCTGCCATGGATTCTGCCAGCTGAATTGTCTCCAAACTTCACAATTCCACCTTCATATCTTTCCATACTTACAAACTTACTTCTATCACCTGTCATATGATGAGAACATCCGCTATTAATCACCCATTCATCCTTTTCTTCAACCTGAGCAGCCAAGGCACTTTCCACATTCACATAGCTAGCAGATTCAGTGGGCACTAGATTCTCTTCTTTGATAGCATTGAACACCCATTCATTTACAGATGTACTTCCCTTGCTAGATTCATCATCTGTAACTCCTACATCAACAGCTTCTTGGACATAATAGCATTTCTTCTGAAACCTAGGTCTATTATGGTTTGGCTTTGAAACCCTCTTCGGACATCTTGAGTCAAAATGACCAATCTTATTGCAAGCAAAGCATTTGAAAGTCAACTTTCCTTCATACTTACCAGATCCTCTTGGTAATCTTTTGGCAATAAGGGCTTCAATTTCTTCAAGCTCTATTTCATCTTCTTCAAGTTCCTTCTTTATTTTCTCATTTCTAGTTAATCTTCTTGAAGAGATTTCACCTAGATCAAATCTTTGCTTCCCGAAAACACTGGCCTTAAAAGTAGGTTCTAATTTTGGAAGGGAATCACCAAACTCACTCATTTCAAATGTTGAAAGCTTGCCAACCAACTGATCCCTTGTAACAGTTGTCACAGTCATGATCTCCTCAATAGCAACAACTCTATGCTTGTATGAAGCAGGTAAGGATCTGAGCATTTTGCCAACAATCTCTGATTCTTCCAATTTTCTACCAACACACCTGATACTGCACAGAAGTTCATTCACCTTCTGCATGTCGGAAGTGATGTTTTCATCTTCACTCATTCTTAAATTTTTCTATCTACCTTTCAGGCTCTGTAACTTAGCACATTTGACATATTCATCACCTTCAATAGAGTTTCCAATTTCTTCTAGATTTCATGAGTAGTTTTGAATTCCAGGACATTTGTCATTTTTGTATCAGTCAGGGCACTTAACAATGCTTCTTTAGCCCGAATATTGTTTTTAGTATCTTTGAATTCAACTGAAGTTGAAGGACCTTTCTCCGGAGGCGTAGACTCATATTTTATTATCAGCCAATAAGCATCACCCATACATTGCAAATGACACTCCATGCAACTCTTCCAAAGAGAGTAGTTTGTTCCATCAAATCTCAGACTATCCTTCTTGTAATTCAACATCCTGGATCTCCTCAAGCGGTCAAGCCTCTTTTAGAGGAATTGACTCTGATACCAATTGTTAAAATTAGGGCAAACAATTGAGAGGGGGGGTGAATCAGTCGTCACAAAACTTATAACTCTTGCTGCATTTAATCTTCTTTACCACTTATTAACAGATTAAAGATATAACCATGAAATCATGAATCAACAACACAAGAGCATAACCATAATCAATACACATATCACCAGGATTTTTATGTGGAAACCCGGTTAAGGGAAAAACCATAGCGAGGGTTAACCCACAAGATTTATTCTCTGTTAAAAGAATATAAAATGGGAAGGCACTTGCCTTCGGGCGCACTGCCTAGAGCTCACTGCTCAAAGAGGCTCATTGCCTATAGAAACATTTATAAGTCTATCACAGAAAGATTGTGTGAGACCTACCTTTTTCATTTCTATTCATGTGACTATTTACCTTACTGTTGCTGATACTTTTATACTTGTGGGACTGTTGATCCTGAATTCTCGAACTATTAGACTTTATTATGATAAAGGAAAACTAATTGGGTGATGTTAGATAGATGTTTATATTATAGGAAAACTAATTGGGTGATGTTTGATAAATGCTCTATATTAAAGGAAAACTAATTGGGTGATGTTAGTTAGAAAATTGTAATGTGATTTCCTTTATGCTTAAGAGAACTTGTGGTATTTTATGGGGATGCATGTTTTTAAATTGCTTCGGCTATGATATTTATATGTGGAATTAACTTTGTAATTGAGTGCACAGGTATTGCTAACAAACCACAGATACTGGAGATCATCCCACACTTGATGTTGTAATTTCTTGTGAAGCCGATCTAGTTCCATGAGGAACCAAGATCAACTCTGTGACAGCATAACGCCTCACAGGAGTGAGTAGGGTTTACTGTTCAAACACCAAACTTGATCAAGGGGTTTCCTGATTGTGTTTAATAAATTTCCTACATCCCACTAACTTCATTTTCTTAACAGTGATTAGGTTTATTGAATATTTTTCAACAAAGTCCGATCATTTGTTCTCCTTCACGTTTTCTGAAATTTAATATCAATTCGCTCTCCTTCTAATTTTAGCATTTTCAACAAAGCCCGAACATTTGTTCTCTTTCCCGTTTTCAAGGTTTTATGATTAACCTACTCTCCTTTACCTTCTCTATCAATCAGAGTTATCACTGCATCCTTTACATTATTCCTAATTTCTTGGTAGATCAGATCACGAAAATAGGACTTACTAACTTCGTCTAATGAAGTTCACTTGGTTTTCGTTCTAGGTTTAACTCAACGTTTGAATTAATTTTGTTAATTAAATTGCCCAATCATGATTAAAGGATTATTAAATCTCAATTAGTACTCTTAGCCCTATTTCAGAAAAGCCACGCATTTTCTTCTCTTTGTTTTCACTCTTATCTTTGTTTCTCTTTTTCTCTCATTTTTTTCTCAATTTGGCATTTACTCAAATTACAGGTTGAGTTTAAATGGCCACATATGAAATGCCTATGATGGCTTAATTTATTTAAGAAGATATAAATACACACACACTCACACACACACTCACACACACACACACACACACACTCACACACACACACACAAACACATATATATGTTATGTATTATATCACTAAGTTTTCTTTAATAGGATAGCGAATTTATAAATTCATTCTATATATATATATATATACGTTTCTTTTTCTATGAGTAAATTATATATTTTTTTTGGTCAATATTGAAACCCTATTATATTTTTTTTAAAAAAGACTTCCCTTTATAAAATTATTAACAAATAATTAATATATATATATATATATATATATATATATTAATATTTTATTGTCTTATAAAATATTAGGTTTTCTTTATACATATAAATGAATATTGTTTTATTCATATAAATCTTTTTGAATCACAATGAAAAACCCTAACATATTTTTCTTTTGTTGGGCTTATGCAGGGTCAATGGAGGGCGGCGGCAGCAATGGAGGAGGCCGTAGGTGGAGGTTGCAGGTGGAGGAAGGGCGGAGGAAGCCGCAGAGGGAAGTGAGACCACGGAGAGGGAGAGGCAGCGGCGCTGCCGAGGGAGTCGAGCAGTGGAGAGGGCAACGGCGGTGGATGGGCCAGAGGCTGTGCAGGGAAAGCAAGGCTCGCGGGGGTCTAGCGTACTCTGCGGGGAAGGGAAAGGCAGGGGTGTGGGGAGGGGGCGGAGCCCCCACCCACATCCCACTTAGTGGGGTGTGGGTAGGGGCTCCGCCCCCTCGCCACACCCTTTTGCAATGCCAACGGTGGGGGGGGCTTCGAACCCCCTCCCACCAAATTTTGTAAACATCCTTTTTTGTAATGCATTATGTCCCTTACACAATTCCAGTGATTGTAAAAAAAATACAGTCCCTTCCAATTTGGCATTTAAAAATGTTTATTTTAATTCAAGTTTATTCAATATAATATATATATATATATATATATATATATATATTATCATAGTTCTATACCAAAACACAGTTGTTTATTTAAGAGAATTTATTAGTAAAATGAAATACATACATACATATATATATATATATATATATATATTTATAATTTATATAGGTATATAATGAAATCACAAGTGTATTAAGCAACAATAATAAACTCAGTTTTCTATTATAAAAAATCATGTAAGCACATTCACTTTAAGAAAAGAAAATACACATATTAATATAATTATATATTCCTTTAACTATGCTATATATTTCTTCAATTTTCTTTTAAGACAATAAGCAAGGTCTGTATTCTGTTCATTCCAAATTTCTTATAAAGCAAGAGTTTATTTTTAAAAAAATACTCATAATATGATTTGTTTCTACTCATTTTTGAAGGAAGGAGATAAATATATTTGCCATTAATTAAAAGCCTCTAATGCAAACTATAACCAATTTTCTTTCTTTCCCAAATAACAAATTACAACTTTCATATTGTCACAAAAACAACTTCATAACTTATCAAAATTGATATTTCCATTAAGTCATATAATGAAATAAATTATAACAAACTTTCTTCATTTCATCCTTTGAATAATATACATTTAAACTAACAATTTTCTAACTTGCAATTCAATGACAAATGACCAAAAACACACAACTTCAAGAATATAATTTTACAACCAAAAGAGAGAATCAAGTTCTCATCTTTGATAACCAACAATGGTAAGATCTCCAAGAAGGCCAAGCTCTCTCTCATGAGCTTTAAGAGTAAAGGAAAATAAAATATTTTCCAACGCAAGAAAAATTCTTTCAACTCCACACTAAGCTCTAAGAAACCTGCATAACACACAAGGGAAAGAAACACCACACATCTTGCTCTCCTCCCTATCGTAGACCCGCAAGAGGGTCACCCCCAAGCTAGAGAGGTCATCCACACACCAAGGGAACTCAAATCCACTTCACAACAAGACAAAAAATATCTCAAAAACACAATATTACACCCATGGTTATTTACAACACACAACTCAACCAAAGTGAGTTTAAAAAGGGGTAGGAGAGTGGACACACTCAACTCTAGGGTGCCACTCCTTCAAAATATCTCAATACAATTTTTCTCATGGCCTCAAGCCAACATGTTAACAAAATTTCCAAAGGAGTTCATATTTTGGCTCTCAAGCCATATAACAAATTACTCAAATTCACATAAAATGCCCTCAAGGATTTCAACATCCCAAAACAAGGTAATGACCTCGAGGAGGATCACTCCTCCCCTACCCCACACTTGTTAAGCATTTTCTCCCAAGTGGGAGAGGCTCTTACTACACCCTACAAAATTTCCCCACAATAACAAAATACAACACAAGCAAAATACATCTCACACATGCATCATGCAAGCAAATTGAAATACAAAAGGGAAGGCCTTAGCCTTGAAAACTAACCTTTCAAAGCCCTATTATAGAAGAAGTTGATGTAGAGATCCTCTAAAATCTCCTCCAACATAAGCCACCAAACTCCCTCTATTTTTCTCCCCAAAATCAATTTTCCACCATTAAAATTCTCAAAAATTCAACAACCCCTTTCCCTATCCAAAATGGGATTAAAATAAGCCCAAACCATGAGCTTAGTGGAATGGGGAGGTGACACTTGTCACCTCCTCACTCTTCCTCCCAACCACTAGCATGTCCCAAGGGATGGGTGTTGACACATGTCACTCACCCATCCCCAAAGTCTCCCTCACCCCTTACCACATGTCCTCTCTCCAACACATGGGAGAGAAAAGGGGAGTTAAAGAGGGAAAGGGTGACACATGTGTCCCCTTCCTTTCCTCTCATGAAGGACCACACAACTCTATGGGTACTCTCACCAATTGTGAGAGAGACTTGAAGTCAAGTCCTCCACAATTGGTGGGTTTTGAAGTCATCTCTAACCTTGGGAAGTGAAAAGGGATGGGTTTGAGTGTTGGTACCACTCATCCTATCCCTCCCATGCCTCCAAATTTGTCACTTAATTTCAGTGTAAAGTTAAGCTGACCATATGGAGGTTTAAATGAATTTAATATGATTGTCAGTCAATTGACTTCTGTAAATATAAAATTTGATGAAGAAGTTAGAGCTCTCTTGATATTATGTTCTTTGCTTGAAAGATGGAATAGTTTGGTAATGGCGGTTAGTAACTCTGTTTCTGGTTCAAATACCTTGAAATTTGATGATGTTGTTGGTATTATTCTGAGTGAGGAAATTCGTAGGAAAAGCTCAGGTGGATCCACATCAGGCAGTGTTTTGAATGCAGAAAGCAGGGGCAGATCAAAGGAGAGAGGAAAAGGTTCTGGAGGTCATGGAAAGTCATGAGAAAAATTAAAGAATAAGAGGTCCCAAACCAGAGGACAGAAGGATTGCTGGTATTGTGGGAAACCAAGTCATTTGAAGAATGATTGCTGGTCTCGGAAGAATAAAGGAGACAAACAAGAAGGAAATAAGGAGGCAAATGTGGTAAGTAATAAATCTGAAGATGACGCTTTGATTCTTTCCCTAGATAATGTTGATGATTCATGGGTTTTAGATTCAGGGGCCTCATTTCATGCTATGCCCCATAGAAGTTATTTTCTTGATTATGTCCAAGGGGATTTTGGGCTGGTTTATTTGGGAGATAATGAACCTTATCAGATTGTTGGAAAGGGAAGAATTAAAATTAAGTTGCAGAATGGAAATCATTGGCTACTACAAGAGCTAAGGCACGTTCCAAGGCTCAATAGGAATTTAATTTCAGCAGGGCAGCTAGCTGAAGAAGGTTGGATTGTTACATTTACTGATAAAAATTGGAAGGTTTCAAAAGGTGCCTTAATAGTAGCAAAAGGTGTGAAATTAGGCACCTTATATCTTTGTACAAGTCATACCGTTCCTTCTACTTTAGCTATTACAAAGAAAAAATAAACAAGTTCAGGAATAGTTGCTGTAGGTTCGTAGGAAGAGACTGAAACAGTTGCTACAGGTTCTGAGACAACGCTGTGGCATAACAGACTTGGGCATATGAGTGAAAAAGGTATGAAGGTACTTCATTCTAAGAAAGTTTTACCAGGTCTGAAATGTATTAATATGGATTTATGTGAAAGTTGTGTGTATGACAAACAAAAGAGAGTTAGTTTTCTCAAAGATGGGAAGCAAAAGAAAAATAAAAAGTTGGAGCTTGTGCATACAGAAGTATGGGGACCAACATAGGTATCTTCTCTCGGTGGCTCTCGATATTATGTTACATTCATAGATGATGCAACTAGGAAGGTATGGATTTATTTCCTTAGGCAGAAATCTAATGTATTTGAAACGTTTAAGAAATGGAGAAGCTTGGTTGAGAATGAGACAGGTAAAAGATTAAAATGTCTCAGATCTGATAATGGTGGTGAGTATTGTAGCAAAGAATTTGAGGATTATTGTTCCTTTAATGGAATTCATAGGTAGAAAATGGTTCCAGGGACTCCAAAGGAAAATGGAGTGGCTAAACGCATGAATAGGACAATAATGGAGCGTGCAAGGACCATGAGATTACATGCTGGGCTACCTTTAAACATGTGGGCAGAGGCTATCAACACTGCTATATATTTAATTAATACAGGTCCTTCAGTTCCTTTGGGCTGTGGTATTCCAGAGGAAGCATGGACAGGTAAGAAGGTGAGTTATTCTTTTCTCGAAACCTTCGGATGTGAAGCATTTGCACATGTAGATTCTGAAAATAGAACCAAGATGGATGCAAAATCAAAAAAATGTACCTTTGTTGGATATGGCATTGATGAATTTGGTTATAGGCTTTGGGATTTTGAAAATCAGAAAATTATGAGAAGCAGGGATGTTATATTTAATGAGAAGGTGTTGTACAAAGATCAGTTGCAGCAGCATGAGAAGAAAGAAAAAGATTATGTGGTGCTGGATGATACTCCAAATAGTGATGTTCTAGTGGTTCCTCATGCTCCGCAATAGCAACCAGAAATACCACAAACTCTAGTGAATGTTAGACGGTCAACAAGGCTAAGTAGACCTCCTGAAAGGTTTTCTTCCTCTTTGTATTCTATTTTGTTAACAGATGCTAGTGAACCAGAAGGGTATGATGAAGCTATGTAGGTGGATACACAGGTTCAGTGGGAGCTTACAATGAAAGAAGAAATGGACTCCTTGCTGAAAAATTAGACTTGGAAATTATGTAAGTTACCTGCAGGTAAAAAGGCTTTACCAAACAAATGGGTTTATAGGTTGAAAGATGAAGATGGAGGTAAGAAAAGATTTAAAGCCAGTTAGTAGTAAAGGGATTTGCACAGAAACAGGGCATTGATTTTGATGAGATTTTTTCTCTGGTTGTTAAGATGATTTCTATTCGTACTGTTTTAAGTATTGTGGCTGCTGAAGATTTGCATTTGGAACAGCTAGATGTGAAAACTGCTTTTCTCCATGGTGATTTGGAGGAGATATACATGGACCAGCCCCAAGGATTTGAGGTCAAAAGTAAGGAGAAACTAGTGTGCAGATTGAAGAAGAGTTTGTATGGCTTGAAACAAGCACCTTGGCAATGGTATTTGAAATTTGATAGTTTTATGGCTGAGCAAGGCTACAGTCGATGTAATTCTGACCATTGTGTTTATTTTAAGAGGTTGGATAATGACAGCTACATTATTTTATGTTTATATGTTGATGACATGCTTGTAGCTGGGTCTAACATGGATCACATCAGAGAGTTAAAACATCAGTTAGCATAGTCATTTACTATAAAGGATTTGGGGGCAGAAAAACAAATTCTTGGTATGAAAACTTACAGAGATAGGAAGAACAAAAAATTGACTCTATCTCAAGCTTCTTATGTTGAAAAGGTGTTGCAAAGATTCCATATGGAGAATGCAAAAGCTGTCAGCACACCTTTGCCAAGTCATTTGAAATTGACTAAGGAGATGTGTCCTAAGACACAAGAGGAGGAAGAGAAAATGTCCAAGGTATCATATACTTCAGCTGTAGGAAGTTTAATGTATGCCATGGTATGCACGAGACCAGATATTGCACATGCTGTAGGAGTCGTTAGCAGGTATATGAGTCATCCCGGATTGGAGCATTGGAATGTGGTAAAATGGATTCTCAGATATTTGAGAGGTACATCCAATACACATTTATGTTTTGGGGGCTCTAATACTACTTTAGCAGGCTATGTAGACTCAGATTTGGCAGGGGATATTGATACCAGGCGGAGTACTACAGGTTATGTCTTTATTGTAGGTGGGATAGCAGTGAGTTGGATCTCACGGTTGCAAAAGGTGGTTGCTCTATCCACCACAGAGGCAGAGTATGTAGCTGCAACAGAGGCAAGCAAGGAGATGATATGGCTGCAATCTTTTATGGAAGAATTGGGCAAACAACAAGCTAACAGTTCTTTGTATACAGACAGTCAGAGTGCCATACATCTTGCAAAGAATTCTGCCTTGCATTCAAAGACCAAACACATACAATTGAGGTATCACTTTATTCAGTCGGTGTTGGATAATGGACAGTTAAGCCTGGAAAAGATACATATGAAAATCCAACAGATATGTTTACAAAGGCAGTGACAAGGGAGAAGCTGAGCTCCTCTTTAGCTTCGGTTAGTCTTCAAGACTAAAACAATAAAATTAGAACAATAGAGTCCAGGGTGCTTATTTCCAGTGGGAGCTGCATGCGCAGCGATGTCATCCAGGATCAGTCTCGAAGTGGGAGATTGTTTGGTGTGGAGCCTGATCAGTCTCCAAGTGGGAGATTATTGGTAGGTGGTGACTGATTAGGAAAGTACTAGACACTAGCCATGTATCCTTGCCAGGGTACTATACACTTCATCAAAAAAAATTGGACCGACATAAAAAACCCTATTTTGTAACCGACATAAGGCTTGATAAAAGCGGCTAAGGGTTAGGGTTTTTTTGATATATTGTATTGTAGCATTTGCAACGATATTGAGTTACAGGGATTGTTGGTTGTGATCGATTTGATTTACTGGATAATAATATTGGACTCTCTATTGGTGGATGTAGCCCGAGTTTGGGTGAACCACGTTAAAACTTGTCTCTCACTATTATTATTTCTGTGTATTTTTTATTCCTCTGTTTAATCTTTATTTGCATATAATTGACATCTTCTGTTGGCTAACCCTAACAATAGGCACATGATCCAGAGACCACCACAAGTAAAATGAAATCAACAAGAACAACGACACCACCTCAGATCATCAAAAATATTTGCATCTTCATCTGGGAACTCAAGAACACCAACTGTCATGACTGTCACACTAGAAAGATTTCTTGTGGACCTCCAAACGACAAACCACTTGAGTTGAGGATACACACTAACATCCCAAACACTCCTCTAGATCCGCAGATCATAATATTTCAATGCGGATCAATTCGGACTAGATTTTTGTCACTGTGTCACCTCTGAACAACTACAAAACCTAGTTCTACTCAGATGGCCATAACTTCACCAATTCTTCATGCGGACCTCTCAAATCTTGACTAGAGCAACTTCAAACAATCCTCTACAAACCCTTTAATCTGTAGACTTTGATCTTCATCCTACGTGAAATGCAGAGCAATCTACTTCACTGAACTGCACTGTCTTCACTATCTTTGACATAGAGATATGTAACTCACTTGTTTCTTCTGGAGAGGCTAATTTTCTCAATATCCTCAACATACAAGTCTTCTAAACGAGCAATAGCATAAGATACAGTTGACACTAATGACAACAAGGATATGTTGACATCAATGACAACACCGATTAGGCACGTATTTGCAAGAATATCTTCATCAAAACTCTTCCAGATGAGTCTAGCTGACTCATACAACATCTCCAAAGACTCCTTTGCCACTGTACAACAAAGATTTGTGCCACACATCTTCAATCATGAACTCTGGGAACAATCTATCATCCGGAACACACTGCACCATGTTGTCGTTTGAAAAACTGAGTTGTAGACCACCAAGAACCTTGAAACTGCAAGGAAGGATGTAAAACACATCCATAAACATTTCCTTAAAACTGCAAAAGCAATCATTCAATTATGGAGGAATGTGGAGCGTCCAACAAGCCTTCATTACTAGCTCACTCTGCCAGAACACATGTCGGTACTCCATCATGCATAACTTTCACAGTGAAATGACAAGTGATCTGAAAACTTGGAATTATTTACCGAGCCCTGAACACAATTTTAGTACTGCATGGCCATATCTACAAATGCAGAGGAATGCGGAGCATTCCAACAAGCCCTCATTACTAGCTTACTCTACCAGAACACATGTCGGTACTCCATCATGCATAACTTTCATAGTGAAATGACAAGTGACCTGAAAGCTTGGAATTATCACCTTTACTAAACCTTAAACACAATTTCAAAACTGCATGGCCATATCTACAAATGTGGAGGAATGCAGAGCATTCCATTGCCCTATACAGAACATTTTCACAGAAGTGACATTATCTTCAAACAATCAGCTGCAAAAACATTCTTCTGGTAATGCAATCATCATGAAACTTGGATCATACATGATACAAGCCATCAGTAGTATTAGCAATACATTGGATCATCTTTGTGCTTCTAATTCCCATATTAATATGTACTATATCTTCTCCTCTTATTGAATGGGGCATGACATCCAACCATGAACACCATCACACCACTATGATAGTGTTGACATCAATGACAACCTAGTGACAATGTTGACATCAATGATAACCCTATGAACCATATGTGTAAAAATCTCCCCCTTTGGTATTGATGGCAACACATTTTTTCTTCCCTCCCCCTTTGACATCAAGGACAAAGGGAAATCACTGCCTCCATCAGAGACCACATACCTCCACATTCTTTCTTAGGCCATAACTTCTTCTTGCAGCAAACAAGCTCCCCCTAACATCAGCAACCACTACTTGCATCCCCTAAGAGGTAGTGTAATTTCCCCAATCTGAAATTTAGTATTAAATCCAAATCTGAATATGCATTTAACAAATTTAACACTAATATACATTAAAATAGCCAAACTAGCTAACTAGTTTGCACAAGTATTACACAAAAATGAACACAAACAACTCAAATGCTTTTTATTATGATTTTATGATACATATGACATGGAATCAAGCCTACAAAGAAAAATTAGCAACCAAAGAACAAATTAGTTTGCATGATCTTCATCTCTAAACAATTTTCTACCCAAACAATTTGTTCCTTGTAAGGAGTTCTTTTATCTGGTTCTATGCCCAAAGACCCAATAATGATTCCTCTAAGCACCATATCTTTCCTTTCACATGGAATCTATTGTCAAGAGACACTGCTAGGCATGTCAAGTGTTGTCATTGATCGCAACTAAATCTATCTTACACATCCACATTGTATCAGGGGATCATACTGGAAGTCAGAGTGTAGATTTATCTAAGTTCGGATAGATAGGAACAGAGCATTTGACAGGGTTTAGCATCTTAGTCTGCATTTCTCCACGGGTAATCATATTGTTCTGCGGATCTGAGGGAATGTTAAGGGATGTTAGGGATACCTAAATCTAATATTTCAGCCTCCGGTGATAAAGGGATTGTAAGTTACAAGCATCTGAGTATTGGGTTTTGGTTAAGACAGTTCAATCTAGTGAAGAATAGGTTGACCTAGTGTTTGATCCTTGTGCGGATTAATAGAAGTGGTTGGTTGAGCAATTTATGAGATCCAGTAATATTGGACAACATGTGTGGTGACTTGAATACATAGGTCTTGGTCCACATTGATGTTTGTGCATGGATTTAGCTGATAGAACAGTGTTCTTGAAATAGTTTCCAAGTTTTCTTAAGGCTGACTGCAGTTGATGTAATTTCATGTAGCGGATATATATGATCAATGGATTCAAGCATTTTGTGAGATGGACATGTGAATATGAAGGGATAGGTGTGAAGTATAGCATAATCAAGTGCGAAGTAAAGAGATTGAAGCTCCTGATCATGGTAGAACAGTGAAGCAGGGCAGAGAGAGATGAAGTGTGCAAAGTCAGTGTATTGTGCACAACTGGAACTATAATTTTGCATTGTTAGATGCTATTCTTCAGTTCAAAATTCCTATGAACTTTTGTAATCATTTCTGTAGGTAGTGAGCCTCCTTTGAGCAGTGAGCTCTGGCCAGTGTGCCCGAAGGCATGTACCTTCCCCATTTGTAATACTTTTAACAGAGTATAAATTCTTGTGGGTTAAGCCCCACCGTTGTTTTTCCCTTAACCGGGTTTCCACGTAAAAAAATTGGTGTTCATGTGTTATAATCTTATTGTTTCTACTCTTATGTTCATGCTTCTTTCTTTTGGATGTATGTGGTAAATTGATAAAGGGACATAACATTAAGTTTTGCAGAACACTGATTCAGCCCCCCCTCTCAGTGTTCCTTAATTTCAACAATTGGTATCAGAGCAAGGTTCCTTGGAAGAAGTTTAACAGCTTGAGGAAGATCTGGGAAGGTGTTTCAATGGGTTCATCTAGGTATTTAGATAGCATCAATGAACAACTTCAAGTTGCTTTAGAAGATCTTGATCAGTCCAGAGTAGAAGGCAAAGAACTGAAAGAAAATCTTAAAGATGCTGATGATTTCATTCAGACTTTAAAAGGGCAACTAAGCAAATCCAATGAAAAGAGGAGGGATCTACTTCAGTGGTTAGCAAATTAGAATGAAGACAATGATATGGATGAGGCTCTGAAGGAGAAAACAAAGGAGTGTGAGAAGCTGAGAAAAGAAGTTGTTCTAAAACATGAGATGGAATCTGGAGTGATGAGACTAACCAAGGAAATCAAGGAAAGGAAGAAGATTGAGGAAAACCTGAATCAGTCTCTGAAAGAAAGAACTGAAGAGTGTTGCAAATTGGACAGAATAATTGGCCATCTAGAGTCTGATCTTCAAGAAACCAGGGATAATGAGGAACAACTTGAAAGGCAAATTGTTATCCTCAAACATGACCTAGAAGTTGCAAATGAATACAAAGAGAAGTTTAAGATAAGCTCAGCTAAACTTGAAGTGTTGCTTGATAGTCAGAAGATGGTAGATGATAAGCATGGTCTGGGATATGAGAAAGGTGAAAGCTCTAGATCCAGTCAAAGAAATCCTAAATCAAGGAATCAAAGAAGAAGACCTAGAAGACCTCTAGTAAGACAACCTAATGCTCAAAGGTATCCATCTTTCAATGGAAATTGTTTCAATTGCAATAAATTTGGTCATAGAGATACTCAGTGCAGAAGTAGAGTGAATCAAAATGGTCCATCTTTCTCCAGTCAATGCTTCAATTGTAAAAGGTATGGTCATAGATCCAATGAATGTAGAAGTATGACAATGAGCTACTCTAACAACAGAAGAAATGTCAATTCCTTCAATAGCAACTGTTTTGCATGCAATAGATTTGGACACATGGCTAACCAATGGAGATCAAGAGGAAATCAAATAAATGAGCAAAGAAATTTTGTGTACTTCAATTGCAATAGATCTGGTCATATTGCAAGATTTTGCAAAAGCAGGAATGATGATACAAAAGGTCTAGTAAACAGAAACCAAAATATGCAAGGACAAGATAAAGGCAAGGGTAAAGTAAATGTGAATGAGATCCAGAATGAAATGAACAAAACATGGGTAAAGAAAGGTGAAGTGAATGATGGCAATGGGTCTGCACCAGAATCTGGTGTTGTTAATTCCTCCAGGAATTGAAATAGGAGCTCTGGCTCAGTGGGAGCTGCATTGAAAATCTAATTCCCCCTGCTACTAAGTGGGTGCCTAAATCTGGCACGATGAATGAAGGTAAAGAAGCCTATTGCAAATTTGTTGAAGCAAATTCCAGAAGAAAAGAAGTTAATGCAAGTGATTGCAAAGCAATTGAAGATTGTCTGTATGTAGAAATAGTGTAACCAGATGTATCAGGGCAAAGCATTTATTACAATGGTGAATTAGGTTTTACGGAGCATAAAAGGTCATTTCCTCAGCATTTGAATCACTTTGCATTTGAAGAGAATAAGGAGAAGAGCGCCTGAGCTAAAATTTCAAAGATTTGAAGTGCAAAAAGTGAATTCGACAGCTGACCCTAACTGGCGAAACAAGGTATTCTCTGTGAAACTCTTTGAATTTGCAATCTTTGGATATGGCTACTTCGTTAGTTGTTGACATCACTGAAAGGTGCTAACCTAAATTCAAAAAGCATCCACACAAATCCACAGAGGTTGATCCGTTAGGTGCCTTTTCAAATGTTCTGCATGGTGTGTTGCATGTTGAAGATATTAGGGCTTACATTCATGCTAGCATAGATGAATTTGGGGATTCAAAGTTAGTAGATTTGTTCAAGAATCATCTGAGGCATGAGATTCATGGTCTTAAACCTAAGTATAAGGTGTTGTAAGTTAACCATTTCATTCAAGTTATTGGGCTCTCGTCCTTCGGTGAAGATGAGTGGGTCTGATATGTACTAAGTCAGATGCATGCTGAATTCATGTGGTTGATGAAACACTTCAAGATCACCAAGGATGCCATCAAGGCTGTGACAGGATTGAACTCATTCGATGGACTACCAATGCTGAAATTAGTGAAGAATTAGACTGTAACTGAAGTTTTCAGATCAAAATTTGATAAGAGGGCAATGACAATCAATGATATAACTAATCTGGATGTCAAATTTGCATCCATGGTCATTGGGTATAAGGTATACCACTCCAGCAGGGAAAACTCTATATCCAGTACAGCTATTTATGCTGCCTATCAGATGTTAAGAGAGAATGTTGACTATGACCTGTGTGAGTTATTGCAAAACCAGTTAATGGAGAACCTGAACAAGATCAAAAAGGATAAGAAGAATACATTCAAGTATGGTACGTTGGTATTGTGTCTGTTCTTCTATTTCATGAATGAGTTACTCGACAAGAAAAGCATGTGTTGGACCAGTGATAAGCCTGTTGCCATACAAATCAGAGAACACTTGCATAGTATTGGTGACTCTAATGCCCAAAGGACTGCTCTCTGGGGTTATTTCAAGAATTTTTAGAACATGATGCAATCAAGGGAAAGAATCCCTACTTCTATGGTAGAAAAGTACAAAGATACTATTTGCTTCATGGTGGAAATAGACCAATGCTTGATGGAAGCAGTTGAACCAAGGACTGTATGGATCATGCCCATGGGGTATGAAGTTGATGAAAAAATACTGGAAATACATGCTCAACACCTTCTGAGCAAACCAAAAGACACCTTAGTTGAGAGATTCAGTACATATAGAGAGCTTAGTTTGAAACTTTATGTTGAGCTCCAGAAACTAGAAATCAAGAGAAATGTTCAAAGGCAAGTTGAAAGGTATGCAGAAAGTATTGGAATAACAAAGGAAGTTGTGAAACAAAACAGGGAGAGGATAGAGAAAGCTGAGAAGGAGAAGCAGGACAGGGAACATAAAAATGATTTGGCAGAACCTCCTTCCAAGTCAAGAACTACTAGGAGTTCTAGTTAAACCTTTAGTGCACCACCTTCTCCTGCTGTAGAGAAATCCAAACAAAAACCTACCGGTAAGGAAGGAAAAAGGACAAAAGTTAAGGGCAAAAGAACATATGTCAGTGTGGAAAAAAAGGATGAAGAAGAAACTGACTCAGATGATGAAGTTAAAGAGTTGAAGGCCTCAAGAACTAAAGTTGCTAAAGTGTCTAAGGAGAAGCCCTCCGAAAGCACAAAGTCAAGCAAAAGGCATAAGCCAGAGTCTGGTGTTGAGAAGCCAAATCCTTCTGTGGAGGACATCATTAAAACAATCACTGTAGATGGAAACCTAAAACCAATGACTAAATTTTATGATCATTGCAATGATGCTGACTGTTGACCCATTTTCCTTTGTCCAGATTCAAATAGTTCACCTTGCATATTCCTTGAATATCTTTTAGAAAATAACCCTACAAAGGCTTAAATCCCACATTTCCCCATGCTGTGCCTTGCAAAATTTTCCAAAATCTCGCTTGGAGAACCCCTGTAGAAAATCTAGAAAAACCCAGAAATCTTTTGTCTTCAAGTGCCTTCTGTTGGTGCCTGAATTCACTGTCAGTTAATTTAGCAATTTTCATGTAGGCACCATCCCGAAATATCCAAAAGGTTCTAAGTTTTGGCACCCCTTCAGTGTTTTTCAGCATCTGCATCTCATTTCTTGAGGAGGGGTCTTCATCTTTTCTCCATCGGCATGCGTTCGTTTTTGTGTCTTTGACATTTTGGTTTAAACTTGAACCCTTTTTCTCTAAGTTCAATGGTTCAGCGGTTTGAAGTTCATTTTTCTTCTAACGGGTCGCATTATGCATTTGCCTTGTGCAAATATTGCATCGTTGAACCTCCTGCTTGAACCTTTTTGTTTTGGTTCAAGGTTCAATGGTTCAAAGCTTTTTTGCCTATGGAGTATTATTTTTGATGTTTGAACCATCGCGTTGAACCCTAGTGTTGAACCCTTTTGGTTCGGGGTTCAACGGTTCGAGGCTTTGTGTTTGTGTTCGGCGAATGTTCTTTTTGAAGTGCTCCGTTTGGCATTGAACTTCTCGGTTGAACCAGTTCGTGGTTCAACAGTTCAACAGTTCAGCGCTTTACGTTTTTGGTCTTATCGGAGTGATCGGCCTCATCGGTGAAAGATTTCTTGAGTGCTCTGATTGTTTTGGTTTGGCCGATGGATGTCCATCGGCGTGTGTTTGGCTATCGGCGAAGCAAATTTGTGGCTCGCCGATGTAAGGAGTTTGGCCGATGGAGGAGCAGTGTGTGGTTGGTGAAGATGTCGTCGGCATGACCTTTGAGATCAGCAGGAAGTTTTTTGGATGCTCCGATGGTGTGTGTTACACCGACGGAAGGGGAAGAGCCAGGGTCTATCGGCATGGGTTGTATTGTCGAGTGAACGGTGAAATGGTTGGCCGATAGACTAATCTCTGGCCGATGAAGGGAAGTGTTGTGTATGGTCTTCGGCGTGACTTATGTTGTTGGCGAGGATGGATTGTGGTGGGCCGACAGTGGGAGGTCTTGCCGATGAAGGAGCAGAGTATAATTCATTGGTGCATCGGTGAGAGTGTGGTCTATCGGCAGAGGGATCTTTTGCTTGGCCGACGGTATTGGTCTGGCCGACAGGGGATTGCGGTGGCTTCATCGGTGTAACTGATGAGATCAGCGAAGGTTTGGATGGTTGGCCCGATGATGCATCTCTGGCCGATGGGGAAGCGAAGGTAGCGGTCGGCGAGACCATTGAGATCGGAAGGAGAATTCTGGGGTGTGCCGATGGCTTGGGTTTTGGCGATGGGCTTTTGGAGAAGGCTTATGCGTTGAGAGCGGCAAAAGGTGCTAGACACCTATTATGCTCGCGACCATGTTTTTAAGGTATTGAAGGAGTCTCCGCGGCACCAATGTGGGACTATTCTTCTTGCACATTTGAAACTTTAGTAAAGTGCATTTTGGCGGGAACTTCTATTTGAACGCAGCGACGGTTTCCAGGTAGGCCGCGGGTGGTTGAGGCCTTTAATGGCGACAGTGCAGAGGTATGGGCAATGGTACACATGATCATGTCGCCTGATTTTTGAGTGAAGACTCCCAGATGGCGGCGCAGGGCTCGAGGCTTCTCTTGTCTGTTGCTGCAATAAATTATGATCGCCATTCCTTTGTGGAGTTTGTATCTGGCAGATTTTTTATTTTTGACCATGTAATTAATTGCTGCGGGTACACTTTCTGGCCAATATAGGTAGACTGTGTTACCATTTTTGACGTTGTTAAAAACTGGACATTTTGGCTCTGTAATAAGATACAACTGGTTTTGGTTGCTCTGTGCAGCAAAACTTGCGAGTTTATGTATCTCTTGTTGTACGTTTGTGCATGAATCCACTGATTTCATGGTCAATTTTATATGAATAATGCTATGTTTGCATGTGTTATGCTGATTCTGTCTCCAGTTTTGCATGTATCTTTCTTCTGAGTCCAGGCATTCAAGGAATGTCTGAGATTCTAGAACATAGAATTCCTGTGTTGAATGTTTAATCTTTTAACTTCTGCTCAAGGGGTAGATTAAACTGTTTTTAGATTAAATATTGGGAAGGGTATACTGCAATAGGGATGCCATAAGTATAGACAGCTTAACACTCTGTATTGGGAGATATCTGTAAAGCAGATATCATGTATATCCCCTTGAAATCCAATTTTAGTTGTTCATGTTGATCATTCACAGGTGTATGTCTACCGACTCCAAGCCCTGGATAGGCACCAATCTAGCTCTGTGTTGAGGTTATATACCATGTCCAGCTTTGCATCCAAAAATCAAATCAAACCATTTCATCCTTCCACCTGTTAGTTGTAGGAGTAGGATTAGGATCCCTGCATGCTCTCATACCCAACCAGACATCATGTCCAAGAATGTTGCCAACCTTGTGATTTGTTACACAAATCTTGGTCCATACATGAGAGTATTCTGCCTGTTGCTGTCAAGTTAAATCCTTATGTCATTGAGCTAGTCAAGGTTATACTTTTATCAAATAGGGACACCCCCCTTGGTGCAGCAGAACCAGAAGTGAAGGGGAGGAGCTCACGCAACCTCTTGTATTCAGTTGGATGAATCTACCTGTGCATTAGAACTGGCAAACCCTAATGCTGATTCAGAAGAAAAACCAACACCTTCCATTGTAGATAATTCCTAGTTTTATACTTAGTTATTTGTATGTAATTTTGTATGAATCGTTGTATGTATATATGTTGTATCACATATACAATTGTATATGCAAAGAAAGATGCAAAGTCATATACAAGGGCATATAAAAAAGTAAGATACAAGGTGGGATACAAAATCACATACAAAGTTAGATGCCAAGCCATTTATGAGGGGATATACAAAACGAATCTGAACTTGTTTCAAATTTGTTTCATAAACATAGTGAGGTCCACATTTGTATATCGAAGATGCATGCATATGCGATCTGCAAAAGAAAGGTGAGATACAAAAGCTGGATCTGATTCTAATTCCAATCCACTTCATAAAATGTTGAAGTCTGCTTTTGTATATGTGTATGTTTTGTATATGCAATCGCAGATGCAAAGGCATATACAAAGCCCGATTAGGGTTTTTACTAGTCTATTGTGCGGCGGTGGGTCCCAGTAACTCAACAATCTATTTTGTAGTGATGGAGGCACATCTTGAGGATCCAATGGAGTGATGACATGTGTCCATGGTAGATGCAAAAGGTGACACAAAAGTTAAGGTCTGCTTTTGTATGTATGGCAATTGTATTACATATACAAAAGTAGATACAAAGGCAGATGCAATGACATATACAAAATTTGAACATGCAAAAAAGCGAAAGGAAAGAAAATTGCATAAATGTGTAAAGTGAACCTAGCAGTGTAAAGTGCATATATGATTGCATATGCATGATCGGATACAATTGCATATGCAAAGCGATATACAAAGGACAGGATGTAGTTGACCGCAACTTTGACTGTGGATATCTTCCTCGTCCTGAGGAATTTCTACATGCTTCAAAAGGCAAAAGTGCCTATTTTTGCCTTCTCTTTCATTGTGTGGGCTTTCTGAGGGAGTATTCCCACTTTGAAAAATTGACTTAGACATGTACATCCAGGTATCAGAATGGTCGCCGACTGAAGATAAAAATGGAGTTTTGGCGACAAGACATCTCAGCAGCTAAATTAAGTTTTGTGGAGATCCCTCAAATACAGAATCGATGAAATGCAGAGAATTCAAGGGGCTCAAGGATTTAAAGTGTTGTAAAAGCTTTCTCAAGGGGCGATTTGTCCCATCCGCCATCAATACAAATCCGATCTCTCAACTGCCATGCTTTAGATATTTTATGCATTCATTGTTGTAGGTGGACAACTTAGTAGTTGTTCGCATTGAAGATCCAAAATATATTTCACCTTCCCTACCCCAGATATTTCCTGTCATAACTTCTTGCAGGTGGACGTCCCTTCTGGCTGAGATATTTCTGACAGAGCCCACTGGGCGAATTCATTATAAACCTAATTATGGCCAAATGCAAAATGTTATATATGCAAAAAATGAGATGTAAAAGGGGTTGGTAAATTTAGTAATCTTATGCTTCTGATTCCAAACAAAGCATTCCTATACTGTAGCCTTGCCTTCTGATTAAATACATGCTAGTTATTTTACCTCTTCATGTTATTTCGACTCTGTGTGATCTAAGAATGATGTGTTTGTGAATGCTTTAATTCCTTCTAATCATTTCTTTCCCCTTGCCTTCGTCGAAATTAGTTTGACCTGTGTATGTTTATTAGTTGTATCTAATTATGTTATGCATCTTCTCAGTTCTGTGAGGCCTCTTTTATTCAACCTGGTGTATCACCCCTTTACCTTCAGTTTCCTTCTAACTCTTTTCTCCTACAATCAGTAGCACTAGGTTTACATAGTTTTCTCTAAACATTAGGCTTAGAATGAGGAACCAACCTTCTCTAGAGGTTTGATCTTAATTTGCAAAGTCCCACACTTTCGAGATCATTCCCACTGTATCATTAGAATGCTCAGACTTTCTCCAAGCATGGTGCAATTCTATGTGACAACACTGATAAAAGAATTTTGGAGGATGCTACTGTAAAATATTTGAATATATTCAACAGAGCACTAGTGGAGATTTTTTCTGAAGTTCCTAAGAGTTTAAGAGACATTCTAGAAATAAGAAAAGAAGCTGCCAAAATAAAGGATATGGAGCTAAGGGAACATGTAATATCTAGTCTGTGTCCAGTGATCTCCAGAAAAGAAGCAGATGAGCTTCTCAAAGAAGTCAAGGATGAATTCAGAAGGAAGAAAAGGATGAATAAGCTGATGATTGGAGACCTTGATGAAGTTGTTAAAGAAACAGAACAAATTTTAAAGAAAGCATTAGACAAGAACAAGTTTTATGTGGTTATAGAAGAACCAATTGATATTGAGGATGCATCAGTTATGAATGATGAAGAGCTGCAGAAAAATGAGCAACAAATTGGAGAAGATGATGTTTCCATTCTGGAAGAAGAAGCATTGAATAAAGAAGATGAAGAAATGATGAAGGAAGATCAAGAAAAAGAAACTGATGATGGAATTGATTCCCCCACTCCCGATGTTGAGGAACTTGATAATATTGCCACTAAGGATACACCAAATCTTCTGGAAGAGAATATAGAAGATATTTCTGACATAGATTAAAGCAAAGATGCCTCTAATGATGATGCAGAGAAGACAGAAGCAGAGAATGAGAATGAAAATGATGAGAAGGACAATGTGGTTGACTCAAAAAAGGGAGAAGTTGGAGGCCTTGAAGAGCATAGGTCTAAAACATCATTTTGGGCAAGAGACACTGCAGAAGCAGTGAAAGAAATTTTGGAAAGAGATAAAAAAAATTGAAGAAGATCAGGATATAATACAAGGACCAATCAATTTTGATACTTTATCACTGGTGTAGAAGATAAAATTGGCCTCTATTACACAAGCTAGGGCCAGCGAAGAAATCCTAAAGTCTCATATAGAAGATAGTGAGTTGCTTGGCCTTACATCTAGGATTTTGGAGAAAATCATGCCCACATTTCAGAAGGACTCATCAGCATCTCCCTCCGGTCAATTGAAAAGTCTGATAAACTCTGTAAGTTCTCATTTTGAAACCTTAGAGAAGTCAGTAGAAGTTAAAGTCAGAAATGAATTTAATGAGAAGAGGTTTGCTGAAATAAAGAAAATAATTAGTTATGATAGATAAGGGCTTGATACTAGTGTAAAGAGTATTCAAATTGCCCTCTCTGAAGGTGCAAAAATTTATAAGTTTTTCTTAGATCAGTCTAAAGTTGTTGAAGATATTGAGAAGAAGATTAAGGACTTAGAGCTCAAATTGTCTAACATTTCTAAGTCATATAGTCCTTTAACTGAGTTTGTAACTACTAAAGAATGCCAAGTAGTGAGTTTGCAAAATGAGTTGAGTGATTTGGAAAAGGAAAAGGTTAAAGTTTTGGGCAGATTGGATGAGCTCTGGGGACTAATTTCCCCCAAGTTAGAAACTATGTATGATCTATTGACAGAATCCCAAGTTGCTGCTGCTACTAGTGATCCTACTGACCTTCAAAAGGTAGAATCAGAGGCATTTTTGTTCAGTGGGCATATATCCATTTGGGAAGCATAAAGAAGAATTGGGATAGTGAATTGTCATGGTTGAAAAACATTTTTGGTGATATCTTTTTACTGATGAACAAGGCTTAAGGACTATGTGTTCATATGCGGAAGTATATACTTAGAGTTTTGACCCATGTACAAAAAAATTTTGTATGAATTTTGATATGCGGATCCTAGCCTTTGCCATTGATGTCAAAGGGGGAGAGGAAAAGAAGTGAAAAATGAGGAATTCATCAAAGGGGGAGCTTTGAAAATCACAAGTGCACATTGTAAGGGGGAGTTGTTCTAACACTTAGTCATTTTTCACTAAGTGTAGTCATTTTTCACTAAGTGTTGCCACCAATGCCAAAGGGGGAGATTGTTGGCAAGAGACACTACTAGGCATGTCAAATGTTGTCATTGATGACAACTAAATCTATCTTACACATCCGCATTGTATCAGGGGATCATACCAGAAGTTAGAGTGTAGATTTATCTAAGTTCAATAGACAGGAACCGAGCATTTGACATGGTTCAGCATCTTGGTCTGTATTTCTCCACAGGTAATCATATTATTCTACAAATCTAAGGGAATGTTAAGGGATGTCAAAGATACCCAAATCCAAGATTTCAGCCTCTAGTGATAAAGGGATTGTAAGTTACAAGCATCTGACGATCAGGTTTTGGTTAAGACAGTTCAGTCTAGTGAAGAACAGGCCGACCTAGTGTTTGATCCTTGTGCGGATTAATAGAAGTGGTTGGTTGAGCAATTTATGAGATCCAATAATATTGGCCGACATGTGTGGTGACTTGAACACATAGGTCTTGGTCCGCATTGATGTTTGTGCATGGATTTAGCCGATAGAACAGTGTTCTTGAAATAGTTTCCAAGTTTTCTTAAGGCTGACTGCAGTTGATGTAATTTCATGTAGCGAATATATCTGATCGATGGATTCAAGCATTTTGTGAGATAGAAATGCAAATATGAAGGGATAGGTACAAAGTATAATAGAATTAGGTGCAAAGTAAAGAGATCTAAGCTCCAGATCATGGCAGAACAGTGAAGCAGGGAAGAGAGAGATGAAGTGTGCAAAGTCAGTGTATTAAGCACAACTGGAACTGTAATTTTGCATTGTTAGATGCTATTCTTTAGTTTAAATTTCTTGTGAACTTTTGTAATCAATTCTGTAGGCAGTGAGCCTCCTTTGAGCAGTGAGCTCTGGGAAGTGTGCCTAAAGGCATGTGCCTTCCCCATTTGTAATACTTTTAACAGAGTATAAATTCTTTTGAGTTAACCCCCACCGTGGTTTTTCCCTTAACCGGGTTTCCATGTAAAATTTTTGGTGTTCATGTGTTATGATCTTATTGTTTCTACTCTTATGTTCATGCTTCTTTCTTTTGGATGTATGTGGTAAATTGATAAAGGGACATAACATTAAGTTTTGTAGAACACTAATTCACCCCCCCTCTCAATGTTCCTTAATTTCAATAGGAATCTTTATATTTCTAAAATGGTGATCCTGTAGAAAGTCACTTAGGCAATGCAACTATTTCACACACATAACCATTTGAGTACTCAAAGAGTGGAATACTTTACATACCTCATGTTTGGGTATTGCATTTTTTAATCTCCTTAATTGTTGTATCAAATTAAAGATGCATTCTCTATCATGCTTTTGTTGCACTACCTTGATACAATTGAATCTTGGGGATTATGAACTAGATAATACTTTTGCAAGTATGAGATCAAAATTTTCAGCCTTCATGTGCTTCAAAATATTTTCCTCTTGTAGGCCTTTGAATAAAGCACCAGGATCCCACACATTCATGGATGAACAATTTTGAAGTTGGGAGGTAGTATCCACCTTCCACTTTGTACCCTTCATCTTTTCATCAAGGTTAGAACTCTTATCATGATAACAAAAATATTGTGATGATCTATCATGAAGATGCATAACATTCTTGATACTGATTCCACCCTTATTATTCAAACTGTAATTATAGGAGCAATCAAAGTGCTTACCTTCCTTTGCTGATTTATAAATTTCTGAGAAATCCATAGCAATATTGTTATTCTCATAATGAAGATCATCAGTAGAATGAGATTGAGGTAAAGAATCTATCATGAAATCATTTCCAACAATAGGGCTATTGTTTTTACCATTCTCACTTGGCTTTGGCTCCTTCTTTTCCATACTTAGAATTTTTGTAGGCATCCCTAGGACACTAAAAAGAATTTTTTGAACCTTTTCTTTCATTATCAAATTTTTATCTCCAACATGCAAGACTGATTTCACTTTAAATTCATCAAAACCAATATTTTCTTGAAGTGGGAGCTCACTAGAAACCACTAAAATATTTTCTTTAATTAAAGAGTCTTTACCTTCAACCTCTATGGATTGGAGTGCCTCTAGTTGAAATTTATTTTCCTTTTGTTCTTTTTGCAAATCTAATTTTTCCTTATACTGCATTATCACCATTTCTTCCTTATGCTCCACTTCAACCATTGCATCTTCTTGTGGCTCCAATTCTAGCTTCTCTATCTTCTTCCCAGTTTCCTTTGGTTCCTGATTAATAATGCATTGTGCCCCTGAATTTAATTACTCTTCTTGCTCCTTGATTTCTTTGCTCTTCTTGCTCCTTGATTTCTTTAACATCATTCAACTTTTCTTCTTCCTTTTTAGATCTTATGAAGTACTTGTCAAAAGATTTAGTGGTTCTAACATCTTTGGGTTCTCCTTGGTACTTGTCAAAATTTTTGATAACCACCTTATCTTGGGGCATAGTTCTTCCTGTAAGATCTACATATATTTGAAATGTTAGGCTATCTTAAAACCTTCACAATTATTCTAGTATTCTTCATACCATCTAGCAATTCTGGAGGCATAAATTTCATAATCCCCCTCTATCAACCCCTTTATTAGAGAATTGAAGAAACCTCCCACGATTCAAACCAACAAATCAATTTACCCTACAAGCTGGCAAGATAATGCTCTGATACCACTATAATGTCCCCAATCTGAAATTTAGTATTAAATCCAAATCTAAAAATGTATTTAACAAATTTAACACTAATATGCATTAAAACAGCCAAACTAGCTAACTAGTTTGCACAAGTATTACACAAAAATGAACACAAACAACTCAAATGTTTTTTATTCTGATTTTTTGATACATATGACATGGAATCAGGCCTACAACACTGATTTACAATAGCAGCAACAACTACAACACTCCACAACATATCTACTAGACACACACCAAAAACATGTTGAAATACACATATGCGATTCACCCGACATTGCCAGAAACTTCACAACACTTGTACCAAATGATATATGGCACCCATGGATGACACTACAGCAGCAAGGAATGAGATATCGATGTGCTACACAATAGAAAACTCAAACAACATCAATGGAAACAACACAAACACTCTGAAATGCTCGAAACACACCCTGCAAACAAACACATACTTCACATACAACGCTCCTGAGATCAAATCAGCAATACCCAGCTAGTCAAAGATGATCTGAAACTCTAAAATGGATGAAATACACCTTCTACATGAACATGCAATAACATGCAAAACCTACAACAACACAAATGCTCTAAAACCCCCCAAAATCTACACTTGCACACGAACACTGAAAACTGTCGAACTTCCTTGAATCTTTTAATGCAAATGTAGCCTCCGGGTGAGATTACCCTTTGAGATCCAAAGATAAATAGACTTAAACAATATAAAACCCTCAAACAAACACCCAAGAGTCTCCATCTTCAATGGATACATCGCCCACTGAAGATATGCAAGCTAAACAGCTCTGTAAGAAAATTGTCAAATCTGTAATAGTCCCAAATGTGTTTTTGGCCTCCAAATAAATAGAGAAGCAAACCCAAATGAACTCCTCTTGGAAAATTAAATAATATAATATTATTGCATCAATTTCTGTCCAAAATAGGCCCACCATATTGACTTCTGCAAGATTCCCTACCAAAATTAAATAATAACTCTATGCATGCAAGCTGTCATAAAAACTACCAAGGAATCTACTACTAATAGCCTACCACCTAAACTTTGAGGTTAAAAATATTCTCACATGAAAACCCATGCCCTTCCTTGGGTAAATAATCTAAAATAATAATATTACATCAAATATTTGACCCCTTTCATCATAAATAAGAATTAATAAATGATTCAGCCCCAAATAACAAATTTTAGATATAATTATATTCTAATTTCCATACCTTAGCCCAAGGGAAATATTATGCATTGGAAAATATCTCCTCCAACATGAATTAAATGAAAAGGGGACATGACAGGTAGCCATTATCAGTCCAGGAACAAGATATAACATGAACTCCCCCTAGATAGATGCATCATTATGCATCTAGCAAGAAGAAGGAGAGGCAATTACTCCTAACCTCTGTCGAACATCCTCAAAAGAATCCTTTTCCAGAGCCTTTGTGAAAATATTTGCTATTTGATCCTTAGTGGGAACATATTCCAACTTCACTTCCTTGTCTGCAACCTTCTCTCTCAAAAATTGATACCTGGTTGCTATATGCTTGGTTCTAGAATGCATCACTAGATTTTTGGAAATATTGATAGCACTTGTATTGTCACACAAGATAGGAATAGGCTCATCATACAATACCTTGATATCCTTCAAGATTTGTTTCATCCACAACAAATGTGTACAACAGGACACTGTTGTAATGTACTTTGCCTTTGTAGTAGATAAGGATACTGAATCTTGCTTCTTGCTTTGCCATGAAACCAATCTGCTTCCTAAAAAGAAAGCACCTCCACTTGTACTTCTTCTATAATCAGCACAACCAGCCCAGTCAACATCAGTGTATGTATTAAAATGAAAATCATTACCTCTTGGATACCATAGGCCATAGCCCAGAGTTCCTTTCAAATATCTGAATATCCGTTTCACTGTCTTCTCATGTGTTTGCTTGGGATTGGCTTCATATCTAGCAAATACACATACTGCATGCATAATATCAGGTCTAGAAGCAATCAAGTACAATAGTCCTCCAATCATAGAACTATAAACAGTCTGATCCACCTCTGGAGACTAATCATCTTTACTCAAGTGACATCCAGTGACCATGGGAGTACTTACTAGTTTTGAATCCTCCATACCAAACTTCTTCAACAACTCTTTGACATCCTTAGCTTGAGAAATAAAAATACCACCATCTAGCTGAGTAATTTGAAGTCCAAGGAAGAAAGACATTTCACCAATCATAGACATCTCAAAATCTTTTTGCATCTCCTCTGCAAACCTCTTACACATCTCATAATCTCCACCAAAGTTGATCTCATCAACATATACTGCAACTATCAATAGCATGTCTCCTTCTTCCTTGATATAAAGATTGCTGTCTGTAGTACCTTTCTTAAAGCCCTACTAAAGTAAGTACTTGTCCAATCTAGCATACTAGGCTCTAGGTGCTTGCTTAAGACCATACAAGGCCTTCTTGAGTCTGCACACCATAGCTAGATCTAATGATATCTGGAATCCATCTGGTTGTTCAATATAAACCTCTTCCTATAGGTTGTTAGGGTTCAGACAAATTGAAGCAATAAACACTAACAAGTATATGTAGATTAAATAACCCAAATATAACAATGAAGAACAACACAAAAGAGATCAACACAAAAATTTAACGTGGTTCACCCAAAATGGGCTACATCCATAGAAACTCAGACATCCAATGATTTTATTATCTAGTGTAAAACAAATTACAATCTCATGAATTCCACACCCGCAACATACATCCCAGCCGCTTATAACAAGCTTTTTGGAAGCTTCTAGAATTAGGGTGTTACAATGTTGTTTTTCTTTTGTCGGTTAACAAAATTAACAACCAACTCTGAATGTGCAAAAAAGAGGGGAAAAAATTTAGGGGCTGTGCCCCTGAACCCCAGTGAGGATACGTTACAAGTGTACAATACTTGCATGATCAGTCGCCACATACCAACAATCTCCCACTTGGAGACTGATCAGGCTCCACACCAAACAATCTTCCACTTGGAGACTAATCTTGGACGACACTGCTACACTTGCAGCTCCCACTGGATTACAGGCCTGGCTGGTTTCTTATGTCCACCATTTTCAGTCATGAAGGCCAATGGAAACTGATGAGGAAATCAATTTCTCCCGTGTAACTGCCTTTGTGAACATATCTGCAGGATTCTCACTTGTGTGAATTTTCTCTAGCTTCAACTATCCATCCTCCAAAACTAACCGGATGAAGTAGTATCTAAGCTGTATATGCTTAGTTTTTGAATTCAGATCTGAGTTCTTAGCAAGATGAATGGCACTCTAGCTATTAGTGTATAAACGGCTATCTTCTTGTCATTGCCCCAAAGCTAACAAACATGTTCTTCCATTGTCACCATATGTCTTGATACCTTCAGCCACTAATTTTCTGGATCCTACCTTCCTGATCTCACAACCTTTGGCATGAAAAGTGAGATTATACCCTTTGCTGTACATCTGACTAACATTGAGAAGATTATGTTTTAGCACTTTGACATAGAGTACATCCTCAGTCCTCTTCTTCCCATCAATAGTTATAGCACCTTTTCCACAAATCTATGAGCACTCATCACCACCAAAATGGAAATCACCTCCATCCCACTTCTCCAGGCTGATAAACTTTTCCTTGTCACCAGTCATATGATTTGAGCATCCCCTATCAATCACCCAAGCCTTGGATTCTTTGTTTGCATGAAAGGCAGTCCATACAACCATTGATCTTTCATTGTTCTGATTTGTTTGCAAAGTACAAGTTCTTGCATCATTCTTTTTGTTACCAACATTCAAGGCCATGAAATTTTTTTCATCATTTGAGTCATCATGATCATCATCTTTTGAGGAATAATTACTTTCTATAGAATGAAAAATTCTCTTGAACTTGTCTCTTCTATTACTACCCCTTGAATCTTTAAAAGGACATTTAGAAGCAAAGTGACCAACCTTTCCACAATTAAAATATTTGACTGGGTAACCTACCATTGTATTTGCCAGTACCTTTCTTCAGTCTTCTTACAAAAATTGCTTCAACTTCATTAGAGCTCTCATCTTCATTAGTAACCTCTTCTTGTGCCTTCATATTGGTTTTGAAAGTAGCTTCTTTCTTTGGAGCATCACTGCCAAATTCTCTCATTTCAAAGGCACTAAGGGTACCAAAAAATTTATCTAAAGTGTATGTATCCAAGTCTGCATTCTCTTCAATGGAAGATACCTTATGACTGTAAGACTTGGAAAGAGATCTAAAAATCTTCTTTACAATCTCATCTTCTTTCAGTTCTCCACCAAGACATGTAATGCCATTGACCACTTCATTCACCCAGAGCATATATCCAGCAATGTCTTCATCCTCTGACATTTTTAGATTCTCAAATTTGTTCTTAAAGATCTACATCTTGGCTTTCTTTACTTTCTTATCTCCTTCATAGATGGTTTTAAGTTTGTCTAAAACTTCTTGAGAAGAATCACAACCCATTGTTTTTGAAAGTTTTGAATCAGCTAACCCACTCATGATAGAAAATTTTGCGTTAGCATTGTTTTCATACTTCTTGATTTCATCTGCATCTGTAGGAACAGTAGCAGGAAACATGTAACTAGACTTGACAAAGTCCCAAACACCACACCCTAGAGAATTAATATAAGCTTCCATTCTTAGCTTCCAAAAAGCATAATTCATCCCATCAAACCTAGGTATCTTGTGGGATCCACTTTGTGTCATCCCAGATCTTCCTCAAGCGGTTAAGCTTTGATGTAACCAAACTTCACAACATAAAATTCACATGTTTGATTAGTAGTTTCATTTGATCCTTTATTTTTCTTATCTGATAAGAAAAATAAAGGATCAAATGAAACTACTAATCAAACATGTGAATTAAATAAACAAATAAATAAATTACCATTCAAGAGCTCCATCATCAACAAACAACAATGGAGATAAGAGATTTTGAAGGGGGGAAAAGCAACGAAAAAACCCCCATAGATTATGAAAGATGGCATGAAGCCATGAAATAAAAATATTACAAAGAGAGGGAGGAGCTCCTTAAGAAATGAATGAGAAGAGAAAAATGAGAGAGGAATAATAAGGAGAGAGCACCTCTATAAATAGAGGTGAGAGGGGGAGTTCTATGCAATTCCCATATGCCACCTTTCATGTGAATAAGTGCAATGTGTCAACCTCTTAAGGAGGTGGCTAAATAAATCAAATATTCCTCCAAGAGGAATAATGACATGAGTTATCCTCACACATGTGTGAGGATACTCACCTAAAATAAAAATACTTTGTATTTAATAATACAAGTATTTAATACAAAGAAATAATTTAATGATCTTTACTAAAGTAAGGATTTAAGTATCCTTAACCAAGTAAAAATTATCATTTTTAACATCCCCCTTAAGCTTTAGTTGGGGAAGATTACAAAGAATCCATCAATGGGATGATTACATCATTTACAAGAATGGCATAAAAGCCTTTACAATGAATAATAATATATAATTTAAGAATGAAGCTTGATGTAGAGCCAAGTATTCAAGTCTTTAAGGAATTGAGTGAACCAAAGTGCTTGTATAGATGCCTTTGAACAATTTGAACATTGAGCTCCTTTAGAGCCAAAAGAAGTGGACTGAAGGTTCTTGTGTTGCCAAGATATTGAACCTGTTTCATCAAAGAAACCATAACCACAAATGGATTTCCCATTATTGGGATCATCTTCTAAACTTGAATTAGTATATTCATAGAAAGAGATACAAATTTCATAGTGGATAATAAAATTGTGGATCAAATGAATCCTAATTTAAGTCATAAAGCCAATAAGGAAAAAGTTAGCATAGCTAATTCAATATAGATAAAATAACCTTAAGTCTTGAGTAAGAGTGCTAGTAAAAAATTGTAGCACAAATCATTGCTTATAGCCCAAACTATAAAATGCCAATATATAGGCATAGCAATAAAAGTTCTAGATTGCTTCTCGCTACATCATTTGTTGAATTGTAAAGGGAACTTATATCAAGTTTAATAATAATGGACTTTGAAAATTAGTCCTAAGATCATAGTGCCATCATTTGAAGATTCAATATTACGGACTTTGAAAAACAATCCTATACATGGTTATAAAACCCATAGTGCCTTCATAAAAAATTTTAATACCAAAGGACTTTGAAAATAGCCCTATAAAATGGTATAACAACCATATTGCCTTCATCAAATTTTATGAACTTGATCCCCAACTATCAGTTCGTCATAAAAATGTAAGTGCATACCATCAAAGTGGATGGAAATATTTTCCATGGGGCCCAAAAGCACTCCAATGAGACTTAGAGGGATCCCTATGCAACACTACTGCAAATGCGTCTTGCGCATAAAATACTTAAAGGCTTTAGTGCTCTAATGAGCTTTTAATTTCTCAAAAATTATAACAGATAAATGAGGCACAATAAAATATTAGATTCCCTTTATCAAGACAACATAATCATAGTTGTGAAGAAAACTCTAGAGTGGTTTTAAATATTGTGATAAATCAAGACTTGGGTAGAATGATAATTTCGCACAAGTTGTGATATAAGGAGCTTAGAGATACATTGGAATTTTGAAGGGGCACAAATCAAGCTACCTTAATATGTCACAAAAAATTAATACCAAAAATTTGTGATTGAATAATGTCACAATATTTGTGGATTGACATGCAGATCATAGACTATGAAGTCATTGAAGATAAATAAAATATACTCAAAATACATTCCAAGATGATATTCATGCATTCTAGACTACATGAATATCCCCTTTTTAAATATAATATTTTATAGAAGACATGTACAAGGTTATTAGGTTGATCAAGTCCAATAACAAAGTACATGTGTAAAAAAAATACATAGGGAAATATTTAAAAATTGCCTAACAAAAGGCAAAAAAATAAAAAAAAAAAAACTAACCACAATTGTGTTGTTAAAAAAAATAGATACACTAGATATAAATCACCTTAAAAAATCACACAATAATAACTTGATTAAAAAATCACCCTATAATGATTTGATAACAATGATACCCTTTAAAAAAACATACTATTAAAAAACAAACTATAACTAAAAAAAATTGATAAAAATGATAAATAAACTTTTTAATTTTTTTTTTTTTTAAATTTAATTTACAACCATATAAAAGAATTATTGCTAAAACTTAAAAAAGGAAACTTTTTGTGTATAAAGCATGAAGAATAGGGTAAAAGTATTGTTTTGTTTTCGTTTGGAGTTTTATGTAGGGTATGGAGAGTGGTAGAGGAGGGCGACAGGGGCTGAGGGGCGTAGTGAAGGGGTCTGAGCAGAGTGCCCCGGTGGTAGTGGGAGCGGAGGCCTGCGGTGGAGGTTTTTCCGTTGGAGGGAATGACAGATGGTGGAGGTGGCGGCCGCAGGGAGGGGTCAGGCGGGGGTTTCTTCCCCCACAGGCCCCTTGCCTTTTTAAATACTTAAATTTGTTTAAACTTAACTTTTGATTAGCATAAAAACAAAAGGCTGAGACCTTCTAGGGCAGTGAAGCCCTTTAAAAAAAACTTTTAAAAACTCTTTTTTTAATTAGATTTTTTATTAAAAAATATATATTTGTTTTTATTATTAGTTCTTAAAAGAAACTGGAATTTGCAGGAAGAAAAGGGCCGAAGCCCCCAAAATTTTTTAAAAAAAATTATTTAAATCTTTGAAAAATAAATTATAGAAAATCCTAAAAATTTTAAAAGGGGAAATCAGATTTATAAATTGCAAAGATCAAACTATTATAAATTTTTGCAGAGATCTAATGAATTTTTTTAAAAATAATTAAATCTGATAGAATAGAATAGAATAGAAAAGAACAGATTTAAAGGGTTTAAAACCCTCTTTTTTTTTCCACAGGAAATCAAAAGCCTGCACAACAAATACAATTAGCTCTTCTCTCAGGCTCCTGTAAAAAAAGTGAAGTCTCTGAGGTGTATGCTGCTCTACAAAAAAATGGTTGGACCTTTAACTATATCCACTCACAGAAAGATTAGTAGTGCATGGCTCTGATACCATGATAAGAAAAATAAAGGATCAAATGAAACTACTAATCAAACATGTGAATGAAATAAACAAATAAATAAATAAATTATCATTAAAGAGCTTCATCATCAACAGACAATAATGGAGACAAAATATTTTGAAGGGGGAAAAAGAAAAGAAAAAACCCCCATAGATTATGAAAGATGGCATGAAGCCATGAAATAAAAAAATTACAAAGAGAGAGAGGAGCTCCTCAAGAAATGAACAAGAAGAGAAAAATGAGAGAGGAATAATAAGTAAGGAGAGAGCACCTCTATAAATAGAGGTGACAGGGGGAGTTGCATGCAACTCCCATATGCCACCTTTCATGTGAATAAGTGCAATGTGTCAACCTCTTAAGGAGGTGGCTAAATAAATCAAATATTCCTCCAAGAGGAATAATGACGTGAGTTATCCTCACACATGTGTGAGGATACTCACCTAAAATAAAAATACTTTGTATCTAATAATACAAGTATTTAATACAAAGAAATAATTTAATGATCTTTACTAAAGTAAGGATTTAAGTATCCTTAACCAAATAAAGATTATCATTTTTAACAATAAGGATACTGAATATTACTTCTTGCTCTACCATGAAACCAATCTGCTTCCTAAAAAGAAAGCACCTCTAATTGTACTTCTTTTATCATCAGCACAACCGGCCTAGTCAACATCGGTGTATGAATTAAAATCAAAATCATTACCTCTTGGATACCATAGGCCATAGCCCAGAGTTCCTTTCAAATATTTGAATATCCTTTTCACTGCCTTCTCATGTGTTTGCTTTGGATTGGCTTCATATCTGGCAAATACACATACTGCATGCATAATATTAGGTCTAGAAGCAGTCAAGTATAATAGTCCTCCAATCATAGATCTATAAATAGTTTACTCCACCTCTGGAGACTAATCTTATTTACTCAAGTGGCATCCAGTGACCATGGAAGTACTTACTAGTTTTGAATCCTCCATACCAAACTTCTTCAACAACTCTTTGACATACTTAGCTTAAGAAATATAGATACCACCATCTAACTAAGTAATTTGAAGTTCAAGGAAGAAAGACATTTCACCAATCATAGACATCTCAAAATCTTTTTGCATCTCCTTTGGAAACCTCTTACACATCTCATAATCTCCACCAAAGATGATGTCATCAACATATACTGCAACTATCATTAGCATGTCTCCTTCTTCCTTGATATAAAGATTGCTATCTATAGTACCTTTCTTGAAGCCCTACTAAAGTAAGTACTTGTCCAATCTAGCATACTAGGCTCTAGGTGCTTGCTTAAGACCATACAAGGCTTTCTTGAGTCTGCACACCATATCTGGATCTTATGATATCTAGAATCCATCTGGTTGTTTAATATAAACCTCTTCTTATAGGTTGTTAGGGTTTAGACAAATCGAAGCAATAAACACTAACAAGTATTTGTAGATTAAATAACCCAAATATAACAATGAAGAACAACACAAAAGAGATCAACACATAAATTTAACGTGGTTCACCCAAAATGGGCTACATCCACAGAAACTTAGCCATCCAATGATTTTATTATCCAATGCAAAACAGATTACAATCTAGTGAATTCCGCACCCGCAACATACATCCCAGTCGCTTATAACAATCTTTTTGGAAGCTTCTAGAATTAGGGTTTTACAATGTCATTTTTCTTTTGTCGGTTAATAAAATTAACAACTGACTCCGAACATGCAAAAAAGAGGGAAAAAAATATTTCAGGGGTTGTGCCCCTAAACCCCAGTGAGGATACGTTATGAGTGTACAATACTTGCATGATTAGTCGCCACATACCAACAATCTCCCACTTGGAGACTGATCAGGCTCCACACCAAACAATCTCCCACTTGGAGACTGATCCTAGATGACACCGCTACACTTGCAGCTCCCACTAGATTACAGGCCTGGCTAGTTTCTTATGCCCACCATTTTTAGTCATGAAGGCCAATGGAAACTGATGAGGAAATTATTTTCTCGTGTGTAACTGCCTTTGTGAACATATCTACAGGATTCTCACTTGTGTGAATTTTCTCTAGCTTCAACTGTCCATCCTCCAAAACTAATCGAATGAAGTGGTATATGAGTTGTATATACTTAGTTTTTGAATGCAGAGTTGAGTTCTTAGCAAGATGAATGGCACTCTAGCTATCAGTGTACAAAGGGCTATCTTCTTGTCATTTCCCCAAAGCTAACAAACATGTTCTTCCATTTACCTCCTTCAGGTGATAGATGTTACCATATGTCTTGATACCTTTAGCCACTAATTTTTTGGATCTTACCTTCTTGATCTCACAACCTTTGGCATGAAAGGTGAGATTATACCCTTTGTTGCACATCTGATTAACACTGAGAAGATTGTGTTTTAGCCCTTTGACATAGAGTACATCCTCAGTCCTATTCTGCCCATCAATAGTTATAGCACCTTTTCCACAAATCTGTGTTGACTCATCACTACCAAACTAGAAATCACCTCCATCCCACTTCTCTAGACTGATAAACTTTTCCTTGTCACCAAACATATGATTTGAGCATCTGCTGTCAATCACCCAAGCTTTGGATTCTTCGTTTGCATGAAAGGCAGTCCATACAACCATTGATCTTTCATTGTTCTGATTTGTTTGCAAGGTACAAGTTGTAGCATCATTCTTTTTGTTACCAAAATTCGGGGCCATGAAAAGTTTTTCATCATTTGAGTCATAATGATCATCATCTTTTGGGGAATAATTACTTTCTATAGAATGCAAACTTCTCTTGAACTTGTCTCTTCTGTTACTACCCCTTGAATCTTTAAAAGGACATTTAGAAGCAAAGTGACCAACCTTTCCACAATTGAAACATTTTACTGGGTAACTTATCTTTGTATTTGTCAGTACCTTTCTTTAGTCTTCTTACAAAAATTGCTTCAACTTCATTAGAGCTCTCATCTTCATCAACAACCTCTTCTTTTGCCTTCATATTGGTTTTGAAAGCAACTTCTTTCTTTGGAGCATCACTGCCAAATTCTCTCATTTCAAAGGCACTAAGGGTACGAAACAATTTGTCTAAAGTGTATGTATCCAAGTCTGCATTCTCTTCAATGGAAGATACCTTATGACTGTAAGACTTGGGAAGAGATCTCAAAATCTTCTTTACAACCTCATATTCTTTCAGTTCTCCACCAAGACCTATAATGTCATTAACCACTTCATTCACTCGGAGCATATATCCAACAATGTCTTCATCCTCTGACATTTTTAGATTCTCAAATATGTTCTTAAAGATCTACATATTGTCTTGCTTTACTTTCTTATCTCCTTCATAGATGGTTTTAAGTTTGTCTAAAACTTCTTGAGCAGAATCACAACCCATTATTTTTAAATGTTTTGAATCAGCTAACCCACTCATGATATAAAATTTTGCCTTAGCATTGTTTTCATACTTCTTGATTTCATCTGCGTCTGTAGGAACAGTAGCAGGAACTGTGTAACTAGACTTGACAGAGTCCCAAATACCACACCCTAGAAAATTAATATAAGCTTCCATTCTTATATTCCAAAAAGCATAATTCATCCCATCAAATCTAGATATCTTGTTGGATCCACTTTGTGCCATCCCGGACCTTCCTCAAGTGGTTAATATTTGATGTAACCAAACTTCACAACATAAAATTCAACACTATTATTACAAAAGAATACCCACAAAACTCAGAACTATTTTTTTAAAATTTCCTCTCACTCCATTCCATCCTACTACAACTAAAGATAAATATCAAATTTATACAAAAATGATAATTACCATTTTTGGCAGATTTTCACAACTTTCTAAAATTGCCATTTTTGGTAACTTCACATCCTTATCTGTATGACCATGAAAGTTTCTAAATATTTGAAACTTACTAAAAAATGACTAATCGTCAACTTTCTAATCTAGTTGCAAGTAAATCTAGGAAAATATTTAGAAAAAACTAAGAAAATCTTGAAAAAAACATTAAAACCTCATTTTGAGGACCTATATGATCGAATAAGGTCCCAAAAAAGTGTCAAAATGGCGACCTACCGAATTTACCAATTCGGTGGGTTTTTTATTAAACTCTTCAAGATGCATCTGCCCACCAAATTTTAGTTCCAACAGACCTCCGGGTCAAAAGTTATGACCTCCAGAAGTTCCTGCATCATTCTCCTCTTGTTGAAAAAAATGCAGCTCCTGCAAGTTGTTTTCCCAGAACTTGTGCCACTTGTCTAGATCTAGCTTCTTCACTTCCCATTCTGGAACCCATGTATTATCTACTTGTGTTAGACCTTCCCACTATACCAAAAACTTGGTGTATTGACCCCGTCGAGTGTCTATTGTCTTCTTGTCCAAAATCTGTGCAATCTTTTCCCTTTTCTTTCTCGGAACCTATTGTTTCCAATCTACTTCAGCCTCACCTTATTCATTAGGAATGTCACCATTAAAAGCATATAAATCAAAAACATTAAACACAGGAGAAATGTCTAACTGCTTTGGTAAATCTACCTCATAAGCATTGTCATTGATTTTTTTTGTAATTTTGCAAGGGCCAATTTTCTTGTATTTCAGCTTGTTGTAGGTTCCGGTGGGAAACCTCTCTCTTCTCAGATAAACCATGACTAAATCACCTTCATTGAATACTAGATGTCTTCTACCAGCATCTACTATAGTTTTATACTTTTCATTACTTTCTTGGAGCTTCTGCCTCACCTCTTTCTATAATTGTTGAATATGTTCTACATACACTTCTCCATCATCACTAATCCTATCTCCAATTGGTAGCTGCACCAAAGCTAAAACACCTTTAGGATTCCTACCATAAACAATGTGAAAAGGTGATTTACCTATAGATCAATTGATTGAATTGTTATAGGCAAATTCAGTTTGTGGTAAGGCCAAGTCCCACTGTCTGGGTTTCTCTCCACTGATGCATCTTAGCAGGTTTCCCAAACTTTGATTTACAACCTCTATCTGCCCATCTGTTTGGGGGTGATAAGCACTACTGAACTGGAGCTTGGTTCCCATCTTTTTCCATAGGGTCCTCCAAAAATGACTAAGAAACTTGGTATCCCTATCATATATGATAGTTTGTGGAACATCATGCAATCGAACTTCTTTAAAAAATAATTTTGCCACCCTAGTTGCATCACTAGTTTTCTTGTAGGCAATAAAATGAGCCATCTTAGAGAACCTATCAACAACAACAAAGATGGAATCATTACCTCGTTGTGTGTTTGGCAGCCCTAACACAAAGTCCATACTTAAATCAGTCCATGGTTCAGTAGGTACTGGTAATGGCATATACTGTTGGTGTGAACACATAATTCACACATGTTAAGTTGACTTAGTGAGTCTTCTAGATGTCTAGGTGTTTCTAGTTGTGTATTGAGTTGTTGATAGTTGGAGTGAGTTGTCTTATCCTCCACATGTGCAATTAGTTATCATCCTCTAATTAGCACATGTTGTAGGAATATCTCCACCTTTCACTCCACCCTTCTAGCTCTCACCTTGCCTTTATAAGCAAGGCTCTCTCATTGTATTTCATACAGCTTCATATGATCTTTGTATAGATTCTTTACTCCATTTTTTTAACATCTTCTCTTGTCATCTTTGTGTGGAAGGTTGTCTTGAGTGCAGGTGATCCTGGCTTGTTGAGTCACATTGACTCTTACATGGTATCAGAGCCTGATTTGCAATTTTCTTCCCTCATTAGAGAGGTTTTGCTGGGAGCTGTATGTTCAGAGCATGTTGTGCAAAACTAAGCACACCATTGTGTTCAGGACGTCCGAGATAGTCGAGATCAACTTTTGTTTCATCCAAATTAGACACCGTATGCCAAATCTATGAGGTTTTGAATTCGGGGGATGGATACCTAATCTGGTAGGCATCTGCAATTTCAGACTAGTTTGGGCAAAAATCGTCCCTGCCATTGTGTCTGGAAGGTGTCAAAACCTATAGATTGACTATAAATTTGTCGAAATTAGAATAGTTGTAGTGAAAGACAAAAAAAATTTGCCTCCTACCCCGTCATACGAATTCTGTAGAATATTATCCATTGCTGGGAATATTCCTTCTGTACCACGACTATGTCAGTGAATCGTCGGAGTGAATCTTCTGAAAAATCCATCGGGTAATAAAATACTTCACTGGTTTTATCTGCATTTTTTTATTCTTTTTGCAGCATATTTTTGCAGTTTGCAGGGTACACAGTACCCTGTCGCAAGGTATGCAGCATACAAACCTCTACGAGGATGCCACGTGGCATAGCCCCCCACAGTTCCTTTATAGACCGATGATCTCTACGGTCTAGAAACCCCCAGCAGCCTGACATTCATATCAAAAAATTTTCTAAACTTGTCGGTTGTTCCTCACGTCGGCCTCATCCTGTCAGTGGCCAAACAAAGATTCTTCGCAAGTTTATAAAAATCTCCGTAGGGTTTAAAAATTAAACATCAGTCCCATTTCAATTATCATGGTGGTGGTCTCCAATCGATGGTTTACAAAATGGCAGATTCACTCCACACAGGCTCGATGGTCAACTTCAAAACCAGTCGACAGTAATATATCGAGTGGTCGATTCCCTTAACCATTGACAGTCCTTTTTACCTAGCGATTTGAATCCGTTTATCATCAACGGTCATCAAATAGTCATCAAAGGCGGTTTAAAAGAGGTCTTCTGGTGATCTTTGCATGCAGATCCTCTAACCACAGACAGCCACCGATCCGGCCATTTACAATTCTGTCCTTTGAAAAATTTCTATGATCGTCGATTGCTCCTATTGGCGTTTATTTGGTAATCAGTGGTTTAGTTTGAACGGTTGGCATACATAGTCCCGGAGGTTTCCATTTTAAAGTCTAAGCTTGTTAGTTATTCTTTTTATCCGACGGCACGTTTGTATCAGCAGCAACAATTTTTGTTATCTCCTGTCTGTTCAAACAATAATCGGTAGATTTGAAAGAATTCTTTGTTGTCTAAAGCTCGACAGTCAACTAATCAGCAGATTTCACACTCACGTCAAAAATTTTCTAAGGCATCGGTTGTTCCTACCATCAGCGGTGGAAATTTCAACCGGCAACATTGTCTTACACCGGAAACCTTTCACCTTCATCGGCGTTCATTTCTTAATGACTGGTGTTTAACTTTTACCCAGCGGGCATTTGTTTTAACTATAGGTTTCATCGCCAGTTTAGGCAGGAGCCATTTGGCTCGGGCCCCGCCAGCCTACATCACCCGTTAGTCAGAATCTAATCTCGTGGGTTGTTTCAAACAGCAGTCAACAACCCGAGACCATGTTTTTGCCCTCTGTGGGCGGTTTTCTCAGCTAATCGGTGGTTTTTTCCCAATGTCGGTGGTTTCGACGTGATTGGTGGTTTTCTGTCAACTATGGCATATTCTAGCAAATAGGGAGAATATTCTGTCAGGGGGGCTTGTTTTGCCCCTCAAAGCCCTAAAGTATGGTTTTTTTTCTTTTTTGCACAACTTTTGCCCACAGTGTCAAAATCAGGCAAATTATATATCGACAGAAAGCTGACAGAGAGCACTTCATAGTGGTATTAGTCATTTTCACACATTTTTCTATTTGATAGAATTTATTGCAGGTTGAAGACAAATCTTCTTTTTTGGCTCCCAAGCTCATAACTTTTCGCCACGAACTCTGATTTTCACGATTCAAGCAGCATCAAAAAGGTATTCAAGAGCTCTACACAGCCATCCATGCACTTTTCTCAGATTTTAATTCAAGTTCATTTTATTTCATTTGTCAATTTTTTGGCAGCTAAGTGATAAATTGGACATTTTGAAACTTGAGGAGGTGAAGTTTGTTTTGAGAGGATTTGTTTGTTGTAATACATCATTGTGAGTGATTGTAATTCCACTCAGATCTCTTTTTTAAGAGATTTTGTTATTTTTCCCCATCTTGGTCCTTTGAGGACAATTGTAAAACGCACTAAGTATAAAGTGCCACAAACAAATTGGAGGGGCTCTCTTACATAGTAAAGGGGTGTTGTTGTCTTTCTTTTTCAGCATGGATGTGCCTCAATTTCCACTTTTAACTCCATATAATTATATTGAATGGAAGAAAAACATGGAGTTTGTGTTGTATAAACAAAAGTTACATAGAATAAATTTAGGCACAGATCCTGAACCCACAGGTGCTACTGAGAGAAGAAAATGGTTAGATAGAAGAGATGAGGCTTTTGGTACACTTTGTCTTGCTATTTCTCCAGATTTGAGATTTCATGTTGAGTCTTGTACTGCACCAAATGAGATATGGACAACACTAGACAATCTATTTGGCAAGCAAGATAAAATAAGAAGGTTCAAATTGGAAAATGACCTAATTGCACTTAATCCTTAAGACTTTGATCAAATCGAAGACTTCTTCACCAAGTTTAAGTCTCCCAGGTTGCAAGTCAAACAAAGTGGTCTTGAGAAAGAAGATGAACAATTGATTCTATCTATTCTTGCAAAATTGGGTCCTGCATATTTGGTGTATGTTTCTACCTTTTATGCTACAATGGATGCCTTTGGTAGTAATTTTACTATGCCTTCACTTGAGGAGTTTTCTGCACAACTCACTAGAGAGAAAGCCAAGCTACTACACATGGGCACATTGAAGTCTCTTAGAAAACATGCTCTAGTTGCAACACAAAGCACAAAAGATCCTAAGGCTTCACATAATAAGGGAAAGAAACAAAATGATTCAAAGTCTAATGAGCAAGAGAAAGAATCAAAGAAAATCCCCAACTCTTCTTCCAAAGAGGAGTCCAATAAGAAGAAGAAGCTAAAGTGTTCTTATTGTAAGAAATTGGGTCATGATGAGACTAAGTGTTATGAGAAATTTTTTGAAGAGATGTCACAACTTCTTCAAAAACATAACATTGAGTATTCTTCATCAACAACAGTTTTACCCAAGTCTTCTTCTTTGCCACCATCATCATCTACATCTACAGGAATAGCAGGCTTTGCTAATGGGTCATACAAAGGAAAAGGAAAAGCACTCTTTGCATCAACAAGTCTACAGTCAAAGAGATGGTTTCTTGATTCTGGAGCTTCTCATCATATGGCATCTTCACAGGGGATGTTCTCATCAATTTAGTCATGTACTTCACCACCTATTTTGATAGGTAATAATACATACATGCATGCAACTGGAAAAGGAACGATTGATGTTGGAGAGAATACATTCAACAATGTGTTGTGTGTACCTTCCTTGACAACCAATCTCCTTTCCATCTACCAGATTACTCATTGTGGTGCAAGGAAGACAGCTGAGTTCACTCCTGATTCTATGATCATACGGGACTTGGAGAGAAGAGGTATCATCATTGTTGGGATGACAAATCATGCATCTTGCTTGTATACCTTCTCCCATTTTGTTTCTAATGATGATGTAGATCTATTGGTTTCTATTCGCACTCATACATCAAGTGTGAATCATGTTTCTAAGGAGAAGTTTGGTCACTTGAACCTTGGTGTTCTTGCATCTACTTCAGTTCCTGAGACTAGTTTTGAGCTTCCTCCTTCTCTTGCTTCTTCAAAGATTGGCATTGACATAGTTTCATCCACTTTTGTTGAGCAGGATATTGTTTGTCTTCCAGATACAGGTTTTTGGGATGAGTACTTGACAGGTATTTCAGACTTGTTTTGTGAGTCCCATCTTGATGACTTGGAGGACATCATTGATGATATTGATCTCCTCTTTGAAGGAGTTAATTCTTCTACTTCGAATGAGTGGGCACCATCTTTTCCTCTTCACTTGTCACAGTTTGGCATTGAGTTGGAGTGTCTTGAGCATCATTCGGAGGATGCATCGTCTTTGGAGATTGATGATCTTGAGTTTTCATCTTGTCTTGGATCGTCACATTCTTTGATTAGGCATGCAACACCTGACCATGTGGCATCTTTTGGTTGTGACATATGGACACTTGAGCAGTTTTCAGAGACATCATACATCATGAGGCTTTTTCCCTCATACCTTGAGATGGAGTTTCTTCGACATTAGCCTTTGGACTTGTTTCTTCCTAAGGGGAAGAATGTTGTTTGTAGGCCTTGGATTCTCTTCAGCATTCTTCTTCAGGAATTCACCATCGACACATGCACTACTTCATTGTGGGGGGGACTTATAGTCTCACACTTGCTCTCCTATGGGGGGTAACTGATTGTAAATATGTGTTGGATGTAGTTCTTGGGGGGTCTTGAGTTCTCCATCCATCACATCTTGCATTTGTTTTCTGCATTCCCACTTTTGGAGAGGAGTTTTGTCCCATGAGGTTTTCTCCTTTTCTCCACTTGAGATTTTGTACATGGGTACCTAACATGGCCTAGTAGCCGGGACCCATCCATAATTGCATCTTTGTTTTAGTCAACTACTCCCTAAGTTGTACTTAAGGGCGGGTGTTGGTGTGAACACATAATTCACACATGTTAAGTTGACTTAGTGAGTCTTCTAGATGTCTAGGTGTTTCTAATTGTGTGTTGAGTTGTTGATAGTTGGAGTGAGTTGTCTTATCCTCCACATGTGCAATTAGTTATCATCCTCTAATTGACACATGTTGTAGGAATATGTCCACCTTTCACTCCACCCTTCTAGCTCTCACCTTGCCTTTATAATCAAGGCTTTCTCATTGTATTTCATACAGCTTCATATGATCTTTGTATATATTCTTTGCTCCATTGTTTTAACATCTTCTCTTGTCATCTTTGTGTGGAAGGTTGTCTTGATTGTAGGTGATCCTGGCTTGTTGAGTCACATTGACTCTTACATATACAACCCCGTATTTTGTGAATGTCCTTTGGCCATCTGACAAATTCTACACCTTGTCACATATCTTGTTATGTCTCTTTTCATCTTTGGCCAATCTAGTACTTATCTTCTACCAGAGCTATGGTCTTATCCTTGCCAAAATATCTAGCCAACCCACTGCTATGAAGCTCTCTTATAATATTCTCTCTCATGGACCCAACTGGAATACATAATTGCTTTCCTTTAAAGAGATAACCATCTTGCATAATATATTTGCCTTGAATGTGGCCTATGCTGCCGACTACCGGGGTTTTCAACTGTTCCACAATCTCCCAAAAATCATTGTTAGATTCATATAGATATTTGATGGCATCAAAACTAATCACCTCATTTTCCATTGTTGTCAATAGTGTAACATGCCTACTTAAAGCATTTGCAACTTGATTTTGTTTTCCTGACTTGTGCTTGAGAACAAAGTTGTAGCCTTGTAAGAAAGAAACCCATTTTGCATGCCTACCATTCAATTTTTTTTGTGTTCTCAAGTATTTCAAGGCAATATGGTCTGTAAACAACACAAACTCCTTTGGCACTAGGTAGTGCCTCCAATGTCTCAATGCTTGTATAATTGCATAAAATTCTAAATCATAAGTTGAATAGTTCTTCCTTACCTCATTCAACTTTTCACTAAAGAAGGCTATGGGTTTACCTTCTTGGCTAAGTACAGCTCCAATGCCCACATGTGAGGCATCACAATCCACTTCAAATACCTTATCAAAATCTGGAAATGCTAAAATAGGAGCTTTTGTCACCTTCTTCAGAAACTTAAAAGCCTCGTACGCTTCCTTGGTCCACACAAAATCCCTTCCTTTGGTGCAATCTGTTATGGGTGTTACAATACTGCTAAAATTTTGAATGAATTTTTAATAGAATGTGGATAACCCATGAAAACTTCTTACCTCTGTTATGCTCCTTTAAGTAGGCCACTCTAGAATTACCCTGACCTTTTTTGTATCCATTTTGATACCATCTGCGGAGATGACAAAGCCTAGGAGACCAAAATTTCTTGCATGAATCTGCACTTCTTTAAGTTTGCATAGAGTTTCTCTTTTCTCAACACATCTAATACAATCCTCAAGTGTTGCAGGTGATCATCTTTGCTCTTGTTAAAAACCAAAATATCATCAAAGTAAACCACCACAAACTTACCAATATAAGGATGCAGTATAGTATTCATTAGCCTCATGAAGGTGCTAGGTGCATTAGATAACCTGAATGGCATAACAATCCACTCATATAATCCATCCCTAGTCTTAAATGTTGTTTTCCATTCGTCCCCCTCTCGAATCCAGATCTGGTGATAACCACTGTGTAGATCAATTTTGCTGAAGTATTTAGCCCTTGCAAGCACATCCATCATGTCATCCAAACGAGGGATGGGGAACCAATATTTGATGGTGATTTTATTGATTTTTGTACTATCTGTGCACATCCTCCATGTGCCATCCTTCTTTGGACTTAATAGTGTAGGTACAACACATGGGCTCATACTCTCCCTCACCACACCTTTGCTTATGAGGTATGTCACTTGTCTATTGAGTTTTGCATGGTGGGTAGGGTTCATTCTGAAAGCTGCTTGATTAGGTAGGGATGCTCCTAGGATCAAATCAATGTGGTGCTTAATATCTCTCTTTGGTGGTAGACCATCAGGTAACTCATCTGGCACAACATCAGCATATTCTTCTAGTATTCTTTCTACTTCTGCCGGTACTGGTATTTCCTCATCATCTTCTTTTTTCACTAATAGTGCATAATAGAACCCCATCACCTTCATTTCCTTCATAAGTTCTCTTGTGGACAACATACTCTCAACCTTCCTTTGATCCTTAAGAAGCAATAAAATTACTTTGGAACCTTCTTTCCAAAAAGTGTATGTATTTTTTTCTCCATCATGCATTACCTTCCTGTCATATTGCCATGGCCTTCCCAACAACACATGGCATGCATCCATTGGAATGACATTACACCATATTTCATCCTTATAAGTCTTCCCTATGGAAAACTTAATTAAACACCTCTTATCAACAACGACTTCATTTCCCTTTTTGAACCATGCAATACAATAAGGATGGGGATGTTTTTCACAGTGTAGATTCAGTTTATCTACCATTCTCTAGAAACCATATTTTCACAACTGCCACTATCAATAATAACTTGGCATACCTTTCCTCCTGAGGTGCACCTGGTTCAAAAAATATTGGTTCGAAGCCAAGAATCATCACAACCTTGTATTTGCTTCTTTTTTGGAATCACCATTGCTCTTCTCATCATGAGATTCTCACCCACATCTAGTGGAACCTCTAATTCTGCCCCTTCTCCTTCATCCTCATCTTGAGCCAAGTTCAACCTGGGTTGTTCTCCTTGTTTTCTTTCTTGTGTGTGATAGTTTGGATAGTCAAATGCCCTGTGACCCTCTTCACCACACCTATAACAAATAAAAAGGTTTCGTGGGCCTTCCCATCCTCTACCACCACCGTAACCTCTGCCCCTCTAAAATCCTCTTCCTCTATTGACTTTGAGGATCTTGTCAGATATCTTCTGATTTATCTATTCCTTGAGATGATTCTCCCCAACTAAAATTTAGACCACCTCGCAAGGGAGATGATGTCCCTCTCCTTTCTCCTCTATTCCTTTGAAAATATTGTCTACTTTTCTTTTCTTCTACCTTTAAAGCTAATTAGTATGCGTCTTCCATATTGTTAACCCTATGCATGCTCAATTCATCTTGAATAGTGAATTTTAGACCATTTACATACCTTGCAGCCATCTTTTCATCAGTTTCTTGATGCTCCACATGAATGGACAACTTGTAAATTTTATTTGTATAGTCTTGCATAGTAGATAAGTTTTGTTTCAAAATTTGAAATCTACGAAAAAGAGTTTGCACATAGTCTACAGGCAAAAATTTCTCTTTCATCTTCTTCTCCATTTTGCTCCAAGTCTTGATTTTATCCTTTCCCTTTCTAGTTCTTTCCTTTTGCAGATGATCCCACCAGATCATTGCATGACCCTTTAACTTAGTGCATCCAAACTTCACCTTCTTTTCCTCTATCATAGTCTTCCATTTAAAGAATTTCCCCATTTTGTTCAACCAATCTATCAACTCCTCTGGTTTGAGACTGCCCGCATACTTAGAAACTTCAATTTTAATCCCATCATTTTTCCCTCTAATGCTTTGAGCGTCCTTTCTTCAAAATTTAGGTGCTCTAATTGTGCTTCCTCTTCAGCTCCTACATGTTGATCTTCATCTCCTTGGCCTATTTCTTCATCAAAATCATCTCTTTGTGGTCTCTATCCTTGATTGGTCATCATACCTACAAGTTCTTGCATTTGTCTTTGTAGATTTTGTATATCCCTATTCATCTTAGCATTACCTGCTCTTCCTCTTCCTCTCCCAGCCATCTTCCTGCTTTGATACCAGATGATGTAACCAAACTTCACAACATAAAATTCACCACTATTATTACAAAAGAATACCCACAAAACTCATAACTATTTTTTAAAAATTTCCTCTCACTCCATTCCATCCTGCTACAACTAAAGATAAATATCAAATTTATACAAAAATGAAAATTACCATTTTTGGCAGATTTTCACAACTTTCTAAAATTGCCATTTTTGGTAACTTCGCATCCTTATCCGTATGACCATGAAAATTTCCAAATATTTGAAACTTACTAAAAATGACTAATCGTCAACTTTCTAATCTAATTGCAATTAAATCTAGGAAAATTATTTAGAAAAAACTAGGAAAATCTCGAAAAAAACATTAAAACCTTATTTTGAGGCCCTAGATGATTGAATAAGGTCCTGAAAAAGTGTCAAAATGGTGACCTACCGAATTTACCAATTTGGTGGGTTTTTTATTAAACTCTTCAAGATGCGTCTACCTACCAAATTTCAGCTCCAATGGACCTCTGGGTCAAAAGTTATGACCTCCGAAAGTTCCTGCATCAAGCTTCCCTCAGAGGAACTTAGCTCTGATACTAATTGTTGAACACACCATGACATTGAGAGGGGGTGAATTAGTATCTAAACAATTCTCACTTTTAACAATTTTGACTTATCCGGAACAGATTAAAACTTAAGCATCACAGCATTATCATGAACATGAAAGATTAACATAATGCACATCAACACATAACACCAGATATATGTGGAAAACCCTAGAAGGGAAAAACCATGGTGAGGATTAACTCACAATATATGAAGGTCAAATAACAACTTTGTTTTAGGGCTACAACCCAAGGAAGCTACTACTCTTTGTTGACTTTGTTTTAGGGATACAACCCAAGGAAGCTACTACTCCCTACTGACTTTGGTTTAGGGCTACAACCCAAGGATGCTACTACTCACTGAATTGAAAACACAATTACAAAATATTACAGTATAACAGTCTTTCTACTATTTGAAAACTAACATTGAAGCTCACACCTTTGATGATTGCTCTTGTACCTCTTCACACTTTCTTCTAATGATCTGATTAGTTAGGCACACTCTACACTTGATCACTCTCACAAATATGTCTTCAAGATGGATTAGGACATCATCAACAACTTCTGCTCTTTCTCCTTCAGTTGCTCACCAACAATGCATTTACTCTGCCTTTTATCTGCTTGCGAGCCTTTTAATCCTTTTGCAATCACACTTCACCTCACTCAATTTGATTCACTATTTATACATGATATTACATTGATTACATTTCTTGTTAGCCAAATATAACATGAAAAATACATTTACAAGTCAACCAAACAACACACAATATGAAACATGTAGAAGATAGGTCCTAAGTGAAACCACATGTTACACCAGCAAAAGATCCAAGCCTTACAAACATCAACATTTGCTTAACTAGGTCCAAAACATCCTTCACAAATTCAAACACCAAGGAATTACATCCACACACTCTGCTCATTTGAAAATAGGACAGCTTTAAACAAATCATATGAAAACTTAAAGTATAATGGCCACATCAACTTGAAAACCTTGTGTGGTACTGGAAATAAGAAATATCTTTATGAAAACTCTTCCAGATGAGTCCACCTAACTCGTACAACATCTCCAAACACTCCTTTGCCACCGTACAACAAAGATTTGTGCCGCACATCTTCAATCATGAACTCTAGGAACAATCTGTCATCCAGAACACACTGCACCATGTTGTCACTTGAGAAACTAAGTTGCGGACCACCAAGAACCTTAAAAATGTAAGGAAGTATGTGAAACACATCCATAAACATTTTCTCAAAACCACAAAAGCAATCATTCAATTACAAAGGAATGCGGAGCATTCCAACAGGCCTTCATTACTAGCTTACTCTATCATAACACATGTCGGTACTCCATCATGCATAACTTTCATAGTGAAATGACAAGTGATATGAAAACTTGGAATTATCACCTTTACTGAACCTTGAACACAATTTTAGAACTGCATGGCCATATCTACAAATGCGGAGGAATGTGGAGCATTCCATTGCCCTATACAGAACATTTTCATAGAAGTGACATTTTCTTCAAACAATCAGCAACAAAACATTCTTTTGGTAATGCAATTATCATGAAACTTGGATCATACATACTATAGTCCATCAATAGTATCAATAATACTTTTGATCATCTTTGTGCTTCTAATTCCCATCTTAGTATGAACTATATCTTCTCCTCTTGTTGAATGGGGCATGACATCCAACCATGAACACCATCACACCACTATGATAGTGTTGGCATCAATGACAACCTAGTGACGGTGTTGACATCAATGACAACCCTATGAACCAGATGTGTAATAGTAGCATGTGAAATGAATGCAATTGAATGCCTTTAATTATGATGACATAGCAATAAATCACACAAACATGTGTTTAGATAGCTCTAAGCAAGAAAGGAGTGAGTGATACTTGACCAAAATTTGAATTTGAATTTTGAAATCTCAAGGGTCAAATCTATAGGGGTGGGATCAACCCATGACAAAAAGATGCTAGAATCAAGTTGGTAATGTAATATTTAGGAGTAAGTGTGTGTACATGCATGATAGATGAATAATTTGGGTGAATGTATCGGAATATGTGCAAAGTGAGTATAAATGTATAAGGATGGTTGTAATGAGAATGAATATTGACATGAGTGAAGGAGCTCGACTTTGCACAAAAGTTTACCATTTGTCAATATGTAATTGCATTAAGCCATTCTTTCAAAATGGTAACAAAACTAAATGGGAATTAACACGGGTATGAAAATTTCACCATTACATTTTTCTACCACTTTCAAGTGCATTTGAATCCTAAAATGATCTTGTGTCTCAAAGTATGTAGTGAGACATAAAAGGATATCCGAGTCCATACAACTTGTAATAAACCTCATTTAATGTCATCTTGTAAGTCCATTATTCAATACGCATTCTCCATGGGAACTTGTACAATAGATAAAATTATGCAATGATTGGCTTTTGTCACATAAGTAAAAATGAAGACAAGTACAAGTTGAATTTTACTATCATTGTGTCATGACCACCCTTTTTAGTTTAATGAATTCTATTGTAATTTTTAGACTAATTTATGTTTGAATAGATATTATGAGAACACTAATGATGGATTGGTTTCTTTCTCTCCTAGTAGACTAGGCAGCAAGATAACTCCCAACAACATAATGGCATTGTTAGTTTCATTTCTATTCTTAAATCCTATAAATTATTGATTAATTCATGATGACTACTAAGTCTTCTACATGTTTTGTTTGTGTAGTTTGTTCTAGTGATTACTTCTTTTGAAACAATGTTTATATATAGTTTAAATTGAAGAGAATTTATTCTATTTATATGTATATATATTTATTTATATATAAATAGATGTATGATATTATCTTGGTAATAAGAAGATACTGTGTATGTTGTATTTATAATTTAACTACCAAAGGGAATAAAGTCTAAAGCCTAAGCTTAAACCTAAAACATAAAGTAACTAAAACTTGTAAGATTTTCATTGAGAAACCCTAACTACATCAAATGGATATTGTCTTAACACCATCAATGCGTAATCTAAGAAGATGGTTTCTTGATCTTAGTAAAATAATAGGAAAAACTTGAAGTAGTAGTGATTCTACCAACCTCACTATTTAGATGGATTTTATGACTATTGAATTTACTTGTCTATTTGATTCCTAATATTTGTGTTTAATGTATATTAATGAAGGACTCTCTCAAAGTTATCTAAGAGTTAAGAAAAATGATAAAAGGTTATTTTGTTTTTCTATTATTTTCTTTTGGTTTTACTCTATGGAGAGGGTCTACATTATCTTGAAACCGATCATGGAAGCTATCCATAATATAATTTTAACTATCCTACTCAAAATGTGGCATCATCAATGTCAGGAAAGGCATCTCAACCTTGCATCCTAATGTTAAGAAAACAAAAATGTACTTTCCAACACAAAAATGTAATTTCCAAGCTATAGAACACAAAAAAACAATTTCTAACCTATAAAGGTTAATTTTGGACCTAAAAGTACATTGAAATGAGCCTTAACTAGAACAAGTGGGTTATAGTAACATGGATCTCTCCAAGACCTTTAATTTTTAAAAAATAAGCTCAATTGGTTTCTCGGATCAAAAGGTATGGCCTTTAGAAGTTAGGCCCCCACATCACAAATGTAAGAGCTTCTATTATACATAAGAGAGCTATAAGAGAGTTACACTTAATGAACAACTTATGATGCATGTTATGAAACATTATAAGGTATCTTTGAATGGAGATAATGGAGCACCCAAGTTGGTGAGTGGATTATGGTGGGCTTATGATAGGTGTGAGGAATATGTTATTTTTATCTTGTGGACTTATCTTGGGATTTGGACAAGTTGGATTTTAACTAGGGATTTAGTGCCACATTCTAGGTGGCTTTAGCTCATTCTTTCCTAATTACCATTTGATGATTTCATGCATTTTTTCTCCTATTTATTAGTTGCTTGAGATGGATGTTTCATAGTGAGTTTTGCAGGTACCTTTATGCTACCCAGATTGCTCCAAATCTCTTGTTGTGATAATCTTGTAAATGATTAGACTCTGCAAGTGTATTGTAACTATTAATACTTAAATAATATATTGAGTTTCTTTGGAGTGTGGGGTTTTCTCCTAAAAGGTTTTTCCTCACATAAATCACTATGTTATGGTATATTATTTTTGTGTTTATTTCCTTGTGATTATATGGTCAATTTGATTTTTACACATACCTCCTCTCCTAGATTAGTGTAGGAAGCATATTCTACACCTTTGATTTCTATAATTTGGAATCAAAGATTGATCACATTCAATCCTCTAGGTTTTAGGGGCAAGGTTTTTTGATCTAATCTTGGTTTGACTAAGTGCTTGCATAGAAGGAGATCTTATTAGTAGGAAAATGACAAGAACGTCAAGGATAGAGATTGAGAGGTTCACTTGCACTAAATTTGAGTTATGGAAGCTGAAAAAAATTCTAGATCCAAATCTTGTGGGAGATCCAAATCTCATGGAAATTCTAAGTCTAAGTGTTGGAACTATGGCAAGATGGGGTACTTCATAAGAGACATCAAGGAGGAGAAAAATAAGAAAAAGAATTAATTTGATTGTGAGTTTGATAGATCTTCATAGGACATGATGGTGGAGATACCATTCTCATATCCTTGAAAACATTGCATTTGAGTGTGTGTGGTTGATAAACTCTATATCTTCCTTCCATATTAGCTCTCATCAACTTGGTGGTTTTAAAAGATTAAAGAATATGATGGAGGGAAAGTTTATCTTGGTGATGTTTCTTATTTGAATATTATTAGCTATGGTAGATTCTTTATTGGATTCCCTAATAAATAAGTGAAGGGGATGAATGTTGTTTTTCACATCCCAAGTTTGGCGCACACTCTATTATCAATTAGCAAACTTATCTATGTGGGTGTGTAGGTTGTTTTCTCCAATAGAGGGTGCAAGATGGTATGAGAAGCTATTACACACATTAAGGGTGTTCAAATGAGCACTCCATTAGTTGGATGCATACACTCTTTAGTGCAATAGTTTTTATATTCTTGTAGTGAAGAGATATGCAAAATCTAGGCCTTCACCATTGGAACCAACAACAAAGAGGAATGATGTATCTACTTATGATGGCCATGTTTTTTAGGTACATAAGTGAAATCTTACTTTTGAGAGTAAGTTATGTGTAGATAAAACAATGCTATGGCACCAAAGAATAGATCATATAGGTGAGAAGGGTCTAAGAACCTTAAAAAATAAAAATCTTCTTGAGGGGTTGAATGATTGTATTGTTGAATTTGAGTTCTATGGACATTGTATATATGCCAAACAAAACTATGTTTAGTTTTATTCTAGTTCTCACAAATCTTTTGGGGTGTTAAAGACTTGATTCATTTGCATGTATTTGGTGTTGTTAATGTTCCTTCAATTTATATCTGTGTATTATGTATCTTTTATAGTTGATTATTCTACAAGGACATGGGTGTTTTTTCCTATGAGTAAATTAAAAGTCTTTAGTCATTTCAAGGAGTTTAAGGTTCTTTTGGAAAATAAGACTAGTAGGAAGATTAATGATTTGAGTATTGATAATGGTAGTGAATTTTGTTTCATAGATTTTGCTAGATTCTATAAGGAGCATAGAATTGAGAAACATAAGATAACTCCATATACCCCTCAACAGAATGGAGTTGCAAAAATAATGAATAGGATGTTGATGGAGAGGACTAGGAATATGATTAGCAAAGTTTTATTATAGTAGACATTCTAGGTAGAAGTAGTTACTATGTCTTGTTACAGGTAATTAATAGGTCTTCCATATTGTCTCTTTTTGACAAGACTTCTATGGATGAATGGATGAGAAAAAATTACTCATTATAACATCTTTATGTTTTTGGTTGTAAGTATATGTACATGTGCCTAAGAAGTAGTCAAAGTTGCAGAACAATGTAGTAAATTATATCTTCATTAGATATGGTGACTTGGTTGAGAGAGTTCTATATAATAGAAGTGTTATTTTCAAAGAGGTTAAGCCTTCTTCCATAGTATTGCAACCAAAAGAGGATGGGAAGAAAGATGTAGTTTAGCTACCCCCAACACTACATATTTTGAACTAGAAGCTTGTGAAGGACATGAAGAGGAGGAGAGATCATATAGTTCTAATAGTTTCAAAGAGGAGGTAGAACCTCCACCTTAGCTCTTAAGGAGATCCACTCAATAGAGACAACAACAAAAAATGCATAAACCTCTTGATTGGAGGGTGTTGTGAAAATAGTGTGTCCCACTTATGGGACATCCTGATTTTTGTTTAAAATCACATATTTTTTAGAAAAATTAATGATTTAAGCCTTGAGGGGTTCCATCTAAAGGGGTTTAATTGAAGGGTTAGATAAAACCCCATTTAATCAAATCCCCTTGGAAAGAACCCCCTAGTCTTAAATCATACCCTTGATGGAGTCTCCTTTGCACCTATCAAAATGCTGACAAAAACAAATTTTGCTTCACCTTTTGGGGGATCAAATGAAGTCATTTATAAATTTTATTTTTTAAAATGTAGCCCTTAGTATAAACTTTCCAAAAATGTGATTTTGAATATGTTTCATTTGATTTTATATTTATTTTCTAGTTTCTAGTGAATGTAGGTTTTTCATCGAATATTAATGTCTCTATTCCACACAGGTGGAAAAATTAAAAAATAGTGAAAAAAATTATGAAAAATATTTGTGTGCTCAGTATTGATTTCCTTGTTTCACCAAAAAAAATTGAATTTCGATATATACACAACAATTTATGTTTGACGACATACACCTATGTCTAAATTATAGTTTTTGATTACAGTAAGTGGTAGAACTAAGGTGTCAAACCCATTACAAAATAGCCACTAGGGCGTACTAAAAGGTCAACATATAGACCAGTTAAACTTAAACAGTAGTAGAAAGACACAGAAACAATGGACCACCACTAGACAGACAACAGACTAAACATAAAACAACAACAACAAAGAAAAATCTAGGGTTGATTAAACAGCTGGCCCCAGTCCTTAGCGAGCAACTGATACATTTCCTCATAGTCCCTCATGTTTTTGTTCTTAATGTCATGCTTGTTGAACTCCAGATCCTATAGGACCGCCAGCGTAGTAGTCGACCTGTGCATTACCTTGGACGTGAATCTGGCTAGAATTTTGAAATTCTTTTCTAGCTCCTCAACCCTGTTATTCAGGTCCTCAATCACCTTTCCCTTCTTGGTCTTCTTGCTAACCTTGTTAATTTTGACAGTGTCCTCTTTAATTTTTTTAGAATTTTCTATCTCTAAACCCTAAACATTAAGTTCTGAGAAGTTGCTCAAACTGTTGTCATCGATCTCCGCACCCGCAGTCTCCTCCTTGTTACCAATATTAACCTCACCTTCAGTATTCTCCACTTTGTCACTTGAATCCATAGAAACAACATGCTCTTTCAGCGACAGAGTAGGTTTGGCCACTAGCCGGCTAGACCTTCTGGTCGACAACACTCTGTATTTACCTTGGGGCATGCAATTCTCATCATCTCACGTGTTTCACTATCTTCATCACCACCCTCTAAAATCTCCACATCCTTCCCCTTGTCTAGGTTGTGAACCTCTTTCTTGAGCATGTCCTCGGTGTTCGAAAATTTGCACACCCTTTCCTTTCCCTCCTTGCTTCTCTTTTGAGGGGTACCCCCTTATTATCAGCCATTGTCAGTTTTCTCTTGGTGGGTTTGGGGCTCACATTAGAACTAGTAGTCTTAGGTTTTGCCTAGATAGTGGATTTAGCCACATTGTGGACATGTCTGTTCTCAGGATTGAACTTCTTTTTAGATCTAGAGACCTTGGTCACCTTGGGGGTGTCCACAGACTTCTTCGAGGTAACTTCGATGATAATGACCGCATGGCTTTGGTTAGGGGTTTGTTTGGAAGCCGAAGGGGTGCTATCCACATGGGTAGCTTTGATTTGTTTGGGGGAACATAAGGCTAGGTGGAATTTATATAGCCTATATATAAGACCTCGGTGGAGTGGAATCAGAGGTTTGTCAGGGTTCACAAAATGTTGCTCAATGGCTGCCACAACCAAGCTTTCCAGGGAGAAGAGTAAATAGAATAAACTAGCTTCTCCTAAAATGGTTCAAAAGCACAAAATGATAATGATAGAAATGGCAGAACCTACCTTCTAGGGTGAAATATTTGAAAAGCATGTAACAAACGTCGTCCCATGGCTTGGGCATTTTCTCCCTGTCAAAGCCACCTTAAAGATTATGCAACACTTCCCTTTCTTCAGGAATAATGTCATTCCCTTGGGGTCTAACACGTTGCTCAGCATTTTTTCTTGACCCCATCAGTAGGCATACCCGTAGCCAAGCTGATGACCTCTTCAAAAATTTCAAAGCCAACACCTCCAACTTGAACCCTTCTGTCATCCCATGATTGCACAAACTGTTTCAAGAGATTTTCATCATGGCCCTGAAGGCAATCAAGATACGGGGCCACCCCTCCCTCATAGCAAACATGCTAGAGGGTTTTATTCTTCTTAAACTTCTCACAAGAAATAGGTTCAGTGCGGGTCCTCTCACCTCCCATTTTCACTGAATAGAGAAACTTAGTAGATGTTTGAGTAGGATTGTTAACTCTGGCAATCCATAAAGCCTTAGCCTTGTAACTAATGAGCAGCCAGCAGTGCAAATCATGAACTTTGAAATGAAATTTGTCACCTTGCCACTTCGTGATATCATGTTTCCATAAATTCACCTTGCGCGAATTAGAAGCCATGTACTTGTCATGATTATTGGCCTTAAAATAATCATTATTATGAGCTTTTCGACAGCTTAAAAATCTAGGTCTAGTCATCCCCATAATCACGTGACTGACCATGTGCCTAACCTAATGGATTATCCTAGTCATGATGCTTATCTAGCTCCAAGTCATCCCACGACGGAACATCCTATTCATGATGTTGATCTGGCTAAGAGTAGTCCCATGGCAGATCCTTCTAGTCACCTTAGTGATATAGTTAATAGTGATATCACTATGAATTTTCCCTTTTTAGCACCAAGAGTGTGCTTTAATAGAGTAGGGATTCAAATTTCCCTATTTATGACTCATCATAAAAACAAGGAACACCATTTTGCTCCTTACAAAGGAGGGTTTGGATCTAATTGGGGAGGTTGTCAATTTTCCTCCAACATCTCCAACTGCTTAGGTTTTGTCCCAGGTTGGCCATGCAGTCAGTCACCCTGTTGCCTTCTCTATAGGTGTTCCCTATCTCCTTCTCAGTGAACCCTACCAATAAGCATGCTATGTCCTTAGTAATATCTTTGAGCTTCCAACCAATGTTAGTCCTGCCCATAGTAGCATCCACAATGATTTTTGAATACCCCTCGATTTGAATTCTATCAACTCCCAAGGAGAGAGCAAATTTGAGACCCCATAATAAGGTCAAGCCCTCTGCCACATTATTGGAATGGCTGCTAATATCCCCCACATAAGCAGCAATTGAGAGCCCTTTATCACTTCTGATAACCCCACCCCCACTAGCCAAGCCAGTGCTTTTTTTTAGCTCCATCAAAATTGAGCTTAACCCAGCCCTTGGGGGGGTCTCCAGATGGTATTTTGCCTAGCCAACTTCTTAGAATTGTCAAAGGTGGTAATATCCATTGTTAAACCAGAGTTCTTAGCAATTTGTTGTTCGAACTAAGTAGGGGGTTCTTTGGTAGTGTTCAGACTGCTAATGGATGTATTTTTAGAAGCCAGTTTGCTAAGGGAGAAAAAGACCTCTTTAGATTTTTTAGCCGTCTCCCCGAATATTTTGTTATTTTTCTCCTTCCATATGCTCCACCCCAAATGTGGGGGAATTTTCCTCCATAATTCCCTGATCATTGGGTGTTTAAAGGGACTGATCCAACTCTAAATGAAGTCCTTGAGGTTTTCACTCATAACATAATCAATTCTAAGTTTATCCAAGGTCCATCCCCAAACCTCTTTAGTGAAATCACAATGGAAGAGAAGGTGTTGTATGGTCTCTTCTTCTTTTTGGCACAACACACCAATTAACTAGTTGGAAATCCCTCTTGTTAAGATTATCAGTAATGAGGATTTTGTGATGGGCAGCAGACCACTAGAAAAAAATAATTTTGGGTGTCAAGTGGCTATTCTAAACCTTCTTCCATAAGCAGTTGTCATGATAATTGTTAGACAGTAGATTGTAAGTAGTTTTAACCGAGAAAACTCCCTTCCATCCCAAGCCCAGAGCATATCATCCTGCCGAGGAAATAAAGGGATCTTGCACTTGCCTAGCTCCAGTTGCAAAGACATAATCCCTTAGTCTCCTAGCACATTGGCCTTCCATCATTCAGCCATGTTTTTCCATTGTCTTTGGCCCTGGGTTTGATCAGTAATGTAATTGCTGACCAACACCCCAAAATGGGTGGTGGTTCTAAGTTTAAGGTTGATATTTCCCTGGTTGGAAAGAGGAACTGCATGCATCCAATTATCATCCCAGAACCTTATCTTATCGCCCTTTCCAAGTTTCCACTTTAAGCATTTAGATAGGATGGTTCCAGTTTTGCTAACCTTGTTCCAAATAATGGAGCCTTTTGGAAGGCTCTCCCTCTCTAAGAACTCTTTCTTATCCCCATTGTGCAAGTACTTGGCTCTCATAATCTGTACCCAGTCTTTCTGATCCTTTAGGAAACTCCATCCCACCTCAGCCAGCAATGCTTTGTTCATCAACTGAATCTTTCTTATACCCATGGCCCCTTAGGTTTTGGGGAGGCAAACTTTGTCCCAGCCAATGAGTGAGATCCTCTTCTTTTCCTCAACCCCTGTCTAAAGAAATGTTTTTTGAATTTTATCAAATTTCTCCACTATATATCTGGGCATCTTGAATAGAGTGAGAAAGTAGGTGGGGATTCCTTGGAGGGAAGCCTTCAGAAGTTGGTACTTTCCTGCTTGGCTCAAGAGCTTACCCTTCCATCCTTCCATCTTTTTTTAGATTCTTTCAAGGATAGAATTCTAGTAGGAGGGGGCACTTCCTTGACAGTGAGGGGGAGACCCAGGTAAGTAGCTGGGAGGGTGGCCTTATTACAATTTAGGATATCTATAATCTTCTCTTGGAGCTCCTGACCAGCATTGAAGAAGAAGACATTGCTCTTTTCATAGTTAATGCATTGCCCTGAGGCTTCAGCATAGACATTAAGAAGTTTTTTCCATCTTCTTGCTTCCACCACCGAGGTGGCACCAAACAACATGGTGTCATCCACAAACTGTTGGACAACCAAGGGCCCCATAGTAGAAGCAACTCTAACCCCCTTAAGATCCTATCTATCAAGGAGTTTTAAGATGTTTCTTCCCAAGACCTCCACCATGATAATGAACAGATAGGGGGATAGGGGATCCCCCTGCCTAATTCCTTTGCCAGCATTGAAATAACCCCGGGGAGACCCATTGACCAACACAGAATACTTGACCATAGTCACACATTCACTTATAAGTTTTATCATTTTATCCTGGAACCCAAACTTCCTTAGCACTTTGAATAGGAACTCCCATGAAATTCTATCATAGGCCTTAGATATATCTAGTTTAAGAGCCATACTAGGGATATTGCTCCTGTCCATCGAGTGGATTATCTTGTGAGTGGAGATGGAAGCATCCACAATCTATCTACCAGGGACAAACCCCTTCTGAAAATCAATAATAAGGTTGTCCAACAAAGGCTGAACTTTGAGGACCAGGGTCTTAGTGTTAATCTTATAGATAGTGTTGCAAAGGCTAATAGGGTAGAAATCAGCCATAGTCTCAGTGATATTCTTCTTAGGGATGAGAGCTATAAAAGTGGAGTTAATCTATTTGAGGACCTTACTAGTCCTGAAAAAGTCTCTGACATCCATAGTAACATCAAAACCAACTATATCCCATAATTGTAGGAAAGAATCTAGGGGGAACCCATCCGAGCCAAGGGCTTTGAAGGCCCCCATAGAGAAAACCACTAATTGGAGATCGGCTTCAATAGGGCACAGTTGTCTTCATCAGTCGAGAGAATTGAAGGAATGTTGTCCGGCACTTCCTCCTCGCTGTCAAGGTTAGGATAGACCCTTTGCTCAAAAAGGAAGTTTCTAAAATAGTTAGAGGCTAGTTGCCCCAATTCTGCCTCGAAATTGACCTCTCTATTGTTTTCATCCAGCAATTTGGTAATTCTATTTCTCTTTATGTGCTTCATAGCTAACTGCTGAAAGAAGGTAGTGTTTCTATCCCCTTCAGTAAGCCATTGGACTCTAGATTTCTGCTTCCAAAAAATCTCTTCTTTTTTCATAATTTCCCTCAAATCCTTAAGAAGAGTCTCTTCCTTATTGAAAATAGACTCACTCTTATCCCCCCTAGCCATATTGCCCTAGATGTCAGAGAGGCTATCAGATATGTGTTTTTTCTGGGTCATGACATTGCCAAAGTAGAACTTGTTCCAGCCTTTTACTTTCTACTTGACATGAATCAGTTTTTGGGTGAGTCTAAACATGGGGGATCCATGCACAATGATAATCCACCAATTAGCTATGTAATCTTTGAAATCAGGGTGGGAAGCCCACATGATTTTGTATCTGAATGGAAAGGGACCTTTAGGAACTCCTTCCCTCCAAGTGAATAAAAGAGCATTGTGATTAGAGATGGTACGAGGCAGGATAGACAAAGTAGAGTGCTACATAATGTCCCAATATGGAAAAATCAAGAGTCTATCTAATTTAACTTGTATTAGCTAGTCTCCCCTTCTTCTGTTGGTCCAAGAGAAGAGTTGATTGTTAACCTCTATATCCATCAGCCCAGTCTCGTTGAGAAAGTCTGCCAGATCCGCCATGCTGTCAAATAAGTTTGTAATACCCCCAAACTTTTCTAAAGGGAAAAGAGGGGTATTAAAGTCTCCAGCAAGCATCCAATTAGTTCTTTTATCTGCATTCAGTCTCGGTATCGAACCTTCCCAAAGATCCTTTCTGGCACTCCTTGTGTTGGGAGCATAAATGTTTATAAGTTTCCAGGTTTGCTTGTTGAGGGTGAATTTCACTTCTAGACTACTTTTACTATGGGAGTAGTAGCTACCATTGAGGATGTGTTTATTCCACATAGTGACCAGGTCCCCCGAAGCACCCAAAGAGGGGCTGATGAGGTAGTCCACTATGGGCCAGATTTTGCTGGAAACTTCTTTGAAGTTATCTTTAGACATTTTGACTTCTTGAAGTAGGATAATATCCACCTTGTTTTCATAAATGTAGTTGTAGACACCCAATATTGACCTAGTTATCATTATTAAAATATTACATTATTCATCATCTGCATTTGTCTAACACATTTGAATAATTTGTCTATTTTCTTTTAAATCATCTATTTCTTCTATTAATTAAATAAATTTATATTTATTTAATTAATTTATATATTTTCTTCTATTTTCCTCTATCTATAATTAGATAATTTTTAATTATTTAATAATCTCTCCACTCTTCTTAAATTAAATAAATTTACATATTTATTTAATTTAGTTCTTCCATAAATAAATAAAATCTATATTTTATTTATTTATTTTCTCATCATGAGCATAAATTAAATAAATTTATTTATTTAATTTATGACTTCTTCTTCTAATCTTCTAAAAATAGTATTTTTCTCTATCCTCATCTTATCATTTCACTTTCTTCTATGTGTACAAGATAGGTCCTATCTTAAACCAAGGGAAAAGAATGATTTAATTGGTTCTAAAATCAAGCATCCACATCATCCAATCTTTAAAATAGAAAAGCATTCTATTTTAATAAAATCAATCTTAGTACTACCAACAAACCAATAACAATCATTTAATAAATATAAGCTTCAAGGACACTTGTCTTGTGCACATTCACCTATGATCATGAATTCATCTCAACCATTCAAACTATCTTTTCTTCTCCACCATTGATGAACTCTTATTGAGTGCTATATATACACCCACTCATTCTCATTATCATCATCTCACCATATAACATCCATAGTATCGTCTCAAGCATAATACCTCCATTAGCATCCATTGAGCATCTTGAGCATTTCATCCATCATCATGGTAGCTTTAGCATTTATGATTGTTCACAATTGAGAAGCAATCCACAAATCCAACCAAGGAATCAATAATCTAGGTAATTTGCTTTCAATTTGTTTTCATTTTGTGTCATTTAGATGGATTCTTTGAAGGTGGTAGGATTGGGTTTGATTTGCATTGCTTGATTATACTAACTTGATTTTTCCTGCTCACACATTCTGGCACGCCCGGTGGGACCCATGTCCTTGATTTAACATCTTTTTGTCTAGTTTTTTTTTGTGAAGTTGGATTTTTCAGGGTTCCGAGCTTAATTGATTTGCAGAAAATCACAATCGCACCACAGATCGTTACAATTGGCCAAAATAGAGCGCAGTTGATCCACATAAACTTGCATTTGGTCATATTTTGAGCGCAATTGCATAGCAGGGCATCGCATTTGGTATTTCCAACAGCATTTGGTTAGTTAAGGTTTCTGCCTTGCAGATTATGCGCAATTGTTCATATCTAACCGCAATTGAAGTGTAGAACGTCACATTTTGCTCAAATCCATATGCATTTGGTCAGTAACTTTTCGCATTTGGTTTTGTTTCATACACAATTGCAACCCAGATCGTCGCAGTTGGTTTTTCTAATATGCATTTGGTTGAATCTTATTCCTGCTTGCTTTCTTTGGCATCTAATCATCTTCTTGTGCAGCATCTTATCCGTTTGTCAAAGAAAGGATGTTTTGAAACTACTAATCCATTTGTTGCAGCATCGATCGGTCCAAGACATAACATTTTTATCACTAACCTAGGAACATTTGGATTTGGTGCTTAAAAGGAACCATTGCTTGCTCCATGTTTGTTTTATCTTTCTTGATTGCTTGTTGTGTATGTGTGTAACCCAAATTTAATAACAAAAGTATCCTCTCCACTTGCCTATCAAATGGATCTTGGGTGTATGAGAACTTGTTATTATCTTTAGAGGGCCTGCCTTCCCGGTGTGAGAAGGGGACAACCCAAGAGGTAACAAGCTAAAGCCAAGCTCTTCCAAACCGCTATACAAAAAAATGTGTCTATGGCAAAAGTCATAAGCAATGGGTGCAGTTGTGTTACATCAACGAATGTTTCCCCCAAAACCCCGTAGAGTGTAACCTCTTTAGACTGAGAAGCCTCCATTAATGGAGCGAATCGCTGCATGTGTAGCCACCTGAACGAATGTCCATACTAGCAACCTTTGTGTAGTGGCCAAAAACCCTCTATCTATTGATACAGGAGGACAACTGATTAGGCCTCTGATAGCCATCCCACATTTTCACAGCTTATGGCAGAGATAGCAAAGTCTCTTAAGATTCGCACATCTTAAGGACATGGAACTTGGTGTGCCTAAGAAGTGAGTGCACTATAAGGGGGAGCTCGTGCCCCAAGTTCCTGGAGCTATACACCATAAGTAGATGCGACTGGGTAAAACTAAGTGGGAACTCAATAGATATTGTCCTTGCCTAGCCTAGGCCATACATGTTTGTGACTGTTGGAGTGATTGTTTGCTTATAACCATCATTTTTCTGTCAAACATAGTCTGAAACTGCAATTGAACAATAGAAAATTGCAATTGAGCAGTAAACCATCGCATTTTTCAGAAAACCATACACAATTGAGCCACAGTCCATCGCATCTGGTCAAATCCATACGCAATTAATCTCTGTCAAAAACTGTTGCTAAAAATCTATGTCAAACACATTTGCAAATTTCTATGCACAATTGAGCCTCAATTTGTTGCATCTATTAAAAACCTAACTGCAATTGAACAACTATCTATCACAATTGGCTTATTCCCTATCGCAATTGAGCTATCATTCGTCGTGATTGAGCTATCCTGCCTTGCAATTGGTCATCTATAGATAGTTATCCAAAATCTCTGCTAAAATCATCATTTTCACTGTTGTCTATGCATCATTTCCATTCTGCAAGCTTTATCCTGAGCATCCATCATCCGATCTACACAACAATCATTTCATTGAGCCTAGAACCATCATTTACTTTAGAATTTTGAACGATTATATCCTTTGAGACTCCCAAAATAGCAAACCAAATCAATCATCAAATCACATTAGTGACTTCCTGTAGCTGAAACCATCATTCAGGTTTGATCATCATCATCTTTAGCAACAATAGCATATCCCTTGAGTTCAAGAGTCTATCTCTAGGGGTATTCCTTATCCAAAACCAAATCAAGCACTTTAGTAACTATCCAATCAATCAAGAAACCAATCCAATCAGCATGTAATTAGCCTATCAATCAATCAAACTATTGGGATAGGAAAATTTAAAATTTTCTTGTAATCTTACTCATCCATATCCAACCAAATCAAAAAACATTATGCCCAAAAGTCATGATGATAACTAGTGTATTCCATTAAAATCACAAGCTTTCACCACAAGTGAGTGTATCACTCACTAATTACACTAAAATGAAGGGCTTCAATTCCTAAGATTCAACAAGACATCCCCTTTTGTCATACCAATCCATGTTCTATGAGGGATGTGTTAAAAAGGATATCGACATGAGAATAAGGGTCGGGGAGAAGATTTCAAAAGTCACCGATGGAGAAACTGATACCGATGACCTTTCGTCAGAGAGAAAGCTACCAGTCACGCTGATTGGTATAACTAAAGACTACAGTGAATACTCTACAAGACCTCTCGATGATGTAGATCATACCGATAAGAAATTTCAGTAAGACTCACCAATCATCTAGTAGAACGAAGGAGACTAGTAGTCATCGCCAGGAGACAAGCATCGAAAAAAAAGATTAAAGACTCTCCGATACTCTAATGTCTCACAGATTGAAGAAACGTGCTTCGGTGTAACTTATACTGATAAGTGTGAAGAATAAGAACCATCGGCAAGAACAAGTGAATAGGAACAAGGCTTACAAGTCTGACCGAAGCAATTCTCACGACTATATTGGTGACATGTTATGAAAGTCTTTTCGATCTAGGATATAAAAGGCTATCGAGGAGACGACTACGATCGAGTAACCCTAAATATGTTATCCCAATGACATAGATTACCCCGATGACAATGATAGTCACATTCATCGACGAGACTCTCACCGATAGCCATATCGGTGACACTTGAGAGATCGGGGAAGAATATTAATCACACAGCGATGAAGAAAGTCATGCCAATGGTGAAGTCGGTAGAACTCTCACCGAGCATCCAGTGGAACCGAAAAGATTATGAAATGAGGTTTTATTGTTGTATGTTTCGTGCATTGTATGTATGTTTTAGGTTATACATTTCAATATACATACAATGCGGAACTCAAGAAAGGTTGAAATTTGGTTAAAATGATGCATCATGACTTGAAATATATCAGAAGATGCATTACACTTTATATACATCGCGGAGTCAAAAAGTAAGTAAACTGTGGTTTATAAAAAATGATAAGTCTGAAGAGGTGATACAAAGGAGTTTGTATGTATTCGACTTTGTATCTAAAAATTGGATACAAGTATTGTTGCATTTCGGAAGATACAATCAGAAAAGTGATGTGGGCTCCACCGTTTGCATATCGGGCTTGTATAAATAACAATGTATACCTTTGATATACAAGCCAATGTACAAGTTAAAAGGATGCAAATAAGAGATACAAACTGGATGCGAAAAGAAAGTTAAATACTGAAAAGTCTTTGTATGTTCAGGGTGCTTGTATGTTTATAATATACATACCTGATATACAAAGGAATAAAAATCATCGTTGGGGATAAAAGGTAAAGAGAGGGTTTGTATAAGATGCTTTGTATGTGCGCTTATACAAGATAACATACAAAATTGCAGTATATAAAGAAAATATACAAGAGAATAATATACAAAACCTGACATAATTGGAGATTTGAACATTATATACATCGGGTGGGGACCACATATGTATGTTAAAGATATGTATTTGATATACAAGAAGGTGATGAAAAGTTGAACCTAAAGGTAATTTAGAAGGCTATTTTATAAAACTGATGGGTTCTGCATTTATGTTCCAAATTCATATGATATACAATATACAAATGCAAAGATTGAAAGGAAGGAAATTTCAACATAATATAGAGGACAACCACATATGCATATGTATATGAGATATAGAATGATAAAACTTGCATATACAAGTCCCATAGTTAGCCGAAAATGAATCCGATATTAAAGGACAATTGTCCCATGTTCTTAAAATCCAACTTGGTGGTGTATCTACTGAAAAAGTGAAATAGACATATACAAATGCATCCGGTGCAAATTCAGAATACTGTTATCCTCAAATAGAGATTACAGAACATTTCGAAGACAAAGAAGGTTAAAATTAAGATGTTTTAATCTGTTGAAGATAATTAATTAAGTGAAGAGTTGCATCGAGTGGTTTTTCGAAGGGTCACAACCCTAAAAAATGCACATCGTATATATAAAGATGAAATCAAAGGAGAGGAGGAAATCATCAGTAGATTAGAAAAAACATCATGATCAAAAGTAGGAGTTAGATAACTGGATGGATTGACCAGTTGCCAAAATAAAACATCATGTTGTACATTGTAAAATCTTTTGAAATTGTATAATGGAGAAGAATGCATAAATTGGTGATTTAATATTGGTGTCTATTGTTTGTTTAGCTGAACAATTATTTGGTTGTCTCCACATTGTTATTTCTCTGTTATTTGAACCTGAGTTTCCAAGTTGATATTTCAGTTTCATCGAGACACACTTGTTGTTTTCATGTAATCAAATTAATTGGTTTCCATTAAAGAATTAAAATCCTTTTGATTGATTACAGTAACTTGGAAGTAACATTTGGATCAGTAAGAAGAGTCATATAATTGACAAGATTGCCATACTGTCTCCAACTCGATATTGTCTTGTTATTCAAATTGAGGATCTACTCCATTTGTCAATACACACTTGCTGTCATTGTGTGATTCTGTTGATTGGTTCCTTCAAGCAAGGATTAAAAATCCTTTCAATAAGTCACAGTAACCTGGTAGGATCGAGTGGATCAATAAGTAGAGTATGTCAGTCACATTCTTGCATGTTTATACAAGATATAAACAAACACAAGTGCCAAACAATTATAATTGTAACCAGTAAGTAAATCATATATCATATACATGTTGACTCCATTAGCCCAATAGAAACATGCACTTGTCATACCAATTCCACTCTAGGATTCCATAAAATTTTATTCAAACAATTACATCATCTTAGTATTAGGAGTAGACGTAGTTTGCAAGCTTTCATCTATTCCACACTTTATGCCATTGTGGGTAGATCCCTACATTCATTTGAGTCATACATTCCTTTTATCTACTTCATCTTTCAAGGTTCACCTGCCTAGGTTTAACAAAGCCTGAAGTGTAGGGAGTCATCAACCATTTAGGTTAACTCTGTTAGTTGGTTCAAAAATGTTGCAAGTTTGATCATAGAGCTTGGCATCCTCTTAGGGCTTGAAACCTACATTTTTGAGACCCAACAAAATGGCTAATCTACTGAGGAATAATCCAGAATCTGGTTAAAGATCATCTCATTACATATTCAATAAACTTTTGAATTCCAACACAAATTGGTAACTCTGCTGGCAAGAAGGACCCGGAAAAAAAAAAATCATTCCTCTTTTGATAAGAGGTGGTGACTCTGAAATGGAATTCAATGAAGAATATAAAATACAACTTGTAAACTGCACCATCTGCAGTCAAAATGAATATGTCAGAAGAAGAGGGACTATTGGAGTTGTTAAGGAGAAAAAAATGGATGATTCAAGAAATACAACGATTAAAATCCAAACAAGCTTCAAGTTCATTACAACATATACCAACGTCTAATGAGAATGGGTATAATGATCCTTTGAACTCACAAGTGTTCCATGATTCAAGCAATAGATATAGTGCATGCCATGCACAACAAAATGATTATTTACCACAAGCCTCATACCAAATAGATGCTTATCCCATATTCCCTGACCAAAGATCAAGCATCTATCAAAACCCATATGGCCCTCCAAACTTTATCTCAGCCATCAATAAACCATTTAACTGTAATAATATCTAGGGCTACCCAAATCCTTATCCTTGCGAGCTGACAAAAATACTAAAGTATGTCCCTAAATTTCATGGAGAATGGTATGAATCAGCTCACAAGCATGTACAATGATTCTGGAATTTCATTTTGGACTTTCAAATTTTTCCAGAAGATGTCATTATGAGGTGTTTTTCAAGATCTTTGAGGGATGACGCAAGGGATTGGTTTATAGACTTACCTATGCAAAGTATCTCTTCATGGGAAGATCTCAAAAGACTATTCCTTAACTACTACAACGACTATTATGAAGATGAATATGGAGAATCAGATCAGGCAATGCAGCCAGTAGATGAGACATATGCAAGTGAAATTTTTCATGATAATGTTTCAGATTTAAATAAGGAAGAAGTTTTATTCTTCACCAGGGACCATGATTGCAATTATCAAAATTTTGCGCAAGACTTGGATCCATAGCATATACCTGAAAATGAGAGTAATCTTCAGAATATGGATTTTCCTTTTGTCCCAGCCCACCCACCACAATACCCAAATGAACAGTTTGAGGAGGAAGAGGATGATTGTTCTTAGCAAACAGGGCAGCGTCACAATGAGGAGGAAATGCACATATTTGAAAATAATTTTCAGATTTCTTCAAACCCATTGTATGATGAAGTAAAAGAAGGTCATATGACATTTTGCCAAGGTGTGCCAGAACACAAATTTCATGTGTATGCAAACCCGTTCTATGAAGAGTATGAAATGCTTTCAGAAAGTCAGGAAAATGAATATGCTAATAATGTTGATGATGAGTCCATAAATGAAGGGAAGCCATATGATGAAATGAGCATAGTTGATTATTGTGATGATGATGAAGAGAACAATGAGCACCCCCAGTTTCTAGATCAGCCAAGAGGTCAATTCACAATGCATGACAGTAAGCAGAATAATGAAAATGTTGCATTGAAGAGGGATACTCTTCATGTAACAAAAATATATCACATAGAAATGAGATTATGTAGATTATACTTGAATTTCAGCTGCACAAGGAGGAAAAATATACTAGCAACATTGAGCATAGAAAGTTGATCAACGATATGAATGCATTCAATCAGATGAGATTTAAAAATATTGATGGATTGGCTTCACCACAACGTGATGAAAATCAGATTTTTGATAAAGGGAAACATGGATTTTTCTTTTCTAGTGGCATTGAATCGTCTGTTGTGGTGTGGTTCCTCAAATTACATCAAATTAGGACAAAAAAGAAGAAGTTGACTCTATTGCCCAACGGAGTAGGCGTCAGTCTGCTCCCCAGAGATCTGAGATCTTGTTATACTCACAAGGAGTATACATCCCAGACAGAGCCACTATTAGGACAGGAAAATTTAAAATTTTCTTGTAATCTTACTCATCCATATCCGACCAAATTAGAAAACATTATGCCCAAAAGTCATGATGATAACTAGTGTATTCCATTAAAATCACAACCTTTCACCACAAGTGAGTGTATCACTCGCTAAATTATACTAAAATGAAGGGCTTCAATTCCTAAGATTCAGCAAGACATCCCCTTTTGTCATACCGATCCATGTTCTACGAGGGACTTGTTAAAAAGGATATCAGCATGAGAATAAGGGTCAGGGAGAAGATTTCAAAAGTCACCAATGGAGAAAATGATACAGATGACCTTTCATCGAAGAGAAAGCTACCAGTCACATCGATCGGTATAACTAAAGACTATCGGCGAATACTCTACAAGACCTCCCGACGATGTAGATCATACCAATAAGAAATTTTGGTAAGACTCTCACCGATCATCCAGTAGAACGAAGGAGACTAGTAGTCATCGACAGGAGACAAGCATCGAAAAGAAAGATTAAAGACTCTCCGATACTCTAATGTCTCACCAATTGAAGAAAAGTGCTTCGGTGTAACTTACACCAATAAGTGTGAAGAATAAGAACCATCGGCAAGAACAAGTGAATAGGAACAAGGCTTACAAGTCTGACCAAAGCAATTCTCACAACGATATCGGTGACATGTTATGAAAGTCTTTCTGATCTAGGATATAAAAGGCTATCGGGGAGACGACTACGATTGGGTAACCCTAAATATGTTATCCCGATGACATAGATTACCCTGATGACAATGATAGTCACATTCATCGACGAGACTCTCACCGATAGCCATATCGACGACACTTGAGAGATCGGGGAAGAATATTAATCACACAGCGATGAAGAAAGTCATGCCGATGGTGAAGTCGGTAGAACTCTCACCGAGCATCCAGTGGAATCAAAAAGATTATGAAATGAGGTTTTATTGTTGTATGTTTCGTGCATTGTATGTATGTTTCAAGTTATACATTTCAATATACATACAATGTGGAAAGCAAGAAAGGTTGAATTTTGGTTAAAATGATGCATCATGACTTGAAGTATATCGGAAGATGCATTGCACTTTATATACATCGCGGAGCCGAAAAGTAAGTAAACTGTGGTTTATAAAAAATGATAAGTCCGAAGAGGTGATACAAAGGAGTTTGTATGTATTCGGCTTTGTATCTAAAAATTGGATACAAGTATTGTTGCATTTCAGAAGATACAATCAGAAAAGTGATGTGGGTTCCACCGTTTGCATATCGGGCTTGTATAAATAACAATGTATACCTTCGATATATAAGCCGATATACAAGTTAAAAGGATGCAAATAAGAGATACAAACCGGATGCGAAAAGAAAGTTAAATACTAAAAAGTCTTTGTATGTTCGAGGTGCTTGTATGTTTATAATATACATACCTGATATACAAAGGAATAAAAAGCATCGCTGGGGATAAAAGGTAAAGAGAGGGTTTGTATAAGATGCTTTGTATGTGCACTTATACAAGATAACATACAAAACGACAGTATACAAAGAAAATATACAAGAGAATAATATACAAAACCTGACATAATTGGAGATTTGAACATTATATACATCGGGTGGGGACCACATATGTATGTTAAAGATATGTATTCGATATACAAGAAGGTGATGAAAAGCTGAACTTAAAGGTAATTCAGAAGGTTGTTTTATAAAACTGATGGGGTTCGCATTTATGTTCCAAATTCATATGATATACAATATACAAATGCAAAGATTGAAAGGAAGGAAATTTCAACATAATATAGAGGCCAACCACATATGCATATGTATATGAGATACAGAACAATAAAACTTGCATATACAAGTCCCATAGTTAGTCGAAAATGAATCCGAATTAAAGGACAATTGTCCCATGTTCTTAAAATCCAACCTGGTGGTGTATCTACTGAAAAAGTGAAATAGACATATACAAATGTATCCGGTGCAAATTCAGAATACTGTTATCCTCAAATAGAGATTACAGAACATTTTGAAGACAAAGAAGGTTAAAATTAAGATGTTTTAATCTGTTGAAGATAATTAATTAAGTGAAGAGTTGCATCGAGTGGTTGTCCGAAGGGTCACAACCCTAAAAAATGCACAACGTATATATAAAGATGAAATCAAAGGAGAGGAGGAAATCATCAGTAGATTAGAAAAAACATCATGATCAGAAGTAGGAGTTAGATAACTAGATGGATTGACCAGTTGTCAAAATAAAACATCATGTTGTACATTGTAAAATCTTTTGAAATTGTATAATGGAGAAGAATGCATAAATTGGTGATTTAATATTGGTGTCTATTGTTTGTTGAGCTGAACAATTATTTGGTTGTCTCCACATTGTTATTTCTCTGTTATTTGAACCTGAGTTTCCAAGTTGATATTTCAGTTTCATCGAGACACACTTGCTATTTTCGTGTAATTGAATTAATTGGTTTCCATTAAAGAATTAAAATCCTTTTGATTGATTACAATAACTTGGTAGTAACATTTGGATCAGTAAGAAGAGTCATATAATTGACAAGATTGCCATACTATCTCCAACTCGATATTGTCTTGTTATTCAAATCGAGGATCTACTCCATTTGTCAATACACACTTGCTATCATTGTGTGATTCTATTGATTGGTTCCTTCAAGAAAGGATTAAAATCCTTTCAATAAGTCATAGTAACCTAGTAGGATTGAGTGGATCAATAAGTAGAGTTTGTCAGTCACATTCTTGCACGTTTATACAAGATATAAACAAACACAAGTGCCAAACAATTAGAATTGTAACCAGTAAGTAAATCATGTATCATATACACCTTGACTCCATTAGCCCAATAGAAATAGGCACTAGTCATACCAATTCCACTCTAGGATTCCATAAAATCTTATCCAAACAATTACATCTCAGATCTTAGTATTAGGAGGAGAAGTAGTTTGCATGCTTTCATCTATTCCACACTTTATGCCATTGTGGGTAGATCCCTAAATTCATTTGAGTCATACATTCCTTTTATCTGCTTCAGTTTTCAAGGTTCACTCGCCTAGGTTTAACAGAGCCTAAAGTGTAGGGAGTCATCAACCATTTAGGTTAACTCTGTTAGTTGGTTCAAAAATGTTGCAAGTCTGATCATAGAACTTGGCATCCTCTTAGGGCTTGAAACCTACATTTTTGAGACCCAACACAAACCATATCAAAAAGCCATCAAAATAGCAACCAATCAAACAATCCAATCCAAACCATCAATCCTAGAAAATGATCAATCCAAGCAACCTATCAACCAAGAATCAAACAATTAACCATCATCATAATCAACTTTGGAGTCTCAAACTTTGTGAAACAAGTCCACCAATCTGGGCCAACATCATCCCATGCCTCAAACAAGAAGACAATACAAGGAAGCCATGGAGAGAAACTTACAACAATTCCAAAACACTCCTCCTACAGATGCCTCAGAATTTACAACCGGAATGAATCTGCAACACTTTCTACCCAAAGGTTACACATTAGGAGCTTCATCCTCTACTTCGGGGCCACAAGAACAAACGTATTTCTATGAAGATTCCTTGAAAGATAACCAAATGTCCCTCCAAGATCCAAAAGTCATGCAACATGCTAACAAGATCATAGAATCCAATTGACAAAGAGTACTTGTGAATTTGCTCAAAGGTGGAACTTTGCTACCATGTGACTTTGATTTATCCACTATCCAAAAAGAAGCACCTTCAAATGTCACTCCCGATGCTATCAGTACCATGTCCACTAAGCCCACAACCTCACCATCTAACATTGTGTCACCATCCTTGGCTCAATTCCCTCCATTTCATACTCCCGTTACCGAGCAACCTCTCATACAACCAACCGTCATTGCCGAAATGCATGAGTCCTTAGCTTCTCAACATGCACATCAAAATACAATGCCTGTTTCACAAATGCTTGCAAGCTCTACCCAAAATGTGCCTATTGCTAATGCGCCACATACCATGCAAAGTACTACAACCATAGTCCAAACACCTCAAGTGTCACAAGTGTCAATTACCAATGTGTCACATGTTAAACCATCCCATCCATCTCAACCTTCCCAACCATCCAATATATCTTCCTCTATTAACACCATAACCGCACCCCAAACCAATCCGGATGCTCCCCTCATTGACTTCAATCCTCCCATCACCAATCCTTCTCCACTTGACCAACTTTTCTTTAGATCGCAACTTTCCAATACCCACACTTCTTATGTCAATCCACCCGTTGTCTCACAAGCACAATTCCAAGCCAATCCATCTACCAATCCATCTTTCATATCTCAACCTCCATTGACAAATACATCTTCTGCATTACAAGTTAATCCATCCACTGGTACACATGTAGCATATACCAACCCATCCGTTAATGTCCAACATAGGCATACCATATCCCAATAACCTATCATATCTTATGTTAATCCAAATCCTACGATCCAAAATCCATTGACCATTTCCCAAGCTCCACACCATTCCACTCTGCAAGTAACCTATGTCAATCCATCCCATGGTTCACATGCGATAGTTGCATCCAACCCCAATGCCACTGTGCATTCATTTGTTCCTTTGCCTGGTAGCCAAGGGCACAATACATACATTCAATCCTACAACACCCAACCAAAACCAAATCTGCAATACCTTATACCACATCCAAACCATCAAAGTCATGTACAATAGTAATCACAAATGATCACTCCTAAGGAACTTTGACAATTTTGACAAGATATGAAAAATATGCAATTGGCTCACACCAAGAGAACATTTTCATTTGAGGAAGTGTGTCCCTATCCATTCGATAGATCATTGCAAATGACACCTTTTCCCCCACATTTTGAAGTGCCTCAATTTGACAAATACAAAGGGAAAGGAGATCCTCGTGACCATATTAGATCTTTATACGTCACTTGCCTAGACATTGCCTATGATGACACATACCTCTTGCATCTATTCCCTTGTAGTTTAGGGGGACAAGCTATTGAATGGTTTGCTCATCTTCCTCCGGGGATCAAAACTTTTAGCGAATTCGTTGAAAAGTTCTTGTCACACTTCACCTTTAACATTGAAAATGAGATCTCCATGAATGACCTTTTCACAAACAAACAACATAATGGTGAGACATTTGCATCCTTTTTACAATGATGGTGCAACATGGCTAGCAAACTTCCTTGGCAAATGCCTAAAAAACAAGTGGATATCTTTGTACAAAATCTCAATCCGGAACTTTTATTCCAATTGCAATTACAAAGTGTCACTTCCTTTGATGAAAGCATTGCCAAAGGGACAACTATTGAGAAAGCTTTAATTGCCAAAGGTACGATCAAAATCTTCAAAGACAACCCACAATCTTCAAGTGACAAATCTCGTTTTTAGAACAAGAACAAAAATGTTGTTAATGATGGCATTATAGACACAAAACATGTCCAAACTCTGAAAGCTCCTGTGTCTATTCAAGTTGCAACCAAAAGCAGTCCAAACAGAAACACACCATTCCTCCCACAAGATCAAAGGCAAGCAAGACCACCAAGATGCCAATTCACTCCTTTGGGAGAACCTATCGAGGTTGTTTTGAAGAAACTTATTCAATCTGGATCTATTGTTTTACCAGAAGAGAAACCATATGATGAACCTCAATTCAAACCTAATTGGTACAAGGACAAGGAATATTGTGAATACCATAGGGTGAAAGGAGATAACACCGCTGGATGCATGAAACTAAAACATCTCATTCAAAATCTGATTGATCGAGGCCTAGTCAATTTAGAAGAACCTAAGCAAACATCAAACTATGATCTTGATGCTTTTAAAGATCATCTTTCTGCTCATGGTAAAGTAAGTGCCTCCTCTTTAGGGAATAATGTCCAATACACATATGAGTCATATACCATTGGTCGCATTAACCATGCTCGCATATCGACCATCTCCATAAAAGTGAAAGAACCTATTCGTATCCAAGCTGCAAAAGAGCCCAATTGTGTTGTTACTACTCACCGTGGTCATGTGACAATCCAAGTTGCACCATCCATTGCAAGACTGACTATGGGATACAATATCCTTGATCATCTAGGCAAAACTCCCATGCATATCTCCATTTTGGAACTACTACGCATATCCCCCACACATAAAGCTATCCTCAACCAAGCATTGCAAGAATCATCGGTCCCCAATAACATAGACACTACATAGTTTCAAGCCATGGTAGCAAGCATTGCATCCCCATATCACTTAACCTTTTCTGACAAAGACCTATCACCACTTGGTTCATCCCATAATGAAGCCATCCATATTGAAGTCTTTGTTAATAAACGCCGCATTAAACAAATCTTAATAGATGGGGGAGCACATCTAAACATTTGTTCTTTAAGATTAATAAAATTATTGGGATATTCTAAGGATAAAATTGATACATCCAAAAGCATAATAATCAAAGCATATGATGATGCCGAAAGAGAATTAGAAGGGATTATAAGTTTGTCAGTCACAGTTGGTCCAGTCACTATAGATACTCATTGCCAAGTCCTTAACATTGAATTACCATATAACATCATCCTTGGTCATCCTTGGATTCATGCCATGAAAGTTGTGCCATCAACTTACCATCAATGCCTCAAATTTCCTCATAATGGAGCCGAGATCACCATTCCCGCAGATCCTAATCCTTTTGAGTTCTGCAGAGCATATCAAGCTAAGTATCAAACTCCTAATCATATACCTATCAACACTAAAGCATATCCATCCACTTCCTATGTTGACCCTACCGATCTCAATCAAGCATCTTCAAGCAAAGCCATCTCTAACATAGAAATCAAGTACAAGGACAAAGGACTTGGCGAGTATAAATTGCAAGAATTCTGTTGTGTTGGAACACTGCCTCAATCCCCCAAGACATATGGAAAACCATCTACATCTAAAGCATCATCATCTCAAGCAATTATCAGAGTTCCCCCTATAGTGTTTATCAAATCAAGGCTACTAGATGACGAAGACATTGATTCATGGATTTTCTATGACGAAAATGACCAAAAAATACTTGAAGTAGAGCATTACAACAATAGTTTCCACATCATCAAAAACATGGGATACAAAGGACAAGTTGGTCTAGGACTACATGAGGGAGGACCTACAGAACCAATCACTGTGACCAAGAAGTTTAATAGGAAAGGTCTAGGGCATGGATAGGAGGACCCACCTAAAGACATTGAATGTGTTCTCGACATGGTAGTTGAAGCTTTTCCCACAGAAGAGATTTCTAATCTGGATACCATCGATGACTCTTCCCTTCACCTCACCGAACTATTTCATGATCTATCCATTTTCATGATCTCATTCACAAGCTCTATTTCCCAACCTTCATCATCTGACCTACCTCTCATATATCCTGACCTCGTCGATTGGGACCAACAGGGGGCACCTATATTAGATACATTTCAAAATGATGAAGCTCTAGCAAAATTCTTGGGACTAAGAACAGGTCTACCACTGGGAGATCATAAGGTGGGCTACAAAATGGATTTACCTCAATTAGCATACTTTGGGGGAAGTGTCAATGCCTCTAGTCGCAAAAGTGAAATAAACAAAAAAGAAAATAAAAGGTCTCTAGGTGAAAACCGCAAGGTGCCTCTTGACCAAGAAAAAGTAAAAATAAAGGACATATCCAATGGTGAAAACCTCTTTGAGGCACCTGAGGATGGAGGACTTGACCTTCCCTTGGGGGAATATTAGGAACAATCACCTTTGCTAATTGAGAAATCTCAGGAAGTAAATCTTGCTACAGAACAGAATCCTAAGATCATACACATAGCTGCATCATTATTAGAGAAAGAAAAAGCAAATTTCATAGCATTCTTCATGAAATGCATAATTAATTTTGCATGGACCTATGCAAATATGCTAGGATTGGATCCATCACTTGTGGTACATCACTTAGTAGTATATCCAAATGCCAAACCAGTGAAGCAGAAACTTCGAAAGATGCATCCTCAAGTAGCTTTGTTAGTCAAGGTGGAAATTCATAAACTTTTAGATGCCAAATTCATAAGACCCATCGACTATCCTGAGTGGGTGTCGAATCTTGTGCCAGTATCAAAACCAGATGGAAGCATCCGTCCATGTACAGACTTCAGAGATCTAAATAAAGCATGTCCAAAAGATGACTTTCCATTGCCAAACATTGATATTATCGTAGATCTCACAGTTGGGCATGAAATGATATCATTAATGAATAATTTTTTAGGATACAATCAGATCTTAATTGCTTCTGAAGATCAGCACAAAACAACTTTCATATGTCCATGGGGTACCTATTGTTGGAGAGTGATGCCATTTGGTCTCAAAAATGTTGGAGCCACATATCAATGGGCAATGACTGTAAGAACTTTTTCATACCATAATGGAAGATTATGTGGATGATATCCTGGGAAAGTCTAAAACTCTAAATCACTTGAAGGTGTTGTAACAAATCTTTGATAGATTAGAGAAGTATCAAGTTCGATTAAATCCAAAGAAATGTGTGTTTGGTGTAACATCAGGAAAGCTATTGGGCTATATAGTATCAAGAAGAGGTATCAAGGTAGATCCTAAGAAAGTGAAAGCCATAATGGACATGCCTCCTCTAGCCAATCTAAAACAACTATGTAGTCTTCAAGGTAAGTTGCAGTCCATCCGAAGATTCATAGCACAGTTAGTAGACAAATGTCATCCTTTTCAGCATTTGCTCCGTAAAGGAGAATCCTTTAAATGGGATGAGAAGTGTCAGCAAGCTTTTGATAAGATCAAGAAATACCTAGCAACTCCACTAGTGTTGGTACCTCCTGTACCTAATAAACCATTGCTACTATACATCTCCACAACAGCAGCAGCTCTAGGTGCTTTACTAGCTCAACATGATAATCTAGGAAAAGAATAAGCCATCTAGTACATCAGTAGAACCTTGGTAGGGTATGAGCTCAACTATTCATCAATGGAAAAAGTGTGTTTGGCAGTAGTGTTTGCTTCCCAAAAGTTGTGGCATTATATGCTAAATCAAAGAACTAAGCTCATATCCAAATTTGACCCATTCAAGTATCTATTGTCAAAAGTAGTACTCACACGAAGACTAGCCAAATGGGTATTGATTCTCAGTGAATTTGACATAGAGTTTGTTGATCGGAAGGCAATAAAAGGACAAGTAATAGATGATCATCATAGAAGCACGAATAATAGATATTCATCTAATTCGTGCAGAATTCCCTGACAAGGAATTATTCAACTTACATCCTTCAACAGTTTGACAACTATATTTTGATGGTTCATTCACACAGCATGGATCTAGAGCATTCATATTGTTCATCACCCCACAAGGAGATTGTATACCTAAAGCATACAGGATAGCTTTTCCTTCTACAAACAACATTGCAAAGTATGAAGCATTGATCACAGGATTGCGCATGGTAGTACAATGGAACATCAAACAACTACAAGTCTTTGGAGACTCACAGCTCATAATTAAATAGGTCCTAGATGAGTGTGAAACAAAGGATGAAAGTCTTCTTCCTTATAAGCTAATGGTCGATGATTTCAAAAAATACTTTTCCAAGATCACATTTGAACATATTCCTAGGATCAATAACAAAGCCTCAAATGCCATGGCAACAATTGGTTCTCTTCTTGACATGCCCAACAATTCACACAAATATAAATTTTTAGTAGAACAACTTTTGATCCCAGTATTTGAAGTACCACAATTTGAGCTAGTATGTGAAGTTGTTGGTCTCAATTAGCCTTAGTATGAGGATATATATGAATACCTCCACAATCAAATCTTCCCTCTCCATTGCTCAAACTCCCAACGCAAAACATTCATACGCCGAGCCTCTCATTACATTGTCATCGGAGATACCCTATACCAAAAGGGTCTCAATGGTATCTTACTTAGATGTCTTGACTCGGATGAAGCTAAAACTGCCTTACATGAGATACATGAAGGTGTTTGTGGATCGCATTTCGCTGGCCCTAATCTTACTAAAAAACTCTTGAGAGCAGGTTACTATTGATCGACAATGGAGAAGATGCACAACAATTTGCCAAGAAATGTCTACAGTGTCAACAACATGATGATCTTATCCATGCTCTAGCACATAAACTACAACCCCTCATAACTCCATCGCCATTCTCACAATGGGGACTTGACCTCATAGGGAAAATACATTCGTCATCTTCTAATGGTCACAAGTTTATCATTACAACCACTGAGTATTTCACAAAGTGGGTGGAAGCTATACCCATGACCTACATCACTGTTAAGTAGATATCTAAATTTATCCTCCATTATATCATCTGCTGATACGATGTTCCTCAGGCCATAATCACTGACAATGGTCGTCCATTCAAAAATCAAGAAGTCCATGATTTGTGTCATAAGTTCCATATCCAACACAAATTCGCTACACCATACTACCCTTAGAGCAATGGCCAAGCTGAGGCTTCAAACAAGACTATCATCAAGATCCTCAAGAAAATAGTCAATGAAGTTGGTCGTGACTTACACTTACAGCTTAATCCAACATTGTGGGCTTATCAAACTAGTGTCAGAACTCCAACTGGTGCTACACCTTACTCTTTGGTTTATGGAATTGAAGTCGTTCTTCCTATTGAGGTTGAGATCCCATCGTTGAGAGTTTCCTTGCAACACATTGTCTCTGATGAAGAATACAGAAAATCTAGATTGAGTGATCTTGAATTACTTGAGGAAAGACGTCTAGCAGCCCTAAATCATCTCCAAGTATATCAGAATCGTCTTCGTCATAGTTACAACAAGAAAATAAGAGAAAGAAGGTTTCAAGTAGGTGACCTTGTCCTAAAGGAAAATCAAAAGAATCAACAGGATCGTGATAGAAAAGGCAAATTTGAACCAAATTGGCTTGGACCATTCATCATCACAGTAGTATACAAATTTGGAGTGTATAAATTATCAACACCAGAAGGCATTCCCTTAGATGAAAACATCAATAGTGTTCATCTCAAGAAATTCTATGCTTAATCCTCAGAATATCCTATTTAAAAACATAAAAAAAATAAAAAATCATCAATCAAGAAAAATCATTTGTCCTACGGTGAAAACTTGGTAAACAGGCACCCTAATGAAAACCTGGCAAACAGGCGCTATGTGTAGAAGGCTATCTCCCATCATTTATTTAGTATTCGTTTACCATCATAATCCATTAGTTCCCTACATAATCCACATCATAATCCATTAGTTCCCTACATAATCCAGATCATAATCCACTATCTCTTTCCATAATAACGTTGCCTATCCATCTTTGCATGCTACCATGGTTAGAAACCATTAGAGTCGATATGTTATTTCACCTTATGCTAAATCATCTAGGCTATCACTTGATCCATGAGCACCGCTTAATAAGTCCATCCCACACTAGGGGCACTTGCTTGCACCTCGTTTCAAAGTGGACCTTCAAAGCATCATTATCAGATATTTTGTAAATACTTGTAAATGCATTGTACATACATGACCATCTTAAAACGTCCAAAAATCCAAAAAAAATTAAATATTCTCAAAAAATCCAAAAAAATCAAATATTCCCAAAAAATCCAAAAAAATCAAATATTCCCAAAAATCCAAAAAAAAAGCAAATATTCCCAAAAAATCCCAAAAACAAAAACCAACAAAAAAAACTCCAAGCAATAAAATCAATCCATCCAATCAATCATATCATCACTGCATCAAATCATACTAATCCTATTTATCACACCATCATCACCATCCCATAATAAATCATAACTACATCTCATTTCTATCGTTGAAAGCCTTGATCCCATGGATACAGGGTATGTAGGCAATCTGGTGTATGAAGGAAATACCCAGATTTAGGCATAAGACGATACCCTTTCTTTATCATCCATCTTTCTTCTGATCATTCCCTCTCATCTTTCATCACACTTTCTTCTATCCTTCACCTCCCACATCATCAATAAAACCTAAAACTACATATTCATCATGTCTCATCATCATCGTGTGGTGCTTTGATCCCGTGGATACAGGGTATGTAGGCAGTCTGGAATACGAAGGAAGTATCCAGTACACAAGCACCAATGATCCATTCTTCCATCCCTCTGTCATCTTCTCTATCATTCCATCTTCTTCTATTTTGACTAACTCAAACAGGAAACAAACTATGCATAACTTAATAGCTCAAGAGCGAACTAAAATCAGGAGCTAAGCTAAAAGTTATTTGTCCATCATACCTTAAGCCAATATTCGCTGCATCTATTTCAAAGCAAATCATCTTTAGCCTTCAACAAGATATATCTTTCCTCACAACAAGGCGTTATCCAATCCTTTTAAGAGCATTTAAATTTGGCAAGAGAACATGATGGTTGCGTCTTTTGTTTATCTTTTGATTTATCTTTTGTCCCTTTCTATACCTAATCGAGACTGCCTTGATTTATCATATCTTGGTATGTTGATATGAATTATAGACTGGGGCATGGTCATTGGCTTTCGTATGCTGTGTTTGTGGGATGATCTTATTCTCCTACCATGCCTAATGGTATCTTGTACGTGTTGGGATTAGCATCTTGCATAGTAATATCTTTTGCATTTGAGAAGCTAAATAGTCTCCTATGCATTAAGACGATTTTATGCTAAGACTATTTCTCATACATATAACCCACAAGGTTTCATTATGTCTAGTGGAGGTGAGTTTAAACATTTGCTTGCAGAGTCAAAAGTCCATCTCAGAGAAGCAGCTAATATTCATATCTTGTGTATGTTGGATCAACATCTTGACCTCATACGTTAGACAAGATTGTATTATGTTGTATGCATCAGGTACATGACACCCTAGTCTTCTATACCTTGGTGCATACTATTTATATGCTATATCAAACATAAGGATTACAAATCTCATAACTTTGTGACAATCAATTAAAGTTGTCTTCATCCATCCATCCTATAATAACACAATAGCACTCATGCGAGTTGATCATTGGTTTTCTTTTTCATCTCATCATCGTCTTCATTCTTCTCAGCTTGCCAAAACAAATGTGTTAGACATATTCCATTTGCATTATCCATTATTATCATATATAATATAGTATCATCTATCACTTCCATCACATTTGCATAACACATGTCCTGACATATCATGATATTACAAGTTACCATCTATCTATCATTATATGCATTAACATAAATATCCATTATATGCATTACATAATCATTAAACATGTGCATCCATACGTCATATATACATCCATATCCATAGCATGAAAAATCATAAATACATTACATATCATGAACATCCATATCATATATATATATGAATAAAGGTCAATATACAATGTGTGTCTTGTAGATGTACAAAGAACTCATAAAAAATACATATACCTTAGGCTCACAAGCCTCAAAATGATATAATAAATATATAAGCATACTATGTCCCAGGTCTAGCATGGGTGGCACTCCCTGAGGTAGCCTCTCTCTGGTCCCTACCTACTCTGTCTGTACCCCTCTGTACTAGAGGTCCCATCACTGAAGCCATTGATCGTGAACCCCCTGTCCTCCTCGACTGGCCTGATCTACTACGAAAGCTAGACTATCTCTGATCAACAAGCACTGCACTGAAATACAAGCCTCTATAGTACTCAGCCTCAGCTCATGCTAATCCAACCTCACCCTGTGCTCAGGTAAGCTCTCTAACCAAAAATAAACTAGCCTGATCTGTGCCCAAAGCTACAACTACTGCATCCCTCTCAGCTATAGCAACATCTCTCTGAGCTGTGAGTCTAGCCACAGTCCCATCATCAACCAGTGCCTACACTGGAGCTGGCTGTACTACTTGCACTGTCTATGCAGTCTGATAAGACTCTACTTGAGGCCTAGCCTATCTCATAGCCATGAGGGCCCCATATCTGTCCCTCCCTACCCTTCGTAACCTGGCCTCCATCCTAATCCTCTAGCCCATCTCATGCTGAAGATGTCGTCATAGCCCATCCACCTCTCCTCTATCCCCATCTCCTCCTCCTACAACTTGCTACTATGGTGGCATAGCAACCTATCTCGGTACTTATCCACCCTGTGCCCCTGGTATTGGAGCAATCACCTGTACCTGAGGTGGCCTCCTTTGTCCTCTAATCCTGCCTCTCCTCGGCCTAAACACTCCAACCTCCCCCATATCTCCAGGTATAGTCAACCTGGTAGGCCTAGCAGTCACCCAATGTGCATCATAGTCCGCTGTGGTCCCTGGATCTACAGGACCTCCTATCCAATCCCACACTACTACCTGTAGTGCCTCCACTTCCACTAGTGTTGTCTCTACCACAATCTCTAGTCCCCAGTGTGGAATCTCTCATCTAGTCTGACCATATATAGCCTCACCAAAAGGTGCAGTATGTGGTAATCTAAACTATCTGAGCACACATCCAGGAAGGTATGACTTAATGATGTATAAACTGAGCCCAAACAAATGCTGAGGTTGTCAAGCATAAACCAACTCCCTTTGATCCTCCTCCCATGCCTCACCGCCCAACCATGGTCGACATATAAACGGATCCATCTCATCAAACTGTCATCGCTAGTACAAGAGGGAGTTCAACCCCCGATAAGTAGTAGCACCACCATAACTATGAGCATAAGGCTGCCCAGGTAATCTCTGCCTAATACCAAAGGGCCTAGTCACAACAATATGCTCGTAAGCCCATACATGAAGCAATGTGACTCCTACAGACATGCTAGAGCCTCCCAAATAAGCACAATCATGTAAGAGATGATATAACTAACCAAGAACACATGGAGCCCAAGCATACCTCGTACCATACATAAACAGGCCCTCCATAACTGTCCCCCATCATGTAGACAATCCTCTAGCTCTTTGATCTGGTACAAGGAACTTAATGATAGCTATCACCAATCTATGTAACCTGTCACACAGCTCATCTCTGATCCTCCTCATCGATATCTCATGCTTGTCATCTCGAATGTCATCTACTCCAAACAAACGGTGTAATGCAGCAGGACTGTGCTCTGTGTCATAATCATCTTGATCCCCATCAATAGGAATCTGTAATATCTTGTGCACATCCTCTAATGTGATGGTGGCCTCGTCAGTAGGAAATAGAAAGGAGCTATGCTCACTATACCATCTCTTGACCATAGTTGTCATCAGAGCACAATGAGCCTGCACTGGTGTAAGCTCTCCAACATGAAGCAACCCTATGATATCTAGAAATAGGTGCTCCTCGGCCTCAATCTCTTGAATCAACCACAAATCTGATGGATGTACTTCTCGTGACAATAATGGTGGCAATACAACCTGCAGACATAAGTAAAAATCATCATCCTGAAGAAAAAAGGAAAACAAAAACTGACAAAAATCTCAATAATCCTAAGTCTGCCTTGATTTTGACCAATTGCGGCTAGGAAAACCAAATGTAATTTCCCCCCTTGCAATTGCGTTTAGCTTAACCATATGTGACTATCTGTCGCATAATTGCGATGAGATTCCCAATTGTGACTTTCTATCACTCAATTGTACACTATATTTCCAATTGCACATTAAATCCTAGCCCTACCCCTACATTGCCAATTGCGCATTATTTTGGTAATTACGGTGAAACTGTGTGCAATTGCGACATGTTTTACCAATTGTGATGCACTGTCGTTCAATTGTGCATGCACCTAAACCTATATGCATTTTGGTGCAGTCACGGTAAGAGGGTTCACAGAATGAACTGTCTGGACCATGCAGCAAGAGTAAACACAACAGAAACAACACAAGAATATAGAACAAATGCAGATTCAATCATTCAGTATATCAAAGAATTCAAATACACTCTGGCCGGCAACATGCAGGCTTACAACTGGGGCTCACAAGCCTGTTTTCAGACATGCATAAGATAAAGCTTTGAAGCTCCTTTGTACAAAACTAAACTATAGATCTTTCTAATGTGAATAGCTATCTCTGTACTGCTTTCCTAAGGATCTATTACATCATTATATATCATTTCCAGACCAATAAATTCCTTCGTGTCAGCCACAAGAGATCCAGAATCCCAATGAAGAGGTGTAATGTGTGTTCTTGGATAGGTCAGACCTATCGGCTTGAAAATCCTTCTCCAACGGATACAATGAAGTGCGAACCTATGAGGAAGGTCGGCCACGAACCGAGGAACATTGTAGAATGAATCACAAGGATCTGCAAGTCAGCCAATGATCCCATTCCTTCTCCTTCAGTTGATTACTCATGACTGTCAGAGAACTCTGCACTGAAAAAGACAGAGGATCTTCTAATAGCGATAACTTTCTGGTAACTAATCCAAATGCTCTGAATTCTTGGTATGATGTAGATGAATGAATTTAGATGGTAAGTCTAGATCCACAAGATGTGGAATGCTAAAATCAGACCACAAGCTGAGTTGCTTTTGACTGAACTGCCTGAACTGAACTGGAAAATAAAAGAACTGAAATGCAAATGCAAATATTTTTGGTTGATGCAAGATTACTCTTGAACTAGGGATGCTCCTGCATCAGACATCTGGGGTTATTGAAAAAGTGAGTCCCTCACTTTGCTAGGGCTAGGGGAGAACCAAGATGGTCTAGCTCAGCTTGAGAAATCCATGATGAATCTTTTTCTGGTCTGCCTTTCCACTTCACAAGATATTCTTTGTATTGTCTTCCTCTAGTGCTGCGTCCAACTCTGCTATCCAAATTGTCTTCAATTTGTTTTGGTGCTTGTTGTGGTAACTGTTTCTTCAAGTCTTCTTCTATGCTATCACTAAACTCTACTTCATGATACTAATAAAGGTCTGCAATGTTGAAAATAGGTGAAATACCCAATGTCTCTGGTAATTCCACTTCATATGCATTTCCTGAATCAAATTTCCTGAGTATCTTACAAGGTCCAAACTTCTTCATCTTCAATTTGTTATATGTCCCAACTGGAAATCTTTCTTTTCTCAAATACACCATTACTTCATCTCCTTCTTCAAATTCTTTGTCTTATCTTCTCATCTACCTTCTCTTTGTACTTACTGTTCATGTTTTCCAAATGCTTCTTCACTTGATTATGGACTATCTTCATATGATATGCAAATTCCTCTACTTCTGCACTTCTCTTTTCTTCCATGCTAATGTCTCGCAATTCTACAACTCCTCTAGGATTCACTCTGGTAACAATCTCAAAAGGTGTTTTTCCGGTACTCCTATTGACTAAATTATTGTATGCAAACTTTGCTTGTGAAAGAATCAAATCCCAATTGCCTGTCTTCTCTCTAACCAAACATCTCAACAAGTTTCCCAAACTCCTATTCACTACCTCTGTCTATCCATCTGTTTGTGGATGAAAAGTTGAATTGAACTTCAAATCTGTCTTCATCTTCTTCCAAAGTGTTCTCCAAAAGTATCCAACAAACTTTGTATCTCTGTCTAAACTATACTCCTAGGTAATCCATGCAGTCTCACAATCTCCTTGAAAAATAGGTCAGCTACATGCACTGCATCAGTTGTCTTTTTGCAAGGTATGAAATGAGACATCTTTGAAAATCTGTCAACCACTATAAATATTGAATCATGTCCTCTTTGTGTCTTAGGTAATCCCATTACAAAATCCATGCTTATGTCTTCCCAAGGTTTCTCCGGTACTGTTAAAGGTTTATGCAATCCAGTGTTCTGACTATTCCCTTTCACAACTTGACAAACTCTACAACTTTGTACAAATCTCTGAACATCCTTATGAATCTAAGGCCAAAAGTAATATTCACTTACCAAAGCCATTGTCTTATCAATGCCAAAGTGTCCTGCCAATCCACCACTATGCTTCTCCTTGATCAAGTTGTCTCTCATTGAACTGCTAGGTATACACAACTGACTTCCTTTGAACAACATATCTTCTTGAATGAAATAATCCAACCATTTACTTCTATCTGTTACAATAGGTTCCTTACATGCTTTCCAAGGTTCTGCAAAATCAGTGTCTCCCTCATACATGTTCTTCAATTCATCAAAACCCAACACTTCAACTCTCATTTCTATTAACAAATTTCTTCTTCTACTCAAGGCATCAACAACTTTGTTTGATTTACCACTCCTATGCTTCAACACAAAAGTATGACTCTGCATGAACTCTACCCATCTCATATGTCTCTGATTCAACTTACCTTGACTATTCAAATATTGCGAAGCTTGATGATCTGTGTACAACACAAACTCCTTAGGCAACAAATAATGTCTCCACTTCTTCAGGGCTTAAATTATGGCATAGAACTCTCGATCATAAACTGAATATCTTCTCCTTGCATCATTCAACTTCTCATTGAAATATGCTACTGGTCTACCCTCTTGACTTAACACTGCTCCAATTACATTTCCACTAGCATCACAATCAACTTGAAATACCTTATTGAAATCTAGTAATGCCAAAACAGGTTGCTCTATCACCTTCTACTTCAACAACTCAAAACTTTTATCTACTCTAGATGTCCACTTGAAATCTTTTATGTCACCTCTCATTGTCTCTGTCATAGGGTTACAAACTGAACTGAAATTTTTGATGAACTTCCGGTAGAAGCTAGCCAAACCATGAAATGATCTAACCTCTCCAATGCTCTCCAGTGTAGGCCATTCAACAATTGCTTTCACTTTCTCAGGATCCATCTTCAATCCTTCCGCAGAAATTACAAATCCCAAATATACCAACTCTTCTTTCATGAAACTACATTTCTTGATGTTTATCAGCAATTTCTCTTCTCTCAACCTTTGAAAAACTTGTCTAATATGCCACAAATGTTCTTCTTTTGTCTTACTAAAAATCAGAATATGATCCAAATACACAATCACAAACTTACCCAAGAATTTCTTCAGAAATTCATTCATCAACCTCATGAAGGTACTCACTGCATTTGTCAATCCAAAAGGCATCACTAACCGCTCATACAATCCTTCATTTATTTTAAAAACAATCTTCCATTCATCACCTTCTCTGATTCTGATCTGATGGTATCCACTCTTCAAGTCTATCTTTGTGAAATATCTTGCTCCACTCAAACAATCCATGATATCATCCATCCTAGGTAAAGGAAATATATACTTAACTGTGATCTTGTTTATTACTCTAGAATCAGTACACATTCTCCATTCTCCATCTTTATTTGGTGCTAACACTGCAGGTACTGCACAGGGACTCAAACTTTCTCTGATCAAACCTTTCCTCAACAACTCTTGTATCTGTCTATTCAATTCTTCATTCTTTGCCAGTGTCATCCGGTGTGCTGCTTTGTTAGGCAAACTTGCTCCCGGTATAAGATCCATGTGATGGATGATACTCCTTATAGGTGGTAATCCTTCAGGCACATTATCTGATATGATGTCTTCATATTTTGTTAGCAACTCTCTTATCTCCTCTGACTGTTCTTCTTCAATCTCTTTCTTCAATGCTTCAGGTTTCTTAGGAATCAAGGAATAACACATATTCTCATGTCTCAAACCATCCAAAAATTTCCTTCCATCTACCAAACAGATTCTAGCATTTCCACCTACTTCACTCTTAGGATCATCCTCTAAAGGAATCAAGGTAATTCTCTTTTCATTTGCTGTTATAATATATGTATTCTTTCTCCCATCATGCATAGCTTTTCTATCATACTACCAAGGTCTACCCAACAAGATATGACAAACATCCATACACATAATATCACACAAGACTTCATCATGATAAGATCCAATATGAAGTTTCACCAAACATTGTTCACTCACCAATACATTATGATCATCCTGATCCATGCTATCTGATAAGGCTTAGGTGTTTCAATCTTTCAAATTTTAGCTTAGTCACCATCTCCTCAAAAACTAGGTTATCTGAACTACCACTATCAACAACTTTACAACAGTTACCTTTGGATTTGCATCTGGTTCTGAATAAACTTTTCCTCTATGATGGTTCTTCATTTGTCTTTGTTTGAAATAGTGCTCTCCTCATTACCAATGATTCTCCTTTCTCCAGATTGCCAACTGGACAAGGTGATTCAATAGGTTCTTCTTCAACATAGGTTGCTCTTCTATTATTTTTTATTTTCTTGCTTGTACTACTCTGATTGCATTCAAATGCTCTATGTCCATCACCCCCACACTTAAAACAAGTACCTCTCAATGTTCTCTTATCAAATCCTCTTCCTTCTCTTTTGTATCCTTCATTCTGGTATGCACTAGGGTTTCCTCTCCGGTGAAAATTTATGTCATCTCTTTGGTAAGCATTATTATCTCTGTCATCCTTCCTCAACAGGCTGTCAAACTTGTTCTATTCCGGATAAGATCTGTCTCCTTCAAAAAATGTCCTACCTCTCAAAATTTTACCTCCTCTACCTCTCTGTCTCTGATCATGTTTCTTATTCAACTTCTCTTCAACTTTCAATGCAAACTGGTATGCTTCCTCCATAGAGGTCATCCTTATCAGGCTTAGCTCTTCCTGAATGTTCAATCTTAGTCCATTGATGTATCTAGCCACTTTCTCCTTGCTTGCTTCACTGTGTCCTATTCTGATGATCATTTTATGAAATTCTTCAGTGTATTCTTTCACAGATTTTTTCCTTTTGTCTCAAGTTTTGCAATCTCTTCAACATTTCCAACTCATAGTCAGCAGGTATGAATTGATTCTTCAACTTTGTCACCATCCGGTCCTACTTTGTAATTTTTCCTTTTCCTCTCCTATTTCTTTCTAACTGAACTTCTTTCCACCATATAGCAGCATGTCCTTTCAACTTTGTCTTTGCAAATTTCACCTTCTCCGGATCTTCAATTTCCTCATATTCAAAGTATTCTTCCATGTCATTTATCCAATCAATCAACTCTTCTAGATTCAAATTACCAGTATAGTTTAGCACATCCACTCTAGGTCTTTTCCCAATCTTTGAAATAGCTCACAACATCTTTACTTGATCTGATTCTTCTTCTTCATGACCTTCCAGGGTTTCGCCACTTTGTTCAACAAATTGAAATTCTTCATCATCACTTTCAATATTATGTCTAGGTGTCAATCCTCTTCGCCTATCTTCTTCAACAACATCCAAATAAATTCACATTGTTCTCATCAATTCCATCATCTCATCCATTCTGTTAGCCATTGTACCAACAGGAGGAACTCTTCGTAGTGGCATCTTCCTAGGATCAAGTGCAAACTACCTCAGGTTGGTGATCGGGCTACAAGTGACAATTGCCTCTCAATCGGTAATCACTTGTGCACTAGTAACTTGCCTCGGATCGGTGATCTACTTACAACAAGACCTTACGGAATCCCCTTCACCAATTCACTCTGAAGAATCAAACTTTCGCTCTGATACCACTTGGTGCAGTCACGGTATGAGGGTTCACAGAATGAACTGTCTGGACCGTGCAACAAGAGTAAACACAATGGAAACAACACAAGAATATAGAACAAATGCAGATTCAGTCATTCAGTATATCAAAGAATTCAAATACATTCTAGCTGGCAACATGCGGGCTTACAACTGGGGCTCACAGCCCTGTTTTCAGACATGCACAAGATAAAGCTTTAAAGCTCCTTCACACAAAACTAAACTATAGATCTTTCTAATGTGAATAGCTGTCTCTGCACTACTTTCCTAAGGATCTATTACATCATTATATATCATTTCCGGACCAATAGATTCCTCCACGTTGGCCACAAGAGATCCAGAATCCCGATGAAGAGGTGTAACGTGTGTTCTTGGATAGGTCAGACCTATCAGCTTGAAAATCCTTCTCCAACAGATACAATGAAGTGCGGACCTATGAGGAAGGTCGACCACGAACCAAGGAACATTGTAGAATGAATCACAATGATCCACAAGTCAGCCAATGCTCCCAATCCTTCTCCTTCAGCTGATTACTCATGACTGTCAGAGAACTCTACACTGAAAAAGATAGAGGATCTTCTGATATCGATAACTTTTTGGTAACTAATCCAAGTGCTCTGAATTCTTGGTATGATGTAGATGAATGAATTTAGATGGTAAGTCTAGATCTGCAAAATGTGGAATGCTAAAACCGTACCACAAGTTGAGCTGCTTCTGACTGAACTGCCTAAACTAAATTGGAAAATGAAAGAACTAAAATGCAAATGCAAATGTTTTTGGTTGATTCAAGATTACTCTTGAACCAGGGATGCTTCTGCATCACATTTGGTCACATGTGTGCATTAATGATGCTTTTGGGCTAAAAATCAAATGCTTTTGGTCAAGTTTTAGCTACATACTAGCGCTGGTGCTCCTGTCGGTCGTCCAAAGGTCTTGACTCGCTCCACTTGGTGCTCTATGCGTGGAATAACCATCCTGGAAGCTCTCAAAGGTCTCACAACACTCAAAGCTCAGAGCTCTAAAACTCCAACTCACAAAAACACAAATGAAGCAAATGGTAAGGATTGCCCTCCTGCACCTATTTATATAGTGTCAAACCCTAATTCCCCTTTCTTCTAAGGCAAACCCTAATTTCTTCCATTCCATCCCTTTTGACCCCGTTTAATCCCTAATTTCTTCGTGTCAACCTAGTTCATCTTTATCTTGTCATCTATTCAGGAGTCAACCCAACCTTTTCCGATCACTTGGGGTTTCCTCTCGAGGGGGCATCATCCGCCAGTTTCACTGGGGCAAAAATCTATTCTCTGAAAGCAATATATCATATCATATCTTCTTTGAAACAATGTTCTAACGAACATCATCTCAAAGAGGGGCAAAATGTAGACACCCAAAATTGACCTAGTTATCATTATTAAAATATTACATTATTCATCATCTGTATTTGTCTAACACATTTGAATAATTTATCTATTTTCTTTTAAATCATCTATTTCTTCTATGAATTAAATAAATTTATATTTATTTAATTAATTTATCTATTTTCTTCTATTTTCCCCTATCTATAATTAGATAATTTTTAAAATTTAATTATCTCTCCATTCTTCTTAAATTAAATAAATTTATATATTTATTTAATTTAGTTCTTCCATAAATAAATAAAATCTATATTTTATTTATTTATTTTCTCATCATGAGCATAAATTAAATAAATTTATTTATTTAATTTATGACTTTTTCTTCTAATCTTCTAAAAATAGCATTTTTCTCTATCATCATCTTATCATTTCACTTTCTTCTATGTGTACAAGATAGGTCCTATCTTAAACCAAGGGGAAAAAATGATTTAATTGGTTCTAAAATCAATCATCCACATCATCCAATCTTTAAAATAGAAAAGCATTCTATTTTAAGAAAATCAATCTTAGCACTACCAACAAACCAATAACAATCATTTAATAAATATAAGCTTCAAGGACACTTGTCTTGTGCACATTCACCTATGATCATGAATTCATCTCAACCGTTCAAACTATCTTTTCTTCTCCACCGTTGATCAACTCTTATTGAGTGCTATATATACACCCACTCATTCTCATTATCATCATCTCACTAATAGCGTCTAGAGTATCGTCTCAAGCATAATACCTCCATTAGCATCCATTGAGCATCTTAAGCATTTCATCCATCATCATGATAGCTTTAGCATTTATGATTGTTCACAATTGAGAAGCAATCCACAAATCCAACCAAGGAATCAATAATCTAGGTGATTTTCTTTCAATTTGTTTGCATTTTGTGTCATTTAGATGGATTCTTTGAAGGTGGTAGGATTGGGTTTGATTTGAATTGCTTGATCATACTAACCCAATTTTTCCTGCTCACACAGTAGTTTTTAACCATAAACTACTTTTGTGGGTTGTTGAGCCCCCTCACATTCTAGGAGAGGATCTTCATTTACAACCTCATCTAGAGAGATCCTCCAGAGTGCTTTGTCTCCCAATGGCTATTTCCTTGGTTGCTTCCCTATGTCTGGTTTCTCTCTGTGAGGGTCTTCCAGCCTTCCCATCTCTCCCCACATCTATAGATTTTTTCACATGGCCATTGCCCTTCCTTTTGGGTGTCACCCAACCCTCCTGATTGCTCCAAGTGGAACTAGGACTAGCACCAGGAGACATAACTCTGGGTGGGGATATTCTAGTCTTCTTCCTTGAATCCATCCCTACCTGTTCAGCAGATGGACCACCTTCAGACCCTTGAACTCCTGTAGCATCTTTTTGAGGAGTGGGTTTGTTCTTCTCTTTAGGGGGTTGGTCTTTAATCTCCCTTCTTCTGTCTCCTCTAAACCAATAGAATCTTCCTTGCATGTCAACAAGTCTGATAGCTGTTGTTCAGCCCCTGGGGTGGCCTTATTAGAGGGCCTGTCAAGTTTCTTTAGTTTAGATGGGGGCTCAATGATGCTCAGTATGTTCTCTTTGAAAGGGTAGTCCTTAGTAACATTCACCTCCTCACTCCCTTCAATATGTTTTTGGTTCCTAAGGAGCTTGCATTCATTGATCAAGTGACCTTTCTTAGAACAATTTTGACATAATGTGGTTGCATTCTCATATACTAGATGTTATTCCTAGCTACCATACTTGGAATTTATATTAATAATATTAGGCAAAGTTTTGTTGATATCTACACTAACACAAAAGCGGGTAAAAACTAACCTCGTTTTGTTCTTAGTGGTATTATCCAATGCTATGAACCTTCCAAAGGAGTTATCGATCCATGTGAATATCTCCTCATCCCAATATTCCAGTGGTAGTCCAGGTAACCTAACCCAGACCGGGGCAGACTTGCTCAGCTCCATGGCCGCATCGAACCCTAGTTTCCAATGCCCTAAGGAAAGATTGTGTTTACCATATAGCCAAGGGCCTCCAACTAGAACCACCACAAGGTCCTCTTTGGTTGTGAACTTGAATAGAAAAAGGCCTCTAGCCATAGTGCTGGTAACGACACTTCCCTTCAGGTGCCATCTTGAGACAACCCATCTCCTCACCATGTCGATGTTTGGTCTTAGAGAGTGGAACTTTCCCACCAGCGAGAGCTCCATAGATGAGACTATTTTTTCTATCATTTGATCCAGAATTTGAAGATCCATTCCCCTTTCCATCTCTGACAGCATAGGAGAAGCAGAGTCTTCACTGATCCATTCCTCTTCCCCAAGCAGGGTCTTTTTTGAAGCCTTGGGATCTAGTTCTAAGGCTGGAATTTCGTACTTTGAAGTACTACCCGAGGCAGTACTTGTTGCAGCAAGTTCCTTCAGAGGGCCCAGTGCTGGGCTAACGGCAACCATGACCTAAGTAGGTTCAAAATGAGTTTGAGCAAGAAAGTTGTAGAGTGCTTTCAAAGTTGTAGAGCGCTTGTCTAAATTATAGTTACACTAACTTAAAAAATTAATTAAAAAAAATATATGTAACAAAAAATTATGAAAAAATATCCATGCACTAGATATTGATGTTAAAAATCTATATTTTAAAAAATTAAAATTTTATCCTTTCTAAAAAAAGTTATGTTGGATGACATAAATGTTACTTTTGAAAATGTTGTTTACTATTAAAAACTAGTTATTAAAGGAGACGTCGAAAGATTCATGATTTATTTTAAAAAAAGTTTAAAAATATATTTAGAATCTACACACAAATCACTAGTTTGCATCATCTCCAAATTCTTAATGGTTTAGTTGATATAGGTCTCAGAAAGGGAAGATTTAGTTAAAAATGATGATATCAATGTCCATCTTGGCCAAAAAGTGGGACTCATTATTATGGGATTACCCTAGAGATGTATTTTTTCTTTGATTAATTTAATACTAAGGATCCTAGAACTATGAAGGAGGTGATGGATATTAAATTTTTAGTCCTAGAGAGCTACTATGGATGAGTAGATAGTTGCATTGAGAAAGAATGACACATGGGACTTAGTACCATTGCTTGATGGGTAGAATCTTGCTAGTTGTAAATGGGTGTTCAATAAGAAGATTGGTTTAGATGGTAGTGTTGAAAAGTACATGACAAGATTAGTTATGAAAGGATATTCCCAAGTGGAGGGGATATACTTTAGTGAGTAGAGGCTAAGCTGACATTTATCAAGTTCTTGTTATCTAGAGCAGTATCTTTTGATTTAAAGATAAAATAGATGGATGTGAAGCCATCATTCCTACATGGTGATTTGGAGGAAGATATTTACATGACACAATCATAGCACCATATTGTTAAAGGTAAGGGGTCTTTGGCTTGTAGATTGTAAAATCTTTGTATGTTCTCAAATAGTCTCCTAGAATGAGGTACCAAAAATTTGACTCCTATGTGTGGGGGTTGGGTTTTTGAGATTCAAATTGAATCATTGTGTTTACTATAAACTAGATGATAATAGATTCCTTTGTATCACATTGTATATACATGATATGTTGTTTCTTAGTAATAGTAAGGATCTTATTTGTGATTTGGAGTCTTAGCTTTCAACATATAGTTTGAAGTGGATTTAGGAGTTGCCAAGTATATATTGGGTATTGAAAGGAAGATGATAGCTAAAACACTTCCTAAACTAGTCAATGAGGAGAGATATGAATTCAAAATATGATCTAACAATTTCAAAGGAAAACATACATACAAAATATTATACCACATTCACACAATAATTATCCCAGGAAAACCCTTTTGGTTAAAAAACCCATCCTCCAAAACTTGAACCAATGCATTCATGATACCAATCTAGTTATAATACATCAATGTGATCAACCCTTCACATAAGAACAATCAACACAAGTGTAGAGAATTTTTGATAGCATAACCCCCTACAAAATCACATCATACTACATTTCCATCCTAGGTACCAATATATAGAAGATACAAATCTAGAAAACATAAATGGTAGACTATAAAACATGGGAGAATACTACTCACCCAAATTCCCATTCAAAGATGCCTTATGATGTGTCATAACATGCATCATAGAGTTGGCCAAAAGTCAAGTTGGCTATCTAACTCCCTATAATAATGATTTAACATGCATCATATAATCAGTCATAAGTAATCCCCACATATTACAATGTTATAATGACATTAGATACTCTTACAACTTATTACACACATTACAAAGTATATGACATGTGGCCAAAAGTGCCACCTCAAAGTGAGATGCCCTCTTTCCCATATGAGAACAAAATAATAAATAAATATAATAAATAATTAAATACAAACATTGGGATGTAAGGTTGAGACACATTCCCAACATTCTCCCACTTGTCAAACACCTTGGAAGAGAAAAAGGGAACTTCCAACAATATGTAGACTATCTGCTAGGGGCCAAGAGGCCCATATACTCACTGCACCACCTATACTTCTCTATGCTAACAAGCTCCATCAATGCTTCTACAATATTTACCAAAGTGTCAACCTTTTCAAGCATCACCTTTCCATCCTCCACCACATCATAAAAAAAATGATACTGAACATCTATATGCTTCATTCATGTGTGAAAAGTTAGGTTCTTTGTCAATTTGGTAGCAATCTGACTATCAAAACTAATTTGAACTACACCTTGACTTAGCCCAATATTTGAACACAATCTTTGAATCCATTTTGTCTCCTTACAAACACAAGTAGCTTCCACATACTCTACCTCTATAGTGGATAAAGTGACCATGACTTATTTCTTACTCATCCAACTAATCATTTTGCACCACCAAATAGGTAAAAAACATAACCACTGTTAGATCTTCTATTGTCCACATCTCCTACCCAATCTAAGTCAACAAACACCTAGATCTCCAAGTATTGGATGTACTTACTAACTTTACTACAAGTGCCACCATTTTTTCTTTGCTACTTGACCACCATGATGTTGCATGTGACTCTCACTATGATGCAAGTGACCCTGGTAGCAACTAGAATAATTTGTAGTTCCCTGCAAGTACTTGAAGACTCTCATCACTACTTCCTAGTGCTCTTTACTAGGATTAGCCATAAACTAGCTCAAGACTCTTATTTCTTGGGTAATCTTTTGGTTAGGATCATATCATAACATACATCAAACTACAAATTACACTAGCATAAGGAACATGAGACATATCCTCCATCTCCATAGTGAATACAAACATCGCTCAATTGATAACTTAGTCCCCATTAAAATAGAAACACTCATTGGTCTATAGCTTGCCATGTTAAAACATTATAACGTAAACTCAATAAACTTATTTTGTCCCAACTAGATCTTTCTATTAGCTCTATCTCTTGTGATCTTCACACCTAAGATAAGCTTAGTAGCCCCCAAGTTCTTCATATAAAACTATAATAAGTGTTAAGACTTCAAATCCCCCAATCATCCCCTTATTATTACCAAATATCAACATATCATCCACATATAAAGTGATAACAAGGAAATGATCACCATCCTACTTAAAATATACATAGTGATCTAATTTGGACATTACAAATCCCAACTTCAAATCATACGAATCAAATGTCTAATACCACATTATGGGAGATTGTTTAAGACTATACAAATATTTATTCAATCTACAAACTAATGACTCCTTACCTTTTACCATGTAGTGCTCAAGTTGTGTCATGTTGATTTCTTCTTCCAGATCACCATGTAGGAAAGTTGTTTTCAAATCCATCTACTCAATCTCAAGATCAAAAGTTGTTGCAATAAATAATAAGAATTAAATGGATGTTAGCTTAGGGTGAGTGCAGGATCATCATGGGCCAAACAATACCTCTAAGTGGCAATGAAAATGCTAAAAAATAGACTTAAGCAACTTCACATGAAAATTTGAATGGGTTATCTACACAATTTAAAAAATATGTAGGAATAAAAGTTTAGAAAATTAAATGTAGTTTATGGGAACCTTTTAAAAAAAAAAAAAAATTATTTGGTGAGAATTGGATATTTACATGAAGCACTACTAAAATTTTTGAAAAAAAAGTAGGTTTCATTCTGGCCAACCTAAGTATGAGCAAAAAAGAAAAATTGAATCTTTAAATATAAGTAAAGGACACACCCCTGAATGTGATGCATTAGTTATGAATATTTTACTATGAATTTTTAAAAATATTAAAAAGTAATTTTCTAGCCAACCTAACTTGGTAAAAAAATATGAAATTAAAAAAAAAACATTAACCTATAGCTAGTGAAGAATAGAGTGCGACGAATCTATTGAATTTGAAAAAGGTGAAACAGTTTGAAAGTTATGAATGGTTTTCAATCAGTGTGTCCATCAAGATTTAAGACATACTATATGTACACAATTATTAATAAGTACCTATTAAATTTATAATCAAGCATATATTATATTTTTAGAATGTTGACAATTTCTTGACTATACCATTTTCATTTCATCAAATTTAGATTAAAAAAAGGCCATCAGCAAGAAGGGTGAAGTCACAAAAAGAGGATGAATCCTCTAAACACATTGCAATAGTGGAAAAGTCAAGCTTGACATTCTCAAGTCTAAATCCTATGCATTCCTGAGGAAAAAAAGGAGGGAACAACTTTTTGGCAAAGATAAAGGATATATGTTATGAACAAATATCCGTTTTTATTAAATAATAGATATATGTTATCATAAAGTGCTAAAAAGTAGTTTGTGCTTTAGGTAACATATATCCATTACCTAAAAGCCAAAAAGTTTTGTTAAGCGTGCTAATGGCCCCCACAAACTCCTTGCTCTCAAGAAACCCATGATCTTTGTAGATTACAAACAAAATTATGCTTTTCTACACTCATGGAGACAAAATTTGATTCTATCAATCATTAAGGTAATAGTTTTTTGTTTTTATAATGGGTAGTGCTAGTCATGGTAAAGCAAAAAGGAGGAAACTTCAATTGGAAGAAATTGAAGAATTTAGGTAAAAAGGAGAAAAGAAGAGGATTAGAAGAGAAGGTTTGGTGGATACTCATGAAGGTGAAGGTTCTTATTTACCCTCAAATGACATGTAAATTGAAGTTTTTAATGTTGAATATAATAAAATGTTTGATAAAAATGAAATTTTCCATTACTCTAAAAATGAAAGGTTGAACATGAAAGTGAAAATGTTACAAAATGTCATGAAACACCTATTGATAAGATTAATATCATAGACAAAGAAGAAGAACAATGTAGACATATACTTGAAGATTGTGGATATGAACTGCATGATATTGAAATTGCACTCTACAATCTAATTGTTCATAACATTGTTGAAATCGATAACACACATGAAATAATGAAAATCAATGTATATCTAAATTACATAAGAAGAGAGGACATTTTTCAAGAAGAAAATGAAATCCTACATTCATCATATTATAATGAGCTCGATAAATTTGTAAAACATCCAAGAACCCCAAAATGGTTACTTGAAATTGATGAGAACATAATGAAAAGACTTGAAGGAAAGAGGTCATCACAACCATTTGGTTGTGGGATTAAAAAACTTTTCAATGAATACTTTGCAAATAAAACATTAACCAAACAATGCCAACTTTTTGTACAATTACTAAAAATGTACAAAATGAGACCTTTACTAAAGAAATTAAAAATTTAGGTATACAAAATGTTTGATTAGAATAAAATTATTGTTAAAAGTATTTTTAATGCACTCAATTCTATTGGAAAGACTAGTAAGGAGAAAGATATAAAAGAGTTGCTCGTAGAGTGATAAAAATCAATAGTAAGCCTAAATTAAGAAAGGCTTGAATAATGGGGCAAACTTGTCTTAATTTAAGCCTAAATAATTGTAAAACATTGTTGACAGCACTAGAATTAAGATCAAGATTAGATAGCCCTCTTGAAAATGATACTTGGGCTTTCACGAGTTGATAAGAAGCTAATGCAATTAAGAAAGGCTTGATTAATGAGGCAAACTTGTCTTGACTTAAGCCTAAATCATTAAACATTGTCAAAAGCACTTGTATTAAGATTAAGACTAGATAGTCATCTTGAAAATGATACTTGGGCTTTTAGTGGTAGGCTTCCATGAATTGATAAGAAACTAATTAATAGCACAAATGATGAAATTGAATGATTTTGGCACTCTAACTCTAGAGCATCACCTAATATAAAAGATGTTTTAAAATTAAGAATTGGTGATCAAGACTGTATACCACATCGTAAACATTACTTGGAATGTAGCCAAACAACATTGTACAAACAATTTTGTGAAACACATCTAGGTCTGCTAATCTCACAAAGGGCATTTGAATCTTGTAAGTCATTGTATTGTGTGCCTCTTAAAATTTGCAATACATGTTGCAAATACCATGTGGAGTTTTTTATGTATCATGAACTATTATGTAATATTCATTCTACTTTACACACTAATGAAATGTTATAGGAGTGTGGTGTAATTCAAATACCAAAGTCATCTACGTACTTATTAGATTTATTTTTATGTGTTAGAGATGATGGTTGCATTTTCTATAAAATTGGTTGTTTAAATGAAAAGTGTTTACAATGTGATGGGTTATCAAAGTTTATATCACATGTATTCATGAGGACAATGAGCATGATTTTGGAAAGCAAATGGTTGAGAAAAAGAGATATGAGATAGTGAAATATAATTTGAAGAGTGGAGGTGAAGGTTCCAAATGTGAGTTGATTACAAGAGAAGTGTTGCTGATTTTTTATATTTGATTTTAGGAAAAATCTTTTTTACTTTTACAAGTATGCCAGACACAACCACAAGTCTTGATGGTTAGATCAATAGTTCAAGATGTGTAAATATTTTTTCTCAATTGGAACTATTGTTGTAAAAAGGGAGAGAGAACAAGGTAAAGCTGCAGCTATGTAGCTTTAAAATGTTTTCAAATATGAAATTAATAGCATGTGTAAATCTAAAAATTACTTTCAATTTAGATGTTAGAGTATTTCTTCAATTTAATCAATGTAGTAGAAGAAAATAGCTTGCAAGAAGAACACAAGTATTTATGTGGAGAAATCCCTAAGGGAAAAAACTCCACACCAAAGGTGTTTATGCTTGTACTAAATCTCTTGTAAAAGATTACATTCAATACTGAAATCCTTTGATTCCTTAATGCACTTCAAAAGCTTCTTCAATCTTCAAACCTGTAAAAATCTACAATCAACTCTCTAGAAAATGTATGGGGCTTTTTAATCAATACAAAAGATTCTTAATTCAAAAGCTTCTTAATTGGAAAGCTTGAAACTCAAATTACAATCAATTGTAATTGATAATATGAGAACAAATCCTCATGTAAAACCTAAGCACTCCAAATAGAGAAGACAGAAGTCAAACTAAGTCAAGCTTCCTGTTAACTACCTATCTTAGATGTGGGTACCCAAGTTTGCACAAGTAAACTTAGCCAACATCAAATACATTTCCAAATAGAAGCAACAACTGAAAGTCCCAAGATTGGGTGTCCAAGTTTGCCCAATCTCTTTCATTCAACTAAAGTGATCAACACACACCAATCTCATGCAAACAATATGCAAGATTGATGTCCCCAATATTATTTTGAATTACCTTGTTTTGTACATGCAAGTGACATGTAAACACTTGATTAAGCATGCAACTGATACTCATTATCTGAAACACTGAGATGTACCATCCTGCAAGTTTCTAGAGTTGGAGTGTTTTGCAAGCAACCTCTCAAAATTGACATGCAACAATATGCAAGATTATATAAATGACATACAACAACATGCAAGCACATGCAAGTCCATAGGAGCAACATGCAAAAACATGCAAATGACATACAAAAACATGCAAGCACATATAAACAACATGCAGCAACATGCAAGTCCATGCAAGTAACATGCAACAAAATGCAAGTTCATATAAGTGACATGCAACAACATGCAAGTCCATATAAGCAACATGCAAGTCCATGCAATTAACATGCAACAATATGCAAGTCCATGCAAATAACATGCATATCTAACTTCACTGTTAAATGCCACATCATATTCATGCAAATATGATGCACATCTTTGAATCCACTGTTAACTGCTATATCATGTTCATGCAAAGTGTATCAACAATATCCACTCATGTACATAAAAAAAATAAACTCCAAGTTTAAATATAAGACACCTCCAAAAGTGGGTGTCCAAGTTAACTCCCACTCACTAGGAGTTGTCAAACTCTCAAAATAGACTTCAAAGAGTTGTCAACAAGTCTTCATGGACCCCACTCCAAAAGTGGATGCCCAAGTTTGACCCTATCAATTAGGAGTTGATTATAATAATCCAAGTGATATAATTAAATAATAATTAATCTCTCAAAGTCCTTATGTGTTGGGGAACATATTCCAAGAACTTTGGAGACACATGAATTGGTTAGGATTTCAAGTTAAAGGCAACTTATCCCAACAACTATTGTCTCTATAGTCAATTTTGTAGAAAACTACATGTTGTGGCCACAAGATGAAGTCCTATCCTAGTACTACAATTCTATTCAAATTGTTATTTTTATTCACATCACATATAGACATGCCCCTGAGAGTATAGAAAAGAATAGGAAGATAGTTATAGAGTACCATTTTTACATGAGCGATGATCGATTTCATTCATAAGAGTATGTGCAATATTATTTTCAATAATTGTATGAGTTCTTGTAGGAAAAAGATATTAGTATGGTTCAACATCTCATTTGGTTAGATAACTACATCAATCGATTAAAGAATGCCTGTATGTTCTATTGGTTGAGTAAAATGTACGTTAAGAAAGATATACCTCGTATTTGGAGTTTCTTTTAAGTTGGGCATGGAAAAGGGGAGCAAGATGAAGCGGTTTGTAAGGATTATGTTAAGCAGACTGGAGCAACACACATTACACAATTATATGTAGATTAACAATGCATAGAAATAACAATGAAGAATAACACAAATAAACACAATGATTTAACATGGTTCACCCAAACTGGGCTACATCCACAAACACAACCATTCAATATTATTATCCAGCAAAACAAAACTGATTACAACCAACAATATTCACAGCTCAATATCAATGCTATGCTACATGAAAATGCATTACAATCTCATTCATGCCTCTTGGATTTTCTCCTTCTCCAGTCACTATTTGTCAAGCCTCTTTGGCAGTTAACAAAAGTGGGTTTTTACATGTCAGCCAATAACAAACTAACTACTGATGCCTTTTTTAAATATAGGTCAATTTTTCTGAGGGAAAATCATGGCTGACAAAGTCACCAAAATTTACCTTGTTGTGTGTACCCACAACCCCTACAACATGATCAATCACCACAAATTAACAATCTCCCACTTGGGGACTGATCAGGCTCCACACCAAACAACCTCCCACTTGGAGACTGACTTTGGAGCATTACCGCTGCACCTGTAGCTCCCATTGGGTTTCATGCCTAGATTAGTTGGTTTCTCATTTCCACCATTATCAATCAAGAAGGCCAACGAAAAATGATGAGGAAATCAGTTTCTCCCATGTGACTGCCTTCATGAACATATCTGTAGGATTTTCACTTGTGTGAATCTTCTCAACTTCAACTGCCCATCCTCCAAAACTGACCAGATGAAGTGGTACCTTAGCTGAATGTGCTTAGTTTTCGAATGAAGAGCTAAATTCTTTGCAAGATGAATGACACTCTAGCTATCAGTGTACAATTGGCTATTTTCCTATTGTTGGCCCAATTCCTCCAAAAAATATTGTAGCCAAATCATCTCCTAGCTAGCTTTTGTAGTAGCTACATACTCAATTTCAATGGTTGAAATTGCAACAACCTTTTGTAGTTTAGAAATCCAACTGACCGATGTACCTCCTATAGTAAAAACATACCCTGTAGTGCACCTCCTGATGTCTATATCACCCACCAATTCAGAATCAACATATCCTCTTAGAGTAGAGTTTGTTCCTCCAAAATAGAGTTGCTTTGTAGCAATTCCTCTCAAATACCCGAGAATCCATTTTACCACAATCTAATGTTCCATTCCCAGATTATTCATATACCTGCTCACAACTCCAAAAGCATGTGCAATAGTTGGCCTTGTGCATACCATTGCATATATCAAGATGCCAACCACTAATGCATATGGTATTTTAGACATTTTATCTTTCTCCTCTTGTGTCTTGGGATACATCTCGTTAGTCAATTTAAAATGACTAGGAAAAGGTGTACTAACTACTTTTGCATTCTGCATGTTAAACCTTTTCAACACCTTCTCTGTATAATCACTTTGAGACAAACAATTTTATGTTTTTCCTATCCCGTGAGATCTTCATACCAAGAATTTGTTTTGTTGCTCCCAAATCCTTCATAGCAAATGACTTTGCTAATTTATGCTTAAACTCACTAATATGCTACATATTAGACCCAGCAACAAGCATGTCATCAACATAAAGTAACAGGGTAATATAGTTGTCATTATCCAATCTTTTAAAGTAAACACAACAATTAGAATGACATTTGTTGTAACCTTGTTCAGCCATAAACTTATCAAATTTTAAATACCATTGTCAGGGTGCTTACTTTAGGCCATACAAACTCTTCTTTAACCTACACACTAAATCCTCCTTACCTTTGACCTCATATCCCTGTGGTTGTTGCATATAGATCTCTTCTTCCAAATCCCCATGGATAAAATTTGTTTTCACATCTAGTTGTTCAAGATGCAAGTCTTCCATAGCCACAAGACTTAGAACAGTCCTAATTGAAGTCATTTTTACAACTGGAGAAAATATCTCATTAAAGTTTATATTTTTTTTTTCTATACAAAACCTTTTACCACAAGTCTGGCCTTATGTCTTTTCTTGCCTCCTTCCTCTTCTTTTAACCTATAAACCCATTTGTTTGGCAATGCTCTTTTATGTGCAGGTAAGTGGACTAAGTCCCAAGTCTGATTTGGCAGCAAGGAATCTATTTCCTCTTTCATGCCTTGCTCCCACTGTTGTTTGGCATCTACTTGCATTGCTTCTTCATATCCTTCAGGTTCACCAGAATTAGTTAATAAAAAATAATATAATGAAGGAGAAAATCTTTTCAGAGGTCTACTTAACATTGTAGAACATCTAACACTTGCAGGAGTCTATGGGATATCTTGTTGTTGTTGAGCATCAAGTACTAATGGCAATTTATTTCCTGGAATTTCATCTAGCACCACATATTCATTTCTTGCTTGTTCATGCTTATTTTCCTACAACTGATCTTTATACATAACCTTCTCATTGAATATGACATCTCTACCCCTACTAATTTTTTGATTTTTATAATCCTATAACTGATAACCAAAGTCATCTATCCCATATCCAATGAAGGTACATTTTTCAAGCTTGATTTTGTTTTCAATATCAACATGGACAAAAGCTTCATATACAAATTTTCAAAAAATAATAGTTTACCTTCTTACCTATCCATGCCTCCTCTAGGATACCACCATCCAAAAGATTTGAAGGTGCTCTGTTTATTAAATAAATAGTAGTATGTATAGCGTCTGCCTAGAAATGTAAGGGCAACCCAACATGCAACCTCATGCTCCTTGCATGCTCCATGATTGTCCTATTCATCCTCTCTAACACACCATTTTCTTGTGGGGTTCCTAGAACCATTTTCTGCCTACAGATTCTATTGAATGAATAGTAGTTCTCAAATTCACTATCGCAATACTCCCCATGAGTGGGCTTTGATAGCCCAATGTCATTACTTGATTTTCTTGATTTCCCTGTATTATTTGATTGTTTTGAATAGGAGGATTCCCATTTGGGAATGTGTTGTTACTCCCATTTTGTGAGTAATAGTTGAGGTAAGAGGGATTCTGAGATGCCCCTAGTCTTGTTCAATTCTAATGTTTTCGTGTGATTTATGCCTTCTCTCTAGGACATGTTGTTCTACTTCTAGATTCCTAATTCTTTGCACTAATGTTGCAATGAGATATGCAGGTGTAGGGCCTCTTGGCACTTCCTCGTTTCTAGGGATCTCATTTTGTATGTTATCATGATTTAACACTTCTTCTTGCATAACATTTTCATGTTGCTCTTCTCGTAAAACAATTTTCAGGACCTCTTGAGCATGCTTGGCCTCTTATAAATTTCTCTTGAGTCTTCTTACTTCATCATCAAGATGGGTACTTGAATTGCTTGTAGAGGGTTGCTCCATGCTATGGATTTCTAACCTCATTTGTATTCTTACTACCTTATGAGGTGTGTTTGGAATTGCAGGATTATATTCCCATGGTGGATTGTTGAATGGTAGGGAATGTCTAGGTTCTCTTCTGTCTTGTTCATAATCTAAGTCTTCATATTTGTAACAGTTTGAGATTGGTGTGTTTGGGTCAGTGGCACATACCTATCAAAAGAGGCAGTTTCTGGCTCCTTTGAGGGAATATTCCCTAAGTTCAAAGTTGGTTCTGTCATATTCGGGGGTGTCGTAAACACCACATAATAAACGGAATGAATGAAGGCAAAGTTGGAAGGAGTGGAAGCACTGAAGACAACGAAGATGGCCATGAAAGAAAGAATGGCTAAACTCTACAAGGACACGTGCAAAGTGCAACAAATTTTTTTGCTCTTCATGTCAGGTTCACCAAAATATGTGGTGAATCTGATGTCGCATGTGACAATGATGATGGAAAATGGATCCAAGTGATGTTAACGCAAACATTTTTTGCACTTCACATCAGGTTCACCAAAATATGTACACTCAAAAACATGACTTCGTAGCCTGGGACGGTTGAATCAGCTTTGGCGAGCACATGGACCCCTCTCCTTGCCACGAGGCAAACCTCCACATCACTCTCGCTCTCATGGAAATAGCCATTCGAGAGGAGGCGAGACATGGGGGTGGTCCTACTCGCTTGAGAGATGGACTTCACGGAGAGTAGTCGATCGGTCTTGGGGCCTTTCTTGTGTGTTGATTCTGATCTGATGCTCTGTGATAGTTGTGGTTGAAATAACTACGTGACTTGAAGGGTCACTAGTCAGTGTTCTTCTATTTGGATTCTAAAGATTCGAACATTGCTTGGGTTGACGATTGCTCTCATTTATGCTTATTTTAAGTTGGAGTTGTTCTTCAAAATGTTGGATGATGACTTGTGTTTGGAGTAATCTCAACCTATGTTGTTGTTCCTGAACCGTTAGTTGATCGTGTTGCGGTTTAGGATGAATTTCCTCAATCTCTTCGAGGATTACCCTCACCCACTCACCTATAAGCCCAAGGCACATTCGTGAACCCAAACCGAGATAGAGTTTGTTGGAGTTAACCTTGATTTGACTTAGGATATGACTTAGGGTTTGTTGACCTAAGGTTTGACTTTACATTGACCTTGCATTGGAATTAAGGGTTTGACTAATGTTGACCTTGTGTTGGAATCAAGGGTTTGCCTTCTTCTTGTGATACTAATGTTTTTGTGCTTTTTTTGGTTTTTGAATGCATGTAAGCCTATATGAATGTGAAACAATATTTTTGTGCTTTTTTGAATCTTTAAGAAAATAAAGTTCTTTTTAAATCTAGGAATGGAAATATGTATGGAATCTAGAATGTATTTAACTAATGCAATCTGATCTATATTTTTGTTTGATTTTCTATATTTTTGGATCAACTACTCTAGGAAAATGAAATTGCTTTAAAATAAACTAATCTAAAGAACTTTGAAAGCCAACTAATTTAACAATGCAAATCCTATCTAGCCTATCAAGGAAATTGTAATATCAAGTTACTATTCCCAAGACCAAATTTAGATTTTCTAATTGTACCATATAAAAAAGCACTAAAGAACCTAGAATATGAGACACATGAGCCTCCACTACCCTCAGGAATCCTTGTGTCAGAAACCTCTTTGTCCTCTTGCAACAATGAGGATATCCTCTTGGCCACAACATGAAAGGGAAAGCAAAAGAGCTTTTGAAAGCTTGAAACGTGAGCTCAATGTGAGCTAATGAGCACTATGGCTTGTGATTTGGGCAGTGTATCAACATGATATGAAGATTTTAGTAAAGATTAGATGAAAACAACAATAAAACAAAAGGCATGAATGTCTTGTATGAGCATATGGATGCTCGTTGAAGAGCAAAAACCTGCAAAGATTGGATGCACAAATTAAATTGCTTCTCTCTATGCTTGAGGGAGAGGGGTATTTATAGGTTGAAAGAGGCTATGAGAGGTGGGAGAGAATGGAGAGTTAACTACCTTGATTAGAGAGTTAACTCATAAGACCAAGGAGTGATATGGGCTAATTAGAGAGTGAACAAGCTAATATAGCTTATCATTGAAGCAAAATGGAGTTAGCATGAATGCATGAGTTGACAAGTTTAGAGAAAAAGGAGCTAATTATGCATGCTTAGAGGATTGGAATAGTTAACTCTATGTTTAGACCAAAAACTCATGCAAACAGGAAGAAAAATGGGGTCAAAACAAAGCTTTTTGGCATCCAAAACTTAAGTTTTTCTCTAGCTGGAAAAGACGACAGGGTTGCCCCTTTTGCTAGTCTAGGTCGCTCGGGGGTGACCCATGGGCAACCCATAGAGGGGTGGTCATGGGTTAGAAGAGGGGTTGGAGATTGTTAGTCATGTGAAAAGGAGGTGAACTGCCTCTGGAAACTAGTTGAAAGGGGGGTCAAAAACCAAATCTCCACTTGCAAAAGTCAAATCTCCTAGGGGAGATCTTGAAATAATAGGGGGAGATTTGTACTGGATGACCATAACTGAAAACTAAAAGTTGGAGATGGCTTGGGAGGTCCTCTAGAGGTCTCCTAGGGTGGGAACGGATGAAAAACACTAGGGAAAGGTCAAATCACAATAAATAGATGAATACAAGGCTTAGGGATGAAGTCACAAGTATAGGAAACAAGAATCAACAAGTGTTGAAAAGCGTCGAAAGCGGGGAGAAGGTTAGTAAGATAAAGGGGAAACAACAAGAGGAGGGAAAACCTAAATGCTACCAAGAGAATCATTGCTGAGAGGGAATTATTTCATGCTTACATGTATGTGACAAGGATTGTGAGTCACCATAGGGTCCTTGTGGAGGCTGTGCGTGATTTTGGTGCTTATAGTGTCCAAAATTGATTTTTGGACAATCAATCCTTATTGATTTGATCCTTCCATACTCAATGGCGAGGTCTGTTTGGCTCTACAATGAACTCTTGACTAGACTAGGTGTGGGATTTGCTCAATATAGGAAGGGTTTTTCTAGCATGGCTCTGATACCATGTTGGAGCACCCAAGATCATACAACAATAACTAGAATCACTTCCACAAAAGATAATTGCACATAATAAGCCAAATAATATATTCAAGAGATAAGTAAAAGAGTACAATATGCCTTGTATAAATAGGCATGAGAGAGGAGGTAGGATGGTCAAACACAATGATTGACTAACCCTCCTAAGATGCGACACTTGTGAGCTCAAGTGACAAGTGCTCATGCAAGTGGTAAGTAAACATGCAAGAGGTGTCTCAAAAGCATGAGGACACATGTCTTAACCATATGAGTTGAGAAAAACTCCTAAAAAGCCTAAGTAAACTTAAGCTAAGTGTGAATAGGTGAATCCTAGAAAAGGTGATATCCTAACTAGATACAATATGACCTTATTTACACTAACAGGTATAACTTTTGCTCATAGTGTCAAATTTTAGCAATTTGTAATTTTGAAATTAATTAGAAAATTGCAAGAAATCTATTTGTAACCGAGCTAATTCTCTACTTGACAAGCATTTTTTCCTAAAAAATGTAAAAATTACCACGTGTTATAAATGTTTGATTTAGGCTTGTCCATTGTACAAATTGCACTAAAGTGCCCATTGTTATTTTTTGGGGGGTTGGAATTATGTATACATAATATATTTTGGGCATGTAAGACATGATTTAAGTGCCCAATATCCTTTTCTCTCTTGGTGTTTGTTGCTAATCATGGTAGTTCTCACCTAGGACTATTGAGCTCCTCACTTTGCACAACTATCACACATGGAAACAAAAAATGAGACAGTTATTTCAATCTAAGGGACTTTGGAGAATTTTAAATGAAAAACCATCTAAGTTCACTAAGGAGTTTTAAAAAAATTCTTATAGGAACAAGTTAGATGAAGCCATGGGGCTCATAGGATTGCATATATTTGATAATTTGTTGTTTCACATTACAAAGTGCACTACACTTAAGCAAATTTGATGATTTTTTGGCACCATTAATGAGTTCTATGTTTTGCAACTAGAGGTAGATTTGACATCCCTCTCTTTGGATGTTTTTTCTTCTATCAAGGACTTCCTTGTGAATCTCAAGTTGATATTGTCATAGTTGAAAGGTTGTGGATGTGAAAAATAATAAAGAATGTATCTTCTTGATTTTGTCTAAGTTGAAGGGCCCATTTGAGGTGTTTTCATCTACTTTCTATCTACCATAGATACTTTGGCAACTATATTTAAGATGACAAACTTTGAGTTGTTTTATGAGAGTATTACTAGGGAATTGGCCAAGCTAATTTAGTTGGATGCACTTCCTAGTTCTAAGACCCAATATTTGATGGCTTAATCATACAAGGGAAAAAGTAATAATAAGAGGAAGCCTAAGACAATATACTTCAGGTAGTGATCCTCCCTCCAAACCAAAAAAGAAGACCAATGAAAAGTTCACACCTCCCTCCACTTCTTTTAATTCTAGTGATTCTACCTCCAAGGTGAAGAAGAAGTTAGGTTATCCTTTCTCTTTTTGTGGCAATATTGGTCACAATGAATCCAAATGTTGGTAGAGATTAGAGACTTTGGAGGAATCCATGTAGCAGCACAAGATTTCTATCTCTAAGCCCTCTTCCACAAATAAAGAGCAAGCTCTTTTTGTATGAATATTACAAGGTTCATGTTTAGATGAATGTATACTTAATTTAGGTGCCTCTCACTATATGACACATTCACATGATCTACTTTGTCCACTTTATGGAAATAGTGCTTCTTATATTATAGTGGAAGACTCTTCACAAATTCCTATTTTGGGTTTAGGTATAGTACGTTTGGTCGATGGGTGCATAAATGATGTGCTCTTTGTTCAAAATATTTATGGTAACAAACTTTCCATCTATTAGATTTTTCATTCTAGCGAGGGAATGATAGTTGAGTTCACACCATATGGTGTAGTCATTTGAGAGATATAGGAGCTTGAGATGGTTATTGTTAAAGGGAGTGTTGAGCATGTATCATACTTGCACAAGTTTGATGGTTTTGAGTCTTCTTTAGGATCATCCCTCATTGCACAAGTCAATTATTTGAGTAAGCTATGGCACAAATGGTTTGGTAATCTAAATTATAGGATCTTCAGTAATTGAGCACATGTGATTTGGTGATTGATCTTCCCAGGATTTCATGCACTAAGGGAGTTTGTTGAGGTTGTGTACTTGGAAAACATCATTAGGAGTGCTTTCCCAAGGGCAAGACCTCTTGTGCCAAGGCACCTCTTGAGTTGATACATAGAGATCTTATGTCATTTTTTATTCCATCATTTTTAGGGGCCAAGTATGTGCTCACCTTTAATGATGACTTCTCATGGTGCACATGGGTTTACTCTCTCAAGTACAAGAGCAAGATTTTCACCACTTTCAAGACCTTCAAAGCATTTGTGGAGTAAAATTTAGGTATTTTTATTCAATGGATATATAAATAATGGTAAGAGTATGTGAACTAGGCATTTCAAGATTTTTGCAATGAGCATAATATTTAACATCAACAAACAATTCCTTACATTCATCAATAGAATGGTGTGGTTGAGAGAAAGAATAAGACTTTACAGGAGATGGCCAATTATATGATTTAGTCTAGGTCCATGGCACCCACCTTTTGGGTTGAAGTAGTCAATTATGCTAACTACATTCATAACTATATGCACCACAAGGTAGTAAGGAATATGACTCTCGAGGAGGCTTGGTCCCATATCAAACTTGATGTTTCCTTCTTCAAAGTATTTGGTAGTGAGGCTTGGGCATTCATTTTGGAAGGTTGGCGTAAGTATATGGAGAAGAAGAGCCAACCTTATATTTTTGTTGGTTAGTGTGAGGATGTGAAAGATTACATATTGTTTGATCCTATCACTCAAGATGTATTCTTTTAGCGATATGTCTAGTTTGATTAGCATTTCACATAGACAGATATATCATCATGTGCTTCTTCATCACTACCTACTCTAGAACTTCTTCATCACTACCTACTCTAGAACCTTCTTCATAACTCAAGGACACTTTACTTCTTGAGTTTGATGATGATGATGATGATCCTAATCCACCACCTCCTAGTGCATATTCTTTGCCCCATTGGGCCCACACTACTCTTTAAGATGTTGGATATTTAATTTGATATCCCATTTATTCGCATTGCACTAGTTCATTAATAGTAGGTGTCAGTCTTATCAGTTATTCACTTTTATATGATCCTCAAAAGTTTTTAGATACTACAGGCATTTTAGAGTGGGATAGTGTTATGGCCAGGGAATATTCTTATTTGATTAAGAATCACACATGGGATCTTGTATCTCTTCCCAAGGGAAGAAATTTGGTTTGGTGCAAGTGGGTGTACCACACCAAATATGCAACAAATGGGTCCATTGACATGTATAAGACATTTCTTATGGCTATGGGGTTTTCATAGGTTGAGGGAATTGGCCAAGATAATTTAGTTGGATGCACTTCCTAGTTCTATAAAATCATCACATCTACTGTAAATCATCTATGACTAGAATGATCCAGGAACATGATGCATAATCAACAATCAACAACATTTCATAATGTTGAAACAATATAATAATCGCAATTATAACATATATAGTGAAAATATTGAAGTTAAAACATTGCAATGATCTATCATACACAATCATAACATATACATCCCATAATGCATAATCAAAATCCAAATGTCGATGCAAACCCTAACATAAACACCTCAATGGTCATCCAAAATACACCCTCAAAACCCCTCCATGGTACAATAGGCCTCATCGACAAGTTCAGTGCAATAGATCAAGCATGAGAATCACTTAATACATTGATAAACACTCAACACAACATATAACATATAAATAAGAAAGCACACCAGGAAAACACTAGGGTGGGCATTACAGATTTAGATGCTAAAGGAATTTTTTTGATAGACAAATGTTACAATAGGCGGTAGTAGGTAGCTATGCGGGAAACCAATGTTTAAATTTTGGAAACTCGAGGGATGCTAGCACATCAGATGGACATCCATGTGTTGCACTAGTGTCCTAGAGAAATTGCTCAAAATTTAGCATGTGGTCTTAGGTCAGCAAGAAGAAACAAAGTCTAATAAAGAAATTTGACAATATGGTGAAGAAAAAGACTAAGGTAAGGGCCAGAATGATCCCTAAAACATGCTAAGGGAATGGACACTAAGCAAGCCCAAAATATAGCATGAAATTGCAAGGGTATGCAATTTTCTATGTTATAGAAGTAAACAAAAACAAAGGTCTCTAGTCAATTTTTTAGGTGCATTCAATGGTATTAGGAGGAGATGGATCATCTTGATGAAGAAACACCCATAGGGAGGGTTCATTAGAGAGAGGATCAAGGAACTCTCACCAATCCTAAGATCCTAGACAAGTGAAATTAACACACCATATTTAGTAGGTAGAGGTAAAATAACTTTGACACCACCTTACATAGGACCAACAAATTTCCCTACTGGAAAGGAGTCCATTTTCTTCGTGCTAACAAACATCTTGCAGAGATGGAAGACTCAACTAGTTTGCAATTTCAATACAGACCACCTTACTTGGTATGAGACGCACTATCTGTCTCCAGTACTTCCAAATTTTATGCTATCAAGGCTACTTGCCTTTCAGAGTCCGTTGTCAGCCCTCCTCTCTGGGTCAGGGTCTTGATTGCTTGGCACTCACTGTCTGCAATCTCTTGTTTTCCACCCCTGCAATATCCTACTCTCCTACTTGTCTAACTAGTCGAATTTCTCACAGAACTTGCCTAGGACAAGTGTGCATTTCCACCGGTCGACCATTCGATCACCCCACAAAAGAAAAACAAACAAAAAACATGACTCTGCTTGATGGCCTCCATACTGTATAGCGGAACTTGAGGAATCATCAATACAGAGTCATGGTTTGCAAAAGAGAACAAAATTTTAGGAAAAGAAATAACTAATCTACTTCATAATAACAAACTAAAAACTATACAAAAATACACAAATTGATCGAACAAATGAATTGGATTTTTATTCAAAACTGTTTCTTACATCAAAATGCTTTCAACTCCAAAATTCTTCTCTTCTTCCTTTTTCTCCCCTTTCCCTTACAGAAAGAATTCTACATTTTATAGTTTAGCTCATGTCCATTACAGGACGGTTCAGTTACCAGACCGGTTCGTATTCCAACTGCCGGTTCAATTCTGTGCTATCGGCAAGATAAATTAAGTGTCTCACCGAAACAGACATATTCTTTCCTATCGGTAAGACCATATACTGTCGGCAAGTCTAAAACTTCATTGGCCGATACACATCTCTCACCGAAAAGCTTAATTCTCACATCCCCATCGGTGAGACCTTGAGGTTCATCACTCCGATCGGTCAGACCTACCTCTGTCGGTGAACACCTTGCATCCTATGCCGATCTCCTCTGTCACCCCGATACATACTTCTTACGCCGAACCATTGAACCTTGGCACGAGGTTCAACGGCGGGGTTCAACGGCGAGGTTCAACCCATCAACAAAATGACCAATGCATATCGGTTTCCATATTGATGAACCTGTTGAACCATTGAACTTTAACAGCGAGGTTCAACGGCGAGGTTCAACCTTCAAACATACGTTCTTTGACTTGTATTTCACTTGGGCCGATAGGCTGATCAAAAGTAAAGGCTTCTCCCACTAATGCATTTTCAGAAAACTAAACAAAAACTCCTAAGACAAAACCACATGCTGCAAACTCAAAATTGACAAATAAAAAAAACTAAGTACATGGTTTATTGAGCCCTTGGTGCTCCTGCACCAGCAACAAGAAACATCTTCAATTGTATGACATCTCCATAACCTAGAAGCAAGAGGCAATGTTCCCTCTATAGGACCATCATGCATAATTTTGCTCATAGTATAGGGTGCACTCCCTGAGTGGTTGAGAAAGTCCCAATGATGCTAGAATTCCAGTGTCACTAATTCCTCCTATGACTAGCTCTAAAAGTATGTAGAGGTAAGCACATGAGTTTTCTCATTAAGAGAAAAAGAACACTCTATAGCCTCAACATTAAATATAACATTAAATATAGACTTCTAGAGTTGAAACATAATTGAAGCAATAATTTTTTTCAAATTTTAGCAACATATGGCAACCAAGAATTAGCATCCCTAAATAGAGCAATTATCTAGGAAAAAAACCTTGGCAAGATGGGCAAGAAAAAAACATGAATCCATTTTTAGGCATCTTGAACTCTTGAACTCGAAGGCAAGTTCAGAAAAGATTCTTGAAGGTCTCGAGTATATGATAAATATGACATCTTAAATAAGTGATCCCAATATGCAACAATCTTTCTCCAATTAAAAATCTTTAATAAACTAGACACCCAAAAAAGGGGGCAATTGTTTTTTTAAAGGTTGTTGTCACAACCTGTTAGTGTTTAGAGCACAAAACAAAGTTGCATGAATAATCAACTCTTTCAACTAAAAATTATGGACGGGTATTCATTTTACCAAAGTCACTTAGGATATGATTATGAGCTAAGAACTAAATCCCTTAAATCCCTTTAAAACATTTTGGACCTTACACTCAATAAGACTTGATCCTTCATAAATTCCTTGTGAGCAAAACTAAATGTAGGGTGTGGAAATCAGTCCCCATCGCCTATTGCAACTTTTGTTTTTAAAATCGCCTATTGCACTTACGGAAGCAGAAGCAGAATTAAAGCGCTTAGAACCCTCGCGAGTCTCATTTTTACTTCTCAAGAAAAAAATTGATGCTCTAAGAAAAGATAACAGATAGTCACGGAGGCCTTGTGTGCGATCAGTTATGCTGTGATTACAACGATAACTTAAAATATCCAATAAAATATAAGAAGTTCAAAGAAGTTTGGTTTGCTTTTTGTTTACCCTTTGTCCCGTGCCACGTCTACATTCTACTGACAGAAAGTACTTTTCACACTTACAAATTCGAGGCGTCTCCTGGGCGTCGGAGAACAGTACGGGAAGCCTCAAAATAATAGGAGTGTTCTCTTACCTGTGAATCAGATGTCCTACAATTTAAGCCCGTCATTAAACAAACAGGGAAGAAGGGAATTTCCATTGACAATAGCAATCTTAACAGCACAGGTCGTTGAATTGTTCTGCGTGTGAGGAATGTGTGAAAGAACGGCGGTGTTGGGGACTTGGTCAGCTTGAGATTGAGCAAGGAAGGGCGGGGTTTACAATTTTTACCATGTGAACAAGGAAAGGCAGGATTTACAATGTCTGGAATCATTGGCAGCTCCAGCTGGTTCTGCTCTTGTTGGAGAAAGAGGAAAAGGGAGTTGTCCTTGATGGCCCCTATCACTTCTACACAAGACCCATTTCGCCTCCCTTCGCCTCTGCCATCATGGCCTCCTGGTAAGTCCACCATTTCAGACCATACCCAGCTTATCAATAGTTTGGATTTTATTCTTTAATCGTCATCATTATTCAAATTTAGCTGAATGGTGGAGCTCATTTGTAAGCCATCTTTCTCTGTTTTACCAATTTTGAGCGGTGGAGCTCAATTGTAAGCCATTGTTTTTTGGGTGTGATTCATGCTGTGAAGCTCATTGTTGGATTAGATCAGAGCCCTTACCCAACTGATCTTCAGTAGGGCTGAGTAATGGGCGGCATATGCAACTATCTCTTTTGAGGTTTAAAGCTAGATTATGGCACTAGGTCAAGCATAAGGGAAAACTTGTAATGTTGGCACCAAATCACTATATTGGTCATTTGATAAATCATTTACTAAGCTACTAAGATAAATTCTTTTCTATCCTCCGAACAGACGATTGTATCTTTTATGTTACCTCAGAGATCACATATGAGCAATGATTTAGCCATGGGCTTATAATTGTTTGTGGTAGTCATTGAAGATATGATTCTATCAAGTTGAAAGAACACAGATGAGAACCTGAAAGGGCTCTTCATTGTCTATCTTCCATTGAACATGGGTAGCTTGTACTTGTCCTTGAAACATACGACTTTACCAGTTTATTGCAAGTTTTTGTGTGATTAATGTGCTGTCCTATACTGGAAGAAGTAACTAATGTTTCTTTTGCTAGCCTCATAGGGTCAGGGGATGGCAGCCCCCCGCGTGTTTCACTGCCAATATTGCTTTTATATAGTGTAATGAGTAAATGGTTCTGTTTCTGCTTCTAAACAATTAAAGAAGGATTCTGCATTATAATGTTGTTAAGGGGTGTATGGGCAGTGCTCAGATTGCTTGTTGGAAGGCAAACTGATGATCCTGGAATCTATGGGCAAGAAGAGATTGCATTATGAAAATATTCTGTCCTGATTTTACATGAATTCCTTAAAAACTCTGATCTTACTTGGCTAAAATATTCATCTTGTTCTCTTAGGAATGCCACATTTTTAGGAAAAGCCCATAGCCAACTGGAGATAATTAGTTCTTTTGAAGAATGGAATAGCAAAATATTTAAAATCATTGTTAAGGTAAGCATCCCAAGGGATAAAATTAAGTTTGATGCCTTACTTCCTCACTTCAGTGCAACCAAGAATGGAACTCGTGATTTACTTCATAGCTCTGGCATGCCTTCATCTTGTTTCTTTATGTACTACTTAATCTTTATCAGGCAGGTAATATGAATCTCTTTATCTGTCATCTCTTTTTGTCTTCTTTTACAGAGTTTTCTTAGATTAATATCTCTCATATGTTTAAAGAATAAAAGCTCTTGATTGGATCATTGAAATTAGAATAAGGGCCAATAGCTAAGTCATGTCTACTTTACACAGTCAGTTTAGGTAAGTCCAGTTCTTAATCCACACAAAGTCTACTTGAATTTGTGCTAACTATTAACTTAACTATAATTTTACCAAGTTGAAGATTTTAAATTCCATCATCACATACTTTAAGGATATCTAGTAAACAATCCATCTATAAAGGCAAGCGTGAAGCAGCCCTATGTCTGGTGAGAAATCAGAGCACCTTCAAGCCATATAAACAAAAAAGTTTGGACTGAACTGTTGATGCAAAAGGATAGAAGACATTATGGTGTTTAACTTATGATTGATGGTCTTTGTAAGTCTTTTCATGTGTTCCTTACCGAGTTAATTTTCAGACAAGGAGTACTTCTTCTGAAATTACATACATTGAGAGTACAGGTGGATTTAAAAAGTATTGACATTTCTTTTGCTCTTTTCATGCTGGTCCAAAATTTTTTACATCCTCTAATTTGTAGGATGAGACTAAAGCTTTGAAATTAAAATATGCAGGCTCAGGGTTTGCAACAGGGAAGATATGTTTGGGAGAAATTGAAGTATCTCAGGTGACCACACTGGAGAAAATATGGAGCTGCAATGAAGGAGGAAAGGACAATAAGGGAGCTAGTTTCTATAAGCCTGTTGAAATACCTACAGGCTTCTTTAGCCTTGGCCATTATGGGCAACCTAATTCTTCACCCCTACAAGGTTGGGTTCTTGTTGCTAAGGAGAATACTGATTCTGGCAAACTAGTTTGTGAATGTACAAAACAAAAAATTGCATCAGAGGCTCCTACTACTAGTCTATTGTCAACCCAAGAATGTGGGAAAACTTGCTGTCCAAGAGGATCACGTCCAGCTCTGGCTAAACCACTGAACTATACGTTGATCTGGAGCAGTGTTGCTTGGCCTGGAAGACAGAATGGGCATGCCTACTTCTGGTTACCTTACCCATCTGATGGGTACAAGGCCATGGGTATTGTGGTTACGGATACTCCCAATAAACCGTCTGTGGAGGATGTGAGATGTGTTCGTTCAGATCTTACAGAATCATGTCAAAATGACGGTCTTATTTGGAGCACAGATACAAACTTTCCGAAATTCCCTTTCCGGGTTTGGACTATGAGACCAAACCACCGGGGAATGGAAGGTCGTGGTGTGTCAACAGGGGCATTCTATTGTAGTAATTCTTGGATAACTGAGAATAGTGTTCCGGTTGCGTGTCTGAAGAATGTTGATTTCATTCTCAGTGCGATGCCCAATCTCAACCAGGTACATGCTTTAGTGGGTCATTACGGGCCAACTGTTTTTTTCCATCCAGATGAGATCTACTTACCTTCATCTGTTTCCTGGTTTTTTGAAAATGGGGCTCTGCTGTGCAAAAGAGGTGTAAAAATTCCCGAATGCATCATGGGTGATGGTTCAAACCTACCTCCAGGGGGTTCAAATGATGGGAATTACTGGCTAGATTTGCCAATGAGTGGTCAATCAAAGGAGGTCAAACGGGGAAATCTGGAAAGTGCAGAGGTCTATTTGCATGTTAAACCTGCACTTGGGGGGACATTCACTGATATAGCAATGTGGGTTTTTTGTCCGTTCAATGGACCGGCCACTGCAAAGGTTGGGATGCTAAATCTACCTCTTGGTAGAATTGGAGAGCATGTTTGTGATTGGGAGCATTTCACTCTGCGACTTAGCAACTTCACTGGGGAATTATGGAGAATCTATTTCTCACAGCATAGCAGTGGTGATTGGGTAAATGCCTCAGATTTGGAATACATTGTGGGTAACAAGGCAGTAGTCTATTCTTCCAAAAGTGGGCATGCGAGTTTTCCTCATGCAGGGAACTTCCTTCAAGGTGACAAAAAATTGGGAGTAGGTATAAGGAATGATGCAGCCAGAAGTAGATTTTCTCTGGATACAAGCAAAAAATACCAAATCGTTGCTGCTGAATATTTGTCAATGCTTGGAGCAAATGACACTCCCTCAGAGCCACACTGGCTGCAGTATATGAGAGAATGGGGTCCGACTATCAGATACAATTCACAAGCTGAGCTTGAGAAGATACTCCGATTGCTTCCTAGTAAACTGAGGTGCAAAGTAGAGGTCATTTTTAACAAGTTACCTAATGAGCTTTTAGGTGAGGAAGGGCCAACTGGACCTAAAGAAAAGGATAACTGGGAGGGGGATGAAAGGGGTTGACCCACGACTTCTCCTTGAGAAATAGGATCTCTATTGTCTCAACAGTAATTCTCCACCTGCTGTCAACACTTATGCATGACCTTATTTAGAGTTGGTAAAGCTGTATTTCTATATCTGGATTTGTTATTTTGCAGTTTATCTTTCTACAGAGCTAGTAATTTTATTCTTTTCCATTCATCATTAAAGTAACATAGGTTATATCTTACAATGATTTGTTTCTTTCTGTCTTTCATTAGACTTGGCTCCACTTGTAGTCAGAGATTGGTACCTTCCATTTTGGCCATAAATTAACATGTCATATGTCACAACCTTGCAATATAATAACTTAACTTTGTCTCTCATCTCAATTGTTTCGATTTCTTTGTGATGGCATTATACTATACAAAATCTTAATATGTATTGCCAAAGATGGACGTACTAGGTTGTTGAAGTTATCTGCATCAATGACTGTTTGATTGTTGTTCCTCCAATCTGGTATGCATGTATTTATATTTCCTCTGTATTATCTCATTAATTATCAATGCAATCTGTGGCATCATTATTCTGTTTCTGTACTTGTAATGCCCCCTCCTTAAAGTCCCTGCGATTTCGTTAAAGAAGGGTAAATTAATAATAAACTAAAATTAAAAATTAAAGGTTAAGTTTAATAAAAGTCAAGGGGCATGTGACAAGTTATATCCATTGAAGGAAAAAGGTATATAAGGAAGACCAAGCAAGGAGAAGGAACCATCGATCATCGAATACATTTTTATTATCTGATTTTTACTCTTTGTTGGAGCATGGAACTATGGTTCAATCTGACCTAAGGATGAAACCCCCTAAGGTGTGGAATTAGAGGATGGAATCCCGCTGAATTCCATTATTGAATCAGAGGATTACTGCATTAGAGGATGAAAACCCCTGATTCAGATCTGAGGCAATCTCACCCAGAGATTGCATGGAAGTTTCATGTGTTAGACGATACAGTTTTGGAGACCTTTCAAAGACATTCCAATTAATTGTAATCCACTGCAGATTTGAAGTTAACTTATTAGCTGCTATTGAAGATAAGTCTGAATTCTTTGAGAAGAATTCTAAATATCATATCTAATAAAGAATCAAACATATTAACTGAAATTTCTGAATTGATTTCATCATGAAGCAATAATATTAATTGTGCAGAAATTATCATAATTGTGTGCTTGGGGTTTGATATATACGAAAATTTCAAAACAGGACATTACAAAAGGTATTAGAGCTGGATCTTGCCAGATTGTGAAAGAGAAGTTAACCCTATGATGCAGAAAACTCATTTCATATTAGTGATAAAACAAGTGAATATGGCAGATAGAGAGAGAGAAAAACTCCTTTGGGGATAGTTCTTTCAGATAAGTTTGAAAAGAAGATTGATACAATGATAGACATGTTGGGTCAAATGCTCGACATGAAGCAAAATAATACGAATGCTCCCAAAAATCAAATCAATAGCACACAACGAACGCTTGTTGGATTTGATGATAGACCTCTACGTTCCACTTTCATTCGTAGAGAAGTACAAAAGTCTGAACCAAGGGTCATCAAAAGAAACCAGATTCGAAATTCGCATCACTTGGCTGATGTAATAAATGAACAAGAATCAAATTCTGATTCAGATTACTCTGAAATGGCTTCCAAAGTCAATACTAATGGTCAAACAAAACAGTTTGTTGGTTGGGAAGATGATCAAGGTGCTAATGGCAGATCATGTAATGAAATTACTGAGCTTGATAGCAACAAATGTGGCAAGGTTGATTCTTCTTGCTTTGGAGATGGCAACCTAAACTGTCATATTCTGGTTGGCACTTTTGGTGTGCAATGCAATAGTAATATAGAGGCCGATAGTCCACCAATTTTTTGGTTATTGAATCTAGTGTTGGTCCCAAAAAGTGATAAAAGAGGAGTGCATTCATATTGTAGGAAGCATATTTGATGGATTTGACGATGACTGTTGTTAAATGTGAAAATGTAGAAGAGGGATGAATGGTGTTAAAGTCTATCAAATTAAACCCTCCTTTCACAATAACATTCGAGGACAAAAATCGAACCAAGTCACTACAGATGAATGAGGACTCAGCTACAGGTTTATGTGCTCAGGAATGATATGGAAAGATAGATTAGATTGAGAGATTTGTCAAACCCTAGTTCGAATAAGCCTCAAACCCTAATTATAATGCAATCGGGTATAGGCAGATTGAATGCTACAGGAAACCGTACAGGAAGATACTCAGGGATGATTAGAAACATACCAGAAGTTGGATTTTTGGAAATGGAAACTTTGCGGACTACGGGGCGGGCATCCAAGTCCAATAGGGTAGTTTTTCTGTAGATTCGGGGCAGAGAGATGTGTTAGACTGTATTCATATCCTAAGTTCATGGCCAAGCTTGTCGGGAGGACTATGGGGTGGGCGCCCTAGTCCAGGAGGGAGGAATATCAGCAAATTTCTTCTAGATCCCGAATCCTTATCCTTCAAACCGCTTCTTTGCACTTGCACTTTTCCAACTCCCGCACCTGTAACCTACAATCACAAAGAAAGGGGGTTGGGGCTTGTGGTGTTTAGGAGCTTGCCTCGGTCAAGCCTCGAAAGGACATTCAAGTCTTCCAACATTGTTGTTAGATAGAGTGTGTGCCCAAGGAGGGTAGAGGCCAAATCCAATGATGAAATGAAATGATTGAAACACAAATTGATGTCACCTTAGAGGTGGAGCCCTCATGGAGATGAAGATCCTTGAAATCATGAGGAGATGGATTGATGAAGCCAAATCTACAACAAACAAACACAATAACAACACAATTCTGCTCTGCAACACAAAGAATGCCTTGAAATCTCTTTGCTCAATATCACAAGTTCGCATTATCCATCTAGGTGTAAAATGAAATCATAAACTCACTTATATATGCTTTCCCGCTAACATTCGTAATTTAAATTGAAGAGGCCGACAGAGGGAAACCTTTTGAGAGGAGCCGACACACTTTAAATTTCATTCCAGCAAATTAGGCTGGACTTGGGCGCGGGTGCCCAAGTCCCAAGGCCCTAATTTGGTCTTGATTAAGGTTTAGGACAGGCCCCTAAGTCCCATTTGACATGGGTTTTGGGGGAAATTATAATGTCCCCATTTTTGGTTCTCTTGCTTTGTAGTTGGAGATGGCTTTCTGGGTTTGTGTCAGTTTGGTCAGAAGGGTAATTTGATGTTACCAATGAGCTTTATTGGTCTAGAGGACTCATATGCCACTTTCCGGGGTGATTTCCGGCTTCTGGTGTGCTCTCCAAGAATCTTGGAGAGGGCGTCTATTTATAGTAAGTCACCCGGTTGGCTCCGTTTATCATTATTCTTCGTCGGGATCACTCTAGTGCAGTTAGTTTTCGATTCCGATGCATTCCGACAGTTTTCGCAAAATGAGTGTATTAATGGTTTTATTTTAATTATTTTTATTAAGGTTGCTAAATATTATTTAAAATATTTAAAAAGCACCCTAGTGTTATAGCTCATCGGAACTGGGATGAAATGTTTTAAATTATGGATGCATTAAATAGGGACCTTATGTGTCACATTATCATTATTTTAATTAAAAGGTCCTTTTCGGAGCTAAAATGGAGTTTTATTTAAAAAAGTGAATTTTAAAATAGAAGCTTCTGGAGGGTTTGGCAAAAAAGTATAAAAAGACATTTGAGGGGCTCATTTGGATTATGAAGATTATTCTATTTCTCTGATCAAAACCCTTGTGGTTCTGGAGTTTAAACTTGGTTCATCTCAGGTTTCATTTCAGGTTTGTGAGGACGGAAACCCTTACAGGGAACATTCTCTACGTTGTTGAAAGACACAATCTGGAGGATTTCTTGGTGGTTTCATTACGGAAATCACAGCTGAGCTTATTTGAGAGGATTTATTTCAGTTTGGAGGAGCTTCACATAGGAGTTCCATTTGGGCTTTCATTTGGATCATTTTGGAGATGATTTGAGCGTGAAATGACTATATTTTCCAGAGTTTATGAATTGCAGCTGAGAATGAAGGTATTATGAACAGATTTGTGCATTTGTGAAGAAGTTTTAGTGCTGCCATTGATATTTTATGCAGGCCGTACCATCTGCTGCTGGTTGTACCTCCTCATAGGGCCATACTTCATTTGCTGAGGGTTTTTGTGCGGGTTTAAGAGCCTTAATCCTCCTCATTCTAGTTGTCTAGCTTCAGCAGATATTTCTAATGCAGAGCAGAAGGTTTTGGAGGTGGTTTTATATTTGTTCATGCTGATATATGCATTCAGCCAGGGCCGTACTGCTGCAGCCTGTTCGTGGGCTTTCAGGAGGAGCTTAAACTCATATCTTGGGTTGCAAATAGTCTTGAAAGGGGTGCCTAGGGTCTGATATTACATTGTATATGTTGGTTTTGCATTGACAAATCCATTGACGGAGTTTGGAGTGATTTCTATAGACTTGTATTGCTGGTCCTCCGTCAGCATATGTATGAAGTTGCAAACGAACATATGGGTATGTACTTATAATTCATATTTGGCCATAATATTATCTGGGTGTTCGTTACTTCATTGTTATCTCTTCTAGATTTTTTGGGTTTATGCTATATGATCTTTATTTTATGTATTCAATGCAAATATCAAACATGCAATATATTCAATGAAACCCTAAACTCAGAACAATCGGAAAAACAAAAAATTGGCATCAGAAAATATACACAACAGGGGTGTATGCTATAGAAATTGCTCCGGGATTAGCATTTAACTTGCAAAGTGTAAACACGGGGACCTAAGAGCTAAACTAGGAGGTAAAAAGGCAAAAGGAAACTTTTTACTCCATAACAACTGTAATCTCACAAGCTTGTTCGCGGAATGCAAGGATGATAGTAGTAGGGAAAGTGAATCAATTTTCCCCATACAATTCAATATTCATATAGATGTTGACAACCCAATAGACAAATCTCTGTTGAGTTTAGTATAAATCCTAAATTTGATGGAGGTGAGGACCTCCATACTTTAGTTGGTGGAAAAGATGACTATGTTTTTGAAACTCATGGTGATCACTTTGAAGAGCAATATTTAGAATATGAGAAGACAACAAATGAGATTACTAGCACAAGCAATGTTTTTTTATGATGATCACCCGATGGCGCCTGAGTTGTCCAATGAAATGAGAGAAGAATTCTGTGATATTTTTGGAAACTCTTTGATTGGATCAATTACAGAATGTGAGAACCTCAAAAGTGGACCAAAAAGATATAAAATCATTTTAGAAAAGAACATTGCATTTAAGGTTATAGATGTGTGTCATGCCTCTAATCCTCATCTTAAAATATGGAAAGCACTATAATGCCCTGCCTGGGACATTACAAAGAAGAAGAAATTGCAATGGCCAAAGGCCACTAATTGGTTCACCCTTTTGAGATCATAAGATGGACGTTTTCATCTTCTATGACAGCGCTGAATTTAATTCACAAAAAGAAATATCTTCAACTATAATCTTTGGCCAACTTTGTGAAGCATTTATTTTATATATGATGGCTGACTTCATCTATGTATGGCAGCACATTGTTTCTATAAAGAACACTTATCATATAATTGATAGTTGACTTAGTATAAAGGAATTGCAACACTGACCAAGAGCATATCCTCTCCCAACAACCACTATGAATAAAGAAGGAATTAAAGCAATTAATATGCAATCGGCTGTTTGAAGAAATAGTTAAGATAAATAAAAGTAAACTAAAAGTTATCTCCAAAGGGCAGCGGAGGCATCCATAAAAGGATGCGCCTCTTTGAAAACAATGGGTACAATGAAGGGTGGCGACTCCCTCCAAAGGAGGATATAAAAGGGAACCGCCAAAGCATTTAAGGAGAAGGGGGATCAAGCAAGTAATTCATAAAAAGGAATATATCTGCAGCAAGATATATATATATATATATATATATATATATATATATATATATATCACAGCAGTACAAACAATAGACATCAGCAAGAGATATATATATATATTACAGCAGAATAAATAATTGACATTGACAAAAAGAATGTATTGCAGCCATTGATCATAGACCTGTCAATCCATCCATAGAAGCAGAAATAAATAAAGAATATGAAATATTCCAAGTAAATATTACAACAGATGTATGTTAAGAGATGTGACCCTTCTATAAAGGCAGCCACCTATGAAAGGTTGTGACTCTTTCCAATAAGAGATAAAAAATAAGGAGACAAGCAATCTTCATTGGAAGAAAGAAAGATAAGAATCTATCAAAAATGAAATATATAAGCAATAATATATATATCGGCCATACAAACAATTGTTGACAGCAAAGAAGGATATATTGCAATCCTTGGACAGAACTTGAAATCCATCAAGAGGTACTTTATATCAATCATCTAACAAATTCCTAAGCAATCCATTTTGAAGTCAAGGAGATGTTTGCAAGTAGGAAGGATGGCCCTTTCGAGTTCACGAGAGGTGAGAGGGTGGGATGGCCCCCCTCATGCTCTTATCAAGTTGGCCAAGAGATGAGAAGGATGGACCTTCCACGCTCTTGAGCTTAATTAGAGAGGATGGCCCTCTTGAGCTTGATCAAGGAGGATGGTCCTCCAAGGTGGACTGGGAGCTGCAAGGCGGATGGTCCCCTTACATGCTCTCGGCAATATTGAGGATGGCCCGCCTTAATATTGCTACTTGCAAGTATTCCTATGGAATTCATTATGGGATTGGCTTTGAGGGATTGTGTTATGATGGATTGAACCAAATATTGTTTATGCTATGATGTCTTGATCTCATTATTAATTATGTTATGATGTATTGATATGAATATTAATGATGCTATGGTGCTATGATGCTATAATCTGATTTTTATCATAATTTATTGATCTACAATATTTCTAATGTCCTTTTCTAGTAGTTATTATTGTTTGCAGGCCAAGAAATCAAGTATATCCCAAAAAGGGACATTACAAGCTCACTTTCCTGCTTTGATTCAAAGAGATATATATGAAACCATGCGAAGGTTGGGCCAACCAAATCGGTTCTTTGTAGATGCAATTGATGCCATAAAGGAAATTGATCTTCAGATTGATGGTTCCTTTACTTCGTTTCAAACTATGCTATTTCTTTCTAAGGATGAGAAAACTTTCCTTAAATTATGGACCTTGCCAGTTTCCAAATCTTGGTTTTGTTGTTTAGAGTTATTGGGAAATACAAGTACATAAGCCAGAAGAATACTGGACGATAAATTGTCCTCATACTTTAGAGGATGGTATCAACCTTATGACATTAAAGGACTATATTGGCAGTTTGGTTGAGGCAAGTATAGTAACAACTCTTCAGGGACATCATTGTAGTATAGAGTTGAATATAACCGATACAATTAGAGAAGCGTCACTTGGTGCAGAGTTTCCAATTCCTAATTATATTAGAGTGTTGCAGCAAGAGATAATTACATCACAAGGAGGATCAGTGTCTAGGAATTACAAATTTCCAAGGTTGATTTGGGATCTTGGTAATTTCAAGAGCATCCTAATTTGCGATTGCTTGAGGACAAGCAATCTTGGGAAGGGTAGACTGTAATGCCTCCTCCTTAAAGTCCTTGCGATTCCTTTAAAGAAGGGTAAATTAATAATAAACTAAAATTAAAATTAAAGTTTAAGTTTAATAAAGGTCAAGGGGCATGTGAAAAGTTATGTGCATTGAAGGAAAAAGGTATTTAATGAAGACCAAGCAAGGAGAAAGAACCATCAATCATTGAATACATTTTTATTATCTGATTTTTACTCCTTGTTGGAGCATGGAATTGCGGTTCAATCTGACCTAAGGACGAAACCCCTTAAGGTATGGAATTAGAGGATGGAATCCTTTGAATTCCAGTATTGAATTAGAGGACGAAAACCCTTGATTCAGATCTGGGGCAATCTCTATGGAAGTTTCATGTGTTAGACAGTTAGAATTGCTGTCAATAACTAGTGTACAGTTTGGAGACCTTTCAAAGACATTCCAATTAATTATAATCTGCTGCAGATTTAAAGTTGACTTATTAGCCGCTACTGAAGATAAGTCTGAATTCTCTGAGCAGAATTCTAAAGATAATATCTAATAAAGAATCAAACATATCAACTGAAATTTCTGAATTGATTTCATTAAGAAGCAATAAATATTAATTTTTTATTTATTAATTCTGCAGAAATTATCATAATTGTGTGCTTGGGGTTTGATATGTACAAAATTTTCCAAACGGGACATTACAGTACTTTCTTTGTGAAGTCAACTGGTGGCAGAATGGATTGCAACCAAAATCCTTTAGCAGTTCATTAAGGCATACAGTTCTCAACATGGTCATGTCTAGTTAGTAAATAGTTAGGGAAGTTTCATTAACTCCTACTAAAGAAGAGAAAATAAGATACCTTAAGATGGTAAGACTTAATTCCATTTTCTATAAGAGAAATAATATTTCCACAGTCCATATTAGTGAAAAGACAAGAATGCTTCTGGATGCAACTGTGTAAGAGTTTTTTACATCAACGTTTCAGTATCATTTTTCCTCTCTTTATCGTATTGATGGATCGTGTAGTATGATCTGAAATGTTGATGTAAAGAACTCTTACACAGTTGCATCCAGAAGCATTCTTGTCTTTTCATTTTCTATGTTTTCCTTCATTTTCATATTTTGAAGTTCTCTCTCTGTTTAGTTTGCTACCAGATTGTATGTTGTACCCATCATCCATTATGGAACCAGGGCTAATGGTAATGCAAGAAGGCCAAGAGGAAGTATATGAGAAGAAAAACCCATCGTTAAGACACCTGTGGATAAGGTGAGGAAGACAGCAGTCATGAGACAGCCCTATTATAGACTCTACAGACAACAAGATCACAATGAACAGAATTACTATCCAATTTGGCATGCAGGAGCATGGAAGTAAAGAAGAGAAATGTCCCTGAAGAGCCCAAAGTAGGGGTTTCCCATTTCCAACAGAGAAATTTAGTCTGTTTAGAATGAACAATTTTGGGGGGATTGCTAAGGATTAAATAACAACCCCATAAATGCCATTGGGGTCTTTTCTGGACAAAATAAATAGAAATTTGATGTTGTTTCAAAAAGAGAGGACTCTATTCATCAAGTTTTTTGAGTGATACTGGTTTCCTTGTTTGGGTTGGCCTTCATAACATTCTGCTGCACTAGGAACCTGTCGTTCTATCTATCTTGTTCTTTCCTTGATTTAATCTGAAATGATTTGCAGGGTAAAGGGATGAAGCCCAAGTACTAAATTTGACAGTCGACCTTGCTTGTCAGGTAAATTTTTCATGACCTCTATTCATAACAAGTTTCCTTTCAAATGCTAAGGCAGAAAAAATCTCATATATATATATATATATATAGAGAGAGAGAGAGAGAGAGAGAGAGAGAGAGAGAGAGAGAGAGTTATGACCCTCTAGAATTTCTGTCAGTCTGCAAATATATATCCCCTTTCATGTAAGACAGTCTTCCTAGAGTTCTGATTGCATTTGAAGGAATAAATATGGCCATATGACCATCAAATTTAACATCTGAAAAGCTTCTTGTGGAAATGCAAATCCTTGCTATCCCTCTTCTTTTCGTTTTTGTTAATATTGTCCCCTTTATTACTGGTCAGATGTCCCATCAAACACTACCATTTTGGACATCAAGTTTCTAGTATAGCTTCTAGTCAGTTCTAAGGTTGGTCAAATATTGGATATAAGATTTTATATTTGGACCTTGTCTTTTGATCTACTTGTTTTGAAGGGATTTTTTGAAAGGAAAGTTCAATTAAGAATTGGTAGCATGTTGAATAGTGAACTTCAGACCCTTACCTTTTGAAATGTAGGTTCGATGGGATATTTTGTGTGAGGCTGTGTTAGTTGTCATATGTTTTCGCAGATTGGTAAAGGTCCAGTTTACTTGTGAGCTTCATCTCCGTTCTAAAAGCAATATTAAATTCATCTCTCTAAGCTTGGTTTATCTTGGACCTCGACTTCAGACCCTTTAACTTGAGGTTTAGAATAGTTTTGATGGCATGCTCCAAATTAATAGGTTATTCAATGCCTTTTTAGTTTCAATGGAGCTTTTTAAGGAGGATTTTTCAAATTAACATCTGGAAAAAACATTTGGCAATGGCTCTTGGTGGTGAGTCCAACTGCCTAGAAAATTTTTGAAGTTTCTTTCGAATGGGCACTTGAATGTACATTTTCTTGCCATTCTTTTTTAATGATGAGCTCTAATGAGGATTTGGTGTGTGCACATTTTGGTACTTAGAAATGATTTCCTTAATTCTTAGAATGTTCTCCAATAGGATCGTTTAGTTGAATTTATAACTTAAAAAATCCTCCATATCTACATTTAGTTGGTCAATTGTTGGAGTTGTGATCATTGCCACAATTGTAGCATCCACCTTTTGGTCCCTTATACTAAGGAGGTTTCCTGCCCTCGTTTTCATTTTGTCCCTTAGATTAATTACCCTGCTTGGAAGAATTCCTGGATTAGGAATTCTTTCCACCAATTTGATTCTTACTACAACCTTTTTTGTTATTTTAAAAAATTCTTCTTGGAAGATGGTGGAGTTTGTTGACCTTTGTTTTTTTGAATTTTCTGGTTCTTCTTGGCAGCTACCAAAGACTGCAATCTCTGCTCCTCTTTGACGGCCTTCTTAAAACCCTGATCCATAGAAGGAACTTGAAAATACACTTCCATGCCAATCTGAGGTTTTGATCCCATAATGAATTTCCCAATGCAGAGATGTTCATCCTTCTGATATTGTGGCATGCCCTCGAGAAATCTAGAGATCTTCTCATAGTATTGTCACTGACACATCTCTCAGACAGAGATTTTGGAACTCTTATCATGTTGCCATCAAATGGAGACGTGGGAGGCATTGTTGCCTAAAAAATGTGACAAAATGCTTCCCTGTGGTGTCCTAAAGACTCAATCACATTTATGCCTTGAAATTGTCCCATTAGGCAGATGCCTCTGCTGAAAGTATGCTCTCTACATAGCCTTAGTTTGGTTAAAAAATTCTAAATTTGAATTACGTGTTCATCTTAATGAACCAAGTTTTGGTTCCATCTCCAAAGATTGTTCCATCATATTTAGGTGGGGCAGTTCACTTCAAATCCTAGTAAGTTTAGTTTCAAAATGTGGCCTTATAAGATGAAGTCCCCTGTCATTATCCTATTCTTAGCCCCTGACAGGAAGCCTCAAAACACTCACAGGTTCACTGTCTGCCTGAGCTTGGTCCTAATCTTCCTTATTCTCCTCTTCCTGTGGACTCTGTAGTCATTGTTCAAGTGCAAGCACTCTTTGACGAGTAGCTGTCCATAGAAAAAGGAGTTTCGCAAGTATATCTGGTTATTCACTTGCACAATTCTTTGTGCTTAAGCTAGTTTCATTGTTGACATTTGCTCTACTTTGTAAAATGGTACTTGGACATGCCTAACAATACACGAAGATTAAACACTTGTGAGACGTAGGGCCTAAGCATTAAATCTGGGTTTTGATACCCCAATAAAATAACACATCAGGCAGAGAATGAAAATATATATTAGATTATTTTTTTCTCGGTAGTTACTGGTTTACTCCATGCTAAGATGGGGATGAACCTCCTGGCCTTGTCCCATAGGTTATCACTAACACATGATAACAAGTAGTAATAACTCAGTTTAGTTAATCTACCTAATGTCAACAACATTTTTAGTTTTACTATCATTCACTTAATGAGTTGTATTATGTGAGAGAGAGAAACTAAAACCAATTATTAACTGTCCCATTCAGATATTCATATAACAGGGTCTGATTTACTACTATTTAAATTTGCTATAACATACAAAATGCGAGTGCTGTCATGATATAACTTGTAGATATTAGGCAAATTTATTCACTAACAAGAGTTGTAATCAGCAATAAATATGAATGTTGAATTCCTCATTCAGCAAAATGGACAAACTACAAGTTCTCCCCACATCTCATTCACATCTCATATTGCTGTATATTTTTCAGCAAGCCTATCAAATGTGTTTACATCATAGTTTTGAATGAAATATCATACTAATTTGTACCCTTCTCGATCAATACAATGAATAACCATGTACTAGTGAAACATTTTTCAATTACTCATAAATCTTATGAGGCATTCCCCGGCAGACTATCTCATTTAAAAATTATAATATTACGTTATACATAATAGCATTGAAAATTGCCACAACTGCAGATTTTTTGACATAAACAGAAATACGTGAGGTATAACATTAGTAATCCAAGCTAAGGTAAACATGGCAATCTGATCTGACAATAGGATGAGGAGAAGAAGAGCATTATTAGAGTATTCTACTGTCCAACCAAGTGCCTACAGAACTCCATTGCACTTCTCACCTACTTAGGAGTTGCCCTTCACATCATGAGGGTAACAGATATGAAGAGTCAAGTCGTCAAGAAAGAACTATGTAGATGTTGTCCCAACCAAAATGTAGTGAAAATGTAGATGGAATCATGTAGAACTATTAAGATATTTTTTTATACTTAGAATCTCCTATTTTTAGTTAATGGTCAATTTCTTGTAACGGTATGTAATTATGACAAGATCGTGTGTCGATCTCTGGCAGTCTTTGGCAGTTTATAAATATAGAAACTTGTTTTCTTTGTAATTACTTGTAACCTATTTAAGAGCCTTTGCTCTATGTGAATAGCATCCAGCATTCTGCCATTTACTTGTGTAATATGGTATCAGAGCTTGCTTCGACTTCGAAAACATAATTTCATTCGAAATTATTCAAGTTTTTTTTCGAATCTCGAATTTGTTTTTGGCTCTTTGGTTGGTTCTTGTTTTTTTCGGTGAGGCCGGATTTTTTTTTTCTGTAGACTTCCTGTTTTTCGAATTCGCCGAGTGCCTAGGGCAAGGAAATTTTTCGTCTAGGGTTTTGACCCTCAAAAATTTGACGAATTTTTTTTTCGAAGACATATTCTTGGTGGGTTTTCCGAGCAGATTTTTGGGTCTTCGTCCGAATTTTTTTCTGGTTTTCTGAAATTTCTGAATGCCTAGGGCACGAAATTTTTTCGTCTAGGGTTTTGACCCTCAAAACTTTGATGATTTTTTTTTCAAAGACATATTCCTGGTGGGTTTTTCGAGCAGATTTTTGGGTCTTCGTCCGTTTTTTGGGGTGCATCGTTTTTCGTGCACCATTTTTCATGTAGCGTACCTGTTCCAAAATTTGTGCCAGTTCAGTTCAATTCGGTGTACCTGCAGTGTTCTGTCCGGAATTTCAGTTCGCATCCACTTTTGTTCGTCATTTTTCGTGCCTCGAAAAGCGTGTGGAATGGCGAGCTTGTCCAATATTATGTTGGAAGGTAGTCAGCGGTTCAACGACTGCAACTACAACACTTGGAAGCAGCAAATGATGACCATCTTTGAATATTGCTGCCTCGCTCAGATCATTCTAGGCACTACCACTCATCTAGCAACGGTGGGTAAAGCCCAGGATAAGTTTGACGAACAAACCCGTGAAGCAGTCATGCTCATTAAGCTATCAGTCACAGATGATCCTCTGCCATTTACCTGTGTAATAAGAACAAGATAACACAATGAACAAGGAACATGATTTTATTTAATCATAGCCTGGCCAAGAAATGATTAACATGCTTATACTCAGTAATCTGCATGTTTAACTCTTAAATAATGAGTTACAAGAGCCATTAGTACACCCCTAAGGTTCGGATTTCTATCAAGTTCATCAAAGCACAACCATCCTAATAAACAATGATTTGTTTTAGATTAATCAGCATGCAAATGGTAAGTGCCATGGGGTATATGAGGGCGTCTCTCTTCGGGAATGATTGTGGAGAGTTCCTTACAGTTAGCTCTCTTTGCAAGTAAAAACTGCAAACATGTCTCTTTATCACCCCTGGATTTGAAACCTTCTAAGCAACCAAAACAGATTCAATATGAGGTTTTGACCCTCCAACACAACTAAAAAGACGCACAAATAAAGTTACAATTTTAGTAATTATGGGTTGTCATCACCGTTATCGCAAGATGGAAAAACAAGTCGGGACTTAAGCCTCTTTACAACTGATGTATAAGGGAAGTTTAAATGTAGGTTTGTAAAAGATCTTTTAATCCAAGGACCCAAGCCACGTCGGGGATTCGGGAGTATCATATTTTCCCATTCCATCATATTCTTTTACAAAACATGCATCCACCAATGAATTCCATCCACAAGACTACTTAAAAGGAAATTTGTAATCAATCAACTATACATGATGACAACTATACATGATGACGATCAAAACTCCAATTATACGAAGACAAAGCTAAGAGTAGAGACCCCATGTCCTTGTATGCTATTTAGATACTTGGGTTTTATTCAAGAACTTTTAAAAGTTAACCTAAACACTTAGACTTAGTAACATTTCATCCATATGGCTTGCACTCTCATGCATGCTACCTTTACAAATATTGGGTTGATGACAAACATGTAGGAAAATCTAATGTCAAACAATAGAGTGCTAATGAAGTTAAACTATTGATGTAGACCACGCTGAATTGTTGCTAAAGATAGTTGTTGAAGTAGTCTTAGTTGTTGATATAATTAAGTCATCACTCGCTATTTCTTCTATAATTAATCAAATAAGTCATATTTAGACAATTAATTACTCAATTCTCTGTTCGATATTAATTATCATTTCTTTTTAATTTAATTAATAAATTACTATTCATCCATTATTTATCACTATTCACCCGCAATTAGTTGAATAAGTCTAAACTATTTATTCAATTAACTAAACTTCTTCCATAGTCCAACCTTGGATAAATAAATACAAATATGTATTTATCTAAGCTCATCTCACTCCATCCAAAAATTAAATAAATTTAAATATTTATTTAATTATCTATTTGTGCACTTTAAATTAGTTGACCAAATCACATCATTAGTTTTTTTTAATTATTTGTATATGCTTAAATATGATTAATCAAGGTAATATATGCACAAGTTTCTAAAGAGGTACACATGTCATTCAACATGTACATGAGTACTTAAAAGCATGGACAAGATCTTCGCATCCTTACAAAAATCTATTTTTTAATCTTTCAGCATCCACTTCTTCTAAGGTAAATCTCCAGCCTTGATTTTTTGTTGAATTTTTGAAGCCTATTTGACCACCATCCAAATCATGCCACTTGGAGGCTTTTCACGCCTTCGATTCTCTGAAACAATGTGAGCCCTTGATCTCTCAAGACAATTCTAGTATTTCATCCACTCTTCAAAAAAATCTATAAATTAGACCCTTCCATAGACTATTTACACAATTCACTTGAATGTAAAGTTACTCTACTACTGTGAGCATTTGATGTCCACAATTTTCACACAATCTATCCTTGGACACAACCGCACTTGCTTGTGTGCAACAAGAAGACTTTTGGTGAGAATTCACTTGTATTTTCATTCATGTTTAAATCTTTCTTAGTGTAATCATGAGGTTGTTTATAATTGTGAATATAGTAGGTTAATTTAGTTTAATTTGTTCTTTTATGGTTCACTTTTATATTTACACATTCTTGGCACGTCCGGTGGAACCCACGTCCCTTTTACTAATCTTCTTTTGATGTTTTTAGCCTTGTCACTTGTAGGTTGTGTTGAGGCACGTGTATCTCTATTTCAATGCCTTCATTTTTAATGAGTGTCTGTGTTCATAGATAGACATTTTCGTCATTGTTTTTGGCAACCTGTTCTTCACGACTCTAACTCATCTTTTTAGTGTTTTTTAGTGTTTTTTCAGGCTAATCCTTCTAAGCTCTTTGTAGGGTTTGAGATTATCATTGCTTTTCATGCTATATAACCTTTTATTATGTATCATTAGCCCCTCTTTTTGCAGATTTGTGGCACATTTACTAGCCTTGAACATGCTTAAACATTTTTGTCATTGACAAGCGTTTCTATTGCACACAGAGGCACTTTTGCCCCCAACTGCACAAATCACATTTTTATCAATTTTTAGAACTTTAGGTCTCAATTTTTTGTCAGAAATTGATTTTGCAGGTTGTTATGTTGCCCATCTGACCATCTAACTTGTGTATTTTACGGATTTAACTTAGTTTTCATGTAGGCTTGATCGATTTTCATGGCCTCAACATGCTTCAATGACTTAGTCATGAACATGTGTTTCTGTTCATGCGGAGGTGTTTCCATCCCCAACATGTGAAACCTTCCAATCATCATTTTTACACCTTTTACTCAATTTTTTGATAGCTGGTGAATTTACAGAGGGGCATGTTGTCCAAATCATTATCTAATCTGTGTTTTCTATGTGGGGGAGTCTTTTAAATTGTTTTTTCATCTAACCCTTGCCGTTTTTGTGCAACTTTCACAGCTGGGCATTTCCATCACAAACAAGTGTTGGCATAACCTGTTTCAGCACCTGCGTGCTAAATTGAGGTAAAACTTTGGCTTTTTCATGTTTCGGTGTTTGTAGATCTATTTGGGCGTCTGTAGCTTTGTTTGGGCAATATCACGGGTTTCTTGAGAGCAAGGCATTTGTGGGGGCCATTGTCGGGCCCAACAAAATTTTTTGGGCTTTTAGGTAACATATATCCATTTTGTAAAACAAATATCTATTTTTTTATACGTAATAGCTACCATGGGGGTAGCACCTGATATATTAAAAAGCAGGCAGATACATAGCCACATAGGCAACTTACGATTGTGCAAGATGTAGCGGACACCTTCTGCTTGTTCAGTAAACCTCTTTGCCTATTTGTGTTTGAGAGGACGGGTGAGGTGCCCACAAAAGAAAGAAAATCTCTCCATGTTGTCTCCAGTTACCCCGTCCTTGAATATGGTGCCTATTTGCCCTTGTTTTTGATCGCCTCTGCTATGTTGAATATCCCTCCCCAGCTGCCTTGCTTCGGCTGTTTGTTGATGATGGAGATTGCGGCAATAGTTTCTTGTTGCAGGTGGGGGACAACCAGTTTGCACACGACAATTTTGATCAGTCCCTCGTGGCCAGTGACCATGGTGAAGTCCGCCAGGAATTTCCCTAGCAAGACGTGGTCATGAATATAGTCCGTGATCGCTTGAGCGTTCAACACTTGCTTCAGGGCTTTGTCCATTTCTTCATTTTGCAATAGAAAAACCCTCCTTAGTTGAACACTTAGGTCATTCGTATCGCAGAGGCAACTGCTACCAGGCATTGTGATGTGAGCCATTGTGATATGCCAAAGAATCAATGTCCATCTATTTGTAATTGCTGAAGAGCAATGGATGTCCTTTCTTACTTCCGCCATCAGCCACAAGATCTTGCCCTCGGGATGTCTTTCTACAGATGGCAATTCTCAATTCCACTCAACACTCAACCAGGACACCCCAAGCACGCGGATCAGCGGATACAATTACTTGTTCTGCCTGCACACGTGAAGTTTGCCAATTGGTTCGCCGTCGAGCTGGCCTCTCAAAAATAGTGGGATAGCTGGTAGTCTCTCATGTCCTCCAAAATCTCCCATATTGCTTCCGTCAAGTTGCGAAGTTTCCAATTGGGAACCGTTAGATTGGAAACAACATTGACACATTAACGAGTCACCTTTTATGTCAATGCTAGTCAAGTTGTTCTCTTTGCAGAGTCTTAGGCCAGCGAGAAGAGCTTGAAACTATGCCTCGTTATTGGACCTAGTAGGAAGCTTTTTTGATAGAGCCCATATGAATTTGCCTTCTACGTTTTTGACTATATACCTTGCCCCGGAGATCTCGGGGTGTAAAACATATATCTATTATTCAAAATAGATATCTGTTATTTAAAATGGATATCCGTTACCTAAAGCACAAAATGATTTTCAACACTTTTAGGTAATGGATATCCGTTATCTAAAAATGGATATCCATTCATAACAGAGATTTGGTCTTTTTGCCAAAAAGTTGTTACCCCCTTTTTGCCTTGGGAATGCATTCGGTTTAGGCTTAGGAATGTCAAGCTTGATTTTTCCACTCTTCCAACGTGTTTTAGAGGTTTCGTCCTCTTTTTGTGACTTCACCCTTCGTGCTGACGACCTTTTTCTAATTCGAATTTGATGAAATGAAAAGGGTATATTAAGGAAATTGTCAACATTCTAAAAATATAAGATATACTTGATTATAAATTCAATAGGTAATTATTAATAATTTTCTACATACAATATATCTGAAATTTTGATGGACGCACTAATTGAAATACATTCAAACCATTTCATTTTTTTTCAAATTTGAAAGATGTGTCCATTGACTATAGGTTAAAAATAAATAAATTTGAATTTTATATTTTTTTGACCAAGTTAGGTTGGTCGGAAAATTACTTTTTATTTTTAAAAAGTCAGTAAAAAATTCATAACTAATTATTTACTTACAAAAAAAACTTCAAAAAATATGCGTCACATCCGAGCATGTGTCCTTTACTCATATTTAAACATTCATTTTTTTTTGCTCTTACTTAGTGTTGTGACCAAATCACACATCACCCCATTGCAGATAGGGACCCCTTGATTTTTGATTTCCTGGGTCTTGTATGATGTCTTAGGTTGACTACATGATGGAGTCAATGGTTTGTTTGAAGTTCTCAGTCTAGTCTTAATCCAAGTGTCATGTGCTTTCATTTTGATGACTTGATCCTGATGTTTGAGATCCTAACCGAATCACACATCACCCCATTGCAGATGGGGACCCCCTGATTTTTGATTTCCTAGGTCTTGTATGATGTCTTAGGTTGACTACATGATGGAGTAAGTGGTTTGTTTGAAGTTCTCAGTCTAGTCCTAATCCAAGTGTCATGTGCTTTCATTTTGATGACTTGATCCTGATGTTGGAGATCCTGAAAATGACTAAGTCTGGTATTCTGATCTTGAAAATTCTAAAAATTGGCTAAGTTTGAAATCTGGCGGATCCTCCAAATTCTATAATTTGCATGGTAAATCAGGTGAATCTGAGACCTATCTCAAAGACATCCTGAAAGGTATATTGAAAAATATTTAAAGTATAAGAAATTCAATCTCTCAATTTATACTTAAATATATTTTTTAATATACCTTTACTTAAGGGACTTCCATTTCTGGGCGCATTTTTCTACTTGCAGTGACTCCAGATGGTGCCTACAACTCAGGGCGCCTCCCATCAGTCCAACCAACTTCAAAGCTGCGCCTTGACATGAGATAAACATCGGAACAAACAAAGATGGCGCCTTGATTCAAATTGATATAGAGGGCCTTAAACATCAAAGAATTCAACAAAGAAGTGATTTTGGGGCGCCTAGGTGAGGGAGGTGTTTTAGACTAACATTTGCGCCTAAGAGAGATGAGGATTGAAGTGTAGTGTTGCAAATTCTAAGATAGGCACCCTTCTATCCCTCTGTGCACTCAAATAAATGCCTAGGAATTGGATAACTTTGATAAGTGAGTTTTGGCGCCTTAGCATGAAGTGAAGGTTCCTAGATTTCCATTCACCTCATCTTGGTGCCTAAGGGTTTAATAAGTTTAAAGAGTTGTTTTGAGTTTCAATTGTGTTAGGCGCCCTTTTGTTCCTCTGCAAACCTATTTTGGCACCCACAAGTGAGATACTTGGAGTCATGAAACACCTTTCAAAGAGTCAAATTGACCTTAAAGCGCCATTTCACACCTAAATTCCCCCCAAATCAACGCCTAAATGGAAAGGGAGTAAGTGTCTTGAGGTTAGGTGCACTTTCTATATGGAGTAACCTCATTCTAGCACCTTGATAAAGGGATAACTTCATTTGAGCACCTAAAGGCAGAGACCTAAATGGGCACCTAGTGTTAGGAGTTTCTAAATGATTAAAAACTTGCATGAAAATTTCTAGACGCCTATTATCATTAATACTATCATCTTGAGCGCCTAAAGAGTATGATAAGAGTCATTCTAAGCTCCCAGGGAGTTGAATACACCTCAAGGAGCGCCTAGCAAGGTAGGTTGGACTATGCAAGTATTGAGAGCTTTAAAAAATGTTAAAGAATAAGTTAAGTTCAAAGTGAGGCGCCTTTTCTTATCTAGGATTGTCCATTTTGGTGCTTAGAAAGTAGAATGTTTGGGGATATCATTTTGAGTGCCTAGATGAAATAAACAATTCTAGGTCAAAGATTAAGTGTTTGGAGTCATAAAAATAGCAAATGGAGGTCAAATAGATCAAGGTGCCTTTTCACCTCCATGCAGACATCATTCTGGGCGCCTTGAAGGAAGAGGAACATGTTATAAGGTATGAGTAACTAGTGTGATGTTTAGGCGCACCTTCCCCTATGTTCAAGCCCATTTTGGCGCCTTGATAAGACTCAACTTACAATTGCAAGTCAATGAGCGCTAATTCATGATTGAAACACCTCTAATGAGCACCTAAGAATATGAGGAGTTTAAAGAATTGTTTTGAGCTTCTTAATGGAATAAATGCATCCAATTGAGCATCACAAGTTTAGGCGCCAATTCCCACTTGGATGATCATTAACCTGCACTTCAATAGATCAAGGCACCCTCTCTAGTCCATATCATCCATTTCTAGCGCCTAGATGAAGGAGGAATTGCTTTAGGTGCCCATCATGTAAATTCTAATCACTTTTGGCGCCTTTGAAAAAGGGAACTTTGAAATTACAAAATAATGCATTAAATAAACGCCGACCTCCCTTCTAACTAGCCGACCAACATTTAATATAGGCAAACTCACTATTTAAGAGGAGCGCCCCCTCTTCATTTGTAATAATTCACATTCCAATTCCAAGGAGCAACGAATTTTATAGGAGTAGCGAATTTCTTCAAGAGGAGCGAATTTTCCTAAGGAAAGAGCTAGTTTTTCAAGGCAAACTTGCCTTTTGGAGGACTGATTCTAACATTCTATTTCTGATTTCTACTATTTTCTACTGATTTTTATTATTAAATTCAGAAATCTGCATTTTCTAGATCAGGAAAGTGATATAAGGTATGTTTCCATCATTTCTTCATTTCATAAATTGTCTTTCCTTTATTTAATTTTGCAGAATTTCATGATTTTATTATCTAAAAATCAGGTTTATGAAATCAATTTTCTATTTCAAGTCACTTATTCGAGTCTTGTTTGTAAATAGATGGGCATGACGGTGAAAGAGAGGCAAGTGATGATCAAAATGGATGCCAAGTCCAACATCCCTGATTCCAAGCTTGAAACTCATTGGAAGAACGTGGGAGACACCAACATGGGACACGCCAATTTGGAGGAGATCAAGGACTTTTTGCTTGCTGTCACAAGGAGTGAAGACATCAAGGCCATTGCGAAGAGTGGAATTGTACAAGCAGCATGCTTTCCACCTACCTTGCCTAGTGCTGAGTTAGTGTTGGAATGTGCTCAACGCTATGACAAACAGAAGAGACAGATTATAGCCAAAGACGGGACTGTTCTCGCTTATCTGTAAAGAGAAGCCATCCAGGAGATCTTCAACATCCCAAGCCGAAAGGGAGTGTTCATATGTCCTACAACTGCTCAATGTACTTTTGAAGGCAACCCCAACACTACATGCAAGAAGTGAGAAAGAAGTGGATGACTGATTCATCAATCAAAATATACAATTCCGAAGATCCAAAGTATCACAAGGCAGACTTCAAACAAGAGATAAGTTATTTCATCATGTTCTTGAATCGAGTAACAGGTAGGCCTCAATCATCTATTTTCGAAGGATGGATGTATACTTATTTTGATCATGTCTTTACAAAGAATAAGATGGTTGACTGGGCTGGCCTTATAAGCCATTGCCTTGATGAGCAGTTTGAAAGGTTTGATGAAACAAAGTCATTCTTCATGACTTCTTATCTTGTTTACATCTTAATAAGAAATGTGGTTTATAAAGGATTAACCGCTAAAGGAGAAGTAGGTACAAAGCCCGAACAAATTCTTTCACATTAGTGTTATCTTCAGCTCCACTTGAAAAACATCAATCATTACAAAAGGTTCAATGATGCCTTCGCTATGTTCATAGTGAGAAAGTTGCGAAGCGAACTGCATAGAAGATTAACAGGTGTTGCCAAGAACTTCATTGAGCAATATGGAAGGTACAACATTCAACATGACAAGTTTACTTATATTAGAATTCAGGGTTTCACCTCCTTTCCATACAGACTGCCAAGATATCCCACCAACAGGATGGCGTTGCTGGAAGTTTCAAGACAGTTGTTAGAGTTTCATAAAATGCAAAGGGCAAGAAAGAAAGCCGGAGTTCAGTTTCCTCTCCAGCTTGGCAGATATTACCCCTGTCCATCACTTCAAGCTGCTAAGCATTCAGAGGTTGAGCTTCAGACATATCATTTACATCCTCATGATTCAAGGAGGGAGAACTTCGATCCTCATGGAGCCATTAAGCAATCATATTCTTCTTACAGACATGTTGAACAGCTAGAAGATCATTGGGCTAGTGCTATTGATGATGATGATGTCAGGATGCAAAAGTGTTCAAGGCTGAAATGGGATCTAGTGAGAGCTACTAAGGTATTAAAAATTCTTGATTAGTTGGATGATAAAAGAACTCTTTTGGGTGATGAGTACAATAAGATCCGAAACCTGCCTTATGATATCAACTGGGCTGATAGAGAAAAGGTTGATGATGAAGGATTGATAAAGCCTATCATTGCTATCACTGAAGAGCAAGTACAAGTATTGATAAATGAAGGAAAGAAACTCACTTACATCCAAATGGGAGAAGTAGAACAATAGGAACAACATAGTGCACTTGGTAGAAGTTCACATAGTAAGGACAATGAAAAAGATTTAGGTCAAGCAAAGAAGAAAAAATAGCTTGAATTTGCACAAGGAGAATCAAGTAAGAAGAAGAAAAGGATAAGTATTGAAACTGCTTCTTCTCGACAGCCAGGTGATACTCCAGTTAATCAAGACATAGTGGTGTGTGTTGAGGATGCAGTTCCAGAAACTCTAGTTGAAGAAGTGCCTTCGAGTCCACATGATACTGAGATTATTGATGAAGCTAACACTGAAGACAAGGATGAAGCTGAAGAAGAATCATTGCCTAGACAAGGGAAGCAAATACAACAGTTACAAGATCTTTCATCATTGCCAAAGTGGCTGCAGGAAAGAATCAGGGAAAATTACGAAGTTGAGAAATGTCCTCTTCCAGTTGATGAGTTACTTCTGGACATGTCTAGCAAAAAACCAAAGAAGAAAGCCACCATTCTTTCAAAGATCACTAAAGATGAAGCTGGTGTAAGGAAAGTTCATGTAGCAGTTCCCAGGCTTGAGAAGAATATCGAAGATATAACCCCTGATGACTATGATATCAATACAATCAATTTGGGTCCGCTGACTGGAATGCAAGTAGAAGAAGAACTTCAAGGTTCAATTGATAATGCTCAAGCTATTATAAGGCAAGAAACAAAAGGTAGAATTAAAGCTGAGCAAAGGTGTCAAGCCTTAGAGCAGTATGTTCAGCACTTGGTTCATCCTATTCGTCAACAGGACATGGTGTCTACACTTCCATCTTTTCTTCCTCCAGAAACAGTTATACATCTTGAGGAGTTGAAGTCTTCATCTCACAGGTTGAGAGATTGGATGAAAAGATCTAAGGAAGCTACATATAAACACATGGAAGATGTCATGCAAGTGTATGATAAGATCGTTGATCTCAAAGAAAGGGTATTTGCATTGATGACAGTTTGTACTGAGTTTAAAGTTATCAAGAAACAATACATGCCACATTTGAAGAGCTTGATGGAGAGTTCAGTTGATGAGTTGACACATGCTGAAGTGATTGAAGAAGGTAGGGCATATGACTTCTCTTCTTGGTATTATGGCTTTCGCATTAAAGGACAGTTGCTAGATAAGATAGAAACAAATATGTCAAGAGTAAGAAGTGTACTTCAAAGGATTCAAGATGGAGTACATACCTCCTTGATGAAGATATGTAATCCATTTGGAGAGATGACTCTTGATAGTATGAAAGAACAGATTCAAGCTTTCTATTTTTAAGTAGATGATGTTTCTGATGAGAAGCTTGATAGTATATTTTCACTTGCTGTCCACCTTGGCGCCAACAAAGAGAGGATGACTGATTGGTAGAAGACACTTGGCCTCTATTCAGATGATGTACTTAAAGCTGAAGGAACCACTCAAAACACATCAAGTGTACTTTTGGATGATGTCAAGCAGATAGTGTCTAGATTCATTGAATGTCAAGCTTCTAGTGATGGATATTCACATGGAGACTCCTCATAGGCTGATGATGTGTTATCCTTATCTTCTTGGAAAGCATGCTTTCATTGCCTCTTTCATTTACTAAACATTGCCTCTTTCATTTAATAAAGATAGGAGTTTGTTATAACTACTTGTGATGTGGCATGATCTGGTCCATTGGCTTGGTTGATCGATCTTGACCCTTCATACGTTTTGAGGTCTATAAAAGGGCTCTTGTTGCTCTCATTTGTACAATTGAAGACTCTGGAATTGTTGCAAGAGCTCTCTAGAATAATATAAGACTCGTTGTTTGGTGACTCTATATTGTTTCTAAGTGTTGCATGGTTTGGATTACTTCAAGCGAATAATAAGATTAGATTAAGTTTTCTTTAAGTTTATGTTAGTTGGTAGAAGGATTCATTATTGTTTGTGGTGAAATCTTTATGTTCACACCATTTGTAGTTTGTGGCTTGCAAATTGCAGTGCATGGTTGGTCTGAACAAAACAGAGCTTAACTTTGATCTCTATGTTTGTTGAATCCTTCATGAGCATAAGTGATTTAAATATCTTGTATAACCTTAGAAGATTGCATCAATCTTGTGTAGTTGTCTGACTTGGCGAAGCAAGATTTGGTTTGATTTCACCTGAGCAGTAATTATCCTTACATCTAGGATTAGATTAGTTTTCGCTACACCTTACATCTTTTACCTTTTCTTTTATCAATTTGGTTAGAGTTAGGATCAAGTACTTCATTGCTAAATCATACGCCATAAGTTGTAGTACCTAGATATTCCAGTGTTCACTTCTTTCATTGAATCAACAACTTGTCGAACAATTGCGTAAGTCCCTTTGTGTTTACCAGCATAATCATACTTAGTCACTGAGCTATCTCTTATAAAATCATAAGAAATGAACCTTGGGGTCATCTTGTTTGATCACTTTGTTCAGCATTCGAGAGGCTTTGCTCAGGAGGGTTAGATACTCTGTATTTCACTCTATTGTTGACTTGTTGAAAAACAAACATCAACACTTAGGTTGGCTAGAATGATAACTACTCTTTATTTTTTTTTCAAAAAATTTAGTAGTGCTTCATTGAAATATCCATTTTTTACCAAATAAATTTAATTTTTTTTGAAAAAAAAAGCCCATAAATTACATTCAATTTTCTACAAATTCTATTCCTACATATTTTTTAAATTGTGTAGATAATCCATTCAAAATGTCACGTGAAGTTTGTTTAATTTTGTTTTTTTAGAATTTTCATTGCTTCTAAGAGGTATTGTTTGGTCCATGATGATCTTGCACTCATCTTAGACAAGATACCATTAGAGGCCACAAGAAGCTACACAAGATTTAGCCATCATAAGAGAGACAAACAATGAAAATTTTCATTTATTACAAGAACCGACCTTTCAACTTTGACAACTAAAGAACAACGATCACAAAAACAATAATTAAAACATTCAACAAACTAATGCGACCAACTCAATAACGATTCATGATATTTTGCTTCCTAGAGAGTAGGACACTTCCTTAGTACTGCCGCCACTTGACTAGATTTTGCCACAAGAGTAGGAATGGTTGGGAGGTTGCCTTTGTGATGCAGCTGTGACTGGGGGATCTTTTCAAATAGCCCGATCATGCAACCAATACATAGCACAATGGAAACAAAATATAAATGTGAATAAAACTCACTTTGATTTATTAATTTCAAAGTTGAATACAATTGTTTGACAAACAAAATCAGCTACAACAAATTACACACTTGGCCCCTTACTATCTACCATGGATTTGAGCCTCTCAGCCAACCTCTCCTCTCGCTAGTCATTGATCCCCTCTCCATGTTCCAACCTCTCCTCTCGCTAGTCATTGATCCCCTCTCCATGTTCCAACCTCTCCTTTCGCTAGTAATTGACCCCCTCTTCATGTTCTTCATCTTCAAATTTCTCTCTTCCTCAGGCCAGAGGAATTTGCCTCTTCCCCTGTTGTAGACTCATCTATCTTCATCTATCTTGAGTCTACTACCATATCTGCCTTTTCTTCACTCTTCTATTATATTTCCCTTCACACTATGTTGTACCTTGCTTCTTTTCCTTCTTGTCTCTTTCTCTCCACACTTTCCCCTTCTATTTCTTACGCCTCTTTTCTTATTTCTTATTTTGTCACCTTATTCCCATGTGCCGTGTACCATTCTCTCCTCTTCCTTTTTCTGTTTTTGTCTTCTTTTCTTTTTAAGGAATGCTACGCCTCTCTCTTTTTGTAAATTCTCTACCTTCCATTTTTCTACGCCACCTTTACCCTTCCAAATAATATAATCAGAGAAGAAAAAATAAATGGCGCTTCCTTTAATTTCAACGGGCATTTCATTTTCAAACTACAGACTCACTAAGGTTTGGTGCCTCCTGTCTCCTCCTTTTCCACGTTCCATCATATTTTTAAAACGTTTCATTTTATTTTATTTTTCATTTGTAACAACAAACTTTTAATAGGTAGGTGCCTTGTCAATGTCTCAAAGCATGAGATTACAATTACACCAAGCTGGATTTAAAAGAAGAGTTACAACAAAGAAAAGACAATATTTCTTTTGCATGTAATGCTGAAATAAAAGACCAAATCTACCATCTAAACTCTGAATTATTTGAATTTGCCACAAAATTGAATCCCTTCAATCTTTTTACTAAGGAGACAGGAGGATGCGAAATTTGATACGTGAGACTGCATTGGATGTCAGAAAAGCTCGAAAAATGACTTTTTACATAATTTTTGACTGGATGCAAATCTTCACCTAAAAATTGGCCATAACACATGGAATAACCTCCTAAACCTCCATGTTAAACCATTTTACTCCAGCTTTTATAAATCTTCAGAATTAATATTTTCCATAATTTGTCAGGCAAAAACAATGAATTTTAATTTCTCTCAATTGGTAATGAACCCTGCCATGAAACATTGCCACATTGAGCGAAATACATTGACGAACACCCCTGTAAAACAATTTGACTCCATCCCTCACGGATCTTCAAAAGTAATTGTTTTGGTGAAACTGTCACCTCAACTTTAAAATTGTGTCAAGGCGAAACCTTCACTTCTATAAATTCGATCAGACTAGAAATTTTCTGACGTAGAAAGATGCCAAGAAATGAAAACACACGAAAACTAAAAAAAACAAACAAACAAATATTTTTGGTTGATGCTGGATTGTCTGTGGACTTGGATGCTCTTGCATCACTTTGTAAGGATATAGTTAATATGCTGCATTGGAGTCTAACTCATTCGTGTTGTGTCTAAGTCACATTCTGAACAACACAGGCATAAACCATCATAAACATGTGATGAAATATGCCATCTCTATACATGCTCAATGCTAGTTACATGAGGGCGAGAATAATTTTGGTGGAAAATCATTGATACCCTATGGAATACTAAAGAAATTATCTATGGAGACAAAATCCTCTTCTACACCATCTTCATTGGTGAAATCATAAAAAAAATGAGAATCATAAAACCTAGGATATATGAGATTTTTCAAAGAGAAACTTGGATAAATTACTCTCATCCAACTAAAAGCAACTCTCATACTACTCTATGCAATTATCCTCCAAATCTATTCATGTACCTATTTCCTTTTCATATTTTTCTTTCACATGATAAAATTTAGCAAATGCCCCCTCAAAGTGGTATTGTATGGTGTTGCCCTACCTTAAGGGTGTACTTTGTTTATGAATATATTAAATTTTTCTATTATTTTATGTGAGGTTCATAACAATTCTACATGCAACTATATCAATGTTGCATAGAATATTAAATACAAAGACATGGACTCCATGTGCTAGTCTCTTAATGGATGGCTTGTCAATTTTGATAGAGTAAGAGGATAAAATTATACCTAAGCATGTGAATTGTACAAGAAAAATGATGTGAAGGATAATATATTAAACATAAATTTTGTTAAATCACTTCAAGCAACTTGTTCTCATATATGAGATGGAAAGAATTGAAGTGTTGAGCAACTCTAATAATTGTGATATTACGATAAGCACCAAGGCCTAAACTTGTTAAACAAATTTTTTTTTTCTATTCAAAATTGCCTTTTAAATTCTAAAACTTATTTTATTTTAATAAAATATCATATATCATATACTATTCAACTTCACCAGTAGACCAGAGACCCATTGACTTTTTGTTTATTTTAAAGATTGGCTATTGTTCACTCTAATCAGAACCTTGAATAATCTGTACACAATAAGCATGTTGGAAAACAATATAAGGAAGAGGACCCAATAGTTGAGCACCCTAACTTCACACCTCTCAAAATCATACATGGCAATTTCGAATCACTCCAAAATTTTTACAGCAACTTATTTGGCAAGGCCCCTGCTTATAACTAAGGTTTTAGGGCCACATCATCAAATATGATTCCACATCAACACACTTTTTGTTGAGGTGTCAAATAGTTCTCCCAAAAAAGGGTGGACCAATAGATGTGCATTAAGTCATGTTTTGTTGGTGCGCTGATGTGGCATCACATGATTAATTGCATTTTAAATCTAATGAGCAGATAACATTAACAACCTCAAAGTCACAACTACTATTGCTAAACTTTTAAAAATATTGGGCCTTAAATACATAAATACAATCACACCTATTAAAACATGTTCAGCAATTGGGTTCTCTCCTGGGCAATCAAAAAATGCTTTAAAAAACAAGGAAAAGCAAATACTTACCATGTTTGTAATATTTATTTAAGCATCTCCGTACAACCGTGTCAATGACTTGGAGAAAAGAGAGTAACCAAAGATATCACGAGGGCATCTGAAGGAAACTCAACTCTGGCATAACATTGGTTCAAAAGGCTGTAAAGTAAATTTTTTTCCTCATAATATTCAGCATCGCATCAAATGGTAGGGCATTCTGAAATTTGAATTGACCAAAGCCAATTTGAAGACCGACAAAAAGAAAAAGAAAAATGTCCTCAGAATAAAATAAAGACTTAAAATTGTCCCAAACTCGACGGAAGGAACCAAATTTTGCCCCAGTTCTATCTTCGTAAAAACTATAATAGGAAGCCAATTCCTCTTATTGTCTTGTGCAGTTTGTATAATGCACTGCACCATCTACTTCCTCGTCCATGAACAGAGCTGTTGATTGATGGTCTACCCACCTACAACTGTGAGTAACCATGTGTTTATTTCCATTTTTTTTAACTTCTGGATTTGTTTCTAGTTTTTCAAGTTGTTATGATCTTGGATTGATTCTCTTTCATTTCTATGTAAGAGTTCTGTTGAATCTCAGGAAGCACTGTACTGTAGCCTTCAATCTTGTCAGCACTGCACTCTGTGCATGTAAATACAAGATGAAAAGGATTCTGGGAAAAAACTGTAATCTTTCTGTATCTTTTGTTCAATTTAAATATTATGTAAGTTTGTAGGTTAAATGTGGGGCTGACGCTAAATTAATAGATAAGAAGTAATAATACATTATATTATATTATATGTAGTTTGCTGTTATTTTAGAGTAGTGCAGAGCTATTTTAGAAAAGAAACAATATAATAGGTTTAATTCATCTTTTTCCTGATGATGGATTATTGAGTGTGATCTTAAACGTTGAATCAAAAACATACATAGTTTAATCTAGAAATACTCTCTACATTATTTCATGAACTGTGGAAAACTCATGCCTGCTAATATAATAGGTTGTTACCATTTAATTATAAATTTATTTGAGGGTTAAATTTAAGTGTAGTTTTTTTAATAGAGGAATCTCATGGGATTCAAGAAGCCAAGTCCTAATACACATCACTATAACTTGGTCCACATGAGTTGCCTTCCACCCAGGCCTGGAATTTGATGGTCTATTTGGCCGTTTTTGCCATTTTAGACCATATTTTACAACTATAAAATTTATTGAACCGTATACCTTGACTTGCTAAATTTTTATATAACAGTACATATGACTCTTGGAATTTGATGGTCTATTGGGCCGTTTTTGCCATTTTAGACCATATTTTACAACTATAAAATTTATTGAACCGTATACGTTGACTTGCTAAATTTTTATATAACAGTACATATGACTCTTTAGATTATTAGTAAACCGTAAAATTTTATAATAAACAAATATAATATAGTATTCTTATAGAATAATTTATTTCTAATTTTTAATTTAGAAAAAAACTACAAAGAAAAAGTTTTTTTACATTATAAAAATATAAATAATGTTTTCTATTACAATGTTTATCAACTTTATCTTTATCTTCAATAAACTTTAAAAATTACAACAAATTTTTTTATTTTTTTTTATTTTTAAAAATTAGAAAAATATCTAAGAAAAAAACAAAGCACAATTTTTTATATTTTTAATTCATTGTTTATTATATATATGGAATAAGGATAACTTTACAAATTACAATTACAAATACACATATTAAGAAATTACAAATAAACAAGAAGAGATATAAATTGTGTTTGCAATTAAGAGTTGAATTACAACAGGGATAAAAAAAATTGCTGCTACTTCTTCCATTTTTTTTTCAATTTGCCTCTTTTACATATTTACGTATTTTAGATCTTATTAAAAACATTACTTTGGTTTGTTTTAATTATAACTGAGTTTTATTAACAATGTTTCAGAACTGGTGCTGAAATTAGATTTAGAACTGTGAATTCATGCCAAACCTGAGGAATGGGGTGGACTGCGGACAGGTTATATTGGGTTCTTGTTTACAATTTTTTTCACTCATTTTAATTGTGCAAGAATGAGATTTAAAACAACAATAAAGCTAATTTTTTTCTCCCATTTTAAAGCTAAAATAAAGCTAAACTTATGGTAGTTATATCTTTTTGTTTTTTTGGACATATCGCTGGAATTTTTAGAAAGCATTTAGGTAGCCGTATGAAGCTGGGAATAGATTTAAAACAACAATTTGCTTTTAAAACATGATCTCCTAGAAATTTAGAAATTTGTAAAAATGATGGTGAATGCATTTAATACTCGTGTCCAAATTAACATATATAACATAACATTAGTAATTTTGAAATGATATTATTGAATTTTTCATGGAATAACACGCTTTATTCATCATAATTGGTATATGTTATTATACAAGAACTCTAATGTGTTGGTATTTTGGGCATACATGTGAAATACGTCTAAATATCTAGTGAGCACTATAGCAATCTAACTATGTAACAACATCACACACCTTATTCCTATATTTGAATATTTAGTTTTTAACACTAGTTAACTTGTGAACATTTTCACTAGATTCAAGCCTTCTCTATTTTTTTCAAATTTAGGAAGTCAAAGGGCCTTTGTGAATCCATCTTCAAGTTGGCCTAAGTAAAACACTATTGAAGTTGTATACTGTCCTTTTCAATCTTAATCTTTTATTTGATAAATTGGTAAAGGACTTCTATCATGTGTTTTGATCATTTATGGATAATTGTGCTCATTACTATCTTCAAAACACTCCATTTATCACAAAATAGCTCCATTGGTTGATTCAATGGAATGACCATACTACTTGGGATTCTACAAAGCCATAATACCTCACATATAGCTTCTTGTGCTTCTTTATAATTTACTTTTGTAGATGAAATAACCATAGTCAATTTGTTTTGCCAACCCAAGAGGTAGCTTCTAATGTGGAATACATATCTAGATGTTGATTTGCGATCATCAATATATCCTTACGAAGTTGCATGTGTCCATCCAATCAGCTATACATTATCATTTTGCACACACTTGATCCCATAATTCAAATTACCATGCACGCATCTCAGCACCCTCTTAGCTACTTTTTAATATGAAATTATTGGTTCTATTATGAATTTTGAGAGGTTGTTCATTGAAAATACCAAATCTAGTCTAGTATAAGTACCTTAAATGAGACTTCCTACCGATTTCATATATGTATATATATAAAATGAATTTTTAGGTAACTCTTTGGAATACTTTGTTTGAGAGATAAAAACGTAACCTTGTATTTGTCAGGCCTCCAATCTAAAGGAATAGTGCAACAAATCTAAATCACTCATCTAAAATTACTTATTTAAATCTTTCTTTTATTATATCACTCTTCTTAAACATCACCCATTTCAATAGTCAAACAATCAATAGCAAATTTACACCTCATCCATATCAAAAATGGTACTTATTTGTCCTATTTTTATTGGTCAAAATTGACATTTGACTGTTAAAGTGGATGATATTTAAGAATAGCCCATAACATAGAATAATACACCTATGATTTTTAAAAATCTATACTATCATCAATCATGACAGTAATACTCTTTACATTCTTCAGGGGAGGGGGATGGTGAGACGGAGAACCGACGCGAGGGGAAGGATTGCTTTGTTTTTGTTTAATTTAAAAATAATTGTAAGTGATGGTTGAGATGTTTTATACTTGAATTTTGCAGGTGAAGTGAGAGGCAGAGTTTCACACATCTGAAGAGAATAAAAAGAGGCAGGAAGAAGAAGATAATAATACGAGAAAGATTTTGTATTCCTTTTTTCCTGGTATCTTTTTGAAGAAGTTAACAATGGCCAAAAAGAGTAAAAAACAAGTTGTAAAAGAGTGGCATCTATCAGTAGCGGACCCAGAAATTCAGTCCTCATGGTTTGATGACGTGAAGCGCAAGTTCGAATTTCACAAGGCCGAAAACAGTGAGTCAGATGATAATTCAGGAAAGCTGTCTCCTGTTTCCATAAACTCAGTTCCAAAGTATCTGATGGGCTTAAACAGGGACGCATATGTGCCTCGGGTGGTCTGTTTGGGCCTTTTTCATCGCAGGGTATCTCAGCCACTCTCTCAGATGGAGCTCTACAAAATAAACGCCGTAAATCGAACAGTAAAAAGGCTCCCACAACAGCAGCAGCATGCACGCTTTCTGGTCGAGCGAGTGCAGAACTTGCTTCCAAAAATTACAGAAAGCTATGAAGTAAAAGTGGATTCCGAGCCAGAAATCCTTGCGTGGGCCTTCACTCTGGACGGATGCTTCATTCTGGAGACTCTCAGGCTTCTCACCGATGAATCACAATGGGAGCTCAATGTTGAATCACAATGGAATCTTGATCCTGTTCTTAATCGAAACAGGGTCCGATCTTGTCAATTCGACATTTTAAGTGATATTCTGATGCTTGAAAATCAGGTTCCTATAGTTCTCCTTATAGCGCTATTGGCAATGGAGGACAAATTAACAGAAGAAGCAGCGAGGATAGAGCTGCTCAGAATGATATGCGACGGAATAATTGCATTGGCTCATCCATTTACATATTCTCTTCAGCCAAACATAAAGGAACAACAAACAGAGCATAGAGACCGCGAGATGGAATTGAAGAAATTTCTCGAGTTAAAGTATAAAAACCTAGAGGAATACAACCACATTTTAGGGTTTTTTCATGATTTTATTCTGCATGAATCCCAAGCAGAAAAGACAGGGGATGTTCAAATTACACTGCCAGATCGCCGCCGCCGCCGCCGCCGTCGTCATCCTCGTGAAAAACCAGTTGATCAAAGTAAAAATGAGTCTCATCGTCAAAACATCATGGCTTCAGCGGCAGAGTTATACAAGAACGGAATGAAGTTCAGGCCTTACGAAGGAGTTCCATCGGCCAAGTTCCTCCGTTTCGACAAAAAGGAAAAGACTCTGTTTCTCCCTGTGATATATATATCTGATACTACAGAGGTGATCTTCAGGAATCTGATGGCAATAGATGTGTGCCAAGAAAAAGAACTGAGCATTATCTCAGAGTATGTGTTTCTGATGAATAGTTTGATCCAGGCTGAAGAAGACGTGGTTTTGCTGAGGAAGAAGGGAATAATTCAGAGCTCCATTGGGACTGACAAGGAAGCGACTGATCTCTTCAACGGTCTCTCCAAAGGAGTTAATTTCAGTTTTTCTGATGAAGATGAGTTCGGGCAATTGAAGATTGCTGTTAATGGATGGTATAGAAGGCGAACCATGGTTCAACTTGGTGAGTTTATGGAGAAGCATCCAAAGTTTGTGAGAACTTTCTCTATGTTTTGGGGGGTGGTTTTGGTGGTGGCGGCTGCAGTGCCTACAATGGTGTCTCTATTTAAACAATTATATGCAAATGCTAATAAGTAACAACAAAGGATAGGATGAATCGCTCGGTCATATGTCTGGAAGTAGCTAATAGCTGCTCATATTTTATAAAATTCATTGTAGCCTTTGTGAGCTTTTTTCCATGTTAGTCTCTGTACTTATATTTCTGCAACCACAATTTGTTCCCTTTTGACACATTTTTCAAGAGAAGTAAAAATTCACCAACAAAGAAAACTATTTAATGAATTTCTTATAAATTATTTGATTAATAATTTTTATAATGATGAGCTCTAATGAGGATTTTGTGTGTGCACATGTTGGTACTTAGAAATGATTTCCTTAATTCTTAGAATGTTCTCCAGTAGGATCTTTTAGTTGAACTTAGAACTTAAAAAATCCTCCATATCTACATTTAGTTGGTTAATTGTTGGAGTTGTAATCATTGCCACAATTGTAGCATCCACCTTTTGTTCCCTTATGCTAAGGAGGTTTCCTGCCCTCGTTTTCGTTCTGTCCCTTAGACTAATTACCCTGCTTGGAAGAATTCCTGGATCAGGAATTCTTTCCACCAATTTGATTCTTACTACCACCATTTTTGTCATTTTAAAAAATATTCTTTTTGGAAGATGGTGGAGTTTGTTGACCTTTGTTTTTTTTTTTTTTTTGGTTCTTCTTGGCAGCTACCAAAGACTGCAATCTCTGCTCCTCTTTGATGGCCTTCTTAAAACCCTGATTCATAGAAGGACCTTGAACATACACATCCATACCAATCTGAGGTTTCTATCCCATAATGAATTTCCCAATGCAGAGATGTAAATCCTTCTGATATTGTGGCATGCCCTTGAGAAATCTAGAGATCCTCTCATAGTATCGTGTCACTGACACATCTCTGACTCTCAGACAGAGATTTTGGAACTCTTATCAAGTTGCCATCAAATAGAGATGCGGGAGGCATTGTTGCCCAAAAAATGTGACAAAATGCTTCCATGTGGTGTCCTAAAGACTCAATCACATTTATGCCTTGAAGTTGTCCCATTAGGCAGATGTCTCTGCTGAAAGTATGCTCTCTACATAGCCTTAGTTTGGTTAAACAATTCTAAATTTGAAGTACGTGTTCATCTCAATGAACCAAGTTTTGGCTCCATCTCCAAAGATTGTTCCATCATATTTAGGTGGGGCAATTCACTTCTAACCCTAGCAAGTTTAGTTTCAAAATGTGGCCTTATAACATCAAGTCCTCCGTCATTAGCCTATTCTTAGCCCCTGACAGGAAGCCTCAACATTCACAGGTTCACCGTCTGCCTGAGCTTGGTCCTAATCTTCCTCATTCTCCTCTTCCTGTGGACTCTGTAGCCATTGTTCAAGTGCAAGCACTCTTTGACGAGTAGCTGTCCATAGAGAAAGGAGTTAATCAAGTATATCTGGTTATTCACTTGCACAATTCTTTGTGCTTAAGCTAGTTTCATTGTTGACATTTGCTCTACTTTGTAACATGGTACTTGGACATGCCTAACAATACACGAAGTTTAAACACTTGTGAGACGTAGGGCCTAAGCATTAAATCTGGGTTTTGATGCCCCAATAAAATAACACATCAGGCAGAGAATGAAAATATATATTAGATTATAATTTTCTCGGTAGTCACTGGTTTACTCCACGCTAAGATGGGGATGAACCTCCCTGCGTTGTCCTGTAGGTTATCACTAACACATGATAACAACTAGTAATAACTCAGTTTAGTTAATCTACCTGACATCAATAACATTTTTACTATCATTCACTTAATGAGTTGTATTATGTGTGAGAGAGAGACTAAAACCAATTACTAACTGTCCCATTCAAATATTCATAAAACAGGGTCTGATTTACTACTATTTAAATTTGCTATAACATAGCAAATAAGAGTGCTGTCATGATATAACTTATAGAGATTAGGCAAATTTATTCACTAACAAGAGTCGTAATCAGCAATAAATATAAATGTTGAATTCCTCATTCAGCAAAATGGAGAAACTACAAGTTCTCCTCACATCTCATTCACATCTCATATTGCTGTGTATTTTTCAGCAAGCCTATCGTAGTTTTGAATGAAATATCATACTAATTTGTACCCTTCTCGATCAATACAATGAATAACCATGTACTAATGAAACATTCTTCAATTACTCGTAATATTTAGAGGCATTCCCTGGTAGATTATCTCATTTTGAAAAATCATAATATTACATTATACATAATAGCATCGAAAACGGTAAGAGGTCAATGCTTATTTGTGATTTGGCATAGCATTGGTTTCATTTGTGCCTAAGGATATTGTATAAAGTGTCAAGTCATATGCTTTGATAAAGGTTGTGACCTCGAGAGCAATTACCTAGCACCATATGATGTCAAAGTGGCAATTCTTAATGTGGCCCCCGAATAAGCATTTTGATAAAGGCAAAGGCAAGATTAATGTTTTTACTTTGCAAAAGGGATGAAGGATGAAATGTTATTACATAGAAGCTTCGGGTTTCCTGTGTAACCTGCCAAAAAGGTTTTTGACAACAGTAAGAGGTAAAAGTAGTGTTTTGTTTTTGAGCTCTTTTTAGGGCATACCGGCACATCCAGTTAATCAGCTCAAAAGGCACGAATATTGCAATAAGCATTTTATTTTTATCATTCTGCTGTCTCTTCTCCGCGAGTGTTTGGTTATCATCATGGAAGTTAATGGAGAATCTATTGCATAACCAATTTTGGAATTCGAATGTTGACTTGGGCAAAATAGTAGAGTTGAAAAATGTCAATATGAGTTGAGGCCGTTGAAAATCAGTTGTAAAATGATGACTCCAGGTGCAGCCGTTCCTCTCTTTCTCCTTGTTTATTTTTGATGGTTGTTTACATGTCTTATTTTCTTTGCTTAGTTTGATATATTCTCTTAAGGGTTTGAGTTAAAGTTCTCAGACTAGTTATAAATCACAGATCTTGTTTAAGATCTTAGTCTGGGGTTTAATGGCTTTGCTTTCTACCCTATTGTGTTGTCAAAGGCTATGGTTGTTCTTATCATAGTCTTAACAGTGATACACCTATGTCAAGAGGGTTTCAGTTATGAAGAAAGGCACTAAATAGTTCATGGTAACATGGTAACTATGATTTGTTAAGTGTATGATGGCATTTTGATTACAGTTGTAAAGAATCCTTAACAGTTAGATTATGTGAATGATGATTCTGGTCAGAACAGTGATTCGATGACATAATGATGGTTTGGTTTATGATTTTATGTGGACAGTCTTATGATTTAATTGTAGTAATCTCCTAATCACGGTTATGTGTTACAACTTACAATGAACACCTAACTTTGGTTATGGGATGCACAACATCATCTTGAGGCAGTAGTGACACTTTAATTACTTCTTGTCTTACACACATGGTAGTTATGGATTACATGTCAGTTATAACTGGAAGGGTTAGTTTGAACCTAAACTGTGGTTTAATATTCAGTTATTACCTGAAACAGTTTTATGGAATCGGTTATCTCTTCAAACTATTTTATGAGAAGAGGAAGATATTATGAAATATATAAAAAGAGCATTGAGCAGAAATTGTATATGGTTGTGTATACACCTGATGTAATATTGAGGATAGATGACTGAATGCATTATCATTGATATTAGATCAGAGTCTGAGGATCAGTGAAATAGAGTGTCCCTATGTATTTATTTTTTTATCCATGATTGCAACATGTATTGAAAGGTCAAGTCAGTGAGACAAGAAATGACCTTTGCCAGTGAGGCATTTTGTGTAGCCAGTGAGGCCTGTAATCAGTGAGATTCTTTTATTAAGCCAGTGAGGCACTTTTTTGAGTGGTTTTTATGCCCCGGAGGGTTTTCCACTCAGGACAATATGTGTTATGGATTGTCATTGATGAGTTTAATTCTCATGTTTATTTGCTTATCATGTGTCATTTGTTTTAAAGTCATTTAATTTACTTTGGTCTATATGAACACATACTTGTCTTATATCACTATCTGAAACAATGATACTGTGCATGTCCACTTTATGAACAATCATATTTCACAGTTAGTCTCTATGTGTTAAGATTTATGATAATGAGTCATTATTTTTAGTCCCTACATTGAGTTGATGCATTCTTGACTTTGATCAATCTATTTTAGTTGTCCAAATCTTTCATGATGTCATCTACAGTCAATGGGAATTGTTTTTGTATCAAAGTTTTGAAATATAGATTTTAAGGTCACTAAGTCTTGTTAAAATTTGTATACCACTGATTCACCCCCCCCTCAGTGGTATTATACTCCAACAAGGTAAACATGTCAATCTAATTTGACAATAGGATGAGGAGAAGAAGAGCATTATTAGAGTATTCTACTGTCCAACCCAAGTGCCTACAAAACTCCATTGCACTTCTCACCTACTTAGGAGTTGCCCTTCACATCATGAGGGTAACAGATATGAAGTGCCCTTCACATCATGAGGGTAACAGATATGAAGAGTCAACAATCAAGAAAGAACTATGTAGGTGTTATCACAACCAAAATGCAGTGAAAATGTAGATGAATCATGTAGAACAAGATACTACAATGAACAAGGAACATGATTATATTTAATCATAGCTTGGCCAAGAAATGATTAACATGCTTATACTAACGAATTTGCATGTTTAACTCTAAAATAATTATAGACATCAAATTTCCATAGTCCATAATATTGTAACTGGGTGCTTCTTGATTAAACTGTTTGATAGTGTGAGAGAAAATACTATCACACAGTTTAATCCAGAAGCATCTAGTTCTAAAATAATGAGTTACAAGAAACATTAGTACATCCCTAAGGTTCGGATTTTTGTCAAGTTCATCAAAGCACAACGATCCTAATAAACAATGATTTGTTTTAGATTAATGGTGGTTATATAAGCAACTTAAATATTTATAATACTATCAAAACACACATTAGTGACTTGAAAATTCATCATGCAAATGGTAAGTGCAAAGGGGTATATGATGGCGTCTTTCTTTAGGAAGGATTGTGGAGAGTTCCTTACAGTTAGATCTCTTTGCAAGTCAAAACTGCAAACACATGTCTCATTATCACCCCTGGATTTGAAACCTTCTAAGCAACCAATACAGATTCAATATGAGGTTTTTACCCTCCAACACAACTAAAAATACATACACAAAGTTACAATTTTACTTATTATGGGTTGCCATCACCGTTATCGCAATATGGAAAAGCAAGTCAGGACTTAAGCCTCTTTACAACTGATGTATAAGGAAAGTTTAAATGTAGGTTGTAAAAGATCTTTTAATCCAAGGACCCAAGACACATCGGGAGTATCATATTTTCCCTTTCAATCATGTGTTCTTTTACAAAACATGCATCCACTAATGAATTCAATCCACAAGACTCTACTTAAAGGAAATTTGTAATCAATCAACCATACATGATGACGATCAAAACTCCAATTATACGAAGACAAAACTAAGAGGAGAGGCCCCATGTCCTTTGTATGCTATTTAGATACTTGGGTTTTATTCAAGAACTTTTTAAAGTTAACCTAGACACTTAGTAACAATTCATCCAATATGGCTTGCACTCTCATGCATGCTACCTTTACAAATATTAGGTTGGTGACAAACATGTAGCAAAATCTAAATGTCAAACAATAGAGTGCTAATGAAGTTAAACTATTGATGTAGTCCAAGTTGAATTGTTGCTAAAGATAGTTTTTGAAGTAGTCTTAGTTGTTGGTAAAAATAACATATAGGTGCTAATAGAGTTTGTGACACCCGAAAGTCTCATCATTGCTTCAGCTATAATTAAGTCATCACTCACCATTTCTTCTATAATTAATCAAATAACTCATATATAGACAATTAATTACCCAATTCTTCGTTCGATATTATTTATTATTATTTTTAATTTAATTAACAAAATTACTATTCATCCATTATTCATCACTATTCACCCACAATTAATTGAATAAGTCTAAACTATTTATTCAGTTAAATAAACTTCCTCCATAGTCCAACCTTAGATAAATAAATGCAAACATGTATTTATCTAAGCTCATCTCACTCCATCCAAAAATTAAATAAATTTAAATATTTATTCAATTATCTTTTTGTGCACTTTAAATTAGTTGACCAAATCACATCATTAGTCTTTTTTAATTATTTGTATATGCTTAAATATGATTAATCAAGGTAATATATGCACAAGTTTCTAAAGAGGTACACATGTCATTCAACATATACATGAGTACTTAGAAGCATGGACGAGATCTTCACATCCTTACAAAAATCTATTTTTTAATCTCTCAACTTCCACTTCTTCCAAGGTGAATCTCCACCCTTGATTTTTGGTTTTTCACACCTCCAATTCTCTAAAACAATGTGAGCCCTTAATCTCTCAAGACAATTCTAGCCTTCCATCCACTCTTAAAAAAATCTATAAATTAGACCTTCCTATAGGTTGTTTCCAAAATTCACTTGAATGTAAAGTCATCCACAATTTTCACACAAGCTATCCTTTGACACAACCACACTTGTTTGTGTGCAACAAGAAGACTTTGGGTGAGAATTCACTTGTATTTTCGTTCATGTTTAAAACTTTCTTAGTATAATCTTGATGTTGTTTATAATTGTGAATATAGTAAGTTAATTTAGTTTAACTTGTTCTTTTATGGTTCAGTTTTATATGTACACATTCTTGGCACGTTAGGTGGAACCCACATCCCTTTTACTAACCTTCTTTTGATGTTTTTAGCCTTGTCACTTGTAGGTTGTGTTGAGGCACGCGTGGCTCTATTTCAACACCTCTATTTTGAATGAGTGTTCGTGTTCATAGATTTCGTCATTATTTTTGGCAACCCGTTCTTCACGACTCTAACTCATCTTTTTAGTGTTTTTTGGTGCTTTTTTCAGGTAATCCTTCTAAGATCTTTGTAGGGTTTGAGATTATCATTGCTTTTCATGCTATATAACCCTTTATTATGTATGATTAACCTCTCATTTTGTAGATTTGTGACACATTTACTAGTCTTGAACATGCTTCAACACTTTCGTCATTGACAAGCATTTTTGTTGCACATAGAGGTGCTTCCACCCCCAACTGCACAAATCACTTTTTCATCAATTTTTAGAACCTTAGGTCTCAGTTTCTTGTCAGAAATTGATTTTGTGGGTTGTTATGTTGCTCATCTAATCATCTAACTTGTGTATTTTGTGAATTTAACTTAGTTTTCTTGTAGGCTTGATCAATTTTCATGGCCTCAACATGCTTCAATGCCTTAGTCACGAATATGCATTTCTATTCACATAGAGGTGTTTCCGTCTCTAACATTTGAAACCTTCCAATCATCATTTTTACACCTTTAATTACTCTCAGTTTTTTGACAGTTGGTGAATTTATAGAGGGGCATGTTATCTAAATCATCATCTAATCTGTGTTTTCTATGTAGGGGAGTCTTTTAAATTGATTTTTCATCTAACCCTTGCCGTTTTCTGTGCAGATTTCACAGTTGGGCATTTCTATCACAAACAAGTGCTGGCATAACCTATTTCAGTACTTGCGTGGTAAGTTGAGGTAAAACTTTGGCTTTTTTGTGTTTCGGTGTTTGTAGATCTATTTGGGCGTCTGTAGCTTTGTTTGGGCAATATCATGGGTTTCTTGAGAGCAAGGCATTTGTGGGGGTTGTTGTTGGGCCCAACAAAACTTTTTGGGATTTTTTGGGCTTTTAAGTAATGGATATCCATTTTGTAAAACAAGTATTTTTTTTATACGTAATAGATACTATGGGGGTAGCGCCCATTATATTAATTTAAAGTAGGAAGATACATGACCACACAAACAACTTACATTCATTTGGCCAGCTTGTGAAAGATGTAGCAGACAGCTTCTACCAGTTCAGTAAACCTCTCCACTTGTTCGGGTTTGAGAGGATGGGTGAGATGCCCATAGAAGAAAGAAAATGTCTCCATATTGTCTCTAGTTACCCCATCCTTGAATAGGGTGATCTTGCTTATTTGCTCTCCTCATTTTTGATTGCCTCTGCTATGTTGAATATGTTGGCAAGAGACACTGTGTAGCTTCATTGGTGTTGTCATTGATGGCAACAAAGACCATTCCACACATCTACAAGACATGGTGTATCTTTCCCGGAAGTCAGATTGAAGGATACTTTGGTCTGGTAAGCAAGAACAGAGCATGCAGCAAGGTCTGACAGTCAGGTCTGGATCTCTTAGAGGAAGTATCTTTGTAAAGTGTGGACTTGGGAAAGTCAAGAGGAATACCTTGACTGATAGATTCCAGGGATTGAGCCTTCGGTGATGAAAGAATGAAGAGATATGAGCATCTAAGTATTGAGGTCCGATTTGGCAGAGTAGACAGAGGAAGAACTAATCAATAGAGCATCAGAATTATTCTGAATGAGATATTGATGGTGATCAAGGTTCTTAAGGTATCATCCATGATTGGCTGACATGTTAGATGACTTCTATAAGTATCTCCTTGATTCGCATCACTTGGTAAGCAAGGATTCAGCCGACAAACTAGTTCTTCCTGCACACATGTGAAGTTTGCCAGTTGGTCTACTATCGAGTTGGCCTCTCAAAAATAGTGGGATAGTCGGTAGTCTCTCATGTCCTCCAAAATCTCCCATATTGCTTCCGTCAAGTTGTGAAGTTTTCAATTGGGAACCATTCGATTGGAAATAACATTGACACATATTAACGAGTCACCTTCTATGTCAATTTGCTAGTCAAGTTCTCTTTGGAGAGACTTAGTCCAATGAGAAGAGTTTGAAACTCTGCCTCATTATTGGACCTAGTAGGAAGCTTTTTTGATAGAGCCCATATCAATTTGCCTTCTACGTTTTTGACTATACACCCCGCGTTGGAGATCCCAGGGTGTAAAACAAATATCTATTAAATTCAAAATAGATATTTGTTATTAAAATGGATATTTGTTAACTAAAGCACAAAATGCTTTTCAACACCTTTAGGTAATGGATATCTTTTATCTAAAAATGGATATTTATTCATAACATATATCCGTTCTTTCTGCCAAAAAGTTGTTCACCCCCTTTTTGCCTCGGGAATGCATATTTTTCCACTACTCCAACGTGTTTTAGAGGTTTCATCCTCTTTTTGTGACTTCACCCTTCGTGTTGATGACCTTTTTCTAATCCGAATTTGATGAAATGAAAAGGGTATATTAAGGGTAAGTGCACAAAGATGAAGGACCAAAATGGGGTCTTAAGATGCCACCTTTTTTTTTGAAATCAGGAAACATTGATGTTGGATGAGAAATTGAATATAGCTACACTCAAAATTTGAAGATGGAACAAAAACAAGAGTTGTAGTGCTCCGAGTCTAGTTTCTAAACTACTAATTTTTTCTAAAAATGGTTGAGATTAAGGGGTTCAAAAAGGGGGGAGCACACAAATTGGTCTTATTTTTCTCAAAAAAAATAACATAGCGTCTGGTGTGTTGCCCTTAAAATGTTAACTTTTTTTTAGTATTTCAATAATCTCTCCAGTGAGAAATTAGTTAACACCATGTAGTTTATCCCTGATTTTTTTGATAATTTTTTCATGAATAATTGATTTTTTAGTAATTTTGAAAGTGGACACAGCCTAAAAACAGAAATTTGAGCATGCTCCCCCCTAAAATTTTTGAAAACTAATCAAAAATTGAATTTTTTTTTGAATACCTGTAGAATGGAGTCTAGTTTCTAAAAATGTAAATTATTTCAAATTTCATTGAATGGTTAAAAAAAGTCAAAAATACTAGACATTGGTTTTTGACAAAAAATGGACACACTAACAAAAGGAATTCAAGATGAAACCCTTAACGTACTCAAAATGTGAAGAAAATTATATGGTTAGATAGCTAACATAGAGCTTAAGATTATGGTGGTATTTTTTTTTGAGTTTTCATTGAAAAAAGTGCCATCTTGATGGGGAGCACTCTCCAGATTTTTCTAAAAATTGATAAAAACATGTCAAAGAAAGATGAGCATAATGCAAGTGCATTATAATGCACTCACGTTATGCTGAGCATAATTGGAGCTATACACATGCCAATTACATTTTCTTGAAAGTTTCTAAAGCCTTTTCAACAAATCCATTTTTTGCATATCTTGCAATAATTGCATTCCATTACAGAACATCTCTTTGAGGTGTTACATCATACAATTGACATGCCTTATCTATGATTCCACACTTTACATACATGTCTACAAGGGTAGCTACACTTCCTATTGTCTCTCTCACTCTCTACTTCCCTCCCCTCTCTACGTCCTACCCTCTCTCTGAGTCTCTACTTCCCTCCCCTCTCTACCTCCCTCCGCTCTCTACCTCCTATTGTCTCTCTCACTCTCTTCTTCCCTCCTCTCTCTACCTTCTATCCTCTCTCTCACTCTCTACTTCCCTCCCTTGTCTACCTCCTACCCTCTTTCTGAGTCTCTGCTTCCCTCACCTCTCTACTTCCTACCTTCTCTCTCATTCTCTTCTCCCCCCTCTCTACCTCCTACCCTCTCTCTCACTTTCTACTTCCCTCCCCTGTCTACCTCCTACCCTCTATCTTAGTCTCTACTTCCCTCCCCTGTCTACCTCCTACCCTCTCTCTCTTCTTCCTTCCCCTGTCTACCCCCTACCCTTTCCCACTCTCTACTTCCCTCCTGTCTCTACCTCCTACCCTCGCTCTCACTCTCTACTTCCCTCCCCTCTTTACCTCTCCTGATCATTCTTCCCATCCAATTAAATTTCATAAATTATCTTGTTTCCATTTCATCATCCCAATTTATATCCTCGTCCCTCTTTGCATGTCCTAGTTTTCTTGTTTCCATATTCTTTGTCACCATGGGAGAGGAGAGGGAGGAAGAGGGAGAGAGGATGGAGATGGATGGGAGAGAAAGGGGAGAGATAGGGTGATAAGGAGAGAGAGAGTCCTAGTTTTCTTGTTTTGGAGAGAGAGAGAGGGTTGGTTAGGATTATTAGTTTAGGGTTGCTTAAGTTTAGGGTTTAGTGGGGGGTTTAGGGTTGCTCGGGTTTATGGTTTAGGGGTTAGGTTTTCGGGGTATTATTTAGGGTTTAGGGGTTTTGGGAGAGAGAGAGGTTTAGGTTGCTCAGGTTTAGGGGCATATTTAGGGTTTATGAGTTTAGGGTTGCTCAGACCTTTAGGGGTAAATTATTTAGGGTTTATGAGTTTCTAGGTTTGCTCAAGTTTAGGTTTTAGGGGTTAGGGTTAAAGGGGAATTATTTTATAATTTCCCTCCAATCCTCCTAATCCTAATGCATTAGTCTACCCATCTCCTAATCCATCAATCCCTATCATCCATCCACCATATAACTCACCATCTAATCCACCATCAAACATTCTAAGCTCTAATCTCTCAACCCATGAACGCTTGAAAAATTTTCTCCAAAGACTGTTTACAAAATCCAAAAAACAAGCAAAGATATGGAGCCATCCAAATACACTGATCCAATTTCATCCCCCTCTAACACTCCTAATCCTAATCCATTTGGGCCTCCTATATCCATTCACTCGATCCTAATCCTAACCCCACAACATCTTCCATCATTGTCCATCAACTATATGCATATCCTAGCCCATCAACCCATGAAGCGATGAAGGATGTGACCCAAGGACATTTAGCAAGTAGTCTAAGAACATCATGTACTCAAATTCCTATTAGGTTGAGCCTAAAAAAGAGCCTCCTAATAACATGTCTACCACTCCAACACCATCATCCACTCCTATGTCTATCCATTTCATTGAAGAGGCTCCTACCATAAGTCCAAGTCAAACCCCATCATGTAGCCATGTTGTCAAACATCCAAAGATTATTGATCCCATCCAAGAACCCATCACATCCATCTAAGAAACCCAATAGCTATGTTAAGAGCCTAGTCCAAAACATGTGGAAACACCAACCACCCATCCTAATCAAAATCCAAACATCCTATCTAATCCCATCTTAGATCCCTTACCATCTCATGGTCAACCCCTCTACATCGATCCCATCATTGATCCTCCAACATCTCCTAGTGAACCCCCATCAGCACCTCTTACTCGCCAATCCAATGAATATCAATGCATCCCCACTTACCATATCTATATCTAATATCGCGCTATCCATGCTTATCCTCCCTGTGATCAAGATATTATCTATGATCAAGATCTTATCCATGATCAAGTAACCCACATCACTCCTATCCATCATCCCATTAGCCCTATCCATCATCTCGTGCCAGTCCTATTCATTACCCATCAATATCCCATGATGAGACACTTGGTCCCCAAGAAAACATATATAATCAAACAAATAACTTGGATCCTATCAAATCACATCCCAATGAGGATAATGATAATCAAGATCTAAGAATTCTACATCCATTTCCCATAGATCCTCCATCATCCCCTATCGAACTATATGTTTAGGGGTTTAGCCTAGTTGCTCAAGTTTAGGGTTTAGGGGTTAGAGGCATTATTTGAGGTTTACATGAGTTTAGGGTTGTTCAAGTAAATAGGGTTTAGGGTTTAGGGTTTAGGGGTTTATGGTTGCTCAAGTTTAGGGGTTATGGTTTAGGGTTTAGAGAGAGATAGAGTGAGGGGACCGATAGAGATTGGGAGAGATAGGGAGATAGAGGTTTAGGGTTGCTTGGACAGTTTTTATGATTTAGGGGTTAGGGGCATTATTTAGGGTTTATGGTTTATGGTTTAGGGGTTAAGGTTTAGAGGTTTAAGTTTATGGTTTAGGTAGAGAGGAGAATAGGGATATATAGAGGAGATCGATCCTGGGAGAGATATTTCTATCTCCTCTATCCCTGTCTCTAACTATACCTGCCTCTCTCTCTTTCTCTATCTTGATCTCTCTTTCGATCCCCTCTCTCTAACTCTACCTTTCTATCTCTCCCTCCCTCAATATCTCACTCCCCCTCTCTATCACTCTCCCAATCCCTCTACCTCAAATCTATCTCCCTATGTCTCTAGAAGTTATATCTCTTGATCTCTTTCCCTATCTCTATCTCTTTGGACATATCCCTATCTCTTAATCTATCCCTCGCTACCTCTCTCTCCCTCCCTCTCTATCTCTCTCCTCCTCTATCTCTCTCCCCATCCATCTACCTCTTGAAATCTCTCTCCCTATGTCTCTGGACATCTCTCCATCTCTTTCCCTATCTCTATCTCTCCGCATAACCCTATCACTTAATATATCCTTCTCTACCTCTCTCTCTCTGTATTTCCCTATATATCTCTCCCTCACTAGATCTATCTCCCTATATCTCCCCTCTCTCTCTATATATGTATCTCTATCTCCCTCTTTATCTATCTTTCTCTCTCTATAGACCCCTTTGTCTATCTGAATCCCCCTCTCTCCCTCTCCCCATCTCTATCTCCACCTATCCCTCTCTATCTCTTTATTTGCCCCTCTTTCTATATTTTTTCCTTTCTCTAACTCTATCTCTATCTCTCCATCTCTTTCTGGATGTCCCCGGGCTCTCTCCCTATCCATGTCCATGTCCCTCTCTATCTCTCCATGTCTCCCTCTCCCTATCTCTCTCTGTATTTATCCAGGTCTCCCCCTCCCCCTTTCTATGTCTCCCTCCCTCTCTACATACATCCCTTTCTATCTACCTATTTATCCCTTTATCTCTTTATTTATCTATCCTCCCTATATCTAAATATATCTACCTCTCTATCTATATATCTCTCTCCCTCACATTCCAAGGGATTGATAGAGAGAGGGAGAGATATATATATATATATATATATATATATATATATATATATATATATATATATATATATATATATATATATATATATATAGAGAGAGAGAGAGAGAGAGAGAGAGAGAGAGAGAGAGAGAGAGAGAGAGACTCTCCCATGTAGATACAAGGATACATTTGTCCCTCCTAGTATAGACAAGTTCTATTTCACAAACCACATGGATATTTGAGTCTAGGGATACTCTTGGACCGTCACTTGATTACCTATTTGATGTACTACATGCATAGTTACAATATATTTTATGTGAGAGCATGACATCCTAGACCATGATTTTGGCACCAACATTGAGAAGGTTATGATTTTTGCATGCATGAAGCTTTATGTTTTCATACTTCCCAGAACGCTCTAGCATTATGGGAATCATGAAAAATGGGAAAAAAACATGTGGGATCTGTGATTCAGACCCCACATGACTATTAGGGTAAGTGCAAAAAGATGGGGGGCCAAAAAGGGGTCTTAAGTGGCCACTTTTTTTCTAAAATCAAGAAATGCTAGCCTTGGATGAGAAATTGAGCATAGTTACACTCAAAATTTGGAGATGCAACCAAAACAATGTTCGTAGTGCTCCAAGTCTACTTTCTAAACTACTATTTTTTTTTGAAAATGGTATAGATTAAGGGGTTCAAAAGAGGGAGCCACAAAAATTGGTGTTGTTTCTATCAAAAAAACATAACATAACATGTATTGTGGCTCCCTCAAAAGGTTAACTTTTTTTTGGTATTTTTAAAATCGCTTTAGTGAGAAATTAGCTAACAGTATGTAGTTTATGCCCAATTTTTTTGATAATTTTTTCATGAATATTTGATTTTTTACTAATTTTCAAAGTGGACACATCCTAAAAAATAGAATTTTGGCCATACTACCCTTATAAATTTTGAAAACTAATTGAAAATCATTTTTTTTGTTTTTTTTAATATGTGTAGAATGGAGTCTAGTTTCTAAATATGTAATTTTTTTGAAATTTCAATGAATGGTTAATTTACAATGAAAAAAAGATCAAATAGTGGTTTTTGCCCAAAACCAGACACACAAACAAAAGAAATTAAAGATGAAAGGCTTAACATAACATTACCCAGGTGTTTGATTTGTTTGACCTTGAAACACGTGTAAATCTGAGGGTTAGCACGAACAAAATTATGTGAAATCTTGAAGAATCTGCAAAAACACGTCTGTGGATGTTGAAAAGGCACTCCAAGCCTTTGGGTTGGAAATCCAAAGTAAATACCAAGCCCAAGGCTTGGGATTCCCAAAGTACAACATAACGCAAGCATGTTATGTTGTGCTTTTTTGCATGTTTGCCGGTGTTTTCCCAGTTCGACATAACGCGAGCGCGTTATAACGCGCTCGTGTTATGTCTTCATTTAAATGAGATATGTTCAAATTTCATAAGTATGTTTCATGGATGTTTATATCTATTCTTGTAGGTATGTATGCATGCTTGTATGTATGTACATGTATGCATGCTTGTATGTATGCATCTTTGTATGTATGTATGTTTGTATGTATGTAAGTGTTTTGGGTTTAGTGTATATAAGGACCTGAGCCTATATAGTTTTGAGGGTTGAGGGTTGAGGGATTAGGGTTTAAGTAATAGGTAGAGGGTAGAGGGTTGAGGGTTATAGTTGAGGGTTAATATTCAGGTTGTTGAGTGTATAAGATTAAGTGTGTAAGGCGCGGGGATTAGGGTTTAGGGTTTATGATATGGATTGAGGCTATATAAGGCATAGGGTGACTTGGGTTGAGAGCACATATTGTTTAGGTTTAATTTAAGTATAGGGTCAAGGCACAATATTCAAGGTTTATGATATAAGGGTGAGGTTATATGGTCTAGGGATGAGGGTTTGAGGGTGTAGGCTTCAGGTTTAAGGTATAGGGTTGATGATTGAGGTATTAGGGATTAAGTATATTGTTGAGGGTATAGGGCTGAGGGTTTAGGGATATGTTTTAGGGTTAAAGGTTTAAGGGTTAAGGGTTGAGGGATATGATTTAAGGTTTAGGGGTAAGGGATTAGGGTTTAAGGTATAGTATCTTCAGTTGAGGGTTGAGGGTTGAGGGATTAAGGTCTAAGGTATAACTTGCTGAGGGTTGAGTGTTTAAGGATAGGGTTTAGGGTTTAGGGTTAACGGATTAGGGTTTAGAGTTGAGGGATTAGGGTTTAAGTAATAGTGTTGAGGGTTGAGGGTTTAGGGATAGGGTTTAGGGTTGAGGGATTATGGTTTAGGGTTGATGGATTAGGGTTTAAGTAATATTGTTGAGGGTTGAGGGTTTAGGAATAGGGTTTAGGGTTGAGGGATTAGAGTTTAATGTTGAGAGTTGAGGGTTGAGGGTTTAGGGATAGGGTTGATGGTCAAGGGATTAGGGTTAAAGTAGAGTGTTGAGGGTAGAGGGATTAGGGATAGGGTTTAGGGTTGAAGGTTTAATGATTGAGGGTTGAGGCTTTAGGGATGAGGGTCAAGGGATTGGGGTTTAAGATATAGTGTTGAGCGTCGAGGGTTTATGGATAGGTTTTAGGGTTTAAGTTTTAAGGCTTAAGGGTTGAGGGATAGGGTTTAGGGTTTAGGGATAAGGGATTAGGGTTTAAGGTATAGTGTTGAGGGTTGAGGGTTGAGGGTTTAGGAATAGGGATAGCGTTCAGGGTTTAGGGATGAGGGATTAGGGTTGAGGTTGAGGGATTAGGGTTTAAGATATAGTGTCGAGGGTTGAGGGTTTATTGATAGTGTTTAGGGTTGAGAGTTGAGGGATTAGGTTTTAGGGTTGATGGATTAGGGTTTAAGGTATAGTGTTGAGGGTTGAGGGTTTAGGGTTGACGGATTAGGGTTTAGGGTTGACGGATTAGCATTTAATGTTGAGGTTAGGGTTGAAGGTTTAAGGATTGAGGGTTGAGGCTTTAGGGATGAGGGTTTAAGGCTTAAGATATAGTGTCGAGTGTTGAGGGTGTAGGGATAGGGTTTAAGTTTTAAGGGTTAAGGGTTGAGGGATAGAGATTAGGGTTTAAGGTATAGTGTTGAGGGTTGATGTTTTAGGGATAGGGTTTAGGTTTGAGGGATTAGGGTTTAGGGTTGATGAATTAGGGTTTAATGTTGAGAGTTGAGGGTTGAGGGTTGAGGGTTTAGGGATAGGGTTGATGGTCAAGGGATTAGGGTTAAAGTAGAGTGTCGAGGGTAGAGGGATTAGGGATAGGGTTTAGGGTTGAAGGTTTAAGGATTTAGGGTTGAGGCTTTAGGGATGAGGATTAAGGGATTAGGGTTTAAGATATAGTGTTGAGTGTCGAGGGTGTAGGGATAGGTTTTAGGGTTCAAGTTTTAAGGGTTAAGGGTTGAGGGATAGTATCGAGCTCATTGAGGGTTTAGGAATAGGGATAGTGTTTAGGGTTTAGGGATGAGGGATTAGGGTTGAGGGTTGATGGATTAGGGTTGAGGGTTGACAGATTAGGGCTTAGAGATAGGGTTTAGGGTTGAGGGATTAGGGTTTAAGGTATAGTGTTGAGGGTTTAGGGATAGGGTTTAGGGTTGAGGGATTAGAGTTAAGGGTTGAGGGATTAGGGCTTGACGTTGAGTGTTGAGGGTTGAGGTTTTAGGGTTGAGGGTTTAGGGATAGGGTTGAGGGTCGAGGGATTAGAGTTAAGGGTTGAGGGATTAGGGTTTGATGTTGAGGGTTGAGTACATTGAGGTTTAAGGGTTTAGGGTCAAGGGATTAGAGTTAAGGGTTGAGGGATTAGGGTTTGATGTTGAGGGTTGAGGGTTAAGGGTTGAGGTTTGAGGGTCGAGGGTTTAGGGATAGGGTTGAGGGTCGAGGGATTAGGGATAGGGTTGAGGGTCGAGGGATTAGGGTTAAAGTAGAGTGTCAAGGGTATAAGGATTAGGGATATGGTTGGAGGGTTTAGGGATAAGGGATTAGGGTTTAAGGTATAGTATTGAGCCCGTTGAGGGTTTAGGAATAGGGACAGTGTTTAGGGTGTAGGGATAGGGTTTAGGGTTGAGGGATTAGAGTTAAGAGTTGAGGGATTAGGTTTGACTTTGAGTGTTGAGGGTTGAGGGATCAAAGTTAAGGGTTGAGGGATTAGGGTTTGACGTTGAGGGTTGAGTACATTGAGGTTCAAGGGTTGAGGGTTTCAGGATAGGGTTGAGGGATTAGGGTTAAAGTAGAGTGTTGAGGGTATAAGGATTAGGGATAGGGTTGGAGGGTTTAGGGTTAAGGGATTAGGGTTTAAGGTATAGTATCGAACCCGTTGAGGGTTTAGGAATAGGGATAGTGTTTAGGGTTTAGGGTTGAGGGATTAGAGTTGAGGGTTGAGGGATTAGGGTTGAGGGTTGAGGGATTAGGGTTTAGGGATAAGGTTTAGGGTAGAGGGTTGAGGGATTAGGGTTTAAGGTATAGTGTTGAGGGTTTAGGGTTGAGGGATTAGAGTGAAGGGTTGAGGGATTAGGATTTGACGTTGAGGGTTGAGGGTTGAGGTTTTAGGGTTTAGGGTTTAGGGATAGGGTTAAGGGTCAAGGGATTAGAGTTAAGGGTTGAGGGATTAGGGTTTAACGTTGAGGGTTGAGAGTCGAGGGATTAGGGTTAAAGTAGAGTGTCGAGGGTATAAGGATTAGGGATAGGGTTAGAGGGTTTAGGGATAAGGGATTAGGGTTTAAGGTATAATATCGAGCCCATTGAGGGTTTAGGAATAGGGATAGCGTTTAGGGTTTAGGGATGAGGGATTAGAGTTGAGGGTTGAGGGATTAGGGTTGAGGGATTAGGGTTGAGGGATTAGGGTTTAGGGATAAGGTTTAGGGTTTAGGGTTGAGGTAGACAAGGAGCGACTAAGAGACATAGAGAGGGGAGAGGTAGAGAGGTGAGGGGGAGAGATAAGTGAGATATAGAACATGAGCTAATGGAATTAGAGGTGAGATATTGTAAAGGTGCTATCGAAGGTGAGATAGGCACAAATATTTATGGATCAACTTATAGTAGGACAAAACATGAGCGTGTTATAACACGCTCACATTTTGTCCTGCTATAGAAACGGTAAAAAAGTATTGACCCCCGTGATCCTGGCCCACATGCTCTGTTTTCATGCTAATTATGCACATGTTCCAACAAAAAAAAAGTGCTTTCATGCTGTTGGGAAGTTCACATGCACATTTTACACATTCTACCACCTTTCCCTGATCTTTCCACCACCTTTTCTGCTTTGCCAACTTGAGAAGGAGGAAATAATATAGTTTTCACACCAACTTTGATATATATCTATTCAAGTTTCAATTTTTGTAGTGTTGCAATATTAATTGTGATTCAATTTTAGGAATTTAACATTATAGATTGGTTAATAGTATTGTTGTTAGTAATTATATTTGAGTGTTATTAAATTTAACATTAAAAAGGAAGCAAGTGGTGAAAAACTCAAATTGTTGAGGAGTTTGATGCAATCAGAAAAAAAACTACATAATTGGGTACTCTCTCCATTCGAATCTTTATTTTTTAGGTATGTCAATTCTTTACATGCATGTTCTTTACATTTTCCTTAATCCTATTTGAATTACTTTATCATGCTTTATCATACATATTTAAAATAGACACATTCCCAATCAAGAAAGTAGCCTACAATCTCACATGACGCCATGTATATTTTCTACACTTGGGCTCTTTAATAATTATGTGTAATAAATAGACCTTAACATACCATGATGTGAAACTACACAAGAATAAATCCTTACAACATAATAAAAATACAATCCCACTATTATCTTGTCATATTAACAAGTTAAAATACAAATAAATAGGTGCCAAGATCCTACAAGTATGCACATGACATGATGATTTGTATGCACATATATTGGGCTAGGAAATTCCTTATGAACCTATTCATGATGATTTGTACATGCATATGACACAACAATTGTTGTCTATTCCTTCACAAGCCACCCAAATCCTAGTATCCCTAGTACCAACAAAACACCTTCTCAATTCCAAATCCTAGTAGCCCTAGTAACAACAAACATGTCAAATTGGGTTTGCCTCAACCTTTTCAAGCATGAAGTCCCATGTACTCTTTTCATGATTGCAATAATTTTCTTTGTATGCTTTGTACGTATTTTGGTTGAGTGACATTTACTCTTTTACATGATGATTGTATGTACATTTACTATGAAGGGTTGAATGACATATATTTTAGTTATTTGTATGGATTCATTTCTTAGGAACTAATATTGGTCTCTTTATCATGCTACAGACAAATTCTCTGTCATGCTGAGGAAACGATCAAGAATTAAACCAACACAGGAAGAGATAGAAGCTAAGAATGTAAAGAAAGCAGTGGCTATGAGAGAACTTCATGAGAAGAGGAAATTGGACACAATAAATGAAGACATGCCAATTGAAGAGGAACCACAACCATCACAAAGAGATATGGTATTGGTGGCACAAAAAGAATGAATGCAAAAACTTCGTGCTATGAGAGATTTGAATACCATAGTTGGAGACATGTCCTCTACCGCAAGTGAACATGTAGGGACACCATCTACCACATCTCAAGTTGAGAGTACATCATCACTCACATGTGATGAAGGAGGTACACCATCATTCCCACCTCAACCTTAAGGTATGTCATCTATTCCATCTTTGATCAAAGGTATGCCATCTAGCCCATCTCATTTAAATATTCATGAAATTCCTAATGTTGAGATGAATTTACCTAACTTAGCACCACCTAGAATTTTGCATAGAAAGCTAAAGTATTTGATTGATATTGATGAGAATATTTTGCAGCCAATGGAAGGTAAGATTCTAAAATGCACTTGTAGAAGATACACTCATAAGATTTGGAGATTGTTCTTTGAAAAGTTAAATGAGACTGCAAGATGTCAACTATTCGTTGAAATGATGCGAAGTATAAAGTATAGGTCCATCATGAAGATTCTTGGGTTGAGAACATTAGAGGCTTCAAGTGAAAAATCTATTGTCAAGAATCTATGAGTGCGTATGAGAGTGTGGGTAACACCTCACGCACAAAAGATAGTAATGCAACACGGTGTGTGATTACATTGACTATAGTAAGTAGTCAAACGAGGAAAGCTTGTCTCATTAGAAAGACGAGTCAAGAATTGAGAATTAATAGGAAAACTTTATCAAGAGCCGTTGGAAGATGCCAAAGAATTGAGGACACTAATGCCAATGAATTATGGGCGTTCTCGGGGAGACTACCACGAAAAGATAAACCAATTGTTGAAGCATTGAGATCACTAATTGAAGACTTTTGGAAGAATTACACAAGGGTATGGGTATGTGCAGGATCATGATGGGCCAAACTATACTTCTAAGTGGCAATGCAAATACAAAAAATTAGACTTAATCAAGTTCATGTGAAAATTTGAATGGATTATCTACACAATTTGAAAAAGATGTAAGAACAAAATTTGTAGAGAATTGAATCTAGTTTATGAGCTACTAATTTTAAAAAAAAAACTAAATTTACTTAGTGAAAAATGAACATTTCAATGAACAACTATTAAATTTTTCAGAAAAAAATAAAAAGTGGGTGTTTGTCCAGCTAACCTAACTATGAGCAATTTTTTTTTTTTTGAAACTTTCAAAATAAGTAGAGGACTCATGCGCGGATGTGATGCATATTTTTTTGAAATTTTTTTCCAATAAAATAATTAGTTATGATTTTTTTAAAAACTAAAGAGTAATTGTCCAACCAACCTAACTCGATGAAAAAAATTGGAATTCAAAATTTTTTTTAACCTATAGCCAATGGAGCATAGAGTGTGACGTATCTTTCGGATCTGAAAAAGGTGAAACGGTTTGAAAGTTATTGATGTTTTTCAATCAGTGTATCCATCAGGATTTCAGACACACACTATATAGAAAATTATATTAATAATTATTTAACAAAATGATAATTAAGAAAATCTTATATTTTTAGAAAGATAAAAATTTCCTCTATAAACCCTTTTCATTTTATCAATTTTGCATAAAAAAAAGTCGTCAACACGAAGGGTGAAGTTCAAAGAAGAGAGTGAAACCTGTAAAAATGCTAGAATTGAAGGAAAGTCAACTATGGTAACCCCAAGGCTACATACAAGGTAAAAGAGAAGCAAAATGGATATCTGTTATTAATGGATATCCATTTTGCTTTGGTAAAATACCATTTTTCCTTTTTATGTTTTACAAAACAGATATCCATTTTCAAAACGGATATCCATTTTCAAAACAGATATCCATTTTTGGTTTCCCAAAATAGATATCCGTTTTGCTTTACCCTATATGTTACTCTCTCTCTCTCTCTCTAAAGGTGGTCTATTGATATCCTGCAATGGTCATAAGTATTCATCTTTAGCTTTGTGTAAAATGCTAAAAAGGTGGTCTATCAATATCCCACCATATTCTTATGACCATTGCATCTAATTTCATCTATGATCGAAAAGGCTTGTCTATTTTCTAAGTTTTGTAAAGAACATTGATAAAAAAATTGTAATGTCCATTTTTAGATTCATTTTCTCCATTTCCTATAATCATGGTAATCTATGAAATCACATTTTTTTGAGGCATTCTATCAAATAGTTAGCAATGCCTTGTCTATGTTTCCATAGTTTTTATAAATATTTACTAGAAAGTTACCAAATATAATATTTGATAAGAATCCCCCTATCATTATTCTTTTGATGGATGCCCATGTACCATTCCATTGGTGTAAGTAAATAAGATAGTAGAAAAGATCATGGAGTTTGGCTATATACGAGTCAACTACATTTGTTTGAAGATTTTTTTAACTTTTTAAACAAATTTCATTATGTTATGCATTTTAATGTTGGCACTTTGTAAGTTCTTTTTTGAAATGTATGTAAACATAAGAAAAGTCTACACATAATCGTTGGTCTTTTGGTAAATGAACATTGTGGAACTTTATGAGGCATTGGGATGTTGAACTTCACTGCAATTTACAAGTTTGTGGATGAGTGCATTAGGATTATTCATTGATGATACATAATTATTTTCAAAACCTTCATTTACATACTTACAAGATTTTGGGAAGTGGAGTCATGTTTTCCATCTACAACTTTGCAAAGGTTCCACTTTTCCACCAAATAGATTAACATTACTTTTAATCATGTAAGACTTTGGGAATGTTAAGATAAAATTAAGTTGCCAAAAGTGCACCTTGACTCTACAGTTCTACTTTTTTGGATCTCTCTCTCTCTCTCACTCTGACCTATCTACCTCCTAATTAAATCCTATTCCTAGCTTTCCTAGTTTTCCTTTTCCTTCCCAATTTGCTTAGGAGAGAGAGAGATAGATAGATAGAAAGAGAGTCCTAGTTTTCTTGTTTTCATTTCATTTGTCAATATGGGAGAGGGAGAGATAGGGAGATAAAGGAATGATAGGGGAGAGAGGCAAGAGATAGAGAGATAGCTAGATAGAGAGAGAGAGGAGATAGAGGGAAGAGATAGAGAGATAGAGAGTGAGTGAGATGTCCAGAGAGATAGGGAGAAGGATTGGGAGGTAGAGGAATGATAGAGATAGGGAGATAGAGGTTTATGGTTGCTTAGGTTTAGGGGTTAGGGGTTAGAGGCATTATTTAGAGTTTTGGGAGAGAGAGAGAGAGAGAGAGAGAGAGAGAGAGAGAGAGAGAGAGAGAGAGAGAGAGAGAGAGAGAGAGAGAGAGAGAGAGAGAGAGAGAGAGAGAGAGAGAGAGAGAGAGAGAGAGAGAGAGAGAGAGATGGGTTAGGGGTTGGGGTTTAGGGAAATTATTTAGGGTTTAGGGGTTAGGGTTTAGGGAAATTATTTAGGGTTTAGGGCTACTCGGGAGACATAGGGAGAGAGATTGAGAGGTAGAGGAACAATAAAGATAGGAAGATAGTGAGATAGAGGTTTAGGGTTTCTTGGGTTTAGTGTTTAGTGTTTAGGGGTTTGGGGTTTAGGATTTAGGGGTTTATGATTTCTTAGGTTGAGGGTTTAGGGGTTAGGGATTATGGGCATTATTTAGAGTTTATGGTTTAGGGGTTAGGGGTTAGGGTTTAGGGGCATTATTTAAGGTTTAGAGGTTTTTGGTTGCTCAAGTTTAGGGTTTAGGGGAATTATTTAGGGTTTACGGTTGCATGTAAAAAGAAGTCTCTCTCTCTCTAAATCCCTCAACCCTAAATAATGCCCCTAATCCCTAACCCCTAACCTATAACCCCTAAACTCTAAACCTAAGCAACCCTAAACCTCTATCTCCCTATCTCTCCCTTGTCTCCCTCTCTCTATCATCCCTCTACTTCTCAATCTCTCTTGGATGTATCTCTCTAGACATCTAACTCACTCTCTATCTCCCTATCTCTCCCTTGTCTCCCTCTCTCTATCATCCCGCTACTTCTCAATCTCTCTCGGACGTATCTCTCTAGACATCTCACTCACTCTCTATCTCCCTATCTCTCCATCTATCTCCTCTATCTCTCCAAATCTATCTCCTCTCTCTCTCTACCTATCTATCTCTCCCTATCTCTTGCCTCTCTCTCCCCTATCATTCCTATATCTGCCTATATCTTTGGACATCTCTCTCACTCTCTATCTCCCTATCTCTCCCTATTTGTTGTAGGACCTGAGGATTCATGTTGATGAATTTGCAAAAGGTCTTAGGGTCCCTAAAGTATGTAACTAAAGATTCCATTGAATAACAAGAGGAATCCATGAAATATGCAAGAAATCAAATGCTCAAAATATGAATGTAAATGAACTAAAGATGCTAGATTTTTATGCTTTTTTTTCAATGCAAATTATGTAAATCAAAGGTGTTTTGATCAAATTTATGAGGTGCAGACGTAAATAACAGAAATATAGGTCCTTCCAATCAGAGATATGCTTCACAACACACTTTTGAATGCAATCCTAAATGATTGTAAGTCCAAAAACTAGTGAAATTATGCAAAAATATGGAATTTTTTCACAAAATGTAAATGTAAATGTCCAAATAAAGAGTGTTGTAATGAAATTTAAGATGTGAAGCAGAGTATTTCAAGGATATAAATCAATTAGATCAATAATATCCTTCACAACATGCATTCCATGTAATTTTAATAAGTTTGCAAGTCAAACCCTAGTAAAAAATCAAGCAAAATATGCAATTTTTTCACAATAAAAGCATGCAAACAACTGATAGAAAGGGTGTTGTGTGAAATTTAATGATGTATATCAGATAATAAATATTTAATCAGTCACCTTGTGAGAAAAAATCAGACACAACACACCTTTAGAGTGTTTGTAGGGAGTTGACTAGTCAAACCTAGTGAAAAAGCCTAAAAACATGCAATTTTTGATCAAATTTCAATGCAAAAGTGTCAAACAAAATGTTTTGTAAAGGATGTGACTGAATGAAACAGTAAATAGGTCTGATATAAGTCTGATAAATTCACAAATTCTGTTACAAAACGCTTGTAGTGTAGTCTTGTGAAGATAAGCAATGAAAAGCTAGTTAAAAACCCTTAAATCATGCAATTTTCATCAAATTTTCAATGCAATCATGAAATGAAAAGGTGTTGTAAGGAATTTATTAGAAGGAAGAAAGGAATATGTCTGATAACAATCCACTAAGGCCACAAAATCCACTACAACACCCCTAGAATGCAACCCTAGAGAGGAATCTAGTGCAAACCCTAGTGAAAATGCAAGTTTCAAACCCTAGGTATGAGATCTAAATGAAATTATGCAATGAAATGGAATGCTATAGGTCAAAATCAGACTTGAAAGAGTGTAATGGATAGTAGCAAAATTTGAAACCAAATTTTAGCTAGCAACCCTAGCTCATGCACAAATTAGGTCTCATAAAAACACACAATTTCAAGCAATTTTGACCAAATGGACAATGAAAATGCAATACAAATTAGCAATTGATGATGAATTTTTGAATTTTATATCAGACATTAGAAACCCTAAATTTTGAATTTACAAACCCTAAACCCTAAACCTCTAAACCTGAACCCCTAACCCCTAAACAATAAACCCTAAACACTAAATAAACCCGAACCCCTAAACAATAAACAATAAACCCTAAATAAACACTAAATAAACAATGTAAATGTCGAAATAAAGAGTGTTGTAATGAAATTTAAGATGTGCAGAAGATTATGTCAGGGATATCAGTCAATTAGATCAATAATATCCTTCACAACATGCATGCCATGCAAGTTTAACAAGTTTGCAAGTCAAACCCTAGTAAAAATCAAGCAAAATATGTAATTTTTTCACAATAAGAGCATGCAAACAACTGATAGAAATGGTGTTGTGTGAAATTTTATGATGGATATCATATAATGACCATGTAATTAGTCACCTTGTGAGAAAAAAATAGACACAACATGCCTTTAGAGTGTTTGTAGAGAGTTGACTAGTCAAACCTAGTGAAAAAGCCTAAAACATGCAATTTTCGATCAAATTTCAATGCAAAAGTGTCAAACAAAATTTGTTTTAAAGGATGTGACTTAGGGAAGTAGTAAATAGGTCTAATATAAGTCTGATAAAGTCACAAATTTTGTTACAACACGCTTGTAGAGTAGTCTTGTGAAGATAAGTAATGAAAAGCTAGTGAAAAACCCTTAAATCATGCAATTTTCATCAAATTTTCAATACAATCATGAAATGAAAAAGTGTTGCAAGGAATTTATCAGAGGGAAGAGAGGAATATGTATGATAACAATCCTCTAAGTCCACAAAATCCACTACAACACCCCTAGAATGCAACCCTAGAGAGGAATCTAGTGCAAAACCTAGTGAAAATGCAAGTTTCAAACCCTAGGTATGAGATCTAAATGAAATTATGCAATGAAACAAAATGATAAAGATCAAAATCAGAATTTAAAGAGTGTAAAGGATAGTAGTAAAATATGAAACCAAATTTTAGCTGGCAACCCTAGCTCATGCACAAACTAGGTCTCATAAAAAGACACAATTTCAAGCAATTTTGACCAAATGGACAATGAAAATGCAATACAAATTAGCAATTGATAATGAATTTTTGAATTTTATATCAGAAGTTACAAACCCTAAACCATAAAACTCTAAACCTGAACCCCTAACCCCTAAACAATAACCCCAAACACTAAATAAACCCGAACCCCTAAACAATAAACAATAAACCCTAAACCCTAAATAAACAATGTAAATGTCCAAAAGAGTGTTGTAATGAAATTTAAGATGTGAAAAAGAGTATGTCAAGGATACAAGTCAATTAGATCAATAATATCCTTCACAACACGCATGCCATGCAAGTTTAACAAGTTTGCAAGTCAAACCCTAGTAAAAATCAAGCAAAATATGCAATTTTTTCACAATAAAAGCATGTAAACAACTGATAGAAAGGGTGTTGTGTGAAATTTTATGATGGATATTAGATAATAACCAGGTAATCAGTCACCTTGTGAGAAAAAATCAGACACAACATGCCTTTAGAGTGTTTAGCGAGTAGACTAGTCAAACCTAGTGAAAAAGCCTAAAAACATGCAATTTTTGATCAAATTTCAATGCAAAAGTGTCAAACAAAAGGTGTTGTAAAGGATGTGACTCAGTGAAATAGTAAATAGGTCTGATATAAGTTTTATAGAGTCACAAATTCTGTTACAACATGCTTGTAGCGTAGTCTTGTGAAGATAAGCAATGAAAAGCTAGTGAAAAACCCTTAAATCATGCAATTTTCATCAAATTTTCAATGCAATCATGAAATGAAAAGGTGTTGTAATGAATTTAGGGTTTAGGGGTTAGGGCTTAGGGTCATTATTTAAGGTTTATGGTTTATGGGTTAGGGGTTAGGGTTTAGGGTTTAGGGGCATTATTCAAGGTTTACGATTGCATGTCAAAAGAAGTCTCTCTCTCTCTCTCTAAATCCCTCAACCCTAAATAATTACCCTAATACCTAACCCATAACCCCTAAACCCTAAACCTGAAAAACCCTAAACCCCTATCTCCAGGTATCTCTCCCTTATCTCCCTCTCTCTATCATCCCTCCACCTCTCAATCTCTCTCCCTCTCTCTCTAAACATCTCACTCACTCTCTATCTCCCTATCTCTCCCTTTGTCTCCTCTATCTCTCCCAATCTATCTCCTCTCTCTACCTATCTATCTCTCCCTATCTCTTTCCTCTCTCTCCCCTATTATTCCTCTACCTCCCTATCTCTCTGGACATCTCTCTCACTCTCTATCTCCCTATCTCTCCCCTATGTCTCCTCTATCTCTCCCTATCTGTCTCCTCTCTATCTCTCTCTACCTAGCTCTCTCCATATCTATCTCTCTTGCCTCTCCCCCCTATCATTCCTATATCTCCCTATATCTCCCCTCTATCTCTCCCTCTCCCTTATTGATGAAGGAAATGAAAATAAGAAAACTAGGACTCTCTCTCTCTCTCCTAGCACATACCCATTAGGTAGGCTATTTTGCATATGGTGGTCATATCCTTTAGGTCCAATCACCTCCAAACTTCACAAATAGATATAGAGAATAATTCTAAGCATCTTTCATAAAGACCACTTCTCTACATAGGTGCAACTGATACCACTTTTTCATTGTTTTCCACATTTGTTACTTATTCTTTTCCATTTTCCAAGTCCTACATGTGTCCAATTTGTATTGTTTGTCAAGTTTTTAGTCTAATTGTTAGTCCTAACTCTCATGGATATTAAAATGTTAGTATAGTTAGATTTATCCTTAGGTAACATTAATTTACACATTGTTGCACAAACAACCACACTAAAAAATAAACCCTTACCTAATTAAGGTTAACCTTTAAGGTTCTTTCATTTGGTGAGCCTAATAGATCCAACTAGTTCAATCTTCTTATAGTCCATGCTTAGCCTTCCAAGAGAGTTCATGCCATGTTAACTTTGCATTATGTCCCCACTTTCCTCTTGCTAGTTGTAGTTCTCTTTTTTTTCTAATCCTATCCCTATATCATACTATTGTTGTTGACTTTTCTTTCCATCTTCATCATCATAGTCCTAGTTATCCTATTTTGAGCCTACCATTTATCCTTAGCCATGTCTTGTAATTCTTCTATTCATGTCAATTTTATTGACCTCTAAATTTTTCATAAATTCTTCTCCACCAAACCCTATACCCTCACCCAAATCCTTACTTTTCTAAGAAAAAGCCTTCCCTAAACATCATTTGATCATGTGGCTCCTTCCATCACTAGACATGTGCCCCTACTTTCTATTATTCATCCAATACAATCTTAATGTCATAGCTCACATTCCCACACCTACATTCATAGACTCCATTCCCCCTATTGACACCATCATTGAGAATATTTTAAGGAGTCTCCCTTGAATAATCATTAAACCATGGATTATCCCATATCCCCATCTTACACTTTCCTCACCTTTGAACCCTTAGAAGATGACATTTAGCTATCCCCACCATTACCAATCACACTTTCTAGCAATCCCACAAAAGACACCTTACCCATCACTTCACCTAGGTCATCACTAATTAAATCACCTCATTACTCCATTCAACCATACCCATACCACCCCTTTCTCACTCCACAACCTGTATTAATGCATGATTCACCCCATGACATGCTATAGTTACCACAATGCCAATTCACTCTACCATCATTCTTCATATTATCTTATGAATCACCATCCTTTCTTCCCATTCCTTGAGACATCATACCATGACACACACCAATGAAAAAAATTAAAAAACCAATGAAAAGAATTAAAAAAAAACCATTTTTATAGTTCCAGGAAACGAATATCTGTTTCTGGAATATCCCAAAATGGATATCCATTTCTGGAATATTCCCAAAATAGATATCCGTTTTGGAAACGGATATCCGTTTCCTGGAACTATAAAAATGGTTTTTTAAACCACAAAATGGATATTTGTTTTGGTTTGGTATCCAAACCAAAACGGATATTTTTAACATGCCTATGAAAGTCAAAGTTAGCCAATTCATGAATTTGGCTAAGTAAAGACGCAATTTTTTTTCCATTGCCACTGTTTGGCCCATGATGATCCTGCACATACCCGTATCTCCAAATCAAAGGGATGTGGTAAGAAGGAGAATCGGTAGTCGAAATCGTGAGCCACATCCAAAGCATTTTTTGGATGAGACTCAAACACAGTTTTATGGTAAATTTCTAGAGAAGTATCCTCAAATTAAAATTTGTCAAAGATATTTTGAAATGCTAAAACCTTTCTATGTCAAGATAAATCACATACGCACTACTTGTTGTTGTAGATTACATATTGAATTTTCTAACCATTTTGATGTTTATAGGTCTATATGTTTAGATATGCATACTAACAATGTTTTGCAGGGTTGTGCCATACGTGCCCCACCAACATCTTCAAGAGACTTCATATCAAGAATTTTATGTGAAAGAGAGGAAGGTCAAATATTCTACAAGAAATTATGCTTGGATGGCACATGTCATTGTTGTGGTGGCTTGCAACGTTTGCCAATATGTGAACATATGGAAAGAACACATGCGGTTGGAAACAAACTAGTAGAGTTTGGAAAGTATAAAACAATGGCATACAATACAAAAGATGGTAAAGAAGCAAAGACGTGTGAATTGGTTATTGAAAAGATTCCAGTGTATCAGTTTATGCCTATATTTCGTGACAGCATAGTGTATGAGTATGCAAGACATGCCCATAGAGCTCAATGGTTGGACTTGCAATTCAAGTTATGCAAGGACACATTTCTGGTTTGTAGCATTGTTTCAGTTGTCAACTTTGCAGAGAACTACAGTCTATAGCCATAGCGTGAGGTGCAATCACAATATTATAACTCCATACAGGTTTCTATATTTGTGCACATCGCATTCATTCATGCGAATGATAGTATAGAGGATGACAGAAAGATCATAAGAGAGTATAATTTCTATATTAGTGATGATTGCACGCATTCTATGGAGTTCGTGCAAGGTTGCTTTCAGGTGTTCTACAATGATTTGGCTAGAAGGGGCATATCGTTCAGTCAGCATATCATATGGTTGGATAACTATGCGTCACAATTCAAGAACTCCCAAAATTTCTATTGGCTGAGTAGGAGGCATAATTTTATAGGTATTCATCATATGTGGAACTTTTGTGAGGCCGAGCATGGAAAGGGGGAGCATGATGGTGCAGGAGCATGTATCAAAAGAGCCATAGCACGAGAAGAGTTAAAGTATAAAGACAATGAAATGTTGACAGATACAAAATTGATTGTTGAGTGGTGTAATGCTTCCATGGGTCCAGGCAATGAAGGTAAGTCTTTAGTTCGTAAATTTTTTTGGTTGATAGATGATACTAACATTGCACAATATGAGGACTATTCTACACTGATAGAATCAAGTGAGATGCACTCTTTTAGAAGCTCAATTGTAGGTTCATGGAGTATCCATACGTGAAATATGTCATGCTTTTGTTCTTCCTGTATAATTCAAGTCTGGGATGAGTACGAGTCAAAGGAGTGGGTTGATGAATGACAGTTAAGTTATCTTAGCCCACTTGACACGTATCAACCCCCGACGGCACTGGAACTAACACAGGTGGAATCATCAGTTGATTTTGACCACATATCAGATCTAGTTCAACTAGGTAATATATATATTTACATAGTTTTTGAAATTCCTAATGTCATCTTACTTTGTAGTGTTTTTGTAATGTTGACTAATTTCATCTAATTTGCTACACATCAATATAGGGCATGTATATGCAATTATTGTACATGAAGATAATGAAGAGAGAACATATTATTGTTTATGTCATGTTGAGGCCAAAAAGAAATTGGAGGCCCTAGTTACAGATGGAGAAAATATCGAATACCCTACAGGCACAGTGGTTATTATTGGAACATGGCTTAGAAGGTACCCACATAAGAGTGTTAATGTTTGGCTATTTTAGGACTTTGACACGCATGGAAAGATTATTCATTACTCAAACCTTGTCGTGGCATCCAATGTTCATTTGATACAGTATCAGGGTAGACCTTTAAACAAAAGCTTGTGGAAGGTGCGTGAGTCTGACCATGAAGCAATACTTGACACAATAAAGAGTAGAGCAGACCCGGATGGTTCATTGGATTAATTTGTAAGTATTCACATTGATTTTGTAAAGTCATGTTACATTGAGTTGTAAGTATGCACATTAATTTGTAAGGTTTGTCTTTTTTTTATTTCCCGCTGCATTTTTACACATGTACACATTTTTACATCATCTTGCTATGCTTCATGGGGTTAGATCTAAGTGATGGATGAAGTTGATCCTAAGAATAATGTATAAAATCTAGGTAATATATAAAATATAGGTGTCTCTAGGTGTCTTGGTTTCTAAGTAGATAATAGGTGTCTCTAATTGTGTCTTAGGTATATACGATATGTCAACTAGGTAGATAGAGACTAGAAAATAGGTGTCTTAGGTGTCCTGCATCTACTAGACTACATGTGTCTTAGGTCTTAGGTGAGGCCACATGAGCTTCCACCTTCACGTGGTTGGCCTTGTTAGTATAAAATATTTATATTTTTTGAAGCTAAGGGAAGCTCTTTTTCTTAATAGGAAAACTTTATCGACTTCAGTTGCATTAATGGTGCAGGGGCACCTAGGTTGTCATGCCTCCAAGAGGGGTCAAAAAATGAAATTTTGTTTTGATTGAGTCAATTGTATATAATAAGGTCTTCTAAGACCATTTCATTTGTTTTTAAGTCACTTTGAATCATTTGGGGTCAGTTTGAGTCTTTGAGTCATGTTGCAAAAAAGTGTCAATGTTGTCAAGTTGCACAAAGCAACTTTTGTATTTTTGGTGTCCTGCTTTTGATGCAACCAAAATGACCATTCCAACGCATCTGGATGGGTACATTTACGCTAGGCATGGTCCTATTTTTCACTCAAACATGTTGAAACAGTCTGAGCTACATTGTACCGACAATATCCCTGAAGAGTCCAAAGTGTAAAAAGATAGCAATCTTTGACAAGATGTTACTTGAAAACTGTGTCACTTAGAAACATTCTATCTAATGCAACATGATCATGTAGAGTCCCTCTACAATAACCTCTCTCGATTTTTTATATCTCTAAGGCGTTTGCCCATGGTGAAAGGTTTTCTGTTGCCCTAAAAATTGTCAGAAGGAGGCAGTGTAAAGTTGCAAAGGGGTGTAACTTTCATCCTGCTCCTGATGAGACCCAAATGACTATTCCAACGCATCCAGATGGGTACATTTACACTAGGCACGGTCCTATTTTTCACCCAAACATGTCAAAACAGTCCGAGCTACATTGTACCGATGATATCCCTGAAGAGTCCAAAATGCAAAAAGGTAACAATATTTGATGAGATGTTACTTGAAAACTTCACTTAGAAACATTCTGTCTAAGGTAATGCAATTATGTAGGGTTCCTCTACAATAACCTCTCTCAATTTTTTATATCTCTAAGGCGTTTGCCCATGGTGAAAGGTTTTCTGCTGTCCCAAAAATCGTCAGAAGGAGGTAGTGTAAAGTTGCAAAGGGGTGTAACTTTTGTTCTGCTCCTGATGCGACCAAACTAACTATTCCAATGTGTCCAGATGGGTAGATTTACATTAGGCATGGTCCTGTTTTTCATCCAAACATGCCGAAACATTTTGAGCTACATTGTATTGACGATATCCTTGAAGAGTCCAAAGTGCAAAAAGGCAACAATCTTTGATGAGATGTTACTCAAAAATCATGTCACTTAGAAACATTATATCTAATTCAACATGATCATGTAGAGTCCCTCTACAATAACCTCTCTCAATTTTTTATATCTCTGAGATGTTTTCCCATGGTGAAATGTTTTCTACTACCCCAAAAATTGTCAGAAGGAGGTAATGTAAAGTTGCAAAGGAGTGTAACTTTCAACTTGCTCCTGATGCGACCAAACCGACTATTCCAACACATCTGGATGGGTACATTTATGCTAGGTATGGTCTTTTTTTTCACTCAAACATGTCGAAGCAGTCTGAGCTACATTGTACCGATGATATCCCTGAAGAGTCCAAAGTGTAAAAAGGTAGAAATCTTTGATGAGATGTTACTCAAAAATTGTGTCACTTAGAAACATTTTGTCTAAGGAAACATGATCATGTAGAGTCCCTCTACAATAACCTATCTTAGTTTTTCATATGTTTGAGGCGTTTGCCCGTGGTGAAAGGTTTCCTGCTGCCCCAAAAATTGTCAGAAGGAGGCAGTGTAAAGCTGCAAAGGGGTGTAACTTTTGTTCTTCTCCTCGTGTGGCCAAACTGACAATTCCAATGCATCTGGATGGGTACTTTTAGGCTAGACATGGTCCTTTTTTGTACCCAAACATGCTGAAACAGTCCGAGCTACATTGTATCAGCGATATCCCTAAAGAGTCTAAAGTGTAAAAAAGCAGCAATCTTTGACGAGCTATTATTCAAAAACTGTGTCACTTAGATACATTCCATTTGAGGCAAAGCGATCACGTAGAGTCCCTCTACAATAAACCCTCTCAATTTTTTATATCTCTAAGGTGTTTGCCCGTGGTGAAAGGTTTTCTGCTACCCCAAAAATTATCAGAAGGAGGCAGTGTAAAGTTGTAAAGGGGTGTAACTTTTGTTCTTCTCCTCATGTGGCCAAACTGACAGTTCCAATGCATCTGGATGGGCATGTTTAGGCTAGACATGGTCCTGTTGTGCACCCAAACATGCCGAAACAATCTGAGCTACATTGTACTAGCGATATCCCTGAAGAGTCCAAAGTGCATAAAGGCAGCAATCTTTGACGAGCTATTATTCAGAAATTGTGTCACTTAGATACATTCTGTCTGAGGCAAAGTGATCACGTAGGGTCCCTCTACAATAATCTCTCTTAGTTTTTTATATCTCTAAGGTGTTTGCCCGTGGTGAAAGGTTTTCTGCTGCCCCAAAAATTGTCAGAAGGAGGTAGTGTAAAGTTGCAAAGGGGTGTAAATTTTGTTCTTCTCCTCGTGTGGCCAAATTAACAGTTCCAACACATCTAGATGGATACGTTTAGGCTAGGCATGGTCCTGTTTTGCACTCAAACATACCGAAATAGTCTGAGCTACATTGTACCGGTGATATCCCTGAAGAGTCTAAAGTGCAAAAAGGCAGCAATCTTTGACGAGTTGTCACTTGGAAACTGTGTCACTTAGATACATTCCATCTAAGGCAACGTCATCACATAGGGTCCCTCTACAATAACCTCTCTCAATTTTTTATATCTCTAAGACGTTTGCCTATGGTGAAAGTTTTTCTGCTGCCCCAAAAATTGTCAAAAGGAGGCAGTGTAAAGTTACAAAGGGGTGTAACATTTGTTCTTCTCCTCGTGCAGCCAAACTGACAATTCCAACACATCTAGATGGGTACATTTAGGCTAGGCATGGTCCTGTTTCGCACCCAAACATGCCGAAACAGCCAGAGCTACATACACTAACTAGTCTTCAATCATCAAACACTACAAATACCATGATATCCTGCATAAAGCTATCTTTTAGCTTTTTATAAAGGCATGCCCATCAAATTCAACCACATAGAGATGATTGTTTCTATTCCAAATTCCTTTTAAATACTGACCTTCCAATCCTTTTTCTGGCCCTCATATCAATTGAATATGACCTTCGATTATGATATGGCGCTCGAGCTTATGAGAGTTTACCAGAGATGCCAGTTGAGTTAGGTTGAAGGGCCGGTGAACTAATGACTTAAAGACCCTTTATTAGGTTGATTTAAGTGATAGTAACTTCTGATTATGAGTCAATATTAAATTAAAACAAAAGTGCACTTTACACACGACAAGTAATTGAGGGTTTTAAAGTCTTAAGAAAAGTAGATTCTTTTTAGGGTTTAATGCCCAATATGCAAACCCTAACTATCAATAAGATTATGATTATGAAAGCTTGTGTCTTCTCTAACTTCTTATTGCAAGAACAAAACCACATCCACCATGAATATGAACCTTGCATCATATCAACCTTTCAAGATAGACCTTATCATGAAAACCATATTCACAACAAAACCTTGCATGAACAAAACCACATCCACCATGAACATGAACCTTGTAGCATATGAACCATGTTTGTCTTGTGTAGCATCAACATGAATTGAGAGACCTTATCATGAAAACCATATTCACAACATCATGCAGCTCATGACCATCACCTACCTTGAATCACTATATCACCTTATCAACATCATGACATCAACCATGACATCAATGACAAACAACCTTGACCCTTTGATTTTAATGACAACCTTGAACCTTGATTGTTGATGACTTATGGAAGCTTATAGCCCCAATGTTATGTTACATACTAAAATTAGGTAAGACTCAATGTAATCTCATAACCTCACCTTATATGCAAGAGGAATTACATTTAATAACCACAATGGTCATCAGGTGCTCATAAGCATATGATTTTGACTATCTTATTCAAAACAACAAACATACTCTTTGCATCCCAATATGGTATAATAACAAGAAATTAAGAAATATTTTCAATTGACCAACTCATAAAGAATATGGATCAGCATACTCATTTGAATATTTTTAATTGAGCAACTCATAAAGAATATGAATATTTTCTATTCAACATGATGATTCATTTTTATTTTAAATACAACTTTTATCTTTTAGTTCCAAAATGAGGTTTAGGTGATACTTGAATAACAATAGCTAGCTTATTGGATCAACAAACATCCTATGTAATACAATTGGACTTTAAATATTTGAAGTAGCCATCTACAAATATCCATTCAAACGTGGATTTATAATGCAAGTATGGACGCCATCAATAAAAAAGATTTGTATTAACCAAATATCCATATAGGCATACATTGATATTTGTCAATATAAGTATAACATATATACAAAATAACCATATAGGCTTACAAGAATGCCATATAGGCATACAATGTCAACTATATGTAATACAAAATATATGTCCACAAATGCCATATATGCATACAACAAAGGAACACAATAAAAAGTCATTCCCCTCTCGTTGGTGAAGAGAATAGATCACGGGCAGCCTTTGATCTTCTAGGGGATGGAGACGCGTATGTGGGTGGTCTACTATGAACTCGAGGGTTGCTCCTCCTATTAGTTCTTCCTGCATCTTTAGTTGTTACAATAAAAAATATAGACATTAATTTATAGAAATTACATGTTATAAAAAATGAAACATTTAACAAAATAATCACTTACTGCTACCATATAATCTATCTCCTCGCTTACCTTAGTAGCAGGAATAGGTAGTGGTGATGTCATGTCCTATAGAAATCATCTAGATAGAAATTAAACTTCAAATCAATTATCTTTTAATTTTTCAAAAATAAACAACTATAACAATGAATGTAAATTGAAATTTACTAATCTACCTCATAGCCCTATCAATGGCATGGAGAGGTGTTTCTATAGCCTGCATCATCTGGAAATAAAATAACATTATTCAATTACGAAAACTATAATAGTGATGCAAATCATGGCTCCTAACATACACACACATTCACCTAAACATAGAAGTACACACAATAAAGCACACAAGTCACATACAAAAATCTAGTAAGTACAATTCATTCATTAAACTATTTATTTTATTACCTCCATGAAGCTTTGAAGTCCACAACCACTGGCAGGTGTTGTCGTGAAATCTCCAATATTAACCTATTCAACATCCAAAATTAGATATTATAATACCATTCATATAACTATGCTATTCACATGTAATATTTATAATTGTTTACTAGTTACATACCCTGACAATAGATGATGTAGTGTAATATGCAGGTGTAGAACCACTAAAAACTGCATCAACGCTATGACCCTGAAATTTTATTAAAATCATCAAACTAAATTAGTTAATCTTGCATTTCAAAAATGAAATTTAATAAATTAAATTCAATGAACTTGTTAATATTTACCTGAGTATCAAGGTTGAAAGTCTCACTCAGGAGGGTATCTGTCATCACCATCTACTCAGCTGCATATGTAGCCTGTGCACCTGCGTCTTGACTATCCATGGGGTCATAACCATAGGTTGACCCGCAAGTCTGACAAGCATGGGGTGGGACCCTACTCCTCACACTATCTCCCAACCCACGCTATGCTGCAGGATTGGCATGGTCTATGATGCTCTGGGTCAAGGCACTAATGGACTGAAGTGTATCGACCTCAACACTCTCCTTCAAAATGGAAGGGATAGAAACATGCTCATGGACTGGTCTGCTGCTTACTTGTCTCACTGGCTGCTATGGGTCAACACGTGCCCTCAGTCTACGTTGTGCTGACCCCCCACCTCTACCTTGGAAGTCTCGCATATCAAAATAGTTTGGCACTTTATTGAGGACAGACTCGCAGTAGAGTTTCCTCAAAAAGTATTGTGGGACCTCATTATTATTGCATGGAGGATGGTCAAAAACCATCCACCACCTCTATCCAAAATTGTCCCTTATCGCTTGGTTGTTGCACCAATGGATAGGGAACCTCTTGCATGTAATGGGTGGAGGTTGATTTGTTTATGGGTTTGTGAAAATAGAACACAAGTCTAATTTTGTAATTTGTAACTTTTTCACATCTTCATATGATAGCTTGTCTGCATAATACTCTTTAAACTCTCTCCTCTTATCCGACCAACTAGATATTTGCTTGCTAATTGAATCTACATTTGATAACATAAATTCAAGAGATTGAGCAAGCGTGGACCTATGAAAGGTTAAAGTTGAAGGATCTTTCAACCTTGCAATTATGTCTTCAATTTATTTTTTATTGTTTTCAATTTGCCCCATTCAATTTTCTTGTGTTCCAGGGGGATGTCGAGGAATGGATGGAGGAGTTTGTTGTTCGGGTTGTTCTTCGGAAAGTATTTCCTCTTCAAGATTTTTTGGATTTTGAGGAGGGGGAGGAGGTGCATTAACATTTCTTAACAATTAAGGAAATTTACATCAAAAATCAACTCAAACCTACCTATTTAGAAACAAATTCAAACAAAAAACTAAATAAAACTCACTCCTTTGGCCTGCTCGACGTCATGGCAGCATTTTGGTGATGAATCAGTAAGTTTTTGGTGTTGAATTGAGTCTTCAAAAATGCGAGCACACTCCTTAGGGTTTTCAGGCCGCGGGTGTAGAGGAAAATAAAGAAATGAAATGAGCAGAAATGCTATTTTTTATATATATAATTAGTCATAACGCGCTTGCATTATAACGCGAGCGCGTTATAACGAAAGCACATTATGGTTTGGTTTTTCCAGGCCTTAGGCTCATCATTACCAAACCATAATGCGAGCGCATTATAACGTGCTTGCATTATGTATTAATTTTTTTAAAAAAAATTTGGCCACTTTTTGGCCCCCCAACTTTTTGCACTTACCTATTATTCCCACTTTTCATGCAGTATATCGGACAAGAAAACACTTTTCATGTTGTTTGACATATTAAGAATCATTTTTAGATCAGTCCACCACCTTTTTTGTTTTTTCAACTTAGAAGAATTAATTTTGTATGTTTTTGGAGAAAATTTGATTATTTAAACTGAAAGTTTCATGTTTCATGTGTGATATTGTTTCAAAGCATATATTTAAGATTGAATTTGATGATATATGTTTGTTTTTTCCATAAATTTCACTAATCCTATTCTATAGTTATATAGAATTCATAATCAAACTTGCAAAAAAGAAGAAGTTGAGGATTTTGAAGCCATATTTTGGAGAATTGGTCAACTCCAATATCGAATTCTAAGGTATGTTCAAGTTATGTCCATTTTAATTCACTTATATATGTTCTTATGTTCTTTATGTCTTTATGTCTTTATGTTCTTTATGTTCTAATATATCCATGTTCTTTAAATATGTTTTCATACTTATCAAAAGTTGTTTACCAAAACACATGAACCGTGTATGTATCTCTTCATATATTGCAACCAAAATCAAACTATGGCTTGCAATAACAAAGACAAACTTGAGCAATTGCTTCTTATCACTTTGATACCTCAAAACATTCTCTAGAAAATATATACATGTTCTCAATTGTCATTACATGCACTCCAACACTGCCACATGTGCCCTTGCACTACCATACATGCTCTAGAAACTCACTCAGCTCATGATGCAATAGCGAGTTCTTCACCAAGAGTACAAGTTTAGGGCATAAAGGTTTTAGGATGGAAACTTGATTAAAAATTCATTTTTTGTAACAAACACTCCATTCTCCCAAAAGGTTACACCCATTTTCCCAAAAGGATTCTATTTCTTCCATCACTCAAATATTTTCAAGGCCTTTCCATGGTTTCCTCTTACTGATCTAGCCAACCAGGACCTTGAAAATGGTGTAGCAGTAACATATAAGGCTAAGAAATTAGGTAAAAGATCCATGTGATCATCTATTTTTAGTTTTAACATATTTTTCTATCATCATTGACCATTGTAGCCACGCATGTGTAGGTATATCAATTAGTTCAGTCAAAGAGACTCCAAATTCATCATGTTTCCACCTTGTTTTAGCTGTTCATGCCTTCATTTCACCTATTTTCACCTATACAAGAGAAAAACAATATCAAATACTTCATAAAATAATCTTAGTGAACAATTGTTTGTCATACTCATATTCATGATCAATGGAGCCAAAATTGATTCCAAGGCTCTTAATTTTTATCCTAGGATGATATAGAAGGATTTATTCCTTAGAATGCATAATGATTCATTAAATAGAACCATGCAATGGCTTGAATCTTAGACTATCTTATGCCCCCTATTATGACAATCCTACTTGTCTCTATTGATCATTTAGACATAATTGTTAGGTGTCCTTTTGATAACTTCTCCATGCATGTTTCATAGTATGAATTCTCTTGGAGAAGGTTGGAGGATGTGGAGACCTCTTTAGTGTCTTGGGATAGGACATTCCTTATGCACCTATTCATGATGATTTGTATGCATGACACAACAATATTTCAAAATTTCCTAATTGTCCTTTGTTACTACATGATGGTGGTTACCTTGATCAACTATATACCTTTCAGTACCCTAAATTACAGAGATTAGTTTAATGATTATTATGATAGTCCTAGGTATGGCTATCCTAAAGAAGTCAAGGGTACTCTTTAACCATCTTGGATTGTAATAATCCCTCTCATTACATATGTAGTTTCCTTAAGGGTTTTAGGGCATTTAGTAATGTTGTACCATCCTCATATGGTCCTCACTTAGGAATTTGACAACTTGGGAGACGTTTGTATATGAGTGTCCTAATGGCTTGGGTAGTCTTTGATTATTTTGGATTGTGATAGTCCCTTCTTGACATGTTCATGAATATATAAGACAACAAAATACCTCTTCATCTACGCTTTCCATTACCATCAAAATATTCCCTTCTTCCTATGAAAGCTTCCTATTATTATGACACCATTTGGATGACCTTATCATGACATTATCTTGACTAATAATAGCCCTTGTTATGGTTGTCATGTGAATAATCTTCCATGAAAGCCTCATGTAACTTGTTGAAATTGTGAAGACATATTGACCTTACTTGCAACCATAGAAAGAGCCATTAGACTTGTCATGCAACCATCTTAATCGAAGAAAATGCATATGAAATAAGGCTCTTAAATCCTTAGGAAGATAAGGATCTTGAGGGGCATACTTAGTAATAGTCCTATGACACTTTGCAGGACAATCCTCATGGAAGAAGAGTTAAATTAGTGACTGTCCAATAGTACAATCATTAGTGATTGTCCATATTATGCTAGGGTCATATTTTATGTTGCTAGGAAAGTTTTGAAGGACTGTCTTGATGTTATTAAAGTTACAAAGTGTTGTCATCAGTGTAAATGTGGTTATAAGCCTTTGAAATTGTCATTTCTCAATGTTGATTAGTCATTTATGACTGTTATAAATAGCACAGTCATGTTTTGAAATTGAAAATCATATGCTATAGATCTAGGGAATTGTCATCATGGAGGTTTTAGTATCTTCATAGGATTGATTATTGATCCAATGCTTGAGAATTTTCCCAATAAGACCTAATGTGCACGTTTCTTTCTATGACAATGGAAGAGGGTTTGCCGCTCAACAAGAACACACATCATTCATTTGACAAAAAAGACTATTATACAAAAGAGTTGGGTAAAATTACAATGTTGTGTCACACTTTTATAAAGGAAACAGCCAATGCTGATCTAACTTTTAAATTTGAATCACTAAAAAGTGGCATATATGTTTTAAATTTTGAAATGATGTAAATTAATAAAATATTTACTTTTTAGTATATTTTATGTTTCTATTTTTTTGAAAAAATTAAAAAATTATTTGAATATAGTTTTTAATAAATTGACACTATAATTTAGTTGCTGATAAAATGCTGAAAAATGAAGTTACATGAGACGTCAATCTTTATACAATAAATTTTATTTGTTTTTCTTCAATTTTTTTGTCTATATTTATAACTTGAAACTTTAGGGCATGGATATATTTTTTTTCAATTTTGATAAACATATATTTTTAAACAAATATTAAAATGTGCGTGTATTAGAACATAATTATTTCCAGTCAACGTCAACTTTCATATTAACTATTTATCTAAAATAGAAAAAAAATTATACCATCTTGATATAGATTCTTTTATCTAGGGCATCATATTTTTTTCAATTTTTTAAAATAAGTTTTACTATTTTTCCTTGACATGGTAATTGACTTAATGTTTTGTGCTGATAACGTACCTTTAGTAAAAATAAAAAGTAAAATATAAATAATAATTAAACTATTAAAATATATATTTTTTGAAAACTAAACTTATAGATCTACAAAAGGGTATTTTTATATTTTAAAAAAATGTTATTTGCATGAGTAGAAGTTGTTGAAATATCAAGTTTTTCAAATAATTTTATTTTTTTAGTAAATTGGCCTCATTATGGTGCTACATATGCATTTAGCCAACAATTTTAGTTGTAAAAGTTGTGCACATATCTAACTTAGCTAGAATGAATCTTACAAGATCATATGTTTTACCAAAATTGATTTTTAGTTAGAAATACTTAAATTTGCTTGTGCTGATAAGTCGGCTAAAAGTGTAACACAGCTTTGTGCTTTTACCCAGTTACCCAACCACCTTGTGAAAATCATGTTACTAATTAGTTATAGCACTCATAGCATAGAAAATGGTCCAAGGTCCTATCATTGAGTTGAAGAAGCTATCCTTGTGCAAACTTTAAAGGTGCTACCATGCAAATGTTGCATAAGATTGTCGTAGATAGGACTATCATAAAAATGGTTATACATTTGTTTGACCTCATGTTTTGCTAGATTATTATTATTTATTGTTTGGGGATTGTTCATACACCTAACACATGGTCCTCTCATCAAAATAATAGTCTTGATAGCTAAATTAGTATGCAAAATACCATGTAGAATGCCCTAGAAGACTGTCACAAATAAATCAACAATAGGACTATCATAAGTTTAGAGGCATCCATGGCATCATTTCCATCTTGAAACCTTAATTAATGTTATCCTAGATCCCACATTATGATGAATAAGTCCTTTGGTGATGGATTACTGGGATAATGATATGATCTTGTGCCAAAATGTCACCTTGTTGTCCTAGGAAGACTTCCATGCCCAGCTAGTCATGGACAACCATTGAACATGAAGAGTTATGCACATTTTTGGGATGTTATAAGGTATGTGAAGGTGGTTTGAAGATTAAAAATAGTCATCACAACATCTACCATGGTCCAAGAAGGTAAATTCCATGCCCAATTTGAAACTACTCGCAAAGGGCTTCATTCAAGTCATGATTTTTGTCTTCACACGTGTTCCTCTAGACTTTGGGACAATAGTTATAACTTTTTCCATGGGTCAAGAAAATGAACTACAGATTGATTTTTTAGAAGTTATGAACCTTATGCATGTCTAGGACAATCTGGGCATCATAAAAATGAGTTTTATTAAACCTACAACAACCATGAACATGAAGAACAAGTTGCTGATTTGGTTGAGAAAATAGGTATAAATCAAGCTAGTCTTTCACCACAAGGAGAGGTGCATGATATTTGTGCATTTGGATGAGTTCAAAAGTATTTTAGAGACCTCCATGATACTGCCCTAGCCTAGGAAATGCTCACACATGAACATAAGCAAGAATTGGGGAGCTTTCTCATGATCTTGATGTTGTCAATTCAAGGAATTTGAGTGCTTTTTGGGACAATTTTTTGGACTATCATATCTTTTAATAATTTTTGTCCTATTTATGACTTTGATCATGGTCTATCATATCTTAATAAACAAGGACCTTGATGAATTTCATGAAATTGGAGCTCCTAAATTGATGCAAATCACCAAATATTATAACTTATTTTGTATTTTTTCATTGTGACCATTATTCATTGTCATTATAAAGGTTCTAATTATCATTGTCTTATTCATCATGTTTGTAGAAATCATCATCATGCTGAGGAAATGAGCAAAGACTCTAACACCAAAAGAGCGTGAAGCTGAGAATGAGAGGAAAAGAGAAAGAATGAGGCGAATTCAAGAAAGGAGGAAATTGTGAACCATACAATAAGACATTCCACCATTGCCAATTGAAGAGGAAAATAAAACATCTAATGAAGCTAAGAGATAGATGGAATCGGCAGCACAAAGGGAATGAATGTAAAACTTCTGTGCAATGAGGAAAGTGAATCTCCAAGTTGGAGGCACTCCATCGTCTATAGGTCAAGTTGAAGGAACACCATCATTATCTTCTCGAATTGGAGACACTCCATCTTTCACAGGTGAAGTAGAAGGTACATCTTTATTTTCTTCTCAAGTTGGTGGCACGGCATCATTCACACATCAAGTTGAAGTTACGTCATTTTCATCTTTTTTCACCTCGAATTGAAGGTATGCCATCTATCCCATCTCAAGTAAATATTGAAGAAATTCCTAATGTTGAGTCAACTTTACCAATTAAAATGCCTCCTATGCATAGGAAGCCTAAGTTTCTAATTGATAATGATGAAGATATGTTGAAGCCCATGCATTATAAGATTCCCATGCACACTTGCCAAAGATATGTGAATAAGATATGGAAAATATTCTTTGAGAATTTAAATGAAACTGAAAGATGTCAACTATTTGTTGAATTGATGAGATCTAAAATTTAGGCCCACTATGAAGATTCTTGGCCTAAGAACATTAAATGCCTCAAGTGAAAAATCAATTGTCAAGAATCTAATGAGTGCATATAAGAGTGTGGGTTCCACCTCATGCACCAAGGATAGTAATGTCACATGATGTGTCATGACATCGACAATAGTAAGCCAACAAACAAAGAAATCTTGCCTCATTAGAAAGACAATTCAAGCATTGAAAATAAGTAGAAAAACTCTAATGAGAGCCATTGGAAGACGTGAAAGAGTTGAGGAACCAAACACCAATGAATTGTGGGCATTCTCTTGGAGACTTCCATGGAAAGACAAAGTTGTTGTTGAACCTTTGAGATCCATCATTGAAAATTTTTGGAAAAATAACACAAGGGTATCTCCTAATGCAAGAGATGTTGTGAGAAGGAGAATTTGTTGTCAAAATCGTGAGCCACATCCAAAACATTTTTTGGATGTGACCTAAACACAAATTTTCAAGAAATTTCAAGAGATGTATCCTCAAATTAAAATTTGTCAAAGATAGTTTGAAATGCTAAAACCTTTCTATGTCAAAACAAATCACTCACACACTACTTGTTGTTGTAGATTACATATTGAATTTTCTAACCATTTTGATGTTTATCAGTCTATATGTTTAGATTTGCATACTAACAATGTTTTGCAGGATTGTGGCATATGTGCCCCACCAACTACTTCAAGAGACTTCATATCAACAATTTTATGTGATAGAGAGGAAGGTCAAATATTCTACAGGAAATTATGCTTGGATGACACATGTCAGCATTGCGGTGGCTTGCAACGTATGCCAATATGTCAACATATGGAAAGCACACATGCAGTTGGAAACGAACTAGTAGAGTTCAACAAGTATAAAACAGTGGCCTATAATACAAAATATGGTAAAGAAGCAAAGATGTGTGATTTGGTTATTCAAAAGATTCTAGTGTAACAAATGTCGATGAAGGAACATCTACTCAAGAACAACCCATGTAAATTGTTGATGACCAAGGAGTATAGGTACCAGAACAATTTGAAGGTGGTGATAAAATATTTTTCCTTGGTATGGAAAATCTGATGGAGATGGATGAGGATTCTCTTTTCAAAAATATTTCATCTGGAGATATGGTATCTGAAAGCACAGTAAAATTACACTCTAAAAAAATATGGGATGAATTTTTTGAAAATAAGTCTATAATTAGAAGAGCACATTTATTTGTAAAGTTATTTAGGAGGAAAGAGATGACCCCTATTTTGGAGTTGTTAGGGGTTGATAATAAGAAAAAGTCATCAGGTTCATTAAAGTAAACAATAGTTGAAAACTTACAAGAAGCATTGAATTCTATTGAAAGCATGAGTCACGTTGTTGATTTAAGTGCTGCACGTAGAGCATTGATGATTGTAATTTCTAGTAAGAAATTATCACATAGAAGACAAGCTCAAGCAATTTCCCAATTACTCAATGTTTCTAGGAGAATTGTTCAAAGATATATTGCAAAGAGAAATAGATTGGATGGAAATGTTGAGAATAATTCGGTAAATATTTGCAAGGTTCCCCAAAAAGATAGAATCTCAAAAGATGTAAAGGAACAGGTGATTAAATATTGGACCAGCCACTCTCATGTTTCTTCCAATAGAACGGACACTATACAGATAAAAGGTGAAGATGGTACAAAAATTTTACATCCAAAACATTTTATAGATACAACACAAAGTGAACTTTTTGAAGCATTCAAGTAAGAATTTTCAAATGTGAAGATTTGTCAAAGGATGTTTGAGAGACTACGACCAAGTTTTGTATGTATAAATAAGGTACATGAGACTTGTTGTCAAAGTCATGTCAAATTTCATCTACACCTACAGTCATATAAAAAAGCTATGGTAGTAATTAATCGAACTATAGTCATCCCTGGAAGTACAACACAATTTGTGAAGTCTCTTCCTTGTGAAAAATTAGAAGATTTAGATGAATTCAAAGTGCAGTTTATAAAAAATATATGTAATGATTGTGAAAATTTGAAGAATCTTGTACAGGTTGACAATATTGATCATTCAATGCAAGTTATGTGGAAGAGATTGAATATGAGAAGTACTTAACAAAGTTAGAAGTTGAGAGCAGAAAAATTGTTCTCAAAGAGAGTGAATTGTCTTACAATGAGTTTATGAATAAATTTTGCAATATCATATATCCACATATTGAACATTGTCATGGTGCTAGATGGCAAGCTAAGCAATTTCATGACTCAAAGAATTGCTTTCCACCAGGTTGTATTATCTCTATTGTTGATTTCTTTGAGAACTATACATTTAGTCCTCAAAGTGAGATTCAAAGTCAATATTATCATTTCGAACAAGTTGCAATATTTGTACAAGTTTGTTATAGGCATGCTAAAGAACATGTGGATGGTGTACAAAGCAGCAAAGATGAATGAATTATCATCAAAGAGGTTCATTTTTATATCAGTGATGATACAGGTCATGATAGAAGCTATGTAGCCCATTGTTTTACAATATTTTTTGAAGACCTGAGATGACGTCAAATAGATGCTTCACAACATTGGATATGGTCTGATGGATGTGCTGGTAAGTGTTGATTTAATTTTTTTAAAAAATTATATTATATTTATTTGTGTAATTAACTTGTAGACTTGAATTGTTCAGTTACTTATATGTTATAGGTATGTATATAGTTTTTTTAAAAAATATTTTGGTTTTAAATTTGAAATTGTTTGTAACTTCACAGGACAATTTAAGTCTTCAAAAGCTTTTAATTGGTTAAGCCAACAACATAGTAAACATAACATAATTTTTTTGTGGAATTTCTATGAGAGTGGACATGGAAAAGGAGAGCATGATGGAGCTGGAGCATGTGTGAAGTGTGCACTTTGACAACATGAACTTGTAGGTAATACCATACGAACTACAAATTTAAATTCTTAAATATATTTTAAATGAAATTAAACATGTTAGGAAAAAAATGTAGATCAATATATTGCATGTTGAGAAGTGGAAGCTTAAACCATTATGCAATTTAGTAGTTTTGATATATATCCAATGTTGCAGATTTTCAATATTTCTCCTGTTGGATTTAAAAAAAAAATCTAATTATGTTTTTTGAGATTGTCTTTTCCTTTCAACTAGAAAACATCTTAACCTGACATTTCACCAACATGAACTTGCAGGTAATGCCATAAGGAATGCAAATTAAATTGTTGAATAGTGCAAAAGTTATTTTGCCGTCTGTGACTCAATATATAACACATGCTATTTTTTGGAAGTTAAAGGTACATTTAATTTTTTTTTGAATTTCAATCTATGTACATAATTTAATTTTTATTTTTATACACTTTTTAATTGGATGATTGAAATTTACAAATATTGATCGATCAACTTTTACTAATTGTCAAACAATTAGTGGTATTAGAAGTTTGCATCAAATCCTGACAACAGGACATAGAAGGCCTCTTATAATTCAAGTGAGAAAAATCATGTTTTTGTATTGATTGCATTGAGAACAATGCAAATACTCTACAATGTGAGAATATTATGTTAGATTTAGGGCACACAACTAAGAGGGGGGGTTGAATCAGTTGTATAAAACTTTCTCTTGCTTTAAACACTTAACTCCACATTGTTAATTAGCAGCATAGTAGAAGATTAACCATGAAAGCACAATGCAACAAATCAAGAGCAGAAACACATCAACACATGAGACACCAAGATTTTTGATATGAAAAACCTAGTTAAGAGAAAAACCATGGGGTGATTAACCCAAGAATGTATTCTCTATTAGAAGAATAGAAAGAACAAAATGGCATATGCCAATTAGGGCTCACTGCCCAAGCACACTGCTCACAAGAGGCACACTGCCTACAAGAGACACACTATCTACAAAAGAATAAGTATCACATACTTGAACTGGTAAATAGCATCTTTACCATGCTTGAGTCAGTTCTATTTAAGCCCAAACCTTCTGCTCTGCTTTTCACTTTCTTCCTTTCTACCACACACTCATGTCCACAAGTCACACCTTGAAATGACTTTGCAGTCCCTTATTTATACATGACATCAACTTAGGAATAAACATCTGAGTCGGTAAACATCCACAAGAACATCCGCAAGATGTATAATTCATCCGGTCGGTCAGTCACAGAAAGAACACCTTCATCTGGAAGTATTTCTTCAATTTTGGGCTCCAACTTTAATGCAGATTGTCAACATGAACTGGACACAATCCATAGATCACCACGAGCTTTTCTGAATCACCAAGAACATCCACACTTCATCTGCTTACTGGAATCCTTCTCTCCTTCATCCAAAACCTCAAGAACACAGTTTGTCATCACTGTTACAAAGGAATAGGTTCTTCCAGACTTTCAAACCACAAACCAATCTACTTCACACTTCACAAGGATGTTCTCAACACTTCCTCAAATCCACAAAATGGGATAATGCATTTTTAGATCTCACCGGACCTATCTATGTCACTCTGTCACCTTTGAACACCTGCCAGAACCGGTTCTACTTGAGTGACCATAACTTCTTCTGATCTTCATGTGAACCTCTAAAAACTTGATTGGAACATCTCAAGACTTATATCTTCAAATCCTTTGAACCGTATCCTTTGATCCTCAACCTATCTTGGACTTTTATCTTGATGTCATCACTGTTCTTCACTGTTCCCGATTGAGACTAATTTTCTCAATATTCTCAGCACACAGCTCATCCAATCCTTCTCATTAATGCAACATGAGTATGTTGACATCATTGACAACACTGGTTAGACCCATACTTGTAACAATCTCCCCCTTTGTCATTGATGGCAACATATGATGTGAAAAACCATCAAGACAAGAACTTCTCCTTACTGTCACAACTCCCCCTATCAACAACAACTATTCACATGTTTTCTCTTCCTTTACTGCTCCCCCTTTGATCATCAACCACTTGTTTTTCACATGTCTTCTCTCCCCCTTTGACATCAATGGCAAAGGGCTCATACTTGCAACTCCAATACTTCAGAATTATACCTGCTGCTCCCCCTGAGTAGCAGCTCCCTTCATCAATCCAGATCACAAGATATGACTGTGATATCCACCGAACTGATGCACATTAGTGCATTCTGGTACATCACCAGAGGGGCAATAACCCCTAACTTCTCCCTGAGATACTCAAAAGAGTCCTTGGGAAGAGGTTTAGTAAAGATATTTGCAATCTGGTCCTTGGAGGGCACAAACTCCAGTCTAACTTCATCCTTGCTCACTTGCTCTCTCAGAAAGTGAAACTTGATAGATATATGCTTAGTCTTAGAATGCAACACTGGATTCTTAGAAATATTTATTGCACTTGAATTATCACAGAAGATTGTGATAGGCTCCTCATACTCTACTTTAATATCTCTTAGCATCTGCTTCATCCACAAAACTTGAGTACAACTACTTGCTACTGCTATGTATTCTGCTTCAGTTGTGGATAGGGATATTGCCTCTTATTTCTTGCTTAGTCAAGAAACCAATCTCTTTCCCAAAAAGAAAGCTCCACCAATGGTACTCTTCTGGTCATCCACATCTCCTACCCAATAAGCATCTGTATATGCATGAAGAGAGAAATCATGATCTCTAGGATACCATAGACCATACTCAACCGTCCCTTTTAGATATCTAAAGATCAGCTTGATTGCCATGACATGGGATTCTCTAGGATCAGCTTGGAATCTAGCAACAAGACCAACAACTTGCATAATGTCTGGTCTAGTTTGAGTGAGATACAACAATCCTCCAATCATTGATCTATACCTTGTCTAGTCTACCTTAGGAGAGTCATCATCTTTGCTCAACTTACATCCGGTTGCCATGGGAGTATTCATTGGCTTTGAATCTTCCATCCCAAATTTCTTCAACAGTTCTTTCACATATTTGGTCTGAGAAATGAAGATTCCTTTATTTGTTTGAGTAATTTGTAGACCCAGGAAGAAATTCATTTCACCAAGCATAGACATCTCAAGTTCACTTTTCATTTGATTTGCAAAAGTTTTACACATACTATCTCTTCCTCCAAAGATGATATCATCAACAAACACTTCAACAATCAAGATGTTTTTATGATCAATTTTGAAATATAAGTTACTGTCAGTAGTACCTTTGTTGAAACCAATCTTCAAAAGATACTTGTCCAATCTTTCATACCAGGCTCTTGGGGCTTGCTTTAATCCATACAGTGCCTTCTTCAACTTGCAGACCATATCACCATGATTAGACAACTAAAATCCATCCGGTTGCTCTATATACACTTCCTCTTCCAAGTTACCATTTAGAAAGGCAGACTTGACATCCATTTGATATACCTTGAAATCCTTGAAGGCAACAAAGGCAAGGAATAATCTGACTGCTTCAATTCTTGCCACCAGAGCAAAAGTTTCTTCAAAATCAATTCCTTCTATTTGAGAGTAACCTTTGCAAACTAATCTGGCCTTATTTCTGATTACTTCACCAACTTCATTCAATTTGTTCCAGAAGACCCATTTGGTTCCAATCACATTCTTGTTTCTAGGTCTAGGAACAATATCCCATGTGTGATTTTTCTCAATTTGCATCAGTTCTTCCTCCATTGCCTTAGTCCAGTTTTCATCTTTGCAAGCTTCATTTACTATTTTAGGTTCAATCTTTGAAATCAGACAGTACTCATCTAAATTTTGAGCAATTCTTCTTCTTGCTTGTACACCTTTGCTTTTGTCACCTATGATCTAATCTTCAGAATGGTTTAGTCTTACATACCTTGGGACTTTGGGGGTTTCTTGTATTTCTAATTCTTGATCAGGCTCATTGAAACTTAGCTCTTCTTCCTGACTTACCAGATCACCTTGAATATATTTTTTAGGAGGGACTTGGGCATCTTGAATCAGAGCATTATTCTGATCATCTTCATCATACTCATAAAACCTTGAGGGTTTTTCAATTCCTTCATCAACCTTCACATTTGTACTTTCTATAATCTTTCTCAATCTCTTGTTATAACACCGGTATGCTTTGTTTTGAGTAGAGTAACCCAAAAATATTCCTTCATCACTTCTAGCATCAAACTTGCCTAGATCTTCATCTCTATTGATGTAGCATTTGCTACCAAACACTCTGAAATACCTTACAATGGGTGTAATACCAAACCAAAGTTCATAAGGAGTCTTATCGATATTGCTTCTGATTTGAATTCGATTGAGAGTATAGACTGCAGTGCTAACAACTTCTCTCCAATAGATCTAAGGAACATTTGCTTCCATCATCATGGTCCTTGATGCTTCCTGGATGGTCCGGTTCTTTCTCTCCACTACTCCATTCTTCTATGGAGTCCTAGGAGCAGACAGCTGTCTCTTAATTCTATGTTTCTCACAGAACTCTATGAACTCACTGGATGTGAATTCTCCACCTCTATCAGACCTTAGACATTTCAACTTTAATCCTGTTTCATTCTCTACCATAGCCTTGAATATTTTGAATTTATCAAGAGCTTCTGATTTCTCCTTTAGAAAGGTTACCCACATCATCCGGGAATAGTCATCAATTAGTAGCATGAAGTATCTATCACCTTGAACACTCCTGGTTCTTGCCAGACCACAAAGATCAGTGTGAACTAAGTCCAATAATCTGGTAGAAGATAGTTCCTTTCTTTTGAATGAGACTCTGCTCAACTTACCCAACTGACATTCCTTGCACAAGCTGTTAGTAGGTTTCACCAATTTTGGAAGATCTCTTACAGTGTAAGTATTGCTTATCTTGATGATATTATCAAAATTTACATGACACATCCTTCTATGCCATAACTAGCTCTGATCAACTTGAACAAATAAGTAGCTTTTACCAGTGCCAACCAAGTGGAAGATATTACCTTTAGTTTGAGTACCGAATGCAATCTCTGTTTTGGAGCTTTCAAAGATCTTGCATTTTCCATTTTTGAACCGGAGATCATAGCCTTTGTCCACCAGTTGTCCAACACTGAGAAGATTGTGCTTCAAGCCTTCAACATAGAGAACATTACCAGTTTTGTTTCTTCCATCAAAAGAAATAGTTCCTCTTCCTCTGATTCTACCAATAGAATTGTCACCAAACTTTACCACTCCTCCTTCATACCTTTCCAAATCTACAAAATTATTTTTGTCACCTGTCATATGGTGAGAGCATCCACTGTCAATGACCCAATCATCCTTCTCTTCAATTTGGGCAGACAGAGCTCTTTCCACAGTCTTAAGATTGACAGATACAGAGGGCATTGGATCTTCTTCCTTGATGGCAATGAACACCCATTCATTTCTAGATTTGTTTCCTATCTCTGATTCATCATTTGTTACTCCTTCATTATCATCATCTTCATGTACATAGTAACAGTTCTTTTGGAACCTTGGCTTGTTAGGATTTTGCCTTGAAAATCTTTCCGGACACCTTGAGGCAAAATGACCAATCTTATTGCAATTAAAACACTTAAAAGGTAATTTTCCTTCATACTTACCGGATCCTCTTGGCAGCCTCTTTGCAATAAGGGATTCAAGTTGAGCAGTTTCTACTTCTTCTTCCATATTTTTTCTTGCTTTTTCATACCATGACAATTTCCTTGAAGGATTATCTCCCGAATCAAACCTTTGTTTACCTTTAACAGAGGCACTAGCTTTGAATGTAGATTCAGTCTTGGGGGGTCATCTCCAAACTTTGTCATTTCAAATGCAGCCAATTTCCTAGCCAATTGATCTCTTGTGATAGTGGTATAAGCTCTAAATTCTTTAATAGCAATAACCTTGATTTTGTAAGATTCAGGTAGAGATCTGAGAATTTTGCCAACAATCTCATTTTCATCCAAGACTCCACCAACATTTCTAATTCCACACACCAGCTCATTCACTCTTGGCATAAAAGTAGTAATATTTTCATCATCTCTCATCTTTAGTTTTTCAAATTTTCCTTTTAGACTCTGTAACCTTGCACATTTAACATACTGGTCTCCTTCACGTAAAAGTTCTAGTTTATTCCAAATCTCAAAGGCAGTTGGTAGGTCAATAACATTTGAGAGCTCTGAGTCAGATAATGCATTTAGAAGAGCCTCTTTGGTCCACAGATTATTTTCAGCATCTGTGATTTCATTTAGGGTTGTCAGACCACCTTGTGGAGGTACATACGGCTTTGTAACCATGGACCAGTACACAAATCCCATACACTACAAGTGACATTTCATGTGACCTTTCCAAAGAGCAAAGTTGGTTCCATCAAACTTCAGACTATCCTTCTTGTAAGATGAAATCCTGGATCTCCTCAAGTAGTTAAGCTCCTTTTAGAGGAACTTGGCTCTAATACCAATTGTTAGATTTAGGGCACATAACTGAGAGGGGGGGTGAATCAGTTGTACAAAACTTTCTCTTGCTTTAAACACTTAACTCCACATTGTTAATTAACAGCATAATAGAAGATTAACCATGAAAGCACAATGCAACAAATCAAGAGCAGAAACACATCAACACATGCGACGCCAAGATTTTTAACGTGGAAAACTAGGTTAAGGGAAAAAACATGGGGTGATTAACCCAAGAATGTATTCTATGTTAGAAGAATAGAAAGAACAAAATGACACATGCCAATTAGGGCTCACTGCCCGAGCACACTGCTCACAAGAGGCTCACTGCCTACAGGAGACACACTGTCTACAAAAGAAGAAGTATCACATACTTGAACTGGTAAATAGCATCTTTACCATGCTTGAGTCAGTTCCATTTAAGCCCAAACCTTCTGCTTTGCTTTTCGCTTTCTTCCTTTCTACCACACACTCATCTCCACAAGTCACACCTTGAAATGACTTCGTAGTCCCTTATTTATACACGACATCAACTTAGGAACAAACATCTAAGTCAGCAAACATCCACAAGAACATCTGCAAGATGTATAATTCATCCGGTCGGCCAGTCACAGAAAGAACACCTTCATCCGGAAGTATTTCTTCAATTTCAGGCTCCAACTTTAATGCAGACCGTCAACATGAAGTGGACACAATCCATAGATCACCACGAGCTTTTCTGAATCACCAAGAACATCCACACTTCATCTACTTACTGGAATCCTTCTCTCCTTCATCCAAAACCTCAAGAACATAGTCTGTCATCACTGTTACAAAGGAATAGGTTCTTTCGGACCTTCAAACCACGAACCAATCTACTTCACACTTCACAAGGATGTTCTCAACACTTCCTCAAATCTACAAAATGGGATAATGCATTTTCGGATCTCACCGGACCTATCTGTGTCACTCTGTCACCTCTAAACACCTGTCAGAACCAGTTCTACTTGAGTGACCATAACTTTTTCTGATCTTCATGCAGACCTCTAAAAATTTGACTGGAACATCTCAAGACTTATATCTTCAAACCCTTTGAACTGCATCCTCTAATCCTCAACCTATCTTGGACTTTTACCTTGATGTCATCACTGTTCTTCACTGTTCCTGATTGAGACTAATTTTCTCAATATCCTCAGCACACAGCTCATCCAATCCTTCTCATTAATGCAACATGAGTATGTTGACATCAATGACAACACCAGTTAGACCCATACTTGCAACATATTAGAGATGGGTATGTTTTAGAATGGGAAATAAAATAATTAGTGGCCACATTGAACCCTTTTGAAGATAATGACATTGTAGATGTCTATGATCCTTTGTATTCAGCTGATTATGAACATGTATCGGATTTAGTTGTTACAGGTAAATTTTAAGATTTTAAATTAAATTTTAACTTGTACATTTGATTTATAATATATTCTACTTAAGTTGAGAGTGGTTTACTACATGGTGTGTACAAGAGATATTTTTGCTATTCTTGCAGATCTTGACAATACAGAAGGTGTAGATTACTATCTACTAAGATGTATGCAACCAAAATGCAAATTGTTAGAATCAATGATAGATGGTGATGGACAAGAGTAAACTACTGGATCAGTGGTTGTTGAAGGCACATACTATCAACAAACAAAGATAGATACAAATGGTATTATATTTATTGATTATATGCCAAGTCAAAAGGTTCTACATTATAGTCACTTAGTTATAGCAACACGAATAAATCTTGAAACTTTACCAAAAAGAGGACGTGCCAAACAAAGGTGGAGGTTGCCTATTGAAGATCATGAAAAGATTTTAGAGATAATAAAAGATAGAGAGGATCTAGATTATATGTACCAAGAACTTTAAGCTATTTTTGTATATATATATATATATATATAAACATTTGGACCTAAATTTGAAAATCTTTTTATTTTATGTTGAATTCATATAATTTCATTCAATGTGGTGATACATTACTTTTTCTTAATCATCGAAATAGACAAGTCATCAATTAATTGTAGCCCGCATGTTTCATTTTCCTACATTTTGGTGTTCAGATCTTAGGATATTCAAGTCATCTTAAGATATTGTGATTCGATGAAATTAGAGGCTATCTTCTATGGAGGAAATTCTAGATGTCATGGATGTCATGATAAAGTTATTGGCTATCTTCTTTTATCTTAATATAGCTTAATTGAATTGAGTTATTTTTGGATGTCATGATAAAGTTTAGTTTTTAAGGCCTAATAAGTATTTATAGGTTCAAATATTCTAGATGATTAAGTATGATGCATGTGTGTAGTCATTTATGTGTTCACCAAGTTGTTTGTTAAATCAACATGTTGGTGATCTAAGCTATTTTCTAATGACTCTATGGTGTAAGCTTAGTTCTTGAGGGTAGGGAATGCCAATCTCAAGACCAATTTAGTTATAGCTTATAATTAGGCAAAGGATAGTTCAAGGCCAATGCTTAAGGCAAGGTTAAAATTCTTCTCTTTAGGATAGACAAGCTTGGGAGGTTAGTCCCTAAGATTTGAGGTACACTAATTAAAGTGAAACGAAGAAAATATAAGCATGCTTGATAGCAATCCCACCATAAGCACATGAAACTCCTAGAAATTTGTCACTAAATTTCATTATACAAGCTTGTCTAATCATGGTTTTTGAATCACTCTCAACAATATGCATATGTCATGCATGAAAATAATTGTAAATTAGGTTTATATATCCCCTTAAAATATATAGTTCTACATTCATGTGCATAATTATTTTAACAAGTGCAACACAACATAACAATCTTTTAGTTTTCTTAGAAGGGCTCTCATTATATAGGTATTTTAAATTCAAATATATGAAGTTATGCTAGTTGGAAATAGAAATAAAATAGAGAAAAATGAATACGATACGTAATTTAGAGTTAAAATTTCATTCCCATGTATTCACATACATTAAATCCTTTTCTCAGTAGCATCGTATGGTTCAAATAATAGAGTAAAGAAACAAAGATACATCAAACTAGCTATATCTAGGCAAAGGGGCCTCATGAGGTGTAGTTTTTGACATTTTTTCATATCCTATGCCTCAAATATATGATGACAATGTAATTTGATTCCATGCTTGTAGCTCTGAATACCCTATTTTGAACTTGAAGAGATCTAGAGTGATCGAATTAGATAGGTCATCAATTAATTGTAGCTCTGAATACTATTTCTAGTGATATTTTCCCTATGATCAAGAATACAATGAATGTCTTACAAGGCTGGCTATGAGCCACAAACTTGAACATGAATAGAGAAATTAAGGAGTTTATTAGAATTATCATACCATGATTTTTTATGATGAAGAACCAAATTTGCAAAAGACATGAATTGGAATCACAAAGCACATAACAATTATTCGAAAAGAGATTTTTGGTCTTATTGACCAAAAAAGGAGAAACTTTTATTTTCTTATTTATAGGTGAAATTATTGCTCCCTCTTATCTAGTTGGCATAAGTGGACATATTTTTTAATTACTTGTAGAACAATAATTTTATCTTTTCCAATTATTTATTTAAATCTAATGTATTTCTTAGCATGCAAGGATTCATTTAATTTTTTTTTTTTTGGATTAAATGAATCATTTATGAATTGCTCATGATGGGACTTTTTTGCCACTATATATAAGAATACCTTGATAGCTTAATGTACATCTAATATAAATTAAACTTCAAATCTTGGAAATTGGTTTCAAGAATTGATGAGTTAAGTGAGGAGTACATCCAAGACTTGTTGGTTTCAAATCCTAATGTAGTGATGTCTAATTAGAGTAATGATTCCCTAGTTTCTTCCAAATTGCACCAATTAGATCTTGTTGTAGTAGAGACTATGATTGCAACTTTCATTCAAATTTACCTTATTTTTAAATATAATACAATTCAAGGAGAATGTCTTGATATGAGAAAACATTAAAAAAAAGGTTGTTTAAAGGACTTGTGTAACCAATTTGAAATGAAAATGTTTGAGGGACTAAATTCTTGATCTTATTGCCTAAAAGATCTTATTTGCCTCAAATTGATTTACACCTAAGGGGGTATCTATGTATTAATTATATGTTCACCAACCCTATATATAGAATTAAATGAGGGAGTTTTCTATGTTCTTGAACAAGGGAGATCTATATACTAGACTCCTTGACATTTGTGAGGGATGTAGACTCTAGAGCTATTTTAGTCTTTAATAGCTTAATGTTAGTGATATATTGTTATACTTAGATATTTCTTTTATCTAAATATCCAAATTCAATGCAATTGTGTCTATACAAGTGAATGAAATTTTATTGAGTTTCAATATCATTCCTTAGTTTACTTATATGATTGATATGATCTTTTTTTTGCATAACTTAAGCAGTAGTGACAAGTAAACATTAGGTTCTATTATGCATAATCCCCCTAAATGATTGGATTGTTATTAGTTATAATGTTACTGCATGTTTGGTTATCTATTACTAGTTATTTTTTATTATAGATTGATAGTGACTTGTCAATTCTTGTAGTTGTAGATCATAGTGAATTGAATTGAGTTATATTGTTGGTACATAATTCAAGATATTGTGATTCCTAGATTAGTATTAGCTAGATTAACTAGTCATGCAAATTTCTTTTCATCAACTAGCAATGCACTATATATGTGATGTCTTTTTTGTATGTTTTTCCTAAATTTGATTATGAACATTAAATTAACTCAATTTTTTATATAGATTTAAAGTGAGCAAGAATATTATTTAGATTCCCAACTCAAAACCCTAATTAGATTCAAGAATTTCTATATTTCTATATTAAGTTGTCTCCAAAAAATGAGACAAAAAATGTTATCTATTTTAATTCTAGAGAGATCATTAAAGAAATCATATTCAAACCATGATACATGCCAAATCACAATTTAAGAACCGTAATATGAAACCATAATGTCAAATGTATATATTGTAAACATAATAAGACATGAACCATAATGTTCAAAATCATAATATAAAATGTATATAATGTGAAACCATAATGTAAAATGTATATATTGTAAAACATAATAAGACATGAACCATAACGTGAAAGGTCATAAAATGCAAAACCATAACAAGTCAGAGAGTAGGATGTCTAATATGACTACATATGCATAGATCTATCTCCCGATCTATGTGTGGATCCATGTATCGATCTCTCTCTAGATCCCAATCCATGTGTGGATCCATGTCTCGATCTCTCTTTGAGTCCTGATCCCTATCCTAATGCACCTCCCTGCATAAGAAAGTACATAATTTAATTTAATGTACATGTGTATATATATGTAAAGTCATCTTAAAGTTAAATTGTACTTTCAACATGTTTGAATTTATCAAATTGTACTTTCAACATGTCTGAATTTATCAAGTAATTTATATATTAAAAATGTACCTAAAATGTATCATGCATGGGATCCTCTGCATGCTCCAAATCTCAGAAGCGCGACAAATTATCCTCTTGTTGCTATAAATTTTCAAATACAAGACTTCAATGAATAGTGAGAACTACTTTTAAGTCAAGTTTTTTTAATATATACACATGTGCATTTGTAGAATGCAAAATATAGAAATTATTCAAGTACTTGCACATTCTGGAGCACTCTACCAATCCCACTAATCTCAAAAGAATGAATGGTAACATCAGGGACACCTATAGCTAAAGGTAAAGGACCAGTGCCAAAGAGAAGTGTACTCTATGTGCCATGTACATGAGGTGCAGCTTGATGCGGTGTGGGGGCTGTAGGTTGGTCTAGAATATTCTGGTTCTCTGAAGCAGCCTCACCTTGACCTGACTGTCTACCATTATGTCATCTAATATGAGCCGGTACAACATCCAAAGGAATCCCATACTCATCACTGATATATTGGTATGCTGATAGTAAATCAACAATGGAAGCTGAACACACATCACGTATAGTGGTGTCACTCATATGGGTCACATTTGATGGGGATGGTATATCCACACGAATGTAGGGGTCATAATTCATAGATGTAGCCTTAGTGGGAGGAAGGCTAATCCGCGGACGTAATAAGTATCTCCCTACATGATCAGATGACATGCAATCAATCTGAGTAGCAATCATGGTCATACTGTCAAAAAACCTGGATCTAGTCAGTACGATTGTTGCATCTCTTGCTACTGCTAGTTCCAAACATTTTGGAAGAAGCAAAAGGTTTGGACCAACTAATGCCCTCTTGTTTTTAGGCAGTGGCAAATTTAGACGTCTAAATTCAAGTTTATCGGCAAACCTCCCCTTGCCCTGTCCAGCATGTGCGGGCATAGATGTGTAATCCACAGATAATCCTAAATGGAACTCAGCATATAATTGTTTGCAAATATATAGTGGCAACTCGTCATTATGAGGCCATCTATGATTGGCTACCAAAAATCTGGGATATATAAATGGACCAACAAGTGGATCTGTACACCTGGTAATAGTATATCCTCTAACTTTGTCTTTCCCACTATAAAAAGGGAACATACTATGCACATTATGTAATGAAACTCTATCAGAAATAGACTTGATATTCTCAGTGCTAGTAACAGTCCTAGAAAGGGACCTATAAAACTCCTCAGTGCTAATATCATCATATGGATTGTATGATTTTATCGTCTCAATCATATGTCTAATCTCAGACTGAATATTGACTAATCTATCTCTATTAGCCAAATTTGGGGAGTTTTGTATAGTTTGGTCCAAACATTTCAAAGCAATATCTAATCTAGAAATGCTATCATTATAAAAATTATTCCTAGCCTCAGCTTCGTGTTGAGACTGTGTGGAATGATGAGATCCCTGATCATCAGCCATATCTAGATATAAATATGTACAAATAGACCTGCATTTAATTAAAACAAAAAAATTAAATATGTACAAGCATTTTTATTTTAAGCATATGAAAATATAAAAATACAACAGGTGTAGATCATTTGAATGAACACAGAGTTTAGATCTACATGCAAAGGAAAAAGATTCAAAGATTTTTTTTTGTATTGAAATATAATGCAAAAAATTTTTATACAAGGGATAAAGTCCCAGCGAAGAGTTGCCAAAATAACAAGTGACATCATTACATAAGAAAAAAAATTTGTGTGACCATAGAAGATGCATCTTGATCCATGGATGAACATAATCAGACAAAACTGTTAAAGTCCAGATGACTACCATAAGATGGTAAACACAGTCCATAGAAATTGCTTGGTTGCACAACACTCTGTAGTATGTAGAAGCAATGACTGTATCATGTTAGATTCTTTCCCTTTGTCATTAACAACTTATTGTTTTAATGCATTTCTAGATATACTTCTGTGAATTTGCATGTTTTATATTGCTATCACTTTACTCATGTCAATTACATTTTAGTTAGCAGACATCAACTAACCACCTGACCAAGCGATTGCCTGCACACTAAGTGAGCTACAAATTTTGTGTTGGTGGCAAACCTTCTAGATGTGGTATTACCTTTGCATTAAGAGGGCCTTTGGGGTTGGCAAGTGGAAGGAGGCTTGTCACTACATGCCTGGAACTAGGTTGGCCATTCTGGTTATCTAACCACCTTCGAGCTAATAGTAATTGGGTTAGGGTAAACCTTTTTGTTGGGTATGTAGAAGTGAGATTAACTATTGGCCATTTTCCATTTGCAAGGTTGGGGTCATTTCTTCTGTGATATGGAGTCTTCCCTATGTCAGCAAAATCACATGTCTGCCATCGTTACATCCACTAGGATTTACAAACTGTGGTTGGAGCTCAGTGAGCATTTCTAGTGGCTAGGATTGTAACTTGGATGAATGAAGAAGAGGGTGCATGCATTTGTGCCTTGATCCCCAACACCTCTAAATCCAAAAAAATAAAATAAATATTAAAACAAACAGAGGAAATATCTTTATTTCAAATAATAATTTATATCAAGCACCTTTTTTACAAACTATGTGTAGTTGTCATTATTGGTGATTTTGAATTTCCTATCAATTGTGTTTATCATATATTATAATGGTTGGGCTTGAAATTAGGTATTGCAGGTGTATTTGTCATCTCAGAATTTGGTTGGCTTTAAAATCGGTGTCGCCTTTTATGTACTTAATGAATGAATTCTATTCAATTTGAAGGAATTTGTACTTAATAGCAGAATTTAGGTGGATTACAAAAGTTCTTATGCATGGAGACATGCTATGAGTGCAATTTAAGGAATTACTACTTTCATATCTTAGCCTGTATGCATCTTTGTGTTTAAGTATAATAGCTTGTCTGTACTCTAGCATCCATAGCAGTAGTGATTTTTGCATACCTTTGGACTGTGATGGAGGAAGTTGGGTTGGTATTTACTAGCATATGGGCATACTTATAATAACTAGATTTGGTTTGAATTTGTGACCTAAATTTCCTATTTCAAGGTGTTTATAACCAAACATTGCTTTGCAGGCTAATGAATTACAAACCTTTAAGATTCCAAGACTAGTCTTGTGCATTGGAGGCATCTTGCAGGTTGAACTATTGGGCAGAGTTAAGAAATGTGAAATAGATGGACTGTATTATTTTTGGTAAGCAATTAATCTGTTGAACATACGCACCTGTAATATAGTTGTGTAGGAACAGTAGTGGTAAAAAGCTCAATAAACTTTTCATTTAAAATGTATAAAAAAATCATGTTTTGTTTGGTAGCATGTGCCATGTGCATGTGGTTGGAAGACCTCTTTCCTTCATCCATTTTGAGATTTTACCTTAGCCAAGGTAGTTTATTCTAGTATTCAGAGATTCAAGAGTGTCTTCATATGTCATCAAATGATAAAAGAGTTATGTCTGAAGATGATGTAACTAGCAATATCTTCTATTTGACATTCATTGTAACTAGAATAAGATAGGTTAGATCTAGTAGGATGATCACAATGTTGGGTGGTATTGGAATGGTGAATTTCTTTCCTCCAAATCACAAGGATGCAGATGAATAAGATGGTCATACTGATCCTGTTAGCTATTAAAAATTCTAGAAAGGGTAGTTGAGTGGGGATTAATTCTTAAAATAGATGATAAAAATGGGAAACCCCAAGGTTACAAATATATTATATGCAAATATACGAATAGAAGATTACAATTAAGAGATGTTTACAACAAGAAGTGGGCATAATATAAATAGTGTTAGGGGATACATATCAAAAAACTTAATCTAATACCCTACGAATCAATAATCAATTACTATCAAATGGGTAAATATAACAAGTCCCCTTAATTTGAGATGACTCACCTAAAAGCATAGGGATTGAGGGATGTGTATCCATGCAAATACCAGTTTCCCAAGATGTTTCCATTCTTGGTAAATTCTTCTACTTGATTAGATAGGTTTCTTGTATATGCCATATTCTTGAAAATGCATTGTGTATTGTGCACAATATTCTCCACACAAAATGGTTATGGTGGTTATCTAGCAAATTTCTAATTACAAGATTAATGTTGTTGTTTTAGTGTTTTAATTTGACCTTTTAGTGCAACTCAAAAAGGAATAGTATGTTACACCCTTGCAAAACTCATCTTTTGGGGACCATTCCCTCATGTTTCTCTGTATTTGCTAAGCAGTTTTTTTGCAGATTGGATTTGCTTTCATGATTATCTTTGAGGTTGTCCTTGTCTAAGGTCGCTTGTCTCAAAGTTTGTGTTGTTCATTGATCAAGAGTAGAAAACTAAGGGTGACCTAGCTGTATAATGGTAGAATTAGAGCTGACATTATTTGGTCAAAGCAATATGTTTGTATTTACATGACTTATAATTCATCATTTTCTCATCATCTCATCTACAACAGAATGACAGAGTAGCAAACAATAGAGATAAGTGTTTATTTTAGTCATATCTGATTCACCTTGAAGCAATGATCAGCATCATTTCCAAGTGCAGGTTGCAGTTTGTTATGAGATTAGGGCTAGACAGTCCATAGTAGAAACAACAACTTTCTAGTGATCGGCATTCAAAGAGGCATTCAAAGTGTGATAAGCAAGGGAATGGCCATGTATTGAAAGGCAAAAATAAACATTAACCACACAATTATGGGCTTCATGGTGGATTAAACTAGTAAGTCATGTGATCCAACTATTCAAGTCAGCAATGAACATGAAAAAATGTGACAATAGGGAAATGTTAATGGCAATGCCTATTGGAGGTCTTGGATTGCATGACAAGAGGAGGACTGCTAGGCAGAGGTTTTGAATATGTGCGATAGGGAAGTAAAATGATGGTTAAGATGTCCATTTCATGCGATGACCAAGACAATTTAGTGGCGAAGACCTAATATTCAAGCGACAATCACAATAGGTACTGGGAAATCATTTAAATCTGTGCAACAGGCACCAAATGTGCACATAATACCCTCCAATTTGTATGACCATAATATACAGTCAACTAGGGCACTTAAAAACATGTGATAAACATGGGTATGTTGGGCAGTGAAGTGACTTCACTACCCCAAGTTACATCAGTTAGTCCAACATTTGAAGTTCCTCCCAAAGGGTGCCCAGGTTATTTCCACCAATCATCAAAAGGAGCAATTAATTTCAGCAGATGAAGTTGTTAGACTCATGGGAGTAGGAGTAAATGAATCCTTGTTCAAGGTCTAATGTACTAGATGCAATCAATTTGTAGATGACTTGAAATGTCATTTAGAAGCACTTTCAAAACTATGGAGTTAGCAAAGGAAATAATTTCTGATAAACAAAGGAACTCATGTGATTCTCCAGGAAAATGGAGTTCAAGTCCATAGGCCCAGATGTCTGATAGTACAGTATGTAAATCTACAAAAGACATCTGTATTCATAACAAAGAAGTAGAGTGTACAAAAGCCACAAGCTCTGTAAAACTGAAAGGACCTATTACTAGAGGTAGTTTCAAAAGGCAATCAGATGAAAGGAGATGTATGCAATAAACATCATGGAGTCTTTTTACTGCATGTAAACACAGGGAAAGTGGGAGTTGAAAATAACATAAGATATGAACATAAGGTTATAAATATAACCTAAATTTCTATCACAACAAAACACAAATAAATGCTTTTGGATCACACCTACCACAAAAGCTAACACCCCCTTGATCCAAAGGGGATGATTCTAGATGATCTGGAGCATTTAATAGCTATTATGTAACTCTGCAACCTTGGTCTTCTATAATTGGTACTAATCAACATGTACCCTATGCCTCTAACCCAAACACAATCATGTTTAAGTATCTTTGATTCAACATGCCTCTACCCATCTATACCCTACATGCAGTGCAAACATTTGCATTGCTCAAACATAGTGACCCTATACTTGTAATCGGGTTCACCTCCACCTAAGATTACCCAACCACTTTGCTCCCCATTCCTTTGTAAGCAACACATGTCAACTTGTAGTTGTACTAATCACCATGAATGACCAATTACCAAAGCCTTCAACCTCCCCTACAAGTAATCATGAGGGTAAAATGATACAATTCACACCACCTTCACTCCCCATCAAAGCTCAAAAACAAAAAACAAAAAATGGAATACACTGCATTGGAAAGCCAAAATTGTAACATACCAAACTAAAAATAGAAATTCATCTACTGCTACCAAAACTATCTCTCAAGCAATATAACCAATCACTAAGCAAGAAGCTAACTGGAGATGGGAATGATCCTCCATCCTCTTAGTGGATCCTCCAACCTCCACTTTGAAACCCCCTAGATCCTACATGTTGGATGGAGCATTAATAATTTTGAAAACATGACCAGTAGAAGTGATAGAATCAATGGCCTTGGATTGATAAGCAGAGTGTGAAGCATTGATGATAGTACCCATTTGCAAGTTTTAAGGTGTCAATTTGCACCAAGAATGCACCTTCTACAAGGAATTTTCCAAACTACAATAAACCCTTGACCAATACAAAATGGAATTTCAAGCTTAGGGGTTTGAACCTTGGACCTATTTGACAGTGTGATTGAGTGACTTACCAAAATCCCAACTACCTTGAATCTACTATGTACCATACCTGGTAATGTGAAGCACATTTAAAATAAAATACAGAAATGTTTATCCAAAACAAAATTTAAGTGCCTTAGTAGAATTTCTAATTGATAAAGAAAATAGTTTTTTAAAAAGGGCAAATACAGCTTCTAAAAAAATCATTCCTCTGCCATTTCCTACAAATTCCTTTGCAGATCAAACTCCTCTTTTTTCCTATCGAAGAGGGAGGTAACTAGAAATAAGATTAATCTTTGTGTTGGAATAGTGAGCAATAGTCATATATTGATCCAACCAATAACACCTCTAGCAGTCAGAGTGTCATGCCCCAGTTTTCTCTAGCTAGTACAGTGGAAGTAGATAATTAATTTTAAATCTCTACAATATATTGCAATTTATTTTCAAAATAGAAAGACCATTTTTGCTACGGTTTCAATAATTTTGATGGCCGCTAGGGTTTTAGTTGGACATTACATTTGCCCTGGATAGGGTTTTAAAAAATCTAATAAAATTATAACACATTTCACCCAACAGAAATTATGAATGAACAGTGCAATTATACATAGTTTGCATCAAGTACAAAAACAATAATACATATAGACAAATAAAAAACAAACAAACATCATAACATCTGAACAAAAATAATTCTTGTGAAATCATTTAAAGTCAAATGAAATGTTACCTAGGCTAAATGAATTTGTAGGCTAGAGGGTGTCAGGCGAGCAATGTCCAGATGCAAGTTTTTTGGCCAAAAATGCAAAATACCATGCCTCCACTATTTTTTTTTTTGCTTTTATTTTTAATAGATGCAGCTGAAATCCACTCGGCCGATAGGGGCTTGACTAAAACTATATGCACCACATAGGCACCACATTGATTTGACTGAATACCACTCGGTTGACTCCTACTCAAGTGACTCCTACTCAGTTGAAATTATTCGGTTAGCCCAAAGTGTGACATAAATTTATACTTTAGCCTTGTATCAATTTATGTCTACATTTTGTGACAGTATAGTGTATGAGTATGCAAGGCATACCCATAGAGCTTGATGGTTGGACTTGTAATTCAAGTTATGCAAGGACACGTTTCCACTTGGTACCATCGTAACAGTTGTTGACTTTGTAGAGAAATACACACTACAGCCACAGAATGAGGTGTAATCACAATATTACAACTCTATGCAGGTTGCTATATTTGTGTAAATAGCATTCATTCATGCATAAGATAGTATAGAGGATGACAGGAAGATCTTAAGGGAATATCATTTTTATATTAGTGATGATCGTACACATTCTACAGAGTTTGTGCAAGGTTGCTTTCAGATGTTCTACCATCATTTGGTCAGCAAGAACATATCATTCTGTTAGCATATCATATGGTCAGATAATTTGCATCACAATTCAAGAATGCACGGATGTTCCTTTAGTTGAGCAGGATGCAAAAGGTGAATGGTGTTCAACATATGTGGAATTTTTGTGAGGTTGGGCATGGAAAGGGGGAGCATGATGGTGCAGGAGCATGTATCAAAAAAGCATTGGCACGATAAGAGTTGAAGTACAAAGATAATGCAAAGTTGACACATGCAAGATCTATTGTCGAATGGTGTAACACTACAATGGGTCCAAGCAATGAAGGTAAGTATATAGTTTGTAGATATTTTTGGTTGGTTGATGATTTCAACATTGCAAAATATGAGGACTATTGTACATTGATAGGATCAAGTGACCTACACTCTTTTAGAAGCTCTAATGCAGGTTCATGGACTATTCATATGCGACATATGGCATGCTTTTCTTCTTCATGTACATATGATGCTTGGTATGATTGTAAGTCAAAGGAGTGGGTTGATGATTGGTGTACAAGAGGTCTATGCCCGATTGACCATTATCGACTACTAACAACACTACAAATGATAGAGATTGAATCATCTGTTGATTTTGACCATGTTTCAGATCTAGTTCAACTAGGTATTATCAGCATTCTAATTTAAAAAAAAATTAATATACCATCTTATTTTGTATTTTTTCTTGTATTGTTGACTATATTCATTGAACTGAATGCACGTATCAATGCAGGGCATGTTTATGTAGTTATCACAGCTGAAGACAATGAAGAAGGAACGGATTATTATTTGTGTCGTTGTGTTGAGGCAAAAAAGAAATTAGATTCCCCTGTTATAGATGGAGAAAACATCAAGCACCCTACAAGATTAGAGGCTGTTACTAGAACATGGCTTAGAAGGTATCCACTGAAGAAGTCTAATGTGTGGGTGTTTGAGGACTTTAAGCCACATAGGAAGATTCTTCATTATTCTAACCTTGTTGTGGCTTCAAACATTCATTTGATCAAATATGGGGGTAGATCGTGGAACAGGACCTTGTGGAGGGTTCGTGAGTTTGATCATGAGGTAATACTCGACACAATAAAGAATAGAGCAAACCTTGATGGTTCATTGGATGGAATTAGTGGAATGACAGAAAGGTATATTATTTTTCTTTGCTATCGTAATTTCACCTTGTCTATTTTAACTACTTATTTTACCTAAATAGTGTAATGCATTTGCATGCAGGATTTTAGTATGATGGAGGTAGGCATAATCCTAATGAAGTTGCCTTTGGAAGCAAAGTAAGGTAGGTTGTCATGATTATTTCATGATGATATGTCCTTTACTTTCTATTTCATAATGAGTTTTAATGATGTTACTATGAGTTCTAATTCATTTTGATGATGTTACTATTTCATAATGAGTGTTAATGAGTTTTAATGACATACAATTGATAGCAGCGGTAAGGGTAGCCTCAATTGATGGCCTACAAGACATTGGATCAAGTGAGAACACGTTTATAGTATTGAATTTCCAACTACCAGAAAGGTATTATGACTGAATTTTTAGGATAGGCATCTCCTGGGGCCAAACAGATGGCACCAATGCATCCGAGTGGGCGGGTAAATGCTAGGGGGGATGTCTTTTTGGTGGCAAAGCCTCATGGTCATTCTTGGCTATATCAAACTTAGATAATTTCTCAAGAGCCCCAAGAAAAAAAAAATGTGACAAACTTTGCATCGACTATTCCATCAACTTGTGACACCTAGGAACATCTTTGAATGTATAGGTGGATGTCAGGTCCACCTACAAACACCTACCTTGATTTTTACTAAATCAATTTCATTTGCCTATGGTGGCAAGGAACACATTCTTGTAAAATGCTTCAGTTTCATGCAGTGGAAAGGTGCTAGGAGTGACATTTTGCATTCCATAGGTCGTGGGGCAAAATGGACTTTGCCAATGCTTCATGGTGGATGGATAAATGCTAAGGGAGGTCTCATTTCATGTGCCAAGCACCCCAATCATTCAGGGCAACAGGCTATCGGCAAAGTCCCTTAAGATTCCTAAGATGGAAAGAGTACCAAACTTTGACGGAGCAGTTCTTGAAATTTGTGATAGCTAGGAACATTCCATTTGGACCTACAGGTGCATGTGGGGTCCGTCCACAATAACCTCTCTCAATTTTGGTCAACTCCAGTCCATTTGACCGTGCTAAAATCAAACACATTCTTTCAAAATGCTTTAGTTTCATGCAGTGGAAAGGTGCTAGGAGTGACATTTTGCATTACAACAATCACAAAAACAACAATTAAAACATTCAACAAATTAATGCGATCAACTCAACAATGATTCATGATGTTGCTTCCTAGAGAATAAGACACCCCCTCAGTACTGCTATCACTTGACTAGATTTTGCCACAAGACTAGGAATGGTTGGGAGGTTGCCTTTGTGATGCTGCCATGACCAGGGAGTCATTTCAAACAACCCAATCACGCATCCATTACATAGTACAATGGAATAAAAATATAAATGTGAACAAAACTCACTTTGATTTATTGATTTCAAATACAATTGTTTAACAAACACAATCACTACAAATTACACACATGGCCTCTCACTATCTACCATGGATTTGAGCCTCTCAGCCAACCTCTCCTCTCACTAGTCATTGACCCCCTCTCCATGTTCTTCATCTTTGAATTTCTCTCTTCCTCAAGATAGAGGAGTTTTCCTCATGTAGACTCATCTGTCTTTTTTTTGTTGTATAAACCCTAGTTAGGGACCAGGGACCCATCAAAAATAGGACAAACCCTTAAGTTTGAACATAAAGAGACTGTCATATCCAAGTCTTAACAACATAGATACATATACATATTGACAGAGAGAGAGGGCAAATTACACGACCCTCTCCCGACATCTATCTACAAACAAACAGAACCAGATCACTTATCTGCCAATCTAGTCAAATCTACCATACCACCCTCCTCATCACAGGCACAGGTGAAGTCCAATTGAGCATGTTCCTCCATAGGCAACCCCATCTTGACTGCAATGCGTTCCACTGTCATTCGTGTCTCGACAACTCCCAACAACACATCGTGAATATGGCCAAGGATCACCTCATGATTCTCCTCCGCTACCTTGGAAGACTCCACCATATCTTCATGAGATAAAATAGAAGCAACAAAAATAGACATCATCGCCATAGTCAAAGATTGAGCCACCCCAAATATGTTCCAGTGCCCATGCAAAGTACCATGATCATGAAGCAGAGTAGCCATAGCCTTCAAAACCTTCCCACCATCCCGACTATCCACTCCCTTAGCTAAGGAAAGCATTTGACAGAGCCACTCCCGTTGTTGGGATAGGAAAATTTGAAATTTTCTTGTATTCTTACTCACCCATTTCTGACCAAACCAAAAAATATTTCATCCAAAATTAGAATAAACAACTGATATATCCCATGACTTTTATCACAAATAATGTAAAGGGCCCTCAATTTCTTAACATCGACAAGACCTTCCTTTTGTTATACCGATCCATGCTCCATGAGAAACTAGTTGAAATGGCTATTGGCATGATAATAAGGATCAGGGAGAATGTTTTTGGAAGACACCGATGGAGAAAGTGGCACCGATGACCTTTCATCGGGGAGAAAATGCATGGTCACACCGATCGGCATAAGGAAACACTATCGGTGAATACTCTACAAGCCCTCCCGACAGTATAAGTCATGCCGATAGTAGAGTTCGGTACAACTCTCACTGATCATTCAATGGAACAGAGGGAACTAGAAATCATCGTTAGGAGATAAGCATCAGAAAGAAAAATCAAGGAGTCTCTGATACTCTAAAGTATCACTGATTGAAGAAAAGTACTTCGGCGTAGCTTACACTGATATGCATGAAGATCTGGACCTAATGACTTTTCATAGAAACGGACCCAACAGAGTTAAGAGTTTAAATAAATAATTGGTCAAGTCCGTTGGATGTATTTTGAGTTTGTATGTTTGGAAAAGGGAAACATACAAGATGATATACAAAGCTATATGCATGTTGCAGAACCGAAAGATTATGAAATGAGGTTTTATTGTTGTATGTTTCATGCATTGTATGTATGTTTCAGGTTATACATTTCAATATACATACAATGCAGAACTCAAGAAAGGTTTGAAATTTGGTTAAAATGATGCATCATGACTTAAAGTATATCGAAAGATGCATTGTACTTTATATACATCGCGAAGCCAAAAAGTAAGTAAATTGTGGTTTATAAAAATGGTAAGTCCAAAGAGGTGATACAAAGGGAGTTTGTATGTATTTGGCTTTGTATCTAAAAATTGGATATAAGTATTGTTGCATTTCAGAAGATACAATAAAAAAAGTGATGTGGGCTTGACCATTTGCATATCGGCTTGTATAAATAACAATGTATATCTTCGATATACAAAGCTGATATACAAGTTCAAAGGATGCAAATAAGAGATACAAACTAGATGCGAAAAGAAAGTTAAATACTGAAAAGTCTTTGTATGTTCGGGGTGCTTGTATGTTTATAATATACATACCCGATATACAAAGGAATAAAAAGCATTGCTAGGGATAAAAGGTAAAGAGAGGGTTTGTATAAGATGCTTTGTATGTGCGCTTATACAAGATAACATACAAACGACAATATACAAGAGAATAATATACAAAACTCGACATAATTGGAGATTTGAACATTATATACATCAGGTGGGGACCACATATGTATATTGGAGATATATGTATACGATATGCAAGAAAGTAATACAACAGGATATATACAAAGGCGGATTCGAAGATAATTTCAATTTATTTCATAAACCCAATAAAGTCCGCACTTGTATATGAAAGATATGTATTTGATATACATGAAGGTGATGAAAAGCCAAACTTGAAGGTAATTCAGAAGGCTGTTTTATAAAACTGATGGGGTTAGCATTTGTATATATGTTCCAAATTCATATGATATACAATATACAAATGCAAAGATTGAAAGGAAGGAAATTTCAACACAATATGGAGGCCAACCACATATGCATGTATATATGAGATACAAAACGATAAAACTTGCATATACAAGTCCCATAGTTAGCCAAAAATGAATCCGATATTAAAGGGCAATTATCCCATGTTCTTAAAATCCAACCTGGTGGTATATCTACTAAAAAAGTGAAATAGACATATACAAATGCATCTGGTGCAAATTCAAATTATTGTTATCCTCAAATAGAGATTACAGAACATTTCAAAGACAAAGAAGGTTAAAATTAAAATGTTTTAATCTATTGAAGATAATTAATTAAGTGAAGAGTTGCATCGAGTGGTTGTCTCAAGGGTCACAACCCTTGAAAGTGCAATGTATATATGAAAGATGAAATCAATAGTAGAAGATAAGACAAAAAACAAAGTGATAATGTTTCTCAAAGACCATGTTGCAAGTATCTTATTGAAGAAGTAAATTGAAGTTCTCTGATTCAGTGGTTTTATTTTGGCATTAATTGTTTGTTGAAGTTACCCAATTTATGGTTGTCTCCATTTCAGTATTTTCTTGTTATTCAAATTAATATACCAAGTATATAGTTAATTTTTCAATACACATTTGTTGTATCTGTGTGATTGAGTTAATTGGTTCCATAGAGGAATTAAAATCCTTCTGATCAGTCACAGTAACCTAGAAGTGTTAGTTTGGATTACTAAGAATAATCATATAATTAGGATTGCCATTCTGTCTCCAAGTTGATATTATTTGTTAACTTGCATATTTCATTCAATTGGTTCCTTCAAGAAAGGATTAAATTACCTTCTGGTGAATATCAAGAAATCTGATTGTATTAATTCGATTATTAAGAAGAGTTTGTCAGTCATCTCCCTACACGTTTATACAAGTTATAAACTAAATATTGTGCCAAACAATTAGAATTATTACCCACTATGAGCCACTAGTCTTAGTCCTTCATTTGACTCTATTTACCCAACAAGGCACTGGTCTTATTTCAATTTATCATTTAAACCCTTTCATTTACATAATCATAAAATTTACCCTAGATATTGCTTATACAATTTATACCAACCATTCATCAGATATTAGAATTATTTAGCAAGATTTCATCTATCCTACACCATATGCCACTATAGATAGATCCATTTAGTCAAAATATTTACCCTCAACCTACTTTAATTTTCAAGGTTCACCCACCTAGGTTTAGTAGGACCTAAAGTGCAAGGAATCATCAAACCCTAAAGGTTGATTCCACCGCGTTAGTTTATAAATGTTGCAAATCTAAGCATAGAGCCTGGCATTCTCTTAGGATTAGCAACCTGCATTTTTGAGACCTAACACCCGCAAAATAGGATTTTTGACTTCTGCATCAACCAGATTCACAAAGTTTGCCATGGCTTCCTCCCCTAGACAACTTATTTAACTATTTCCATGGTGTGTATGCCCTCTTCATTCTTCCACCCACCGTGTTTCTCTCTACCTTTCGCTTAACTTGATGCTGCAAAGGAGAGGGAGGCTACCACCTTGCTTTTTCTTTTGCCTTTGCCACAACCATGGGAAACCAACTCTGCCTTCCATACAACCAATGCCAGCAGAAACCCCAGCCTCCGCCATAACAATATCACTCAATAACAATAAATCTAGAAAAAATAAGAACTCTACATTGATTCAGAAAATACTTTCAACACTGCCATATGTCACCAAAGATAATGAATGACTAGCCTAGCCCCAGATGTTTCTTATGTATCATTCATTGGGAGTGAGTAATAATTAATGCCCGCTTAATGATCCATCCCATTATCAAGGGGTCTCATCTATCTTGAGTCTACTACCATATATGCCTTTTCTTCTCTTTTATTATATTTCCCTTTATGTACTATGTTGCACCCTGCTTCTTTTCTTCTTGTCTGTCTCTCCACACCATCCCCTTCCTCTATTTCTTATGCTCTTTTCTTATTTTTTATTTTCTTCTTTAAACTATTGTCTCCTTATTCCCCTATGCTGTGTATCATTCACTCCTCTTCCTTCTTTTGTTTTTGTCTTCTTTTCTTTTTAAAGAATGCTATGCCTCTCTCATTTTCTAAATTCTTTGCCTTCCATGTTTGTATGCCACCTATCCCCTTCCAAATAATATAATCAAAGAAGAAAAAATAAATGATGCTTCCTTTAATTTCAATTTTTATCAAGGAGAGCATTTCATTTCAAACTACATACTTATGGCACCTCTTGTCTCCTCCTTTTCCACATTCCACTGTATTTTTAAAACATTTCATTTTATTATTTATTTGTAACAAAATTTTTTTAATAGGTAGGCACCTTGTCAATATTTTGATCCCCTCTCTTTAACTCTACCTTTCTATCTCTCCCTCCTTCACTATCTCACTGCCCCTCTCTATCACTCTCCCAATCCCTCTACCTCAAATCTATCTCCCTATGTCTTTGGAAGTTGTATCTCTTGATCTCTTTCCCTATCTCTATCTCTCTGGACATATCCCCTATCTCTTAATCTATCCCTCGCTACCTCTCTCCCTCCCTCCCTCCCTCCCTCTCTATCTCTCTCCTCCTCTCTTTCTCTCTCCCCATCGCTCTACCTCTTGAAATCTCTCTCCCTATGTCTTTGGACATCTCTCCATCTCTTTCCCTATCTCTATCTCTCCGCATAACCCTATCTCTTAATATATCCTTCTCTACCTCTCTCTCTGTATTTCCTATCCATCTCTCCATCGCTAGATCTATCTCCCTATATCTCCCCTCTCTCTATATATATATGTATCTTTATCTCCCTCTTTATCTATCTTTCTCCCTCTATAGACCCCTTTGTCTATCTCAATCCCCTTCTCTCCCTCTCCTCATCTCTATCTCCACCTATCCCTCTCTATCTCTCTATTTGCCCCTCTTTATATATATTTCCTTTCTCTAACTCTATCTCTATCTCTCCATCTCTTTTTGGATGTCCTCGGGCTCTCTCCCTATCCATGTCCATGTCCCTCTCTATCTCTCCATGTCTCCCTCTCTCTATCTCTCTCTATTTATCAAGATCTCCCCCTCCCCCTTTCTATGTCTCCCTCCCTCTCTATATACATCCCTTTCTATCTACCTATTTCTTCCTTTATCTCTTTATTTATCTATCCTCCCTCTATCTAAATATATCTACCTCTCTATCTCTCTATCTCTTTCCCTCACATTCAAAGGGGTCAACAAAGAGAGGGATATATATATATATATATATATATATTATATATATATATATATATATATATATATATAATATATATATATATATATATATATATATAGAGAGAGAGAGAGAGAGAGAGAGAGAGAGAGAGAGGAGAGAGAGAGAGAGAGGAGAGAGAGAGAGAGAGAGAGAGAGAGAGAGAGAGAGAGAGAGAGAGAGAGAGAGAGAGAGAGAGAGAGAGAGAGAGAGAGAGAGAGAGAGAGAGAGAGAGAGAGAGAGAGAGAGAGAGAGAGAGAGAGAGAGAGAGAGAGAGAGAGAGAGAGAGAGATGAGAGAGAGAGAGAGAGAGAGAGAGAGAGAGAGAGGAGAGAGAGAGAGAGAGAGAGAGAGAGAGAGAGAGAGAGAGAGAGTCTCCCATGTAGATACAAGGTTACATTTGTCCCTCCTAGTATAGACAAGTTCTATTTCACAAACCACATAGATATTTGAGTCTAGGGATACTCTTGGATCGTCACTTGATTACCTATTTGATGCACTACATGCATAGTTATAACATATTTTATGTGAGAGCATGACATCCTAGACCATGATTTTGGCAACAACATTGAGAAGGTTATGATTTTTGCATGCATGAAGCTTTATGTTTTCATACTTCCTAGAACGCGCTAGCATTATGGGAAGCATGAAAAATGGGAAAAAAGCATGTGGGATCCGTGATTTAGACCCCACATGACTATTATTCCTTCTTTTCATGCAGTATATCAGACAAGAAAACACTTTTCATGTTGTTTGACATATTGAGAATCATTTTTAGATCAATCCACCACCTTTTTTGTTTTTTCAATGTAGAAGAACTGATTTTGCATGTTTTTGGAGAAAATTTGATTATTTAAACTGAAAGTTTCATGTTTCATGTGTGATACTGTTTCAAAGCTAATTAACATTGATATATTTAAGATTTAATTGGATGATATACGTTTGTTTTTTCCATAAATTTCACTAATCCTATTCTAGAGTTATATAGAATTCATAATCAAACTTGTGAAAAAGAAGAATTTGAGGATTTTGAAGCCATATTTTGGAGAATTGGTCAAATCCAATATCAAATTCTAAGGTATGTTCAAGTTATGTCCATTTTAATTCACTTATATATGTTCTTATGTTCTTTATGTCTTTATGTTCTAATATATACATGTTCTTTAAATATGTTTTCATACTTAGTCAAAAGTTATTTACCAAAACACATGAACCATGTATGTATGTCTTCATATATAGCAACCAAAATCAAACTATGGCTTGTGATAACAAAGACAAACTCGAGCAATTGCTTCTTATCACTTTGATACCTCAAAACATTCTCTAGAAAATATATACATGTTCTCAATTGTCATTACATGCACTCCAACACTGCTACATGTGCCCTTGCACTACCATACATGCTCTAGAAACTCACTTAGCTCATGATGCAATAGCAAGTTCTTCACCAAGTGTACAAGTCTAGGGAAGAAAGATTTTAGGATGGAAACTTGAATAAAAATTCATTTTTTGTAACAAACACTCCATTCTACCAAAAGGCTACACCCATTTTCCCAAAAGGCTTCTATTTCTTCCATCACTCAAATATTTTCAAGGCCTTTCCATGGTTTCCTCTTACTAATCCAGCCAACCAAGACCTTGAAAATGGTGTAGCAGTAACATATAAGGCTAAGAAATTGTTGAGTACTTGTGACTCAGATTATAGGCATTATCTTGTGTTGCTCTTTGTCTCAGCGATCTCTTGTTCTTGGTTGATTGCCCTTTGTTATCGGCTTGACAGGCTCTGTCGGCGCTGCTTCAATGTTTTCTACCGATGGTCTAGAGTCTCACCGATCAGTTCAATGGTTCATTGGTTCATCGATTTGACGGCATTGGGTTCAACCTGATCGGGCAGAGTGTAGCCATCGACTTTGCTTTAGTTTGTTACTCTGACTATTTGTATCTCCCCGATGGTGGTTTGTTCTTGCGATGTGCTATCGACGAAACGGGGGTCTTCGGTGAAGTTTTGTGTAGTCTCTGCGATAGTTGGTGTCTCTCTGATGGAAAAGTGTTTGGCCTAGCTTGAACTATTGGCTAAGCTCTAAGATGTCACTTTGACTGTTATATGTGTTACTAATGGAGGTTTGGTATCGGCGGTACTAATGCTATCGGCCTTTGGTGGAATTCTTACTCCGATGGAGTTTGGCATCGGCAGAAGGAACTTTGTCAGTGAAGAAGGATGAAGTCACACCAAAGGTCTTGGTCACTTCGATGGTTTGTTGATGATTGACCGGTTGGGGTTGTCGGTGGCAAAAGCATCGACGATAGACTTATCGCGTGTTTGTGGATATATACTACTAGTATGTTTCTCAACTGAAGCATGTGGGAGTATTTAGTCCTCATGAATACGAATGGTTGTGAATGGTTAAAAATGAACTGTCGACCTTTTGGAAGTTGTAATGGTCTGAGATAGTAACCGATTGTTCTATTTCTATAATGTGAGATGTGACTAGAAGATAGGAGTTACAACTAAGTTCAGGTGAAGGGTATTTTTAGGCCGAGAGGAAGAAGAATAGAAAAATATATCTCTCTCTCTTGGTGATGTCCTGTACTGTATGCTATTTGTGGCACGATAACAGTATGAAAGACTAACCCAAGTGCTGTGATTAGAACTGAGGAGAACTTTATGCAGGGTTATGCTGTTAGTTATTCTTCCAGAGGAGCAAGATGTAAATCTCTATGTTAAGGCCTTGAGCCTGCAAGTGTATTGTAACATGTTTGTTGTTGTTGATTAATACATTGGTTTGATGCTTTGGAGTGTGGGGTTTTTTACCTGTAAGGGTTTTCCCCACGTATATCTGTGTCTCTTGTTCTGTCTTTCATGTTAACATTTCTATTGTTGAAATTAGATCTTGTTGCTTGTATTTCCTCTAAGGGTCAATGTTGGAAATGTTCTATGTCTATTTCCGCTTTGTGGCATAGTTGTGCGTGTTTTTGAAGTAATTGAAAAGAATTTAAACCTGTCAAAGACACCACTATTCTTGGAAATACGTTCTGAGATGCTCTCATTTCCTTACAAGTGGTATTAGAGCCTTCTTCTGGGCTCTGCTTTGTTTCTCACATATGTACGTTTGTGTGCTGCATGTGTTTGCATGTAAGAGTTCATGGTGTATAAGGTCTAGGTATTCCTTCTGTGATGGTTTCTTAGTGTGACAAGCTTGAGGAAATCTGAAGGAATCGTCTGATGTTTGATCCTTGTTTTGAGTGAAGTCTGGCAGTTGATCTTGTTTTCCTGTTCCAGTAGTGCTTGAAGGATGGTGAAGATGAAGAGACTGGAGCTGGTCATGATGTGGCCTGAGGCTCTTAGTTGACAGTGTATAATCCTATTGCATGGGGTGGATTATGCTTTGTGGTGGTGTCTCTGCAATAACTTTCATATTGGGTGTCTATGTGAGAGGCTTCCTTGTGATATGAAGAAGTTTGTGTTGCTTCTAAACCATGGAGAAGTGTGCTTATGTTGGATATTTGTTCCTAGTATTGGAAAGCATTGTTTCTGTTGCCCCAGTTGCATAAAGGCTATGGAGTTGATCATTGGAAGATCTGGGAGCTTCTATAATAGCTTGATTCTCTCGGATGCATGTGCATGTTGGTGGTTGAGGAATTGGTCTACAAGTGGGCCTGAAGCTTTTGAACTACTGTTTCCTTAAATGGATATTTTATACTTGCACGACTCAGATTCATGTTTATTGGATTTGAGGGGTTTTATAGTTTTTCCTTAAAATCTATGGTTATGCATATTCATGATGATCCATTATTCTAGTTTAATTGTTATGGAGTTTATGTTGCAGACTTTTGAGTCATCCAGATGTGAAGTGGATATGGATGTGCATGGGTGTTGCTTTTATGGATTCCTTGACTATGGTGCTCAGGTTGTGGACTAGTTTGGCAAATCGGATTGTAAGTAATCTGGTGTTTTTTGTCATGTTGTCTACATGGTTATTTACCTCTTGAGATCTCAGTTTTGTAGTTTACAGTGCGATAGTGAGTTTGTGTGATGCATTGATTGGATCTACGAGTTATGTAGTTTTGTGGGTAGGCCACCTGATAAGCTACAGTGAGATGACTCAGATGTGGACTGTCTATATTCACAAGATCGTTCAATGTTTATGCAAACTTGTTAGCTGGCCTTGTCTGTGGTCACTTGTGCATTGGTGTGATTGCATTGGGATAAAAGGGTGGATAGTGTAAAGTACCTGAATAGTTAGTAATCTGTAGCATGTGTATCATGATGTCATGTATAGCTTGGATACACAGTTTAATGTAATCTTTTGATAGTGATGTTGTATTTCCTTGGTTTGGAGATCTTGGTGCCATTTGTTTTTATTATGTTAATATGTGGACCTGGAAGATTTTCAGATGAGAAGATGTTTAGTCTTGTTGCTTGGAAAGCTCAGTTTCCATAGATCAGTGGGAGCTTTAGCAATGACTGCAGATTCATCACTTAGTGATGGATGATCTTCTTTAGTGTTGCAGATGTTACTAGGAGGAGCTCTTAGATCCTGTTGCTGTAGAAGGGTTCTTTTGCATTTGCAAGGGACCTACTTGAGGATGGGTAACATCTTGGAGCCATGAAGGACTCACTCAGTCTTTGGTTGAGGTGTTGATTGGTGCTTGACAGGTGAGAATTTGTTTGGTTCATGTCATGATATACTCTTGTTTAAGCATTTGAGTTTTGGCATGATATGTTGCTCTTGAGACTTTGGTTAAGTTCACCTGAAGCATGGAATCTCCTAAGGGAGATGATAAGATCATGATGTCTTGATAAGTTCCCTTTATAGCTTTGTGGAGCTTTGATAGTGGTCTAGTAACTTCTCTATGTTTGGATACATTTATTATTTGCTTGATTACTTCATAGTGGTGTAGTGATGCAGTTGGAGTTTAGCATGAGGTGATTGTTCATAGGTACTCATGGATACATAGAGAATAAGGTGAGACTATATATGCTGTGCTTAATCAGAGTTCACAATAGGAAGTTCGAGGAGTCTTTACCTTGGTTGAATGTGAGTTCAATAAAAGATCTAGAGGAGATTGTTCTTGGAGAAGTCATTGAGACTTGGATATCTTGGAAGAACATTCTCATTCCCCACTCTTGGTCTACTCGGCAAGTTTCACTTGAGAGGTATTGCCCATTGTTTACTCTCAGGTGTGTTATGCTTTCTTTCATAGATATGGATCTTGAGCTGCTAGTAGATGATTCTGGAGGATTCATAGTGAGAGATGGACAACATAGTTACCTCCTTGTGCATTTGACTTTATGATATCATTGATTGGTGAGAATAGTTAGGAGATGGTTTATGGGATGATTTCCTGAAATGGGAAATGGATTAGTTTGATCTTCTTTGGATTGGGAAGCTTACATCCATGTTGATTTCTTGGTTGATCTCTATGAGATTGAACAACTTTGGGTGTTGTTATGGTGTTCTCTTTGGGGTTTTTTAAGAAGGACATCATACTTGACATAGTTGGCACTTAGAGGTGTTTGTAGGAGGATTTTCTATAGGTTTATGATGTGTAGTGTTTCTCTTGGTCTTAGTTATTTTTCTGATGGTGTGTTTCACATTACATTGGTTTGAGGTTTTGTTCGGAGCTAAAGTGATCACTAGTTTGTGGTCATGTGATTTCACTTATGTTCTTGGGTGATAGCATGAAGGTTCTATTATCTCTTTCATTGTTGGGTGTGAAGAACTTGAGAGAATTCTGGACTGGTGGTGAGATGTACAGGTTATTGCATATCATGGTGGATGTTCTTGCAATGCTATATGATGAGTACACTCTCTATGTAATGCCATTGGTAGACTTGGTATGTCTTGTTAGTTTTTAGATTTAGCATTACTCATGTAGTGGGAGTTCTTGGTTGTGTTTGATCATCTTCGACTGGTTGACACATGGAGCTTGTACCTGTAGTTTGGGTGAATATATGCTGGCATGAGTCTTCTATGTTCTTCTATACCTTTGAGTTATGTGTGATTAAATGAGTTAGCACCTGCTGTGTGTGCTATTTTCAGTCACGTGGGTTTTGTTTAGTTGGATGGGTGCAGTCAGTTTTCTGATTGTTGTTCTAACTGATGTTCTATCTTTTTTATGGAGTATGGTTTCATGGATGTGTTCTGGAAGCTTTGAAGTTGGTTATGTTGGAGCTTCTATGTATCTTGTGAGCACAGCAGAGTGGAGGCAGTATCAGCTTTGGTTTTGTGACTTGGAGCGTTGATGGTTTCCTGTAATTCCTTCGTCAAGTGGGAGAATGTTGAGTACTTGTGACTTAGATTACAGGCATCAGCTTGTGTTGCTCTTTTTCCCAGCAATATCTTGTTCTTAGTTGATTGCACTTTGTTATTGACTTGATAGGCTCTATCGATGCTACTTTGATGTTTTCTACCGATGGTCTAGAGTCTCACCGATCGGTTTAATGGTTCATTGGTTCATCGATTTGATGGCATTGGGTTCAACCTGATTGGGTAGAGTGTAGCCATTAGATTTGCTTTAGTCTGTTACTCCAACCGTTTGTGTCTCCCCAATGGTGGTTTGTTCCTGTAATGTGCTATCGGCGAAACGGGGGTCTTCGGTGAAGTTTTGTGTAGTCTCTGCGATAGTTGGTGTCTCTCTGATGGAAAGGTGTTTGGCCTAGCTTGAACTATCAGCTAAGCTCTAAGATGTCACTTTGACTGTTATATGTGTTATCAATGGAGGTTTGGTATCAACGGGACTAAGGCTATCGGCCTTCAGTGGAATTCTTACTCCAATGAGCTTGGTCTGCCCGATGGAGTTTGGCACTAGCAGAAGGAACTTTGTTGGTGAAGAAGGATGAAGTCACACCGAAGGTCTTGGTCACTCCAATGGTTCGTTGATGATTGACCAGATGGGGTCGTTGGCAGCAAAAGCGCCAATGATAGACTTACCACGTGTTCATGGATATATACTACTGCTATGTTTGTCAACTGAAGCATGTGGGACTATTTAGTCCTCATGAATATGAATGGTTGCGAATGGTTAAAAATGAACTGTCGACCTTTTGGAAGTTGTAACATTCTGAGATAGTAACCAATTGTTCTATTTCTGTAATGTGAGATGTGACTAGAAGATAGGAGTTACAACTGAGTTCGGGTGAAGGGTATTTTCAGGCCGAGAGGGAGAAGAATAGAAAAATATCTCTCTCGGTGATGTCCTGTACTGTATGCTATTTGTGGCATGATAACAGTATGAAGGACTAACCTGAGTGCTGTGATTAGAACTGAGGAGAACTTTGTGCAGGGTTATGCTGTCAGTTATTCTTCCAGAGGAGCAAGATGTAAATCTCCGTGTTAAGGCCTTGAGCTTGCAAGTGTATTGTAACATGTTTGTTGTTGCTGATTAATACATTGGTTTGATGCTTTGGAGTGTGGGGTTTTTTACCAGTAAGGGTTTTCCCCATGTATATCTATGTCTCTTGTTCTGTCTTTCATGTTAACATTTCTGTTGTTGAAATTAGATCTTGTTGCTTGTATTTCCTCTAAGGGTCAATGTTGGAAATGTTATATGTCTATTTCCACTTTGTGGCATAGTTGTGCATGTTTTTGAAGCAATTGAAAAGAATTTAAACCCATCGAAGACACCACTATTCTTGGAAATACATTCTGAGATGCTCTCATTTCCTTACAGAAATTAGGTAAAATATCCATGTGATCATCTATTTTTAGTTTTAACATATTTTTCTATCATCATTGACCATTGTATCCATGCATGTGTAGGTATATCAGTTAGTTCAGTCAAAGAGACTCCAAATTCATCATGTTTCCACCTTGTTTTGGCCGTTCATGCCTTCATTTCACCTATTTTCACCTATACAAGAGAAAAACAATATCAAATACTTCATAAAATAATTTTAGTGAACAATTGTTTGTCATACTCATATTCATGATCAATGGAGCCAAAATTGATTCCAAGACTCTTAATTTTTGTCCTAGGATGATATAGAAGGATTTATTGCTTAATATGCATAATGATTCATTCAATAGAACCATGCAATGGCTTGAATCTTAGACTATCCTATGCCCCCTATTATGACAATCCTACTTGTCTCTATTGATCATTTAGACATAATTGTTAGGTGCCCTTTTGATAAATTCTCCATGCATGTTTTATAGTATGAATTCTCTTAGAGAAGGTTGGAGTATGTGGAGACCTCTTTAGTGTCTTGGTCTAGGACATTCCTTATGCACCTATTCATGATGATTTGTATGCATGACACACCAATATTTCCAAATTTTTTAATTGTCCTTTGTTACTACATGATGGTGGTTACCTTGATCGACTAAATACCTTTCAATACCCTAAACTACAGAGATTAGTTTAATGATTGTTATGATAGTCCTAGGTATGGCTATCCTAAAGAAGTCAAGGGTACTCTTTGACCATCTTGGATTGTAATAATCCCTCTCATTACATATGTAGTTTCCTTAATGGTTTTAGGGCCTTTAGTAATGTTGTACCATTCACATATAGTCCTCACTTAGGAATTTGACAACTTGGGAGACCTTTGTATATGAGTGTCCTAATGGATTGGGTAGTCTTTGATTATTTTGGATTGTGATAGTCCCTTCTTGATTTGTTCATGACTATATAAGACAACAAAATACCTCTTCATCTACCCTTTCCATTACCATCAAAACATTTCCTTCTTCCTATGAAAGATTCCTATTGTTATGGCACCATTTGGATGACCTTATCATGACATTATCTTGACTAATAATAGCCCTTGTTATGGTTGTCATGTGAATAATCCTCCATGAAACCCTCATGTAACTTGTTGAAATTGTGAAGACATATTGACCTAACTTGCAACCATAGAAAGAGCCATTAGACTTGTCATGAAACCATGTTAATTGAAGAAAATGCATATGAAATAAGGCTCTTAAATCCTTAGGAAGACAAGGATCTTGAGGGGTATATATAGTGATAGTGCTATGGCACTTTGCAAGACAAAATCCTCATGGAAGAAGAGTTAAATTAGTGACTGTCCAATAGTACAGTCATTCGTGACTGTCTATATTATGCTAGGGTCATATTTTAGGTTGCTAGGAAAGTTTCAAAGGACTATCTTAATGTTATTAAAGTTACAATGTGTGGTCATCAGTGTAAAAGCAGTTATAAGCCTTTGAAATTGTCATTTCTCAATGTTGATTAGTCATTTATGACTGTTATAAATAGCATAGTCATGTTTTGAAATTAAAAATCATATGCCATAGATCTAGGGGATTGTCATTATTGGGGTTTTAGTATCTTCATGGGATTGATTATTGATCCAATGCTTGAGAATTTTCCCAATAATACCTAATGTGCATGTTTCTTTCTATGACAATGGAAGAGGGTTTTCCACTCAGCAAGAACACACATCATTCATTTTACAAAAGGACTATTATACAAAAGAGTTACCCAACCACCTTGTGACAGTAATGTTACTAATTAGTTATAGCACTCATTGCATAGAAAATGGTCCAAGGTCCTATGATTGAGTTGAAGAAACTATCCTTGTGCAAAATTTAAAGGTGCTACCATGCAAATGTTGTATAAGATTGTCATAGATAGGACTATCATAAAAATGGTTATACATTTGTTTGACCTCATGTTTTGCTAGATTATTATCATTTATTGTTTGGGGATTGTTCATACACCTAACTCATGGTCCTCTCATCACAAGAATAGTCTTGATAGCTGAATTAGTATGCAAAATACCATGTAGACTGCCCTAGAAGATTGTCACAAATAAGTCAACAATAGGACTACCATAAGTTTAGAGGCATCCATGGCATCATTTCCATCTTGAAACCTTCATTAATGTTGTACTAGATCCCACATTATGATGAATAAGTCCTTTGCTGATGCATTACTCAGATAATGATATGATCTTGTGCCAAAATGTCACCTTGTTGTCCTAGGAAGACTGCCATGCCCAGCTAGTCATGGACAACCATTGAACATGAAGAGTTATGCACATTTTTGGGATGTTATAAGGTATGTGAAGGTGGTTTGAAGCTTAAAAATAGTCATCACAACATCTACCATGTTCCAAGAAGGTAAAATCCATTCCCAATTTGAAACTACTCGCAAAGGGGCTTCATTCAAGTCATGATTTTTGTCTTCACACGTCTTCCTCTAGACTTTGGGACAACAGTTATAACTTTTTCCATGGGTCAAGAAAATGAACTACAGATTGATTTTTTAGAATTTATGAACCTCATGCATGTCTAGGACAACCTAGGCATCATAAAAATGAGTTTTATTAAACCTACAACAGCCATGAACATGAAGAACAAGTTGCTGATTTGGTTGAGAAAATGGGTATAAATCGAGCTAGTCTTTCACCACAAGGGGAAGTGCATGATATTTGTGCATTTGGATGAGTTCAAAAGTATTTTAGATACCTCCATGATACTTCCCTAGCCTAGGAAATGCTCACACATGAATATAAGAAAGAATTAGGGGAGTTTTCCCATGATCTTGATGTTGTCAATTCAAGGAATTTGAGTGCTTTTTGGGACAATTTTTTGGTCTATCATATCTTTTAATGATTTTTGTCCTATTTATGATGACTTTGAACATGGTCCATCATATCTTAATAAATAAGGACATCGATGAATTTCATGAAATTGGAGCTCCTAAAGTGATGCAAATCGCCAAACATGATAACTTATTTTGTATTTTTTCATTGTGACCATTATTCATTGTCATTATAAAGGTTCTAATTATCATTTTATTATTCATCATGCTTGTAGAAATCATCATCATTCTGAGGAAATGAGAAAAGACACTTACACCAGAAGAGCGTGAAGCTGAGAATAAGAGGAAATGAGAAAGAATGAGGTGAATTCAGGAAAGTAGGAAATTGTCAACCATACAAGAAGACAATCCACCATTGCCAATTGAAGAGGAACATAAAACATCTAATGAATCTAAGAGAGAGATGGAATTGGTGGCATAAAGGGAATGAATGTAAAACCTCTGTGCAATGAGGAAAGTGAATCTCCAAGTTCGAGGCACTCCATCATCCACAGGTCAAGTTGAAGGAACACCATCATTATCTTCTCAAATTGGAGACACTCCATCTTTCACAGGTGAAGTATACGGTACATCTTCATTTTCTTCTCAAGTTGGTGGCACGCCATCATTCACACATCAAGTTGAAGGTACATCATTTTCATCTTTTTCACCTCCAATTGAAGGCAAGTCATCTATCCCATCTCAAGTAAATATTGAAGAAATTCCTAATGTTGAGTCAACTTTACCAATTAAAAAACCTCCTAGAATTTTCCATAGGAAGCCTAAGTTTCTAATCGATATTGATGAGAATGTGTTGAAGCCCATGCAGGATAAGATTCCCATGCCCACTTGCCAAAGATATGCGAATAAGATATGTAAATTATTCTTTGAGAATTTAAATGAAACCGGAAGATGCCAACTATTTGTTGAATTAACAAGATCTAAAATTTAGGCCCACTATGAAGATTCTTGGCCTAAGAACATCTAATGCCTCAAGTGAAAAATTAATTGTCAAGAATCTAATGAGTGCATATGAGAGTGTGGGTTCCACCTTACACACCAAGGATAGTAATGTCACACGACGTGTCATGACATCGACAATAGTAAGCCAACAAACAAAGAAAGCTTGCCTCATTAGAAAGATAATTCAAGCATTGAAAATAAGTAGAAAAACTCTAATGAGAGTCGTTGGAAGACGTAAAAGAGTTGAGGAACCAAACACCAATGAATTGTGGGCATTCTCTTGGAGACTTCCATGGAAAGACAAAGTTCTTGAAGCTTTGAGATCCATCATTGAAGAATTTTGGAAAAATAACACAAGGGTATCTCCTAATGCAAGAGATGTTATGGGAAGGAGAATTGGTTGTCAAAATCGTGAGCCACATCCAAAGCATTTTTTGGATGTGACCCAAACACAAATTTTCAAGAAATTTCAAGAGATGCATCCTCAAATTAAAATTTGTCAAAGATATTTTGAAATGCTAAAACCTTTCTATGTCAAAATAAATCACTCATGCACTACTTGTTGTTTTAGATTACATATTGAATTTTCTAACCATTTTGACGTTTATCAGTCTATATGTTTAGATTTGCATACTAACAATATATGTTTTGTAGGATTGTGGCATACGTGCCCCACCAACTACTTCAAGAGACTTCATATCAAAAATTTTATGTGAAAGAGATGAAGGTCAAATATTCTATAGGAAATTATGCTTGGATGGCACATGTTAGCATTGCGGTGGCTTGCAACATATGGAAAGCACACATGCAGTTGGAAATGAACTAGTAGAGTTTGGCAAGTATAAAAAAATGGCCTACAATACAAAAGATGGTAAGGAAGCAAAGAGGTGTGATTTGGTTATTCAAAAGATTTTAGTGTATCAATTTATGTCTACATTTGGTGATAGTATAGTGTACGAGTATGCAAAGCATACCCATAGAGCTCGATGGTTGGACTTGCAATTCAAGTTATGCAAGGATATGTTTCCACTTGGTACCATCATAACCGTTGTTGACTTTGCAGAGAAATACACACTATAGCCATAGAATGAGGTGTAATCACAGTATTACAACTCTACGCAGGTTGTTATATTTATGAAAATAGCATTCATTCATGCAGAAGATAGTATAGAGGACGACAAGATCTTAAGGGAATATCATTTTTATATTAGTGATGATCGCACACATTCTACAGAGTTTTTGCAAGGTTTCTTTCAGATGTTCTACCGTCATTTGGCTAACATGAACATATCATTCCGTCATCATATCATATGGTTAGATAATTGTGTATCACAATTCAAGAATGCCTGGATGTTCCTTTGGTTGAGCAGGATGCAAAAGGTGAATGATGTTCAACATATGTGGAATTTTTGTGAAGTTGGGCATGGAAAGGGGGAGCATGATGGTGCAGGAGCATGTATCAAAAGAGCATTGGCACAAGAAGAGTTGAAGTACAAAGATAATACAAAGTTGACAGATGTGGGATCTATTGTCGAATGGTGTAACACTACAATGGGTCCAAGTAATGAAGGTAAGTCTACAGTTCATAGATATTTTTGGTTGGTTGATGATTCTAACATTGCAAAATATGAGGACTATTGTACATTGACAAGATCAAGTGAGCTACACTATTTAAGAAGCTCTAATGCAGGTTCATGGACTATTCATACACAACATATGGCATGCTTTTCTTCTTCATGTACATATGATGCTTGGTAAGATTGTGAGTCAAAGGAGTTTGTTGATGATTGGTGTACAAGAGGCCTATGCTTGATTGACCATTATCGACTATCAACAAGACTACAAATGACAGACATTGATTCATCAGTTGATTTTGACCATGTTTCAAATCTAGTTTGACTAGGTATTGTCAGCATTCTAATTTCAAAAAAATTAAGATACCATCTTATTTTGTATTTTTTCTTGTATTGTTGACTATATTCATCGAACTGAATGCACTTATCAATGCAGGGCATGTTTATGCAATTATTGCAGCTGAAGACAATGAAGAAGGAACGGATTATTATTTGTGTTGTTGTGTTGAGGCAAAAAAGAAATTAGATTCCTCTGTTATAGATGGAGAAAACATCGAGCACCCTACAAGATTAGTGGTTGTTACTGGAACATGGCTTAGAAGGTACCCGCTGAAGAAGTCCGATGTGTGGGTGTTCGAGGACTTTGAGCCACATAGGAAGATTCTTCATTATTCTAACCTTGTTGTGGCTTCAAATGTTCATTTGATCAAATATGGGGGTAGACCATTGAATAGGACCTTGTGGAGGGTTCGTGAGTTTGATCACGAGGTGATACTTGACACAATAAAGAGTAGAGTAGGCCATGATGGTTCATTGGATTGAATTAGTGGAATGACAGAAAGGTATGTTATTTTTCTTTGATATCTTGATTTCACCTTGTATATTTTAACTACTCATTTTAGCTAAATAGTGCAATTGCATTTGCATGCAGAATTTTAGTATGATGGAGGTAGGCATAATCCTAATGAAGTTGCCTTTGGAAGCAAAGTAAGATAGGTTTTCATGATTATTTCATGATGATATGTCCTTTACTTTCTATTTCATAATGAGTTTTAATGATGTTACTATGAGTTCTAATTCGTTAATGATGTTACTATTTCATAATGAGTGTTAATGAGTTTTAATGACATACAATTGATAGCAGTGGTAAGGGTAGCCTCAATTGATGCCCTACAAGACATTGGATCAAGTGAGAACACCTTTATAGTATTGAATTTCCAACTACCAAAAAGGTATTATGACTAAATTTTTAGGATAGGCATCTCCTGGGGCCAAACGGATGACACCAACGCATCCAAGTGGGTGGGTAAATGCTAGGGGGGATGTCTTTTCGATGGCAAAGCCTCATGGTCGTTCTTGGCTATATCAAACGTAGATAATTTCTTAAGAGCCCCAAGAAAAAAATGTGACAAACTTTGCATCGACTGTTCCATTGAACTGTGACACCTAGGAACATCTTCATTGCATGTATAGGTGGATTTTAGGTCCACCTACAAACACCTACCTTGATTTTTGCTAAATCAATTTCGTTTGCCTATGGTGGCAAGGAACGCATTCTTGCAAAATGCTTCAGTTTCATGCAGTGGAAAGGTGCTAGGAGTGACATTTTGCATTCCATAGGTCATGGGGCTGAATGGACTTCGCCAACACATCATGGTGGGTGGGTAAATGCTAGGGGAGGTCTCATTTTATGTGCCAAGCACCCCAATCATTTGGGGCAGCAGGCTACCGGTAAAGTCCTTTAAGATCCCTAAGATGGAAAAACTGCCAAACTTTGACGTAGTAGTTCTTAAAATTTGTGGTAGTTGGGAACATTCTATTTAGACCTACAGGTGTATGTGGAGTCCATCTACAATAACCTCTTTCAGTTTTGGTCAACTCTAGTCTGTTTGACCGTGCCAGAATCAAATGCATTCTTACAAAATACTTCAGTTTCATGTAGTGGAAAGGTGCTAGGAGTGACATTTTGCATTGCGTAGGTCATGGGGCTGAACATAATTCACCAACACATTAGAGTGCATGGATGAATGCTAAGGGAGGTCTCATTTTGTGTGCCAAGAACCCCAATCGTTTGGGGCAACAGGCTACCAGCAAAGTCCCTTAAGATCCCTAAGATGAAAAAATTACCAAACTTTGATGGAGCAGTTCTCAGAATTTGTGGTAGCTGGGAATGTTCTGTTTCGACCTACAGGTGCACATGGGGTCCATCCACAATAACCTCTCTTAGTTTTGGTCAACTCCAGTTTGTTTGATCGTGCCGAAATCAAACGCATTCTTGCAAAATACTTTAGTTTCATGCAGTCAAAAGGTGCTAGGAGTGACATTTTGCATTCCATAGGTCATGGGGATGAACAGACTTCTCCAACATGTCGGGGTAGGTGGGTAAATGCAATGGGAGGCATCATTTTGTGTGCCAAGTGCCCTAATCGTTCGGGGCAGTAGGCTACCGACAAAATCCCTTAAGATCCCTAAGACGCAAAAACTGCCAAAATTTGACGGAGCAGTTCTAAGAATTTGTAGTAGCTGGGAATATTTTGTTTGGACCTATAGGTGCATGTGGAGTTTTTCCACAATAACCTCTCTTGGTTTTGGTCAACTCTAGTCTGTTTGACCGTGCTGAAATTAAATGCATTCTTGCAAAATACTTTAGTTTCATGTAGCACAACCTTGCCAGATGCCTTATTTTTTGATATGCTTGTCATGAGGCCAAACAAACTATGCCAATGTGTCGGGGTGGATGGGTAAATGTTAGGGAAGGTCTCATTTCATGTGCCAAGCGTCCCAGTCGTTCTGGCCTGCAAGCTACCAACAAAGTGACTTCGTCGGTAGCTTACAACCTGGAATGATTGGGACCTTTGGCACACAAAACAAGACTTCCCCTAGCATTTACCTGCCCACTCCAATGCGTTGGCAAAGTCTATTCGGTTGTACAAGCTATGGAATGCAAAATGTCACTCTTAGCACCTTTTGAGTTTGTCGGTAGCTTGCAGCCCAGAAGGACTGAGACACTTGGCACACAAAATGAGACCTCCCCTAGCATTTAATCACCCACTTGGACATGTTGGCATAGTTAGTTCGATCCCACAACCTGTGGAATGCAAAATTTTAGTCATAGCAACTTTCTAGTTTGTCGGTAGCTTACAACCTGGAACAACTGGGATGCTTGGCACACAAAAAGAGACCTCCCCTGGGATTTACCCATCCACCCTAATGTGTTGGTGAAATCCATTCAGCCCCACAACCTATAGAATGCAAAATGTCACTCCTAGCAACTTTCAATTGCATGAAACTAAAGCATTTTGCAAGAATACGTTTGATTTGGGTATGGTCAAATGAACTGGAGTTGATCAAAACTAAGAGAGGTTATTGTGGATGGACCCCACATGCACCTGTAGGTCCAAACAAAATGTTCCCATCTAGTACAAATTCTGAGAACTGCTCCGTTAAATTTTGGAAGTTTTTGTGTCTTAGGGATCTTAAGGGACTTTGTCAGTAGCCTGCTGCCCTGAACGATTGGGGTGCTTGGCACATGAAATGAGACCTATCCTAGCATTTACCTACCCACCCTGACACATTGGTAAAGTTCATTCGGCCCCATGACCTATGGAATGCAAAATGTCACTCCTAGCACCTTTCCATTGCATGCAACTGAAGCATTTTGCAAGAATCTGTTTGATTTTGGCACGATCAAACGGACTGGAGTTGACCAAAACTGAGAGTGGTTATTATGGATGGACCCCACATGCACCTGTAGGTCCAAACAGAACATTCCCAGCTGACATGAATTCTGAGAACTGCTCTGTCAAAGTTTGGCAGTTTTTGCATCTGAGGATCTTAAGGGACTTTGTTCGTAGCTTGCTTCCCCAAACGATTGGGGTGCTTGGCACACAAAATGAGACCTCCCTTGGCATTTAACCACCCACCCCAACATGTTGGTGAAGTCTGTTCAGCCCCACGAGCTATTGAATTGCTCAATTCATTGCATGAACATATCAAGTTGAGATCATATATTCTATTGCATGATTATAGACAAGATATATGTCATATTAAAGGACCATGAAGGTTAGAATTCATGTGAATAATGAAGGCATGATATGTTGTGAGCAAGTGTTCAAGGTAAAGAGCCAAATTGATGTGAGTATGGTTGAGCTAAGATGACATCAAAAGCATAAAGGATATAGCAATTTTGTCAAAACTTGTAGTTGCAATTACCTTGTGAGACATGTATGCAAAGTGTGGAAGCATAGACAAGGCACGTGGATTGTTTGATACAAAACCACAGAGAGATGTCCTCTCATGGGATACAATGATTGCAAGATATGCAAAAAATGGATTTGTTTAAAAGATTTTAGAAACTTTCAAGTAAATGCAATTGGTGCACGTGTAAAGCCAAATTTCACAACCTTTGCCAGGGTCCTCTCTATCTGTACACCAAAATAGGATGTTTAGAACATCGTATGGATAGCCATCAAATCATAAAGGATATAGGAAATTTGTCACATGCTGTAATTGCAACTGCCCTTGTAGACATGTATGCAAATTGTGGAAGCATAGATAAGGCACGTGAACTATTTGGCATGATGCCCCAAAGAAATGTCACCTCATGGAATGTAATGATTGAAAGATATGAAAAAAATGGATTTTTAGATAAGGCTTTAGAAACTTTCAAGCAAATGCAATTGGTGGGTGTAATGTAGTGCCCTTCCATTCTCATTTTGGATGTGCAGATAGTCTGGCTAAGGAGCATGAAGATGAAGGTAAAATAATATGAATATTTAGGGTATGTTATACAGTTGATGTTGTACATTATATGATGTTGGTAGATGCTACATTCATGTTGGTGACATTCCTGATTATCCTCATGTGTGGTTTCATATGACAGTTAGCATGTTTTATTGATAATCCTTGTTGCGACATTGATAATTCATATGATCTGACATTGTTTTACATTCAGGTGATTATGATGTTGATCTTACTATGATTGTCATAAGTTAGAATTAATTTTTATGCGACTAATTTTGTATTATAGGATGATTTGATTATTGTGTGGTGCGAAAAGAGACAATGTCATACCACTCATTCGTGAGCATCCGAAAATGTTACGATTCTCTTTCACTCTGCGACCATTTTATATTTATTATACTTGTGCATAGACCGTGTTGTGTGTTGCAAGTTGCAGGTATTAGGCATTGACTCCACCTGAATTGACAGGTCTGAGTGTGCCTTAAACCCAATGGAGATTGTTGAATGAAGATAACATATGGTCCCCTAGTTAGCCATCATCCTTGAAAAGGTTGAGTATTCAGTTTTGCACCAGTCAGTGTTGTCTCTTTGAGCATAATAGTCAGTTGCTGTCGTTGTGGTCATGCTTTCGATCATGCTTTGTGTCAGGTATTGTTCGGCATTTGGGTTATTTAGTTTGGCATTGTTTGATTAATAATTTGGTTAATTGTTGCATTAAAATAAAATTAGTAAGTTAAGAAGGCACTTTTGATAAATACATATATATAAATGCCTTTATGAGAATTTGAGTTTATAGAAAAAAATAATAAAAAAAAATAATAATAAATGTAAATGCTAGCTAAAGATAAATAAATAAATTAATATAATTAAATGTTGTGTTAAGTGGTAATAAAAATAGATAATATTTATGAGTTGTCATAAAACTCATATATAGTAAATACTAAATAAATAAGAATAAAAATGATTCTTGTCTAGTTGTAAAGGAAATAAATAAGATAAAAAAACTATTGTCTGGTTAAAAATAGCAAATTGTAAGAAAGGGATTTAGGCAGAATTTATTGCCTTTAATGGGGGGAATCTTCTAGAAGATATTGGGGGGATTTCTCTCTCATAATAATCTTCAGTCTAGATGGAACTTTTGGGGGGAGAGGAGATGGGAGAGACTAGTTTTTGGTTGCAGCAGTTGAACTCGGCATCGAATCTTTAGCCCAGTCAAGCAATCGAAATCAGGTTCCTTTGGTTATAATTTCTGTCTCAGTTTTCTGTTGAAGCAAATGTTTGAATTATGATTTTTCCTGTCAATTGTAATTTGCTTGAGAGGTTAGAAGCCTTGTTATTAGATCCAATTGTGCGTGTTTGTATCATTGCATTTCTGGGAATCATTGATTGAAGTGACTATCTATCTCACCCATTTCATCTCTATTTTTATAGTCTGTTGCGTTAGCCATAACTTTATTTTTACGGATTGGGTTCCTCTAAAATTTTTATATATGATGCATGAATTGGTTATCTAAATTATATCCGAAAATCAGCCTTACCCAGTTTCTCATTTTGGAGATATGAATATTTTGTGACTTTCTACCTCTCACTCGTTTCATCTCTATTAAAACAGTTAGTTGTGTCACCAATAACTCTTTATTTTCGAACTGGGTTCTTTGAAATTTTTATATAAGATTCAGCTCTTATATATGAAAATCATATCCAAAAATTAGCATTATCCAGTTTGTCAATTCAGAGATATGTATCAATTAGTGACAGACAATTCCTATGCCATCTTGGTTGTTATTAAATCTACAAATCCATTCTATGCATATCCTTTAATCATTACATTTCATAATTTGACATCTCTTTGAGGCAATTTGCTGAACAGTTAATGCACTTTGTCTGTGCTCTCACTTTTACATACATGTCTACTAGAGCATTTCCTTTTCAAAATCTCTTATCATTTTCAAAACATTCTATATTTATATTCTTTTTGATATAGTATCTGTTCTTGCATATCTTAGTCGATCATATTAGTATGTTTCTTTCTTAGTGGTTTATGATGTGCATTTGAAAGTGAATGTGATGTGTGACCATTGTGTTTTAATGGTGTCAAGTGTTTGTGTCATTTGGGGAAGTGGTTTCAAGAGGTCTAGGAGGGTGTGATTGTGTGGGGGTTGGCTATGTGTGCATCATGTGAGTTGAATGAAATGTATTCTTGAAGTATTGCCTCCTATTCATGTTGGTATGATTCATGTGCAAGATGGTGAGTGCCTTGCTTGGTGTACCTCTTCATGTGATTATGATGACTATGCAAGATGTGTAATGCCTTGCTTTGTGAAATGATGTATATATTATGTTGTAAATGCATCATGATGAGAAATGTGATAATTCATGCTTGGTTTATGTTATGGGCTTGGGGAATCTAGATGTAGCAAGGGGGAGTGGCTTCCAATGTGGGGCCGATGCCCAAAGTGGCGAGCCTGGGTAACCCATTGGGAGTTGTAATCAAGTGATAACCTAATATTAAATCTAGGGGCTGGGTAGTATTTTCATTAACAAGATAATGTATGTGCCTCACCCATGGATAGAGTGCTTGTATAGGCTCAGGATGGGTTGAGAAGGCTTGGTTAGCAAGATCAACTTCCTTGTCCTCATGAAAGGAATGTTGGTTCCGCATGTGTTACCCTATGGAGCCGACGTCTAGTAAGAGACTGTCAGGGTAACCATAGATGGGGGTCGACACTTAGCGAGAGACTGTCAGGGTAACCCATGGATGGGGGCCAACGTCTAGCTAGAGACTGTCAGGGTAACCCATGTTAGGACTGTGTGATGACACTCATCCCTACTGCAGTCTAGAATTCTCTAGTTGTGTTCTCCCCTTTGTTTTGTGAATGCCTCTGGAAGTGATGTTTGAGTTACTTTTGATGTCCTTATTGACTGGTGTTGTTTTGGAGTCATGTGTAGTCCTTGCACCTATTAGTCTACTATCTTTTTGACTGTTGGAGGAAGTGGTGATTCTGTTGTGAATGTCATGTGTACTTGTATGTGGGAGTCATGTTAGCCTTTTGTGTTGTGTTCCTATCTTCTTAACTATTTCATGTTGTGGGACCTTATTGTTATCTCCTAGCATGGGGGGTGGACCTTAGGGTTCCACATGGTTGGGTGGTTGTGCTTTTATCTCCATTGGTTCCCCTTGCTGTTGTTCGTGTGCGAGAAGGATGTACCTTATGTAGCAGATTTCTGATCCTGTTCTAGCTCGAGGAGACAGATATTCATGTACTGTTGTCTTGATGTATGTACTCTAATGTAATTAGGAAAACAATATTGTAAGCAATGTAATGTGTACCCTCATGTAAAGGGAATTGTATATGTACTTGTAATCATTTATACAGGACCTTAATGAGTACTTATCTGATGTTATAATATGGAAATGTATGTGTCTATTCAGTTGATGCAATTAGATTTAGAATGAACTATGAGTTTTAGTTAATTCATAATGTTGGTTAGATCTTGTTAATAGCTTGTTAGTAATGCAATCGTGGAACCCTAGAGGATAAGCTTAACTTGATGTTATGAATAAATATGATTTACATTTCTTTGTTATTTTTTTCCTTAAAAAAAATTGTTCTTTTTGTATAGCATATTTGAGCTGTTCTCTGGGGTTTCTTGGCATTATATGTAAAGCCAAATTCCAAAACCTTTGAAATGGTATCTTTGGAACACAGTATAGACATCCATCAAAGCATAAAGGATATAACAATTTTGTCAAAGTTGTAGTTGCAAATACCCCGCGAGACATGTATGCTAAGTGTGGAAGCATATACAAGGCACACGAACTATTTGATACAACACCACAAAGAGATGTCCTCTCATGGGATGCAATGATTGCAAGATATGCAAAAAATGGATTTGTTGAAAAGACTTTAGAAACTTTCAAGTAAATGCAATTGGCACGTGTAAAGCCAAATTCCACAGCCTTTGCTAGCATCCTCCCTATCTGTACACTAAAATAGAATGTTTGGAACAACGTATGGACATCCATCAAAGCATAAAGGATATAGGAAATTTGTCACATGCTGTAATTATAGCTGCCCTTGTAGACATGATATGAACAAAATGGATTTTTTGATAAGACTTTAGAAACTTTCAAGCAAATGCGATTGGTAGGTGTAAAGCAAAATTCCACAACCTTAGCTAGTATCCTCCTTGCCTATGCCAAAATGGACATCCATCAAAGGATAAAACATATGGGAATTTTTTTAGATGTTGTAGTTGCAATTGCCCTCAGACATGTATGCAAAGTGTTGAAACATAGACAAGGCACGTTAATTGTTTGGTATGATGCCTCAAAGAAATATCGCCTCATGGAATACAATGATTGCAAGATATGAACATTTAATGGATTTTTGATAAGCCTTTAGAAAATTTCAAGAAAATGCAATTGGCGAGTGTAAAGCCAAATTCTAAAAACCTTAGAAGTGGTATCTTTGGAACACGGTATAGACATCCATCAAAGCATAAAGGATATAGGAATTTTATCAAATGTTGTAGTTGTAAGTACCCTGCAAGACATGTATGCAAAGTGTGGAAGTATATACAATGAATGTGAACTGTTTGACATGATGCCTCAAAGAAATGTTGTCTCATGGAATGCAATGATTGCAAGATATGCATGAAATTGATTTTTCGTAAGGCTTTAAAAACTCTCAAGAAAATGTACAAAAGTAAATTTCAACCAAACACAAATTTTGGCACGTTTAAAACTAAATTGCATAGCCTTATCCAACTTCCTCCTTGCCTATGCCAGAATGGGATCTGGGGAACATGGTGTGGACAACCATCAAAACATAAATGATATATGAATTTTGTCACATGTATTGTATTTGCAGCTACCCATGTAGACATGTATGGAAAGTGTGGAAGCATAGACAAGGTGCGTGAATTGTTTGAAATGATGCCTCAAAGAAATACACAGTCCTATAGAATGCAATGATTGCAAGATATGCACAAAATGGATTATTTGAAAATGATATATAAAATTTCAAGCAAATGCAATTGGCACGTGTAAAACCAAATTCCTGTAACGATAATTGATCATCATATCAAATATTTAATATAAACTGTCATATACATAATGTCATGAACATAACATCTAGTTTATATACAAAGCCATATAGGTATGTCCAAACAAAGCCATACGTGCATATATACAAAAATATACATCGGTAACATACAAAAGTATGTATATAAAGCCATCAAGGCATACAAAAAATGTCCCAAAAACTAGTTTCCTATGGACTTTTATGAAATAATCGGCGGCCCTTGCTTAACTGTGAAGATGGAGAGCCAATCTGTAACTCATCCTCTCTCTGTCATTGAGTAGACCTCTTTGATAGAAGTTCATCTAGCTCCACCTATTAATGTACAGTCAAACAATATGCACATTACTATAGAAAATGTACATGAAATATATAACATCACATATGTAATTGATCACTTACTGCCATCCAATGATCACTCTCCATCATCTTGTCTCGAGTTTCTTTGTTCGTAGTTGGACAGGGTGGAGTTGTGACCTCCTATGAGAAGCATCAAGAAGCAAAATTGACTAAACATAAATATCATTTATGTACATCAAATGACATGAGATAAAACAAGAAATACAAAATTATGACATTTTCATGTTATTGGCTCATACCTCGGTCAAAGGATTTAAAGACATCATGGCTGCAACAATGCCTATCTGTGCTGACTCACAAAGATGAGGAGGAGTCTCCACATTCAGCATCTGAAAATCAAGTTCAAGATTATTTGACCAAAATAAATACATAGCATTATTTTAAAAATGCATAATGATTAGAAATGGTTAAATTTACCTCTGTAAAAGTGGTGGATTTGCATCCAGGGGACCAAGGAAACCATGGAGGTGTCGGTGACTATTGAAATCATCAAATTGTCACAAAATAATATTATCATTGACATATCTACAATAATTATGATCATGTGATAAATTACATACCTGTTGACTTGACCTCCTCTCATAACTCGGCAATGGACGACTAACAGAGGTAGGTTGAAGACTCTGACCCTAGAATTTCATTGCGTAGACAAGTACATACATTATTTTTGACTCATAATATAGATAGTCATATAAAATTAATTACAAATTTCAAATAACAATATATTAAATCAAGATGAAACTAGTAAAAAATTACTTGAGAGTCAATACCAGATGTAGTCTGTAAGAGATCATCGGTGAGAACAACCTCATCCAATATGGATGTCTGCATCATTGGATGCTGCTCCTATGTTGCAACATCTTGCCAAGGGTCCTACTATGAGTCTTGCGTCCCATAATCACACAGGTTCCCACATAAACTGCACAAATGTGGGGACAAATGATGCCTACTGCTCTCACCCTCATCGGCTTGGGTAAGATCATCGGCATGCTGTGATAGAGATTGGGTGAGAGTAGTCAATGAATGTAATGTCTCCACCTCAACACTCTCCTTTAAAGTTGAAGGGAATGACGTATGTTCTAGCCTCAACAAGGGTACATGCACATGGTTTTGATCTCACTGATCCCCCTCTCTATCTTGGGTAGAGCCACCACCTCTAACCTGGAACTTACGGATGTCAAAATAATTAGGAATCTTCTTGAGGACGAACCCGCAATGGAGTTTCCTCAAGAAATATTGTGGCACCTCATCATTGCTTCATGGGCACTCATCGAAGACCATGTACCATCTATCCCAAAAGTTTTGGGATATTTCTTCATTCCTACACCAATTAATAGGAAACCGTTTGCAAGTTTCTTCTAATCTTTGGCTAGTTTTGAGATTAATAAAGTGTGTACATAATTGAGATTTTATAAGTTTTTCATTCTTCACTTGTTCATATGACAACTTGTTGGTATAGTGTTGCCGACACCTCTCCCTATAGTCTTGAAATTTGGTGATTTGTTTTGTCACCGAATTGGTGTGGGAAACAATTTCCACTAGTAACTTTGCAAGTGCCCTCCTATGATCGGTGCTTGTACTTGGATTGTTTAGCATTTGAATAAGAGTTTGAAGATGTTTCTTGTTTTCTTCTATTATCCATAGGTAGTTTTCTTGACTATCCCTTACATTGTGAGGACGTGAAGGAGGGTTTTGAGGGTTTTGGGGGTTGTTTTCACCCTCCTCAGCTAGATTTGGGTTTTCTCTCGCCTCAAAAATTGTAAATGCAATATAAAAACAAATCAAACATTGCAAAACTCAAAAATTCTTCTCAAACTAACAAAAATCAGTCAAACCCTATCTTCTTCGGCTGCTAGACCCTCCAAATTTGCTCGACGACGTCTTTGGTGGTGAGGTGGCATCATGAATTTGTCATTTTATCTCTTGCACTTGCTTGGAGAGACTTCCCTTCAACACAATCATGCTTTCAACTCTATTTTTTTTGCTGGTAAATTTCTTTGGCCACGGCTGAATGACAACAAAAGGAGTTTTTTTTTTGAGTTTTAAGTGAAACAAAATAGGCTCACATTTTTTTTTTGTTTTGGACCAAAAAGTCCCATGGTGGCGAATTTTTGGTCCCCCATCTCTTTGCATATACCCTTAAGGAAATTTTCAACATTCTAAAATATAAGATATACTTGATTATAAATTTAATAGGTAATTATTAATAAATTTCTACATACAACATATCTAAAATTTTGATGGACACACTAATTGAAAAACATCCATAACATTCAAACCATTTCATTTTTTCAAATATGAAAGATGCGTCACACTCTATGCTTCACTGGTTATAGGTTAAAAATAAATAAATTTGAATTTCATATTTTTTTGACCAAGTTAGGTTGGCTGGAAAATTACATTTTAATATTTTTAAAAAGTCATAATAAAAAATTCATAACTAATTATTTACTTACAAAAAGACTTCAAAAAATATGCGTCACATCTGGGCATGTGTCCTTCACTTATATTTAAATATTCATTTTTTTGGCTCATACTTAGGTTGGCTGGAATGATAACTACTTTTTTTTTTTTTCAAAAATTTTAGTAGTGCTTCATTGAAATATCCATTTTTTTTACCAAATAAATTTAATTTAAAAAAAAAAGTAGCCCATAAACTACATTCAATTTTCTACAAATTCTATTGTTACATATTTTTAAAATTATGTCGATAATCCATTCAGATTTTCATGTGAAGTTGTTTAAGTCTATTATTTAGCATTTTCATTACTACTTAGAGGTATTGTTTGGCCCATGATGATCTTGCACTTACCTTAGGCAAGATACAATTAGAGGTCACATCATTAGAATATTTCAAATCTAGCGAGAAATCATAAACCAATTCCATGAAGAAGCTACACAAGATTTAGCCATCATAAGAGAGGCATACAATGAAAATCTTCATTTATTACAAGAACTAACCTTTCAACTTTGACAACTAAAGAACAACGATCACAAAAACAACAATTAAAACATTCAACAAATTAATGCGATCAACTCAACAACGATTCATGATGTTTTGCTTCCTAGAGAAAAGGACACCCCCTCAGTACTGCCATCACTTGACTAGATTTTGCCACAAGAATAGGAATGGTTGGGAGGTTACCTTTGTGATGCTGCCATGACTAGGGGGTCTTTTCAAACAACCCAATCACACATCCATTACATAGCACAATGGAAGCAAAATATAAATGCGAACAAAACTCACTTTGATTTATTGATTTCAAATATAATTGTTTAACAAACACAATCAACTACAACAAATTACACACATGGCCTCTCACTATCTACCATGGATTTAAGCCTCTTAGCCAACCTCTCCTCTCGCTAGTCATTGACTCCCTCTCCATGTTCTTCATCTTTGAATTTCTCTCTTCCTCAAGATAAAGGAGTTTTCCCTCTTGTAGACTCATCTATCTTTTTTTGTTGTATAAACCTTGGTTAGAGACCAGGGACCCATCAAAACTAGGACAAGCCCTTAAGTTTGAACATAAAGAGACTGTCATATCCAAGTCTTAACAACATAGATACATATACATATTGACAGGGAGAGAGGACAAATTACATGACCCTCTCCCCAACATCTATCTACAAACAAACAGAACTAGATCACTTATCTGCCAATCTAGTCAAATCTACCATATCACCCTCCTCGTCATAGGCACAGGTGAAGTCCAATTGAGCATGTTCCTCCATAGGCAACCCCATCTTGACTGTAATGTGTTCCACCATCATCCATGTCTTGACAACTCCCAACAACACATCATGAATATGGCCAAGGATCACCTCATGATTCTCCTTCACTGCCTTGGAAGACTCCACCATATCTTCATGAGATAAAATAGAAGCAACAAAAATAGACATCAATGTTGCCATAGTCAAAGATTGAGCCACCCCAAATACATTCCAACGCCCCCGCAAAGTACCACAATCAAGAAGCATAGTAGCCATAGCCTCCCAAGCCTTCCCACCATCCTGACTATCCACTCCCTTAGCTAAGGAAAACATTTGATAGATCCACTCCCACAAAATAGGATTTTTGACTTCTGCATCGACCAGATTCACAAAGTTTGCCATGGCTTCCTCCCTAGACAACTTATTTAACCTTTTTCATGGTGTGTACGCCCTCTTCATTCTTCCACCCACCGTGTTGCTCGCTACCTTCCGCTTAACTTGACACTGCAAAGGAGAGGGAGTTGCAACCTTGCTCTTGCTTTTGCCTTTTCCACAACCATGGACACCAACTTTGCCTTCCATCCCACCAATGCCAGCAGAACCCCCAGCCTCCGCCATAACAATATCACTCAATAATAGCAAATCTAGAAAAATAAGGAGAACTCCACATCGATTCAAAAAATACTTTCAACACTACCATACGCCACCAAAGATAATGAATGACCAGCCTAGCCCCAAATGTTTCGGACGTATCATTCGTCGGGAGTGAGTAATAATTAATGCCTACTTAATGATCCATCCCATTATCAAGGGGTCTCATCTATCTTGAATCTACTACCATATCTGCCTTTTCTTCTCTCTTTTATTATATTTTCCTTTATGTACTATGTTGCACCCTGCTTCTTTTCCTTCTTGTCTCTTTCTCTCCACACCTTCCCCTTCCTCTATTTCTTATGCTCTTTTCTTATTTCTTATTTTCTTCTTTAAACTATTGTCTCCTTATTCCCCTGTGCTGCATACCATTCACTCCTCTTCCTTTTTTTATTTTTGTCTTCTTTTCTTTTTAAAGAATGCTATGCCTCTCTCTTTTTCTAAATTCTTTGCCTTCCATTTTTCTACTCCACCTATCCCCTTCCAAATAATATAATCAAAGAAGAAAAAATAAATGACGCTTCCTTTAATTTCAATATTTATCAAGGAGGGAATTTCATTTTCAAACTACATACTTATGGCGCCTCCTGTCTCCTCCTTTTCCACGTTCCATCATATTTTTAAAATGTTTCATTTTATTTTTTATTTGTAACAACAAACTTTTAATAGGTAGGCACCTTGTCAATAACTCAAAACATGAGATTACAACTACACCAGGCTAGATTTAAAAGAAGATTTACAACAAAGAATAGACAATATTTGTTTTGCATGTAATGCTAAAATAAAACACTAAATCTACCATATGAACTCTGAATTTGATGAATTAGTTGAATTTTCCACAAAATATTGGATCCCTTCAATCCTTTTAGTGAGGCACGGATAGGAGGATGTGAAATTTGATTCGTGAGACCAACACTGGACATCGGAAAAGCTTGAAAAATGACATTTTACATAATTTTTGACTGGATGTAAATCTTCACCTAAAGATTGGCCACAATGCATGGAATAAGCTCCTAAACCTCCATGTTAAACCATTTTACTCTAGTTTTTATGAATCTCTAGAATTAATATTTCTTATATTCTGCCGAGCAAAAACAGAGAATTTTAATTTCTTCCAAATGGTAATGTATCATGCCATGAAAAGTTTCCACAATGAGTGAAATACATTGATGAACACCCCTATAAAACAGTTTGACTCAATCCCTCACATATCTTCAAAAGTAATTGTTTTGGTGAAACTGTTAGATGAACTTTAAAATTGCGTCAAAGCGATACTTTCACTTCTATAAATTTGATCAGAGTAGAAGTTTTCTGATGCAGCAAGATGCCAAGAAATGAAAACACACACCAATATTGAAAACAAAACAAACATATATTTTTGGTTGATGAGGGATTGCCTGTGGACTCGGATGCTCTTGCATCACTTTGTAAGAATATAGTTCATATGCTGCGTTGGAGTCTAACTCATTCGTGTTGTGTTTGAGTCACATTCTAAACAACATAGACATAAACCATCATAAACATGTGATGAAATATATCATCTCTATACATGCTCAATGCTAGTTACATGAGGATGAGAATAATTTTGGTGGAAAATCATTGATACCCTATGGAATACTAAAGAAATCATTATCTGTGGAGACAAAAATCCTCTTCTACACCATCTTCACTGGTGAAATCATAAAAAAGAAGAGAATCATAAAACCTAGGCTATATATATATATATATATAATCTAGAGGAGATTTTTCAAAGAGAAACTTGGATAAATTACTCTCATCCAACTAAACGAAACTCTCATACCACTCTATGCAATTACCCTCCAAATCTATTCATGTACCTATTTCCTTTTCATATTTTTCTTTCACATATGATTAAGATAAAATTTAGCAAATGCCCCCTCAAAGTGGCATTGTATGGTGTTGCCCTACCTTAAGGGTGTACTTTATTTATGAATATATTACACATTTCTATTATTTTATGTGAGGTTTATAATATTTTTACATGTTATGTTAATATTATTTTACATCAATGTTGCATAGAATATACAATACAAAGACATGGACTCCATGTGCTAGTCTCTTAATGGTTGGCTTGTCAATTTTGGTAAAGTAAGAGGATAAAATTATACGTAAGGATGTGAATTATACAATAAAAACGGTGTGAAGGATAAGATATTAAACATAAATTTTATGAAATCACTTCAAAAAACTTGTCATATATGAGATGGAAAGAATTGAAGTGTTGAGCAACTCTAACTCTCATACCACTCTATGCAATTATCCTCCAACTCTATTCATGTACCTATTTCCTTTTCATATTTTTCTTTCACATATTATTAAGATAAAATTTAGCAAATGCCCCCTCAAAGTGGCATTGTATGATGTTGCCCTACCTTAAGGGTGTACTTTATTTATGAATATATTACATATTTCTATTATTTTATGTGAGGTTCATAACAATTCTACATGTTATGTTAATATTATTTTACATCAATGTTGCATAGAATATACAATATAAAGACATGGACTCCATGTGCTAGTCTCTTAATGGTTGGCTTGCCAATTTTGATAGAGTATGAGGATAAAATTATATGTAAACATGTGAATTGTACAAGAAAAATGATGTGAAGGATAAGATATTAAACACAAATTTTGTTAAATCACTTCAAACAACTTGTTCTCATATATGAGATGGAAAGAATTGAAGTGTTGAGCAACTCTAATAATTGTGTACTATCCCTTGCGCTCAGCAAGAGTTGATCAGAGGCCTTGCCTCAGTGAGAGTTGATCAGAGTTGATCCTTGGTATATTCATTTAAAACCATTCAACTTTACCAGTGGACCAAAAACCCATTGACTTATTATTATTTTAGAGATTGACTATTATTCACTAATAGTAAAATATCTGGAGATGATCACTTTAATCAAAACCTTGAATAATCTGTACACAATAAGCACGTTGGAAAACAAAATATATACAATCAAAAAATGCTTTTAAAAAAAAGGAAAAGCAAATACTTACCATGTTTGTAATATTTATTTAAGCATCTCCGTACAAGCGAGTCAGTGACTTGGTGAACAGAGAGTAACCAAAGATATCACGAGGGCATCTGAAAGAAACTCAACTCTGGCATAATATTGGTAAAAAAAGCTGTAAAGTAATTTTTTTTCCTCATAATATTCAGCATCGCATCAAATGGTAGGGCATTCTGAAATTTGAATTGACCAAAGACAATTTTAAGACCGACAAAAAGAAAAAGAAAAATGTCCTCAGAATAAAATAAAGACTTAAAATTGTCCCAAACTCGACGGAAGGAACCAAATTTTGCCCCAGTTCTATCTTCGGAAAAACTATAATAGGAAGCCAATTCCTCTTGTTGTCCTGTGCAGTTTGTATAATGCACTGCACCATCCACTTCCTCGTCCATGAACAGAGCTGTTGATTGATGGTCTACCCACCTACAACTGTGAGTAACCGTGTGTTTATTTCCATTTTATTTTTACTTCTGGATTTGTTTCTATTCTTTATACTTTTAAATTATCATGATCTTGGATTCATGGCCTAAATTTGACATTTTTTTTATGACGGTTATTTATTTAAAGGTGCCTATAAAATATTATGACATATCTTAGTATAAGTAAAATTATATATAAACCAAATATATATATCATCATAATCCTATAAAATTTTTGACAATCTGTTCAAACTCTCTCTTTTCATGTGATATAGTCTTTTTAAAATCTTAATTGTATTTTATGGCAAAAATGCCCAAATACTGCTATACGGCCATCAAATCTAGGCCGTCGTTGGATTGATCCTCTTTCATTTCTATGCAAGAGTTCTGTTGAATCTCAGGAAGAACTCAAATAGTCTGTAAGCACTGTACTGTAGCCCTCAATCTTGTCAGCACTGCACTATGTGCATGAAAATACAAGATGAAAAGGATTCATGGGAAGAAATGTAATCTTTCTGTATCTTTTGTTCAATTTAAATATTATGTAAGTTTGTAGGTTAAATGTGGGGTTGATTCTAAACTAGTATAGCTATATTTAAAAAAATATATCTAAAGTATGCCGAGATCGAATGCATCATTTAATTAAAATTTTTAAGTTTTAATTGCAATGTGAAAGTGTTCTAAAGCTTTGTAGTATCAAAGGCTAATGACAATTACAAGATTTCTAAGATCCAATCGCCTTAGCATGATCCAAACCAAAATACAAAATACATCTCCTGTTCAAACAATTTACTAGTGAATCCATTGAGATTTTTGTCTAGAGAAAGAAAGAGAAAGCGAGAACATGGCATTACTCTATGGTGTAAAAGGAAAAAAGAGCTCCAAATATACAACAGGTGATCAAAACAATAGTAGAGATGTACAGTATAAACCAAGAGCTTCAAGCTCCATTGATCTATTGGGTTGATTCCTCTATTCAATCATGTATACCCAATTCATAATCATAGTCATCCAATCCTCAAAAACCTCAGCACATTTGTATATTTAAAAAAGGGTCCTCTTAACAATTCATGAGGACCAATTCCCAAGTGCTAAAATTGATTAGAAGTACTGACGACTGGTTATATGGGTTTCAAGGGCCTCCATCTATCTTTAAAGATTGTTCAACTTTTCATAATTCTAACTATAACCATAAGCCTAATCCTAACCTTAAACTAAACCCTAATTGAAACCCTAATCCTAAGTAAAATTCTAACCCTTAGTCTAATTATATTTGTAAACCTAATTTTAATTGTGATTGTAATTGTATCCTGTAAATCGAACCCTAATTGTAACTCTAACTGTAACCTTACATCTAACCTTAACACTACTTCTAATGATGGCACTGATTTTAATCATAACCATAATTGTAACCCTAAATCTAATTATAAGAAATTCTATAACCCTAAATCTGATTCTAAATTAATAGATAAAAAGGTAATACTACATTATATGCAGTTAGTTGTTATTTTAGAATTGTGCATAGTTATTTTATAAAAGAAACAATATAATAGCTTGTTACCATTCAACTATAAATTTAGGTGATGGTTGAACTTAAATAGAGGAAATTAGGAATCAATACCTTAACACACATAGGGAAGTCTAAACACACACTATTATAATCTCGTCCACATGAGTTGTCCTCTACCCATATGGGGTAAATCCATGAGAATCCAACTTACCACCACCTTAGTTTCATATGTTTTTTAATATTTAAATTTATATTTTACTTTTATATTGTACAATTATATTATAACAATCAATTTATTTTTACGTTTTAATTATTTATTTTAATATTAATAAATTAAAATTATTTGTATTTATTTAATTTTTAATAATATATAGTATATTCAATTGTTTTTATTATTTATTTAATTTATTTATCCTTATAACATGTTTTAAAATACTATGTATATTTAATTAAACTTACATGAAAAGTGTATAAAAATATTTATTTTATATATTTGATTTTAGTGAACTAATAATATCAATTATCTATTTCAAAAAAATCTTAACATATAACTAATATTATTTTTTTATTAAAATATTATTAATTTTTATTACTAATTTATTTATATAAATTTTATTTCAATATTTTATAAAAATTAATATAATTATTGCACTATAATTTTAAAATAAAATTATATTATTATATAAGTGATATTATTATTATATAATATTTGCAGGATGATAAATATTGTAATGTAAAATAAATGAAATCTTTTAATTAAATTTTTATTTTATAAAATTTGATTATATAGTTTGTTTAGTCATTTTGAAATCAATAAGATATTTCTTATTTATATTCATATCAATTATAAACTATAAATGAGAATAAAAAATCTAAACTTTTGTAAGTGTAAAAGGTTATATAAACATTTGAATTAGAACTTTAATTTTTCTAATTTGATTTGTGCCTAAGTGTGAACCATTTCAAAACAAACTTTGTGATTAGTAATTTGAATTAATAATAAGTTGTTTATTTATATATTTTGGTAATATTTACAATAAATATTTGTATGTGTTTACTTTAGTTGTAACTATTATTATAAAAAGAATAAAATGTCAATATAAATGTAAAAGTTCACTTACAAAACTTAAATTTTAATCAAAATTTTCTAAATTTTTAAAATATAGTACAATTTGATTGTACTTGATTTAAACCTCCATTAATTTAAAGTCTAATATAAGAATAATTTTTAATAAACTTTTATTAAAGAGAGTGAAAATCCTTATTATTAACATTTATAAAGAGTAAAATATAGTTAGTATAAATAAATATAAATAAAAGAAATATTTAAATGAATGTAAGATGGAGGAGAAAAGTTTTAATAGTTGTGCCCAAATTGGTATATATATAACATAACATTAGTAATTAGTAATTTTGAAATGATATTATTGAATTTCTCATGGAATAACCATGCTTTATTCATCATAATTGGCATATGTTGTTATACAAGAACTCTAATATGTTGGTATTTTGGACATACATGTGAAACACATATCTAAATATCTAGTGAGCATTATAGCAATCTAACTATGTAACAACATCACACACCTTATTACCTATATTTGAATATTTAGTTTTTAACACTAGCTAACTTGTGAACATTGTTCACTATATTCAACCCTTCTCTATTTTTTATAAAACTTAGGAAGTCAAATGGCCTTTGTGAATCCATCTTCAAGTTGACTCAAGTAAAACACTATTGAAGTTGCATACCTTACTTTTCAATCTTTGTTTGATAGATTGGTAAAGAACTTCTATCTTGTGTTTGTATGCATGCCCTATCAACCACTCTACTTAAACACCATCCACTTCAATAATCAAACAATCAATAGCTAATTTACACCTCATCCATATCAAAAACTGGTAATTATTTGTCCTCTTTTTATTGGTCAAAATGGACATTCGAGTGTTAAAATGGATGATGTTTAAGAATAGCCCATATCAATAAGAAATAGTACACCTATGATTTGAAAAATCTATGCTATCATCAATCATTACAGTAGTACTCTTCACATTTTTCAGGGGAGGGGGATGGTGAGACGGAGAACCGAAGCGAGGGGAAGGATTGCTTTCTTTTTGTTTAATTTAAAAATAATGGTAAGTGATGGTTGAGAAATTTTATACTTGAATTTTGCAGGTGAAGTGAGAGGCAGAGTTTCACACATCTGAAGAGAACAATACGAGGTAGGAAGAAGAAAATAATACAAGAAAGATTTTGTATTCCTTTTTCCCTGGTATCTTTTTGATCTACTCACCTGTGGAAGAAGTTAACAATGGCCAAAAGGACTAAAAAACAAGTTGTAAAAGAGTGGCATCTATCAGTGGCGGACCCAGAAATTCAGTCCTCATGGTTTGATGACGTGAAGCGCAAGTTCAAATTTCACAAGGCGGAAAACAGTGAGTCAGATGATAATTTAGAAAAGCTTTCTTCTGTCTCCATTAACTCAGTGCCCAAGTATCTGATGGGCTTAAACAGGGACGCATATGTGCCTCGGGTAGTCTGTTTGAGCCTTTTTCATCGCAGGGTATCTAGGCTCCCACAACAGTAGCAGCACGCATGCTTTCTAGTCGAGCGAGTGCAGAGCTTGCTTCCAAAAATTACAGAAAGCTATGAAGTAAAAGTGGATTTCGAGCCAGAAATCCTTGCGTGGGCCTTCACTCTGGACGGATGCTGTTGGTGTTGGAAATAAGCCACACCCGGACTGACGATGGACTGGTCCAAGAGGGGCCAGTAGCTTAGTGGTAGAGCACTTCAGCAGCATATGGAAGGTCCTAGGTTCGAGTCCTAGCTAGTCCATGTCTCAACATGGTATCAGAGCCAGCTCAGGCTAGGAGCCCCAAGCACATGAGAGGTGTGGCTTAAGGGGGGGGGTGTTGGTGTTGGAAATAAGCCAGCCCTGGACCAACGATGGACTGGTCCAAGAGGGGCCAGTAGCTCAGTGGTAGAGCACTCCAGCAGCATATGAAAGGTCGTAGGTTCGAGTCCTAGCTGGTCCATGTCTCAACAGATGCTTTATTCTGGAAACTTTCAGGCTTCTCACCGATGAATCACAATGGGAGCTCAAACAGGGTCGGATCTTGTCAATTCGACATTTTAAGTGATATTCTGATGCTTGAAAATCAGGTTCCTATAGTTCTCCTTATAGCGCTATTGGCAATGGAGGACAAATTAACAGAAGAAGCAGCGAGGATAGAGCTGCTCAGAATGATATGCGACGGAATAATTGCATTGGCTCACCCATTTACATATTCTCTTCAGCCAAACATAAAGGAACAACAAACAGAGCATAGAGACCGCGAGATGGAATTGAAGAAATTCCTCCAGTCAAACTATAAAAATCTGGAGGAATACAACCACATTTTGGGATTTTTTCATGATTTTATTGTGCGTGAGTCTCAAGCAGAAAAAACAGGGGATGTTCAAATTACACTGCCACGCCGCCGCCGCCCGCCGCCATCCTCGTGAAAAACCAGTTGATCAAATTAAAAATCAGTCTGATCGTCAACAGATCATGGCTTCAGCGGCAGAGTTATACAAGAACGGAATGAAGTTTAGGCCGTACGAAGGAGTTCCATTGGCCAAGTTCCTCCGTTTTGACAAAAAGGAAAAGACTCTGTTTCTCCCTGTGATATATATATCTGATACTACAGAGGTAATCTTCAGGAATCTGATGGCTATAGATGTGTGCCAAGAAAAAGAACTCAGCATTATCTCAGAGTATGTCTTTCTGATGAATAGTTTGATCCAGGCTGAAGAAGACGTGGTTTTGCTGATGAAGAAGGGAATAATTCAGAGCTCCATTTGGACTGACAAGGAAGCGACTGATCTCTTCAACGGTGTCTCCAAAGGAGTTAATTTCAGTTTTGCTGATGAAGATGAGTTCGGGCAATTGAAGATTGCTGTTAATGGGTGGTATAGAAGGCGAACCGTGGTTCAACTTGGTGAGTTTATGGAGAAGCATCCAAAGTTTGTGAGAACTTTCTCTATGTTTTGGGGGGTGGTTTTGGTGGTGGCGTCTGCAGTGCCTACAATGGTGTCGCTATTTAAACAGTTATATGCAAATGCTAATAAGTAACAACAAAGGATAGAATGAATCGCTCGGTCATATGTTAGACATATGAATGCTGTCCTTCTTCTACTATAAAGCTTGTCTGGAAGTAGCTAATAGCTGCTCATATTTTATAAAATTCCTTGTAGGTTTTGTGAGCATTTTAAAATGTTCTTTGATCCATAAACCGCCTCAATACTCTCAACAACTCACTAATTACACATTCTACAACATTAGCTACTCAAAACAACTTTCATATGAGTGAAAACCATGGTTACAGTCCCTAAATCTATTGGACAGTCATAGTTCCGTAACTAAACACTACTTCAAAGTAATGTAAAGCATTCAAATGAATCAATTTACACAAGATTATAATTGAAATATAAGGTTGTGGTCTATAGAAAGTCACAATGGAAAAAAAGTAGTCTAGTTTGGTAAGAAAACCACTTTTTAATTTTATTATAATCAGTAAAATACAATCTAAGGATAAAGTGAGTTACAATAAAGGTAAATTTAAATTAATTGATAAGCGAAGAGGAGATATATGCAAAAAGAAAGTGAACTCACAAATTTGTATCCTACAAACTCGGAAAGGGAAAACTAGGTTTAGTAATGGCAACTATATTTCTAACATAACATTATTAAAATTCAATTTGTAATCCCTTAGTATGTGGTCTATCCCTTACTCCACTAGGTTGAATACATTATTCTCAAGCCTATAACTTTATATTACAATTTGTAATTCTACTTCATTGTCTACAATTTTATTCTTCCTCCCATTCCTACAAAACATGTTTTACTCCTCTATGTAATGTTAAAGAATCCCTTTTAGGAGTTAGAAGGATCATTTCAAAAGTGGAATTGCAAAGGTCGCCTTATCATTTCATATTCTAATTTTCATCAGTCGAGGGTAAAATCGTAGACATACTTATTCGTCCCCATCAATGCAAGTTCAATCTCATCTATCTCTATTTTTCACTGTCTTCCTTTCTACAACTTTACTCTTGGGTCCATTATGGATCATACGATGAGAATGTGCATGCCAATTGTGTGTATTTTAATAAATTTTATAGTAAACAATTAAAAATTTAATATTCAATCTTGCATATTATTAATATGTTGCACAATTTCACATACATTATAGTGTTTGACTACATCCTTAATACTAGAAAAATACTTGGTGAATATCTATGATAGTCCATATAACATAGTTATTTATAGTTAGTGTTCCTAAAAGGTCTACCCTGTCCAAATGACCCTTCTCCTCAAGGGAATTACTCCTAGATAGTTTGCCTCCACCAAATGATCATGTACTACATTTGATGGTTGGATAACCATCTATGCCCCCACTATTATAATTAGATATTTTATCATAGTTAGATCTATGGGTGCCATGACCTCCACAAGGAGAGTTTTTCTTGGAACCTTCTAGTGCTTGCTTTAGCATTCTCATGACTTCTACAAGCTTATCAAAATAATACTAAAAATGATTATATTTAACATGATTATATTCAAAAACTCTCTTCTAATGCTTTCTTCAGTACTATCGTGTTTTCTATAACCTAATCATTTGAAATAATATTAAAAAATGATTATATTCAAAATCTCTCCTAAAAATTGATGTCTCCACTTGATATAATATTCTACCATGTCACTTAGTTTAATAAATTTGAAATCACTACTAATGCATATTATGTTTCTTCTATATCTATATATGACTAATCAAATAATTGGATTCCTTGTGAGAAATAAACAAGGACTATAGGAAAAAAAATTCCATCATGAGCACTAGTTTCTCGCACATATTTTGATTCAATTGTTGGAACCTAAATATACTTCCTCCTTAGATCCATTCTAATAGTTTTCTCTCCATCATTATTTAATGTACTATCTATGCTCATTATTGCCATGTGTACAAGTCCTAAAGTTTAACCATATCTTAATCCTCTTATGTGTTATCATAAAGCATGACATGCTAAGACCTTTTTGTAGCCCTGTATAGTGGAAATGGTTTTATTTTCTCATCTCTCATAGTATGATAGTCTAGGATCTTTTCCATCTATTGAACCAAGAAAAATACAAAGATTGAGCAGCCACTAAGGAGAGGCTATGAAGAGGACAAATCCTCAAAATGCTACAACAACACATTTTTGAAAACATAACCAAATTTGCATATATAACCATTCAAGCCCCACTTCCCACATTATGTTAGTCTCTATACTTGTACTTCTACAACTATAATTTGTTCTCGTTGATACATTTTTCAAGTGAAGTAAAAATTCACCAATAAAGAAAACTATTAAATGAATTTCTTGCAAATTATGTTGATTACTAATTTTTATAATTCCTTGTCCATATATGTATAAGTAGATTAAAAGATGAAGTACATAACATTTCCTAATAGTTTTCATAAATAAATCTATCATGCACATATATGAATCTATCAAGCACATATATGAATTTATCATGCACTTTTAAATTGTACCCAAATAATTTATTAAATTCAAATGTTAATTTTTTAGTTTGAGCATAATAATGTCTTAAATATAATTTTAATGGATTGATATAAATATGACATATAGTTAAATAAAATTAATAAATAAATAGAAATCAACAACAAGGTAAGAATAAGAAGAGAGATGACAAAATATATACCTTGGAAACCCTTTTGGGAAAAAACCTAGCATCAAAATTACATTTAACACTGCATTAATAATAGAACAAGATAAATACAATCTAATGGTCAAAATATTTTATGTAGCAACAACCTCAAAGAATACAAGTAACCTAAACACACTCTAATATGTAATCCCAAAACTACTCACCCAAGGCTTTAATTAATAGAATTTAAGGGCTTGAGAAAAAACCACCAAGTGGTATTCAAAACCGTGGAAAGATGGGTATGACCCATGTCCTAGTGCTCAACATGTAACTATGAGTTTCATTGAAGATGATCCTACCATTTGAAGGACATCATGCATGAGATGGAATCCCTATGTGAATTGTAAGTCTTTAACTTCTCAAAGTGGAGTGCCAATTTCAAGAAAACTAGTGAACTTTGTAACTCTTATTTTAAATCTCTTCTAATCTCATGCCAAGTGTATAGAAGAACTTCATGGGTCTCCAAAGGGGACATTATACACACAACATTATAATATTATTATGTCTCACTAATATATCCAAATATTACAATTATATTCCAGCATTGTTACGAGGACCTACAAGGTGTACAACACACGTAGTCTTAACATTCTCTTAGTTGTTGTATACATTGCAAATGTAGAAAAAAAAGCAATGATTGGCTAATTGTTAAAGGGTGGGTGCAAAACGTTGGGGGGCCAAAAAGATTGGCTAACCCTTCTACCATATCCTATGTTTGTGGGTATGCCCATGCAAGCCAAGCATGTTTAGATAGGTGTCTTGTGGAACTTTCTCTTATTAGTGTTCCACTTCAAGACCTTCTCTCGAGAATGTGCTATTCTTGTGATGTTAAGATATCGACAAGTTTGGAAACCTCAAAATAATCTCCTAGCACTTGTTCTATATTACAGTATCAATTCGTAGTAGGCCTAGGGATGAATTCCTTAGTAGTGGAGTCCTTGTGGGACCCTTAGTCAAAGTCTTGAGGAGGTGTTTTGAAAATTTTTCTATTCAAACATTGTGCTAGGAATATAACACAAAACATGGACACCAATGCCAATTTTGGTCCCTAGTGCTATAACTAGACATTAACACCATAAATGGACACTAGAGGGATGTGTTGAAGTAATCCTAGGGCATTGTACTTACTTGAACTCCTTGGGCATATGTGTAGTCTTTGATAATGGCATTTCCCAACTTTTCTTGAAGAAACTTTGTATACAAAAGTTATTCCACTTGATCTACTAAGTCTTCCCATTCTTACACTTCATTGATAGGTTCCTTGATTCAAAAGTTATTACCCTTTTTTCATTGGGAAGCATGTCTTTGCATGAAATCAACTAGTGATCATTATGTTTGGTTGAGGTCTTTACCTCCTAGTTGGTCCATCTCTTGTGTGAGTTTTCCCTTGTGTTAGTATTTTATTTCATGAACTTTCATAGAATGGATTTGAGGTAGTTGTCACCCTCTTCCTATTACATGTGTTCATGAAAAAACACTTGGTCATGGATGTGTGTTTGATTGTCATCATGGAGGGAGCTCCATTCTCTTGCTTGGTCATTGTGGTGACTTGTCACATGGTGATTGAAGTCTTCCACTTGTGCCACCTTCTCTATTGCAATGGCGATATCATCTTAAGTGTTGTTATACTCGTTATGACACCTTGTGCATGTGTGAGTTCAATGTGAGATGTAAATGTTGCACTTGCAAATGCCAAAAAAAAGGTTTGTCTAGTGTTTGCTTAGTTAATGTCCTAGATGAAAGCTTGGGGCATTATAGATCTTAGTATTAACTCGATCATCACTATCTATTATGCCTTTTATCATAAATACCATGGCATACTAAATAGTGATAACCCTATTCAATATAATTTAAGGGACATTTAATAGCAGGAAACCTATTGCCAAAAATTAGTGACAATGTTGTCCCATTCAACCATTTTAATTTGAAGCCATAAGGTATATTAATCCAAGTCACTCTTAGATCCAAAAGGCAATGGAAGGGTTATGTCATCATATAAGGCCCAATACTAGGTCCTCAGTTTCAGTTATAATAGATATCATGTACATTTTGTACTCTAGTTATCCCTACTTTAAACTGTTTCAAACTCCATACAATTAGTAATAGTGATCATCAACTATGTAAAAATGATTTATATCAGCACTACAATAGCATAAACCTAGGTATATGAATGCAACGAATATAAATGACCTTATAAAGTTAGGTACATGAATTTTTATTAATGATCAATGAACATGAAACTAAATCTAGATCTCAGTGTATTAGTAGAGCGCCACTTTCTCCCTCACATGAGGATTGAGGAAGTTACATGGAGCTTTAAACCTATTCACATGGGATAAACTACAAGGGGAATTAATAACAATGTGAATATCATTTAAGATAGAGTTTGTGCAAAATTTCTTCTTTATTGAATGTTGCATACAATCTTAGAGAAGGTTGTGGAAATAGGGTTGCATTTGTAATTACATCTAACATACATTCTTTTTTCAATTGTGCTTGCTGGCTATGCATACCTTCTTCCAAACTACAATTTTAAGACATGTAAGTAGGATGTTGGTCATGTTTGATTAAAAGTTTCTAATGCCATTTCAAAACCACATTATGAATATATATTGCCTCTAAGGTATCCCTAAGGACACCTTTCTTTGAGGCATTTCTTTGAACACTTCATGTGCCATGACTAGGCTCCCACATTTTGTGTACATGTTTACCTTATGTGTGAGGAGAAAAAGATAGTTAACTCATTATTTGAATAGTCACGTAATATTCTTCTTCTTACAACGACTAACAAATAAATTTTAGAGGAAGAGACTAAAATTTCTACAAGATTTCAAAAAGTATGTAAATGCCATTTTAAATTTTAATCTATTTCATATGCTTATAGCTAAGAGAAAACATCAAGATTCTAAACTCAATTATGCATTGACCAAGCAAGAATTCACTTACAAACTAGACAACTAAACCCATAATAAAACTTTGAACTTGTGACCAAGCGAAGGCTGCATCCAAGTTCTCTTCGCACATAGCAACTCAATAAAAACCAGCAATCAACAAATGTTTCCATCCATGAAAAATTTACTTCCAACCCTCACTTCCTGAACATAGTAGCAATCAACCCCAAAATATGTCATTTACTAGCCTCCCCTGACAATCGAAAGACCCTTAGTGGAGAATGGTTGGATTCTAAAAGTAAGTAGCATGCAATCTAATGAAGAAGTATCATCATGTGACGATCTTATGCCATATACTGACGAGAGTGGGTATGGCAGCAGATACCAAAAGCGCGAGGCCCCAAAAGATTGAAACATTCCGCCAGAGCCTTGGATGCCTGTCTTTGTATTCTGTTATCTGGATGTGAAAATTGCTTCGATACCATTTATTTATCTCCGCCTTCAAGTTCATGAAGGGATCGTCCGATGAATTGAAATTGATTCCCTTCCCAAGATTATTCAACATGACAGCCACTTCTTTGTCCGTACCCATGGAGTTCTGGATAATTTCAGCCCTCCTCAGCACACCAACATCTGCTTCGGTCTCCACCAAGCTATTCAGCAGATACACATGATATGAAATCACAGTGAAGCCCTGGGAGACCTCCAGAGCCATCAGATTCCTCAGAATCACTTCTGTACTGTCAGTGATCCAAATTGTGGGGAGAGAAAGAGTCCTCCTTTTGAATGTCATTTTTTTTTCAGATGGAACTCCGTAATAATGACTGAATTTCATTCCTGCCTTATGTAAATCTGTGGTAGAGGTTATGAGAGTCTGTTGATGCCTCTCTTTTGGTGGAATTCTGAGCTTTCGGAGAAGGTATTGTATTGCAAGGAGAAGTCTGTTACCTTCATTGGGCGCTGTCTGTTCCAAATCCCATGGATCTTCTCTGATTAGACTCTGGAATAGCCCCAGAATATGTTTATATTTCTCAAGATCTTCAAATTTGTTGAGGCGTGCTTCAATCAAATCCAGTCTGTAGAGCCAATTTGGCAAGAAAGGGTGAGTTTCAGGAATAATACTGCTGCACAGCAAACTCAGCAGCTGTTTCTTGGCTTCTGCCTCTGAGCCTGTTTCCACTTCCAATAACTTTATCAGTACCATCATGGGGATTTGATTTTCAAGCATCAGAAAATCACTTAGCACATCAAATTGACAGGATTTGATCCTGTTAGTGTTAAAAATGGGGTGGGAATTCTGCTCTCGTTGTTGTTGTTGCTGCTGCTGCTGTTGCTGCCGTCCGGCACTCAAAACTCTCAAGATCTCTAAAACAAAGCATCCATCCAAAGTGAAAATCATGGCCACGGTTTCGTCCTTATATTCAGATTCTTCTTCGTAGCAGCCTCTAATTCCACAAACAAGGTGTTCGACCGCTTCTTTTAAATGCAAGTGCGCCTCTTGCTTGAGTAGCCTGTGTGCCATCCTCTCTAAGGCTTCTGCTTTGAGGCGCTCCATATGAGAGACTGGCTGCGCTATCACATGGTGGAAAAGGCCAAGGTGGACGACCCTAGGAGTGTAGGCTTCCTTCCTTAGAAACAACAGAAATTTGGGGACCCTATTTATCGTCACCCCAGAGTACCCTGACCCTGGCTTGCAGTTCTTGTTGGAGCTATCTGTAATCCTTTCTGTCACATCAATAACCCATTTACTTTCCTCTTCCACAAACATAATTTGTCCTTGAGACATCCTTCAGATTCTCTTACACCAGAATTAAGATCTATTAAATGATGCTGCAGTCACTATTGGATTTGTTCCAGAACCTACTGGTTTCTTACTCAGGCAACTTATAAGTCCCGAGAATGACTTTATCTTTTCTCGTTTGAAGAATGCAATCTTAGCTCTACGAAACTGGGATCGCTTAAAGATGGATTGTAGAGCGTGTTCTTGTATAGATACGATCTCTTGGCCTGCAAAATGGAGGAGTCTCAAATCAAACACATATCATTACCGTGGCATCTTTTCTAAATATGAATACCCAATTCTGTATTACTTGTCAAAGTGTGATTAACAATTTTTATTTTTATTTTTAATAAATACATCAAGTTTAAATAAAAGTTTCAATAATAGAATAGATGCACTTTCACATTGTCCACTGTTTACGGTTTTTCTGGATTTTCGACCTCCAATAATTTGACTTCTTCTTCTGATTAGTTCAATCCACAATCCTCCATGTTTCACGACAAGAGCAATCATAGGAAATAGTCCCCTAAAACTGTTTAGGCTCTTCCCTTTCACATATAAGTTGTATAATTATTCTTAAATATTTAAAAAATTAAAAATAACTTTTAACCAATAAAAATAAGATAATTGTAAAGATAAAATGTAAAATTACTATTAATTAATTAACAGTTAAACAATATGATATTTGATATTTAAATAAATGGCCACATATAAATATAAACTTAACAAATTACTGAACTACATGAAATACCAAATATAAACACAAATTACTGAACTACATGAAATACCATACAGACTATTGTTGGAACAGCTAATTAAAGGGAAACTATGAACGAAAAACAATCTAATGATGTTTATTGTAAATTCCCGAGATTGTCCTCTCCAACAGAGAAATCAACCAAAAAGTGAGGAATAAAAAAAAATCTGTGTGCTATTCTAGCATACCACCTTTACCAAATCACAACTGCTTATAAAAGCTGATGTTTATATGAAAGATAGCTCACAATATAATGTAAAATAACTGCTTCAGATTGCAGAGCACTTTCAGATGCTAACAGTTAACTATTCTAACACAGTTTAATATAAGTATTAGACAAGTTCAAAACTATGTATAAGTAAAAAAAAATATTTACATAAGTAACGTCAATAAATCGTACCTTTTTTTAACTCACCGCAGAATCGCAGATGCAAAAGCCCACTGATTGGCAATAGAAACGCCCGTATCCAATTTATATAATTTGGAGGCAAAATTACGCGTCATACTTTACCTTTATTATCTGTATCATCATTACTTTAACTCTTCATTTAAGCATCGGAAATTCAGATTTGTCCGCCTCGTTTTTGCTTTCTCTTTTGACTACTTTGATTAAAGATTATGCCAAACTTGCCGAGAAATGATAGCCACTCCATACTCTTTTAAATATTTAACACAGATTGTCGGAAGAAACGTTGTCGGTGAAGAAAGCGTTAGGATTCTTTCATCATTACGTAGTACTATGATTAGGCCGACCACTACAATTCTTACAATTTTAATTTTTTTATTTAATGTCAAATTTAATAGGAAACAAATGTGAAGTAAAATGGTTTTTAAATTGAATTTCAACAAACTTTATAATCAAATTAAATAGTTTTTTATTTGTAGAATGTAGAATCGGTTTGGTTTTGGATTTGTATTAATTTTCTTTTGCTTATGTTAATTTTAATTTTTTTTTAATGGACGAATTAATATCTAGTGGGATCCATGAAGCAAAGTCTTAACACACATCACCATAACCTCCATCCTCATGAGCTGCCCCCCACCCATGTAGAGGTAAATCCAGGGGAATCAACCTATGTCCATAATCTGTGTTTTCCAACAACTTGATATCTAGTCTACCCTTGAGGGCTAATGTTCACCTTATTGTTAATTAGATACTCTATCTTAATTTCCTCATTCAAAGATCCATTAAACAAAGTCACTCCTAGTCTCTTTCATATATGTTCTCTTTGTTAATGTCATTGGTTACTTCCTACAACATGCCCATAGTCACCATTCAATCCATGGCATTCCCCTTCACAATAGTTCACGTGTCTTGAGTTCTAACTTTGTTGATAACAATATGTGTTTCATAAAAAATACTAAGGACCAAATTTCTCTTTAGACAAACAAATTCCTCTCCATGGTAGGCCACATCTAACTTGCCAACAAGACCGTCCTTATCGATCATGTTTATGTTTCCTCTTGTTGGCTCCCTTCCAATTCACACACAACATAGGATAAGTTTATTATGGTTCAAAGAGGGAAAGAAGAAATGAATGCATATCTCATAATAGAGATATTGTATCTAACTTAAAGTCCAAGGAAGATTAGATCTCAATGATCCTAGCATTCAAAGCACTTTTCTTATTACGTAGCAGATCATTCGACCCCTTCATGGACATGTTCCCTAGAACTTTTGCTAGTTAGGAGCCACATTAATACAATCACCACCCTTTGATCATGTTTGATTAGAGGGCAGGACAAGGCTCTTTTGGCACCTTACCTCAAGACCCACATGCCATAAATCGGTTTAACATCATTTAGAAAGCTTATCAAACTATCCCCTTTACCTGACATGCCTAGCTCTTGAAGTGCCCAAAATGGAATGAACTAACATACAATGTCCAATGATGACACAAATCCTATATAAGAAAATATAGCATAGTAAAAATAAGTATATGGTAGTTGAAATGTGCATCCAACCTATGAGATTCTAATTGTTGACCTTCTAGTACCCTCCACATGTTCTCTATCTCTCTCATATCTTACTCAAATTACTTTCCATAACTTTTGTTCAAGCTAAAAACTTATTCATTTTCTACCTTGGTGAGTTTGCAACAACATTTGGAGCTCCTATCACAATATTTTCCCATTCACTATAGTGTTTTTCTATTTGTCACAATATATATTTGTATTTTCTATAGTTGTGTTAACAACATTTCTAGTATTTTCCCTTTTTTTTTTTTTTTTCCTATTTTTTGGGTTTATTTTAAAACCCTCTAGTGATATTTACTCCGAGAAGCCACAATTTAGGGTGTATGTATAACTACACATGCATCATGTGGGGGGCTAAATCATTGTCTTATACTATAGTCTCATGTCTCTAGGGTTTTTATAGTTTACTATCTTGAAAACTTTGACTTCATTTGGCTTGATGTAATAACATAATATTTTATGATACATTCCTAGCCATTTCTGAGGCTTTTAGTTAACTTCTATCTATAGGTTTTTGGTTGATTATTTAGGCTAAACCATGTATTTTGCAATATATGGGTATGTGCCTTGGTGCAAGGCACATACATATCTACTTTTCCACATACCTCAAGTCTGTAACATAATTTTGTAGGTTCCTACCCTTGTGAGCTTCATTTATTGTGAACATTGAATCTAACCCTTGGTTTTGCAAGTTCTTAGATGCTTCAAATCTTAGCTAGAATCCTTTATGAAGATAGGGTCTTATATGGTCCTTGTGTTTGTTTAACCATCATGGTTTATTGTCTAACTAAAGTAACCTATTTTTAGGAGATTTTGTTTGCTAATCTATTTTGCTAACACTCTTGCAAGTTTTTGCTTGCATGGTAGTTTTTTCTTGCTAACTTTGTTGTTATAGGTTCTTCAACATCTACACCCTAGTTTGAGGCATTTGTGCTATCACTTTGGTGTCTGCATTAACTACATATGCATTTGTGTTTTTCTTTCCTTGTTTTGCTTAGGTCAATGTTTTTCTTTGAATATCAACATTCTTTTAAGATCATCATCTTTGCTCTATGGTTAGGCATCTATGTTTGGTGTTTTTAGCATATCTACATCTCAATGCTTTTGATCTGATTATTAGAGTCTTTGTGTCTATTTCAGAACTTGCACTCTATGTTTTGGCATTTGTATTACATCATAATTCTTTTATAATTATACTAACCATCTTTTGCTGATCCTTGTTTGATTTTCTTGCTTGATAATTTTGTGATTTCATTCTTCATTATTTATAGGTGTGATTGTCAAAGCATTAGACATTTTTAGACTACTAACATTCTTTGTGGTTGTAGCCATGTTTTTCGAAGACCAAAAACATTAATTATAAAAGGTTTAGATCATTTTGTAATATGCAAATTAGTTCTTTGTGTGATGTATTTCATTTCTTGTTATTTCCTTGTGTTCATGGCTAAGATTTGTGTATTCTCTCCTCCCACAACACAAAAGAAACTTGAGGATCAAAATCACCCTTCTCCACTTGAATACACTAGGTTGTTAGTGTATTTGCTTTGTTTTCACTTTGTTCTAAACCCATGCTTACATTCAAAAATCCAAAACTAAACAAACCTTTGTATTATGCCCTGCATAACCACCCCCATCCTTGAGATAGATTGGGACCCCCCTTTTGTTCCCTGTCACTTTTGTCTTGTGTGTCTTTTCCTCTAATGATCTGGTATCATCTTCCCTCTCTTAAGTGGTAATATTTTATGAGCTTTTTATCTACAAAATCTAAGTTTCTGATTCTCTTTGTTAAACCTTGGGAGTTCTCTTTTTCTCGGGCTCGTAGGTTCCCAAGCCAATTTTGGCTCTGAGGACCAGGTCCTTTCATCCGATCGGGGCTTGTGGCCCCAATTGGCCCCCTGCGTCTGATCAGGACCCATGGCCTCGATAGGCCTTTGGATTTTTGGCCCAGCCCTTAATGAGTCCCGTTGGGACCGCAGGGCCGAGTCAGCCTTTTGGTTGTTTCCCTATGTGCCCTCAGGGCACCCTTCGACTTGCGTCCCCACCCCAGCTACCCGAAAGCCCTTTTTGGCACATTTTATTCTCTCTCTTTGCCTCTCCCATTGCCTGTGAACCAAAACTTGGAGCAATTATCACCGTTTCACTTCAGAGAAAATAATTCGAGGGTGTTGGTGTTAATTTCATGAGTGTGTGCTGCGATTCCCAAGCTTCCTCTTTTCCTCCTCATTCCCATACTCTCTCTTTCACCAAGTAGGGTTTTTTTTGTCTTCTTCTTCTTCTTCTTGTTCCCTTTGTTTTGTTTGGTCTACTTGTTCACCTCTGTTTTTTGTTGTTTTGTTGCCTGTGGTTGGTATTTGTTTTCTTGATTTCTTGTTGTTTTTCCTAAGGTTAGAATAGTATAGGGATTTTGAATTTCAATAAATTGGAACATTGACGTTCTTGAGTTTGAATAAATTGGACCAATCTTGATAGAAATAAATCAACCTTTTAAAATCATGATCCACCCAAGCAATCCCTTTTCAGCTTTGTGCCCTGACTTTTGAGAGTTAATAGTTTTTACTAAGTTTGGCCATGACCTCATCAAGGTATCAAGCCCCGATACCCATTTTGGCCCCAAGACACCTGTAGGAGGTCCTCAGTCTGCCTTTCATCTCATGACCCTCCATCTGTATGAAGCAACTAATTCGAAACCTTGGGCCCATGGGGAACTTTGGCCCTTTTGGCCCTAAATCTCAAGGAGGTCCTCTGACCATCTTTCACCCTATGACCCGATGTATGCACATATGTCCATTCTAGGACTTTAGACCTGCAGGGATCTTTCAACCATTTTAAAAGAGGTCCCTGGACCATCTTTCACCCCGCGACCCATTCTATCGGATGTCCTTTTCGGGATCTCGAACCTGCGGTGGACTCTTGGCCGTCTATGCCTTAATGCTGTCAAGGGGTTCTCGAATCGCTTTTCGCCCCATAGCCTGCCATATTGCGTAGGTGTCTATTTCAAAACTTCAGGCCCCTGATGGACATTTGCCCCCCTTAAGCATTTTTAATCTGAAGCAAGAATTTCATCTACTGCCCGGGGCTTGATTGAGCTGGCAGGACCATAAACCAAATCTGACCCATGTCTGAATTTCCAACTTGAACCCGAAACCTCGCTAAGCTAAAAAACCCTCAAAATAATCAATTTTTAATAATCCATTTGGTTTTCCTATAATTTTTATACCCTCTTTTCTACCCATAGGCTAGATATATGTCAGGAGAGGAGACTTCTGAAGAGACTCTTTCAGGATCAAAGTCTGTAGAAGAAGTTGAACAAGAAACAAAGGGGTTGGGAGCTAAAGAAGCAACTTCAGCTCAGTCATCAAAGAAGCTAGCCAAACAAAAGAAGAAGGAACTCCTAGTAACAATGAAGTACTAGTTTCAAGGGGTTCCTAAGGATTCAAAGTTCACTAATGAGCTTATAAACATTACAGACACTGAATTGGGCCACATTGATCTATAGACCTTCAAGCATGACACATTTGGAGAAAATGTAACTCCTCAAGAAATGAAAATTGCTCTATCCAACCTAGGACACATTGCTTGTTTTCCTCCTTTGGTTTAGTGCACTGAGTTGATCATGAGTTTTGCACATCACTACAGCCTTGTCGAAGGAAAATGTTTTGACTCCAGTGGAAACCTCCTACTAGATATTACACTAGAAATGATTAGAGTAGTTTTCAACTTGTCAGTATATCAACAAGATCATACATTATCAATGGCTAATGCTCTCCAAGCTTACAATCAAGATGTCATGGGAAATAAAGGCTATTTGAATCAACATTGGTTAATGAAGAAGAATAAATCTACCTCCAAAGTCCCTAAGAAGTTGGTAAGATCAAATTTCCAAGGAGAAGTATCAGATGTGATCACATTGCTAAGAAGAGCATTCAGGAGAGAAGAATCCAGAACATATGAACCCTGGATGTTCCAATATATTTTTTTTACTCTAAAAGGGGACACTAGGTTGGATTGGGCTCAAATGGTTTTAGATAATATAGATTCTCAACTTATGTCCGTAGTACAGGTAAAGAAGTTTTATATGACATCATATGTTGTGTGGTTAGTTACCAGAGTTGGAAATTTCCTAGTTGGAGTTGAAAAAGGTGAATAAACACTTTAAAAGGGTAAATGATGCCTTTCTTTATGCTATAATTCTGTAGCTAATAGGAGATCCCTCTTTTAGAATGTCTACCAAAGAAATGGATCTTATTAGGCTGTGGGGACAATGGTTCATCGAGTTCCCTAAGTCTACATACATAAGAATAGTAGGATTCAAGAGGGCTCCACTTTTACTCCCAAGACATTGCAGTGATAAGATCATTTTGATGGAGCTCTCCCACCATATTAGTGAAGTTCATTTGAAGCTATCTGGCAAACACAAGTCTGGGGTAAAGTATCCTTTTGCTTTGGGATTTTATGAATGTCCTTCTATCATTGTAGGAAAGATAGCAGTAGAAGAGTTAAATGCTCTAAACTTGAATGTATATGAGCCTATGGAGGATTTTGATCCCATTGGCAAGTTAAATCAGCTTTTTCCTACTATGGATTTTTAGCATAAACATTCTTTAGAAGACTTCTGGGGAAATTTCCAAGATGACTTTGAGGTGAGAAAGAAGCAGTATAATAGACTCACGACTTTTCAATTAAGAGAATTCAGGTTGAGAGATGATATTCCTAAGGAATTTTTTGATGATGGGATAGTTTCAGATCCTATGTATGAGCTTGATTCAGTAGATAAGGAAATCTTACCCCCTATTAACTGGTTAGAAAAGGAAGACTATTCATTTAGAGAATTTAGAAATTATGTTATTCAAAGGAGTATGGGGTGGATAGAGCACAGAATCAGAAATTTTGTCCCTCCTAATCCACATACAAGAAAAAGAGCTAAATATCAAGCTTCATCCTCAGGCTCCCCTACTGCTAAAAGACAAAAGACACAAGGTAAGCCTCCTAAAACTACAAAGACAAGTGTATCCTAGGATAATGCTTCCCCTAAAGTTATACTCAAGGTAGTAAATGAAAAGTTTGCTAAGTCCTCAATGATATACAAGGAGGGTGTTGCAGGAATCACATATGGGATTGGAATTAGACCTATGGCCCAAGTTATACCTCCTAGAGAAGCCATTGGGAAAATGTCAGGTGAGGGACAACAAACTGCTGAAGAAAAAACTTTGCAAACTACTTTTGGTACAGTTGTGTTTCCACCTCCCTCCTTAGAGAAATAACCAAAAATAAAAAAACAAACTAAATAAGAAGATGTTTTTGAGGATGATAAAGGTTCAAAGTCATTACATGATGTCCCCAATGAGGAAACACATGAACAAGAACAACCACAACAATCTGGGGAACCAAAAGAAGCTGAAAATGAAGAAGAGGAGAAAAAAGATAGAGAGGTGCATGGAGTTGAACATAATGTCCCTTCAGAAGAAGAAAGAGAAGATGTTAATGAAGAACATGTGCTCATGGAGTAGGAACAACAAGAAATCATTGAAGCTGTTGAGTGAGCAAAAAGGGACAAGGCTAAATCTCCAAAATCTACAAATGAATTTCCAAGACAAGAGCAACAACATGAAAACATAAATGGAGAACAACATGATCAGCCACAGCAACAAACAATTCAAAAGATCAGCAAGATCTGACTTTATAGTCCCTAGCTGCACCTTCATGGTTGAATTTAAACTTGGGGAAAAGGCAACAAATTGTGTCAATGCCTTTTAGTTTTCAAGAGATGATGGCCGAGTTGGAAAAAAATTAACCTAAGAAGAAGACCAGAACCTTGTCAGCTATTCACATTAACATGACCAAGGGGAAATAATTGTAGAGGTTGTAACCTCAGTAGCTGACAAGGATGATAGGGAGCTACAGGCAGAGGATTACAAAATCACAAGGGTAATTTGGGTAAATAGACCCATATGGAGGAAATAGCTTCATTTGACTCTGCATATACTACAGTGAAATCTATAATGCAAAAGGATAAATAGGCAAAAGATAGTTTGAAGTTACAATTACACCAAATGAAGGAATTTATTAAAGGCCTTGTTACACCAGTATCACAATAGTTAGCCCCCATCGACGTACCAATTTTGATGACTAAGCAAGAGGTGGATACTGTACAGGCAATGAAAGAGAAATCTTGTGTGCTTGATAGGTCAGTTTTAAAGTTTTTAGAAGAATTTTTTTGCAATTTTGACAAGTATTTTCCATTCTATGAAGAATCTTATCAGCTTGAGCAAGAAATAGAAGATTTTGTGAAAAGACATCAGCCCGAGAATAGGGAGTTTGAACAGATTGTGAGAAATCTGAAGGTGATTGGAAAGATGACTCAATAGGAGTTAAATGAATCAGGTATATTGCAAGATGAAGAGCCTTGTTTTGTGGATGATAATATCAAAATTGATGAATACAAGATAGAACGGATTGCAAAATATCACCCTGTGTTAATAACATTGTAGCATGATATTTTTCAATATATTGCTATTTTTGAGACTTTTGTCAAGGCAGTTGTGGGTAACGATATATTTTTAGATGATAAACATAGATTGGAACTTGTTGATAAAGTGAATGAAGTCTATAAAAAGAAGATGAATGACTTATACCAGGCTCCAAGTTTGGATGAGAACAAGCTGGATAGATTTGTGGAGTCTAAAGGTCATTTTAAGGTGGCGTTTGTAGACATTGACAAAATGGAGAAAAAGTGTGAATGGGTCACCCAACGGTTGAAAACTTTCAAGTTCAAGTATGAATGGTTGGATGGGCACAACTTGGACAAAGTAAGATTATGCGGAGTACAAGAAGGTCAAATTTGCTGGTGGAGCATCCAGTTCTCACTGAGTTCATTTGTTGGACTTAGTCAATTTTGATGAAATTGTGTAAAAGGACATTGTAATAAAATAATTTTTGTAAAAATGGACTCATTATTTTTATAAAGTTGGCCCTACAAACATTTCTTTTTTTTTCTTTTTAGTATTTTTGAGTTGAAAAGTCAACTTAGAAATAGACAAGGAGAAACTACTCTATTTTTGGATATGCTCTTTGAGTTGCATGGAGTTGGTGATAAAAATGATGATAAAGGGAATTACATGTAGTTTATAACTACAGTAATTATTCTTTTAGAGAGCCTATAAAAGGGATGGACTTATTTTGATGAAGGGTCAAAAAGTTGAAAAATTAGGTTGTCAGTCCTTAGATTTTTATGCTTTTATTTCAGCAGTTAGTAATTTTTATAACATTTTTTAGAATAGAGGAGATTGTACCATTGGAAATAGATTCATATTTTTGGTCTTCGTGTTGGATCTACTTTCTTGTATCGAAGTTCAAAGAAGTTAATGGAAGATGGCTATCAATTTTGTGGGATTTTCTTCATGTTTCTGGTGTAGTGCATTGAACTTATTCTTTACTTCCATATTTATCTAAGAGATTCTAAAATTTGTGCTTTAAAGTTTTGAATTTATTTCTGATTGACATATGAAACATAGTAATCAAAAACTATAATTCTAATCATATCAATTTGGGAATCCTTTGACCGTAGCACCGTAATATGAATGATTGGATTTATTAAAACTAATTTTAATATTGTGGTTAATGAATTTATGGGATAAATGTGTTGATATAAAGTTTGAGATTTGCTGTACTGTATCATTTACTTTTCATCCTCATACTATCTTTTGATCTTTCTTTTCAAAATAGCATAAAAAAATATTGATTAAGATCTAGATTGATTAATCATAAAAGTAATTTTTAGCCCATTGTGAACTATCCATATCAAACGTGTGCTTGCACAACGTAGTTGTGACCCAACTCCCGAGACCTTGGGGATGGTTGATTCTCTTTTGGATCAACTTCCTTTCAGGAGAGGCAAGTTACATCTCACCTTGCTTGTGTTTTATGCATGTGTTAAACGAACCATCAACACTTTGTAGATCACATCATCATCCTGAAAATGTACATAAAGTTTGATAAATCCAAACAAACGTTTTGAAGCCAAGGTCCTAAATTTGAGCCCCATCCATTGGAATCCAAACTTTATCCAAAAATGATCTCAAATTGATTCCTCAAAATCTAGATCGACACATTTGAATCATATCAATTTTTTGAAGCCACATCAACCCACCCAACTCTAACGTGCTCCAAAAAATCACTTCGGAATCATAGCTCAAAATCCAAACCATATCTAAATCAGTTAAAATCCCAACAACTAAAAAATAACCTAATCACAAAAAGTATTATGGACCCCTAGTCCAATGAAATCATTAAACAAGAATGAACCCCCTTTGAGCATGTTGATGATAGGGTCATACAATTTATTGCATATAACAATTATCATTATGACTTGTCTAGACATAAACATGACCGCACCCAAGTTGATCCATCCCCACTACAAAATCTTGATGACCTAATTGTAAACATCCTCAAATGGCGGGACAAACTTTTCCTAGGCTCCCATGTGATAATTGTGGACAACCTCATAAACCAAGAACATGCTAGTACTAGCTACCCCATGAACCAAAATTGAACATCCATAATCCATCCTCATACAAACCTTGCAAAGGGAAAAGCCATTCTAAGAAAAGATTCTCAATGTTAATTTTGTTGAACACACAGAAGTATTGAGAGGGGGAGGCAAATCAATACTTAATCAAAATCTTTTCTTCCAATTGTATTTAACCAAATGAAATCATTTAAAGCATGAGAGACACAAGAACATAGAAGCACACAACCATAACACCATATTTACATGGAAAATCCTAGAAGGGAAAAACCATGGTGAGAAAGGTGCTTGGATCTAGTATCCAAATCCAGCCTCACAAATAAAACAAGGTTACATTTTCATTTATGGGCTACAACCCAAAGGAAGTTACAAATCCATGAACTGATAGAATATTTACAAGATTTACACAAAGAGGCTTCAACTCAGCAACAAAATACTTATTTGACTGAAATATTCCTTTCACAAATAGTGACTACTCCAACCTTCTGCTAACCTCTACAACCTCTGCACAACTATCTTACCTCTTCACAACTACAATAACAACCTCTGCAAAATCAAAACAACTTCAATTTCTACAATCACCTCTACAATAGTATTACTTCACATGAACTGGTCCTTTCCACACTTCATCATTATATTTTAGTCTACGGTAAGTTTATTCACACATTATGAATGGAATCACATAATAAATAACTCCTTCCTCACTCAAAAACTTTGATTTTAAATTTATATCCTCTACATGCCTCAAAATCATTCTTCTCGGTCAGCCAAGATGAAATGTGTAACATGAAATGTGCAATGGCCACAACAGTCAGCTCCCAAACATATGCGGTAAGAAGAAATTCAATGCGGTTCAAACACAAGATATAATTAAGTCCTATTTTACCTTAGCACACTCTTGCAAGCTGGTCCACACTTCAAACACATAGCATAATGATCAACATTCACCAAGTTGGCCCATCAAACACTTAACCATCCTTACATTTAGCTCCAGACCAAAAGTGGTACCGAAGGAGACAAAATTATATCATGCGAACCAAACAATAAACATTATATGACTTGCAAGACATTCCTGCACACTTCTCTTACCAATCCATGATGTTATATGCTAGCGCAAACACTTGAACATTGATTTTGGTATCCTTACAATACTCTGATAACATAGTCTTGAAGTAAAACATTGAAGATCATACTTGCGGTAAACAAAGATGATTGAAACTTGAACTAAGCATACCAACCAATCACATGAGCTTATATTTCAATAAAAAAGATCAAAATACTAGTGTGCGGTAATCTTCAATGTTATCCACTATCTCCCTCTGTTTATCTTAAGCAATGGCTAAGCTTGTCTTCACACAACAGACTTTGGATAAGCATCAGTGGTACATATCATCACTTGAAACTTGAAACAAGCATACCTGATACTCATGTCGACCTGTCCTCCAAACTGCAATGCCATATCTTCATTTGTGGAGAAGTGCGGAGCATTCTCCTATCTCTTTGTGACTACACTTACCTTGTTCCATTATTGTCTTCTTTCTTCTATCTCTGAAACACTTTGCAGTAGACTCTATGAACTCAAATTTGAATCATAGATGCCTAAGACCATTGTCTAGCTACCTTTCAATCTACAAGCCCATATATTCAAATGTGGCAGAATGCGATACATTCTTTTGAGCCCATGAAACCTTTCAGGTAACTTGAACTTTACTTAGCTAGATTTCTTCAAAATATTGCAACATTCTTTCTCCAGTGCCAAGTCACATGTCTTCATATAATCCAAATATGACATAATTCACCCATCATAGAATCCATGACATAACATACCAAAGATATTGAAAGCATGAACTTACATATGAAATTCAGAAGATAAGGTGTGACTATGTACAAATGATATTGATCTTCTTGATCTTCTTGATCTTCCATCATCACTGCACCTCTTTTCTATAGATGCTTTGCTCTTCTTCTCTACTGGTACAATTGTGTACAAATGATACTAATCATCACCTCCCTTTTGATCTTCTCTTTTGACATTACATGCAACAGTATTCCTTCCACATCACAACCTGCTGACATCAATGACAACACATATGCAACAATGTCCCCCTTTGTCATTGATGGCAACCCTTGACCTGATATGTACACATTTCTCCCCCTTTGACATCAATGGCAAAGGACTAGTGGTATTTCTCTACTCTAAAAAAAATAGATAGGCTCCCCTTGTCTGAATATTCCTTATCACCTTTTATCAATTAAATCCCCTTGAGGAGTAGCATAAATATCTCCAAAGTTGATGTAGCAAAATTGTTCTTCAAAATACATAGATACTATGTACAGAGTGTTTATATCAAAATAACACTAATTACTCATGTCTTATCCTTCGCATATCTATACAAAAATTTGTTTTACCTTCAACATGTCTTCAATTTATTTGGAAGGTAGAACATTCTTGTAAATTACCTTTAACTGAGCAAGAGTTGTATCCTAGTTCTTCTTTGCGGAATACAAAATATGCAATTGGCTCTCCAACAAAATGTACACTTATTTTGCTTCCTCCAATGTGGCTGGCACCTTTATGTTTTGTGGAAAATTTTTAGCTTCTATCAAAATACTAGTCAAGACAGCTAGCCTCATACTCACCACTTCCCTGAGTTGTTCAATTTCACTTTTTAGTTGCTCCCTTTGGTCCAAGAGTTGCTTCAATTGAGAATGAAGATTTTCTATTTGGGCTCTAGTGGCTCCATTTGTATCCTTCAGAGGATCATATATTTTGGCCACATGAGTTAATTGTGACTCAATAAAGTTAGCTTGATCCTTTATACTCTTTGTGGTTGCTGGCCAGTTCAAGAAAAAATTGATACGAAACTTTTGCATCATCTAAACATTTCTAGATGTTTTTCATATTTTATTGGAAATTGTTATGTGCCTTAGCACATCTCCCAAAGGCATCAGCTAATCTTTTACTATTCATCTATTCAGATATCTTTTCCTCATCTTGTTTCTCAAGATAAGATGAATGAGCCTTGAAAGACTCCAACATAAGTTTCATTTGTTGAGTAGGAGGCACAGTTAGATCCTTCTTAACCTCAAGCATTTCCTCCTATATTATCTTAATAGCCTCTTCTAATAGTTAAAACCCTTCAATTTGTTGTTGTAGAATTTGTTGTCTTGCTAAGGACTGAAGTATATCTCACAATTGCAATTTGTGGAGTGGATATATATTGGACAAGTTAGCTTGTCCATCTAACACTGGAAAATGTAAAAGTTGTGGAGTGACCATTGGTGGATTTGCATTTGTTGGGCTAAGAACTCCTTAAGTGAGTCAACCAAAGAGGAGGAGGAAGACATGTCTTGTACTTTTCCTATGCTCTCACCTGTATCAACATTTGCCTACTCCTCCTATTGGTCAGAGATATCTTGATGCTCTGTATTGTCCAGAGGAGAATTATCATACACAACATTATGATCAGGTGAAGCATTTTCCTCACCATGTGCAACTTGTTCTTCATCTTGTGCTACTCACTCTTCTTTCTTCTCTTGACAAACTTGATGTTCAATGTTGTGTGGAGGAGATATTGTAATGTGAGGTGGAGAACCAATGTTATGCAGTGGAGAAACTTGTGGTTGCTCCACATTCTCAGGTCCTTTTACCTCATCCAAAATTTTCTGTCACACTTTCTGACATTTGTCTCTATCTCCTATCTCCATACTCGTAAGGGTGTCTACCCTTTGATTTGTTCTTAACTCCTGAGTTTGCATTTGAGCTATTTATCTTTTTCTTCTTGAGGCATGGAAGACCCAACCTTATCAAGAGCTTGTTACCTCAACTCATCATCTATTTTAATGACACTTTCTCTTCTCTACCTTAGATCCTGTGCTAGGCTCTTCAAAACTTTCTCAATAATGTCATTCAAAGGGACATTATATTTGACCTTCTTAATAGTGCTTTTGTCTTTAGGTGGCACCTCCAGATATAAGTCTGATGTATCCTTTAGGATACCATAATGCGCAATAGCATTGAAAACTACATCTAGTTGTTAAGGTGCACTTTCATGTGCCATTCTAGAGGATCTTTCTTAGAATTCTTCTCTTTCTTCTTTGGATGAGAGGTGCCTTCCTCTTCCTCTTCTTCCTCCACTTCAATTTCCTCAACCTGGACCTTCTACCTTTTAGCAAGCTATTTAGGCCTAGCATACTTCTTCTCAATGGTCTTCATATGAGTGAAGGTCTCATATGCAACTCTTCTACCTATGGATATTGTTTGCGTAGATCCAGAGGGTTGTGATGCATTTGTAGTAGCAGAAGTAGATCTGCTAGTCATTCTTAACCCTTGGACAGTTGGTAGAATAGCAGGAATATGTTGTGTTTCCTCCGTAGGGGCATCAGAAGTGGATTAAGGTGAAATACCTCATTTCTTATGCAACTCACATTTATTCTTCTCAACTTACTCTTCCACATTTTTCTTATGCATCTTGATCCTTATCTCATCATATGTTCCAAACCTCTCAGCAGTTGTGTCTTTAGGTTTGCTGAGAAAAATATCAGCATAGGTCTTGATTTCTTCCATTGAGACCTCATAGGGAAATCTTGGAATCCATGTAGTCCTAGGTTTAACTTCTTCCATATAGGTATAATCATTATCAACCAAGAAGTTGATTTGCCCTTCATAATACCTTACAACATTTGATGGGATTCTATCTCTTGGTTGCACGATGGTTTGTAAGGTTTTGAAGAAACCATAGTACATTGTTTTATAGTGATTTGGATCACTGAAACCTCTTATATAATTCTTAATTTGGGCAGCAATAGGGAGGTGTTGCTGCCAAAGTTTTCCTCTAAAACTAAGTAGTTCATTCATAAAATTGAATGCAAGGCAAATGATCAAGGTACCATACCTAAAGCTGTAATCAATTTCCTTTGTTCTTTTCACATTCTCTATGAATTGTTCTCTCATGACCTTGCATAGGTCAAAGTCTTTGCCTTCCTTTACCATCTGGTAAGCAGTATGAATTGCTCTCCCAGTGGTATAACCCTCTCTATTTGTGAAATATAATTTATATGCAATTCCCATTGTAGTATATCTAACACCTAGATCTATTATATCATTCACAGTCAAGGTCCTCTTATCAAATTTAGCTCCTATTAGTTTAATGACCTCATTTTTGATGGATTTCATCACCGATACAGGTCTAGTAGAACATAGTCTATTAACTACCCTGATTGCATCCTTGGTGATTCTGTGGGGCTTATCCAGATACATAAATTCATCATGAATTCTACTTAGAATATATCTTACCCATTTGTGCTCATCACAAAAATTAGGGTAATCCTTCCATATGTTCAGTCGCTTGGCTCCCACATTGGCATATTCTAGTTTGTAGACAACATGAACTTCAGGAGTTGATCTCCAAGCTCTTCAAACTTTACATGATTGTTCTCATCCAACTTAAAGTGAATATAAACTTAACATCTTCAGTATACACAACATATGCAAGAATGTTTGTAAATGCCCCATCCCTATCAACCTCAATTCCTTTGAAAGGATTCTTCTTATACTTTGGCCTAGATTTTTTAGTAACATCTACTACTTGTGGAGTCACCATCTCAAACTTCTTCAAATTTAGAAACTAGGGTTTTGAGAAATAGCAACTTTGATAAATACCTTTTATTTTTCAATTGCTAGGGTTCCAAATTTAAGTGCTCTAGATTCCTAGATTTTCCTTCAGCTCAAATTTGCCAAGTCTTCTTCTCTTCTCAGCTTCGGATGCAAATGTTTGATCATAAATGAGATTTGATCACCCAAATGAAGTATAAGTACCTTACAATTTTCCCAAGATTTTCTCATTTAATGTACCCTTATCAAGTTAGGTAAACTGTTGCCGGAATACTCTATGAATCTGTAGAGACCCAAAACTATTCCACAATCCTCCACATCTTATGTTTTTGTTCCATAAATTTTGGGGAAAGAAACTATCTTTCCTTATCAACCATCTCCTCTATCAATTTCATGTCTACTCATTTGTAAGCCTAGCTTTCATTGTAGAAGCCACAAACATTCAGGGGGAAAGTATAGATATGCAACAGTTAGCTCTCCTAACCCCATGCCTTTTCTCAATCAACAATGAAGTCTTTTGCACTAGGAAGAAGCACCAATTCTTCCTTCTCATTATCTTGTCATGTCTTTTTTCTCCATATCTTTGCCATTTCCTTATTCTATTGAGTCATAGTTTCCTTTGTCTTCTTGTATTGAACATGTAGTTTCTCAAAATTACTCTTGTAGAAATTTGCCTTATGCCCAAAGTTGTTGTTTTTGTAAAATACAACATTATATTCTAGAGTCATACCTTTTCTCCTTATTTTAGTTCCATACTCAACTTCTTTGTGACCAAACTTATTGCAAGCATAGCAATAGCCATAGAAGGAATGAGATATCATAGCACCATGTTTTGTCAGCACAAATGAATTCTTCCTCATGTGATCATTTCTTCTTGCTTTAGTTCTACAATAAATAGCCTTATGAGCAAATTTATTGCAAGAAAAATAGTAACCATAAAAGGATTGAGAGAACCTGGAAGTAGCAGCTTGTCTAGGAAGAAATCTCTTGAAGTCTTTCTTCTGATCACTAATTTGTATGAAGTCATCATCATCAAACTCTTGTTCCTCATCTTCAGTCTCCTCAAAGTCTTCAGTGTAGGTCTCTTCCTTTTTCATTTCAAACATGCCTTTAGTTATATCTATTTTAGAACTCTAACCTTTCTCAAAACCAATGCCACTCTTATCTTTTATAGGTCTTTGACTACTGATTATCTTATCAAGGATGTTGGTGCTATTCTTTAGTTTTAAACGCTTATATATTTGATCCTTTGCTTTCTCCAATTCTTTCCTCAGAGAGATGATTTATTCTTCAAGTCTGGAGCATACAACTAATTTTTCATTGAGCTTAGCATCCAGACACTCTACAACCTTCTTACCTTCTTCAACTTGAGCTTTCAATTTGACAATTGCTTCTTTTGATTGTTTGAGCTTAATCTTATATTCTTCATTTTCTTTCCTTGCAGCATACATATCTTCTAGGGAAAAAATGAGTTCTTCTTCATAATCAATTTCACAATCTTCTGGATTAAAGGGTATCATATCTTCTTCCATAGGATTCTTGACATTAAACAATACTTCAATTCCCATGTGTTCCACTCCAAGATCTACCTTAGTTGTTAGACTGCATTCAAAGAACTTAGCTCTGATATCAATTGTTAAACACATAGAAGTACTGAGAGGGGTGGGTGAATCAATACTTAATTAAATTCTTTTCTTTGAATTGCATTTAACCAAATAAAATTATTTAAAGCATGAGAAACACAAGAACATAGAAACACACAACCATAACACTAGATTTACGTGGAAAATCCTAGAAGGGAAAAACCACGGTTAGCAAGCTGCTTGGATCTACTATCCAAATCTAGCCTTAAATAAAATAAGGTTACATTATTATTTATGGGCTACAACCTAAAGGAAGCTATGTAACTCCTTGAACTAATACAACATTTATAGGCTTTACACAAAGAGGATTCAACCTCAGCAACACAATACTTATCTGACTCAATGTTCCTTTTACAAACAGTGACTTCTCTAGCCTTCTGTTGACCTCTACAACCTCTACACAACTATCTCACCTCTTCATAACTACAATACCAACCTCTGCAACATCAAAACAACTTCAAAAACTCTTCTGAGTCATCACAACTTCTACAATCACCTTCACAACATTATTACTTCACATAAACTGATCCTTTCCACACTTCATCATTATATATGCTTCTATGGTAAGTTTATTTGCACATTATCAATGGAATCACATAATACATAACTCCTTCCTCATGCAAAAACTTTGATTTTACATTTATATCCTCTACATGCCTCAAAATATTTCTCCTTGGTCAACCAAGATGAAACATGTAACATGAAAGGTGCAATGGCCACAACAATTAGCTCCCAAACATATGCAGTAAGAAAAAATTTAATGCGATTCAAAAATAAGATATAATCACGTCCTATTTTACCTTAGTACACTTTTCCAAGTTGGCGCACACTTCAAACACACAACATAATGATCAACATTCACCAAGTCGGCCCATCAAACACTTAAACCACCCTTACATTTAGCTCCAAGCCAAAAGTGGTACCGAAGGAGACAAAATTATATCACACGGACCACACAATGAACATTATATGACTCGCAAAACATTCCTGCACACTTCTCTTACCAATCCATGTTGTTATATGTTGGCGCAAACACTTAAACATTGATTCCAATATCCATACCAAACATAAATAAAAAATTTTATAGTTAAACTATAACTTTTACAATAAAATTTATGTGTACAAACATATAGTAAATAAAATAATCAATAGCTTAAAATAAGATAACTTTAAATTAAAGATTTTTTAATAAATTTATTTAAAATATTCATACTATTTATTTTTAGAGATGGACTATTATATATTAATAATAGAGAATCGAGAGCTAATAACTCTAATATTTGCTTTGAAAAATCTCTACTAGAGCTGATAACTCTAATATTTACTTTGGAAGATCTCTACGCAATAAATACGCTGGTAAACAATATATGCAATCAAAATATGCTCTTAAAAAAAGGAAAAGCAAATAGTTCCCATGTTTCCAATCAGTGACTTGTGGAAAAGAGAGTAACCAAAAATATCATGAGGGCATCTAAAGAATGTCCCAAGTTTTTTAAGGAATATTGAAAAAAAACTCGTCAAGTAAATTCTTTTCGTTATAACATTAAGGATTACATCAAATGGTGGGCATTCTTAAATATGATTTGACCAAAGCCAATTTAAAGATCGACAAAAAGAAAAGAAAAACGTCATCGGAACAAAATAAAGACTTAAATTGTCCCAAACTTGACGAAAGGAATCAAATTTTGCCACAGTGCTATCTTCCTAAAAACTAATGTAAATGGAAGCCAATTCCTCATTTTGTGTGTACAGTTTGTAAAAACTACTATAAATTAAAGCCAATTCCTCTTATTGTCATGTATAGTTTGTATGAGCGACTGCACCATCCACTTCCTCGTCCATGACTAGAGCTATTGATTGATGGTCTACCCACCTACAACTATAAGTAACCATGTGTTTATTTCTTTTGAGTTATCATAATCTTGGATTATCCTCTTTCATTTCTCTATCTCAAATTTATATCACTAATTAATGTATACAAATTTTATGTTCATAGTTTTACCAAATATTATATAGCTAGTATAGATATCTGATATATATTTATCTAAAAAATGTTGAGAGATATCATACCTATTTTATTTTAATAAAGAGTTATTTTCTTTTATTTAGAACTATTTTTATTTTAAATATATGTGTCAATATATGAGTGTAAATATATATTTATAAAATTTAAATTTTAATTCAAATTTTGTGAAAATTTGAAAATTTAACACATGTACATATGAATGAATTGTACTTGTTTTAAATAAATACATTAATTTAACTTTACCATGAGAATAACTTTTAATAAATAGCATGCCCTAAAATTTTTAATAAAGAAAATTAAAATCCCTTATTACCAACATTCATAAAGAATACAATATAGTTAATATAAATAATTATAAACAAAAGTAATATTTAAATGAATGTAGTATGGATGAGAAAAGTTTTTAATAGTTGTTGTGTGCAAATTAGCATATATAACATAACTAATATTAGTAATTTTGAAAGGATATTATTGAGATTTTCTATGGACTCTTATGTATGGTTGGTATAAGTTTTTATACAAGAACACTATGGGTTGGTATTTGGGGCATACAAGTGAAGGATATTTACCTATTTAATGAGTACTATGGCAATCTAATTACATAGAAATATCACACAATTTAGTGTTTAAGTTTGAATATTTAGTTTCTTAACATCCCTTGAATAGTCAACTTGTGAATATTGTTCACTACACCCAATCCTTCTCTAAATTTTAGGAAGTCATAGGACCTTTGTGAATCCATCTCCAAGTTGATCCAAGTAGAACTATATTGAAGTTGTATATATTTCTTTTGAATATTTTGTTTGATAGATTACCAAAAGACTTCTATCATGTGTTTTGATCATTTATGGATAATTGTATTCTTTACTATTTTCAAAACACTTTGATTATAAAAAATAACTCGATTGATTGATTCAATGGAATGACAATACCACTTAGGCTTCTACAAAGCCATGTTACCTCACATATAATTCTTTGTTCTTCTTCATACTTTACTTTTGTAGATGAAATAATGATAGTCAATTTTTTGCTAGCCCAAGAGGTAACTCCTAATGTGGAATATATATTTATCTAGATGTTGATTTGTGATCATCAATATATCCTTCCCAAGTTGTATGTGTGTATCCAATCAACTATAAATTATCATTTTGTACATACTTATCCTATAATTCAAATTACCATTCACACATCTCAACAGCCTCTAAGCTACTTCCCAATATGAAAGTATTGGCTCTATCATGAATCTTGAAAGGTAGTTCATTGAAAATACCAAATCTGGTCTAGTATTAGTAAGATAAATGAGACTTCCTACCACTTTTCAATATAAATCTTTTTGCCTAAGGTCTAATATTTCCTACAATACCCAGGAAATATACACTGATGCTTTATCTAAAATCAACTTTGTGTCTGTATGCATGCCATATGAACAAAGAATAGCACACCTATCATTTGAAAAATCTATGCTATCAGAAATCATTACAGTAGGATTCTTCATTTTTTGAGGGGGAGGGGGAATGCTGAGAGAGGGAGAACCGAAGCGATGGGAAGGTTTGCTTTCTTTTTGTTTAATTTAAAAGTAATGGTAAGTGATGACTGAGATGTTTGATACCTGACTTTTGCAGGTGAAGTGAGGTTCAAACTTTTACACATCTGAAGATAATAATACAAGGCAGGAAGAAGTAGATTGAATTTTTGGACAGATTATCTGACTATCAACCAGAAAGACTGTATTCTTCCTTCCCTGCTCTCTTTTTCATGTACTCACTTGTGGAAGAAGTTAACAATGGCCAAAAAGAGTAAAAAATAGGTTCTAAAAGAGTGGCACCTATCAGTAGTGGACCCAGAAATTTGTTCCTCATGGTTTGATGATGTGACGGGCAAGTTTGAATTCCACAAGACCGAAAATAGTGAGCCAGATGATAATTCAGGAAAGCTGTCTTCTGTCTCCATAAACTCAGTGCCCAAGTATCTGATGGGCTTAAACAGGGATGCATATGTGCCTCGGGTGGTCTGTTTGGGCCTTTTTTCATTGCACAGTATCTCAGCCACTCTCTTAGATGGAGCTCTACAAAATAACCACCGTAAATTGAACAGTGAAAAGGCTCCCACAATAGCAGTAGCAGGCACGCTTTTTGGTCGAGTGAGTGCAGAGCTTGCTTCATAAAATTATAGAAAGCTATGTAGTAAAAGTGGATTGCAATCCAGAAATCCTTACGTGGGCCTTCACTCTAGACAGATGCTTCATTCTGGAGACTCTTAGGCTTCTCACCGATGAATCATAGTGGGATGTTGAATCACAATGGAACCTTGATCCTGTTCTTAATCGAAACAGGGTCTGATCTTGTCAATTTGACCTTTTAAGTGACATTCTGATGCTTGAAAATCAAGTTCCTATAGTACTCCTAATAGCGCTATTGGTGATGGAGAACAAATTAACAGAAGAAGAAGAAGAGAGGATAGAGTTGCTCAGAATGATATGCGATAGTATAATTGCATTGGCTCACCCATTTACATATTCTCTTCAGCCAACTACAAAGGAACAACAAATAGAGCGTAGAGAGCGTGAGATGTAATTGAAGAAATTCCTCCAGTCAAACTATAAAAATCTGGAGGAATACAACCACATTTTAGGGTTTTTTCATGATTTTACTGTGCGTGAGTCCCAACCAGAAAAGACAGGGGATGTTCAAATTACACTATCAGATAGCTGCCTTCACCACCGCCAACGCTGTCACCGTAGTCATCCTCGGGAAAAATTAGTTGATGAAAGTATGTCTTTCTGATGAATAGTTTGATCCAGGCTAAATAAGACGTGGTTTTGCTAAGGAAGAACGAAATAATTTAGAGCTCCATTGGGACTAACAAGGAAGCGACTGACCTCTTCAATGGTCTCTCCAAAGGAGTTAATTTCAGTTTTGCTGATAAAGATGAGTTCGGGCAATTGAAGATTGCTGTTAATGGGTGTTAATGGGTGGTATAGAAGATGAACCATGGTTTAACTTGGTGAGTTTATGGAGAAGCATCCAAAGTTTGTGAGAACTTTCTCTATGTTTTGGGGGGTGGTTTTGGTGGTGGCGGCTGTAGTGCTTGTTGGGTCTCAAAAATATAGGTTGTAAGCCCTAAGGGGATGCCAAGCTCTATGATTAGACTTGCAACGTTTTTGAACCAACTAACAGAGTTAACCTAAATGGTTGATGACTCCCTACAATTTAGGCTCTGCTAAACCTAGGCGGGTGAACCTTGAAAGCTGAAGCAGATAAAAGGAATGTACAACTCAAATGAATTTAGGGATCTACCCACAATGGCATAAAGTGTGGATTAGATGAAAGCTTGCAAACTACTTCTACTCCTAATACTAAAATCTAAGATGTAATTGTTTGAATAAGATTTTATGGAATCCTAGAGTGGAATTGGTATGACCAGTGCCTATTTCAATTGGGCTAATGGAGTCAAGGTGTATATGATATATGATTTACTTATTGGTTACAATTCTAATTGTTTGGCACTTGTGTTTGTTTATACCTTGTATAAACATGCAAGAATGTGATTGACAGACTCTACTTATTGATCCACTCGATCCTACCAGGTTACTGTGACTTATTGAAAGGATTTTTAATCCTTGCTTGAAGGAACCAATCAACAGAATCACACAATGACAGCAAATGTGTATTGACAAATGGAGTAGATCCTCAATTTGAATAACAAGACAATATCGAGTTAGAGATAGTATGGCAATCTTGTCAATTATATGGCTTTTCTTACTGATCCAAATGTTACTTCTAAGTTACTGTAATCAACCAAAAGGATTTTAATTTTTTGATTGAAACCAATTAATTCAATTACACGAAAACAACAAGTGTGTCTCAATGAAACTGAAATAAAAACTTGGAAACTCAGGTTCAAATAACAGAGAAATAACAATGTGGAGACAACCAAATAATTGTTTAGCTCAACAAACAATAGACACCTATATTAAATCATCAATTTATGCATTCTTCTCCATTATACAATTTCAAAATATTTTACAATGTACAACATAATGTTTTATTTTGGCAACTGGTCAATCCATCTAGTTATCTAACTTCTACTTTTGATCCTGATTTTTTTTTAATCTACTGATTATTCTATGTATGATTTGCACCTCCATATATATCTTGTAATATTAGGGTTATGACCCTTTACATTCCGGTGCATCCTTTGGTACAACTCTTCATTCAATTGTCTTCGGCAAAATAAAATATTTAATTAGTTGCCATTGGCAAATTAAATATTTTAATTAAACTTCATTTTCGTAATCTTCCTAAAAATTAATTTTAATGGTAATCTTCTTGGAGATTTCAAGATATTTCTTATGTTTTGAGGAGATACTACAAAGTTCACCCGATGCGGGAATAATCGTTTGTATAGCCATCAGCTTGACTTGAACCATCATTGTGAGATTATCATATGGTTTCGATGCCTTTTGTCTTTCCGACATGTCTCATCTCTTAGTTTATCTATTGGCAGGACTCTTCCCAAAGTACCTCTTGGGTTTTCTTTATCAGAGTAATCTTCATCGTCGGTGAGATCTACAAGATTTTTCCCGATAATATATGTCCTTCTGATACATCCTCCCTTGGCAAGAGTCTTATCAAAATCTCTGTAGCTCTAGTTATCAGAGTGACATATGAGGTTGGGGAGACTTGGAGATTTTCCACCGATTATGCATGTCTGGCCGATATATCCTTCTTTCCTAATTTAGGGTTTCATATATTATTCTCTTGTATATTTTCTTTGTATATTTCTGTTTGTATGTTATCTTGTATAAGTGTACATACAAAGCATCTTATACAAACCCTCTCTTTACCTTTTATCCCCAGCGATGCTTTTTATTCCTTTGTACATCGGGTATGTATATTATAAACATACAAGCACCCCAGACGTACAAAAACTTTTCAGTATTTAACTTTCTTTTCACATCCAGTTCGTATCTCTTATTTGCATCCTTTTAACTTGTATATTAGGTTATATATCGAAGATATACATTGTTATTTATACAAGCCCGATATGCAAACGGTAGAGCCCACATCACTTTTCTGATTGTATCTTCCGAATTGCAACAATACTTGTATACAATTTTTAGATACAAAGTTGAATACATACAAACTCCTTTGTATCACCTCTTCGGACTTATCATTTTTATAAACTATAGTTTATTTACTTTTCGGCTCCGCAATGTATATAAAGTGCAATGCATCTTCCGATATACTTTAATTCATGATGCATCATTTTAACCAAATTTCAACCTTTCTTGAGTTCCGCATTGTATGTATATTGAAATGTATAACCTAAAACATACATACAATGCACGAAACATACAACAGTAAAACCTCATTTCATAATCTTTTCGATTCTGCAACATGCATATAGCTTTGTATCTTGTATACATATAAACAAATATACAAAAATTTTGACCGTTCATATTTGTATCTTATATACATGCTTGAATACAAAAAGTTTTTATGCACTCCCCTTTTGTATTTGGTATACATACAATTTATTTTGTATCTGGTATACATGCATTCTGACCAATATTCAGTTTGACCTTCGTTGACTTGGTCATAACCTTAAAAAAAAAGGGAATTTTCAAAATTTTTAAAAAGCAACCCCAACTCATTTTCGATGTTGATTCCAATTTTCATCATGTGTACCTAAAATTTTGCCATAATTTTTAGGTCCCAACAGTGGCTCTGTTTGTGGATGTATGCCCCCTGTGGGCATAGCAAGATCCTAGATCTCTGGGGAGTAGACCAGTGCCTACTCCGTTGGGCAATAGAGTCAACTTCTTTTTGCCCTAATCTGATGTAATTTGAAGAATCACATCACAGTAGACGTTTCAATGCCACCAGAAAAGAAAAAGCCATGTTTCCCTCTGTCAAAAATCTGATTTTCATCACGCTATTGTGAAGCCGATCCATCAATATTTCTAAAGCTCATCTGATTGAATGCATTCATATCTTTGATCAACTTTCTATGCTCAATGTTGCTGGTATATTTTTCCTCATTGTGCAGCTAAAATTCAAGTATAATCTACACAATCTCATTTCTATGTGATATATTTTTGCTACATGAAGAGTATCCCTCTTCAATGCAACATTTTTCATTATTCTGCTTGCTGTCATGCATTGTGAATTGACCTCCTGGCTGATCTAAAAACTAGGAGTGCTCATTATTCTCTTCATCATCATCACAATAATCAACTGTGCTCATTTCATCATGTGACCTTCCTTCATTTATGGATTCATCATCAGCATTATCAGCATATTCATTTTCTTGACTGTCTGAAAGCATTTCATCCTCTTCATAAAATGGGTTTGAATACACATGAAATTCATGTTCCGACACACCTTGGCACAATGTCATCTGATCTTCTTTTACTTTTTCATCATACAATGGGTTTGAAGAAATCTAAAAATCATTTTCAGATATGTGCATTTCCTCCTCATCGTGAGGTTGCCCTATTTGCTGACAACAATCATCCTCTTCCTCCTCAAATTGTTGATTTAGGTATTGCGATGGGTGGGATGGGACAAAAGGAAAATCCATATTTTGAAGATTACTCTCATTTTCAGGTATATGCTATGGCTCAAAGTCTTGTGCAAAATTCTAATAATTGCAATCATGATCCCAGGTAAAGAATTGATCTTTTAAAACTTCTTCTCTATTTAAAGCTGAAATATCATCATGAAAATTTTCACTTCCATATGTCTCATTTATTGGTCGCATTGCTTGATCAGATTCTCCATATTCATCTTCATAATAGTCGCTATAGTGGCTAAGGAATAGTCTTTTGAGATCTTCCCATGAAGAGATACTTTGCATAGTTAAGTCTATAAACCAATCCCTTGCATCATCCCTCAAAGATCTTGAAAAATACCTCATAATGGCATCTTCTGGAAAAATCTAAAAGTCCAAAATGAAATCCCATAATCATTGTACATATTTGTGAGTTGATTCATACCATTCTCCATGAAATCTAGGGACATGCTTTAGTATTTCTGTCAACTTGCAGGGATAAGGATTTGGGTAGCTCTGGATACTATTGCAGTTAAATGGTTTATCAATGGCTGAGATAAAGTTTGGAGGGCCATATGGGTTTTGATAGATGATTGATCTTTGGTCAGGGAATACGGGATAAGCATTTATTTGGTATGAGGCTTGCAGTAAATAATAGTTTTGTTGTGCATGGTATGCACTATATCCATTGCTTGAATCATGGAACACTTGTGAGTTCAAAGGATCATTATACCCATTCTCATTAGTTGTTGGTATATGTTGTAATGAACTTGAAGCCAGTTTGGCTTTTAATCGTTGTATTTCTTGAATTAGCGATTTTTTTCTCCTTGACAACTCCAATAATTCCTCTTCTTTTGACATATTCATTTTGACTGCAGATGGTGTTGTTTATAGGTTGTATTTGATATTGTTCATTGAAGTCCTTTTTAGAGTCGCCACCTCTTATCAAAAGAGGAATGTTTTTTTCTTTTCTGGGTCCTTCTTGCCAGCAGAGTTATGAATTCGTTTTAGAATTTAAAAGTTTACAGACTCTGTAATGAGATGATCTTTAACCAGATTTTGGATTAGTCCCCAGCAGAGTCACCATTTTGTTGGGTCTCAAAAATGCAGGTTGTAAGCCCTAAGGAGATGCCAAGCTCTATGATCAGACTTGCAACATTTTTGAACCAGCTAACGGAGTTAACCTAAATGGTTGATGACTCCCTACACTTCAAGCTCTACTAAACCTAGGCGGGTGAACCCTAAAAGCTGAAGTAGATAAAAGGAATGTATGACTCAAATTAATTTAGGGATCTACCCACAATGGCATAAAGAGTGGAATAGATGAAAGCTTGCAAACTACCTCTACTCCTAATACTAAGATCTGAGATGTAATTGTTTGAATAAGATTTTATGGAATCCTAGAGTGGAATTGGTATTACCAGTGCCTATTTCAGTTGGGCTAATGGAGTCAAGGTATATATGATATATGATTTACTTATTGGTTACAATTCTAATTATTTGGCACTTGTGTTTGTTTATACCTTGTATAAATGTGGAAGAATGTGATTGATAGACTCTACTTATTGATCCTCTCTATCCTACCAGGTCATTGTGACTTATTGAAAGGATTTTTAATCCTTGCTTGAAGGAACTAATGAACAAAATCACACAATGACAGCAAGTGTGTATTGACAAATGGAGTAGATCCTCAATTTGAATAACAAGACAATATCGAGTTGGAGATAGTATGGCAATCTTGTTAATTATATGGCTCTTGTTACTGATCCAAATGTTACTTCCAAGTTACTGTAATCAATCAAAAAGATTTTAATTCTTTGATGGAAACCAATTAATTCAATTACATGAAAACATCAAGTGTGTCTCGATGAAACTGAAATATCAACTTGGAAACTCAGGTTCAAATAATAGAGAAATAACAATGTGGAGATAGCCAAATAATTGTTTAGCTCAACAAACAATAGACACCAATATTAAATCATCAATTTATGCATTCTTCTCCATTATACAATTTCAAAAGATTTTACAATGTACAACATAATGTTTTATTTTGGCAACTGGTCAATCCATCTAGTTTTCTAACTCTTACTTCTGATCCTGATGTTTTTTTTAATCTACTGATTATTCTGTGTATGATTTGCACCTCCATATATATCTTGTAATATTAGGGTTATGACCCTTTACATTCTGGTGCATCCTTTGGTACAACTCTTCATTCAATTGTCTTTGGCAAAATAAAATATTTAATTAGTTGCCATTGGCAAATTAAATATTTTAATTAAACTTCATTTTCATAATGTCCCTAAAAATTAATTTTAATGGTAATCTTCTTGGAGACTTCAAGATATTTCTTATGTTTTGAGGAGATACTACAAAGTTCACCTGATGCGGGAATAATTGTTTGTATAGCCATCGACTTGACTTGAACCATCACTGTGAGATTATCATATGGTTTTGATGCCTTTTGTCTTTCCGACATGTCTCATCGCTTAGTTTATCCATCGGCATGACTCTTCCCAAAGTACCTCTCAGGTTTTCTTTATCAGAGTAATCTTCATCATCGGTGAGATCTACAAGATCCTTCCCGATAATATATGTCCTTCCGATACATCGTCCCTCGGCAAGAGTCTTATCAAAATCTCTGTAGCTCTAGTTATCAAAGTGACATATGAGGTTGGGAAGACTTGGAGATTTTCCACTGATTATGCATGTCTGGCCGATATATCCTTCTTTCATGATTTAGGGTTTTGTATATTATTCTCTTGTATATTTTCTTTGTATATTGCCATTTGTATGTTATCTTGTATAAGCGCACACACAAAGCACCTTATACAAACCCTCTCTTTACCTTTTATCCCTAGCAATGCTTTTTATTCCTTTGTACATCAGGTATGTATATTATAAACATACAAGCACCCCGAATGTACAAAGAGTTTTTAGTATTTAACTTTCCTTTCGTATCTGACTTGTATCTCTTATTTGCATCCTTTTAACGTGTATATCGGCTACTCATTCTACAACATTAGCTACTCAAAACAACTTTCAAATGAGTGAAAACAATGGATACAGTCCCTAAATCTATTGGACAGTCATAGTTCCGTAACTAAACAATACTGCAAAGTAATGTAAAGCATTCAAATGAATCAATTTACACAAGATTATAATTGAAATATACGCTTTTAGTCTATAGAAAGTCACAAAGGGAAAAAAAGTAGTCTAGTTTGGTAAGAAAATCACTTTTTAATTTTATTATAATCAGTAAAATACAATCTAAGGATAAAGTGGGTTACAATAAAGGTAAATTTAAATTAATTGACAATTAAAGAGGAGATATATGCAAAAGAAAGTGAACTCACAAATTTGTATCCTAGAAACTCGGAAAGGGAAAACTAGGTTTAGTAATGGCAACTATATTTCTAACATAACATTATTAAAATTCAAGAAAGTATAATGAGATACTAATGGTGTGGATGTGGGCTATTCCTTACTCCACTAGGTTGAATACATTATTCTCAAGCCTATAACTTTATATTACAATTTGTAATTCTACTTCATTGTCTACAATTTTATTCTTCCTCCCATTCCTACAAAATATGTTTTACTCATCTATGTAATGTTAAAGAATCCCTTTTAGAAGCTAGAAGGATCATTTCAAAAGTGGAATTACAAAGGTCGCCTTATCATTTCATATTCTAATTTTCATCAGTCGGGGGTAAAATTATAGACATACTAATTCGTCCCCATCAATGCGAGTTCAATCTCATCTATCTCTATTTTTCATTGTCTTCCTTTCTACAACTTTACTCTTGGGTCCATTATGGATCATACTATGGGAATGTGCATGCCAATTGTGTGTACTTTAATAAATTTTATAGTAAACAATTAAAAATTTAATATTCAATCTTGCATATTAGTAATATGTTGCACAATTTCACATACATTTTAATGTTTGACTACATCCTTAATACCAGAAAAATACTTGGTGAATATCTATGACAGTCCATATAACATAGTTATTTATAGTTAGTGTTCCTAAAAGGTCTATCCTGTCCAAATGACCCTTCTCCTCAAGGGAATTACTCCTAGATAGTTTGCCTCCACCAAATGATCATGTACTACATTTGATGGTTGGATAACCATCTATGCCCCCACTATTATAATTAGATATTTTATCATAGTTAGATCTATGGGTGCCATGACCTCCACAAGGAGATTTTTTCTTAGAACCTTCTAGTGCTTGCTTTAGCATTCTCATGACTTCTACAAGATTATAAAAATAATACTAAAAATGGTTATATTTAACATGATTATATTCAAAAACTCTCTTCTAATGCTTTCTTTAGTACTATGGTGTTTTATATAACCTAATCATTTGAAATAATATTAAAAATGATTATATTCAAAATCTCTCCTAAACATTGATGTCTTCACTTGATCTAATATTCTACTATGTCACTTAGTTTAAGAAATATGAAATCACTACCTGTGCGTATTATGTTTCTTCTATATCTATATATGACTAATCGAATAATTTGAATCCTTGTGAGAAATAAACAAGGACTATAGGAAAAAATTTCCATCATGAGCACTAGTTCCTCGCACATATTTTGATTCGATTGTTGGAACCTAAATATACTTCCTCCTTAGATCCATTCTAATAGTTTTCTCTCCATCATTATTTAATGTACTATCTATGCTCATTATTTCCATGTGTACAAGTCCTAAAGTTTTAACCATATCTTAATCCTCTTATGTGTTATCATAAAGCATGACATGCTAAGGCCTTTTTGTATCCTTGTATAGTGGAAATGGTTTTATTTTCTCATCTCTCATAGTATGATAGTCTAGGATATTCCCCATCTGTTGAACAAAGCAAAATACAAAGATTGAGCAGCCACTAAGGAGAGGCTATGAAGAGGACAAATCCTCAAAATGCTACAACACATTTTTGAAAACATAACCAAATTTGCATATATAACCATTCAAGCCCCACTTCCCACATTATGTTAGTCTCTATACTTATATTTCTACAACTACAATTTGTTCTCGTTGATCCATTTTTCAAGTGAAGTAAAAATTCACCAATAAAGAAAACTATTAAATGAATTTGTTGCAAATTATGTTGATTAATAATTTTTATATTTCCTCGTCCATATATTGTTTTCTAGAACGGGTACCCGTTTATAAAATTTTGAATTTCACACCCACGCTTTTGGTTTCGTTTTAGGCTCGGGAAAGGCATGGGTAGCCGACCTTGAGCCTTGGACCTGCAAGTATTTCTCTAAGTACAAAACCAGAGGAAAGACTAACTTCACCTATATGGCTGATGACATTTTTTTCTGAATTTTTTTACGAAATTAAAGCCCATTACAGATCATAGTGTCTAGTTTTCAAATATGTAATTTTTTTTGGATTAGACTTGTTTTTCTATTTATTATTAAATTTATGAACAAACTGGTCCAAAAACTTGAAATGACAGGTGTTTGTATTTTTTTAATAACTTTTAATTTTTAATTTTTTTTTAAAAAAAAATTATATGTCATCAATCTACACGTCATTCTTTACACAATGAAAAAAAAAAATTTAATTTTATGATTTTTTTTGCTCAAATTATGTTGGCCGTACACAAGGGGTTTTCAAAAGTAGCAATTAGGCCTAATAAAAAATTAATAAAAAAAAAATTATTTGGAAAAAAATTATAAAAAAATATCCTCATCAAACTTCACTATACTACACATCTTTTCCCAAAAGGATTTTGAAAAATAATTTTATTTGGGTCAAATTATGTTGGCCGTACACGTGCATGGTATGGTTAAAAAAAAGTGACTTTTAAATAGTGGTTTTTAGAAATGCCTATTAAAAATCAATTTGTATCATTTGGGTATTGAAAAAAATTACATATTTGGAAACTAGACTCCGAGTACTACATTTTATATTTAGTGACTTTTTTAAAGATTCCATCTCTAAGTTCTTCAAATTTTAAGGTCAAATGTGACAAATTCTAAAAATTAGGGAAAACACTTCCACTTTTTGGCCAAAAAGTGGACCCAACTTCTTGCACTGACCCCATGCACATATATGAATTTATCATGCACTTTTAAATTGTACCCAAAGAATTTGTTAAATTCAAATGTTAATTTTTTAGTTTGAGCATAATAACGTCTTAAATATAATTTTAATGTATTGATATAAATATGAGATATAGTTAAATAAAATTAATAAATAAATAGAAATCAACAACAAGGTAAGAATAAGAAGAGAGATGGCAAAATATATACCTTGGAAACCCTTTTGGGAAAAAACCTAGCATCAAAATTACATTTAACACTACATTAATAATAGAAAAAGATAAATACAATCTAATGATCAAAATATTTTATGTAGCAACAACCTCAAAGAATACAAGCAACCTAAACACACTCTAATATGTAATTCCAAAACTACTCACCCAAGCCTTTAATTAATAGAATTTAAGGGCTTAAGAAAAACCACCAAGTGGTATTCAAAACCATGGAAAGATGGGTATGACACATGTCCTAGTGCTCAAAATGTAAATATGGGTTTCATTCAAGATGATCCTACCATTTGAAGGACATCATGCGTGAGATGGAATCCCTATGTGAATTGTGAGTCTTTAACTTCTCAAAGTGGAGTGCCAATTTCAAGAAAACTAGTGAACTTTGTAGCTATTATTTTAAATCTTTTCCAATCTCATCCCAAGTGTATAGAGGAACTTCATGGGTCTCCAAAGGGGAAATTATACATACAACATTAGAATATTATTATGTCTCACTAATATATCCAAATATTACAATTATATTCTAGCATTGTTACGAGGACCTACAAGGTGTACAACACACCTAGTCTTAACATTCTCCTAGTTGTTGTATACATTGGAAATGTAGAAACAAAAGCAATGATTGGCTAATTGTTAAAGGGCGGGTGCAAAAAGTTGGGGGACTAAAAAGATTGGCTAACCGATCTACCATATCCTATATTTGTGGGTATGCCCATCCAAGCCAAGTGTGTTTAGATAGGTGTCTTGTGGAACTTTGTTTTATTAGTGTTCCACTTCAAGACCTTCTCTCTTGTTGGAGAGTGTGTTATTCTTGTGTTGTTTAGATATCAAAAAGTTTGGCGACCTCAAAATCATCTCGTAGCACTTGTTCTATATTCTATCAATTCATAGTAGGCCTAGGGATGAATTCCTTAGTAGTTGAGTCCTTGTGGGACCCTAGGTCAAAGTCTTGAGCAGGTGTTTTGAAAATTTTTCTATTCAAACATTGTGCTAGGAGTACAACACAAAACGTGGATACCAATGCCAATTTTGGTCCCTAGTGCTATAACTAGACATTAACACCATAAATGGACACTAGAGGGATGTGTTGAAGTAATCCTAGGGCATTGTAGTTCCTTGAACTCCTTGGGCATATGTGTAGTCTTTGATAATGGGCATTTCCCAACTTTTCTTGAAGAAACATTGTATACAAAAGTTATTCCCCTTGATCTACTAAGTCTTTCCATTCTTACACTTCATTGATAGGTGCCTTGGTTCAAAAGTTATTACCCTTTTTGCATTAGGAAGCATGTCTTTGCATGAAATCAACTAGTGATCATTATGTTTGGTTGAGGTCTTGTACGTCCTAGTTGATCCATCTCTTCTGTGAATTTCCTTTGTGTTAGTATTTTATTTCATGAACTTTCATAGAATAGATTTGAGGTAGTTGTCACCCTCTTCCTATTCCATGTGTTCATGAGAAAACACTTGGTCATGGATGTGTGTTTGATTGTGGTCCCATTCTCTTGCTTGTTCATTGTGGTGACTTGTCACATGGTGATTGAAGTCTTCCACTTGTGTGACCTTCTCTATTGCAATGGTGATGTCATCTTAAGTGTTTTTATACTTGTTATTGCACCTTGTGCGTATGTGAGTTCAATGTGAGATGTAAATGTTGCACTTGCAAATGCAAAAACAATGTTTGTCTGGTGTTTGCTTAGTTAATGTCCTAGATGAAAGCTTGGGGCATTATAGATCTTAATATTAACTCGATCATTACTATCTAGTATGCCTTTTTATCATAAATACCATGGTATACTAAATAGTGATAACCCTATTGAATATAATTTAAGGGACATTTAACAGTAGCAAAACTATTGCCAAAAATTAGTGACAATGTTGTCCCATTCAACCATTTTAATTTGAAGCCATAAGGTATATTAATCCAAGTCACTCTTAGATCCAAAAGGTAATGGAAGGGTTATGTCATCATACAAGGCCCAATACTAGGTCCTCGGTTTCAGTTATAATAAATATCATGTATAGTTTGTACTCTAGCTATCCCTACTTTAAACTATTTCAAACTCCATACAATTAGTAATAGTGATCATCAACTATGTAAAAATGATTTATATCAGAACTACAATAGCATAAACCTAGGTATATGAATGCTGTGAATATAAATGACCTTATAAAGCTAGGTACATGAATTTTTATTAATGATCAATGAACATGAAACTAAATAAATCTCAGTGGATTAGTAGAGTACCACTTTCTCCCTCACATGAGGATTGAGGAAGCTACATGGAGCTTCAAACCAATTCACATGGTATAAACTACAACGGGAATTAATAACAATGTAAAAATCATTTAAGATAGAGTTTGTGCAAAATTTCTTCTTTATTGAATGTTGCACACAATCTTAGAGAAGGTTGTCGAAATAGGGCTGCATTTGCAACTACATCTAACATACATTCCTTTTTCAATTATGCTTGCTGGCTATGAATACCTTCTTCCAAACTACAATTTTAAGACATGTAAGTAGGATGTTGGTCATGTCTGATTAAAAGTTTCTAATGCCATTTCAAAACCACATTATGAATATATATTGCCACTAAGGTATCCCTGAGGCCGCCTTTCTTTGAGGCATTTTTTTAAACACTTCATGTGCCATGACTAGGCTCCCACATTTTGTGTACATGTTTACCTTATGTGTGACGAGAAAAAGATAGTTAACTCATTATTTGAATAGTCACCTAATATTCTTCTTGCAATGACTAACAAATAAATTTTAGGGGAAGAGACTAAAATTTCTAAAGGTTTCAAAAAGTATGCAAGTGCCATTTTAAAATTTTAATCGATTTCATATGCTTATAACTAAGAGAAAACATCAAGATTCTGAACGCAATCATCATTGACCAAGCAAGAATTCACTTACAAACTAGGCAACTAAACCCATAATAAAACTTGAACTTGTGACCAAGCGAAGGCTGCATCCAAGTTCTCTTTCCACATAGCAACTCAATAAAAACCCACAATCAACAAATGTTTCCATCCATGAAAAATTTACTTCCAACCCTCACTTCACATAGTAGCAACCAACCACAAAATATGGCATTTACTAGCCTCCCCTAACAATCGAAAGACCCTTAGTGAAGAATGGTTGGATTCTAAAAGTAAGTAGCATGCAATCTAAAAGTAAGTAGCGTGCAATCTAATGAAGAAGTATCATCATGTGACGATCTTTTGCCATATACTGACGAGAGTGGGTATGGCAGCAGATACCAAAAGCGCAAGGCCCCAAAAGATTGAAACATTCCGCCAGAGCCTTGGATGCCTGTCTTTGTATTCTGTTATCTGGATGTGAAAATTGCTTCGATACCATTTATTTATCTCCGCCTTCAAGTTCATGAAGGGATCGTCCGATGAATTGAAATTGATTCCCTTCCCAAGATTATTCAACATGACTGCCACTTCTTTGTCCGTACCCATGGAGTTCTGGATAATTTCAGCCCTCCTCAGCACACCAACATCTGCTTCGGTCTCCACCAAGCTATTCAGCAGATACACATAATATGAAATCACAGTGAAGCCCTGGGAGACCTCCAGAGCCATCAGATTCCTCAGAATCACTTCTGTACTGTCAGTGATCCAAATTGTGGGGAGAGAAAGAGTCCTCCTTTTGAATGTCATCTTTTTTTCAGATGGAACTCCGTAATAATGACTGAATTTCATTCCTGCCTTATGTAAATCTGTGGTAGAGGTTATGAGAGTCTGTTGATGCCTCTCTTTTGGTGGAATTCTGAGCTTTCGGAGAAGGTATTGTATTGCAAGGAGAAGTCTGTTACCTTCATTGGGCGCTGTCTGTTCCAAATCCCATGGATCTTCTCTGATTAGACTCTGGAATAGCCCCAGAATATGTTTATATTTCTCAAGATCTTCAAATTTGTTGAGGCGTGCTTCAATCAAATCCGGTCTGTAGAGCCAATTTGGCAAGAAAGGGTGAGTTTCAGGAATAATACTGCTGCACAGCAAACTCAGCAGCTGTTTCTTGGCTTCTGCCTCTGAGCCTGTTTCCACTTCCAATAACTTTATCAGTACCATCATGGGGATTTGATTTTCAAGCATCAGAAAATCACTTAGCACATCAAATTGACAGGATTTGATCCTGTTAGTGTTAAAAATGGGGTGGGAATTCTGCTCTCGTTGTTGTTGTTGTTGTTGCTGCTGCTGCTGCCGTCCGGCACTCAAAACTCTCAAGATCTCTAAAACAAAGCATCCATCCAAAGTGAAAATCATGGCCACGGTTTCGTCCTTATATTCAGATTCTTCTTCGTAGCAGCCTCTAATTCCACAAACAAGGTGTTCGACCGCTTCTTTTAAATGCAAGTGCGCCTCTTGCTTGAGTAGCCTGTGTGCCATCCTCTCTAAGGCTTCTGCTTTGAGGCGCTCCATATGAGAGACTGGCTGCGCTATCACATGGTGGAAAAGGCCAAGGTGGACGACCCTAGGAGTGTAGGCTTCCTTCCTTAGAAACAACAGAAATTTGGGGACCCTATTTATCGTCACCCCAGAGTACCCTGACCCTGGCTTGCAGTTCTTGTTGGAGATATCTGTAATCCTTTCTGTCACATCAATAACCCATTTACTTTCTTCTTCCACAAACATAATTTGTCCTTGAGACATCCTTCAGATTCTCTTACACCAGAATTAAGATCTATAAAATGATGCTGCAGTCACTATTGGATTTGGCACAGAAGCTACTGGTTTCTTACTCAGGCAACTTATAAGTCCCGAGAATGACTTATCTTTTCTCGTTTGAAGAATGCAATCTTAGCTCTACAAAACTGGGATCGCTTAAAGATGAATTGTAGAGTGTGTTCTTGTATAGATATGATCTCTTGGCCTGCAAAATGGAGGAGTCTCAAATCAAACACACATCATTACCGTGGCATCTTTTCTAAATATGAATACCCAATTCTGTATTACTTGTCAAGGTGTGATTATAAAAAAAAATTGTATTTTTAAAAAATACATCAAGTTTAAATAAGAGTTTCAATAATAGAATAGATGCACTTTCACATTGTCCACGGTAAACACTCAGTATGTTGTGTGTTTACTGTTTTTCTGGATTTTCGACCTCCAACAATTTGACTTCTTCTTCCTATTAGTTTAATCTACAGTCTTCCATGTTTCACGACAAGAGCAATCATAGGAAATAGTCTGCAAGTTTGACAAAATTTCTGAGCCTGAACCACGGTTTAAGCTCTTCCCTTTCACATATAAGTTGTATAATTATTCTTAAATATTTAAAAAATAAAAAATAATTTTTAACCAATAAAAATAAGTTAAACAGTATGATATTTGATATTTAAATAAATGGCCACATATAAATATAAACTTAACAAATTAGTGAACTGCATGAAATACCAAATATAAACTTAACAAATTACTGAACTACATGAAATACCATACAGACTATTGTTAGAATAGCTAATTAAAGGGAAACTATGAACGGAAAACAATCTAATGATGTTTATTGTAAATTCCCGAGATTGTCCTCTCCAACAGAGAAATCAACCAAAAAGTGGGGAATAAAAAAAATCTCAGTGTGCTATTATAACATACCACCTTTACCAAATCACAACTGCTTATAAAAGCTGATATTTACATGGAAGATGGCTCACAATATAATGTAAAATAACTATTTCAGATTGCAGAACACTTTCAGATGGTAATAGTTAACTATTCTAATACAGTTTAATATAAGTATTAGACAAGTTCAAAACTATGTATAAGTAAAATAAAATATTAACATAAGTAACCTAAATAAATCGTACCTTTTTTGAGCTCACTGCAGATGCAAAAGCCCACTGATTGGCAATAGAAACGCCCGTATCCAATTTATATAATTTGGAGGCAACATTACGCCTCATACTTTCCCTTTATTATCTGTATCATCATTACTTATGCTCACATTTACTTTAACTCTTCATTTAATAGTCGGAAATTCGGATTTGATAGCTTCGTTTTTACTTTCTCTTTTGACTAGTTTGATTAAAGACTACTTTGAATAAAGATTATGCCAAAGTCACCGAGAAATGATAAGACACTCCATACTCTTTTAAGATATTTAACACAGATTGTTGGAAGAAACGTTGTCGGTGAAGAAAGCGTTAGGATTCTTTCATCATTACGTAGTACTATGATTAGGCCGACCACTACAATTCTTACAATTTTAATTTTTTTATTTAATGTCAAATTTAATAGGAAACAGATGTGCAGTAAAATGGTTTTTTGGTGGCAGCCGGGTATGAGCTCTTCAAGTTTTTTCCCTGATCTGGAATGTGATATCGTCTCTTGGAAGGAGATGTTTTTGTTGTTTTTAAATTTTTTTTGGGTTTTAATGTTTGTATCAGGCCGGTTTAGGGCCACCATGATTGTATTTTCACCATCTATGGATATGGTCTTATTTCTGTAAAAACTTTTATTATAATATCATGGGTGTAAAAAAAATAAAATAAAATGGTTTTTAAATTGAGTTTCAACAAACTTTATAATCAAATTAAATAGTTTTTTATTTGTAGAATGTAGAATCCGGTTGGTTTTGGATTTGTATTAATTTTTCTTTTGCTTATGTTAATTTTTATTTATATATTTTTTTCTTTTAATGGACAAATTAATATCTAGTGGGATCCATGAAGCGAAGTCCTAACACACACCACTATAACCTCCATCCTCATGAGCTGCCCCCCACCCACGCAGAGGTAAATCCACGGGAATCAACTTATGTCCATAATCTGTGTTTTCCAACAACTTGATCATCTAGTCTACCCTTGAAGGCTAATGTTCACCTTATTGTTAATCAAACACTCTATCTTAATTTCCTTATTCAAAGATCCATTAAACAAAGTCACTCCTAGTCTCTTTCATATATGTTCTCTTTGTTGATGTCATTGGTTACCTCCTACAACATGCCCACTCTACCATTCAATCCATGGCATTTCCCTTCACAATAGTTCACGTGTCTTGAGTTCTAACTTTGTGGACAACAATATGCTTTTCATCAAAAATTAAACTAAGGACCAAGTTTCTCTTTTAGACAAACAAATTCCTCTCCATGGTAGGCCACATCTAAAATGCCAACCAGATTGTCCTTACCAATCATGTTTATGTTTCCTCTTGTTGGCTCCCTTCCAATTCACACACAACATACGATAAGCTTTTTATGGTTCAAAGAGGGGAAGAAGAAATGAATGAATATCTCATAATAGAAATATTGTATCTAACTTAAAGTCCAAGGAAGTTTAGATCTCAATGGTCCTAGCATTCAAGGCACTTTCCTTATTACTAAATGGATCATTCAACCCCTTCATGGAGATGCTCCCTAGAACTTCTGCTGGTTAGGAACCACATTAATACAACCACCACCCTTTGATCATGTTTGATTAGAGGGTAGGATAAGTCTCTTTTGGCACCTTACCTAAAGACCCATGCCATAAAAAAAATTTACATCATTTAGAAAGTTTATCAAACTATTCCCTTTATCTGACATGCCTATCTCTTGAAGTGCCCAAAATGGAATGAACTAACATACAATGTCCAATGATGACACAAATCCCATATAAGGTAATATAACATAGTAAAAATAAGTATATGGTAGTTGAAATGTACATCCAACCTATAAGATCCTAATTGTTGACCTTCTAGTACTCTCCACATGTTCTCTATCTCTCTCATATCTTACCCAAATTATTTTCCATAACTTTAGTTCAAGGCATATATGTCGGTTGAAAAGTGCAAACATTCCTACTTGAATAAACTAGTTTGTTGATGTGCTCACTTTGTTTTAAACCCATGCTTACACTCAAAATCCCAAAACTAAACAAACCTTTGTAGATCACATCATCATCCTGAAAATGTACAAAAAAGTGATAAATCCCAACAAACATTTTGAAGCCAAGGTCCCAAATTTTAACCCCATCCATTGGAATCCAAACTTTATCCAAAATTGATCTCAAATCGATCCCTCAAATTCTAGATCAACACCTTTCAATCATATCAATCCTTTGAAGCCACATCAACCCACCCAACTCCAACACTCCAAAAAACCACTTTGGAATTATAACTCAATCTAAACCTTATCTAAATCAATCAAAATCCCAACAAGTAAAAACTAACCTAATAAAGAAAAGCATCATGGACCCCTAGTCCAATGAAATCATTAAATAAGCTAGCATGTCCTTTGATCATGTTGATGATAGGGGCATACAATCGATTGCATATAACAATTATCATTATGACTTGTTTAGACATAAAAATGAGGTCACACCTATTGGTTTTTTCCCTGACTGGATGCTCATTCCCAGATTTCCCTACAAGGTAGCTATCAGTGATCAATAGGATCTCTGGGCCAGGGGCCAACAGTGTAGGAGATAGACTCTATTTTATCTCCTCTTCTTCTTCAGGCTCTGCAAAACCTAGGGGGGTATTCCCTATTCAACACCCATGAGAATATGCTTGTGAGATGGGGAATGTTGATACAAAGCAGATAAATCCTCCTATATGAAGACCAAAACTGTGGGATAAGTGCAAAGGGGCTAGCTTTGGGCTTATGTTCAGTTGTGAATCAGAGGATCTTGGTCCTAAACTACTTCTACAGTCCTAAAGGTTTGAAGTTGAAGTTTGAGTTTGATTTGTATATGGATGTGAAATTATGACTTTGGGTTACAATAGAGATACCAAGCCAGATCGGTGCCTATCTAGGGCTCGGAGTCAGTAGACATATATATGTGAATGTTTACCATAGACATAAAACATCAAATTTCAAGGGGTTTCTAAAATGTCTGCCTTACAGACAATACCCAAGAGAGACTATTTAGTTATTTCTGCTTACAAATATCCTTTCTGCAATGTATTCTCCTCAACACATAGTCCAAAACATTCAATCTACTCCTTCAGCAGAAGTAAAAGACTAAGCATTCAATATATAAAACCTATATTCTAGAATCTATAACACCCCTTAGATGTTCAGAGTCAGAAGAAGAACACATTCAGTTTGGAGACAAATAACAAAACACATGCTACAGAGCATTACACATTTAAATCAACATGAAATTGATAATTCTGTGCATAATAGATACAACATACAACTCATAAACTACCAGAGACATCTGAAATAGAATCACCAGAAAGTTATATTCCTATTGCAGCACCAAAATTTGTCCAAGTTTCCAACAACCATAAAATGAGCAACACAGCTTGCTATATACAGCAGGAAGGTCCTCAAGATTAATTACATGGCAAAAGTCAAAAGTTCGCCAGATACAAAGTATGAGAAAATGGTGCTCCAAAAACATAAATGCAGCAGAGAACAAGATGAGAAAGAGTAAGAGAAGGGCAAGGGGCAGCCAAACTCGAGCCTTGTGCTACCATTGGAAAGCTCTCTGTTATAAATTAGATACATGGCTATTTGACTGTCGGCCCATGCCTCTGCATATCGCCATTAATGGCTCAACCACCCACATCTTCTCTTGGAAACTATCGCAGCACTCCTATGGAACTTTCTCGCCCAAAACATGCCTGAAGACGCAAAGGAAACCCATACTCCAACTTTAAAACATAGCCGTTGATTCCTCGCATCGTTTGAAAATCCATGGCACCAAATCCACGTTGAAAAGTCGCCGCCCTGCGAAAATGTGCCACGTAGGCACCTTGCATCCACTGCTGACCATTCTAAAAATGTAAGATCAATAATGCCACATCTATCTTGCAATGTTTGTTTGAGTAGTTTATAAACCAAGACAAGAACAATCCTAGTGTCGTGCGCTTTTGCCCTGCACGACCACTGAACCACCTGCCATCAACCCATCGCCCTGACTCCTGCTGATAAACCATGTCATCTCGATGGTACTTCGCAAAACTCTATCTTCACACCCCATCGGCCAGACTCCCCACATCGGCAAACCTCATACATGTCTGCTTGACATAGAAAATCACCTCGATGAACATCATGATGACAGAAAACTCGAGGACCCCATAGAAATATCAAGGTGACAATCTGGAAAATGATGATGATAATGATCCCCTTCCTTAGAAAATCATGATACTGTTGAAAAACACTGAGAGGCTCCAATATTTAGAAATTTTCTTGAATCCTTTGGAAGGTGCCTGCATGTTAAGCACTTGGGACCTGATTGATTAAGCGGGCACCAATAGTGGCTCTGATTGGGGACGTGCAGGTGCAAGGCTGCAGCGAGAACTAGACCACTTCCGGGCAGACTAGACATAAAATGAAGCACAAGGAAAACACCAACTATATAGAGTATTTACAAGCAATATACATGTACTTTACAATTGTGCACAGAGGCAAATCATTTATGCAAAGTAAAACTTGAGGAATTAACCGTGCACAGGCAATTCTAGCACTTCACCATCTAGGGCCTGGAGGAAGTAAGAATTTTCTCCATGAGTATTGTAAACCTGATATGGGCCCATCCACAAGGGCTCAAACTTACCATGTTTGCCCTTGTCCTGACCCCTTGCATTACAAATAAGGACTAGATCATTGATTTGAAACTTCCTTCCTGCAGTCCTTTTATCAAATAGATATTTCACATTTCGTTGTTTTTCTATGTTTGTTTGGTGAGCTTCTCTTCTGACCTCATCTAGTGCAACCAACTAGTTTATTCTCTCTGCCACGGAGTCTTCAATCTCTTTATCATTTTCATGGATGAACTTATAAACTGGCAAGAGGTTGTTCACAGGCAGTCTAGCTGATGCACCATATACCAGTTCAAAAGGGGACCTTCCAATTGCTCTTTTCACTGTCACCCTGTTAGCCCATAATGCCAACTTTAGCTTTGAATCCCAGGCTATCTTGTTTTTGTCTACCATCCTTTTGATGATTTTCATGAGGCTCTTGTTACTTGACTCTGCCTGACCATTTTCTTGTGGGTGGTATGTGTTGCAAGTATGAGGTGAACTAGTGTTGTCATTGATGTCAACTTACTCATATTGCATTAGTAAGAAGGTTTGGATGAGTTGTGTGCTGTTGTTATTGAGGAAATTAGTCTCCATACAGAACAGTGAAGAACAGTGATGAGAAGAAGGCAAATGTACTGTATAGATTAAGAACTAGAGGATGCAGATTAAAGGGTTTGTAGATATGAATCTTGAGATGCTTCAGCTAAGATTTCAGAGGTCCGCATGAAGATCTGAAGAAGTTGTGGCTGTCTTTGTGGAACCGGTTCTGGTAAATGTTCAGAGGTGACAAAGGATCACAGAAAGGTCCGGTGAGGTCCGAAATTGTATTATCCTAATCTGCGGATTGGAAGGAGTGTTTGGGATGTCCTTGTGATGTGTCATCTTGAGTTGTGTATGATTTTGAGGTCTGAAAGTACCTTTTGCATTGTGACAGTGGTGACAGACTGTGTTCTTAAAGTACCAGATGATGAAGAGAAGAATTCCGGTAAGCTGATGAAGTGCAGATGTTTTTGATGATTCAGGGAGGGTTATGATGATCATTGGATCATATCTAGTTTGTGTTGATGGTCCACATTGAAGTTAGAGTTGGATTTGATGTTATGGCTACCAGTTGTTGGTGTTCTTCCTGTAACAGACCGACCGGATGTTCTACACGCCTTGCGAATGTTATTGTGATGTTTGTCGACTTAGATGATTGTTCCTAAGTCAATGTCTTGTATAAATAAGTGTTTGAGAATTCATTTTGAAGTGTGGATTGTGTGGATGAGTGTGGCATAGCGAAGAGAAGTGTGAAAGGCAGAGCAAGGATTTTTGGGCTTAAATGGAACTGATCCAGACATGGTAGAGATGTCATTCTCCAGTTCAAGATTGTGATTCTTATCACTTTGTAGACAGTGTGTCTCCTTGTAGGCAGTGTGCCTCTTTGTGAGCAGTGTGCTCGGGCAGTGAGCCCTAATTGGCATGTGCCATTCATTTTTCTTATTCTTCTAACAGAGAATAATCCTTGGGTTAGTCACCCCGTGGTTTTTCCCTTAACCGGGTTTTCCACGTCAAAATCTTGGTGTTCAATGTGTTGATGTTTATCTGCTCTTGTGTTTATGCATTATGCTTTCATGGATGATTAACTGATATGCTGTTAACTAACAAAGAAGAATCAAGTGTTTGAAGAAAGAACAAGTTTTTATACAACTGATTCACCCCCCCTCTCAGTTGTATGCCCTAGATCCAACAATTGGTATTAGAGCCAAGTTCCTCTGAAAGGAGCTTAACCGCTTGAGGAGATCCAAGATGTTGTCATACAAGAAGGATAGTCCGAAGTTTGATGGAACCAACTTCACTCTCTGGAAAGGTCGCATGAAATGTCACTTGGAGTGTATGGGAAAAGCATACTTGGCCATGGTCTCAAAACCATATGTACCTCCACAGGGTGGTCTGACAAATCTGAATGAAATCACAGATGCTGAAAATAATCTGCGGACCAAGGAAGCTCTTCTAAGTGCATTGAATGACTCAGATCTCTCAAATGTTATCGACCTACCAACTGCATATGAGATCTTGACTAAACTGGAACTTCTGTATGAAGGAGATGAGTTTGTCAAGGGTGCAAGGTTGCAAAGTCTGAAAGGGAAATTTGAAAGATTGAAGATGAGAGATGATGAAAACATCACTACCTTTATGCCAAGAGTGAATGAGCTGGTATGTGGAATTAGAAATGCTGGTGGAACTCTGGATGAAAATGAGATTGTTTGCAAAATTCTCAGATCCCTTCCTGCTGCCTACAAAATCAAGGTTACTGCCATTGATGAATTTAGAGCCCACACAACTGTCACAAGAGAACAATTGGCTAGCAAACTAGCTGCATTTGAAATGACCGAGTTTGGAGATGATCCTCCCAAGACTGAATCTGCTTTCAAAGCCAGTGCCTATGTGAAAGGAAAACAGAGATTTGATCCGGGAGAAAACTCTTCGAGGAAGATGTCATGGTATGATCAAGCAAGAAGAGACATGGAAGAAGAGGAAGCAAAAACAACTCAACTTGAAGCCCTCATTGCAAAGAGATTGCCAAGAGGATCTGGTAAGTATGAAGGAAAACTACCCTTTAAGTGTTTCAACTGCAATAAGATTGGTCATTTTGCTTCAAGATGTCTGGAAAGATCTGCAAGGTCTAATACTAACAGACAAAGGTTTCAAAAGAACTGCTATTATGTTCATGAAGAAGATGACAATGAAGGAGTAACAGATGATGAATCAGAACTAGGAAGCAAATTTGGAAATGAATGGGTGTTTATTGCCATCAAGGAAGAAGATTCAATATCCTCTGAATCTATCAATCACAAGGTTGTGGAAAGAGCTTTGGCTGCTCAAGTGGAAGAAAAGGATGATTGGGTTATTGACAGTGGATGCTCTCACCATATGACTGGTGACAAGAATAAGTTCTTAGATTTGGAAAGGTATGAAGGAGGAATGGTAAAGTTTGGTGACAATTCTGCTAGAAGAATCAGAGGTAGGGGGACTATTTCCTTTGATGGAAAGAGCAAAATAGGTAATGTACTATATGTTGAAGGATTAAAGCATAATCTTCTCAGTGTTGGTCAGTTAGTGGACAAAGGCTATGATCTCCGGTTCAAGAATGGAAAATGCAGAATCTTTACAAGCTCCGAAACTAAAATTGCATCTGGTGCTCAAACAAAAGGTAATATCTTTCATCTGGTTGGTTCAAATAAAAGTTGTCTGTTTGTTCAAGTTGATCAGAGTTGGTTATGGCATAGAAGAATGTGTCATGTAAAATTTGATAACATCATCAAGATAAGCAATATTCAGGCTGTAAGAGATCTTCCAAAATTGGTGAAACCTACAAATAGTTTGTGCAAAGAATGTCAGCTAGGTAAATAGAGAAGAGCCTCTTTCAAAAGTAAAGATCAGTCCTCTACCAGATTGTTGGAATTAGTACATACTGATCTCTGTGGTCTGACAAGAATCAAGAGTCTGCATGGTGATAGATATTTCATGTTGCTAATTGATGACCATTCCCAGATGATGTGGGTTACCTTCCTAAAAGAGAAATCAGAAGCCCTTGAGAAGTTCAAAATCTTCAAAGCTATGGTAGAGAATCAAACTAGATTAAAACTAAAATGTCTAAGGTCTGATAGAGGTGGTGAATTTACATCTAGTGAGTTCATTAACTTTTGTGAGAAGCAGGGTATAAAGAGACAGTTGTCTGCTCCTAGGACTCCATAGCAGAATGGAGTAGTTGAGAGAAAGAACCGGACCATTCAAGAAGCTGCCAGGACAATGATGTTGGAAGCAAATGTTCCTCAAATGTTTTGGAAAAAAGCTATCAGCACTGTAGTCTACACTCTCAATCGAGTTCAAATCAGAAACAATACCGGTAAGACCCCCTATGAACTTTGGTTTGGCATCACTCCTACTATGAGATATTTCAGAGTATTTGGTAGCAAGTGTTATATTAAAAGAGATGAAGATCTAGGAAAGTTTGATGCCAGAAGTGATGAAGAAATTTTCTTGGGTTACTCCACTCAAAGCAAAGCATACCGGTGTTACAATAAGAGACTGAGGAAGATGACAGAAAGTACTAATGTGAAAGTTGATGAAGGAATTCAGAAGCCCTCAAGGTTCTATGAATGTGATGAAGATGATCAGAATGATCCTCTGATGCAAGAAGCTCCTTCCTCCTCTGAAATTCAGATCCAGACTGATCCGGTAAATTAGGAAGAAGAAGTTTGTCTGAATGAGCCTGATCAAGAATTAGTAGTGCAAGAAACTCCCAAAGTTCCAAGGTATGTAACTCTAAATCACTCTAAAGATTAGATCTTAGGTGACAAAAGTAAAGGGGTACAAACAAGAAGAAGAATTGCTCAAGATTCAAATGAATACTATCTGATTTCAAAGATTGAACCTAAGATAGTAAATGAAGCTTGCAATGATGAAAACTGGACCAAAGCAATGGAGGAAGAATTGATGTAAATTGAGAAAAATTGTACTTGGAATCTTGTTCCTAGACCTAGAGACAGGAATGTGATTGGAACCAAATGGGTCTTCCGGAACAAACTGAATGAAGCTGGTGAAGTAATCAGAAACAAAGCTAGATTGGTCTGCAAAGGCTACTCTCAAATAGAAGGAATTGATTTTGAAGAGACCTTTGCTCCTGTGGCAAGAATTGAAGCAGTCAGATTATTTCTTGCATTTGCTACCTTCAAAGACTTCAAGGTATATCAGATGGATGTCAAGTCTGCCTTCCTAAATGGTGATCTGGAAGAAGAAGTTTACATTGAACAACCAGATGGATTTCAATTGTCTGATAATGATGATATGGTCTACAAGTTGAAGAAAGCATTGTACGGATTGAAGCAAGCCCCAAGAGCATGGTATGAAAGGTTGGATAAGCATCTTATGCAAATTGGATTCAACAAAGGCACTGCTGACAGTAACTTATATTTCAAAATTGATCATGAAAATATTTTGATTGTTGAAGTGTTTGTGGATGATATCATTTTTGGAGGAAGAGATAGTATGTGCAAAACTTTTGCAAATCAGATGAAAAGTGAGTTTGAAATGTCTATGCTTGGTGAAATAAATTTCTTCTTGGGTCTGCAAATTACTCAAACAAAGAAAGGGATCTTCATTTCTCAGACCAAATATGTGAAAGAATTGTTGAGGAAATTTGGTATGGAAGATTTAAAGCCAATGAACACTCCTATGGCAACCGGATGTAAGTTGAGCAAAGATGATGACTCTCCAAAGGCAGATCAGACAAAGTATAGATCAATGATTGGTGGATTATTGTATCTCACTCAGACTAGACCAGATATAATGCAGGCTGTTGGTCTTGTGGCGAGATTCTAGGCTGATCCTAGAGAATCTCATGTTATGGCAATCAAAAGAATTTTTAGGTACTTGAAAGGAACAGTTGAGTATGGTCTATGGTACCCTAGAGATCCAGATTTCTCTCTTCATGCATATACAAATGTAGATTGGGCAGGAGATATGGACAACCGGAAGAGCACCGGTGGTGGAGCATTCTTTTTGGGGAAGAGATTAGTTTCTTGGCTAAGCAAGAAACAAGATGCAATATCCCTGTCTACAACTAAAGTAGAATACATTGCAGTAGCAGGTAGTTGCACTCAAATCTTATGGATGAAGCAGATGCTAAGAGACATTAAAGTTGAATATGAGGAGCCTATCACAATTTTCTGTGATAATTCAAGTGCAATTAATATTTCTAAGAATCCGGTATTGCATTCTAAGACTAAGCACATATCTATCAAGTTTCACTTTTTGAGAGAACAAGTGAACAAGGAAGAAGTCAGATTGGAGTATGTTCCCTCCAAGGATTAGATTGCAGATATCTTTACTAAACCTCTTCCCAAGGACTCTTTCGAATATCTCCAGAAGAAGTTAGGGATCATGGCCCCTCTGGTGATGAACTAGGATGCACTGATGTGCATCAGTCCGATGGATTTCACAGTCACATCTTGTGATCCGGATTGATGATGGGGAGCTGCTACTAAGGGGGAGCAGCTGGTATGATTCTGATGTATTAGAATTGCAAGTATGAGCCTTTTGCCATTGATGTCAAAGGGGGAGAGAAGACATGTGAAAAATAAGTGGTTGATGATCAAAGGGGGAGCAGTAAAGGAAGAGAAGACATGTGAAAAGTTGTTGTTGATAGGGGGAACTGTGACAGAAAGGAGAAGTTCTTGTCTTGATAGTTTTTCACATCATATGTTGCCATCAATGACAAAAGGGGAGATTGTTGCAAGTATGAGGTGAACCAGTGTTGTCATTGATGTCAACTTACTCATATTGCATTAGTAAGAAGGTTTGGATGAGTTGTGTGCTGTTGTTATTGAGGAAATCAATCTCCATACGGAACAGTGAAGAACAGTGATGAGAAGAAGGCAAATGTACTGTATAGGTTAAGAACCAGAGGATGTGGATTAAAGGGTTTGTAGATATGAATCTTGAGATGCTTTAGCTAAGATTTTAGAGGTCTGCATGAAGATCTGAAGAAGTTGTGGCTGTCTATGTGGAACCGGTTCTGGTAAATGTTCAGAAGTGATAGAGGATCACAGAAAGGTCCGGTGAGGTCCGGAATTGTATTATCCTAATTTGCAGATTGGAAGGAGTTTTTGGGATGTCCTTGTGATGTGTCATCTTGAGTTGTGTATGATTTTGAGGTTCGAAAGTACCTTTTGCATTGTGACAGTGGCGACAGACTGTGTTCTTAAAGTCCCAGATGATGAAGAGAAGAATTCTGGTAAGCTGATGAAGTGTAGATGTTTTTGATGATTCAAGGAGGGTTATGATGATCATTGGATCATATCTAGTTCATGTTGGTGGTCTGCATTGAAGTTAGAGTTGGATTTGATGTTATGGCTACCAGTTGTTGGTGTTCTTCCTGTAATAGGCCGATCGGATGTTCTACACGCCTTGCAAATGTTATTGTAATGTTTGTCAACTTAGATGATTGTTCCTAAGTTGATGTCTTGTATAAATAAGTGTTTGAGAATTCATTTTGAAGAGTGGATTGTGTGGATGAGTCTGGCATAGCAAAGAGAAGTGCGAAAGGCAGAGCAAGGATTTTTGGGCTTAAATGGTACTGATCCAGACATGGTAGAGTTGTCAATCTCCAGTTCAAGATTATGATTCTTATCACTTTGTAGACAGTGTGTCTCCTTGTAGGTAGTGTGCCTCTTTGTGAGCAGTGTGATCAGGCAGTGAGCCCTAATTGGCATGTGCCATTCATTTTTCTTATTCTTCTAACAGAGAATAATCCTTGGGTTAGTCACCCCGTGGTTTTTCCCTTAACCAGGTTTTCCACGTCAAAATCTTGGCGTTCAATGTGTTGATATTTATCTGCTCTTGTGTTTATGCATTATGCTTTCATGGATGGTTAACTGATATGCTGTTAACTAACAAAGAAGAATCAAGTGTTTGAAGAAAGAACAAGTTTTTATACAACTGATTCACCCCCCCCTCTTAATTGTATGCCCTAGATCTAACAGTATGGTGATGCATATGACAAGTTAATTCTATATTTGTTGCAAAAATCAACAAATTCACCTGATCTAAAGCACATTGCATTATCTGTGACCAACTTGACTGGTACTCCAAACCTGATAATAATATTTTCTAGTATGAAATCCATCACCACCTTACTTGTAGCTCTCTTAGTTGGAATGGCCTCAATCCATTTAGTGAAGTAATCAGTTGCTACTAAAATCCAACTGTGCCTCCCACTTGATTTCTTTGCAATTTCCCCTATGAAGTCAATTCCCCACTACTGAAATGGAGCCTCCACAGTTATAGTTTTAAGGGGCAATGCACCTTCATACCTTAGCCTTCCTGAGAACCTTTGGCAAGGATCACATTTTCTTACCAACTTTTGTGCATCCGAAAAGAGAGTTGGCCACCAATATCCTACCCTAAGGATTCTGTGAGCTATTGTCTTGGCAGTATAATGTCCACCACACACCCCTTTATGCATGTCATTCAAAATATTGTTAGCTTCATTTTCATCCACACATCTTAGCAGCACACCATCAGGATTCTTCCAGCATAATTCTCCTTGAATAATAACATACCTGATTGCATGTAGTTTCAAAGTCCTCTTTTGACTATCACTGAAATGGGAAGGACAATTCAAGTTTTGGAAATAATATATGATGCCCTTATACCATTCAGATTCTACTACATTGACAATCTCATTTTGGACTGCATTGATCTGGCATGCTTCTAAGTTTGACTATGCCATCATCTTGGCTAACCCTTGTCCCCTTACCAATTTGGTAATTTGTATCTCTATGTTGAACTCTTGCAGTTTGTTTATCCATTTGCACCTCCTTCTTGCTACCTCCTGCTGAGTGAAGATATCCTTGACTGCTACATGAGGCACATATGCAACTATCTGGGATCCTACCAAATATGGCGTAAAACTCTTGACTGCTTTGACTAGTGCATATGCTTGTTTCTCCTTGATGTCATATTTTAACTCAGAAGCCTGCAAGGACATACTAAAGAAAGCTATGGGTTGCTCAAAACCATCTTCATTTTTCTGTAGCAGACATGCAACAACAGTGTGGAAAGAAGCAAATGAAAACAATTGAAATGGCTTAGAAAAATTAGGAGATTTTAGAATAGTAGCCATCTTTATTGCTTCCTTGATGTCCTAAAAAGATTTGCTTGCTTCACCTTCCCAACTGACAGTCTCACCCTTCTTTAGCATTTTAGAAATGTTCCTTGTGGTTTCTGCAAAGTTGGGAACAAATCTTCTAACAAAATTTATTTGTCCAAAGAAGGACTGGATTCCTTTTACTATTTTTGGCATCTGGATCTTATCAATTGTAGCAACCCTTTTAGGATCAATCCTAACTCCATCTTTGGAAACAATGTGCCCCAGGAGCTTTCCTTCCACTACCCCAAAAGCACACTTCTTTGGATTTAGAGAAATGCCATACTCTAGTGCTCTAATAAAAATTTGCTCTAAGTGCATACAATGCTGCTCTTCCTTCTTTGAATAGGCAGTTAGATCATCCTGATAAACAGCCAAGATTGAATCAATCAACCCTGCAAAAGCAACATCCATTGCTCTTTGAAATGTAGCACCTGCATTTGTCAGTCCAAATGGCATTCTCACATATACATAAGTTCCCCATGGAGTGGTGAAGGCAGTCTTGTATTGTTCTAATTCCTTTACCTTCACCTAATTGTAACCTGAGAATCCATCCATCATGGATAGGAGTACATAACCAGTCACTTTCTGCAACATAGCTTCCATATTAGGCAATGGGTAATTATCCTTTAAGGAGGATACATTCAAATTTCTAAAGTCAACACAAAGTCTAATATCACCATTCTTTTTTCTAACTGGGACAAGGTTAGACACCTAGGTTGAATGTCTGATCGGCACAATTATTCCAGCCTCCCTAAGCTTCTTGAGTTCTTCTTGCATTTTTGAAGCCAAGGTGGGATTAATAGGCCTTTTCTTTTGTCTAAATGGCTTAGCTCCAGGCTTCAATGGGATTTCATGCTGGAATAAGTCCTCTCTATAAGCTTTGAGGTCTTCATATGACCAGGTAAAAACATGCTTATATTTTTTCAGTAATGCAATCAGCATACTCCTGATGTGTGGTTTGAGCTGTTTGCCAATGTATACCTTCTTGGGGGCCTGAGATGTCCCCAAATTTATCTCCTCTAAGTCATCTTTGTTTGTGGGAGATGTCTTTGTGACCAATTGGTCTCTATTGTCAAAAGCTCTTTCCAATGCTACTAACCCTCTAGGGATTTTGTTAGTCTTCAACTGAATTACTTCTTTCCCCATAAGAGTTTCTTTTCCATCTACAATTTCTACAAAATTTTGAAAATCAATTTCTTGGTTCTGAAATTCATCTATGTAGTGCAAAAATTTTAACAAGTCCTTGTCATCATCAAACACTTGCCAACTGCATATGTTTTCTAGTATTACAGGTCTGATTTTAACTTCAACATTTGTAACACCTGATAAAGTGATATCATCTGGCCTTATTGCTACATTGGCTAAGAATTCAGCCATGACAGTTTTTGATCTCTCTACCCAGCCTATTGAAAATGCATCAAATAATTCAATTGTATCCCAGACATCATGCTTGTATTGTTTTAATCTTTTGTTCTTTAAGGCATACCTATCCAAAACTTGGAACACAATTAACTCAGAATCCCCAAATACTCTCAGCATCTTAATTCCATGTTTGAGAGCCATATTTAAACCTAAGAGTAAGGCTTCATACTCTGCAATGTTGTTTGTACAAGTAAATCTTAGCAAGAAGGAGAATTTTAGGAGCTTACCAGTTGGAGACAGGAATACAACTCCAGCTCTAGAGCCTTCCTTTGTACAAGCTCCATCAAAATACATGGTCCATAGACCCTGCTGGTCCAGCTCTTGAATGCAAGTTTCTCCCCCTTTGTCTCCTTGGTCATTTGAGATAACTCTGAAATTCTCACAATCAGTGTCCACAAAGCACACATGCTCCTCTGATTCTTGATTTTCTAGTGTCTCTGATGATCTTTCCTCTCTAATCAGTTTGACATCCTTTCCATTCATAGGGATCATAGCATATGACAGGTCTAGTTGCATACTCCCACCAATCAGTGCTGCCCACCTTCTTGACAACAACATACCATACTGTGGCTTGATGTCAACCACTATTATGTTCATTTCGTAGCTCTTTTCAAGAAATGCTGCCAGTCTGAAATTCACATCCTTCATGATTCCAATAACTGGTACCTCTCTGGCATCCATGACATAACATTTCCCACATGCCTTATCTATCTTTAACTCAGCTTGCTACATGATAGCCAATCGCATGATGTTTGTGGATGCTCCAGAATCAAGCATACAATTCCTGATTATTTTCCCATTGATAACAAGGGAAACATAGAAAGGTTCCACCTGTGAAGGGCACTTTGTCATGGTCACCCCTAGATATACCTCAGGAACTTCATCTTCTTCATTGCATAAGGCATGCTTCTTACCTTGAGTCTCATCATTCTATTTGGCTTGACAAGGCACTCCTGAAATTAAAGATACTATTCTATTCTTGATTTCTTCAACCTTCATTAGTTCCATTAATGGGACAGAAACCTTTACTTGAGACAAGACCTGAGCTATATCAAAAGGAGCACAATTTTGTACTGCAGTCGTGGCTTGCTCCACGGTTTTATTCTTATCTTGAATTGATCCGGCCTTAGTCTTTATGGCTGCTTGACTGTCACCCATAACCCGAGGGTTCTTACTTCGGTCTTCATTCTGGGGGCCTTCATTTTCTGATCTATGGAAATCATGACCTGGTTTTTGTTTGAAACCCTGCTTATTGTTGTTCCATTGTTTCTTATATGTTTCAGCCCCTCTATGATCACACATTGACTGACTTGCAGAAATGCCTTCTGGCTGATGTGGGCTACTTACCTGAGCTTTACCTCTGAGGTTATAATTGCTTTTGACTTGAGCCACTGCTGTAGCTGTGAGAGCCCTAATTTCCTCATCAGAAGGTCTTTGCAGGTTACTCAAAAAATTGTGTGATCCCTGAGCATACACATAACTATCTTCATTATCCTCATCATAAAAAACCTGCTGACAGGCCTGAGTCCAATCATCTATACTCTCATCTGCATCATGAGAAGGATGCTCCCTGCTTATGGACAACATATTAACATCATCATCCTGTACATAATGTGGCTCATTGCATTCATTACAGGACACAACATTATCATATAAAGACTGAGCAATCATGCATTGTGACTGTGAATGTGGCATCTGACAGATGATGCACCATGGAGTATCATCAGCAATATTTACAGCTTTTTTCAAAGGATCAGGAGTTTCCTTGATATGTGGAGTTCTCTGATTTGTGTTGTTATGTGGAAATACAGGCTTACCATTATGCCAATTGGTATTATATGGCATATCATGCAATGATGGTCTCTTTTCCTGTCTTTGGTAAACTTGCCTATCAGGACCTATCCCTTTTTCACTTCTAGCCAGTCTATAGCTTAGGTCCTTAACAACATTTGCCAGTTTATCAATTTTGTCTTCAGGGGCAGATGTACTACCTTGAGTGTTTTGAGACTTGTTTGGATTCTGTAGAATTTTCACATCATCCCTCCTGTTTGTCTTACCTGATGCTTTTCTATTATTCTCAATATTTATTGGTATCCTGAAAGCATCCCTGAGAGTAGCAGGACCTTTATCTCTTAACCCATATGCAGTTTTGACATCAAAAGCATTTATATATAATATTATGCACATTGGTTCATTTGGCCTCATGTGATGTGGCAATTTGTTCAATACTTTAGTAAATCTTACATTAAAATCTGCAACCTGCTCATTTGACCCTTTAGTGATACTAGTGAACTTATTTACAAAAAAGCTAGGGTCAGTTTTGTCACCATACTACTCCTTAAACATCCTTTTGAAATCATCCCATGATGAAATGCTCTGATCAGGCAGATTCTTGTACCATTCTCTAGCCTCATCGACCAAAGATTGCATGAATGACTTCATAAAGACATCCTCATGCTCAACTTCAAAGTTGTCCATGACATTTTGAAAAGATTTCAAATGATCTTCCCTTGACACAGTATTATTTCTTGGAAACTTTGGCACTTGAAGCCTTACATGCTTGTCAATGGGGTTAGGATAACTAGGAATACCATCAAACACTAGCTGCCTAAATCTATCTAGCTACATCGACTGTCTACCAAATTGATTGGCATTAGCATTTCTGTTTGCATTCTGATTTCTTACATTGTTTAATGGTATTCTGGCATCATTTACATCCTGTCTTTGATCATTATGCTGATGTTGGGCCTCATTCATATACTGGTTTCTCTGCATATTTGCATTTTCAAGGGTAGGAATTGAATCATTCTGAGCAACTCTTAGAGCTTGCACTTTCTGTCTCATGTCATCTCTGACTTTCATTGCTTGTAAATATTCTAATTCTGCTCTTAGACTTTTGATTTCTTCAGCTAACTATTTTTCTTTAGGCATGGAGGTAGATGGTCTCATACCATTCTGGTCATCATCTTCATCATCCCTTGGGGATTCAACTTCTTCAAATCTTTCACTGGGATCTAGGAAAGGGCGTTCTTGAAACACCTCTGACCTCATTCTTAGGCTTACACTTTGTTGCCTCTCATATGCACCTTGGATATCAGCTTCTGCATTTGAAAAATAAGGTACATGTTTCCCTAATGGCCTAGGGTTGTCCTGAGCATCATCAGTATTCCTGGGAGAACCCTCATGACTGGCCGAGACAGTTCCCTTTTTTCTATACATCATCCTTCTTTTTACTGGTAACTCCTCAAATAAAGGATTACGTAGGGATCTTCTCCCTTTCATACAAATTTCACTTTACCGGTTAGGAGATTGTTCAGAGTCGCCAGCTATTACTAGGAATTGTTTGCTTTTAAATCAGGGTTCCTTCACTTCATAGTCCCAGTAGAGTCACCAATTTCTGTTGTGACTCAGATGGGCAATAGTTTACCAGGGATGAAAAGAGAATTTCTTTTACTATACAATCCCCAGTAGAGTCGCCAATTTCTGTTGGTTTTTTCCCTGACTGTATGCTCATTCCCAGATTTCCCTACAAGGTAGCCATCAGTGATCAATAGGATCTCTGGGCCAGGGGCCAACAGTGTAGGAGATAGACTCTATTTTATCTCCTCTTCTTCTTCAGGCTCTACAAAACCTAGGGGGTATTCCCTATTCAACACCCATGAGAATATGCTTGTGAGATGGGGGATGTTGATACAAAGCAGATAAATCCTCCTATATGAAGACCAAAACTATGGGATAAGTGTAAAGGGGCTAGCTTTGGGCTTATGTTTAGTTGTGAATCAGAGGATCTTGGTCCTAAACTACTTCTACAGTCCTAAAGGTTTGAAGTTGAAGTTTGAGTTTGATTTGTATATGGATGTGAAACTAGGACTTTGGGTTACAACAGAGATACCAAGCCAGATCGGTGCCTATCTAGGGCTCGGAGTCAGTAGACATATATATGTGAATGTTTACCACAGACATAAAACATCAGATTTCAAGGGGTTTCTAAAATGTCTGCATTACAGACAATACCCAAGAGAGAGTATTTAGTTATTTCTGCTTACAAATATCCTTTCTGCAATGTATTCTCCTCAACACATAGTCCAAAACATTCAATCTACTCCTTGAGAAGAAGTAAAAGACTAAGTATTCAATATATAAAACCTATATTCTAGAATCTATAACACCCCTTAGATGTTCAGAGTCAGAAGAAAAACACATTTAGTCTGGAGACAAATAACAAAACACATGCTACGAAGTATTACTCATTTAAATCAACATGAAATTGATAATTCTGTGCATAATACATACAACATACAATTCATAAACTACCTGAGACACCTAAAATAGAATCACTAGAAAGTTGTATTCCTATTGCAGCACCAAAATTTGTCCAAGTTTCCAACAACCATAAAATGAGCAACACAGCGTGCTATATACAACAAGAAGGTCCTCAGCATTAATTACATGGCAAAAGTCAAAAGTCCGCCAGATACAAAGTATGAGAAAATGGCGCTCCAAAAACATAAATGCAGCAGAGGACAAGATGGGAAAGAGCAAGATAAGGGCAAGGGGTAGCCAAACTCGAGCCCTGTGCCGCTGATGGAAAGCTCTCCATTATAAATCAGATACATGGTTGTTTGACTGTCAGCCCATGCCTCTACATATCGCCATTAATGGCTTAACCACCCACATCTTCTCTTAGAAACTGTCGCAGCGCTCCTATGGAACTTTCCTACCCGAAACATGCCTGAAGACGCAAAGGAAACCCATACTCCAACTTTAAAACATAGCCATCGATTCCTCGCATCATTTGAAAATCCATGGCACCAAATCCACGTTGAAAAGTCACCGCCCTGCGAAAATGTGCCACGTAGGCACCTTGCATATGCTACTGACCATTCCAAAAATGTAAGATCAATAATCCCACATCTATCCCGCAATGCTTGTTTGAGTAGTTTATAAACCAAGACAAGAACAATCCTATTGTCGTGCCCTTTTGCCCTGCACGACCACTGAACCACCTGCCATCAACCCATCGCCCTGACTCCTGCCGATAAACCATGTCACCCTGATGGCACTTCGCAAAACCCTATATTCACACCCCATCGACCAGACTCCCCACATCGGCAAACTTCATACATGTCTGCCCGACATAGAAGGTCACCCCGATGAACATCATGATGATAGAAAACTCAATGACCCCGCAGAAATATCAAGGTGACAATCTAGAAAATGATGATGATAATGATCCCCTTCCTCAGAAAGTCATGATACTATTGAAAAACACTGAGAGGCTCCAATATTTAGAAATTTTCTTGAATCCTTTGGAAGGTGCCTGCATGTTAAGCACCTGGGACCTGATTGATTAAGCGGGCACCAACAACACCTATGTTGATCCATCCCCACTAACAAACCTTTATGTCCTAATTGGAAACATCCTCAAATGGCAGGACAAACTTTTCCTAGGCTCCCATGTGAGAATTGTGGACAACCTCATAAACCAAGAACATGGTAGTAGTAGCTACCCCATGAACCAAAATCAAACATCCATAATCCATCCTCATATAAACCTTGGCAAGGGAAAAGTCATCCTAAGACAAGATTCTCAAACATAATTTATGTTTGAATTCCAAAGCCTTATCCTCCTATGTAAGTCCTTCATCACCCAATCCTTGACAAACAAATCAATAATCTAATTACCAATTGTATCAACCATCTAATCCTACCTTGTGATCTTTGAATGATTTTATCCAAGGACTAGTACTAAATGATCATCATCAAAATAGAAAGTGCAAAGTTAAGGAATATTGCAACACCCCTAATACAATTCCATCATTCTTTAGCAAGTATAAGTATGTCATTGGCAATAAAGTTATGGATGTAAGACCTATTTAGTTTTTCTAGAAGCCTCCTACCACCATCCCCATCAACAATCAAGTTTGATCATGCAAACATGTTATTGATAATAAATTCGTCAATATATCCAAAACCTATAAAGGATGTCTAGGGCCCCCCTAGACATATCATCCCTACAAGTTAGCCTATGTAGGTATTTAAATTCTAACATTTAAAAAGGTTCATCAAATCCAAAATCCAAGAGATCCATAGAACCCATGTAAGTGCCAAAGACCCCTCATTGATCATTTGCAAAAATGTGGGAGTATCTCCATGAACTAATCATTAAATGGGATACCAAAGCCAAAAACAATACATCTATCTTATTGGAAAAATAATTAAGAATATATTGAGAACTCATTACAAAGAATGATCATTTTTTCCTATCCCTAAATCAAGGTCAAAACACTCAGTCCAATTTCATCCATCATGCAACAAATCACCAAGATCAAGAAAATAAAAATGATCCTATCCATCACCCCCCAAGTCCCCCTTACCATAAGGAAATAATTACCCTCTTCAAACACATAGATAAGAAAAATGATTATAATGATAATATTTGCAATCAAGTTGTAAATGATGTTTATCACATCAAGCATGAGGAAAAGAAAGTCACAACTGATCACATTGAAAATATAATTGATCAATGTACAATAATTATGAACAAGGAGAAAGTGGGTGAAAGGTTGAGCACCCTAGTCACTCATATCAAGTGAAAGGGTTGACTCCGATGACAATCAAACTATTTCCCTAGTCATCATTTCAAGTATTATTTCTTTAAGCATGGAGAGATAAATTATAAAGGTTGGCAGAGGCCTCTCACGAGGGGAAAGCTAGACATAGGAAAGATAATCATCAAAGTAACTCCTACGGTGAAAGCTAAGCAATTATAATAGCTTCTAGATTCTTCAACAAGCTTTTGGTTTTGAGATCCTTCCAGAGAGTATTTCTCTCTCTCTCGATAACCCTCATTTACATTCCTTTCTTGTAGAGCTTAGTTTGTTAACAGTCTGCGGCTTCAATGGAGGGCAGTTCAAGATTCATAGCCTGCATTGCAATTGAGGGCTTGGTAAACCTGGGAGTCGATACTCCAATCCAATTAGAACCATTGAACCATTGAACTAATAAACCGAAGCTGCTGAACCAAGGAACCAACAATGAAACATTGAACCTGTAATCTGAGTCACAAGTACTCAACACTTCTTTCAATTTTGAGTGATTGGATTTGGATAATTTACTTTTCTTTATTTGATTGTTTCACTTTTCTTTTGCACCCATATTTATTTTATATCTTCCATAATTTTTGGATTTATTCACCTTTGATGTTTGATTTGGATCCTTTTCTTTGTATGCTTTGTAATTTTGTTAGTCCCAATTTATGGGCTAAGGATGTGGAGGAAAATGTTTGATGGTAGGGATAGTGGAAGTGGAATTATTGTTGGTAGCAATATTATTGTAGGGGCCATGAATGGTTCCTATCTTGATGCTTTCATTGGATTAAGTTGCCTCGGTGATCATTGAAGTATCACTAACACCATTAGATTATTTAGATAATTGATCTTTGATACGTTGACCATGACTATGACTGGTGTAGATTGGGATAGTCTCTAAGATGCCTTACTCATGAAGACCCAATCCTTTTCCTTGATATTTCATGCTTTTACATATCTCATTTGTAATAGGATACTTGTTGTTTTTTAAGCATGATGTAGCCCATTGCTATGTTTCTGAGAACTATTATAACTTGCTATTGTGTCCTTTACAAGAAAGCTTTACTTGATGAAGGTGGTAGATCCAATTTGATAAGATGCTTGTACTTTCTTATTGTGTACACTTGTTATGTCTTGATCATTGTTTATTCTTTTCATACCTTGATCATTTGAAATTTGAATGGTAGCTTTTTCATTGATATATTTGTTAATGATGAATGTCATTTACCTTATTGTCTATGTGTTGCTAGGGACCAAGTGTCTCATCATGGGAAGTGGATGTTTTGGAATAATGAAAAGGTCTAGTTGGATATTTGATATGATTGTTTTAGATTTCTTGATCATGGATAGCATAAAGTTGGATGATGAGATCAACATGGTTCTCTTGATCATAGATAGGATCTTGATCATTAGTGGGTGTGGCTTAGATAGTTTGATCTTGAATAACTTGGATAATTTGATCTTGAGTAGCTTGGATAATTTGATATTGATTTGGATGAGTGCACATGTGATCCTACTTTGGATTTGATTCTTGACATAGATCTTGAGTTTGGATGAAAATAAAGGTTTCTTGGATGGGATTGATAGGTTTTGCATAATTAACAACATGGTTGCATGATGGATTTTGACTTGAACTTATGGTAAGATACTCTTTGATAGGCTTGATAGGACATGGATTACATGGTGGTGTTTGATGGAAAATCATGGTACTAGGAGACTCTTCATTCTTAATAGTCTTTGGATTGATAATATCTTTGCATGATGGAACTTGATCATTTCCATCTCAAATTCCATGATGGAAATGATTAAGGATGATAGGATGTTTGGATTTTGGACTTTGAGATGTTTATGGTTGTAAATGTTTATTGTTTGGACTCAAAGGTTGTTAAATGGCTGTTTGAAAGAGGACACATCAAACTCAACAATAAGATTGGTTTAAATATGGATGCAAAAGATGTTTACTAGTTTATAAAATAAAGACACATCATGTACATTAATTGTCCATTCTATTGAAGTGGGTGTATCAATATCTATGGGCTCACCAATATACTATCTACCAAGTTACAGATAGCTAGGGAATGCAAAGCCATGTTCCACCTATACACCCCTTACCATGGAGGCCAAGGTTGTCCCCAAAGTGAGATCTATCTCTATAAACTTAGAAGTATGATGTGAGTAACTTCCTAGGGCTAACTACTTACTGGGCACCACAAAAAAATGGCCAAAAGGTCTAAATCTCAATTGAGTAAGTTTTTAAGGGATTTCAGGTTGTTATATGCTAGCTACATGAGGCCAAATTCCATAAAATGAGGGGTATGTCTAATGGCATGGTTCAAGAGATTAACCCACTCCCCTCCTTTAGTTTGCAAGGTATAAAGTTCTTGCAAGATTAGCCAAAGATGAAAAGTGTCCCACAATGGGAGAGTCTTTTGATTCTTTCCCAAATTTATATACCTTGATAGAACATGAGGGTTTAGGTCATCCCCCAAAGTGATGAAATCACTAGGAATGACCACTAAAAGGAAAGAAGTCCAAGTGTTTTTTATTCTTAAGATCACCTTGCAGTGTGAAGGAAGAGCATACACAACTTGGATTTTTGGGATTAAAACAACAAAGATAATAACTAGGAAGTGTTTCTAATTCCCAATATCACTCTTTGGTGCAAGGGAAGAGAATGCACACTTAGAATTTCTTAAAAACATGGAAAGCAATGTTCATTCCTAATTAAGAAGATAAAATGTGCAACTAAACTAGTGAGTAAAAAGATGGTCTTTGACAAGCATAGCTGCACAATATGTGTTAGTAGTTTCATAAATGATCTTTGCCAAGCAATTTGTTGCAAGAAATATGTGTTATAAATGATAATAAAACCCCTACAAAAATTAGAAAATAATATTATGATATAGAAAATTAGAAGTTACCACAGTGTTCTTCATGATTTTCTATGTAATTTAAACAAATTCATTAAGGTTTCTTATGCAAAAGATATATATGTTTGAAGTTTAAAAAGAAAGTGCAAGTTTAAACAATTATACCTGAAAATTTAGGCCGAGTCTCCAAAAACCACTTTCTCCATGATATGGTTCTTTAAACCAACTTTCTAATGTCTACAAAAACACAAAAATTCAATATAGAATGAAAACATTATGCTCGTTTGAACAAAAAGTAATTTTTTATCCTTCAAATGCCTAGACAGTCTAGTCTAGCAATTGGACATGATCACTAGTGCTCAGAGGTTATTACGGTCACATGTAATAATATAGGGTCACTGTTAGAGTCGGTGGCTAGTGTCAAGTGTTTAATGCTAACCGTTAGTGGTTAAAGATAAATGTTAGGTGTTAGTGCTAAATGTAACCATTAGTAGTTAAATGTAATGTTAGATGTTAGTGAACTAATGTTAGAAGTTAGTAACTAATGTTAAAAACTACTCTTGTAGTTGACAACTAGGCTGTTCAAGAGGTAGCAGTTATGGTAATCGCTAACATGGTAGTTAGGATGTAGCGATTATAGTAACTGCTAGGGTAATGGTGGCTAACGAGTGGGAAAAGAAATTATAATGAGAATAGAGAAAAACACTGATGGACAAAAAGGTTACAAACTAGTGCAGAAAACTAAGGACCAATAAACCAATAGACTAGTAAATTATGACAATTATTAGAAAAAGTGCTTACCTTGCAAACAAAGCTATTATCAAGTGATTAAGGATATTAACCAATAGTTATAGTAATTAAAAGTGATAAATAAAAGATAAATACTTAGTAGATAAAATTGAAGGTATAGACTATGTAATGCAATGATAGGCCATGTAGTATGGATTCTGTACGACCATATGGCCCAAGAAAAATGGAAACCTTAGAAACCAAAAAATATTGTAAAATTTTTTCTCACCAAAATATTAAGTGTTATATGTTGATTTTCATCTCTCAACCTCTCCAAATGCAACTGTGACCTCTATTTCATCCTAGGAGGCTTTATTTTAAAGAAAACCCCCAAATGTTTTTAGAAAACAAATGAAAACCTACAAAAATGAGTTAGAAACACCTATAAAATGAAGTTTAATAGGAACAAGTGTCCCACTAGGTGTGCCAAGAATGTGGACAACAAATATGAAACCAAAATAAGATTCAAACAATAACATTAAAATCTCATTCCATATCTACCTACACCTTAGTTAGAGAAAAGAAATTGAAATTCCATGAATAAAAATCACAAATTTTACCCAAATTGATTCTTGTTGTATTGGAAAGGTAGTTGTGCTCAAAGTGTTGAAATTTTGGACTATGGTTTCTCGTACTAATAACATAATGATAAGTAATCAAGACATGTCTAAAGATCTTGGAAAGGATAAATTTATAGTCTTCCAGATGGAGGGATTGATGGTGGTGATCAACTAAGCAATCAACGGTTCAAATCAAGTTGGTTAGGTAGTTGGGAGATGAACATTGGAGGATTAAAGGGATTTTTATAATTTATTTGTAATTTTTGGGAGATGGTTATGAAATGGGAGGTGGAGAATAAAGGGAATTTTCTAATTCTTTTTATTGATTTTAGGTGGTTAAATGCGAAAAAAGATTTAATTAATAAATTAATTAAATCATGTAAAGTGGGAAGGGGACTAGGTTATTAGGACCTACGAAAAATGGTCTAGGACTTAGGAAAATGAGGGAATGTTTAAATAATTTATTCAATCAAGACTTGTATATTTTTAAGGCATGTACACTTATATTCTAATTCACTAGTGAGATGACTTACAAAGCATATGCACCTACACATTTATTATTTTACTATGTAGTACACCATAATACTACATCTCTAGGAGCATTACATTACATCCCCCTTAGCATGTTTCATCTATGAAATATGAGAATAATACATAACTTACTCAACTGCATATCATATGAAAAAAAATCTTTATAATAAAATAATTCATTTACATTACATAAAAAAACATGTTGTCCCTAAATATTGAGGACTAAATTGAGACTCATCCATCAATCTTCTTCTTCTTCTTCTATTTTTTCAAGCTGCTTGGATAGAAACCAACATTAATATGTGACCAAATTTGTCATCTCTATACATGCTCAATGCTAGTTGTGATGATGAAAATAATTTTGGTGAAAAATCATTGATACCCAATGGAATACCAAAGAAATCATTAGTTGTGGAAACAAAATCATCCTCTACATTATCTTCACTAGGGAAATCATAAAAAAGAAGAGAATCATAAAACCTAGGCTAGAAGTAATTTTATGCATCATGTAGAGGAGATTTTTTGAAGAGAAACTTAGATATATTACTTTCATCTAGTTAAATGAAACTCTCATATCATTCTATGCAATTATCATCCAAATCCATTCATGTATCTATTTCCTTTTCATATTTTTCATTCACATATAATTAAGATAAAATTTAGCAATCACCCCTCAAAGTGACATTGTATGGTGTTGCTCTACTTCAAGGGTGTACTTTATTTATGAATATATATTACATATTTCTATTATTTTATGTGAGGTTCATAACAATTCTACATGTTATGTTAATATTATTTTAAGTCAATATTACATAGAATATAGAATACAAAGACATGGACTCCATGTGCCAATCTCCTAATGGTTGGATTGTCAATTTCAATTGAGTAACAAGATAAAATTATACATATGCATTTGAATTGTACAACAAAAATGATGTGAATGATAATATATTAAACATAAATATTGTTAAATCACTTCAAACAACTTTTTTTGATATATGAGATGGAAAGAATTGAGGTGTTGAGTAACTCTAATTGTGATATTATGATAAGCACTAATGCCTAAACTTGACGAATGACCCTTCCTTTTAAGTGATTTTTTATAATTGTTATCTATTCCAAATTGCCCTATAAATATTTTAAGACTTACATTTATTTAAATAATTATATCATATATCATATATATTTTATTAGAATCCTACATAATATTTTAACAATTTCTCCAAAATCTCCCCTTTCACATGATACAATCTTCCCAAAATTTCAATTGTATTATATGACAGAAATCTATAAATACAATAGGTATTTTTAGTGTTTGGAGTTTGATGGAGATAGGTACACATGTTGTCTTATGGTTCAAGAGGACATGGGTGATACATGGTGAGACCAAGAGTCTTGTTTCAGTAGGATTTGAGCATAGGTATAGCGATGATGATAATTATGGTGTCATGGATATGTAGGTACATTTGAGCATTGTTAAGACTTGATCATGTTTGTAGTTGATAGGTATGGGTTATGATGTTTGATTCATGATTACAGGTGGTGTGGTTTACTTTTAGCAGGTTGTTCTTATCTCTTGGATGCTTGATTAGTTCCTTGACTATGGTTACTCATTTGTGGACTTGTTTGGAAAATTGAATCTATGATTGATTTGGTGTTTGAGTCTTGAAGTCCATAGGTTATATTCTTTGATATCTCAGTTTGTAAGTTACTAATGTGATGACGAGTTTGCATGTTTTCAATGGTTGGGATCTACAAGTTATGCAGTTTTTGGGGATGCACACCTCACTGATTGTAGTGGGATGAATTGAATGTAGACTGCTTATATCCATAGGATTGATTCAATGTTGATGTAGACTTTGTTATTTTTCCTTGTCTATGGTCATTTGTGCATTGGTATGTTGCATTGGGATGAGAGGATGGATGATTAGAATGCTTGGGTAGTTGGTTAATGGGACTTGTAGCATGTTTATCATGATGTCATGGATATCTTAGTTGCACAGTTTAGTGTGAGCTTTTGACAATAATGATGGTATATCTTCTTGGCTTGGAGATCTTGGTTCTACTTTGGAGTTATTAGTATTATAGTTGAGTGTGTGTGGACCATGCTGATCTTCATTTAGGAGATGGTTATCACAATGCCATGTGTAGTTATATCATGGTTCAACGGGAGCTTTGGTAGTGATGTGTATTCATCACCTAGTGATAGATGATCTTCTATAGTGGTTGGGTGTAATGGACAAACTCTTGGACTATGATTATTATTTGTAGTGAGAGAGCTTTGACATCTTGGGTACTATTGTTAGGAGATGTTTACCTTCATGTGGTTGTAGATGTTGATCCTTAGTTTAGAGGTGTTTGGTATTGTGTCTTGGTGGACTCTTGATTCTAGATTAGAGTATTGGCATGATACAAGTTCTCTTGAGACCTAGGATGTCTGCATTGGTGCATGTGATCTCCTAGGAGGAGATGTTAGATCATGATGTCATGCTTGGGTATCTAATTTTGCAGTTGGAGTTTTGACAGTGGTCTGGTTGGTTCTCTTGGTATTGAGTACATTGGTCATGTGCTTGGGAACTTCATGATAATGTGGTTTTGCATTTGGAGCTTAGCATTAATTGATTGGTTGTAGGTGCTCATACATACTTGGAGACTTGGGTGAGGCTAGAGTTCTCTTGGGATTAGAGACATTTGTTGAGACAGTTACCTTTTAGAGGTTTCAACAGGAAGACCAAGGAGCCTTTCACTTGGATATGTGTGTGAGTTAATTATAGACCTAGAGGAGATTTTTCCTGGAGAGAGTCATTGTGGCTTGGTGTATCTTGGAGGAGAATTCTCATTCCCCACTCTTGGTCTACTCGGTAGACTATCATCTAAGAGGTATTTCCCATCCTTTAGATGTATTTTTTTATGCTTTATCTTCTCATGGTTATGGATCTTGAGCTATGGTTATTGGTTCTAGAGGGTTCATTTAAGGGGTGTATAGCATGGTTATCTCCTTGTGCACATGAGTTTGATTTATGATATCATTTATGAGGATTTAGAAGATGTGATTAGACTTATTCCTAGTTTTGGGAATGGATATTTGGCTTGATCTTCCTTGGTTAGAAAGGCTTACATCTATGTTGTTATTACATAATACATATGTTGATTTGATCTATGAGATTGAATGGTTGGGTGTTGTTAAGGCTTTTCGTTTAGGGTTGTAATGGAGATCATACATGACATACCTTAGAACTTTGAGGTGTTGGTAGAAGAACATGTTATGATATGATTTACATGTTTTCTCTATTTGTTCTATGGCTAATTCCCGGAGGTTCATGCTCATATGGTTGGACTTGGGAGAGTTATGGTGACATGTTGTGAGGGAGTATGAAACATTTTGTGTTGCATGTGTGGATTATTCTGATTGTTCTTGGTACATGGTTTTTATTAGCCACACCTTGGTTTGAGTGTTGATTGGTAGACTTGGTATGACTTGATCTATTTTTAGATTTTACATTACCCATGCAGTGGGAGTTCCTAGATATGTATGTTCTTCATTGACAGGTTTTATATAGGGAGCTTGTGATTGCAGTAAATGGGTTGGACACATTGTTGGCATGAGTTTACTGATGTTGTTGATACCTAGGAGGTATCCAGATGGATGGATGTATTAGCATTTTCTATGGGTTCCATTTCCTGTCATGTGGGTTTTTACCTTTGAGAACAACTTAGAGCCTTTGTTATCTAGATTGGATTTGATGCTTGTGTTCTTTGGATTGGTGCATTTTCACCTTGGCATGTTCCTTTTCTTCCATAGGTGGCACATTATAGGGTGAGAGGAGAACTCTTTCTTGAGATGGTGGTCACCTTGTTTTTGTTACAGGTATCTTGATGGAGCACAAGAGCATGCTAGAGATTCATGTAGTTTTAGGTATGGCTATGATGATGTATTTCATTTATTGACCCTTATGTGATGTATACAACAAGTTGGAGAATGTTAGGAAAAAAGTGTATTGTACACCTTGCATAAAATGAAATATTTATTTGGGGCCACTTGTAAAGTTGTATGTAACATTGGGTTAGTTATTTTATGTGTAGGAGACATAGAATAATTAATTAATTAATTGGGGCATAAAGTGAAAATTTAGTTGTAAGAATTAAATGAGGGGTCAATGATTTTGTGTACTCATGGTTTTGAGACACATGGTTTTCCCAATACC